>CM050888.1:73366877-75866877 GCA_027725995.1 Rhynchospora tenuis
CAAAATAGAGATAAAAGTATTTATTTTCTAATCAAAATCAATATCAATTATTGTACTCAATATATCAGTATTTTTTATTAAAAAAAAAATTGCAAAATCTGTAGGGGACTGGACTCAAATTTTAATATCGGGTGAAAAGCAGTAAGAATTTGATACAGACATTGAATTATAAATTGAGCTTTTCTTCTTTTATTGTCTCTTTACAAATAGAATACATGTATATTTATATCGGTACAAATGTACCGTTATAACTCTCTACTTTACCGTACTATATATGTAGTAACGGTAAAAAAAGAAAAAAGAAAAAACCTTTTTCCAAAATTATCCCTACTTATAATTTATTTATTCACTAATTCTTTTTATTTTTCTCAACTTAAAGCATATCGTTAGATTAAAATAATTAACGATTGTGATCAATTAGGGCTCAAATTGGACTGAAAAAGTTATTAGTGCTATACGATATCCCTTAAAAAAATAATCAAGGGTGATGATGGTGGTTGGTTCAGCGGGAACAGGCTTGCCTCCTTGATCCGCCTCTGATGTGGCACATAGATCATGGGGAAACAGACGCTGTATATTTTTAATTAGGAGGATGAAAGGTGAAAGTTAGTATAAATCTCAAGATAACCTGCACGAATCATGCAACTACATTACATAATATCATCCGATGGGAATTGCTCCGCTCACTCCTCAAATTTGAGATCCACTTCAAATTTCTGGTGAAATGACTAAAATAACCTTGATATATTGCACTTGAAAAAAATATATTTATTGAAAACTGAGGGCATTTTGGTCTTTATTGGAGTGGATCTCCAAGTTTGGAGTGAGCAGAGCAATTCCCATCATCCGATCCGCATGCAACATGGTGCTGCTGCTGAATCCAGATCCTGTGTCGCGCGGCACGCGTACAGCGCGGGCTGTGGGCCGTCTGATCTGAATCTGATGGCTATGGGGGCTCCGTGAATAATACCAGATTGATAGGCCCGAAAAAAATGAACCGCCCGATCAAAATCGAACGGCTCGTGGAGATGCGCTCCACGCGTGCCGCGCGACACAGGAAGGGGGTCCGCTGCTGCTGCATGACAATTGACAAAGTATCATGATTTAGCACATGGGTGTGATCTTCAAGGAACCAAGTGTCAAGATCTGGGGTTATGCGGATGCATGAGGGCTAACATGTCTACCCCAAGCTATCCACGAATTTTAAATGCAATACTTCATTACGTCATATATTGGAAATGCGTGATAATTTTTTTTTCTTTTTTTCTTTTTCTTTACAATAGTTACTGAATGAAAAATATTAAAAACAAAGTATTTGAACTCGCCTAATATATAAGAAATATGTTTGTTAGTTTCCCGTTATTTTATATAAAAAATCAAAGCATTGTATCAGTTCAGATCAATAATTAACTCATTATTTTTTTTAGAAAATTAGAGATCTATTTCCTAACTTTTCATTAAATAAGAAGTCGAATACTACAACTTACAAAGGAGCTAAATTCTGAAATATAAAACCCAACTTGGCCAAAAATAAAGAAAATCATTATCTACAGAGCCTGACATATTTTCAGAGATCAGCTCATCTGGTTGCTTAACAACATCTTTGTTTAACTCCTTTTGTCATACCCTGAACCGAGGGAGTGATGTCACCTCCGTCACGAGAACAGTTATTCATTCTCGTAAGGCTAACAGACAGACAGACTATATATATTTTTTTCATTTCATATTTCATTTTCTTGATTTCGGCCCAGAATTCACACAACATAACAGATAAAGCACACTGAAATATATCACATTACTTCAATCTAATTATACATAGATAGTTTCAAGAAAGTAAAACAAGCCAAACCACACTGCTACCAATCCCGGTTTATTTATTTCCTAAGGACTGGTTCTCTCAAGCTCACTATGTACATAAGTACATATAATACAATCCATAAAAGAAAAACCAACCTGTCTATGCCATACCACAACAACCACCAACCCAAGATAACACTACCCAAATCCACACTGCTCATACTGAAGGACACGACACCAAACAACACCAGACAAAACCTACACACTCAGAAACTCCAACAAAAAGAAAACTAGCGATCAGATCGCTTCCTCTTCATTGGATTCAGCCTCCGGTTCGGCCTCGACCTCAGCGTCCTCGGCTGGAGGAGCTGAAGCATCTCAAAATAAAGATAAGTCAAAATCTCGGGCAGTTCATCCAGACAGATACACAAAACAGCCTCTCAATTCAAACTAGGAACCCGAACTGCAAACTGAAGGTAACTACATTCCAAAGACGCTATAGTACGACGCCTCACTCCATTCCTACGCTCCTGGAACCCCCAATCGATGAGGACACATGCAAACAACAAAGCACAGAGTGAGATACAATCTCAGTACGGGTTTTAGTTTCAGTACGTGGATCTAAGTACGAACCGTGTAACGGAATGTATACCCACAGAAAAATATATAATCAATTTCACAATATTTAGAAATATCATTTTCAGAAATTCCAGTACCGTAGGCACCAGACGAAACGGTCCGATAACTGGCATACTGCAACATGAATATGCAACAGAAAACAAATCAAGCATAATTAATTCACAGTAATCGTATTCATTCAAGTTCTTATCGGCGCGGTCAGATTCAGAAAGAACTTTTCCCAAAATCATAGGTCCAACCCTAGGTACAGATTTCAGAGGAAACTTCCAAAAATAATAGCGCTAGAATCCTGGCCGGGTAGGTGGCCAAACCATACTCCGGAGAGTGACACAATTCAATTTCATATTTATGCTATGCAGACTGAATAAGAATGGTCCGATTTAATCCAAAGTCAGATTCTTTGATTACAAATCGGATTATGCAACAAAATCAATTTACGGAAACCATTTCAGTCCTTTAAGAACTCTGACGGTCTAAAAAATTAACAATCGGATGACCAAGTCAGGCTCATATTATATCCTAATCAAACGAATAGTTTGATTCAGCATGAGTTTAGTTTATTTAGGGTTTCTTAGCATCTACATGAATTAAATGCATCAATATATTCTCTAACATGCTATGCATGAATTTAAAGATACCGATATCCGAGTTCAAATAAAGAAACCGCGTAATCCGCACCTTGCTTCTTTACTGGTCGCGGGGTGCTTCAGGGTCCGTGCCTGTTTACAAACCACAGATCAAGTACCGTTAATATTTATTTGACGGATTTTCTTAAATCTGAGTCTGGTTCCTAGCGTTAACCCTGACTGTTATAGTTTGGTTCCAAGTCCTTTATTTAAACAATTATTAATCATATATTAGTTACTTCCTTAATCATCAGAAATTATGTTTAACGTTTATTTTCTAATATTGAGAATTAAAATCAGAAACAGAATACAGAATTAACAGACAGAATTTAGGAAATGGTTAAACACAATTAAAATATAATCAGAAAATATAAATCCGAATTATTTTATTTTAGCGGGATCAGAAAGTCTGGTTTATTTGCCACTGTATCTGTTCATTAAATTCGCAGACTATTATCATCATCGCCCTAATAAAACCCACAATTTAATACTAGACTAATGTTAGTCTAAATCAAGCTCAACAGAATCCGCCATTAGCATACATATATTAGATCTTAATCAAATTCGAAAATCTAATCTTAATTAGCCAACAAAAATTAGCCCACTCTAATTTTTATTTTTTTTTCCGAAACAAATTACAGCCCACAGAAAATCCAGCCCGCAATAATTTTTCCTTTATTTTTTTCTCGGCCCAGTAAATCCAGCCCACCAAAACAAGCCAAAAATCCACTCAGTTCAACCCAGTCAACTGGCTCAGTTGACTGAGCCATCTCGTAACGGGTTCGACGAAACCAACAAAATCCAACCCGATCCATTAAGCCCATAATTTTTTGTTAAAGCCCACAGAAATCTATAAAACCCTCCAGTTATTCGCTTAAGCCCATATCTTTTATTAAAATCCTTCACTGTCACAAATAAGCCCTCAGAAAATAATTTTTCTTACAGTTTCATCCCTGGACATCGCCACACTTACCAGAACTATACCAGAGTGCAATCTATCGTACCAAAAGCTGGTACCAACTCTCCAACAGCCTCCGATAACCTCATTATGCAGTCTATATGCAAATTACATACTTATAAACACTATATGCTTCAATTTACCCGATATGCATTATTATGCATATGAAAATGCACATTTTATATGTATATAACATGTATGTCCATGATTTTCCCTTTTTAGCTAGCAATCCAACATGCACAGTGACACCCTAAGCTCACAGTGTACCAACTACTAAGCTAACAGTTGCATGAGTATAGAAAATACTATACATATAATCATATATTCATGACAGATAAGTAAAATATGCACATATATGCTTGTATCTAGCACCAGTAAGCATGCTTTTTATGAAATTAGCTTCCTAAACGCAATAACTAACTGATTTCATCGTGCCTTGCCATGATATAACTTCAATTAACATATACTTTACTGTTATAAGTCAAATAAATGCACATATGCACATGTATATGCCTTTGTACCCCTCAGAATCCATCAACTAGCCTCAGAACAGAATAATTTCATCATAGGCTTCCTTAAACCATGAAATCATCAAGCAAAACAAACAATAGCCCTCATCAGATCAGACTACAATTAGTATATCATTTAACCATCTAAAGTAAACCTTGTTAGCATCATCTAATTATCAGATTATCAGTTCATTTGCTACCTAGCCACTGCTACTAAACTCAACCAGCACAGTTTACCAGCAAACAAAAGAAAACAAATACAAGAACAAGGAAATATACCTAACTCGTGGGATTTGACAAATCGCCTCAGGAATTCGAGCACAACCAAGGCTAAGATCAATGTCAAGCTTATCAGAAATAAGCTCAATTCCATGAACCTAAGACTCACAGTAACAAGAAATCGATATCAATTTCATAACAATTGATATTAGAAAACACAAATTAGGGAAGAAAGGATGTCATTACCGTCTCCAAGCCGTCTCACTCCCTTCTCTTCTCCTCCCCGATTATTCCCCAAATCCGAAACCCTAACTCAGCCCCTTGATAAAGGAACTCACCTCAACAGATGGGGAGAAGGAGACAAGGCAAGGAGATGCTGTGGAGGCGTGCATGACAGCCACGTCGCCTCTCCATTACTCCTCTGACAGCCCGCCATCGATCGGAGAGGAGAGGAGATGAACTCCTCGTGCCAACACAGAGAGGAAGGAGGAGGTGGCGACTGTCCAGAGGTCGACTAGGAGGCAACCGCACTCAGAGCCAACCAGAACCCGACACAGAGGGGTGAGCTCGTGAGAGAGCTTCGAGAAGAAAGAACGAAGAGAAAAGAGACAAGTCGGAGAAGAAGGAAAGAGAGACGAGTGTCTCTCGACACTTTTGTTAAAATGATCTCGGATTCTTTGTGGCCAAAACCATGTGGCTTTTCATGTAGCAAATCACTGACTATACTTTTGTAAATTAGCTATTTCCTCAAACAATTTAATTAAGCCAATCCAGAAGTCAGATAATCGTGGCAAATACACCAATAAATTCTATAAATCAAGCTGAACATTTTCATGTTCTCAGAGTAGAAAATCCCACAACTTTTACTATTGCAATAATTTAATTTATTTAATTTCTTGATCATACCATTAATCAAACGATCATTTTAGACAGATAAGGACTTGGTTTATCATACTACAGTCACTATTGTTACACCTTTGCAGTGGCGAAGCCACATACACTTTGGTGGATCCAGGGACCCTGGGCCCACCTCAAAAAAAATTTACATGAGATAATAATAATTTTTAAGTAAAAAAAAATGCACAATGAAGTAGGGACCCATCTCAAAAAATTGAAGGACCCAGGTGAACAGATTGTGTTTGCTAATGACATAATGACTCCTGAAAAATTGTATATGGACCCAGATCACATTAGTTCTCGATAAATAGCCTCCTCTCTTCAATTAAGATAAAATTTATAACATAATGAGAGACACTTGTATGTATCTATTATGCAAAATTGTCAGAAAATAAAAATTCGTAGGAAATTGTTGTATTTTTTATTTTTTTTATTGTCTTGGATTATTATTTGAATATTTGTATTTTTTTGTAGATTTTTGTGTTGTTATTATAAATATATTTAATTTTTCATAAATTTTTTATTTTATATTGTTTTAGAATTGTTTATTTAAAAATTATTGTTATGCTCTGTCTATATTATACATTATGTCGTATATATATTTTCAGCAAAAAATTTTTTTATGGACCCAGCTAATATGAATTCCTAGTTTTACCCCTGCTCCTTTGATGTAAATATTAAAAGAGAATGTATATATGAGCAGATGTAAATATTAAAAGATAATGTATATATGAGCAGAGAATAAATGCCTTCATATTTTCATGCCTAAGTAATTGTGCCTTCATGGGCACGTAAATTATTGTATTAATCTTCCTACTTGAATCTTGATTGATTATCACCATTAAAAATGAAACGCACACAAATCGTCCACATGATTGTGTATCATGCATGAGGGCTCGTGATGCTCATGAAAACAAAAATCGGACAATATTTTACATGTACATAAACAAAGAAACAAGAATCATGTCAGAAAGTATTAAACTTTTAATTCTAGTGTTTGGATTGTTATGTGTATCATTTTTTTTAAGATAATTGGGTCAAGCCTCCCAACTTATTTTTAAGTTATGTGTATCATTTAAGGTCATTACTGGCAGACAAATAGATCAGAAAGAAACAAACGCGCAACCCTCCTCTGTTTTGCATTATACTTGGTATTTCATTATATATTTGATTAGATACCAGAAAGTCAATAACAATTATTTTCCTATTAATGTACCTGCGCGTATCAGGTTCAAACCCGATTCTTTTCTTATTCCTCTTTTGTTTAAAGTTCATATGAAAAACAACAAAAATTTAAAGTTCGTCAGAATAACTATCTCAGAATTCCAAGGTTATTAATTACAATGCATCACCATATTGACTCGTTATGTACAAGTTTGATAGCAAAACAAAATCAAATTTCTCCGAATAAAAAATACGGTATACTCAGGCTGTATCAGTCTGGAATATGTAATGTTGATTAATAAATTACTTAATGTCATTAAAAATACTTTATTGCCACGCAGGATCATTGAATGTTTGAATTGTATTTTGTCTCTATGCTAAAACGTGATACACAACATTGGTTTTTATTAGGTTTACACTTTACACGCACACTTTCACCAATCACACACTGCCAATCAGCTAGTCTTTCGGATTCACAGAACAAATAAAAATATTGGCTTGTCGTAAATTAACGTTATATACATTTTAATTATGCAATCTCTTCTGTGCGTGCAAGAATCTCACTCGTGTACACATAAGATGACATGCAATAATGCACTTATTTCAAGCAATACCGTTGTTATTAAATTTTACAGACATAGGGGCCATACCAATGAAAAGAAAACTAGGTACACTGCTTTTACTGCAATTATAATTGGAACTTGCTAATTACTACTGACGGTAAATAGGTTAATCATAGAAATTGACTCAAAGGTTTTATGAGTTGGAACCATTCTACTACAATTGTTGAAATGCAAGCATAAAGACCATATATAAGACTATACAACATTAATGAAGTACTTCATCTTACTTATAAATGCATCATTATATATGGGCATATAATTAAATTAACGATGATAATTTTCAATTAGGCTATTAAAGGTACTTTGAAATGCAAGAGCAAGCACAGACATGACAAACCCAAAAGAGCCCCCCAACCACATGTTTAGGCCAACTTGTACCACCTAAAATGGAATCATTTATTCCTCCAAAAAAATTTGGGACCATTTATTAAGTGCTTAGCAACTTCTTGTTCCACTTTTTATGAAGTGGGCGAAAGCATGATCTATTCTGGTAGGTTCTCTATCCTGTTCTTTTTTAAATGTATTGATGGATTCAAAGCAATCCCTTTGCATTTAAAAGCCTTTGGAATGATGTGCACATACCTAATAATCGTTCTCACCAATAAACGCAGAACAGGAGTTCTGACCAGTTATTATTATTTTTTTTTTTGAAAAAAGGTGGGAGCGCCACTCAGTTTCATTTTGATAAAATGAAACAAATACAAATTAAACTACGCCTCACTAACAGCTATTGTCTCTGCAACATTATATCAATACCATATTTTTAGACCCTTAAGCAAACTAGAAAAAACCCCCAAACAGCTGAATATCATGCACTACGCTTATTACAACATACTCACATACGAAGTCTTAAATGAACAACTCAATAAGAAAAAAACATGGTTCTGACCAGTTAGGCTGTGCTCCAGAACTCGATTAATAAAGGAGAGGAAGGGAGAGGAGAGTAAGGGTTGACCGAAAATTGTTATCCTCCGAATCGGAGTGTAGAAGTTTACTCTAAAACTTCCAAAATTTGAGTGTGTCTCTTCCGTCGTCTTCTCTTCCCTTCCCTCGTCTTCCCTTCCGCGTGGAGCGAGTAAACTATCGGACAGAGTAAGCTCGTCCAATCGTTCCGTTACTCTCCTCTCCTCTCCCTCCGATTTGGGGTTCTGGAGCACAGCCTTATGGTATCAGATTATCTCTGTAATAGGAAAATGAGTCGAAGATAGAAAATAAAAGGTGAGTTTATAGTTCGGTAAGACATAATTCAATTTAACAGCCCAATTTAATTGCATTTAAATTTAACCCAACCGCTTATGGTTTTAACATAATTGATTTTAGAAATTGCTGATAAAATTCAGGCATTTTCTGGTACACGAAAAAGTACAATATATTATGTGTTAGTTGGATTATTTATAAAAAACGATCAGTATACAATATCAACAACTTTAGTGATCATCCCTTAACTAATTTTAATGTTGGAAGGGTGGCCCTTGAAAACGGAGAACAAACTTGAAATGAAGTCTTCATAGGCCTTGATTCAAAGACCAAACTTCTCTTTAGAAAACTATAGAACCCTAAACCTAAATGGACCCATAATCCAAATTAAAAGACTAAAACCCTTAAAATCATGGAAGGCCAGATTTCTCTTTTAAATCCTATAGAAGAAACATATCTGGAACAGACACTCGGCCCGTTAAAACATAAGTAAAAAGGGCTTTCTTGGGCCTGATTACTAATTCTAGTGAAAATGTATCATCTTTAAGCACTAGGTAAATCTTCTAACTTGCTCGAATGAAAATATGAAATGTTTATTTCAGCATTGATTTTCTGTAAAGTTACATTCCAATTCCAAGAATGAATGCAAATTAGTCCGTAAATGTTAAAAACATTTTCACTCCATCAAAATTCAAGACCTCTTTCTCTACCATCTCCACAAGTTCCCATGTTGTACCCTCCTAACCTCTTGCGCCCATTCTCTCTCCATTTCGGCACCAACGTCACTAAATACAGAGCTCTCTTTACACAGCTGAGGCTACCTCGGCTTTGCTCGGCCATGGCGGGAGGCGGGGACGACATGGCTGAGATGCCAGAATTGATGGATTACTTGGAGAGGCTGAAGAACTATGAGCGAATTGGGGTGCCAAGAGGAGCCGGCACTGAATCTGATGATGGGTTTGATCTCGGCCGGATGCGGCGGCTGCTTGGCCGCCTTGGAGACCCCCACACGCACTTCAAGGTTAGTGGCAGTGATTACTTAACTCTTTAGTTCTCATTGTTAAGTAGTGTTGTACTGTTTACTCAATATGAAGTGCTGTTTTAGTGTGTGTTTTGTGCCTTGGGGCATTTCTACAAACACCTTGCGAGCAATTTAATTATCAACCCTATGTACAATGATAGTGATTGTGAATGATTTTGGATGTGTTTAATGTTTTTTGTTGATAATTAATGTGCCTCTCAATTATAGTGTCCCTTTGTATCATAAATAATTTCTAATGAGTGCAATCATGGTTTAAAACAAAGACGACCTATATCAAGATAGAAAACACATATGTTTTTCTCCCCAATGTTGTTAAAATTATATTTCTTTCTCGAATGTTAAAAGTTTAGAAGGGTTTCATTCCGTGTTCTTTTATGTGACAGTACAAAACTCATCACCTGGTAAGGTAAGTCAAAGCACCTATACTGGTCGATACTCAACTACTGTGGGTTCAGTACTAAATAGTGCTGGCTTACTGGTTTTGAACTTGGCTACTCCAGTGTCGAAACCCATTAATATTACGTGAAACCTTTGACCATCTTTAAATTTTACATTTTGCACCATCTGCTGTTCATAGAATTATAATATGCATGTTGAATATCTTGATCTGTTATGTTACTATATGTGCAGTCTATACATATAGCTGGAACAAAGGGAAAAGGTTCAGTTGCTGCATTTATTTCCAATATCTTACGGAAAGAAGGCTACAAAGTCGGTACTTATACTAGGTACCATGTAAATATTTTTCTTCAGATGAGCACAAGTGCAAAACCTCTAAGCATACTTCTGATGAATTTACAATGATAACTTCTTTTATGCAGCCCTCACTTATTGACTATTAGAGAGCGCATTTCAATTGGAAGAGAAGGCAAACCTGTACCAGCTAATCTGTTAAGCAATCTTTTTCAACAAGTCAAGGGTAAAATTGACGATTCAGTAGCTTCTGAAAATGGAACCCTTTCCCATTTTGAGGTAGCTCTGGCAATATTTTGTAATCAAATTTTATGCCTTGAAGTTTTTCTACTGATGTGATTATAACCTGATTTGTAACATGTTACTAGATTATGGTCGCTATCTCGATTTTGGTCGTAGATTTTCTTTCTGCATCTTTTTCTCCTTTTGTGCTCTCAATTTTTTTAATTTTATATAACTCTTTTAATTGTTATTTTCACATTTTAGGTGTTCACAGCTCTTGCTTTTCTTGTCTTCTCTCATGAGATGGTTGATGTTGCTGTAGTTGAAGTAATCGTTAATCTCTACGAACAAAAATTCTATCAAAGTTATTGATATTTTAGTTTAATTCATAATGTTCTTGTTCTGTTACTTTTACAACAGGCTGGACTGGGGGGAGCAAGGGATGCAACAAATGTGATACGCAGCTCAGAGTTGGCTTTATCTATTATAACCTCAATTGGAAAGGAACACTTGGAAGCCTTGGGTGGGTCCCTTCAAAGCATAGCAATGGCAAAGTCTGGAATTATCAAAGAAGGACGACCAGTTCTGTAATTTTTATATTTCTTATGCTAGCCACTACATTACAATATTGTCTTTCCTTTAACAGAATTGTGATACAAAATTTATCCCATATTTGTCGTGTGTTGATTTTTCATTTGAACAACAGGTAGTTATTGGTGGACCTCTTGAGCCAGATATCGAACTCATTATTAGGGAAAGAGCTCAACTACTGGACTCTCCAGTGTTGTCAACGTGTCATCCTGGTGTTAATTGTAGCCTAAAACAATATCAAGTTGACTATGAGAGACCTGTACAAATATGTGACATAGGCATCAAAATGCAGAATGACATGGTAGTTTCCTTTCTTTTTGTGCATCAATTAGGGTCAATCTGAGGAGCTTCTTATGTTATGTACTCCTGAATAATTATTATCTCCAGCATTAATATAGCTGATATAGAAAGTACTTTTCAGGAAATTGACTTGCGGGGTTTGAAACTTCAAATGCTTGGAAACCATCAGCTTAGAAATGCTGTGATGGCCACTTGTGCAGCATTATGTCTTCGTAATCAAGGTAATAAACATGACATGCTTCTAGAAATTCCATTATTTTGGATCACTTCTAATTCTTTTTGGTGTAATGTATAAAAGGCTTGATAATTTCAAATGAGTCTATTCGGGCTGGCTTGGAACAAACCTGTTTACAAGGGAGAATGCAATTTCTGACGAAAAGAGAAGCCTCGGCTATTGGAGCAGACAACATTTCATTATTAATTGATGGAGGTTGCTATTATCTTATACTTTTTTCTCCCTTTTGTGAATCTTTAATTAGCAGTTTTTTCCTATAGAAAATTGTTACAAAAGTTGTATTTCCCTGCTTAATAAGAATATTAGTATAAGAATGTTAGTGCGAGAGGAAACATTGAAGATATCCATTAAAATTTGGCATATCTTCAGTTTGCTTTTGCTTTACATGATTTAGTGAATAGAGGGTTATTTTGGGCCTTTAAAAGAATCTGAGGGAGAGTAAGGTGGCCATCTAATATCATATTGCTGTGTTGGGTGTAGACAGGACGCTTATACCATTTTCCAGGGTAATTATTGTAAATTTAAGCTTTGCATGATACTTCATCAAAAGTTCCTGTATATTTTTGAAACTCTTGCTAAAGCCAGCTGACATGTTATTTGAAATTGTGGGCCAGCTCATACCGAAGCATCTGCTAAGGGCTTATCAGAGGTGATTAAGGCAGTGCATCAGGATTATCCATTAGCTCTTGTAGTAGCCATGGCTAGTGATAAAGATCACTTTTCATTTGCCAAGCAACTCCTTTCTGGTACTATAGTTCTTTAAATTTGGTCCCTGAAATTTCATACAGCCTCCCAGAAACAACCTGAAAAAAGGAACTGTGTTCAGATAAGGAATACATGTCATCTATGACCCCATAAAATATTAACAATATCATTTTTACTGGTGACACTGCAAAATGTGAAATATCTCATATGCTGACCCAAGATGTACACAATTTCATACTAGCCGTTCCTTTCCTTTTGTTTTATTTTAAGGCCACAATATTTTTTTCTTTTTTCTGGTGGTAAAGATGAGCACTGTGGGAAAGAAATGCTGTTATTTTTAAGTCTATGTAAAAAGTAGGGATTTGGTATTTTTTATGACTTGTGGGACCATTGTTTTATTACTCAAAAAAGTTATTTTGGGCCATAATAGATATATATTATTATTATGCAAGATCATGCACTAAACTTGTGAAATTGCTACTTCAAATTAATGCATGCTGACATGATTATGTTAGAAAATCTCCAGTAAAGAACAAGCATAAAATCAATTTGATTTTTCTTTATGCTTTTCTCTATTTGGCCGCTGTGTTTCTTACCCCTTTTATTATTTTTCTTTCTGTTTGTTATTCTTTTAAATTATCAGGTAGAAAACCAGATGTTGTCTTGTTAACTGAAGTAACCATTGCTGGAGGAAAATCACGTTCAATCTCGGCCTTAGATTTAAAGGATGTATGGATCAAGGCTGCTCAAGATGTTGGGATTGATATTTTTGACCTCGGTGTGATTAGTCCTGAGGTAGAAGTACCCAATACGAGTCGACCTGTGTTTGCTGTTTGCTCTAACACACCGATTATAAATATAATTACAGTTGCTTTGAAGTTAATTCAGACAGGAGGAAAGAGAGATGACTCGGGTCTTGTTTGTGTCACTGGGTCTCTTCATTTAGTTTCGAGTTTGTTATCAGTTTTGCACTTTTGACCCAAATTTTGTAATAATAGTGTTTTGGTCATTATCATACCTAGTATTGCTTTGTTGGTAACCATCTGTAACCGATCTAGTAATATGTAGAAAGGTACCTACTGATACTATACCAGTATCTTGGAGCCAATCCGAAACTAAAATTGGATAGAGGAGAAGTTTAATTCCCACTGAATGGACCATCGTGTGCATCTTAATAACTTGATTCAAGAAATTTGAAATATCAAAGGCCCCAATCTCATCCAAACAGAACCACAAAAGAAATAAGATATTTAGAAAAAAAAATGATTTGACAGATATTGTAGGAGTTATAAACTAATTCCATTGTTAAAAAAGTCACATTCATATTATTTTAATTTTCAGGGTTGAAGTCAACCCGTGTATAAATAGAACGTGGATTACAAATTACAGACCATGGAAGGATAGGAAGTCTAGTGGTTATATAATATCATTTTTTTTAAATAAAATTTATTTCCACTGACGAATCAGAGAATTGATCAATAGAAAATTTTTCTGATCAACGCATGTTAATTTTTGAAATGTCTTAGATCAATTTCTAAAAATTCTAACCATTGGATGGAATATGGTTGATAATTATGATTTATTTAGTTGAAATATTATTAAGAGCTACCTTTATCTTTTCCAATGGATTAAGTACATTGTAGTCACAACTCATCCACCGGTTGAAATTTAATAACAACTGTGGCAGACCAAAAAAATATATAACAACACAGCCTTCTCAAAAGCAAAATAGTAAATTGAAAGTGCAGATGTGCTGGATAAGTTTTAGACCTGTGTAAGAGGTGAGTAATAGGATGGATAACTGGAGAGGTCATGCGATTATTGCATCTCAGAGAAAATCTAGCACACAACTCCAAGCGGTCAGAAGGATTTCTTTATAGCTCAAGAAATAAATGCCATCAACTAAGTCAAATTCTGATGGAATTTATGTTCCATCGTTTCTATTTTAGTATTAGTCTTGTGAAGTTTTGTTGACAGTCCGCTGCTATCCACCCTCAAAATTTGGTAGCTATTTAAATCTTCATCCTACAATTTTAATGAGACAATGCAGACTTGCTTATGAGTAATATGATTAAATACGTTTGTTAGCATGCACTAATAACTAGCTAGCAGATGATCGGATAAGCATATTCATACCAGATAATGTATACCTTTTTTTTAAAATATATATATATATATATTTTGTAGTACCTATCCATATATTTTCGTTTCTTTCTCATGTTATACTGCATATCAGCAATAAATTTACATGGCATGTTGTGGTTTATAGGAATTCAAATCCTGTGTTGCGCTACACACGGTGTAGCGCACACACGGGCCGTCCGATTTTGATCTGATGGATAAGGGAGCCCCGTGAAAGTAACCAGATTCCTAGGTCTGAAAAAAATGAACCGCCCGATCAAAATCGAACGGCTCGTGGGTGCGCTACACGACGTGTAGCGCAACACCAGATCAGGGTCCTGGTTTATAGTGGGCATCATAAGTGGTGGTAGAAATCTTTGCTACTCTAGAATGATAAAAGTAATGCACAAATTAATTTTAAACTTTAAAATTTTTTTGTTGACTCAATAAATGTCGTACAATACAACACATCACTAATACAATACATCACTATAAAAAATGACCAATAAAAATAGGCATGTTGTTGACAACGTCACAGACATTGAGTGTTTTGTACGACAATATATTTCACATTAAATGAGTTTAAAGTATACTAGGAACTGCAATTATTTTATAAATCAAAATACAAATACATTTAAGTTTTATCAAATGTAACATCTGGAAATTTTAAGAAAAAAAATTTAAGCACAATAATCATACCATATTTTAAACATGCATGACATGAAATAGACGATTCTTGTTAACAATTCTAATGTTGATGCAATAAAATTATGAAAAAAAATTTGACAAATTATTTGTAATATATTTTAACAAGAAAGGCAAATCTCATGAACATAAAAAACTATAATTATATCTTTAATTTAAGAAACACATGAGTTAATAATTTATAATTTCAACAAAAGTTTACACAGATTTTTGCGTACTCAATAAAATTGATTGTCAATACATTCTTGCCATGAAATAATTCCTTTTCCAGATTCTAGAAAAATTCTTACCAAATTCATTGTAGAGGATGGAGATCGCACCTTTAAACTCTCCAATGAAAGTGACATTAGTTCTCTTCTCTGAACCGACAAAGACTCGTTCTTACTTCGAGTCCATCACCTCCTTCGACCGTTTCATTCACTCTCATGCCCTTTGCTCTTTCTCACACTCTTCTCTTCCCCTTCAAAACCCCTCTCCCTCTAATAAAAAATAATTATTTATGGAGTATGACGAATAAAAAACGAGACATGAGCTGGATTTCACAGCCATGGCGTTCTTCTCTCCATCGAAAAACAAACCACATACTAGCCAAGGTCATAGTTTCTATATTTTTAGTAGGCATCTCTTATCGCCTTTTCTTCTCCCGCTCTGGTTCTGGTGCTAAGCTCTTTGTACCTACTGCTGAAATTCTAAGTCGAAATTCTACAGATGAAGGTAAGAACTTTTGGTTGTGTATATATAAAATCTTTTTCTTAGAAGTTTTCTTATGATTGAAATTGGGATGTACAAGCTTTCGTTGTTGTTTTGGTGTTCTTTTAAACTTTTTTTTTTTTTTCATATGAAAGTTAATTTTGCTTAGTTTTACAACACTCTATTGGGTATTGCTCGTAGCATGCAGTGGTTTGGTTTAATTCGTAAAGGATTAATTTGATCATTAGCCCTCTGAAAAATGGATTGAAAGATTGTAGCATGATATAATTCAACAATAATATTTATGTTTGCTGATTTATGTTTAGTTCCAATAAATTTTTATCAGTAAAATTTATTTGTTTTGCTAAAAAAATGTGGGTCGTAAATGCGAGGTTGTGTAGGGGTTCTATTAAAAGTTTTGTGTGTGTGTGCGCGCGCGCGCTCTTGTGCGTGGTTCGGTGGGAGAGTGGATTGTAATGTAATTTGTTTTATTAATTTAATAAGTCATGTGGGACTACTAAACTTTTTTTTTAATATAAGAGGAATTATAACTTCAGAGTTCAGAAATAACTTTCCATCCTTAAAATCAGAAATGGAGTTGAAATTATTTAATATTTCTGGTTTAAATTTGGTATTTGGTTTTCTTTTTTTAGACAGTTTGTTTAGATTGAGGTTAGTGGAAAGGATGGAGAGCGAAGCAAAAAAGAACTTCATAGTTGGATATTCATTGGAAGTTAAAGTTGATGAAGCTCACTTTGTTATCCTCCTTTTTTAATTTGCAAAATTTATATTCTGTCACTTCTCAAACTGGAGTGTAACGGCATAAAGCAAGACCAACCAAAAAAGAGTGCATAAAAAAAGAATGGTAACATCCATTTCCATTCACTTCCTTTTTCTCTACATCTTTTCACCTCATTGTAAAAGAACAAAGTGTCTATTTATTTAATTAGGCTAGAAGACGTACCCATCCAATGTGTGGACCAATAAAAATTTTAAAATATTTATAATTTAACAAAAAATAAAATTAACATATCAACATGGAAAATATAATTTAATAAAAAATATTTTTTTATTTTATTTTTATAACAAATTGAAAAATTATAGGTGGTAAAAGTTTTCCATTTGTGCTTTCTTACCAAAATGGAATAATAACTATTACTGTAATAATGCCTTTTCCATTCTAGATTTAAAATCAAACCTTAAAATCATTTCGTCAACTGATTAACATCCGATCACACATCAAATCGATCAATGATATAGAAGATGGTTCTCTTACAATTATTTGCCAGCATAATCACCTGCGGAGCAACTTAGTAGTTTTCATAGCTTAGCTTTTTCTCTCTTTTTCATTTTTTCTTTTTTTCTTTTTTTACTCTACCCCTTTTTTTGTTTTTTATTTTTTCTTTCTTTTCTCTTTCGCTTTTCTTTAGCCACTGGCTAATTTTGTAAAATTACTCTTTTAATACAAAAAGATGAGGGCATGACCCCCATTTTTTCCTCAAAAAAAAATGATATAGACGATGGGTACATGCTACAGCTAGAGGTGGTACACTCTTAGATCTGTGTGTTTATATGGATCAGTGATTCTTATGCAGTCCCTGATAAGCATTTGTTGTGTCGAGATTCATATTAATTTTTCAAACTTATTTTAAATTTGAGATTTTATTCACCTAGTGTTTTTTTTTTTCTTGTTATGATTACTTGATTTTTGTTAAATTTGAAGAAAAAACATTATTATGTCTTTCCACTTTGATTCAGACCAGCATGCGAATAGTCCAACAAATTCTTGTTTTTGACTGGACTTCGTGCTGCACATACTAAATTACAGAATTACTTTCTCTTGTATTATCTTCTTCCAAATTACACAGTTCTTGAATTTCAATTGTTTCAAAATAAAACAATGAAAAAATAAAATTTACCTCATCCTTGTTTAATCAAGCCAGAACAAAGAGAATTAGTCCTTCACTCCTGTCTAACCCTCACTTTTTACTAATTGTACAGGGAAATGCAATCTATTTAATGGGGTATGGATGCCAAATCCGTCAGGACCTCCTTACACCAATTCGACTTGCCGTTTCATAGAAGATCATCAAAATTGCTTGATGAACGGCAGGCCTGACAGAGGGTACCTACATTGGGGATGGAAACCGTACCAGTGTGACGTTCCCCCATTTGATCCGTATCTGTTTTTGAATGCTATGCAGAACAAAAGTTGGGCTTTCATCGGAGACTCCATCCTTCGCAACCAAATTCAATCCTTCCTTTGCCTTCTTTCTAAGGTACACTAATTTATGAACAAGATGGTTGGTTGAGAAAGTTTTATGTATACCCTTAAAAGATGATAACTTTCCTGTTTACCTATATAATGTATGGAGTAAGGAAAATAAAGGAGGGAGTTTTTACTGCCAGGATTTATTTGGGGTTGGGGGAGGGTGGGGGCATAACTCTATTTGTCATTTTAATACACTATTCATTATTAATGCGTGTTAATCAATATATGTCATTTTTAATATACTATTCATTATTAATGAGTGTTAATCAATATATGTTACAGGCTGAAGAACCAGTTGAACTGTACCACAGCTCCGACTTCAAATCGAGGATGTGGCAATTTCAAAAGCACAACCTAACTGTCTCTTTAATTTGGACTCCATTTCTTGTCCATGCTGATATTTTCGAGGATGAAAATGGTGTTTCTAATGCTCCCATCCAGCTTCACCTCGACATCCTCGACCATTCGTGGGCTAGCACATACTCCAAATTCAATTATGTAGTTATATCAGGAGGCCAATGGTTTTTAAAACATGCAGTTTATCGGGAGAACAACTCTATAGTTGGCTGTCACTATTGTCCGGATAAAAGTTATCCTGAATTAGGATATGAGATCTCCTACAAAAAAACCCTTGAACTTGTTTTTCGGCATATTACAAATTTGGTTGGTAAACATATTCCAGTGGTTATCTTTCGCACCTGGACACCTTCCCATTTTGAAAATGGTCAGTGGTTTGATGGTGGCATCTGTAATCATACTGCACCATATAAAGAAGGTGAATTCAATGGCAGTTATGTGGATCATGTGATGCGTGAAATTGAGTTGCGGGAGTTTGAGAAAGCGAAAAAGGTGATGGAAAGCTCTGGTAAGCCGAATTACTTGAAATTGTTCGATACATACGAGCTGGCAGTGATGAGACCAGATGGTCATGTTGGGTCTTATAGGAGGTTCCACAAGGACAAAAAAGGAAAGGTGCAGTATGATTGCTTGCATTGGTGTGTGCCAGGTCCAATCGATGCTTGGAATGATATAATCATGGAGATGGTTCTCAAATAATGTTGAGTTTGCATTGCAAGCATTGTAGTGATCAGAATAATAAAAGTAGGTACTCTAACAATAGCTTGCAGATGGCATTCCAGTTTTTCAGCCGTCTCAAAGAGGTTGGAATGTTTCCAAGCATGCTTTTGTGTAGTTATGCTTGTGAGTACGCGCATCTGGTGTGTGCCTGGTCTAACACTACTGTAATAACTTGTAGTAAAGGGAAAAATGGTAGTTAGTCCTGATCTCTCTCTCTCTCTCTCTCTCTCTCTATAGAGAGCTTGTTCCTTTTTTTTTTTTTTTTTTTTTTTTTTTTGCCGTTCTGTTGGTCATCCGTGATGCCATTATCGTCTGATAGGCAAAAAAAAAAAAAAAAAATGCATCCATGGGAATATAAATTAACCATTAACTAGATTTCTCAAATTAAAAAATTACAACACAACTACAGTAGTAAATTTATTGAAAACCCAAAATAACATTTCTGATAATTTGCAAATTACAGACAAAGCAGTTACAACACTATTTACTTGCTACTTTTTAAAAATAAAACTTATATTTTACAATAGAACTTATCTAGCAAAAGTTGAGGAAAGAAGGGCAAAAAACAGTAATGAGAACTATAATACATTACAGGAGATAAAAGTTTACAAGGCATTACTTCTCTATTCAGCTAAGTCATTAAAATTAACTTTAGCCCAGTTACAAGTCATCTGTACTTCAGAAGTAATCTATTGAACGGATCGGTCAATACCTGATATCTGTCACAAAGTATCAACAGTAATGCGTGAATTATTCTTTGTCAATATAATGTCTGTGTGTGATTTATGGGACAACTAAAATATGGCACATTCTTTGTCAATATAATGTCGGTGTGAGATTTATGGGACAATTAAAATATGACACAATTAGAAGGTATGCTGTTACTTCCTTTAAAAGATTCGGGTTAAATTAATATGTTTAATGAGAATGAAAAGATGTAGAGATGTAATACTGGATCTCAATTTAGAAGAAGTAACAAGAGGTAGGAGGGTTACCTTTTCCCTATTTCGTGTTAAACTGAAATCTAATAGCTTCCTAACTAGTAAAAGGTTCAGTAATAAATATGCTAAATATGATAATATCTATTAAAGTTTGTTCCCTATACTTTCCTTATTTGGAACAACAATTTGAGCTTATGGGTTAACGGCTGGTTCCTGTTACTTAGCCTTATGTACCAGTAACAATTATAAGTTGGTCTGAACATGAATAACCTCTGCTTCTTATTTTGTCTCATCAGATGTGTCATGAGTAGGGTTCTCTTTCTGGTTTGTCGAATGAGAATGAACTCGGTCTGAACCCTTTAGCATCCGACCAATAAAATACAGCGCTCCGCCGGCAAGAATTGCGGCTCCCCATGCACGCGAGTACCACCTGCTGTAGTTTCTAGTAGCAAACAGCCACTGGTCTCGCAGAGTTAGCGGGTCCGGGTTCACCAGATCTGGCGGGTTCGGGTATTTCACACCACTTCGCCATGCCCTGGCTGATTCTGGGTCTGGTGGGTTTGGGTAGTGCACCCCGCTCTGCCAACCCGCATGTTTCAAGGGAGGGTTGTGGGCTTGGTTTCGTTCTTTAGGGGCTTCTGTCATGATCTCTAGTGTTGAATTTTGAAACTTATTTTCTTTTCGTTGTTCTTTTTCTTTTGATTTTGGTGCAGGAATTGGGTCAAGGCGTTTGGAGTCGGTACAAACTTTAAAGCGGTTTGAATTTCACCGATCATGGTTTCCTGATGTCAGTAGAGAACACTGGAAGCGGAGCTGGGTCTAGAGACTCTAGAATTTCCTCATCTGTTTGTCTATTTGCTTTTTCACTTTTATTGTTTGTTTTTCGGATGACTTCCTCAGTCTTCTCCTTTAAACGGCTCTCATCGTTGATTCTAGATAGACATCAGTATTTTTTTTGGACTGAATAGTTATCCAGATTCTGGAGTGATAAATAAGTATTTTAAACATTATTATCCGGATTGAATTGCTTAAGTAGTAATGGACTATACAATGTAATCAAGTACTATCCGGATTGAAAGGAGGCATCTTTCTCTTTTATTTATTTTAATTATTTTTCATAACAAAAAAAATAATAAAACCATGTTATTATATGGCCAGAGCCCATCTTGCTTGTGATGGTAGTATTGCCTTATCTATTGCTTTTTTACTCCGAAAAGCAAAGGATCAATAGGCCTTTATACTTTTCCTCTCTAACATTGGCAGAAAAGCCTATGTAAATAAATTGCCAAAGGTTATTGCATTATCTGTAATCTTAAAATAATCATCCATGATGATGAAGTTATTATCAAGGGGTTGGAAGCATTTTATTAGCAAAATTAGCGTATACAAAGGCAGACTGCGCCTCTGCCTAGCCGAGTTGATTTATTGTGATAGCATTAATAGCGGTCCAATTTTGTGAGACACCCTTGCTTGTTCATCAAAAGAATCAAATAAAAGAAGAGAAAAAAGAGAACCTTGTTTTCGGATCAAATGGCCTACTTCTATGACCCAAAGGCCCAATTTGCCCAGTAAGTGCAGAGCTACGAGATGCAGAAATAATATACACCATCCAACTATTTACCATCCATCACCATCCAATAGGCTTCAACAGGCCAAATTGGACTTCAGCCATCATTTTTCGCCTGATGACGTCATCAAAACCGCGTGATGACGTCATCATTTTTTTTCGAAAATTTTTTTTCGTTTTTTTTTTCTCGCTGACGTCATCAAATTGAAGGATTTTTGTGTTCAGTTAGATGCATCAAGGGATGAGTTAAACTTATTATGTGTTCAGTTAGTTGCATCTTAAAGTCGAATTTTCGTATTTTTTTGTTCAGTTAAACGCGTTAAGGGATGAACTTAAAGTATTTATGTGTTCAGTTAGTTACATCTCAAAATTGAATTTTCGTATTTTTGTGTTCAGTTAAACACGTTAAGGGATGAATATAAAGTATTTATGTGTTCAGTTAGTTGCAACAGAATTTTGATTTTGTAGTTTTTTATGCTCAGTTAAACACGTTAAGGGATTAATTTAAAGTGTTTATTTGTTCAGTTAGTTGCAGCAGAAATTTGATTTCGTAGTTTTTGTGTTCAATTAAACTAATTAAGAGATCAATTAACATTGTTTATGTGTTCAGTTAGATGCATCCATAATTTGAACACTGGTAATTTATTAAGAATAATATCCATTATTTCAACAAACTGAACAATTCTATTAATAATGACATCCATTAATAATAACACAAATCCTACACAGTTTTAACCATTACAAGCTAACACCATTCATCAACTCCTCCGATTTCTTCCGCACAACTCTTCTCATCTTGTCATGTAATTCCTACACAAACAAAACAAAATACAATTAACACAATTCAAAATATTTTATAACCAGGTCGAAAAATGAGGGGCATTGAGCCGATATTATATACCAATTTGATGACAACGTGGCCCAAATGAAAGTTTAAATTCTAAGTGCAAGATTAAAAATAATTTTTGTGCACCACGTGGTAAACATGGTATGCAACCAAATTGGTACAGACCCTTTCAAGTAGCATAATCCATTAAGAAGCCTCAAGAAATTCAAAATACAAAACCAGAGTAAACTTTTTTTGAAACAGTAGTTCTATTGCAAACCACTATTATAAATATCTCAAATATCTTAAGAAGATGCGCACTCAAGGTGTTGATACAGCATCACGTCAGATAGTATCACCACAAACAAAATAAATGAAAAATAAAAAGATAAACTCACTTTTTTTATATATAGATGCGTAGATCTCTTTTCGTAAATTTCTCGATTTAGCGATCAGAATATGAACTAGGAAGAGATCCCCTCTTCGTCCATGTTGGCATCCCCTTCGTCCATGCTGACATCCTATGGATCACATCTTGTAGGTCCCAGTTAGACGGCGGGAGGAGAGGCAGCGGACACTATAGACAGCGGCGACGGCGGGTAGAGGAGGTGTCGCCGAGATCCAACAAAAATTTTCGCTTTTCTCTATGGCAGCAACGGCTAGGGTTCGGAGAGGGAGAGAGAGGAGGTTTAGACTCAAATAAATAGGCTGGGCTAATCGTTGGGCTCATAAAAAGTCTGTTTCGAGTCTATGGATGGTTGGATTGTAAGAAAGAGGATGGTAGATAGTAATTACCTACGAGATGTCGTTACAGTTTCCTGATTGTGGGCCTTTAGTTAGTATTGTGGTATACCCACTCAATCCTCTGCACTTAGGGCTGTCAAACGTGCAAAATAAACACGGAAGCAGCCTCTTACGTTTCTGTTCCGCTAATTAGCACGTAACAAAATTAATTTACATTTTCGTTCCGCTAATTACAACGTAATTAAAATTTCTACCGTTTTCGTTCCGTCAGATTTAAACGGAACAAACGTTAGAAACGTGGTAGAGACTCATGGTCGTTCTAATCACGCAGCCATGGCGGAACTCGTGGTCATCAGGCCGAGGAGGAAGAAAGGAAAAGAAAAGAGAAAGATGATTGAATCCAAAAACTTGCGTAGACTCGGCACAAAACCTTTGTCTCATGAAACTATAAGACAGTGGGTCCCATGACCAATGGTCTATATAGCACCCAAGTCTATAAAGCCCAGGTAGCCTCTTAGATCCCAGGTAGCCTCTTCAAATTACAAGACAGTGGGTCCCATAAGGGAGTGTTTTGAACGTTTGACCATGCCTCTTAGATCCCAAGTATCCTCTGCAATACTTAACATTCTACAACGCTGCAAAAATTCAATATGGCTGACGGAATAACGTTGAAAGACGGAACGGAATTGGCCCATTTCGTTTTCGTTCCGTTCTTACCAACGAAACTGATTTCGTTTCCGTTTCTGTTCGACTGAGTGAAACGTAACAGAAAATCGCTCCGTTTTCGTTCCGTTTCGGACGGAACGGAACGGAAACGTCCGAAACGGCACGAAATTGACACCCCTATCTGCACTAGAACTCTGCAGACACCTTTTTTTTTTTGGCAGTTTGACCTGTCTTTGAATTGACTGCTTGTGAAAGAATTAAAAAAAATCACAAATAGTATAAATGAATTGCGTCTGCATTAGGTAGTGAAAGTCATGACAGCAACACGACCCAATTAAAATAGATCAAATATAACACAATGAAAGCCTGCTTATAATAATTAAGATTAATAATATGTTTCTAATTTACTGCGTTAGCCTTGTAATCTTCATCTAAATAATATTCCTCAGCATCCACAAGATTCAGAAGAGAAGGTGGAACGGGAGGAATCCCCACATCAATGACACCTTGAAGCATCCACACGACCTTTCCCATAGATGGCCGACGTGCTTCAGATTCTTGTATGCACCATCCGGCAACTTTACATGCCCGTATGAGCTCAAGTACATTAACATTTCCTCTGAGTTTTTCATCCAGCAGGCACAAAACCTCTCCTTCATTCATTTTTGCCGTCGCGTACAGAGGGAAGTACGGATACCTTGTATTGTTTAATTTGCTTGCATTCCTCTTACCTGATATAATTTCAAAAAGCATCATGCCAAAACTATAGACATCGGCCTTTTGTGTTATTGCTTCTCCTGAATACCACTCGGGTGCTAAATATCCAATTGTTCCCCTAATCGTGGTCATTGCTCTACTGAAGTCTCTCCCAAGAAGTTTAGCCATTCCAAAGTCAGCAATTTTCGGGAAAAAATTTTCATCTAGAAGCACATTTTCTGGCTTGATGTCACAATGAATGATGCAATCTCTGCACTGTTCATGCAAGTAAGCCAACCCTCTTGCTGTGCCAACTGCAATTTTATATCGATTTTTCCAGCTTAAAACGCTAACACTTTCTTTGAAGAGATGAGAGTCCAAAGAACCATTGGGCATGTATTCATAAACAAGAAGCCTTCTATTGCCTTCAGCACAATACCCAAGAAGGCCAACAAGATTAGTGTGTTGAATTATTCCTAGTGTTTGGACTTCAGTTCGAAACTGCTTCTCCTCTTGGACAACAATTTTCAGTTTCTTCACAGCTACTTCGGTATAATCAGATGATTGCCCCTTGAAAACACTCCCAAAACCTCCTTCCCCGAGTTTAGTAGAAAAGTTTTTTGTTGAATTCTTGATTTGTGTGTAGGTATAAACACCGAGATAGTCATCAATATTCACCCCTTGAACGCACGGGATCTTCCTTCTAAATATCCAGACACTTAATATAAATATAAGTGCAAAAAATGAAACGCCTCCTATGATCAATTTCATATGTTTTTTGTTGATTGTAGAATTAGAGATAACTAAACGAATATAAATCGATTCCTCACGAAACTTATCATCACGACTGGCTGTCCCGAACAGTTCCCCATACCAATGTTTGCAAGAACCTACACCAGAAACATAGGCAGTGCATCTACAGTCATTTAGACAAGCAATTTCACATTCTTTCTGGTTCAGAATACCCATGTATTGGGAGTCCTTGGGCAAAGCATATAGATTCTCCAATAAATAGAATGTGTATTTTTTTGAATCAAGAGGAGAACTCGTTATGCAGTTCAATGAATTATTTCTTACACATCCAGCACTGTATTTTTGAACAGCAAAATCTTCAGAAGATTTTGGCTGAAAACCGTATGGACAGTTGCATGTAGTAGAATAACTGAAACTCGAAAACATGCAGACGCCAAAAGACCCACAATCCCAAGTGTCACAAGGGTAGTATCGGCTGTCGTAACTATACAAGTCTGAAGCTCCTTTCCATATAGATATTTGGCCATTACTATTTAATGTCACTATAAATGGAGGGCTTTCAGTATTATTAATTGTTATCAAACCATCATTATTTTGGATTATAGGCAGCCATGAGGGTAAAGTGATGGAGTACCTTGTTTTGTCTTGTACTCGTGTCAAGGTGAAACCCCAGTTTCCAACAGATTGGTCGACCTCTAAGGTATAATTTCCAGAAGCAGGGTCAGAACTGTTTCTCCAAGATGCAAGAAATAACTCCACATTCTCGCCATTTATATTGCTGAACCCAAGCCAGGCACCAGGAAGCCAGGTGTCGGTCAGATGGTCAAAGCTTTGCCATATGACATTCTCTGAGTTTATATGATCAAGTAAAACAAGGTTTCCAGCATTTAGTAGAACAAGAACTCTACTAACTTCTTGAGTTTCTGTTAAATTTGACGACCAAATCAGTTTCTGAGACTGGGACAAGATTAAGTTGCCATTATCAGATAGGGTTAATGCACATGGCTGAGATATGTTGACAGGTTCTTCTCTGTTTACAACCCACACAATTCTCCTGTTTAAATTCTCATCTATAAACCAAATGGCTATGTAGTAATTTCTGTTGAATAAATCAAAATTGGAGAAACCAAACTCAAATTCACCATTTTCTGAAACCAAACTCTGATTTGGATAGAGTGACTCGCCGGAAAGGAGGAGATGCGTTGCATGAGTAAGATGGGTTGAACAAAACAGGAGAATGGCAAATGAGAACATCTCCATTCTCAGTTTGGGTAAAAAAAAAGGGTGGATTCTTGCAAAGCTCAAGGCAATATGGTGGCAGCCGAAAATGACCAGGAAAAAGAAAGATACATTATTCGCACTATTCACAATCAATTGGTAAGATTGTCTCATTAGTTGAATGGTCTCACGGGAGAAATAATTTTTGATAAAATGATGGACCCTGAGTATTAGATTTGAACCGTTATACCAAATTAATTAACCGATAGCGATCTACACGCCTCAAATTATATTGGTCTTCTGTTGCGGTAGAATTATTTCTTCAACTTGTCTTTTGCCACCTTGATTTTCATCTTCTAGAATTTCTTTTCTTGATACCAAACAAGACACTGCTGACTGCTTGACTGCTCATATTTTATTACCAACTGGGAAAGCTATGTTAAACTTTATGATCTTGTAATTTATATAAAATAAATAAATCATTAGTTTAGAACTTACAGGACTGGAGAGAAGACATCGTCGTTGTGCGGAAATCTGATCTTCTCTAATTTCCCTTAGTCAAAACGATGGTGTATATTAATGGCGTTTTCTCTCCTGTATCTTCTCTTACTGGATGCGAAAATTATGAGAAGGTGTCTTCTTAATTAACAGGAGATTAATTTAATACTAAGGTAATTAAAGGGATCAGATTTGAAAGAACATGGTCCATCAGATTTTCCATCAAAATCTGATGAACCCTTTAGATAAATTCGGTTCATATTAAATATATAGGCCACACTAAATTATAATTAATAATATTAATTATAACATTCTCCCACTTGGCCTATAAAATATCATAATGAAACACAAATTCAGAATTGGCCAATAAAACTTAAACCTTGTTCAGTTAGAAATACCAAACTTAACTAATATAATCAAAATAACTATTAATGTTATTTGATCCCTATTAATTATAGAAGTGGTATTCTTTCCAACAAATGGTTAATTAAATTCATTCGATCCTCATAAGTATATTTGCTTATATTAATAACAATAATGCGCAACATAAAAATAAGCAAACATTATAACATAGAAAGTCAATACATAAATGAAGCTTCAATACACAACATAATTAAATACACTATTGTTCATTACAACATCATAAGTCACTAACCAAACCCATGCTAGCTACGTGCTCTCTGAAGAGAGTAGGTGGTAGTGCTTTTGTTAGAGAATCAGCTAACATAGCTCTTGTATTGATGTGTTGTATGACAATAATATTATCCTTGATTTTCTTTCTAACAACAAGATACTTGATGTCGATCCACTTAGTAGCACCGCTGGACTTGTTGTTTTTCGAAAAGAAAACAACAGCCTCGTTATCACAAAATAACGTGATTGATCTTGCAATACTCTCAATCACTTGAAGTTCAGGTATGAAATTCTTCAACCAAACTGCTTGACCAGTAGCTTCAAAACACGCTACATATTCTGCTTGCATAGTGGAAGATGCAACTAAGGACTGCTTGGCACTCTTCCATGAAATTGGTCCCCCTGCAAGCATGAATATGTATCCTGATGTGGATTTTCTTGTGTCTACACATCCAGCAAAGTCCGAATCTGAATAACCAATGACCTCAAGGCTATCGGACTTTCTGTAAGTAAGCATGTAGTCTTTAGTCCCTTGCAAATAGCGTAAAACTTTCTTAGCAGCTCGCCAATGATCCAGACCTGGATTGGATTGATATCGGCCGAGCATGCCAACGACAAACGCAATATCAGGACGTGTGCAGACTTGAGCATACATTAAGCTTCCAACAACCGAAGCATACTCATTATTTTCCATCTGCTTATGTTCTAATTCAGTTTTGGGACATTGAGACTTGCTGAATTTGTCACCTTTGAAAATGGGAGCAACACTTGGAGAACATTTTTGCATTTTGTAGCGCTTAAGCATTTTCTCAATGTATGCCTTTTGTGATAAACCTAAGACCCCATGAGACCGATCACGGTGGATTTCAATGCCTATGACATAAGAGGCTTCACCAAGATCCTTCATTTTAAATTTCTTTGAAAGAAAACGTTTAGTCTCGTACAACATGTCTAAATCACTGCTCGCTAATAAAATGTCATCCACATACAAAACGAGAATAATAAATCTGCTCCCACTAACCTTGAGATATATGCATTGATCAAAAGTGTTTTCTTTAAATCCAAATTCTGTTATGACCTCATCAAACTTGAGATACCACTGCCTTGAAGCTTGTTTTAACCCATAAATTGATCGTTTCAACCGGCAGCCCATATGTTCCTTGCTTTTGACAACAAAACCTTCAGGTTGTTTCATGTAAATTTCTTCATGCAAGTCACCATTAAGGAATGCGGTTTTAACGTCCATTTGATGTAGCTCTAGATCATAATGAGCTACAAGAGCTAAAACAATTCTTAATGAATCTTTTCTTGAGACAGGAGAAAAAGTATTGTCATAATGTATACCTTCTTGTTGCGTAAAACCTTTAGCAACTAGTCGGGCCTTGTATCGTTCAATGTTACCATGAGAATCAGTTTTAGTTTTGTAAACCCATTTACATCCTACGGGTTTAACATCTTTTGGTAACTCAACAAGGTCCCAAATATCATTTTGTTGCATTGAGTTCATCTCATCGTTCATGGCTTCCAGCCACTGAGATGACTTATCACTCTTCATGGCGTCCTTAAAGGAAATAGGATCATCTCCATGACCTATATCGCCACCTTCTTCAGTAAGGTATACAACATAATCATCAGGTATTGCAGATTTTCGTTCTCTTTGTGACTTGCGCAAAGGCTCTTGTGGCAGCAAAGGTACTTCTTCATTGTTAGGAACGTTACTAACATTAATACATTCATTTAGTGATAAAGGAGAAACAGAACGTGTAGCCTCCGAAATGACCGAAGTTGGGACATAAACTCGGTCTTCTTCATTAAGGTTTATAGTTCGTTTTTCATTACTCCCACTAATGTTGCCATTCTCAAAAAATACTGCATGTCGTGTCTCAACTATTCTAGTGGTATGTGATGGACAATAAAATCTAAAATCTTTGGACCTCTTTGGATAGCCTATAAAAGAACAACTAACGGTTTTTGGATCTAGTTTCTTAATGTGTGGATTGTAGACTTTTGCTTCAGCAGGACAGCCCCACACACGTAAGTATCCTAGTTGTGGTTTCCTTCCAGTCCACAATTCATAAGGTGTTGCTGGAACAGATTTACTAGGAACTCGATTGAGAACATGTGTGGCTGTTTTTAAAGCCTCTGACCACAAAAATTCTGGCAAAGTGGTATTGCATATCATACTTCATACCATATCCATTAATGTACGATTACGCCTTTCAGCCACTCCATTTTGCCGAGGATCTCCCGGCATTGAGAACTGATGAACAATACCACATTCTTGAAGAAACAAAGCAAACAGGCCTGGACTTTGACCCAAGTTAGTGTGCCTACCATAATACTCACCGCCTCTATCTGATCGCACTACTTTAATTTTAACATTATGCTGATTTTCAACTTCAGTCTTAAAGATTTTAAATTTGTCTAGTGCTTCAGATTTTTCAGAAATTAAGTACACATAAGCGTAGCGAGAATAATCGTCAATAAAAGTAATAAATGATTTGTGTCCGTTCAAACTCGAAGTGGGAAAAGGACCACATATATCGGTGTGAATTAATTCCAATAGTCCCCCACTTCGAGTGGCTCCTTTCTTATTTCCTTTAACAAATTTTCCCTTAACGCATTCAACACAATTATCAAAATCAGAAAAATCTAATGTTGGGAGAATTTCATTCTTAATGAGACGTTGCATTCTATCTCTTGAAATATGACCCAATCTGCGATGCCATAGCTTGGAAGAATAGCCAATATCGCGATTTCTCTTTGTGCCACGTTTATGATCAACACAATTAACATTCAGGGATAATAAAGAATCAGAAAAGGAAGAATCCAAACATAATTTATATAGATTATCACATAACAATCCAGAACCAACAAACTTAGAGTTATGATATAGTCTCAACTCATTATTTCCAAACTGAAACATAAAACCACAAGCATCAAGTCTAGAAATAGAAATTAAATTCCTAATCACACTAGGAATATAAACTACATCATATAAGTAGAGAATAAAACCACTTCTTCAAGACCACACGAAGAGTTCCAACGGCCTCCACTTCAGCCTCTAAGCCATTAGCTATTTTAAGCTTCCTTTTTCCCTTTTCCAGCATCGTCACGGAATGGAATCCCTGCAATGAGTTCGTAATGTGCACAGAGGCACCAGTGTCAACCCACCACGTATTTAAGGGAACATCAATTAAAAGAGATTCACAAATCATATAATTTAAATCATTACCCTTCTTTTCAAGCCATGCTCTAAACTTGGTACACTCCTTCCTCATGTGTCCAGGTTTCTTGCAATGACGGCACTTAAGACCACGCTTTGTACTTGGTGTATTTGCCTTGTTAACACCAGATGTTTGACCCTTATCTTTACCTTTACCATTGTTCTTTTTCGGTTTTGGACTTTCAATGGCAGCATGTGCAAAGTCAGATTTTTCAGTCTTAATCCTTTCTTCTTCTTGAACACACATGGCAATCAATTCGCTCATCTTCCACTTCTCTTTCTGCGTGTTGTAATTGATCTTGAAAGGACCAAACTGAGCAGGAAGAGAAGTCATAATGAAATGAACCAGAAATCCTTCAGAAATTGCCATATCCATGTCATTCAATTTGTGGCCATATCATTCATCATCATGATATGTTCACGTACACCGCTAGTCCCATTGTACTTGGTAGTGAGCATTTTCATTATGAGGGCACTCGCATTAGCCTTAGATGTACTCTTAAACTGCTCCTCAACAGAATTGAGATATTCTTTAGCAGTAAAAAGTTCACCTGCATCATTCTTTTCAGGAATGCCTCCTCGAATTGCCAAAGAGATGGTGCTTTTCATAATCATGAGAGACATGCGATTAGAACGCTCCCAATTTTCATAAGCAGTTTTGATTTGATCTGCAGCATCATCCTTTGGTTTTTCAGGTTTATCCATACGTAATGCTTGGTCTATTTCAAGAACACCAAGACCAATCTCAATTTGCTCTTTCCAAGTTGAAAAATTAGTTCCATTCAATGTTGCTATTCTATTGATTTGACTACTTAGATTGCTCAATGTTGCAAATTCATGATAAACATAATGCTTACTATTAACTAATCCACAGACATATAATAAAATTAAATTAGATCAACTATAATCAGGGGACTAATAATTAATTAATCTGAAATAATAAAACGCCAATTAATATTTCAGGTCTAATAGTTGATCCATTAAGAATCAATTCATATCACCGTTGGACAGAAATAAATTGAACTAAGTTGAAATTCCACTCAATAAATTATACTTGACAATTAAAGTTGGTAAAATTGACAATTATAATTTATTAAATGTAGAGCATAATCAGTCACAATTAAAGTTGGTAAAATTGATAACAACCAAATATTAAAAGTAAATTTTATATGGTATAAATTATATATAACTTAGTTCCGTTGGGTTACATATTATATATAATATAAAACCATATACTTAACATATTATCATATCTAAAACCAACTCAAAATAAATGTACGGTTTTAAAAAATATATGAGAATATTTATCAATTAATTAATCATAGTTTAAAGTGATAAACAAAATCCACTTTATAAGGTGTCGTGATTAAAGGGAGAGAAAATATCATACTATGGTCACATGATTAATCAAGAGACAAGAAGATCCGTTCAAATTTACTTTTCCTAAATTAATGGCGTAGCAAACATTGTGGGGACCAGAAACTTTGCGAATGGTTGCGAAAATTAATGGCAGTGATAGGAGTTGGACAACTAAAGTATTCAACACCCTTGTACCCAATCAACATAAAAGGGAAATACACTTGAGACATGATGTGTACCCTCTTCTCTCTGTTACAGCGTGTACACGGAGGCAAAAGAAGAAATAAACAAAGTAATAATCCACATCTCCATTGTGCACACAGTGCCAGACGCATCTTATTGAAAATCAAATTAAACTAATAATTCAGTCCGAAATTATATGGAAAAATACTCATTAAATTCCATTAAATACGGAAAATAAATCAGTTATTTTATATGAAATTACTAACCCGACAACTGATACCAAATGTTAAACTTTATGATCTTGTAATTTATATAAAATAAATAAATCATTAGTTTAGAACTTACAGGACTGGAGAGAAGACATCGTCGTTATGCGAAAATCTGATCTTCTCTAATTTCCCTTAGTCAAAATGATGGTGTATATTAATGGCGTTTTCTCTCCTGTATCTTCTCTTACTGGATGCGAAAATTATGAGAAGGTGTCTTCTTAATTAACAGGAGATTAATTTAATACTAAGATAATTAAAGGGATCAGATTTGAATGAACATGGTCCATCAGATTTTCCATCAAAATCTGATGAACCCTTTAGATAAATTCGGTTCATATTAAATATATAGGCCACATTAAATTATAATTAATAATATTAATTATAACAAGCTAATCAAATAATCAAAAAATACTCCAAACTCAGGTAACTTTTCTACGGTGTTTTTTTGATGACGTCATCAATCAATCTCAGCTGACCATTTTATCTATCAGATTGGTTGTTTTCTCTGCTATCGATATGCTCAAAGAAATCCGCCTCTTTGTTTTCCTCAGCGCCAGGCAAGAGAGATCGCTCCAACCATCTCCTCTCTTACTTTTTTGTCTCACTCATCCGCCGTCAGACCTCCATCCCCAATTCCGTCTCCAGTTCCCTCTCCTCCCAAGAACCACCTCTCTTCTCCTTTTCACCAAGAGAAAACAGGAAAGAACAGTGCTTTAGCGAGTAGGGACTTGATACCCGGCTCACAGTATCGACTGTACGGACAGATTGCGTGTGGTCTCCTCTTTCAATTGAGATTGTATGGATAGATTACAAATCCTAGGCAATAGACTATGCCAAAAATAAAAGGTAATGGTGCGGATCAAGGTTACCCCTCTAAAATCTCTCTTGATTCTGTAGGAGGAGGTTAATGGATACAGTGTCTCCCTTCTTTTTTTTTTCTTCCAGGGTAGCTTGATTTAGATCTTTTATGGACCTAATTAAGCTTTTGTTTGCCCATCTGTAAAGCAAATTATTTCCTTCTGTGTGTTTTATCTCTCCTTTGTTGCATGGTTTTGGGAATGATTTTATTCTGCATGTCAAGAGTTCTCCTTTGGTGATGCTTGGGTCCAATTTTTTTAGATCCTTAGTGTTCTCAGGGTATAATTTTGAATTTTAGTTTCTTTTCCTCTTTTTTTTGTTAGTTCTTTAGGCTTTTTCTTCTCTATGAATTTCTTCAAGAGCCATAGCAAAGTTGTCAGGTCATAATAAATTCCTATGTTATGATACTTTTGTTGATAACTTTTTTTATTTGTGGTGCTTTTCATCTCTTGAATGATTTTGTAGCAAAAGACATTAATGAAGAATTATGCCAGAGCGCTGACAAAAGTGATACAAGTATAAAATGAGATGGGAGTCTTTGCCAAATGGAGGAGCAAGGATAAAAGATATTCTTTATTATAGGTTTGTGAGTACTCTGGTAAGACCAATTAATTTTTCTTATATGAAAATGTCGGCAAACTGCATATATTTTGGTTGAGTTTCTTTCCTGTTTGTGTTGTGTAGTTCCCTTCAAACTTCTATGACATGCTACTTTTTCTTAGTGTATTCAATAACATTGATTGTATATTTCTATTTAATATACATTAACAAATATGTCACTGGCTTATTTCCGTCAACCTTTAATAAGGAAAATGATAAAAGTGTGATTGTGGCTTGCCATGATGCCAGGGACCAAAAAAGGAAGAAAAAGGAAAAAGGTGTGTAGAGTTACAATGCAAAATGATATCATATGGCCAATGTCTTGATAATATTTCTTAATATTTTTATAATGCTTATTTCATATGATATCATATGGTTTATTTCTCAATTTTTGACTAGCTAATTTGCAAATTTAACTCTTTTTTGCTTTTTTTTATTGGATCTTTACAGTCAAGGGAAGAGGGGAATGTACGTATAGGTTTTAAAACCAGCCATAGCACTTACCTAGGATAAATTCATTCTACTCATATTTCTGGTAATTATTTGGGGCAATGAAAAGACAGTGAAGGTTATGTTAACAATAATTTTAGTAACATGATTATTTTTTCAAAGAGGTCAAATATGTCAGAAAAGGTTTGCAAATTGTGATTCAAGAGCTTGCTTATTAGGTTGTGCATTCTTTTTTTTCTTATATTTTGTTATTTATATCATTGAAATTTCATCCAGGTTAAATCACTATTTTTCCTATCTGTTAGGAATCATAGGAGATATTATTCTTGATGAGTATTGTACCATAACATGAAAATGTGAACCATACCATGGAAAAAAGAAAATCTTATGTTAGTTGATAAATCGACATCTATATCAGTATAAAATCATAAGGTGCATATACTTACTTCCCAGTTAAACATATGTGCTTTTCTTTTAACTGTTTGATAATTTACCCTTATGTGCATATTTCAGATTAGAGCTAACTAAGCACTCAGTGATGAAAGTTTCAAATTATTCCTCATACAATCAGCCAGAGTTGCAAGATTATTTACTCTCTTTTAACTAAGCACTCTCATACTGTTGATTGGTTGCATACAATGGCCCACCTGATACGAAGGTGATTGTTGTTGCCCAGTAATTCTTTTGTAAATGTTTCTTAATGTACATCTTTAAAAAAGTTTTATAGCAAAGTACTTTTGTCATTTCAACTCCAGAGTTTTTTTCTTTTTAAAAAAAAAAATTGAACTTCAAGAGCTCATGATTTACTATGCTTCTTTTGCACAATTTGGGTACTTCATGTGTCTCGCTACATACCAGATGACTACAGGGACCGCTCCAAGAGAATAAGGTTAAGTTTTCTACGTAATTATGTTGAGCAAGTTCCTTTAAATGCCAATTAATATATGGTAAAAAATGTTGGGAACATTCTCTTCATATTAATATCTAAATTATCTGCATAAAATTAAGGAAAATCATATTTTACAAACTGGCTTGGTTCCATCTTTGATTTCATAAAGGTTATGAAGAGCTATGTCCCAACAAATGAAGAGCCTGCTCTAGCTTCAATGGTCAGTTTTGCTAGTATTTTCTTCTTTCCTTTTTGTTTAGTAAAATATGCTTTCCAGCTTTTGAGTTGTGTATTGTGTACCTTTTTGGACGCCTCTGAACAAGGAAAACCACAAAAGAAACTACAAAATAAATTATTTTTTTTTTAATTGAATTTTTGACCTGTTGCTATTTAGATTGAAATACTAAATCTATTGTAATCAAGTCGGTGTCTTTTTTTTCCAATTTTAAATGTAGACCATTGTATAAATTTTTATTTGCAGTGTACAAAAGTTGTTGGAAAAGAAGAGGAGAAGAAGAGTGGTAACAATTCCTCCATGAGCATTTGTTTTATGTCATTTGTACAAGTTTACAAAAAATGGTAACAATTCCTCCAAGAGTGTACAAAAAAATTAATACATGTCATTTGTTTTATTATTATTATTATTAATCATATTTCTGTTGATTGTAATCGCAAATGAAATCAATTGTAATCCCTATTTTAGAAAAATAAAATGAAGTAGTACACGTCCAATTCTATAAATTTTGTTTAAATTTAAATTTGCGTCCTTATTGTTTCATGATTTTTTTTGCATACTAAACTTGGTAAAAAAAATTATTATTATTAATAGTAAATTAATAATTACATATCCGATGCAGGTCGAAGCAAGAACACTCCAAAACAGAAAATGTGACAACTAATTCTATAGATAAATCGAAAGGTAGTTTAGTATTTATTCAAATTATTTCATTTATAATTCTAGCACTTCTAATAATTACATGCCAACTTAAAGACTCGTCTTCATCGCGCGAAGCGCGAGTACAAAGCTAGTTATTTTTATTGTGTATAGGAGCAAACTTGAAATTGGAATGGCGTTAAGAATTAGGCACCAATCAATTTCTATCTCAAACCCTTCATTGAATAAATTGTAGCTGTGAAAGAAAAAACAATTTATTCAATAAAGGGTTTGGGATAGAAATTGATTGGTGCGGCAATCGCCATTCTACCTTCAAAAAAAGGAATTTGGCGCCAACCAATTTCTGAACAGACCATATTACTAATTCACTATTAAGTACTTACTTTTATATTAAATGGTTAGAAGAACGTCAAAGGTCCGAATATTTGATTTGTATCGCCAAAGTTCCCAATATGCTTAGCAGTCTAGTTTAGGTGAACAATTTTAGGGTCTGATCAAAATGAGTAAAAATAAGATTTCAATTTATTTCAATAGAAAATAGTTCAAAGGAGATGATTTTTAATTGAAATTTGGCTATCAAAATCATATGAAAACAGAAATAAATAATTTCAATCTTGTAATTTGACCTGACTACTCTATATAAAATGGCAGATAACTTAAAGTCCTTATATATATATATATATATATATATATATATATATATATATATATATATATATATATATATAGTTTAGCTACGGTGAGTCGCGACTCACGGACCCTCCAGTGAGTCGCGATCAAAACTCCTAGATCTAGTTCAAAATGACCGATCCAAACCGTCTAATATAATCTCCCTATTGAAATCTCCATGCAGACCAAATTTTTTATTTTTTCGAAATTTTTAAGTATTTTTTCGGATTTTTAAAAACTGCTGTTTTGAATGGTTCAGAACTAATTAGATTAACGATTTTCTAAAATTTCAAAAAAATACTTAAAAATTTCGAAAACAGAAATAGATAATTTCAATCTTGCAATTTGACCTGACTACTCTATATAAAATGGCAGATAACTTAAAGTCCTTATATATATATATATATATATATATATATATATATCAAGCTTTTAAATTTCACCGAAATAACACCGTTATGACCGAAATAATAGATTTTCGGAGCAAAACGCATCAACTTTACAACAACCAAGCACGAAATAACGGTAGCGTTATAACTCTGAAATATCAGCGATATAACATAAAAATTTTGCATTTGACGGCGAAAAAACGGATGGGTCATGTAACTTACAATTTTTTTTTTTTTGCTAAATACAAATTCATACAAAAGTTCTAATTTGTTTAGTTTTTTGTACTTTGATTTTGTCTATTTTGATTTTTGACTTGTTAATTTTTTATATTTTAAAGTTTCAAGTGATTTATAAGATAGACTAGATGTATAATTGTTTTTTTTGCATACCGTTTTTTCTCCGTTATATCACCGATATAACACCGAATCGCTAAATCAACTCTGTACCGTCATACCGCAAAAACTGCATTTTAAAACCTTGATATATATATATAGTTTAGCTACGGTGAGTCGCGATCAAAACTCCTAGATCTACAAAATGACCGATCCAAACCGTCTAATATGATCTCCCTATTGAAATCTCCATGCAGACCAAATTTTTCATTTTTTCGAAATTTTTAAGTATTTTTTCGGATTTTTAAAAATTGCTGTTTTTGAATGGTTCAGAACTAATTAGATTAACGATTTTCTAAAATTTCAAAAAAATACTTAAAAATTTCGAAAAAATGAAAAATTTGGTATACATGGAGATTTCAATAAGGAGATCATATTGGACAGTTTGGATCGGTCATTTTCAACTAGATCTAGGAGTTTTGATCGCGACTCACCGTAGTTAAACTCTCTCTCTCTCTCTCTCTCTCTATATATATATATATATATATATATATATATATATCACAATGCAAATTTCAATAAGCAATGAGTATGGGAACAGGAAGGGCAATTTGGTTAGTATTAAAAGTACGTTCCAGCAAAACGAAATCATGCAGTATTTTGTTGTTTTGGATGGAAATTCGAAGGAGCAATTTTTTCTCCCCAAATCATGAACATTGAAATCAATTCTTGGTGTCCCGTAGTTTCTGAATTCTGATCAATTTATAAAAGAAGAATTCTATTTCTAATTCTCATGCCATTTGCTTCGTTTCGATCTGATCCTTAAAAAGTTGACATGTTCATCTTTCATGTTTAGTGTGTACCATGTTGATTCTTGGTCTCTATACTATTACCTTTCAAACAGGGACAGAGTTGTGGACCTGTGGTTGAGAGCCGCATCTTTTTTGATGTCTCCGAGCCATTTGAATGCCAAAAAAATTGCTCCATGATAGTACTTATTCCATATAAAATTTGGAGTTATGTTTTATTAATACAAACTATCAGATGTCAGAGAATGCAGCCATCATAGCGCGTCAAATGAGAGACAAGAAGAGACGAGAGAATGCTCAAATTTTCCAGGTGTACATCAGTACATCCCACAAGAACTCAAGTTTTCTCATGATCAACTGGGATTCATGTCAGTCTCGTCATTTTCAAGCAGAGAATCCCCCAAAACAGGAATCAGAAAACCTATTCAAGTAAGAATAGTAGTGAAATGTCACTTAGGAATATTATTAAACATCGATACAGAATACCACACATTTGTGTCGGTAAACTGTCACATAAAAGACATGTATCTTCAGAAGATTCATCAGTAGCATCTCGATTGTACATTATTTCATTTAAGATTTGTTTCTGTATTATATGTCTCGTATGATTTGGGGAGTCTGTATTTAGATTGCATGTATTATTAGTTTTCATTTTAGCTTTAATCTCCAATCTTGACTATTGATAGTTTTGTATATATTCATGTAACCTGTAATTCGAGATATACAAGAAAAATCAGAGCTTCTTCTTGCTCAATTCTTTTCGTTTTGCACTTTACAATTTTCTCATGGTATCAGAGCGATTATTTAATTAATTCAATCAGTGTATTGTTCAGTTGATACATCATGCCACCAAAGGTAGATGAAACAGTGAACACTGGAGCGGTGGTAGATGCACAGAATCCATCATCACCGTATTTCCTCCACCATTCAGATTACCCAGGGATGATCCTGGTGCCACAGTTATTAACAGAAAGCAACTACCCGGCTTGGAGTCGGGCCATGATCAATGCTCTCTCTGCTAAAAACAAACTCGGGTTTGTTGATGGATCCATCGAAAAGCCAAAAGGGGCAGCAGAGTGCCAAGCATGGAAGCGATGCGACACCATGATACTATCATGGATCTGGAACTCTGTTTCAAAGGAACTGACGAATAGTGTCATCTATCTGAACACAGCCAAGGAAGTGTGGGACGATTTAAAAGAAAGGTATGCTCCTAGCAACAATGTTCAGATCTATCAAATAAAAAAATCAATTGCTAGCCTGTCTCAAGGTGATTTATCAATCACAGCATACTATACAAGTCTAAAGGGGCTTTGGGATGAATTGAACTCTATTTTACCTATTCCTGTTTGCACATGTGGGGTAGCAAAGCAACATGCCGATAATCAACAGCTAGAGAAAGTGATTCAATTCTTAATGGGTTTGAATGATTGTTACTCAACAATTAGAAGTCAAATTCTTGCAATGGATCCAATACCAAGTCTTGGAAAAACCTATTCTCTTGTGCTACAAGAAGAAAGGCAGCGTGCTGCCTCCATGCCAGTTGCTCAACTCATGGAGTCGACAGCACTAGCAGCAAATTCAGAGAAGCATCCAAGCAATACTTTCGGCCGTGGTAGAGGTCGTGGTAACAATAAGGGGAGCAAGTCACAAGATCGACCTAAATGTGATTACTGTGGCATGATTGGACATACCCAGGATAAGTGTTACAAGTTGCATGGTTATCCAGACAAGCCAAAAGAGAAATCTGTTGCACACAGCGCAGCAGTGCCAACATCACCTTCCACCTCTGTGCAAAATTTTTCTCTCACGTCTGATCAGTATCAACAACTGATGTCACTCCTTGCAAACAATAGTATTCAAGCAGCAGCAAATTTTGCAGGTATGTCTCAAATCAACCAATATATTCATGATGATACATGGATAATTGACAGCGGGGCATCAGACCACATGACCCGAATTGCCCAAAAGATAAGCCAGAAGGAACACTCTAATCATCACATCAATCTTCCAAATGGCACGTCTGTATGTGCCTCTCAATCTGGAAAAACAAAACTAGGCCCCAACCTGGAATTGAAAGATGTACTCTATGTTCCCTCTTTTTCACAGAATTTGCTTTCAGTTAGCAAACTGACCAAAAATAACAATTGTGCTGCAATTTTCTTTCCACGTTTTTGTGTATTTCAGGACCTGACCACGAAGAAGACGATTGGGATGGGTGAGGAGAAAGATGGCTTGTATTACTATAAAGAGTTTGTGGAATCAGCATGTCACCAATCAAGCCGCATCCAAACCCTACCTTTAAACACATGGCATCTCCGTTTAGGTCATACATCTGAAAACCGCATCAAGAACCTGTTGCATGAAAATTCTATTTCATTCTCGGATAATAATAATATTTGTTGTTCTGTTTGTCCTTTATCAAAACTTACTCGTAAACCTTTTTCTTTAAGCAATATTAAGAGTACTATTCCTTTTGAACTCATTCACTGTGATATTTGGGGAGGGTACTCAACACCTTCTCACAATGGTGCTCGTTATTTCTTAACTTTGGTTGATGATTTCACTAGATGCACATGGGTTTTTTTAATGAGTAGCAAATCCGAAACACAATCCTTATTGAAAGCTTTCCATGCCACTGTTCAAACTCAATTTTCTTCCAAAATCAAAACCATTAGATCAGACAATGCGCCAGAGCTTTTGTCGAGGGAAATGCAACAATTTTTTTCTCTTAATGGAATCAAACATGAAACTTCTTGTGTTAACACACCCCAACAGAATGGAGTCGCTGAGTGAAAACATAGGCATTTGCTTGAAATTGCTCGATCCTTAAGATTCCAATCGGGTTTGCCAAAAATTTTCTGGGGGGAATGCATCCTAACTGCCACATATATAATAAATCGTCTTCCAACAAAAATCCTAAATGGAAAAACACCCTATGAAATGTTATTTAAACGAAAACCCACATATTCCCACATGAGAGTGTTTGGATGTCTCTGTTACGTCCATACTCGTAGTCCTGATAAGTTTGATCCCCGTGCTAAAAAATGTGTTTTTATTGGTTATCCTCAAGGAAAAAAGGGTTACAAAGTTTTTGATTTAACAGACAACAGATTTATTGTTAGTAGAGACATTATTTTTCATGAAACAGTTTTTCCTTTTGAAAAAAATGCTCCATAAAATGCACCAGCCCCTATAAATGCCATTTCTTACACAGAACCTGAGACACCTCATGTCCAAACATCAGAACATATTGTACCTGAAACTGATGATGCAACAGTAGTTCCACCTCAAACACTCCCGACTCAACAATCCGAAACTGAACCTGAGCCAGCTGTGACATTACCCACACCTACCATTGATGCAATACACACGGAACCATCTAGCCTTCCTAGACGTTCCACTCGAGATAAAAGACAACCCAGTTACCTTGCTGATTTCCACTGCTCTCAAGCAAGCTCATCCTCAAATCACTTGTCCCACGCATCTTCTGTGGGAGGGACTAGATACCCTATTGAGAAATTTGTCTCCCATCATAGTTTTTCGCAACAACATCAAGCATTCCTCAGCTCACTGTCCTCTAGCACTGAGCCAAAGTGTTATGCAGAGGCAGTCATGAAACAAGAATGGCGAGAGGCCATGGAGGCTGAAATGAAAGCACTAGAAGAAAATGGCACATGGAAAATCACAACATTACCTCAAGGGAAGCATGCTATAGGCTGTAAATGGGTGTACAAGATAAAGCATAAGGCAGATGGGAGCGTTGAGCGTTACAAAACTCGCTTGGTAGCAAAGGGTTATACTCAAAGGGAAGGAACTGATTATCAAGAAACATTCGCACCTGTGGCCAAATTGATCTCCGTGCGGTGTCTGATTGCTATTGCTGCCTCAAGAGGGTGGCCACTCTTTCAGCTTGATGTGAATAACGCATTCTTGCACGATCTAACAGAGGAGGTATACATGCATGTACCACCTGGATATCAAGTTGATCATCCACAGGGTCAGCGACTAGTTTGCAGATTGAACAAATCATTATACGGGCTCAAACAAGCCTCGAGGAATTGGTATTCAAAGTTTTCTCGAGCGTTGCAGTCATTTGGTTTCAAACAATCAGTAAGTGATTACTCACTGTTCACATTGAAATCAGGTGATAAGATTACTACGGTGTTAATATATGTGGATGACATGATAGTCACGGGTAATGATGAGGCCAGCATATCAGCAGTGAAAACATTTATTCAATCCCAATTCAAAACCAAGGACCTGGGGAAGCTCAAATATTTCTTGGGTATTGAAGTTGCACGATCACGAAAAGGGATCTTCCTCTCACAGCGAAAGTACACTCTCGATATTTTGAAGGAAACTGGTCTTCTTGGGGCTAAACCAGTTTCTTTTCCTATGGATCAAAATCTCAAGCTAAATTCGGATGAAGGTAAACTTCTCAAAGATCCAAGTGTGTATCGCCGGTTGGTTGGGAGGTTAATTTATTTAACCATCACACGACCTGAGATTACTTATGCTGTAAATGTGCTAAGCCAATTCATGCACAGTCCCCGGCAACCGCATATGGATGCTGCAACTCGAGTCATTCGGTATCTCAAATCATGTCCAGGGAAGGGAATTCTCATGAATTCAGAAAACTCCCTCCAATTAAGTGCATACTGCGATTCAGAAAACTCCCTACTACTCGCCGGTCCATTACTGGATATTGCACATTTCTTGGGAACAGTCCAATCTCATGGCGCACAAAGAAACAGAGTACGGTTTCTTGTTCTTCAGCAGAAGCTGAGTATCGATCTATGGCAGTAACTACATGTGAATTATTGTGGCTCAAAGCCTTGCTAGCTGACATGGGAATTCAACATTCACACCCATTGACCTTGTATTGTGACAATCAGTCAGCTATCCACATTGCAGCAAACCCTGTGTTCCACGAACGGACAAAGCATATAGAAATTGACTGCCATGTGGTTCGTGAACAAGTTCAAGCTGGTGTGATTTGCACACAATATGTTCGCACACATGAGCAGCGTGCAGACATCTTCACTAAACCTCTTGGAGGTGCTAAGTTCACTGAGTTACATAGCAAGCTGGGTGTACTCGATCTGCACAGCCCAACTTGAGGGGGAATATTAAACATCGATACAGAATACCACACAGTTGTGTCGGTAAACTGTCACATAAAAGACATCTGTATCTTCAGAAGATTCATCAGTAGCATCTCGATTGTACATTATTTCATTTAAGATTTGTTTCTGTATTATGTCTCGTATGATTAGGGGAGTCTGTATTTAGATTGCATGTATTATTAGTTTTCATTTTAGCTTTAATCTCCAATCTTGACTATTGATAGTTTTGTATATATTCATGTAACCTGTAATTCGAGATATACAAGAAAAATCAGAGCTTCTTCTTGCTCAATTCTTTTCGTTTTGCACTTTACAATTTTCTCAAATATTATCTAGCACTGGATATGAAAAGAAAACCGTTCAGAAAACGTCAAAAGTTAAGCAATGGTCAAAATCTCAAAGATACAACGGGAGTGGTGTAGGGTGTTGACCACGTCGTGTTAGACTAGCTCTTAGAAACATTTCATCAACCACTAAGTGAGCATGAAGGGTTGCAGACGTATACCGCTGGCCACTCGAGTTAGCTTTGCCTCGAGATGAATTTGATCTCAAGCATGTTGTGTCCAAGTCGGGTGGCCCATGTACGGTACTTGTATTACCTTTGTAATACCAATGGCAACCATTGCAAGCACTTTTGATGTTTGTAATTGTATTACCCGTGGCAGGAAAATGGTTATCTTCTATCCAAGTAAAATATATATACGAGTACACGACACAGCCTGAAATACTAGCTATGATGCTGAAATCATTAACCCTCGTTTATTAATTTTGTACACGCTACATGGTTTGCAATTTTTTTAGAAAAAAAAATTAGAGGTACAACAGTACATAGGAAAAAAGTGATCCAAGAAGCAGAGAGAAAACATCACTAGCACAAAAGCCATAAGATTAACTAATGATGTAGGGTACTAATCAAATGCATAAATAAAATAATAATGCCAGAATCTTCTCTTCGGAAGCTTCAAACAACTACCTCCTACTACGAAAAAGATATTTGGAAGCTCTCCATGCTTAATTGTCAGTTTTATAATCAGGACACTAGGCTGCTAGTACTTTCTCTCTTTACTCTATTTCTCCTTTTCTTTGTAACTTTTGTACAACTTTTTCTTAATAAAATTTTGCTAGTTGGCTAATAATAATGATGATAATAATGATAATGATAATGCAGACTTGTTCGAATCTTTCTAAAAATATTACTTCCGTCTGAACGAAGATCAAACAAATTCTGAGGTGTTAAGCCCATCATTTAAAAGACCTTATAGTGAGCCCAAAATGTTCTAAGCATTGTCTTAGGCCTATACTTTGAGGCTTTGAGCCCAGAAATTTCTTAGCAAACTTTTGGAAGTTCGCTTTTATTAAAGTAATGCATCTGCCAAATCAAATGCTAAATTAACCTATCGCACTACTATATAGTTTCAGTAGCTAAGAATGCTGATTTAGGGACGGAGATAGTGTCCTATTGGCTTCTGCTAATTATTTTTAGTATTATTAGTTTTTTATATATTTATTCCCTATAGATCAATAGTGCATGACCAAGTTTTGCATGCAAGATTTTATAATGTCTATGTTTTGATATGCTGTTTTACACTTGATAGACTTCATATGGTAGGATTTACATGAAGATAGTTCTTTTATGACTAGATCAATTATAAAATGTTCTATTCACTACGATATAAAACTACAACTATTTCTATGTTAATTTCTTAAAGCTTGAGTTCACGTTTGCTGTCATAATCATAATAATATTAATTAAAGTTATGAGATGTACTTTTTTAATTTAAATTGGACGTAATCTAAAAAGTCCTTTCGCCATAACAAGAATAAATCTCGTATGATCTATTCAATTCAAATAAAATCAGATTACGTGCCTTAATTATATTTTTTAATTAATAGCAACTGTGTGGCAGCAAATTAAAACTCCTATACGTCAAAAAATGAAGGAAAGATCTAGTGACATGCCGTAACTTAGATCAAACCAAAAATAAAAGGAATAATGGAATATACATCTAACACATACGGACAGCAATATGTAACACATACGTCTATTGTTTCGTCAAATAGCCTCGTTCAATCATGCGCAAACCAACATCGCTGGTCCTTTAAGTCAAAATCACGAGGAAGAGTACTGAAACTTTTCTAGAAGAAAACTAAAATCTTTTTGAAATTTCTTTTTGAAATTTGAAAAATTAAATGTTTTCGGGTTGCTGAGTCAAAAAATTTTAAAGTCATTGTCAGATCAGGTTTACACGCACTTGAAGGAATTAATCATGGAGTTGCACTCATAAATATGGTGTCAATTTATGACCCGATTGATGTCAATCCGTATCCAATTTATTGACAATAAATTAAGAATTGACAGTTCTACCTAAAATTCTAGAATATTAGTTAATCAAAATTTTTTTGTGGTTGCCTCCTACTTAGTGAAAGCCTCCAAGGGCCGGGCCGGGTTCTCGGGAGACCGGGTCTAAAAAGGCCTGCTCAAGGGCCGGACAGGGCCGGACTTAGGGAGGCTTTTGGAAGGGCCGGGTTTAGAAGGGCTTAAATATGAAGATTGAGCCTGGCCCTTTTCAAGTAGGAGTCCTACTTCTCACTAATTATACCATACACTTTTATTTATAATTTTCAGCAACAGTAGTGTCTCTTGAGAGAAAAGTTTTCTTATTAAATAAAAATGAATTAATTTTTACTCATATTTAAATATTTATTGAGTAATGCTAGAGTTAAACACGATTTAAGACTCAATTATTGAAATCTCAAACTGTCGATCCAAACCACTCAATGTAATCTTCATATTATAACTTTTTTGAATACCAAATTTATATTTTTTGAAATTGTTAACTATTTTTTCAAATTAAAATTTGGATGGCCCGAAACTAACTATAGTGAGGGTTTTGTAAAATTAAAAAATGGAACAAATCTAATTGACTATTGTAATATCAGAAATTAAGATCCAATCATGTTTGATAGGCTTAAGTACTGTTTAATGTATTTGACTCTAGCATTACTCATATTTATTTATCAGTTATATTTTCGAAGCTATGATACCTATTTAAGATGTTTTTTATCTCACTGATAGAAAGTTAGCTTTTTCTTGAGAAATAAAAGTTGAAATACTGAATAAAAGTTGAAGCACTGAAGTTGTGTTTTGATCCTCGTAGCTGCGAACTATTAATTTTTTTTTAAAAAAAAAATATTCTCTAAATTTCAGTTCTGGTAAAAGTTAAAATGCTACGAATACTTGGGAGCAATTTCAGAAAAAAAAAATTATCTTGGATTAATATGTAAAAGGATATTGCTAAATATATAGGTGGGCTATATATCATACTTCTATATACGGTATAAATGTATAATGTTTGGTTATGTATTTCATGTAAACATGAATAGTACAATAGTAATCGTAATTAAAAGTTTATTACAATCGTATAATAAATAGTTAAAAATTTCAGTTTAGCACAATTATTAAAGTGAAATATGAGCATTCTAAGTATCAAATACTAACTAAAGAGAATATCTATCGTGCATAACTGCATACTAATGTACCAAAATTCCTGTGCATACTAATCCAAGTCTTTGGATCTACTTCAAGATGATCGATCTAAAGACTAATATGGTCTCTCTATTGAAATCTTCTTACTGACCAAATTTTATATTTTTTTCGGAATTTTTCAGTATTACTTTTCAGAGTTTTAAAAACTGTTGTTTTTGAAGGGTTCAAAATAAATTAGATTAACCTTTTTCAAAAGTTTCAAAAAATATATATATAAAATTTGTTCAATAAGAATATATATATAATTAGATTAGAGCTCTGTACATTACTATGCCAAGATATTCTCAATATTATATACATACCTACGATATGACTGGGAAGTATCAAATTCTAGTATCAATTCTAAACAGTTTGGTAAATCATACAGTACTAAGTATTTAGAAGTCTATATACACTTAAATTTTTCTGCCTTGCCAGACTACCTCAAGTATTTGTGGGCATAGATGTCCGAGAGCGACTTGGCGAATCAAATTAAAGAAACAAAATGCTTCTTTTGTTTTCAAGAAGTCTCAATCAGACCATACACGTACAATTTCCGCTGAAAAAGAAAAATTTTTAATCAAATTTGTGGTCAAGTACTCTGGAGTCTTGACCAAACATCCAACTGTTCACAAAGCCCCGTCAAAGTGTCACATGTCAAACAGTACTTTATAGTCATGTCCAATGATTAACATATTTATTGTGGTACTGAATCAATTTAATTATCCAAGTGCCATTTTTTGATCTATAAATTGTTTTTTTTTTAAACACCACAGAAAACTAGTGTAGTTGTATGATGTAATCTTTTAATCTGAGCACGCTTTAGATACTTTTCGTAGCAAAATTTGAATTTTTTTTTGGTATTATATATATATATATATATATATATATATATATATATATATATATATATATTCAAATCCATAAAACATAATTTCATCGCAGCGGAAGTTAATTGAATAACCAAGACTCTTTCACAAAGCAAGTGGTGCTACAAACTCCTTGTCTTTTCCTTGCTCTCTCGCAACTCGCATCGGTGTGCTCAAATCACACATCAGACTTAGCAACACTATTCACTATTTCAAGTGCCGATTAAGTTCGTGTGTGTGTGTTTTTCAATTGCTACAAACAATTTAAAAGCTTCCTCCTCTCAAACTTTAATCTTATCTCTAGTGATGCACACAAAAGGCAATTTTCAGAGTTAAAAAGACAGTTTCTGAAAAGGGGTGGTATATATTTATAGCAATCTGAATTGATCTGTCGATTATTCAAATTCACAAACCGGCCCGGTAGCATTTCATCCGAGATGGTCTGATTCGATTTCATCCAAATTTGATTTCATTTACTTTTTCTGACATATAATAACATTATTTATTGTTTGTTACTATATAATAATTTAATTTTTTAGATTTTAAATGACAAAGATGAACTATAGTTTAATTTAGTTTTGTATCAAGGGCAAAGTGACGTTTGTTTCCATAAGATGAACATGTGACAATATCTTATGATTCTTTTTCTAGCCATATGTAGGAAATTATAGTTTTTTATTTTTTATCAAATAAATTCAAACTTTTTTTAAAAATTTTGTATTGGTCGAAATTCCTTTTAATGTAGACAAGGAGTAATGTTTGAATTTATTTAGAAATTTTAAATTACCATTATTAGTTAGCACAAGAACATATTAACATGATGTGTTATAAAAGTACAGCAAGTCGATCCCTTGTCTTTTTATCATTAGTAGATTGACTTTAACTTCAGAATTATTTGCTTTTTAAAAGTGCAGTATACGACCCAATTTCGCATATAAAAAATGTAATAAAGTATATAAAAGTGCAGTAGATTATCCAAATGTAATAAAGTATATAAATATTACATTTCTATAAATATTTCATCATCAATAAAGTATATAAATGTACTTTATCCTAACTTTTAAATGAGTTAGAATTTGTTGGATGTATATAAAAAAATTTTATAGAAATATTGCTAGTTTTATAGATTGGTGGTGAATCAAAACAAATAATTTGAGTGTCATTTGTTATTGTTTCATCAAAAGTTACAAAATATGAAATAATTACATTTTTTAACCTGTTTGTTGAACGGTAAAACTTGCATCAAAAATCATCATCAATTCCAGGAAGAACTGTCCCAATTCGACCCAATTTCGTTTTTAATCCTGTCAAACGGGTGACGTTATATCGACTGTTTTTGTCCTAATCGCAGTGTTTAATTTGCCACGTGTCCCATCGATTCTCGCATCGAAGATTCGCGAGGAAATTAGAGAAAAGAATTTGAAAACAATATTATCTTCCAGAAAATACATGACTATATATTGTAGTTCAAGCTCGAGAAGTTTTACAGCACACAAGATGTTTGGATCAGATCAAATTGAGATTTAACACTATACAACGTCGCTGTTGCATTAAAAGAGAATTGATAAATTTTATTATTTTTTTGGTGTGTGTTGAACCTTCTGAAAGTGAATGTCACTAGCTACGGTATCGCGCTTCGTGCGATAAATGCTAGTTTAAAGTTGACCTTTTGATCCTTTGTTATTTTAGTAAGAAAGTATCGTCTTTTGAAATTTCAGTTGCTTCAAAATATCAAAAATAACATTATTTTTTAAAAAAAAAATTACAATTTCAGAAACCTAAAATAAAAAACAAATAACATGTCACTCTTTTATTTTTATTTTTTCTAAATTAGAGATAACATTTGATCTTATTGACAACATACAATCAACACATGCTCGAAAATATTGATTAGATTTGCTTCGCCCGATCTTTTTATCATTATTTTACTATACGTTGATTGTTAACATGATAACTTATTTTTTAGGAAAAATATTAATATTAATATTTTGAGTACACCATTTTTAATAGAATGCTCTGAATTTAAAAAAAAATATTAGAAAAATAAAATCAATAATAAAAAAATTGAAAATTTTAGGATTCAAAATATGAAAATAACATCATTTGATTTCTTAATTATTATTTCATCAAAAAATATTTTGAAAAAGCTTGTTAATAACTAAACAAAAGTAAAAAAAAATTATAAAAAATTAAAATTGAAAAAAAGTTATATCACTTGATTCTTCCTATTTTGTATCGATTGAAATACTCTCTAACACAAAATATTTTTTTTTTAAAATTAATGAGAATAAAAATAATAAAATGTTTAGAAATTGAACATATGGAAAAGAATTTATTATTAGATTTCTTGTAGAATATTTATAGAATTTCATCAAAATTTGTTTTGAAGAATGCTTGTAAACAACTAAAAAAAAGTAAGAAAAAAATTATCCATAAATATTTAAACATCCAAAATTGAAAAGTTATATCACTTGATTCTTTCTATATTATGAAAATTAACATACAACTATAAAAAAAAATATAATCTTACACCATAATTATAATTAATAACAATAGACATATTAATATTCAAACAAAGTTGTATTAAAATACTATGGGTCCTATATTGTGTAAAAATAACATCAATTTAAAAAATAATAAAATAATTTTAAAAATTTAAAATAGAAAAAATGTCAGTAAATCCTTTAAATTTTTGAGAATATCCATAAAAAAATATGTAAAATTTTTTTTGCAAAAGATCTGTACACAATTAAATTTCAGAAAATTGTTAATTATGTAATAGAAGTTAACAGGGGTAAGTCGTAATTTTAAAAAAGTGGAAGGGGCTACTCAAAATTAAAACAATAGACTGCCTCACACTGTCGCACATATTCGCTGCTTTTTTTTTTTATTTCTGTTGATTTTTTGTACATCCGCTTTGTAGTATTTAATATTGCATGTTTGGAAATATAGTTTTATGGAGCTAGCTACATAGGAGAATATGAAAGTGTCGCCACAAAATATCTAAAAACCCATACACATGGGGCTGTATTTAGGGGTGAAAACGGAGCGGATACGGATCGGATAGTGGTGAAACCATATCCGTATCCATATTTTTTATCGGATACGGATACGAATACGGATATGTTCGGATACGGATACGGTTCGGATATTAAACGGATACGGATACGGTTCGGATGTTATCGGATACGGATACGAATACGAATATATTTCGGATATTAAAACGGATATTTATAAATTAACAAACTAATGGAAATAAAAATAAACAAGATAGAATATCCATATCAAATGTCATCATATATCAAAATACTATATTAATCATATGTAATCATCATGATTAGAGAAAAAAAATTAATTTTAATGTTGTTATCATATACAATTATCTTGATAATAGAAAATAAAATTAATTTTATATTACTAGTCTAAATAAAAATATTATTGTAAGAGAATTTATTTAATAAAAGTTAAGTATTATCTAATTAAAATTCTTCTCTAAAATAGATAAGTAATAATATTAATCATCTTGTGTCGTTAAAAATACGGATAAACGGATTAATATTTATCGGATACGGATAATATCCATATTTTTTTTGCCGGATACGGATACGGATCGGATAGTGTCAAAACCATATCCGTATCCATATTTTTTTGTCGGATACGGATACGAATACGGATATGTGCGGATTCGGATACGGTTCGGATATTTTGCGCATTTTTCGGATTCGGATACGGTTCGGATATGTAAAAATTTTTTTGCAAAAGATCTGTACACAATTAAATTTTATTGCATGTTGAATTGAAATTTATAATTGATCCATTACAAAATATAATATACGAAATAGTCACAAAATATCATCATTAAGTTTCACTTGTTGCATAAAAGGATATGCAAATTACCACAAAAAATCTAATCGAAGCACTGTAGATAATGCCCCTACATTTGAAGTATTTTTTGATGATTTGATGATTGATGATTTTGATGATTTTTGATGATTTTTGATGATTGATTGATTTTTGATGATTTTTGATGATTGATGATTTTTGATTGATTCGATGATTGATGATAACTCATGAATCTAACACGAGGACATGCAAATTAATATCAACAGCCAATTCTTAATTACAGGTATTTGAAGGATGCATATACAAAATCTATGTTTATATGAAGTCATTGAAGACATTTCTTACTTTCTGATTTGAAGTTTTCAGAGTCTTTCTGAATTCCCTTCATAAAAATAATTTTAAATTTTAATATAACTTAGGATGTCAACGAATTACATCGGTTACGGGTCATATAAATATAATTTATATTTAATTTGTAATAGATTATATTTGATTAAGCCCGTTATATATATAGTTTAGCTACGGTGAGTCGCGACTCACGGATCCTCCGGTGAGTCGGGATGAAAACTCCTAGATCTAGTTTAAAATGACTAATTCAATCCATCCAATATGATCTCCCTATTGAAATCTCCATACAGAACAAATTTTTCATTTTTTTCAAAATTTTTAAGTATTTTTTCGGATTTTTAAAAAACTGTTATTTTTGAATGGTTCAGAACTAATTAGATTAACGATTTTCTAAAATTTCAAAAAATAAACTTAAAAATTTTGAAAAAAATAAAACATTTGATCTGCATGGAGATTTCAATAAGGAGATCATATTGGACAGTTTGAATCGGTCATTTTGAATTAGATCTTGGAGTTTTGACTGTGACTCACCGTAGCTAAACTCTATATATATTGAAATCTCCATGTAGACCAAATTTTTTATTTTTTCGAAATTTTAAGTATTTTGTTGAAATTCTAGGAAATCGTTAATCTAATTAATTCTGAACCATTCAAAAACAACAGTTTTTAAAAATCTGAAAAAAATACTTAAAAATTTCGAAAAAATAAAAAACTTGGTATGCATGGAGATTTCAATAGGAAGATCATATTGGACGGTTTGGATCGGCCATTTTGAATTAGAGAGTTTTTATCGCGACTCACCTATGGTGCATTGCAATGCACGAAAGCTTCGGTGCATACTGATCCAAACTCTCTGATATGTTTCAAAATGACCGATCTAAACCGTCCAATATGATCTCCCTAATGAAATCTCCTTGCTGACCAAATTTTATATTTTTTTAAAATTTTTTACTATTTTTTCAGAATTTTAGAAAATCGCTAATCTAATGTTTTCAGAACTGTTCAAAAATACCAGCATTTAAAAATCCGAAAAAATACTTAAAAATTTTGAAAAAATGTAAAATTTGGATGGCAAGGAGATTTCATTAGGGAGATCATATTAGATGGTTTGGATCGGTCATTTCTAAGCAGATCGAAGAGTTTGGATCAGTATGCACCGAAACTTCCGTACATTGCAATGCACGATAGGTTTTTCTCTCTGTCTATATATATACAGAGTACATGCACGGACAAGAAACCGAACAGGTAAACAGATCAGACCTTTCTATATATACAATTACGAGGTCTTTTCATCGGTATGAACACTCATCGATCACAATCGTTCATAATTTAAAACAAACAGTTGGTATATATTTCAATCTTAATTAAAAAGATTGTCCACTTTAGAATTTGCCTAAAGTTTTTACTTTTTGTTGTATAAAAATATTCACATAAAGAAAAAATAAATAAGGTATAATAATTAATAACTACATTTCTTTAGAAAAAGGAAAAACAAAATGGCCAAAATAAGTATGTTGTTCGTTACCTGAGGCAACACCTTTTCTTTTTTTTTAAAAAAAAAAATCTATAATTTTCGTTCAACTGAGGCACAAAAATAATTATCAAAATATAAACAGATTAAGATAAAGTTATTATTATTAACATTATTTTTTAATTACTTTCAAATTAATTGAAAAAAAAAATAGGCGTGGAACTATACATCTAGATGGAATGTGGTATTTAAAATGTCTTAAAAGATAAAAGTTGTTGGCACAAAAAGAAACCCAACCCTAAAGGTAGTGGTTACTACTTACTACTCCATATCCAATAGTATCCAATAATAGCTTTCACTTGATGAGGAGTCAGGATTTGATCAGACGAACTAAAAGTCTAACACCGGACATAAAACATGACGGATAAACCCAAAGCCCCAACAAAGCTCCTGGGTGCCCGTGCCACACAAAGTCCCTGACGTCATCTTGACACATACCTGACATCACTATCATCCACGTTAATTCTCCGTCGCGAAAACTGAAATTATGCTCCTGTAATGTGGTCCAATGACATTTATAGATTGATGATTGCACGGTGTTAATTTGAGCCTTTATCCAGTAAACCGCTATACTAGAAAACATAGTAGGTCTGGTTGTGCATCATATTGCATCACTCTCTTCGTCCCACTTCATATGTATGAATAAATTCTCGTCTCCTATCTAACAATCCAACCCAAGAGGAATCAAGAGCCTTATAATAAAGACATAAACTCTCAAAACAGAAACAAGACAACGAATAGACAAGAAACAAACACCTCTTCTTCAAACATATATAGAGAAATTCTCACACGTCCATGGAGAGCGGTACGGATGCAAGGCCCCACATAGTACTCCTGGCGACACCTGGCATGGGCCACCTCATCCCCTTGGCTGAGTTCGCCAAGCTCATCGTCTCAAAACATGGCTTCACGGCCACTATCATGACCTTCGCAAGCACCGCATCAAAGACCCAACAAGCTTTCCTCTCTTCTCTACCGTCATCGATTTCTACTCTTTCACTACCCCCGGTTTCTCTCTCTGACCTCCCGCCTAGTGCAGCTATAGAAACCCGTATGTCGGTGGAGGCTGTCCGATTAATACCGTCCATTACTTCAGCACTTGAGCAGTTGAAGACACGTCATACTGTTGTGGGTTTTGTTGCTGACTTGTTCGGTGCTGATACCTTTGATGCAGCAAGAGATGCCGGACTGCGCTCATGTTTGTTTTTCCCTACTAATCTTATGACGCTCTCACTTCTGCTGCAATTGCCTGAAATTGACGCCAATCTCACATGTGAATTCAAGGAGCTGGTAGAACCAGTAAAATTGCCTGGGTGTGTGCCTATACCCGGTACAGAAATACTCTCGCCGCTACAGGACCGGTCAAACGAATGTTACAAATGGATGATACATCACGGTCAAAAATATCGTGAGGCAGAAGCAATTTTGGTGAATTCATTTGATGAGATCGAACCAGAAGCAGCCAAGATTTTACGACATCCTGAGCCTGGCCGGCCACCAGTCTACCCAATTGGACCATTGATTCAAACGGGCTCAACAGTAGACAAGGCAGGCAGGGAAGAGTGTCTTGATTGGCTTGACAAACAACCAGCAAATTCTGTTCTTTATGTTTCGTTTGGAAGTGGCGGTACACTAACAAAGGAACAGATGGACGAGGTGGCTTATGGCCTAGAATTGAGTGGTCAGAGATTTCTCTGGGTGGTACGAAGCCCAAGCGATGCCGGTGATTTTAGTAGCAACTACTACGATGCCGAGAGCAAGAAGGATCCTTTTGTCTTTTTGCCAGAAGGATTTCGTGAGAGAACAAAAGATATAGGCATGTTGGTGTCATCATGGGCCCCGCAAACTAAGGTGCTGGCGCACAAGGCCACCGGAGGGTACGTGTGCCATTGCGGGTGGAACTCGACATTGGAGACCGTGGTGCATGGTGTGCCGATCATAGCGTGGCCCCTGTTTGCTGAGCAGAAACAGAATGCAGTCATGCTGTCAGAAGGGGCAGGAATAGCTCTGCGGCTGGAAAAGAGGGAGGATGGGGTGGTGGGGAGAGAGGAAATAGCGAAAAAGGTAAAACAGCTCATGGAAGGAGCGGAGGGGAAGCGGGTCCGGAGTAAGGTGGCCGAGCTGAAGGAGGCGGCGGCTGAAGGGCTGAAGGAAGGTGGTGCTGCAAGTCAGGCGCTGGCTGAGGTGGTGGCAATGTGGAAGAAAGGAAGTGGGTGTGAAAGAGATCTACCGAACGGAAATTCTCATTAAATTTTAATTAGTGATAAGAGTGATTGATAGATAGTGCACTCATGGCGGATTGGCGGTGTGTGGTTTGTGTTTAATGGGTTTGTGTATATTTCTATTTTTAGACACAGCTATCTGCATGGCATGAGTGGAGCTAAGGTGTTTCTCAGCTAGAGGTGAGGTTTATCCTTAATATTTTTCATTTTTTTTTAATTGTCAGATGTGCTGTAAGCAAAACTATTTGATCTTAATATCTTTTACCGAATGATGCATGTTATTATTTAATTTTTAAATTATCATGTTTGTATATTAGAAGTTGAAGGGATGAAAAATATAAAGGTTGATTAGTAATTTATTTTGCAAAGTTAAAATTACGGTCTGTACTTATAGTTTGAAATTGAATCACATCGGACAGCTAAATTTTAAACTCACAAGTGCTTTTGTTGAGCATGCAAACTTGCTCCCTCTAAAGATTGCATATTCCCCTTCATGTATGCATGATTTTTCATTTTTCTTGAATGGGAATGTAAATGATTGTTAAATTTCTGCTCAATTGTTTCTCCTGTTATGGACAATTCATATATACTTGTATATGATAATGTAAAGTTCTTAAATCATGACTTCATGAGCATCTTGTACTTTCGTATCTTAAATTCGTACGCAATATTGCACCAAGGGTAGCACGTTTCCATCTTGACAATGCCCCTTGATGTTGAATCTTAATTCCCTCTTTTATTTAATTATTCCTTTTTTTTGTGATATTTTAGCTCTATATTTAATATGGCCTGAAATGATGGTGTGATCTTACGTATTATACTATCCAGCTACTATGATCAAGTAATTATTTGCTTGCGCTGTTTAGTGGTGTGGGTGAGGTTAGTGGGTTTAGTGGTGTGAGGTTAGTATTTTTTGAAATTTTCGAATTACTTTTTAGAATTTCGAAGCAGAATAATGAGGGAATAAAATTTTCAAGGAAATCCAATTAAACTCACTAACCTCTCTAAATTCGCTAAACCCGGCTTCCCAAATTCACGAACAGGGAGAATAATTGTCGCCACCAGACCTTAAATTTAAATACCACGAGATCACAGGCACGTGGTTTCATGGGGACAGATATTTCACTAGAATCTACATTTTTTTTGGTTAGTACAAGATTTTCCTGCTGGAACAGAAGGGACCACTTGATTTAGAACTTTCATCCAAATTCACACCTTGATTGACAAAAACATTGCCTCACTATAGTCTAAAACATTAGATATATATATATTTTTGTAATAAAAAATAGAAGATATGTAGTTAATGTTTCTCTAAGGCTCCGCTCCAGAGGGGAGTACTCGGGAGTACTCGGGAGAGGGGGACTCTGGAGCGGAACCTCAGTACCCTCCGATTTTGGGGGTAACCGAGCTTATCCGTCGATTCGCCCCTCTCCTTTCTTTCCTTAGCTCCGATTCCCTTCGTCTGGAGCGGAGCCTAAAGAAAAAAGTCGATACCCATTAATGTTTTTGGAAATGGAAAGATGCTACTTAATTTTCAATTTAGAGTTAATTTTAATAGTTGTGATAACGTTTTTAAATTGAGTAATTGAAATTTTCAAATATGGTGTGTTTGATGTCAAATTTGATATTTAATCCAACTCATTTAATTTGAGTCATTAAAAATTTGAATTGTTCTGGTGAAGGTAAAACATGCATCAAGTTTCTTTATCTTTTATATGCATATATAGTATATACAAGAGTATAAATTATATTTGGATTCCGCCCATCAGATTGTCATATTCATAGAGCAAAACACTTTTCCAACACATTGGACACATCCATTCTTGAAATTCAATCTTGAAAATGATCAGTCCAAACCGCTTCAGATAATTTTCGCATTAAACTTTAGTAGAAAATTGAATTTTTAATATATTTTTTCAGATTTTTAAACGACCTCACGGAATGGCTCCAGATGACCTTGAGCAGATCCATTCTTTTTTTTTTATTGTTTTTTATATTTTAGAAAATCAACTAATTTAAAATTATGAACATTTAAAAATAAAAACAAAATTTTAAAAATAAAAACAAAATTTTAAAAAATTCTATAAAAATACTTAAAGAAGTTAAAAAATAAAATAAAATAAAATATGATTTTCTACTTTATTTCAAATGAATAATTCATTGAATAATTCGGATCAAATGTTTCAATCTAAAAATTTAGAAAAAAAAAAACAAACCTTAACCTTGTTTCACATTCATAAACAAGATAGTATTGTTTTTTTTTTTCAAAATGCTTAGCATATTGGTATTTTGTAAGTCAAACAAAAACCTTGACCTTGTTTCACATTCATAAACAAGATAGTATTTTTTTTTTTTTTCAAAATGCATAGTATATTGGTATTTTGTAAGTCAATTTGTCCCAGATCTTCCGGTCGAACATTTCAACCTTAGTGAGGACTAAGATAATCATCTTCCTTTTAGTTTAGTTCTTCCCGGACTTGGTTATAGGGCTTATCGCTTCCGGGTAGGTTGCTTAGAATGAGTTGAATCGTTTTGTATTAACTTAATTTCGTTTTATTTTTTACCTTCAAAATATTTCGCCCGGACTTTTTGATAAATGCCCAAACTTAATTCTTCAATCCGACAACCCAGTGTCACCTTTCTTGTATAAATTATCATATAACTAATGCACAGTTCATTACCAAACAGCCGCCTTCCCCGAGATGTCCTGCCCATGCTTTTTTATTTTTATTAGACCTTTTCTAAAGTATGAAAAGTTAATCATATATATTAGAAGTATAAAGATGGAATTGTGTAATTTGAACACTAACTTCTATTAGTATAAGCAAATAATAATATATCTTAACGAATGAAACATGAATCTTAATTAATCGTGTTAGCTGTTAGAAGGACTGAATGAGAGATGGAAGCTCCGGCGTTGCTGACAGTAATTTAAATCTTAATAAATTTTATTATGATATAAAATGTGTAGAAAACAAATTATACATAACATAAATGTATCATTTTAATTTGGAGTTTGTAATATTGTCAATAATTATTCGTACAATCAAAATTGTTGGATTAAGAAGTGGAGACGATGTTATTACGGACTGTAGTAAACTTGCTACGCATCATGACAGGTCTGTTTGCTCTCAGGAAGCATCAAATTGGATTTCTGCGGGTAGCGGAAGTGTTCTTTGCCATCCGTAGAAATTCTGCGCGGGTAGCGATAGAATCTCTGTTAATAGCGGAAGACTAGATCTGTTTATGTCCAGAAAAGTGATTGTGAGACAGAATTAAGATGGAGAAAAAGTCTACTTTATTTGCGGTTCTTCTAATCTTCCCTAAAGCACAAATCATCATCATGAGAGAGTGATTCCCACACTGAATTGAGAGAATTCGATTTGTGCAATATCGTGCATGAATTGTGAATAGTGCGGAATTGTCATTAATCTTCATTGACGATAGTAAAAGACGAAACTTTGCCGTAGCGTGAGCACGTAGTGCAAGGCATGGTGTGAAAGAGAACTTGAATAACGAAGAGATTCTGACACGTTTCCACATTTGGTATGATTGAAACTCATATTTATTGATTTTTTTTTACATAAATAAATCTATAAATGTGTAGGTCGCAGATTTAACCGCTAGCAATGTGTTGCCGGATAATAATCACATGATATAATTATTTTTTAAGAAATGCTACAGTCAATACGATATGGATAAAAGGTTTTGTCAAATCCGACATTACCATATATTTGAAAGTTCAATGTCCTACCCAAATTGTTGAATGTGATCTTCATATTAAAATTTTCTTGCCAACTAAATTTTATATTATTTTTAATTCGTAACTAATTTAAATAATTTGATATCTCTTTGACGGTAGCATTTCTCATTATTCCTGCTTGTTTAGAACCTAAATCTCCTTTAATTTGTTAAATTTCCGATTGATCAAATTAATGTAAAACGAAAACTTCATATCAGTGGAAATCGGATGAAATTACCAACAACAACAATAATAATGAATTGATAATATTAATAAATAATATAGTAACAATCACATAAACAACATGGATTTCTTAACCTTTTTCTTTTTTTTTTCCCCTAGCGCTGGGACCCTTGTTTTATCTGAAATGATTTCCACAATTAATGATTTTAAACGGAGAAACTCTGTACTATACAAATTAACGTTTGTATTTGCATTTCTTTCTTTTTTTATGTAAAGGCTATGGCGAAACTATTGCTCTGTTCAAAGCCCATGACCCATTACATCATCGTAAAACAAACCCGAATGAGGAAACATTAAAAGAAAAGTTGACATAAAAATTTAAATGCCACAGATCTGGAGACTTTCATCTTCCACTTCCTCACTTTCATAGCCGTATATGCAGTTTCAAAAACTGTTTGAATTCAAACTGTGCGCGGTGTACCTTGCCTGTTAAATGTAGATTTAGGGAAATTTTATATTATTAGAACCAGAGTAAAATAGCCAATTGCATCGCAGCTTTTCCGAGATCGTGCTGTACATAATTTTTTATTTGATGATCAATATTTTGATCATGAGAACTGATTTCCTCTAGCTCGTTCACCAACAAGCACATGCCACATTGTCTGTAAATTTTGAAACCTACTTGTGGTAGGTATGATTCCTGTAGGGAAAAAAAAATGTAAAATACACTATTTTTTTTTCCACAAAAAAGATCATTAAAACATACTAGTTGCCCAACATTGTATCTCTACTTAGCTATTTTTGTTTTAAGAAATTCAAAAATTTTCTTTTATCCGCCAACTAAAAAAGTATTACTAGAAATCTGAAACTTGCCTAATACCTTGGTATTGCTCCAACTATTTAGCTCAACTGCCTCGCATGATCATGTCCTATGCACAGTTCCTGCAGGGTGAAGTTAATTTGGCATCTGAGGTGTCGTTTGGATGGATTAGAAATAGGGTAGGAATAACATAAATTTAGGGAAAAATATTATTCACATGAATTGTGAGAATTGGCTATTCCGGGAATTGAAAATGTTGTTTGGACAGTGAGTTTAGGAATAGCGTTGGGAAGTGTGAAAAGTAGAGAGAAAAGTGTTATTGGGAAGAGTGTTATTGAAAATTGTGTTAGAAATGGAATTGGCTATTCCAAAACTGTTTGGATGGAAAATTGGAAAATTGAATTGCCAATTCCGAAAATTGGCCAATTCTCATGCATCCCAAACGACACCTCAATTAATAATAGATGTAATGTGATTACTAGATTTATAAGTCCGAAAAAATTTAACCGTCAAAATTAGATCAAACTACCGTGATGAAGAACTGCAAGATATAAACCGAACCCAGAGGGTACCGATCCCGCATGACATGGGTCATTTTTTAGTTCTCTTTTTCTGACAATACTTTTTTTTTGTTTAAGGTCTTGTGCAATTAATTGGGTACCAAATTAGAATCTTATTCTAGGGATCCGTATCCAAAAGGCTGCAATTAATTGGGTATCGAATTAGAATCTTTTAAATTTAATTAGAGTATTACACCACACGAATTAACGTCACATATTTGTTTAAATGGTTTGTGGGGATAGACGTCATTGTCTTTTTTTTTTTTTTAGGCAACTTATGACTTGGCAGTCAATACGGAACTTGTACCTACTGGTCTACTAGAATAATACACAATCGGACGCGAGAAAATCAATAGATATATTGAGTATAGATTATGAAAGATGCTGATCGTGCTAATAAGAACAAACGCCAAGTGTTAAAGTTTTACAAATTGAAGATCCCACATATATTGTTGATTGATGTTTGTCTGGGGTTGTTCATACCAAGACAACAAGGGCAGCTATATGTGCAATTTTAAACATCTAATTTGATCAAAACAAAAGGTATTGATGCAGTATCTTTTAAAATGTCTTTCTCACGTTATTCATCATTATTAACAGTGATCTTCATCAAGAATAGTGAGAACATAAGAGAGGAAAGGAGATAAATTTAATAATTAACTGGATAGAAAGAGAAGTAACTTTTCTCGGAGATTATAATTAACTTAAACTAAAACTTAATAAATCAATTCAGTTCATCCATTTAAAACCAATTTTAAGCAGCAACCTCTGCTATATTGGGTTAAAAAAGTACCATACTGGACCCCACGTGTTGGTACAAAACAACTAATTTAGCAAATTTAGGATAGAAAGCAGCACAACCAACCAAAGAATAAAAAAGCACACTTTTTCCCTCTTCCACATCATCCACCTTAATTAAAAAAAAAAAAAAAAAATCCTACATCATCAGCAAATCATCACTTCGTCAGCATCCTTGGCTCCAACCACCACCTTTCCTCCACATCGCCACCACCTCGCCAGTGCCATAGAAGAAGAACCTTCCTTCATCCCTGCTGCCGCTGCTTCCTTCAACTCGGTCACATTCCTGCGGACCCGCTTCCCCTCATCTCCTTCCATGAGCTCTCTCACCTTTCTCGCTATCTCCTCCCTTTCCACAACACCATCCTCCCTCTTCTCCAGCCGCAGTGCAATTCCGGCTCCTTCTGAGAGCATGACCGCATTCTGTTTCTGTTCGGCAAATAGAGGCCATGCTATAATTGGCACACCTTGCACAACTGTCTCCAATGTCGAGTTCCACCCGCAATGGCACACATACCCGCCAGTTGCTTCATGGGCCAACACCTTCATCTGTGGGGCCCATGACGACACCACCATTCCTCTTTCTTTTGTTCTCTCACGGAATCCTTCGGGCAGGAAGGCAAAAGGATCCCTCTTGCTCTCAGCATCGTAATAGTTGCTGCTGAGATCACCAGCATCGCTCGGACTTCTGACCACCCAGAGAAATCTCTGGCTGCTCAATTCAAGGCCGTATGCAACCTCATCCATCTGTTCCTTTGTTAACGTACCGCCACTTCCAAATGAAACATAAAGAACAGAATTTGCAGGTTGTTTGTCAAGCCAATCAAGACACTCTGCCCTGCTTTCCTTGTCTACTGTTGAGCCAGTTTGAATCAACGGTCCTATCGGGTAGACTGGCGGCCGACCTGGCTCTGGCTGACGTAAAATCTTGGCAACATCTGGTTCAATCTCATCAAATGAATTTACCAAAATTGCATCTGCTTCACGGTACTTCTCACCGTGATGAACCATCCATTTGTAACACTCACTTGACCGGTCCTGTAGTGGTGAAAGTATCTCTGAACCCGGTATGGGCACACACCCTGGTAATTGTACCGGCTCAGCTAGCTCCTTGAATTCACATGTGAGATTGGCATCGATTTCAGGCAAATGGAGCATAAGGGAGAGTGTCAAAAGATTTGTAGGGAAGAACAAGTACGAGCGCAATCCAGCATCACGTGCTGCATCAAAAGTATCAGCACCAAACAAGTCGGCGACAAAACCAACGACATTATGGTGAGTCTTTAGCTCTTTAAGTGCTGAAGTAATGGCCGGGATTAACCTGACGGCCTCCACAGACATAAGGGTCTCTATGGCCGAGCTAGGCGGGACGTCAGAGAGAGAAACAGGTGGCAGTGAAAGGTGGAAAATTGAGGAAGGGAGAGAAGAAAGGAAGGATTGTTGGGTCTTGGATGCGGTGCTTGCGAAGGTCATTAGCGTGGCTGTGAAGCCATGTTTCGAGACGAAGAGTTTGGCGAGCTCGGCCAATGGGATGAGATGGCCCATTCCTGGTGTCGCCAACATGGCAATATGTGGTGTAGTAGTCTCTGTACCGTTCTCCATGGCCCGGTATATGAGAGAGATTGTAGAATTGAGAGTGGATGTTTTAGCAAAACTGAGAGAGGGAGGGAGAGAGAGGTGGTGTTTTCCTTTTGTAGCGTTCTCGCTTTTTCTAAATTGTATGGTGTGTGTGTCATGCGTGGTATGGCTTCGGATTTTATAGGAGGAGAGCTGCCAAAGGAGACCTTAAAAAATTCGACAAAGACACAATGTCGTGTAAGGCTTGGGAGTTGGGAAACGGCGGAGCGTCCTATGATGACATCATTCATTTGTCATGCTGAGCTGTCATAATCATCGTCCTTCGATTTTTCAATTTTTTTGTCGCCGTCCGATTTTAGTTCAGGATCTAAAGTCGCTGACAATTGGACCCCATATCCTCTGTAACGGATACTGGAGCTTGTTCAGAAACTATAGTCCGCTACGGCACTATCATATGATGATGATTGCCCACGTAAATTTTCAGTTCTTTAAAATTTTAAATTGGTGTCACCATCAAGATTCGCACAATATCAATTGAAACAAAAAGTCAGTATAATCACTTGCCGTGAGCAGCAACTGCAAAGTGCAAACAATTAAATTTGAAAAATTAAGTACATAAAGTTGGAAGTTTGAAGGGGCATTATATTTTTTTTTTTTTTTAATTAAAGAGTGAAGGGGCATTATGTTAAGAAGAAAGACTGTTTTCTTTATCTTTCAACAATCCAATAGTTTACCTAGCAAACTAATTAATTTGTTCCTTTATTTAAGTTTAGCTATAGCCATCGTTAATTTGCATTAGGTACGCGTATATGTATGATCTTTATTTTCGTAGCTACGAAAACACAGTCTCTTTCTTTTATAATTCTTAGACATTAGTTATTTACTTTATTAAGCTGATGAAAAAGCTATCTATATGAATGTGGTTATAGAAAATGTAATTTTAAGATAATTATATTAAATTGCTGATAAATTAAAGGTTGCTGAGTTCTAGAAAAATCAATTTTAAACACATCCACAGTCATTATTATTTTAATAATCTTGACCTACCCATTTATTCTTATTAAATAATCTTGTTGAACACAATAATATAGAATAATCTTATGTGACATAATTAATATGCAACTTCCTTCTAAAGTAGGTACATGTTTCTCTCTCCCCCATTCTCTTTTAGCTGAAATAAATGAAAATCTATAAATGCTAATCTCTCGTTGCCGTTCTTTTCCTTCCATTGAAAATAGAACAAATATAATAAAATCAGCTATGTTTTGTCATTGTAAGAAGAGTAAACCCTCCAGATCTGTTGAATATAATTATCATGTATCTGAATATTTAATTGTGGGCGTTAGGTGTAAAATTTAAAGATCATTAGGAGCCTCTGTTTATTTTCTTGACAAGGTTTGCCTTGTGCCTAAACAATGACGTAAATTCCCAACTGGCAATTTCTGCTGACGTGGGCTATTTAGACAGTGCATGCTAATGGAAAGGCAGTGTTGAACCGGTACATGTGGATGGTGGCAGCTGGTAAAAGTGGGAGAAATATTATCTCTATATAGGACATAATTCGATGAATGCATTTGTTGCTTTCCGTAATATTCCACATCCAAACTGTACCGTTTGGATTGATTAGGTCCTTCGAGTTATTAAAGATCAAGGAGTTCCTCTTTGTTTTATTGGTACCGGTGCACTGTTCTGTTAGCTTTTTTACTTTTAGAGCAGGTTTAAATAGTTTTACTTTAGTGTTGTACTAGTTTTATTCTTTTTGTTGTTTCAATTTTCATCAATGAATCCACTGACAAATCTCTCGCGCCAAATGCTATCATGAGACGTTTAACAAAATTTCTTTCTAATTATACGATGTGATCCTCTGTTTTTCACAAAATTTCTTTCTAATAATACGATGTGATCCTCTTTTTTTTTTTTTTTTTTTTTTTCCAGTAACAATGGGTGCTTCTTTTTTTTTTCTTTCTTTCTTTTTTTCGAATAAGTTGCAGAAGCTGCCAATTAGACTGTTTCTGTGATTTTTTTTTCCCTGAGCAAAAAAGTATCAATCAGTAAGGATTATTACTGTTGTAGATTGTTCAATTAATGAGTTGGGACTGTTAATTGTTAGGCTGATATTAGTAAAATACTAAAATATATTATTTCATCCCATAATTTATCAATTACTAGTTTCTTTTTGTTGACAACGCTACATTCCTCACCTAATTATCGTTAATTAGGAGACGAATATTATCACTAATTCTAACAACTATCCTACTCTTTCAATCTAGAAAATAAAGAAGAAAAGAAGAAGAAGAAGAGAGAACAGAACCCCAAGCGTGCAGGCTAAATAATAAAGAAGCTTTTTCAACAGATTCATTGTCTGTATCTGATCTAATCATTTTATCTTTTTGCCACTTATGTGTCCGTGCTCAATTCAATTTAATAGTATTGAGAAAAGATGATATTCTCGGTTCTCCCCAACTTTCAGTGTCCTTATCTACATCTCCTATATGGTAGGACCTTGGGTAAAGAAAAAATAGAGTTATTATCTAGATTTTCTGTGACAATTACTCTGTTGAAGTTTGTGAAATATTCCTCTGCGCTGCATCCGGTCAACTGTAATATTTGTATTTTCAGAAGAAGAAATACAGTCCCTAGAAGATCAAATTGCACTGGAACACTCCTAATAAAAATTATAAAGCTTAGGTACTAATATTTACATAATACATACTAAACATCAATAACATTTAAGGGCACTTGGGCAGCTTTAAGAAATAGCAAATCACTATGTAATTATTGGAGGGACCCAGTATACACAATCACTGGAGTGAGCGTGGCAACTTTTTTTTTTTTTTTTCTTTGGTATAATGATTTTATGATTCTATGGTATAATGATTCTGTGATTTTGAACATCTTTCTCATTGATTAGGTATTTAGGTTACTGATTGATTTCAGAAAAAAGTTGGTGTGCTCTATTATTTCTCATCGAACTTCTTCGTTTATAATTAGAGAAAAATTCGAACATTACAAAAAATAATTGAAAAAAAAATAAATATGAGAATCTTTTAATATATATATAGTGTTGTGTACTTTAAACTTACCAAAGTACTTCATGTGGTCTAACAACTCAATTATAAGATAACTGGATTGACTTTCAAAAAATTCAGAATTTAAGTCCTGTATGTGTTCAATTTTATAAAAAGTTGAATAATTACGTATAATACTTCTGTTAAAAAAAATAAAAAATAAAATAAAACTGAATAGCAAAGTGGGTATGGAACTATTGCATGTCACTATAGCGACGGGACAATTTTAAGCTAAAAAAAATAATATAGACCATTGTTTTGAAGGAGAAGAATAACTTCATTCATTGACTCGTGACGAATTTTATAAGCCATATTTTTTTGGCGGGTGTTATAATTGTAATCTCTATTTTTATCGTCTTGTACCATTTTTAACTAAAAATGAAAAGATATTGGGAACACCTTTTCACTTTTGGCATTTTGCGTCTCTTCTGTCTCATTTCTGTAACCTCTCATCTAATTTACGACAAATTAGTCCCTTATACGCTTATATTAAGGTGATCTCATCTTACGACTAATTAAGCACTTATGCTTATAAGTTGATCCCTTAGTACATCTTATAAATGCACTAATAAGGTGATCATTTGTTACATCTAATTAATTATTTATGCTTGTAAGATGATGACTTATTATATCTGTCAAAACTTTATAAGATGATCCCTTATTATAACAATCTGATTATTTATATTTATAAGACGATCTCTTATCGTATCTAATGTATGCACACATAAGATGATCATTTGTTGCGACAAACTGATCATTTCCGCTTGTTAGTTGATCACTTGTTACAATATCTTTAGGCTGGAGAGGAAAGAAGGGAGATCAGAGGGAGAAAAGTCGGAAGCAGAAAGAGAGGTCAGAGAGAGAAAGGGAGGAAAGCAGAGGTCGGAGAGAGGAAGGCAGAATCGAAAGGGGGAAAAAATCAGAAGGGAGATTTTTTTATTTGGAGAACTACGAAAGGTCTTTAGAGGAAATAGTACGGGATGGTAAATGAGGGCATGACTCCATAAATGATGACTTCTGTCAACTCTAAAGCAATATTTTGAAAACCGGACCGGAGCGGCTGGTTCGACCAGTTTAACCGCGAACCGTACTGGGTTCCGGTCCATTTAGGCTTCAAAACCGCCAGTTTTTCATTTTTAAAATTCACAGAAAAATCATAGTAAAAGTGCATCCACGCTGGGAATCGAACTTGGGTGAACACACTGGTGTAATAGGAGGATTACCACTGGGCCAACCTAGGCTTTATGCTTAGTTATACAACGAAATATCTATATTGTATTACAAATAATCCGATTTTGTCACCGGTTCAAACCGGTCGAGCCGGTTAAACCTCTGAACCGATAGCTTAGGTGGTTCGACTGTCGGTCCGGTTTTCAAAATATTACTCTAAAGTTTAAACGAAAGCACTTAAGCACCACAACAATTTTTATTTTATTATTTTTTTCATTTTTGTGATAAACTCATATCAAAGTCATCTTATAACAACTTCTTCATTGGAGACCGTGGCGGAAAAAAAAATTAAACCTAGGCACTAGGCACAAAGATAAAAAAATAATATTAAATTTAATAGAATTAAATTTATTATTATTAATTAAAAAATTAATCAAACAATAATTTAAAATATGCAATTAAATTTAATATTAAGAAATTTAGACCAACGACAATTTGAATAAAAAAAAAAAGAATTTTGATCATATTCATATATAATTGTACTATTATTAATTACATCATTTATTATAAATCTAGTCTTTTTTTTACCTCTCTATAAACAACCAAGAAGCACAATAAATAAATAAATAAAATCTAATTCTAATTTTCTAATGCAATTAACAATCTTTTGGTCTAATTCCTAGTTAAAAATTGTTGCACAATTGCTTCGTTGAAAGCCTCTGAATAAGTACCTACAAAAGCTTATATACGTACCTTCATATTTGTATTTTTATTTCAAAAATAAAAATAATTAAAAAAAGCCAATATACACGTATGCTGTTTTTCTCTTTTTCCTTTGGTTTTATATTTGTTGCTTTAATACATATGATTAAGGCTGTTCCAATCGGCACATTAATTCGATGTTTAATAATGTGCTTTATCTTTTCCATATATTTTTTCGGTATTATTTTAACTAGAGCGGAATATCGAGCTTCGCTCGATGTAGATATCTATAATAAGAATATCTTTATTATGTTTCTATAATTTAATTATGTTCATTTTTTAATATATGGTTAAGATATATTTATCTTTAGAAATATAGTTTAGTTATTGTAGTTTGATTTGATTAAAGTTAAAGATTTTGATCAATTTATAGAAAAAAATTATATGTGTGTAAATATAGTTATAGTTAATTGAAATAATATGATTTATATTATGTTGATATTATTCATAAAATGTAATATATTTATAAATGACTTAAATAAAAAATATATATCGTAAAAGATCTGATGTTTTTTTCTATTTTCAATTGAATGAATTTAATTTATATTTTGTAAACTGAAATTAAGAATGGTGATGAAGAGAAATTAAGGTGGAGAGGGACTCTATGCAACATAAAAGAGATGGAGACATGATGAAAATGAAAATATGAAGGGGTCACAAAAATCAGAAACAAAACAATGTATTGCCAAATTATTATCTGATGTTGACCCGAGTAAGTTTTATGAGCAATAACACCCGACACACAATTAGTTACAAAGTACTACATTACAGAAATCAGAAAAATGCTATTGCACAACTATTTCACAATGCTTGGAGTGTCGGATGATATTTAACTAAAGGATTCCGACATCCTCACATCTTTATTTATAATATTGAAGTGCTATTATTGCTTAATAAAAGAAAAAAAAATGCAATTATTAGCGGATCGGTGATTTCCAGTGGGGCTTCTGGGGCTGGGCTTATGAATGAACGCCGAAAGAAATACCTAAATTGTTGAATGGGTGATTTTTAGCTTAACAAATCCTTCTAATTTCTAAGTTCCAATATCTATATCTGATGCAGATTCAAAGTCAGGCAGCAGGAGCGGAGAGGAGCATCGGACCCATTTTGCTGGAACAGTGGGCCCGTTTATGAAACTGAGCACGAAAGGAATGACACGAGCACAGAGCGAATGGGAAAAAAAAGTTCAATTACATGCTCAACAATTTCTGATTCAAAGCCTAGGCACGGCCTCAATCTAAGCCCAGACACAATTCATTATTCTACTCAGCTCTGATTTTTAAGAAACAAGTCTTTGGTACTTTTTTTTTTTAGACATGCTAGATAGCGGCTATCTAGGAAAAAGAAAAAGAAAAGAGAAAAGAGCGAAAAAGAACTGAAAAATAATACAACACAGAAGAGCTTTCTTTAGCTGAACCTCCAAAAAAGTGAAGCCTCCTGGACTATCCAATTGTGAACAGCATCGTTGCTTCTTCCTGCAGATCGAAACACCCTGTTGTTTCTTTCTAGCCAAATGCCCCATAAAGCTGTTGCTATAAGAGTTGCAGTATAAGAGGTGGCCTGATTATTTGAGATGAGGTACTGTAGCAAAGAGCTGAGATCCGTTACAACCGCTTGCTGTAAGTTCAGCCTTGTCCATAAATTGACAGTGAAAGGGCAAGAACAGAATATATGATCAGCTGTTTCCAGGACATCCTGCTGGCATAGATGGCAATGGCTCTGCACATTGATATTGCGCCTGAGTAACTGGTCCTGAGTGAGGATCCTACGGTGAGAAAGGAGAACCAGGAAGACCTTAACAGTTGGTGTAATCTTGAACTTCCAAAAGATTTTGTACATGTAGTTTGTCTTTCCTGCTGAAACCAGACGCTTATAAAGAGAATTTGAAGAATACTGTCCCTGGGAGCTCCATTTCCAGATAAGTGTGTCTGGTCCCGAAGTGAGATGAGTGGTTTGAGCTGTTGTGAAAAACCAGTGCTGCAATAAAGTCATTGGGGCAGGCACTATGTGAAACCAGTCTCTTAAAGCTGCTGCTACAGAAACAGCTCGGGGCCCAACCACTGCTTCATTCTTAGCAAAGAAAACCATCGATGAGTCAGCCCAACTGTCATACCAGAAAAGTGAATTTTGTCCTCCTCGTAAAACAGTTTTAACCGATAGCTGAAAATATGGCCGAATTGCCATGAGCTGCTTCCAGAAAAAAGATCCATTATGGTTCCAGGCCATCGGAGGTAACGAATTGTTTCGTTTGCCATACAATTGCTTTGTGAGAAGAAACCACATCGAATTTTGTTGTGAGTATAGTTTCCACCACCAACGTAGCAAGAGACATGTATTTTGTAGCTGTAGATTTGACAGGCCAAAACCACCCAAATTCTTTGGTAGACACATCCTGTCCCAAGCAAGCAGTGGAATTCCTTTGCCGCCGCCTCTTTGCCAAATGAAATTTCGTCGGATCTTGTCCAACTCTTTTACCACCCAAACAGGTAATTGAAAAATCGACATATAAAAAATTGGTATAGAAGAGAGAACCGCAGATGCCAGCACAATTCGACCTGCTCGAGACAGAAGAGAGCACTTCCAACCTGCCAGTTTTTTGGAAACCGAATCAATTAACCTCTGAAAGCACTCTCTACCAGGTTGTTTATGAGTTAGTGGCAGACCCAAATAAGTTATTGGGAGGGAGACTTGATTGCACATGAGGATTCGTTGCAGAGAAACTGAAAGTTCCTGCGAGAGATTAAAAGGTACAAAGCTAGTTTTTGTCCAATTAACTTCGATTCCTGAAACTTTTGAGAACGCCTTAAGTATTGTTGTTACTGACTGCATAGCAATTCCTTTAGTCGTTGAAAACAACAGAGCATCGTCCGCGTATTGCAAGAGATAGAAGGGGTTGGAAAGTTTGTTTGTGAGCTGTTGATGGACCGAGAGTCCTACTACTTGCACCATTCTACTTAGAACATCAGCAGCCAAAATAAACAGAGCCGGGGATATTGGATCTCCCTGTCTCAATCCCCGTTTGTGCTCAAACTTTTCTCCTAATTTCCCATTTAGCAAGATGGCAGAAGTAGCTGTAGTGAATAGCAACTTAACCCATCTAATGAAATTAATGGGGAAACCTCTTGCGTGAAGCAAATCGAAGAGGAACGGCCAAGTGACAGAATCAAAGGCCTTCTTGAAGTCTAGCTTTAAAAGGAATGCCGGCTCTTGACTATGTGTGATATCCGCAATGATTTCCCTAGCCGAAATGAAATTTTCTGAGATTAATCTCCCTTTGATAAACCCTGTTTGTGTCGAGGAAATAAGATCGGCAGATAGCTAGCAAGTCTATTACTCAGCACTTTAGAGATTAGTTTAGGCACATAGGAGGTTATGCTTATCGGTCTGAAGCTAGTAAGCAGCTATGCATTTTGTTCCTTCGGCAACAAGATAATGTGGGCAAGGTTGGAGGCTCTCAAATCCAAATCATGAATGTACAAGGAATGAAAAATTGCCAAAAGATCAGCCTTCACCAGCTCCCAGTTGAGCTTGAAGAACTCATTGGGATAACCGTCCGGTCCACAAGATTTATTATTTGCTAACCCCATGACGGCAATTTTAATCTCTTGTTCTGAGAAGGTGGTATCCAATGTATCCAAAGTGATTGGATTAGCCTCATAAAGAGCGCCTGGTTGGAACGGGCAAGTAGCATGGTCTTTACCAAGAAGTTCCCTAAAGAAAAATGTAAATTCAGTAAGTTCCTTGAGGAAATATTTTTCCTTCTCAATTTTTGAGTGGCTGCAGAATGGAAAAAACGGGTATTTCTGTCCCCACAATGAATCCAATTTGTTCTCGCTCTTTGGTGCCATCTGATCTCAATAAGATTTGCAAGGAAGAACGCTCTCTCTTTAAGGAAGATTCTAGTCCGCAATTCTAGAATTGTGAGGTTCCTGCACTCTTCAACCTTGTCTAGACATTCAATGAAGGCCTTGGCATTACGTAGGAAAAGGTTTAGGTAGGGTACATGTTGCCTATGCCAGTTCCTTAAAGCTTTATGCAAGGTATCGGACTTGGAAATAAAAGAGTTGATGGCATGATTATTGTTATCAGAAGCCGACCAAATGGAAGAGATTATTTGGGCGCAGTCCTTGTTATAATGCCAAAAACGCTCCAAGCGAAAGGGTTTCGACTGTGTTGCTAACTGTCTGCATTTCAACAACAGAGGCACATGATCAGACACCACCACTGGCAAGGCGCAAAGAGAAATCTGAGGATAGGAGCAGTTCCAATGAGGAGAGAGAAGGATTCTGTCCAGCCTCGACATAATTGGGTCAGGTTGATGATTTGACCAGGTGTACTTTCTGTTGAGTAGAGGTGTGTCAAAAAGAGTCAATTCATCAATGAAGTTGTTGAAAAGTTGCATGCTGTTGAAATCCAAGCAAACTGTTGAACATTCATGTGCCCAGCGAACTACATTGAAATCCCCCGCAACAACCCAAAAAGAGTTTGGCAAACGTGAAAAAACGCAAGTCATCGAAAAACGCTGCTCGGGTGTCACTAGATTTCGGTCCATACACACATGTAACCAGAAAATTCATCCCTGTTCTTGTGTCCAAAAGTGCAGCAGAGCACGTATTTGGTGTTGTCCAGGAATTCAAACAAGTGTAAAAACGTTTCCAAGCAATTATGCACCCACCACGGGTATGAATCGCATCCAAAGAAATAACGTTATAATAAAAAAAGTAGGGAGGAAGGAACTAGCACACAACATATCCACAGAGTGCAATTTTGTTTCTTGCAAACAAACACAATCACATCTAGAAGAACGAATGAGGTCAGATAGCACTCTTCGTTTAGAAAGGTCACCAAGACCTCTAACATTCCAACATAATAAATTAAAAGGTTTTACTTCCATTAAAAAACTTAAACATCCGCTACAAAAGAGGTTCAAAGATACATCCTAAGAATAGCAGACAAGCAAGAAACGTGGCCAGATTAATCTGACAATTCATCAGCTGAGAGAGGATCCAGCTGAAGTCTCTCTGTTGAGTCATCAAAATCGCCTCCCCAAGTTGTGCCATGTTGGCGCGCATCAGCCCAATCTCCTCCTTGAGTGTTGGGCCTTACTGGGCTTTCAACATGATAAACCTCCGCAGGAGTCGCGGGCCTGGACGCAATCCTCTTTAACTCGTTACTTGAACCTGAAATGGCCTGCAAGTCCAGATCAGGAAAAAGATTTAAGATCGAGTTTTCATGCAGCCCAATAAGTTTGGACATATCTCTTGTTTCCACATACGTAAGAGGCACATTGAAGAATTGTTCAGGCTCCAACTCAACTATTTGTGGGCCACCTTTAGCCCTAACCCTAGTAGTAGCATTAGGTTTGGGCTTTTTTTGAATTTTGCAAGAACGTGGTAAGGACTTCCTAACAGGTGTCAAATTCTTACCCACTTTAGATGTGGGGGCAAGGGTAACCGTTGGTTTACTAATTACAGGACAAATTTGTAGAACTTGTTCAGGTGCAGGTTTGTACAATGACTCAGGGAATAATGTGTCAGCACTTAAAGACGTGGAATTGGACACTAGTGACTGAGGGGAAAGGGACAAAACCTGTGCCGCCAGATCATCCACAAACTTCCTCTTTCCCTTGCCAGCTATACCCTGAAGACCCACAGACGCTCTCAATTTGACCTCATCCACTATAGAGAGTCGTTTGAGTGGGTTTTGGATTGGTTGTGACCTCGATCCCTGCTGCCTTGGTGTGGCCACATTGGCTTGGCGCGGAGTTGCTGAGCGCTGAATTGTGGGCCCCTTCAGGTCAGATGATTTTGCCACCGTGAGATTTCTACGCAAGAGGGTGACGTCATCCATGACCTGCTTGCCACGTGTCGCGGAGGCTCGCTGGGCATTGATTGCTGCAGAGATATCCTCCGGCAGGTCGGCAGAGTCGACGTGGCGGAAGATGCGTTGAAGGTCTCTGACATTGATAGTGAGAAAATCATCCTGTCCCTCATGAAGCTGCGGAGAAGGCTGATCAACCTGAGGTGGAGAACGGTTGCTAGGACGGACGACGATCGGAGGAGAAGGGGGAAAGTCTTCCAAACCATAAACTTGTCCCTGGGACCACCTCGTGATTCCTACTACAACCTTGTAGTCAGCCGCCCCCACAGTAAGTTTGGCCGATCTCGGAATATCACGGAGGTCATGGACAGCAACGGCTGCATCCCAATTAACAAAATTCCCGGCAACAGTGGGACTAACCGTACCCAGGTATGTGCCAAACTGGCTCACCGCTTGTGCTATGAAGTCTTCCCTCCAACATTGAAGGGGAACATCGTAAAACCTGACAAGGGCTTTGAAACGGGGTATATTGATGTCAGCACCATCCAAGGGCGACCAAAGAGTTGCTGTAAAACCCTTGTCCCACCACGCCTCTGGAAAGGCTAAGCAAATGTCAGCCGCCGCCACCCGCTCTGGCGGGATAATTAAAAAACGACCCTTTGGTAACTGGCCGACATGGAGCTGATCTGCCGAGACGAGGCCGGTCGCAGCAACCTGCTTGGCTATTTCGTCCAGGGAGAGGTCATACTCTGCATCCTGAGGTACAGAGATGACTAACCCTCTAGAGAGGTGATCTAATTCCTTGAAGTAAGCAGCATCCCTGGTTAGGTAGCAAGAGATAGAATGTGGCCGCTCACTCTCCGGCGGCAGCACCACCGAGCAACCCTTGTTGGAGAGCAAGTCCAAGAAATCAGGTTCCCCAAAGAAAGGTGCAGCAGTCTGAGGAGGGACTTTACTTGCCTGGCGAGTAGGGGGAGGCGGTGGTGGCCGGCGGTTGTCCCGACGATAACTGGAAACTTGCCTTGGCCTGGTTGGCTTAGGGCCATGACACTCAAAGTAATCATGGCCTTGACCCCAGCAGGAGGCACACCTTCTTGGATTCTCGCACCTGGCAGCTGAGTGACCAAGCTTGAAGCATCGGAAACAGCGATTCTGCCAGTCCGGATCTCCCTTCCTAGGTGGGAAATGCAGAGTAGTTGGGCTGTCTGGAGAGACAATCAGCCGTGGCTGGCGGGGGAGCCTTGCCTGAGAAGTTGGGCGTGCTGTTCTGTCTGGATTTGTAGCCTGAGGTGTGGGATTTGCAGATCTAGGATGAGAAGAAGGAGGATTAGACCTGACCAGAGCAGAGGGGTTGGTAGATCTGGCTTGAGAAGAAGACTGAGCAGGTCTGGCCTAAGAAGAAGGGTGAGTAGATCTGGGTTGAGAGGTGAGGCGGTTGGCTTGTTGAGGTGGTTGCTGGGGTTGGTGGGGTTGGGGTTTGGCAGCTGCAGCTTGAGGTGTAGCATTGAGGGGAGCTCTAGCTGGAGCAGCGGTACCGTTGGTCGGAGAGACGAGGATCTGGGAGTAAGAAGGACGGTCACCATAAAGGACAAGTTCATGAGTGTGGCGAGGCGGTGGCGGGGTGGTCGAGGAAGCATCAGCAGCGGCGATGTGGCGGTAGCGGCGACGGCGTTGAACGACTTGCCAGTCCTCGGAGGCCATTGGAGAAGTAGTGTTGCTTGAAGTCGGAAATCGCCTCCTAATCGCCTCTCTCAAGTCTTTGGTACTTGTCTGGACTTGCTGACACTTTTTGTATGTTTTGCACCAGGTGACCCTTTTTTTCCCGCTAGATGACGATAGTCACACCAATATTAAATTAAATTATAAAACTTTTACAAGCCAATTATAGAGTAAAAATAAAATAGAATTAAGCGGAAGAACAAAATAAAAGAATAAGAAACAATAAACTAACATGCTCTCAAGATAAAATAACACAAAACTAATAGAAAGAGAAGTAAAGAACTCTTATCAGAGAACATGAAGTCCAGCACAGATGGTCAGTGACTCCGCCGTTATCCTAGAGGTAACGGGTTCAATTCCCGCTGGACGCGGATTAAGTAGAATAAGTAGATAAATAAGTAGAAGAGGATAAACTCTAATTTATAGAGTGGGCTAAAACCTCTATAAATAAATAGCCTCTTATTTCAAAAAAAAAAGAACTCTTATTAGAAAAGGCAGAGGTCGAAAGATAGACTAAGTCAATTGTTTTGGAGAGTCAATCGTGACACAATCCTCCACCATCAAAAGACTAGCATGTGTTAGACGTGAATGAAATGATTCTTGCATTATACTTCTTCCAAATAGCGCAGATAATAACAACATCGAATAATCATGTTTTGTAACTAGAATTTCAAGGCGATGTAGTAATAAGTTGAGAATCAAGTGGTTGCAGCAAAACTGGATGAGGCCCCACAGATTGATCATGTGGTCACAATGAATAAAAAGGATGTAATGTGGTTTCAATAGTCTCCGATAGTGAAAGTAAGAAAAAACAACTAACTAATTCTTGGTCAAAAAATTTCACTTTGTTGGAGGTGCTATCAAATTACGACGCAATAGTCATATTATTTTATGCACTCTTATGTAGTTGATTTTCTCTAATATCTCATGTAACTATGAATAATCGAAATTATACAATCCAATGGGAAAATACATTGAAGATGCATACACGTCATAAAACAAAAGTTATGTCAATGACAAATGGTTACTTCAAAAATAGCAATATATAGAAATAAGTTCATACTTAAGTCATTTTTGTTCATGTAAATTGTTCTTATAATCGAATAACTCATACAACAAGGAACACCTCAAAAAGAGGTGAGAAGTAGAGGGAGAGATTAGGACAAAATTAGACAGTTGCCATGGAGATGGAGTATCGATGTGGCATGATGGCTCGCAAGCGCTGTGTTATTAATTGGAGATCAGAACTAATTTTACCTGTTTCATTGGCCCATTAAACCAAACAATGTCGGCACACTGAAGATCAGAACTAATTTCCTTACCTGTTCATTGGCCCATTAAACTAAACAGATTTCCACATTTTAATTGGAGATTTCACGATATCGATGCTTGCTTTCCGAATTAACTACTTACCATCCTCTTAAGATGATATCTCTGACACTACGGGCCCTCACACATCCAGCCCAGTATCCTTTTTACATTCACGTGTGGAGCACGTGATCTCTTGTTCAAATATCTCTCTCATTCAGATCTCTCGACAGATCTCTCTTGCTCAGACTAAACCTCTCTCTATTTCGCTTTCTCCTTCCAGATCCGATCTCTCTCCTCTTGACATCGCCATGGCAGCGCTGGACCTTCTTCGTGTCGAAGATAGATTTTCGTTAGAGTCACCGACGACAAAGTAGAGCGCTGCCTCCTTCCTCGCGTCGAAGATAGGTCTTCTCAATGAAGATTTGGGAAGATATCGCTAAGAAGATAGTTAAAATGGGAGGGATTGTGCTTCACTTTCAAGCTCTGTCAAAAATCATCAAACTAAGGTACTCTCTTCTTTTTAGATATGAAGAAATCGAGCTTCTCACCATGGTCGTATGTGCTATTTGATCGTTTTCCTTGACTTTGTTGTTTGATCGGTCTTTATAAGAGTGGTGACGTCAGCGAAATCGCCAATTCAAATGCCATTGCCATCGATCTTCTTCATATTCATGGGAGCATTTAATTTTCAAAATGTGCTCACTTATTTAGATAGAAGGGAGTATTTAAATGTCTATTCTAATTACTGGAATTTATTAGGAACATATTGTACCAGGATAAGTATTTTACAATAAGGAAGTAAATATATTGTGGAAGGGAGTATATAATACAGAAGAACAGATATTAGTTATTTTACCATCTTCTTACCTGTTGATATTTATTTGTTTGTTTTATTGTAAGTACTTTACAATAAAGGAGTAAATATATTGTGGAAGTATATTGATTAAGGGAATATATATTTAAGTATGCTAAATAAGGAATATGTGTCAGCTAATTCGTCATTCGAGTAGTGATTTTAAATCAAATTTTCTATTCTGAATCAAAGATTGATAATGTTTGAAATAGATTAATTTTATAAATCATGAATTATTTTCAATGTTTGAAGCAGATCATGACGAAGCACCACTAGTTTGAAGCAGATGAGATTTTTAGGAAGTTTTTGTATTGCTTGAAGTTAGATTGAAGATCTAATTACGGCACCAGATTAGGTTTGAAATCAGACCTTGAATGCTTATTTGAATCCTTTATGAAGAACTTTATACTCCCTTATTTAGAGGTTTATACTCCTTAGTATATTGAATGCTTATTTGAAGAATTTTGGTTATTTCTTGAATGCTTATTTGAACCCTTTCTGAAGAAATATATACTCTCTTATGGAGAAATATACACTCCCTTATGAAGAAATATATACTTCTTTAGTATCTTGAATATTTTTTTAGGAATATTGGCTGAAATTTATATCTTGAATTAATATTCAACCCCTTACGAAGAAGTATATAGTTGATTAGTATCTTCAATGCTTATTTGAACAATCTTGGATGAAATATCTACTCCCTATAAAGAATTATATACTCCCTTGGTTAATATATTTGCCACCTAATAAACATTTAAACACTTTTCTAATACTAAATGTTAAAAAAAATAATTACTGTATTATATGTATAATAAAATTCCTTGCGTACAAATATATACTCCCTTGTGTATAAATACTCACTTTTTGATGTATTAAGGGAGTATCAAATATATTTTTAGTTATCAATTTATTTTAAAGGAGTATTTAACTTGTCTCATGAGAGTAATTATATCTACGTAAGGGATATCTTATTATATTATAACATAAGAGAGTATATTTTTTACTTAAGGGAGTATATATATATATATAATTAAGGGAGTAAATATTTATAAGGAATGCGAGGGTGACGGTAGCAATTTAAAAGCGCGTGACGACATCATCATTTCGCTGAACATTGCAGAACGCAGCACGTAGGTCCGTTATCCAGCCCATAATTGTCGTCTGGTGGATTAGAATGGTAGGATGTCAAAATACCAGAAGGTCTCATATCAGGACTGCTTTTAATTTATTCTTTTGTGGTTTCAACAATGAATCTAGTGATAATTTCAGCACGACAAAGGCTACAATGAGACGTTGATAAAATTTCTTTCGAATTATACGATGTATTCCTCTGTTTTATATTACGACTTAAAGTAACAATAAGTCAATAACAGCGAGTGCTTCTTCGTTTCGTTTTTCTAGAAAGCAAGTATAAATAAGTACAGATTATTACTTTTGTAGATTATTCCATTAGGTTGTTATTTGTTAGGCTGATAATAATAAACTATACTATGTTATTCCATAAGGGTGAGTTTGAATCCCTTATAAATAAAATTAGAATTAATTATTCGAAGTAAAAATTATTATTTATAAACTATCAAGTATAAATTTTTGGGATGTCGAATGTTATTTTTAAGTGTTCCAACATTCGGAATAAATTTTTATTTTTTATTGTATTTGGATCCTCTCCTTAATTTGGATTAAGAATTTGTTAGGATCACTTTTTAATCCGAATTAAAGGGATGATCCAAATACACTATGAATAAAACTTTATTAGGAATATTCTAAATCTCTCCCAAAAGTTCTTCTTGATCGTTTAAAAATAATATTTTTTAACTCTGAATAATTAATCCTAATTTTATTCTTAAACAATCCAAATATAGCCTAATTTATCGATTACATTTTTATAGAAACTATCTTGGCTTTCAAAAGTAGGAGAGATCATTGAGCATATTGGAGCTAGTTTTTTATATCAAACAAACGTTTAATAAAACTAGCAAAAATATACCCTCAATATGTGGGCAAATAAAGCAACAAAATAATGGTAGGCGATAAAAATATCTGGTTGAATCTTCCAACGATACAAGTGAATATCTTTCTCTAAAATAAATTATTTAAACACCACTTGACTCTTTTTTGTCAAAGGTCTGAGGTTTTATCTGAATACGCGATCTAGACCACAGATCTAATCAAATTGTACAAATCAATGGTTTACAATTGATGTTACACATGTTTGAACCTCTCCAATGAAATTGTTATGACATCTTTTTAGATGCTTTTATAAGTAGTATAGATAATAATATTTTGTAGTGGAAATTGAAAAAATATTTGAAAACAGGGACGTTCTTCTTTCACAAAATGTCAAATTTCAAAATTAAAATCTCCTAAGTTTTAAAAATTAATTTTAATCAAAGTTAATGTTTTGAAATAAGTAAAATCAACTTATTCTACCACTTCTATTAAACAAAATGTAGATTAAAGAAATATCATCCCTATTGCACTTGAATTAAATAATGATTGTGGAAAGATGCTGATAATGCTAAAAGAACAAAAAACAAGGTTAAGTGTTTACAAATTGATGAAGATCACTACTAATAATGATCATTGTTAATAATTTTTACAAAAACCAAGGTCAAATTACGAAGATCACTGTTAATAATGATTAAAAAAATGAGAAAGAGGATGCATCAACACCTTTTGTTTTGATCAAATTAGATGTTTAAAATTGCTTCATAGAGATTAGTGAGAACATAAGAGAAAAGAAGGCGATAAAATTAATAATTAACTGGATAGAAGGAGAAGATAACTAGCTTTTATCGGATATTATAATTAACTTAAACTAAAAATTAATAAATCAATTCAGTTCGTCCATTTTAAGCCAATTTTAAGAAGCAATTTCAGCTATATTGGGTTAAACAAGTACCATAATTGGACCCCACTTATTGATACAAAACAAGTAAACAACTAATTAATTTAGCAAAATTATTATTAGGATAGAGAACAGCACAACAAACGGAAGAATAAAAAAAATCCACATCATCTAACTCTTAAATAAAAAAAGTAATCCTATATCATCCGATTCATCCCCCAATCGTCACTTCATGATCAGTATCCTTTTGACTCCAACCACCACCTTTGACCTTTCCTTCATATCGCATTATCGCAACCACCTGGCCAGTGCCATAGAAAAAGAACCTTCCTTCATCTCTATGTTGCATGGATTCGGCCCAGAACACTCGTATCCTGTGTCGGACGCGTGTCCGACGCGGATTCTTGTGCGATTCGCGTGCGACACGCACCCGACGCTCCACGTGGCGTGTCCGATTATTTTAATGAGTTTTGACTGCTGGATTCGGTCAGGATTCGGTGTAGACGCGCGTATCCAGCGCAAGATGCCTCAGCTGCGATCCTCCTTTGATGTCAGTCAAGCTCGAAGGAGTTGAGAGTAAAAGCAGTGAGAGAGGGAAGAGTAGGTCAAGTGCGGGAGAAGGGATGGTGCTTCAAATTATAGAGAGAGGTGAGGGGTTTCAGTTTGGGGCAAGGTGTTGCCCGAGTGAAGGAGATGGAGGCAGGGGAATTAGGTGAGGGATGGAGAGGAGACATTGAGGGAGTAGAGGTGGTGCTCGGTTAGTTCAAGTGAGAGAGGGAGGAGACAAAGGAGGGGTCTGGTGAGGGATGGGAGATGGAAAATAAGAGGTGAAGGGGAGGGGTTTGTGCTGTGCGAGTGAAAAATGAGAGGGAAGCCTTCGGACGCGAAATCACGGAGGAGAAGCAGAAAATTAGGGAGAAGAATATGTTTGGGGTCCGGGATCTTTTGTGGCATGAGTTAACAGGAGAGGGTGTAGGGAGTGCAAAGGAGATAGATCCAATGGTGGAGATAAATCAAGGAAACAAACAACAGATCACACGGTTCAAAATGATGAAATTTTGAGTCTTGAAATAAACAAGCAGTGACCAATGATATATACAACAAGAAAAAAAAAAATCAAACATTTTGATATATAATATGATTTTTTTATTATTTTATATATACTACCGTATCCGAGTTTTTTGAAAAATGCCGCATCCCCGCACCCGCAACGAATCCGACGCGACACCCGCACCCGCACCCGTGCAACATAGCTTCATCCCCTCGACCACCGCTTCCTTCAACTCAGTCACATTCCTTCGGACCCGCTTCCCCTCATCTCCTTCCATGAGCTCTCTCACCTTTCTCGCTATCTCCTCCCTTTGCACCAAACCATCCTCCCTCTTCTCCAGCCGCAGTGCAATTCCCACACCTTCCGACAGCATCACTGCATTCTGCTTCTGCTCGGCAAATAGTGGCCATGCTATGATTGGCACACCATGTACCACTGTCTCCAATGTCGAGTTCCACCCGCAATGGCACACGTACCCGCCGGTCGCTTGATGGGCCAACACCTTCATCTGTGGAGCCCATGATGACACCAGCATTCCTCTTTCTTTTGTTCTTTCTTGGAATCCTTCAGGCAGGAAGGCAAAAGGATCATTCTTGCGCTCAGCATTGTAAAAGTTGCTTCTGAGATCACCAGGATTGCTTGGACTTCGGACCACCCAGAGAAATCTCTGGCCGCTCAATTCAAGGCCATAAGCTACCTCGTCCATCTGTTTCTTTCTTAGTGTACCGCTACTTCCAAATGAAACATAAAGGGGAGATTTTTAATAAGAAACAAAAAAACCCTCACAATTTTAATAAGAACACAGGTCATACGAAAATTTTAATACAAGCACAGCTTTTGCGCCATTTACAGAGGCGTAGTGATGAAAAACCATTTGCGCCAATCAAATCGGCGCAAATAGCCATATTACGCCTTTCATATTGGCGCTAATGGAAAAACGACAAAATAAAGGCGCGTGGCCTGCACTTTTGCCCGTTGATTGCTGCTTTTCTGAGTTTCTGCGCCGAGAGAGAGGGAATCCGCGCAGAATTAAAGAGAGAGAGAGAGAATTAAAGAGAGAGAGAGAAGGAATCCAAGAGAATTAAAGAGAGAGGGAGCCCAACCACTTCGTCCAGAGAAGGAGAGAAAGAAAAAAAGAGAAAGAAAGGAGAAAAGGAAAGAAAGAGGAGGAGAGGAAAAAAGAGAAGAAGAGAGGAGGTTCGGCCATTGGAGGAAAAAGAGGAGGGGTTCCGCCAGAAGTGGAGGAGAGGAGAAAAGAGAAGAAAAGAAGGAATGAAGTCGGTCATTCGACGAGGAGAGGTGAAATCCGGTTTCGACTCGACTCGACTCAATCTAATCCATCGTAAATGTAAGTTTTTTTTTTTTAATTTGCGAAATATCGAAAGAAAATTGATGATGAAATTTTGGTTAATATTGAATAGAAATGTTTGAATGAAAAATATGTGAAATTAATTTGTATTAATTTGAGATTGATTATAGGAATTAAAAATAGAAAATTGTACAAATTGTTGGAAATGTTAAAAAATGTAAATTTAAAAATGTGGGAAATAATTTTATTTCGTTAGAAATTGTTTGTAGAAAATAATAGAAATTGAAAAAATTTTAAATTGCAAATATGATGGTTAAATAGAAATTGAAAAATTGCAAATTGCAAATATGATGCTTAAATAGAAATTGTTGGAAATTAGTTTGTATAGAAAATAGATAATTGAGATAATTGTTAAAAATGAAAATAATTGGACATGCATGTAAAAATTGAGATTATTAATTGAGATTATTGAGTTTGTATGGAAATGATTATTACGTAATAGGACATGCATGTAAAAATTAGTAAATATTTCTTAAAATTATTGTTTTATGTAAATAATTTTTTATGGATTATTTATTGTTAGATATAATCAATTAGAAATTGAAAAAATGTTAAAATTACTATATTGTAAATAATTACTATATTGAAAGAAGATAACGTTAATTGACATTGTTAAAATTACTATATTGAGTATAACATGCAAAAATAATAGAAATTGAAAAAATGTTAAAATTAATAATACCAACAATAAATGTTAATTGACACCTTAATTGACATGTTAATTTACAATATTGTTAAAAAAAATATTTCAATAAAATAGTCCTGGGAATATTCTTATTAAAAAAAAACAAGTTATTGAAGAGAAAAATAATTAGTTGCAATTAATTTTACACAATATTTTGACCTATTGACGTAATGTGTATTTAAGAATAATTTTTTTATGGATAAATTATTGTATAAAAATTATTTTTTTAGATAAATTAAAGTGTTAATTAAAGTCATATGCATTAATGTTATTTATTAAATAATTATTTCTAACTATATATTGATATAATTTTTTTTACAAGTGCAACAAATTAGAAGATGATTTTAAACTTTGAAATTCAAATTGAACTATTCAAAATTTGTGTATATAATTAAAATCTGTATATTTCAATCAGATGAGTTTTGAATCAGATGAGAGCGGTCCGTCTCATTCTGCGCCAGCTGGTACATCTAGGATTGTCAGACGTAGGAATAGTACTTCTCGTCCGTTGCGATACGTCTTGAATGTAACAGAACGTGTGGGAGATCCGGATAATGGGCCTATATTATATGTGCCGACATGTCAGCATTTGATTGGCATACCAGTGGATGAGGTGAATATTTTGTAAATTGATTATTTTAAAGTACATATATTATTATATTGCTTTAATAAAATTAATATAATTTTTGTATGATTGAAGCGTGAAAAAAATCTTACAATACGAGGGCATAAAAGAGAATTGCCCAATGACTTACGAATCGAAGGTCGGCTACAGAAACTTGGATTGATTCACATGTCGAAGGTGCCTAATGCCAACCTAGATGTACCTCTATTGAAGGCATTGTGCGAATTTTGGCGTCCCGAGACACATACATTTCACTTTCCTGTCGGTGAGATGACGGTGACTTTGGAGGTAATTATTTATTACCATTTATATTTCACTTTTATTACTGTGTAAATTGTTATATGAAACTTGATTTCATTAATTGAATGATATTTTATATTTAAATTTCAGGATGTAGCATTTCTGTATGGTTTGCGAACTGAGGGTACTCCTGTGACAGGATCAAGTCGTGCTAGTAATTGGGACGAGAAAGTTCGGTTGTTGCTATGTCCTGATAGTAATGTACGTCAATGGGCCAGACAGGAAAGGTATGAATTTACTGTATGAAATTTGAGATAAAATTGATTAATTTGTTTGATGAAAAAAAAATATTTTAAGTTGTAGGTATGAATTTACTGTATGAAAATTGATATGAAATTTATTAATTTGTATTGATGAAAAAAAATAACGTATGTTGTAAGTATGAATTTACTTATCAAAATTAATATGAAAAAAAAATAATTTGTTTAGTGCAAATTTGCGAACGGATTGCCATGACATGAAGCTCCTATGGTTGCGGAATAAATTTAAAAACGGACCGGTACCTGGAGCTTCTGAACAAGATTTGGATTTCTACACTCGGGCATTTTGTTTAGAGATGTTTGGCGCACTTATGTTTCCCGACGCTTCGATGAATTGTGTTTCCACATATTATTTGGATCTTTTGGAGGTATGAATATATTTTATATTAATAATAGATTTTTAAACCTATAATAAATTAGTTTCTTAAATGAAAGTTATATTTGTGTTCGGTAATTGTATGACAGGGTGACCTAAACAAAGATCGAAATATTAATTGGGGCGCTGCAGTGCTAGCTTGTCTGTATCGGGCTCTTGACCGTGCAGCGTTGAGATTCAAGAAGCCCACAGGACCGTGGTTACTTCTCTTGTATTGGGCATGGTCGTACCTCCCTATTTGTAGGCCGGGGTTAGGAGAAATTCAAGGATTAGGCATGCCAAATTTAGATTCGTGCCCCCCCTTTGCGTGGTTAGTATAACATTGAATAATTAATAATGTTTTAATTTTTTTAACTATAAATAATAATTCAATAATTATTTTATTTTAATAATGTTGTAGGAAATGGAGCCAGGGTCGAACATTTGTTGAGAGTAACCATCGCGGGGCAGTACAATTCGTGAGAGATTCTTTGGTCCTATTAGAGGTTGAAGACGTGAACTGGCGGCCATATCTAGAGTTCTTACGCTTGATGCCACGACATGCACAGCAGGGTTCGCTATCTTTCTACCTACGATTGCCATGCATGCACTATCACGTGATTGGTTGGACATTTTCAGACCGTTGTAGGCATCAGTCTGGTCTAGTGCAGGCTTTTCCTCCACCACTACCTATTGTATGTTTGTTAACTTTTTTTTTCTATAATTGAACTTGTGATTTTCGGTAAATTCACATTTTTTTTTCAATAGGCATGGATCACCATGAACAATCTGTACAATTTTTCGCATGGTAGTGTTAGAGGAGGTGCAGACTATCGGACTTGTTAGGAAATGCTCATATTTTAATTTTTAGATCAATTACAACTAATTAATCTCCATTAAACATCAAGCAAGACAAGGATCTAGTGCTAAAGCATTCACACATCAAATCAAGAGAGAAAGTAGGAGAAATTGTACCTCTCATGAAATTGTATTCATGAGGCTCGAATCCATGGCATGGGAGTCGATGGGGTGCGTGCTCCACCACCTCCACCATCTTGATCGCCTCTAGCCCACCAAAGATAGCAACCACGACTTGAGAGAGATGCTAGTTTCTCTCAAGTCCAAGCTCTCCCCTTTTCAAATCCAAGTTTCTCTTTCTATTAAACTATTTTAATGGAGGAAGAGAGATGGGATAGGGGTGCTCAACACATGAGCTCAAGAGAGAATGAGAGGGAGAGATGGCGCATGGGAGAAGAGGAAGAGAGGGTGTGGTGGCTAGGGTTTTCTCTCTAAAAGAACCCCCTATTTATAGACCACCCATCTCTCATCCACACTTGTAGCTATTTACAAGTATGCCATCCACCCTAAGAGGCCACCTAATGGGCTTTCTTGGGCTATCTCAATAAAAGGCCTTTATTCATTAATTCACCAATTAATGAATCCCCTTTAATTCTCTTTAATTTGGGCTTTTAATTTACTAACTAAATAAAACCCATTAGCTCAATATAATTCTAGAAATCATATGTGTTGTATATAATTAATTATTAACTTATTAATAATTAATTCTTGAAGAGCTTTATGCATTAAATTATTTCTAACATGATCCATTTGATATAATTAATTATTATGGTTCATAACAACATATAATTAATTAATCAACTTATCATGTCTCGTATTCTCCAATATGAATAAATAATGCACGTGTGGTCAATATCTTATTTGTGCGACCCTATTTGAGGATTTATACTATGTTGGCCATGGAAATAAATCGTTATTTATTTCCAATAATCATAAGCGGTATCTAGCAACACGTTATGATTCCCAATTCGTATAAATAATGTACCGTTACAATATCTCAATCCTGCATAAGAAATAAAAGTATTTCTTTGTTTGATTCTTATGTCACACGATATCTTTGTATAATCCAAGATAGGAATGTGTCATTCTTGCAGATTATACATTTCTTGATCTAGAGTTGATCGTCTAGTTTGCATGCATACGATCCAACTCCATCAAGGGGCCCAAACAGATATCATCACTCACTAGGTATACTAATGAGGGACATACGGTTTTCTTGATGAACAACTTTTCCCCGCACAATTCAAGAGAACATAAATAAAGTCCTTATAGCAGCCTTTATCAGGAATCAACGTTAGACGATATTTATTGAACCTATCCTCATGTGGAAAAGGTGAACATCTCAAACTCAGAATCAAACTCATATGAAATAAACAATGACACATAACACAATCCAAATGTTTATTTCATTGGGTCAAGTCCTGTACTATGTTCCAATAACATACACATATGCAATTAAGTCGGTAACTCATTACCTATGATTTGTAGAACTTAATCATCACTTAACTTGCATACTAATCTTTTATGATAATTAATGTTCCTTGTTAATTATCAAGATTATGGACGATTTAGATTTATTATTGTCATTCTAATGAATGATCCACAGAGATCTACAATTCAGATCCTCAACCTGAATGATCTGTCAATAATAAACTCTAGGAACAAATGATCAAATATCATCATTAACATAAACTAAGAAAATAAGTCATGAAATATTGACTTCTAGGACATAACTCCAACAGGACTGTGTTTGAGCCTTTGATCGCTATGTGGAATGAGGAGGCTTTACGGAGACGAGCTGACAGTGTAGACATGAGACAGTGGTCAAATGCTAACGCAAGAGCATATGCAAGGTATATGAGGGAGACAGGTGGAGCTGAGTTGGCTGTGACTATAGCTGAGGCAGCGGCTCGACGCCGTCAGGCATCGGTTAGTCAGTATCAGTATGCACCCGTGGCGCCTATAGTACGTGGACAGGTTTGTGTTTATGTAATTAATGTACTTATTTATTCTAATTTATATTAACGTTATGTTTTTTATGGAAGAACTGCACTATCTAATGTATGAAAATTGATATGAAATTGATTAATTTGATTGATGTATGTTTTAGGGAAAAACTGCACTATCTAATGCAGTAGAGGCAATAGGATTACTTGCCAAGAAAGGTTTTAGGAAAATTGGCAAGAAGATTCTTCGCAACTCCCAATCTCAATTGAAATCTGCATCGATGCATCACCAGTTGGAAGACTTGTTGGAAAAAGAGGGATTTTCAACAGATATTGATGCAATCGTAGATTCTGATACAGAGACATCTCATCCAGAAGACAACGCTCCCGAAAATGTGGTGCAACCTGTATGTAAATGTTATCTAAATCTAAATCTTTTTACTTAATATTAATGAAATTATCTAAATGTCATTTAAATGTTATCTAAATGTTATTTAAATTTAAGGATGGAGTCTTCAATCCCGATGCCTCTCATACACAGATTCCGACTACTGGCCCTACACCTAGCCAGTTCCAGGCATCTGGTTCGCAGTATCCCCAGTATCCCACACCACCACCTTATACCATGTACACACAGATTCCATCTGTTGACCCTACTGGTATTTTCGGCACATACATGCCTCAGTTTCCGCCACAGTTTCCGTCACATTATCCCCCACAGTATACTCCACAGTATCCTCCATTTAGTACTGATCCACAGGGTACTAGTTCAGGGATTCCATCATGGTCGTCTCCGTTGGGTACTCAGGTTGGGATAGACTCCTTTAGTAGTCTGTTACGGGATGCCATGTGTGTAGATGGTCAGTTCAGATCATATGACCAGGGTCATTACAGTCAGGAGGATCAGAGGGGTCATGGAGATGCTATGCAGGAGGACGAGGATGATGGGGGTGACGAAGGTGATGGAGATCAGGAGGCAGACGATGATCATGGTGATCCTTCTCCATGTCTTGCTCAGAGACGAGGCAGGCGGGCGATAAAAAAAGTCAGCAGATTAACGTTATCTGGCCGTAAACAACGTTGATGGACTTGTAGTTTATTTGTAGTTTTTATGGATTTGTAGTTTATTATGATATGTATTTTTATTATGTTGTTATTATGGATTTGTAGTTTATTTTATGTCCTTATAGTTTTTATTTACTTTAATTAAAAATAATGCAACGCATTATTTTAAAAATGGAAGTAATATGAGAAATAATATGACAAATCAACATACATGATTATATACCAAGAATTAATGACTCACAAGATATGTACTATATAGAATTAATGAATCATATGAACACTTTTAAAGATCGTAATTATATTAGACTAGCTTACTTTCCACATTCCTAATTTAATGCACTACCAGTCAAGCCTCGCTCATGCATGTATATGTGATACCAAAATTTCAAAATACTGCACCACATGGCTAAAAAGTAAAGGCTAAAAACACCTACTACTATAAGTTCATTATTCGTCAACATGGCGCTGCACTATTTCTCAACATGGTGCTAAAAAGTAAAGGCTAGTAAGAAAAGACATAATTCAAATCTGCCGACACATGAGGAAAAACAAAAAAAAGGCATTGCGCCATCCTAAAGGGCGCTAATGGCCCCTTTGCGCCATCCTAAAGGGCGCTAATAGCCCTACTGCGCCATCCTAAAGGGCGCTAATAGCCTCATTATTTGGCCGACTCAAACTTTCCTTATTCTTTAGTCATTTCAATCAAATCATGTTCAATTTATGTCGCCGATGAATGTTTTATATACATGTGCTTCGTTGCAAACCAAACCAAATTCCATCTCCACTTCCTTTCTTTCAATACTACACACATTCAATCTCCAGATCCGAAAATAAATACTACAATGTTTTCCATCAACATATATGTCAACCAATGTCCAATTACCGGACCATGTTTTTTCAATTTAGCCTGTACTCCACAAACCACCTATGCCTCCATTAGAAACGAACTATATTATCGACTCCAAATTTATGAAACCCAATACAATATAGATATAAGAGGCCGTTATAATGATATTGTGGACGGAAAATATGAATCTTTATTCTTTCCTGTCAATTGCGAAGATGAATGGCGTTTTTTTTACCATCAGACATTTGAGACGAGGGGACTACCATTTATTGAGTTGTACGTCGATTTCATTCCCGTTTACAGCATGGGACCAGACCTTAATGCAACACCGTCAGACGATCCAGAAGATTATATTGATCCTGTCTATCATACTTCCAAGCCTGTGGTAGAAAGTGATGATCCAGAAGATGATCCAGATTATGTTGATCCTCGAGAAGATGATCCAGAAGATGGTCCGGAAACTTATTCAGACCTTTCGACTGGAGAAGAGTATTCTGATGTGGAGGATCTTTATGATGAAGATGATGAAGTGCCCTTTCATTCAAACACTGATGATGCGCCTAATGCGTACATTACTGGAAGAACAGCCATGCACCATCCTGTAAGTGCATTGTGTGATATTTCGGATTTTCAATATGTTGGTATGGGTGAATCAAAAACTGAGCATGAAGGAGAACTCGCTCCGGGTAGAATATTTCGTTCAAAGAAACAATTAATTCTAGCAGTTTGTGATTATTCTTGCAAAAGAAATGTTGAAATGAGAACCCAATCAAGTAACAAATCTAGAATTATAATGGTTTGTGTACGAAAACCGAACTGTCCTTGGCGTTTGTATGCCATATGTGAAGGTTTTAATGCCAATTGGAAGATTTCCACCAATCCACACGACCATATTTGTACAAGGCCGTATAATGAGAGAAGGCACGATAACCTTACAGCCGAACTTATTGCTGAGCATGTCCGAGAAGAATTAATAAAGGATCTTGGTCTCAAAATTAGCCAAGTGGGAGGACTCATAAGGGCAAGATATACTCGTATTGAACCAACTTATAATAAAGCGTGGCGTGGGAGAGAGCGAGCCTTGGAGCAGTTGTTCGGGTCTTGGGAAGGGGCGTACAATAAACTTCCACGACTCTTGGAGGCAATCAAGAGGACGACCCCCGGGACGAAATACGATATCATCTCCTGGGAAACAAATGACCCGAACGTTCGAGTTTTCAAGATGGCGGCCTGGGCTTTCGGTCCGTGCATAGAAGCACTGAAACACGCACGGCCCGTTATTTCTATTGATGCTAGTTTTTTATCGGGGCGATATAAGGGTAAGTTATTTACTGTATGCGCTTATGATCCGGAAAACCATTTAATTCCTGTTGCATTCGGGTTGGCGGAGAAGGAGGACAAAAATTGTTGGGGTTGGTTCATGTCTTGGGTTAGATTTGAGGTCATAGGCGACATGAACCGCAAATATTGTGTCGTATCTGACCGTCATAAGGCAATTAAAGCTGTTTTTGCTTCGACAGAGTATGGTTGGAAGGCACAAGGTCCACAAAAAGTAGCAATTCATCGCTACTGCATGCAACACGTCGCTGAAAACTTATTTAAAAAGGTAGGGGGCGGCAAACAAAACAAGGGTTTGAAGGATTTTTTCAAGGTTAAACTTGCAAATAAGAAAAATGAAGATCGTTTTAGAGAGAGGTGGGAGCAATTGAAGGCAGCAAATCGCATTGCCTATGAATATCTCAGAAATTGTGGGAAACATGATGAAACTGATCGGAAAGAGAGACCAAAATTATTCATGTGGGCTCAGGCATTTGACAAAGGCCATCGGTGGGGGTTAATGACAAGTAACGGATCTGAGAGTCTGAATAGTATTTTTAGGGTGGAAAGGAGATTGCCGGTGACAGCAATAGTGGAAGGCACCTTTTATAAATGCGCAAACTGGATGAACGAGAGAACACAATTAGTACTAGAGAGGCACAAATTGGTTGAAATATGGCCAAAAAGGATCGAAGATAAATTGAAGAAGCACAGTGATAAAGCAGGTAAATAATTCAAATATATTTATTTCATAATTTATTTATTTCAATTAAAAATGTATTGTTTTAATTTATTTGAAATGACAGATTCGATGAGCACAACCACGTTTAGGCTCGACCTTGGAACATTTATTGTTAAGGCTCGAGGCGAATACAGGGATGGTCATGGCTTTGAAGTTTCGAAGTATCGGGTCGAAATTCCACCTGAAATGGTTCAGACTGACCCTCAGCTCCCTTTTACTCATACCAAATGCAGTTGCCAGAAGCCTCAACTAACCGGTATACCTTGTGCACATGTAATTGCCGTTTGCAAGCAATCAAATTACAATGTTGATCAATTCGTGGATGAACGCTACAGCTTGTACCACCAAGAAGCTATTTGGTCTGCGGGTCAATTTCATTGTTATAGGGATGAGGATCAGTGGCCAGTTTATGATGGTCCTACAATCATACCTGACAAGAGTATAATCAATCGTGGTAGGCGTAAGATTATTCGTACTGAGATGGCAATGGACAAAATGGAAGGCAAGAATAAAGATAAGTCTGAGGGTCCTAAACCGAAAAAGCCATCCAAGAAGAAAGGTCAGCCTTCAACAAGTGAAGCTTCCACAAGTCACGCGAGACAACGAGAACCACCATATCCAATGGATGCAATGCAATTTGGCCGTTACAGTAGCAGACCACCAACAAGGACAAACAGTCGAAGAAGCCAAGCCCAACCAAACGTTCAAGCGGCAGTCCAACCGACTATTCAACCTGCCCGTAGGTCACTTCATGTTGACAGGCCAAATAATAATGTCCAACCACGTCGAAATTCAATAAGCACTGATCCAGGTAGCGTGAATGCTCCGTCAAACACTATGCGATCTGAGTCAGCAAGGTTCACAACCTGCCAAACAAGCGGAGCTAGTACTTCTGGGAAAAAAAAAGGAGCCGGACTTACGTCAAAAATACGAAACATTTTTGGAAGAAAATAAAAATTTATTCATGTATGTTAGATTGAAATTTTATTTTTTTTCTTATGGTTTTGATTGTGTGAGTTTTGTATTGATTTGGAATTTGGATTGTAATATTTGTATGGATTGTAATATTTGAAGTTTAGATTGTAATATTTGAAGTTTGGATTGTAATATTTAATGTTTGGATTGTAATATTTGAAGTTTGGATTGTAATATTTAATGTTTGGATTGTAATATTTCAAGTTTGGATTGTAATATTTCTATGGATTGAAATATTATTTTCTAGTATTTCTATGGATTGATAATTTCACAAAACACCAAGAAATTTCATTTTCAAAGGAAAAACTGCACGGGATACCTTATGTTACCTGCTAGAAAATCAAAAAAATCGGAAAAAATTATACAATGCTAACTATCATATCTATTTTCTAATACTCAAATTTCAAAATCTTTGGCCAAACTGTTTGATCACAATAAAATTCACAAAACACCAACAAATTTCATTTTCAAAGAAATTTCATTTTTGCCCAATCTTTTCTGTTGAGTTCTGAAAAGTTAAGCGTGCTCTGAAAAGTTAAGCGTGCTCTGAAAAGCTCTGAAAAGTTAAGCGTGCTCTGAAAAGCTCTGAAAAAGTGTCACGTGCTCTGATGAGCTCTGAAAAGTTAAGCGTGCTCTGATGAGCTTTGAAAAAGTGTCACGTGGTTTGTTGTATTTTATTATTTTTAATTGTATGGTTTGTTTTGTTTATTCGTATTTTTAAATTAATGAAATTTAATATTTGAGGTATGTTTTTTGTTGCTTACTATTGAAATTGTCAAAAAAAAAAACATAGAACTCAACAAAATAGATAAACACACTAAATAAACTAATAAATAAACACACTAAAAGATAAAACAACCGCAAATCACTACAATGATACATAACTTAGAGATCTTGACTCTTTACATATTGAAGAATTTCATCCCACCATGGTTCATCCTCTTCATTTTCGTTGTCATGTTGATTACTGGCACCGGCGTTGTCAGCCATATGAGCGGCTTCGTTCCAGAAAGCCGCATCAGCCTCTTGTTTTTCTATCTCTGCCATACATCTTGCTGCATTTCTTCTTTCTTCCTCTCTTTTTGCCTTTTCAAGTCTATCGCGCATCTGCATGTCCTGAATTTCTTTTCGCCATTTCTCCTTCTCTTTTTCTTCTTTTAGCTTTTTCTTTCGCGACTCTTCTATTCTCCTACTCCAATACTCAGATCTAAGTTTGTCACTTTCTTCCCTCTTTTTTCTTTCGGCCTCTCTGTACCGAGCTTCCGTTTCTTCCGCTTCACGGCGATTGTGGTCAGAGTAGTGCTCACGCAGGATGGTTTCTTGGTAATTGAAAATTTGACCACACTTTGTACATATCACTGTGTGGTCTCCACGAAAATTATAAATGGATTCAACCATAGAGAAGGGTGATAAGGGTGATGGCTGGCATGTTTGCTGTTCTTGGGGTATCGGTTTAGGTGGTAAGTACTCTGACCAGTCATAACGCTTCGGCCTTTCGCTTTCCTTCTGTTCTTTTACGTGCTCGAGGTAATGCCATCTTAAGGGCAAGTCATAGTACGGTTCATGCACATTGTATTGGCAAGTTTGAGAACATTGACGACACATTGCGGTCCATTCCCCTCTTTGTTTTTGTTGGTCGTTGAGAGTAGAATGGAAGAATGATCCCCAGAACTCTTTCACAATTTCACTTGGATTAATTTTGTTGGTATTGTTGGAGTTTGAGCTATTTCCTTTTTCCATGGTGGTAAAGTTTTTATGAAGAAGATGGAGATTATTTTGTCTGCCTGAACTGAGGAGTTCTATATAGATGGAGCTCTGGTGTACAGTACCAAAAGTATGAATTAAATTCCACGTGATACTTTTCAGACTTTTTCAGACTACGTCAAACTTTTTCAGACCATAATAATGATTTCTCAGAGCACGCGTAGATTTTTAGAGCAATAATTAAAATAAACAAAATTTAATTAAACAACGAAATCATGTATTTAATAAATAATATTTGAAAAAATAATAACAGTTATTTTAATAAATAATATTTGTTATTATTTGAAAGTATTTGAAAAATTAATAATAGTTGTTTTAATAAATAATATTTGTTATCATTTGAAAGTTGTTGAAAAATTAATAATAGTTGTTTTATTAAATAATATTTGTTATCATTTGAAAGTTGTTGAAAAATTAATAATAGTTGTTTTATTAAATAATATTTGTTATCATTTGAAAGTTGTTGAAAAATTAATAATAGTTGTTTTATTAAATAATATTTGTTATCATTTGAAAGTTGTTGAAAAATTAATAATAGTTGTTTTATTAAATTCAATAACTTAATAATATAAAAAAAATAACATATATTAATTTTTTTACTTTTTCTCTCCATCTCTGCCGAAACTCTCTCTTTTCTCTTGGATTCCCTCTCTCTCTCTCTCTAATTCTCTCTCTCTCTAATTCTGCGCGGATTCCCTCTCTCTCTCTTTAATTCTCGGCGCAGAAACTCAGAAAAGCAGCAATCAACGGGCAAAAGTGCAGGCCACGCGCCTTTATTTTGTCGTTTTCCCATTAGCGCCAATATGAAAGGCGTAATATGGCTATTTGCGCCGATTTGATTGGCGCAAATGGTTTTTCGTCACTACGCCTCTGTAAATGGCGCAAAAGCTGTGCTTGTATTAAAATTTTCGTATGACCTGTGTTCTTATTAAAATTGTGAGGGTTTTTTTGTTTCTTATTAAAAATCCCCCAACATAAAGAATAGAATTCGATGGTTGTTTGTCAAGCCAATTAACACACTCTGCTGTGCCGGCCTTGTTCTCTGTTGAGCCGGTTTGAATCAATGGTCCAATCAGGTAGACCGGCGGCCGATCTGGCTCTGGCTGACATAAAATCTTGGCTGCATCTGGTTCAATCTCATCAAATGAATTTACCAAAATTGCATCTGCCTCACGGTACTTCTTACTGTGATGCACCATCCATTTGTAACACTCATTTGACCGGTCCTGGAGGGGTAAAAGTATTTCCGAACCCGGTATGGGAACACACCCAGGTAATTGTACCGGTTCTGCTAACTCCTTGAATTCACATTTAAGATTGGCATCGATTTCAGGCAAATGGAGCATAAGAGAGAGTGTCAACAAATTAGTAGGGAAGAACAAATACGAGCGCAATCCGGCATCACGAGCTGCATCAAAGGTGCCAGCACGAAACAAGTCGGCAACAAAACCCATGACATTATGGCGAGTCTTTAGCTCTTTAAGTTCTGAAGTAATGGCAGGAATTAATCTGACAGCCTCTTCTGACATACGGGTCTCTGGGGCTGCGCTAAGCAGGAGGTCAGAGAGAGAAACAGTGGGTAAATAGAGGGGGGAAATGGAGGAGGGGAGAGAAGAGAGGAAAGCTTGTTGGGTCTTGGATGCAGTACTGCTTGGAGAGGTCATGAGGGTGACGGTGAAACCATGTTTTGAGACTAGGAGCTTGGCAAGCTCGGCCAGCGGTATGAGGTGGCCCATGCCAGGCGTCGCCAGCATGGCAATATGTGGTGTAGTAGTCTCTGTACCGTTCTCCATGACCCGGTTTATATGTGAGATATTGTTGAATTGAGGATGGCTTAATTTAATCTAAAAATACTCCAATTCTGGGAACATTTTCTACAGTAACCTGCGTGACGTCACCGCTCCTCTTCGCGATCTCCGCCCAGGACTTCTTCGATCTCTCCGTGATAGTCGCTTTACATCTCTCCTCTCCTCATTTTTTTGTTAATTTTCCGTTCGCCTCTGCCCTCCTACAGCAAAACAAGAGAAAAAATGGAAGAGAAAAGACCTGGGCTGATTGGAAGCGCAAGGAAAGAACTAGGAAATAGACCTCGCGCCATCGCCATCGCCATCGTCTTCTCTCTCTCTTCCATTTCAAGCCCGATGCCTCCCGCCAGGACCTCCTCCCGCTCCTCGCCACCTCCGCTGCGCTCGTGCTCGACTGCCTCTTGCTCCTCCTATGGCGCCGCTCCGTCGACAACGCCAAGCCCGCCGAGCCCCCGCGCCCGCCGCTCTTGAAGCTCGACCTCGAGGAGGAGGACGACGCCGATGACGGCAAGAACCCTCACTTCGATCAGATTCTTCGCTGGACCCTCACCCTCTGGTCTGCCCTCACCTCCTCCTGTGCTCCTCCGCCAAGTCTGCCCCTGTGTTTCTCCGTAGAGAAATCATCTTCGTAGATTTTTCCATTGTATTCTACTCCGATTTTTCTTCAATTTGGTTAATTTTCTGAACAATACTAATTCATGAAGGCGATTTTCGAGTGGATGAGCAAAAGGGGATTATTTGGCACCGTTTGTAAGTTCTTTCTATTTTTTTCTTTTCAATTTATTTCTAGCACTTTTGTTATTCAAATTGCTTATGTGCAAGGACAAAGTATCGTATAGTCAACTCTGTATTTCAATATATTGGTTGCATGTTTTTATGTTAATGTTTTTTTTAGGTTTTTTATTGTAAAAGTATATAATCTCTAAGATTGAGGGCGGAAAGGTTACTGCCACAGCTATTCATTTTTGTTTTGTTTCACTTGCACATTGTCTCTTTATTTATCTTTAGGAACCCAAGAGTGCAAGTAGGTACAATTATTCACATGAAAATGAAGTTTCAGAAAGGAACATGAACAAGGTGAGTTGTTCTAAAACTTTATTGCCTATCCATTGTAGAAGAGTAAATATAAGATGACCTTTTTAAGTAAATTGAACCAAATAAGAAATGACGCATGCTTTTATTGTAATTGTCAAATAAGTAGATATTAGCCCTTTTGTATATATCGGGTGATATCCTAATGTTTGTTCTTTTCCTAGATATGATGTTGGTGTACAATAGAAAGGTTGCCTCTCCAGGGTCTTGCCAATGGGCTTCATGAAGGAGGTGAGCTATTCTTGACCAAAACAGTTAGTGTTTGATTTTTCATATTACTCTGTCATATTAATCTAAATGTTTGGTTGATATTTATATTACTCATATTCTTGAAAAAGTTTCTCTCTTTGCATGTGACGGGGGTTGGAAATTGATGTATATGGCAATTAAAGGTGCCACGAACTGAAATTCAGGGTGGCTCGAATAAAAAGGGCAAGTTGGCCATAAAGTTGCACGGCGAGGTGCATTTGAAGTAGCATCAGTATGTTGATATTTGTCATGATGAAATAAATGAAATCTTATGGTTCTTTCTTATTAGTGTAAACTCAACTTTTTTTTATTTTCTCCTACCATATACCCTTTTGGAGATGGCTTCATGATTCAGCCAAAATAGCAGCATTTGATTTTGATGGATGTCTTTCACGTAACAATTTTATGATATATTGCTCTTTGAAGTTTTCAGTGTTTTATTACATTCTGTCAGAACATTTTATGGTTTTTATAGTTCTATATATTTATCTGCTATAAATTCAATATTTAGCTTTTCATTCTGATTATTGAGAAAGTAATTATTTTGAAACAACCACTAGAAATATTTCTACTGAGCAAAGAGACAAGTGCTGACCTATATGCACAATTGCAGACTTGCAGTACCATTTTTTTTACATAAATAAATTCTTCTACTGCCTTCTACTACATATATATATTCATCTTTTATACATCAAAAGTGGATTTCTAATTGTCAGTATATACATTTTTTTTCACGTAGAAGTGGTGCCAATGCATGGTCACTAATGTATCCAAGCATCCCTAAGAAGTTGCAAGGATTCTACAATGATGGCTACAAACTGGTTAGTTTTGAGGTTTTATTGTTGAATTATAGTGATGTTTATATTGAATTTATAAGTAGGACCTCAATATTTTTCATGTTCGCAACTAAAATCAATTTTTTTGTTGTGTGAAAATACCAAATGAGCAAAGATGACTAAATTTCTTTGAATTTTAGCTTAATTCTACTCGAGTAAAAGTGTAAAAAACTAATTAACAGGGTATATCTATATTGACTAATACATACCCTTTCCATTGAATTAATCTATTTTAGGATGTTTGCAAATGTTTTAAAATTTGTTTCTCAAGTGCTGGTAAAATAAACTACATACTCTAATTTGCAAATGATCCTGTATACTTAAGTTTCTGTTGGTTTTTTTTTCATTTTACAACTATTCTGCTCATGCTAGGTCATCTTCCCAAATGAATCAAACATAGAGCAATGGAAAAATAAGAGGCAAGTAGCAGTTAGACTCCAAAATAGATCAGCTAGATAACTTTATTAAGCGGGTTGAAGTTCCAATTCAGGTCCATCTCCAATTTTAAATGTCTACTAAGATTCTCTTATAATTGCATTACATACACCCTTTAATAACTAACTCTATATTTTTCAGGAATCATGAGTTGGCTCAATCTGGTCCCATAATTTGGGTTCTAACATGTAATATGATGGAGATGGTAATTAAAATTTGGTCTTTTTTCAAAATAAATTATGTATATCCCTATATAATATAGTGTTTGGTATCAGTGAGTAGGTCGATTTTATATTTTCTAATGTATTTGTATATTTATAGAGAATTGATGAAATTTTAAGAAGATAAATGAATTTTATCCATCACATCTGGATAAAAAAAATTGTCAATCAAGTGTTACATAGTACAACTTTAGCGTTTTAAAGATGGAGGCACTAAACCACGGTTTTAAAGAGGATGGTGGAGAGGCACCAAACTAATTTTGGGGAGATGGACATTTGCCTCTCTGCCTCTCAGTTTAAAAGGTGTAAAACATTACAATGGTGCCCTTTAGCTAGGTTCATTATTTACTTCTATTTTCATGCAATGATGCTTCTATTTGATCAGACCAATGATGGCTCTATTTGGTCTTCAGCAGGTGTGGAGGAGAGGACTCGACACCAGAGACACTGAGAGTGGGAGGATGATGGGGAAATAGGCCATGGCAGGTTCCTTATCTTCATAACTAAATAATGGTAAGAAATAAACTCCTCTCTAGATTATATTTTTGATTGATGAAGTAGCAGGAAAGTTATATTGGGATAGTAATTTTTTGATGACAAGGGTAAATTGGGAATAATACAGAATAGTATTTAATCAAGTATAAAAATAATATGAAGAAGTCTGTATATGTCTTTGATATTGAGAGATTTGGTTTCTACAATGAAATAGGGTGGCCAAACCTTAAAAGAAATTTCTGGTTATCTATTTTTGGATTTGTTCATACTGGTCAGTACTGGTTATCAATACTGGTTATCTATTTTTTTTTTTCTCATTTTTAGGTTTTATTTCTTTTTCTTGCTAATTTTGTATGAAATTTCTGGTTTTTATTTCCTGCTTCGTTGATAGGTCCCTTTATGTCTCTATTTTAGGTTTGACACTTCAGAATTTTGACTATAGTGGATTCGTCTCAGAATTTTATCAGAGTTGTGGTTCTTCCGCATCGTCATTTCTCTGCCCTATACTTCATCAGGTTAGTTCTTCTTTCTTATTGTGGGTATTTTGTGCTATCATTTTTACTTGCTCTTAAACAACCATTATATAGGTGGGGAACTTCGGTCTCTTACTATCCTTAGTGTAGGGAACTTCGGTCTCTTACTGTCGAGAGGATACGATAGGAAGCTGTAGAATGGGAGGATGGTGGGGGTAAAGCAGCAAAGTGATTGGTCAATAAGATCATGGAAGCTTTCTCTCCAGCCGAATACTTGTACGGGATAGACTTGTCTCTCCATTCATTTATATTGGTTTATGAAATCAAAACAAAGCTACATTGGATAGAAAGATTAAATTAGGAATATAATTTATTACAAACAATATTGTATATACTTGGTGTGCATGGTTTATTAGTTGTGTGTTGTGGTTTGTTATACTACATGGTGCTTTTTTTTCTATGCATAGTAAATGAATAGTTGCTTCTTTTGTTGTTTTTTTTGTCACTGCCCGTAGGCATACAACCTTCACACACACCTATTTTCTTTGTAACTTAGTAAAAATATGTCACGGAATATCAAAATTGGGGTCATTTGGCATATATAGTTTACCCACCACACTTACACTAATTACCATCAAAACATAATTTTCACCTCTTACTTACCCACCATATACTATTTTGTTCAAACATCCAGACCACACGCGCGAAGCGCGTAAAAAAAAGCTAGTTATTATCAAAACTGTGAGAGGGAGAGGGAGAGGGAGAGGGAGGGGGAAGACTGGGAGAGAGAGAGATGGTATTTCCTTTTGTTGCGCCTTCGCTTTGAGCCTTATTCTAACTTGTATCATTGTATTTTTATTATAGTGTCGGTGTGTGTCAGTGTGTGGAAAACTGCCAAAGGGTACCTTAAAAATTTTGAGAAACACACATTCTTGTGAAGCGGGGGGAGGGGGTCCTAACTCCTACGGTGGCGTCACTTATGCGTCATGCTGAGTTGTCATCATCATCATTCCTTGATTTTCACCTTGAATTTCCCTCGCCGTTCGATTTTAGTCAGGAGCTAAAGTTTGACACGTGGACACCACACCCGCTGTACAGGATTCTGGAGGCTGGAGCTAGACCGCTGTCACCGCTGTTATACCTGTCGCCAACGGGTACGGAATAGCCTGTTCTGTGTGCTGTTCCATTTGCCGAAACGGTATCATATTTCATTGCGCAAACCGTTTCGTTTTGAAAACGAAACAGAATTCTGTGCCATTAACCGTTCCACTTCATAAAATACACATGAAACGGTTTGAAATGAGATCGAAACGGTCGAAACGATAAGATTTCAGATTTCGTTTGCTATTTCGTTATTGGAACGGAATAAAATTTGATTTCGTTATTCGTTTCGTATTCCATACACGGCACGGAATCACGTGTCTTTCTGTGTGGTTGACAGGCCTAACTGCTGTGGGCCTAATTCCTTCATATTCAAATTGATTTTGACTATTGGTCTATAGCCATGATTAATTTGCAATAAGGTACATGTATCAGCATTTTCATTACATGTTATTACATTGGTTATTTAATGTTTAAACTGATGGAAAACAAGTATATATATGAATGTTGGGCATTGGAAAATGTAATTTAAAAAGTTCATATAAGTATATAATTAAATTGCTGATTAAAAAGGTTATAACTGAGTTCTAAACAAATCAATTTTTAAACACATCCACAGTTGTAGTTCAATAACCTTGACCTACCCTTTAATGCTAAATAATTTCGCTGAACACAAATGATAATTATGAGACATAATGTCTATGCAACTTACTTCCAAAGTAGGCACATGTTTCTCCCTCCCCTTTCAGCTGAAGTACCGTGATGTGATCAAATAAACGATCAAACAATACTCCAATTTGAGGAGTCTTTTCTACAGTAACCACGATGACGTCATCAAATCGTCACCGTTTACTTCGCGATCTCCGCAACGTTCTTCTATCTCTCCGTGACCGTGCAGATAGTCGCTTTGCATCTCTCCTCTCCTCATTTTTTTCTGAATTTTTCGTTCGCCTCTGCCCCTCCTCCAGCAAAACAGGCGAGAAAAGGGAAAAGAAAAGACCTCGGCCGACTGGAAGCACAAGGAAAGAAAGAGGAAATAAATCTCACGTCAGGCGAGGGAGAGAGAAAGTGAGATCGCTCCAACCATCTCTTCTTTTGTTTTTCTATCTCACCCATCCGCCGCCAGAGTGCCAGACTTCCATCTCCAATTGTGTCTCCGGTTCCATCTACTCTCAAGAGCCGCCTCTCTTCTCCTTTTCACTCAGCCGAACTATGACGTCGCCTCACTGCATTGGTTCAACAACTGCGGCCCAGAAAGAGTGAGAAAGAGCAGTGCTTTAACGAGTAGCGACTTGACACCTGGCTCGTACTGTACAGCCGGATTGCGTGTGTTCTCCTCTTTCGATTGAGATTGTATGGATAGATTACAAACCCTATGGCCAGAAATCAAAAGTAATGGTGCGGATCAAGGTGGAAAACTCTGGAATCGATGCTGAATTAGACGATGCTTTGAATAATGCATCTGCATACCAGTCTCGAGAGCACTCTTTTGAACATCATGAAGGTAAATTAATAACTGCATTCTATGATTTGTTTTTATTTTTTTAATAGCTGCCATTGGGAAGAAATTTACCTGGCATCAAACAGGAACAAATGAGTAATTTTTGATTGATTATTAGGATTGTGTAATACTTTTATTGGAAAATATATTTACTTTATCTCTCTTTTTTACCCCCAAATCTAGGTGAGGCAGCCCAAGAAGATGGAGTAGCATCAGCTGCTGTCAACTTCCAGCATCTCGATGAAGAGTGATCTTTTGCACTATGTTTATCAAATGTTTCAAGATTTAATTGAAGGAAGAAGCTGGATGTATTGCTAATTAATTGTATTGTTGCTCAATCTTGAATTACAATACTCTGTACCCTGGTATTTTGAGACTGTACCAGTACAGGAGAGAAACTCAGCTATCTTGATTATACAATGACTCTAAACTAATTGTTAATTACAACAGAGTTAGTTCCAAAAGCTTTCTAGGTCTTTAGCTGATCCTAGAGTAGTTGTGTCCTGTTGATTATCAGTTTACTTATAATTTTGGTCTTTTTGTGTTTGTAATTTCTGTAGAGATTGTGAACGAGTTGAATGATCGGAATGGTACCGCAGATAAAATCAAGGGAATAAAGGATAAAAACGGAGACGGTGCGTTTCATGTTGCAGCAGCTCGTGGGAGTACTGCGATTTGTCAATACTTTGTGGAGGACTTGGGGTTTCCTGTTGATTTTTATTCTGATAAGGGTATCCTCTTTTTATTTTTTTTATATTTCTTTAATTTTTTTCGTACTTGTGTTGTTAATTGCTTGATGAAAATAGAGGAGATATTCCAGTTATTCATTAATGTTTTTCCTACATGTAGTGTAAGTGGTCTACTACTATTTAAAGTAAAATAGCAGAGGGAAACAAAAATGAAATTTGAAAAGTTTCCAACTTAAGAAATATATATTCTGACAAACAAAAAGAGGCTACTATTTCTGTGAGGCATAGAAGAGTACAATATCAATAGCTAAAATTACTATGTCTCTCCAAGAAGGGAATGCGTTTTATCTAGAAACATAAACAATAACTTGTGAAAACATAGTTCGGCTGTTCAGTATTTGTACAGTCTCTCTCTCTCAACATGCAAACAAAAACAATCAATTCATTTAGAAGTTTAGATTGTGGACACATGTTCATTTTGTTGGTCTGATTACACAGGTGGGACGCCATTATTATATGCAGCAATGGGGGACCATCCAGAGACCACAAGGTACCTGATCAGCCGTGGAGCTAATCCTATTGTATCAGTCAAGGCAGGCTTGACTCCCCTCCATTGTGCTGCTATGGATGGTCTATCTAGCTCTTTCTCTCTCTCTAATTTAGGTTCTTTTGCATTCTGAACTTAACCAATACAGCTTTGGCACCTTCAGCTCTGGAGCCTTTTCAGGAATCTTCCAACAGAAAGCTCTTGAAGCTCATCCAGAGGTTGCAACCACAGTTGAAGAACCTTCTACAGTAGATCAACCAGATAACAGGTACAGAATCATTTTTTGAATATTCATTTTATGTTGTTGCAGTGTTTAGGAAGCTTGATTCTAGGTTTTGAGATAGTTACTCTTGGGAGCTACTGGTTTTTTGCTATTAATGATGGAATTCCTTGATATGCTTGAAATGCCAAACTATGGAGACGTAGCATTTCTCTAGATATAATGTTTGGTTAACTGTCACCAATTTGTGGAACCTTTTTTTTGTTTTTCATTCTTGCGATTTCTATGTGCAGGAATGAAGAATACTACAATAACGGTACACTTAAGCCGTCAGTAACTGAGGATGCAGGTATAAGGATGGGGACCAGAGTTGAGACCCTTGACATGCCATCGGTTTCTGCTTCAGAACCTGATGTTCTTAGAAATGAGGCACCAGATGCTGTCCATGGGCTACAGTACAACATGCTATCAGTCTCAACTCATGGGTTTCCCAGTGCAGCACAGCCTGGTGGTTTTGAGTTTGGCTATCCTCAAGGAAATACACAATTGCAAAGCAAATGTCGGGTATACAATGTTCTGTAGCACTGTTTTTTATTTATTTTTTTAAAAAGTTGGACCGACTAAAGACATTTTCTGAATTAGCATGCTGCTATTACTGACAGAAAATTGTTATTATTGTTGCTCCTAATTAGATTTCTTCTTTTCAGCCCTTGCCTGTGATTCTCTTTTATAATAGGGCCTACGCTTCACCATAACAGATGTTTCGTTGGTGATGACCATTATTAAGAATCCTAATTTTCTGAGAGGAGACCCAATATTATTGCAAAGTATCATATTATCCGAGTTGACTATTGTGTCTTATTATCCTTAATTAGGTTGTGTGTAGTTGTATACTTTGTATAGGGATGGATAAACTGATTTGTACAATGTTAGTGGTTTGTTTTAGTGCTTACTGCATGACTTTTCTAACTTGGGTATCTTTTTTTGAAATGAATTATTTGGCAAAGATTTGATAATTGTTAGTGCTGATTAAAAAACTGCTATTTTCTGCTTGATAATTTATGAAACACAATGGTCCCAGGTGGGAGAATGAAACACATGATAATTTTGGAAGATTGGAACTATTGAAAGCTTAGGATATTTCCTTAGGTCTGGCGTTGGAGAAGGGGGATTGCAGGTCAAAGACATATGCTTTCGCATTTGTTATTTTGCTTGCTGCACATTTTCCTTTTTTACCCTTCTGAATAATTTTTCTCTAATTTTGCTTTTTTTTTTTGCTGCAAATCAGACCAGCATGCTGGAGCTGGTGACAGGTCCAGGCTAGATTCTTCAAGAATTAGGATGGGACAGGTCCAGATAACCTTGTAATTTGGTACCGAGGTTGTGTGCTCATAGACAAATATGTGTGAGCCAGCTTTACGCCTCCTTCAACAATTCTGCATACACTTGCAATTTCTTTTTCGCATCCTATGTTTACTTATATTATTGCAATAGCATCATTTTCTTGTATCAATTGTGCAGGGAAGTGTCGCAAGTGGCATATCTCGAGCAGGGATTATCAGTGGCTTTTCAATATGCCGACACACGGTCATATATGTGAGATAGGCCCTTTCTCTGTTGTTGCTGCTCCGCCTCAGTATCGGTCCTAGGAGATCACATGGTCAGCTTCACAAGACCAAAAATTATCACGCCACTGTCTATACCTAATACGAAGGTACCTATGTATTACATTGATTTCAAATGTATGGAGTCTGTTAGAACCGACATTACTAAACTGAACAAAGTTATAGGTGCTGTTCGCAGTAACTCTCTTATTGACCTGTACTTGCCGCTCATAGTTTTCCATGTAAACAAAGCAAGAAGGTAACTGTCATATTCAATCCAGAAAAAAAATGCCAATCGAAAAAAAACCTTTTTATGTGGAAAATTTCATATTATTATTCTCTTATTTTCTTTTCATCCTCATATCATAGAGAGGATAGCTGGTTTTAGCACAGTCAAGGAACAAAACTGACACACCAAACTGCATACAGCTCATGTACATAGCAACGAAAGGTATTTCCTATCATAGCAAATAATTTACCATTATCTTTTCAATTAGTCAATATTCTTATGTATTACATAAAAAGGTATCATCTCTTTTTTTTTAAAAAAATAAAAAAGGACATGGTTGAAAAATACTTTCATACTTTCAACACTGATAGTTGCATCTCTTTTTTCTCTACAATTGCCGGTGCAAGTTGGCACTAATGCAATAGCTAAGGTGAGTGGGCCATCGGTGCTGTACCAATGGTACTTTCACTCTAGAGCTATTCCATGCAGACATGTAGGTCTAGCAGAAGATCAAATAGTTAAATTTAAACTAAAAACTTTGGTTATTCAGTGGTTATTTCAGTTTGTGTGCTTTGGCTCATATGTTATGCCATTAATTCCTTTCAAATGATATATCTTGATGGTGCCCTTGGCTGAAATTAATCAGAATTTGTATATGTTCAATGATTTTTTTCCATGTGCTGTGGAGTTTCAGGTTTAAAAATACTACAAGGAGGTGTGGTCGTACTATCAGTGTTGACCTAAATTTTCTAGGCATCCAATGCATAGGTATTTTTATTTAGAAGTATACAACAAAATGCAGCTTTAGCCATTATTCTTATCTTTATTGGTTGTCTTTTAGTTTTACTAGAAATTTTAAAAGTTAATTTTAGTTTTGTTATTCCTAAATTCCTCCCATCATGTTAATGATCTCTTTTTGTACCATCATGATACTGTTGGTTGTGGTTTTTTATTTTAACAAAAATTTAAAATTGAGTTTTAGTTGTGTTGTTAATGTATTCTGTATATTATGTTAATTATTTCCTTTTGTACAGTCTTCTCACCAAGTAGGGCATTTTTGCGTTACTGCTCTATTCCCAACTTTCAATTACCCGACCTTTACTGTTTAACTGGAAGAACAATGCCTCACGCGCGAAGCGCGTATAAAAAAGCTAGTTATATATAAATGCTAAGCTCCTTTTGCCCCACTTTTCCTTCCATTAAAATAGAAAAAAGTATGATAAAAATCAACTAAAGTATAACTCATTTCCTACTTGTTCAAAAATATTTGTTCATATATACATACAGAAATATGCCTATAATGTTTCGAGCATGTGAGCATTTTATGAGATTCTCAATTTGATCGACATTTCAGAACAATAATTAATATTTAAGCTTTTTATATGATCTAAAATATAATTCAAATCTTAATTATTAAATATTGTGTTATACATAAACAAATAAGCGTATAATATGCAAATAAGTTTATATGGAGCTCGAGTTGAGCATTTTAGGTGATTCTTGATCCATTTAATGTCAATTGATCACCATAATCAATATTTTTGCATTTTATATGGTCTACAATATAATTGAGATGTAACATATTCAAAATGTTTCGTTAAACATAAAGAAATATGCATATGATGTGCATATAAAGCTCATTAGGAGCTTCACTTGAGCATTTTAGGCTATTATTCATCCATTTAGCATCAATTGATCACAACAATCTATATTTAAGCACTTAGAGAAAGAACATTCAAAGAAATATGCATAATAATATTGTTTAGAATATAATTCAGATATAACTTATTCAAAATATTGCATTATTCACAAAAAAATATGCATATGAATTGTAAATAAAGCTTATTTGGGGGCTTTATTTGAGCATTTTAAACGATTATTGATTTATTCGACGTCAATTGATCCCCATTACATATATTTGCGTTATACTCTGTCGATTGTGGATTTTCTTCATACACATTGCTATTCATTTTCAATTATTATTTATTTTTGGGTCTTAATTCTTGAGCAAGGATTTTGTACAAAGATCTACATACTGGAATTAAAACTCACACTGAAAATTATTCTTATTTCATGCGTTTGCTTTTTGCATGTTTTTCCTGGCGGATTGCAGGTTCCAGGATCGTCTACCTTAGCAGATCGCGGGCTATATCACTACTTTTGAATGCTCCCTTCTCTAAATTAATGTGTACGTGATATGGATTGAAATGTAAAAATAATGTTAAGAGTTATCTCCCTGAAGTTTATGTGTATGTGTGGTCGTAGAGCCTTCTAGCCCGGGTCGTGGTAATGGTACCCCTGTAGATATTGAATGAAGGAGAGGACAATGATGTGATCGAGGTTGATCCAGTACTCCAGTCTTTGTTAGGGGTAGCTTGAATACGTAACTGTGTAGGTATAGCATAGTAAACCAGACGATATTTCAGCACTAGTCAAATTTTGCTGTATATAGGACTAGTTGCTCCAAAATGACACGACACGACATGTTTACGGAATTAGCACGACACGTGCGTGTTGGCGTGTTGTGTCAAAATTGTGTCGTGTTGGAGACTGTCAGATATTGACATGTCTTAACACGACACGGGTTAACACGTGACACGAGTTGACACAACAAAAAATTAATATTATGTAGAATTTATTAAATTATTTTGAGTTTATGTTAAATTTAATATCTTTTGATTCATAATTTTTTTATTCAATCATTAATTTTTATTTTAATATATGAAATTTCAATAATTTATTATGTTTTCTACTTTAAAAATTATTTAAATACTTTTTAATGAGTTTTTAATGAATAAATTAAAAAAAATTATAATATGGCTTTACACGTACACGTCGTGTTAGACGTGTCGTGTCATTACGTGTGTCGTGTTAACCAATTTTTTCATTTGACACAACACGTTTAAAATTTTAACTTGTATCCACACGACACAACACGAACTCTAACACACGTGTGTTTGACACGACATGACCAACACGTTTGCAATTCACTACTCCTTGTGGTTATTGGCGTGTAACGCCTCGAATTAGTAGGATAAATGGGAGATATGTGTAACTCTATGTTCTGAAAAATAAATAATGTAAGACATGTTTGGAAAATAAAATATCTTGGCACGCGTAATTCTATTCTGTGAGACATGTGAACTTAATTGAAAGAAGATATAAAGCGCAATTCTATGCCTTACGGGGCGTGGTTCACGTCGCGTGGCAGGGGCAATTGTACACACCTAAGTTTCCAGAGTGTGAGAATCTTTAAATCTCTGGATAGATTGTCGAGATCCGTTTGCTATACCGCAATGCATGGCTATGAAAGGTTTTGAGTAATTTGTGAATAATAGAGAAAATGTAAAACTGTTGTATTGAATGAGTGAGAGTTTACAGGGTACTGGTATTTATAACCAGCGTAACAAATCAGCTCTGTCAATTATCCTAAATACAATTATCTTAGCGGAGCTTTGTGTACGGAGTACATAGAACACCTAATACATTTATTCATCTAATATTCCCCCCTCAATCTAAGCGTGAAGAAACAACTTTAAGCTTAGATTGAAGAAAACAGAAGCGTGCTTGGAGCAGAGCTTTGGTCATAATATCTGCGATTTGGTCACTTGAAGATGGAAACCGAACTTGAAGCTCCATGTTATTGATTATTTCACGTACAAAATGGTAATCAATTTCTACGTGTTTGGTACGTACATGAAACATAGGATTGGCGGCAAGGAATGTAGCTCCAATATTGTCACACCAAAATGTAGGATTGGTGAGGTTAATATGGAACTCATGAAGAAGATATTGGAGCCAAAGTAGTTCGGCACAAGTTAATGCAAGACTTCGATACTCGGCTTCGGTACTAGAGCGGGAAACGGTTGGTTGTTTCTTAGCACTCCAAGAGACAAGATTTACACCAAGGAAAATACAAAAACCGGAGGTGGAGCGCCTATCATCGGGGTAACCTGTCCAATCGGCATCACTATATGCATCAATTTGTAGTGATTTGGAAGGGGTGAAGGTTAAACCAAGATGTAATGTCCCACATAGATATCGAAGGATCCTTTTAACGGCACTCCAATGAACATCGGTGGGTGCTTGCATGAATTGCGATACTCTATTGACCGCAAAGGATATTTCGGGACGAGTAAGAGAAGCATATTGAAGAGCTCCAACCGTACTACGATAGAGAGTTGGATTGTCCATGAGGTTGCCATCGGCTTTTGACATTTGTAGGCCAGCTACCATAGGCGTTGGGCAAGGTTTGGCATGTGCTAGGTTGGTCCGAGAAAGAAGATCTAGAATGTATTTCTTTTGAGAAAAATGAAGATCATTTGAAAAAGTTGCTACTTCGATACCAAGAAAATAGTGTAGAGGACCAAGGTCTTTAAGAGCAAAGTTTTTTTGGAGAAGGGTGATACAAGAAGTAATCTTTGAAGGATCATTGCCGGTGATCAAGATATCATCGACATAGACTAGAATGATAGTAATAGTGGAGTTTGAATGAGCTATAAAGAGGGATGGGTCATATTGTGAGGCTTTGAACCCGAGAGAAATAAGAGAGGTGCTTAATTTTTGAAACTAAGCACGTGGTGATTGTTTTAGACCATAGAGGGATTTTTTAAGAAGACAAACATGAGAGGGTTTAGAAGAATCGACAAAACCGGGAGGTTGGCTCATGAAAACTTGTTCGGTAAGGTCACCATGAAGAAAGGTATTTTGTACATCAAGTTGTCGAATATTCCACTTGAATGTAACGGCAAGAGAAAGTACGATATGGATTGTTGTTGGATGAATAACTGGGCTAAAAGTGTCAAGAAAGTCAATGCCTTCTTGTTGGTGAAAACTCTTGGCAACTAAACGGGCCTTGTAGCGATCAATGGTGCCGTCGGGTTTTCGTTTGACTTTATATACCCATTTACATCCAACAACCCGTTGATTTGGAGGAGGGGGTACAAGGGTCCAGGTATTATTGAGAGCAAGAGCATCAATTTCGGTTGCCATAGCTTGGCGCCATTCAGGGTGAGGAGAAGCTTGAGTAAAAGTTGACGGTTCTTTGTCTAATGTAGAAAGAAGTGCGACATGATCTGGAAAGTGTCTGATTTTCCTTGTATTATCTCGGGTTCTTGTAATCATTGGGTGAGTAGAGGTGGAAGTAGAAGATTGTATGGAAGAAGAGTTAGGCATCGGAAGAGAAGAAGCTTCTGTTGTGGCTTGATTTGGGATATTAAGTTGAGATTGTAAAACAGGAGAGGGAGCGCTGGTCTGTAAAGAGTAAGAATGTCACGACTCTTACTCTTTCCCTCTCCCTCTCGCCAAGCCATTCTCCTCTCGAGCTCTCGTCTCTGATCGAGCCATGTCTCTCCAGCGAATCCATCATCCCTACAATCTGTCTAACCCTCTCTCTTTCCACATCGCCGCTGTTCTCCGACGAGTTCTCCCGACTCGACCTTCCATTGCTGACCTCGGCACGACTCTCTTCCTGTCCAATGAACGAGAGTGTATACGAGCGCTATACGAAGCGTATCGTATAAAACTTGTTTTTCTTTTTTTTATTTTAGATGGAACAAATAAGGATCCACCGTCCCTTATGATTGGACGGTCTCTGTTTACAGATGTCCATTGGACGTTTTTTGCGAAACGTCTAGAGGATCCGGTTCCGTAGAAGAAGGAGTTGAGTTGTGATTGGACTCAGTCGGAAGAGGAGCCGCATTCGGAGTCATGGGTCGCGCACTTGAGTTGCCGAAATCAACAATAGGCTGGGCTTGTGTTACAGCCATAGTACTCAAGTCTTCACTTGGTTGAGTTGAGGTTGGGCCATCATTGTGGGCCGGATTGTGCAAAACCTGATTAAAAAATAAAGGAGAAAACTGGGATGCGCTGGGATTTTGGTCAGGGGTTGTTGAACTTGGTTGAGTGACAGAGGAGCTGAGAATATTTTTGAATGGGAAGTTTGTTTCATCAAATCGGATGTGGCGAGAAATGTGAATCTTGTTGGAGGGTATATGAAGACAACGGTAGCCTTTTTGGGAATTGGCATAATCAAGAAAAACACAAGGTATAGATCGAGGTTCTAATTTATGGGAATTATATGGTCTTGTGTAGGGAAAACAAAGACAACCAATCACACGTATTGATGTCATTATTATTTGTAGGTATTTGGACCGTACTTGGCACTTAAATAACACCCAAACCATTTAAATACTTAACAATTTACTATGTTTTTCTAGGATTTGGCTACGCCGTCGTGTCTTCTTTTGTTTTACAGGGTTTTAGGTGATATTCATGATTTCTCGAGCTTGTATATGGTTTTTGGCACTTAGCATGCTAGATGGCTCATTCCTAGCACAGGGCACCTCTGTTCCAGCCTCCACTCAACCTGAGTGGATCTCTACTAGGGCCCAGCAAGGCACAGAGTCACAATCACCTTTCTCTCTCTTTCACTTGGACCGAATGACTCATGATCAACTCGAGCGACACTGTATCCGGCACATGTTTCTCCTCTTCTGTACTCGGATCGAGCAATACCTTGCTCGGGTCGAGTGTGTGCCGACTTTTGCATTTTGGCAAGTTTTCAGAGATGGAAAGAAGATGATTTGGTAAGATTTTGCCGACCTTGTGCCATAACTTGCCCTCCAAGTGCTCTAGACCGCTATATAAGCCAACTTCTTCAGCAAGGAAGGAATCTTCTAGCAACCCTAGCCTCCAGTCACGTTCCAACCCAATTTTGATGTGACGACAGCAAAAGAGAGTTTGAGTCACGCTTCATCACCATCCCATCACCTTCGGAGTTTGAAGCAGAGATATAGAAGGAGTATTTGGTTTATTCTTCCTATGTTTCTATTATTTATTTCCATGGGCTTGTATCTTTATATTTATGCACTATTTATTGTTGTTTGCCAAACTATGTTAGGCTAAGTTTATGTAGTCTTAGGAGTAGGAAACTAATGGATGTTTGGATGTGATGACTTGATATATTTTGATATGTTATGACTTGATATTTGTTTGTTTTGTATTATTATTTGTTGCTTGTATTAATTGCTTAACTTAGTTTAATTTACTTCTAGTTGTTGGCCACATCTAGTTAAGTTCCAAGGTTAAACGGGTTAGGTTAGTTCTTACAAGTATTTGGGGTAAATCGTAGATCCGACAGGGGAGATTAGTTGACACCAAAAGTGTAGCTTTTAGACAAGTCCAAAAGACCTCTAAATATCCTTAAGAACACAAATAAACAAGTTTAGGTTGATTAAAGTCTATACCAAAAGTTGTGAGTTAATTAATCTAATTAGAGTAAGTAGAGATTAAGCCAGACCCTATTCGAACAAGCGACAGCTGAGGGTAGAAGTCTAAGATTAGCCAACGAACCCTTTATCAAGTTGTAAGGTATCAAAGGAGTCAAGTTAGAGCACTTATACGCTCTGCTCGGACTGAGCGGGATACTGCTCGGACTGAGCGGGATACTGCTCGGACTGAACAGAGAGTATAAGTCCGTGAATTTAGATTGACGCACGAAAGTGATAAGGTTTAAGTTTCTGGATCCAAACTGAAGTCAAATCTGAATCCTAAGACGCTCTTTATATTGTTAAAACTCAAAATCATTTACTCGTTTATTGTTCAATTTTAGTAGCAAAAAGACCAAAAAGATTTATTTGCAATTGTTAGTTATTACTTCTTTATTGTTTCTCACCCCAAAATCACTACAAGTCATCTGTCTAGATTTTGAGAACAAACAAGTATGATATTCATAGTCCATCCCTTGGGTTCGACCCTAGAACTTTACCAATAACGATTAGTGAGGTTAAGTCTTAGGTACAAATTTATTTTACCATAGGAACTTATTCATTCATCACGTATAAAGGTGAAGTCGGGTTTCTTTTTGAAAAGTAGAGAGTAAGGAATATTGGAGGTTGAATTTGGTAGTCTATTTATAAGAAAAGTGGAACTAGAGAAAATCTCATCCCAAAATTTAGTAGGTAAAGAAGCATGCGAAATAATAGCTAAAGATAATTCAACAATGTGTCGGTGTTTCTGTTCGGCAATACCATTTTGTTGAGGAGTATAAGGGCAAGAAGTTTGGTGTACAATTTGAGGAAAAAGTCTACTAATGGGTTTGTATTCGGTTCCACCATCGGTACGCAAAGTTTTAATGGTACAATCAAACAAGTTCTCAACTTGAGCTTTGAAACGAGTAAAAACATGAACCACATCACATTTGTTTGCCACAAAATAAATCCAAGTATATCTAGAATAATCATCCACAAAAATCACATAATATCTATAACCATTGTTTGAAAGAATTGGGGTTGGACCCCATACATCGGAGTGTACAAGTTCCAAAGGAGAGGAAGTAGTAGAATTTGAGGAAGAAAAATGTAATTTGTGAGATTTTGCTATACTACAATCATGACACAAATTTAAGCTAAACGAGTTACAAGGTAAAGCAAAATATCGTAAAATACTAAAAGTAGTATTGGTAGAGGGATGTCCTAGTCGTTCATACCACATTTGAGCCGAAGCACGAATACCAAGAAAGGCGTAGGAAGAGGTAGGGGCATGAACAATAAAAAGACCATTGGTAGGTGGTATCTCAAGTAGAATCCTCTTGGTGTGGAGGTACTTGAAAAAACAAGTATTATTAGAGAATGTGATAACTATGGATGGATTGTCATATATAAGTTTAGATAAACTAAGCAAATTCCTAGAGAAATTGGGTACAAAGAGAACATCATTTAAAATTATTGAACTATGTGAGAGGGAAAAAGAGGAGGTACCTATATGAGAAATAGGTAAACCGGAACCATCACCAATATGCAAGTTGTCGGTTCCATTGTAGTTAAAGAAGGTGGACAAGTTGTTGGTATCATTCGTGACATGGTGAGTAGCGCCCGAATCTAAAATCCAAGTAGAAGGTGTTGAGGTTGAAGATATTTGTGCCACGTATGCTTGAGGTGTGGAGGAGGAAGTAGAGGAGAATTAAGGATGCAGCTTGTCGTGAGTGTATATGTACTTGCCACATTTTTGCACATTTTTGCAGAATTATTGATTTCTATGTTAGTTGGTGTGAATGTGAGGTCAAGGTTATGTCATGGAGACTATGCACGCCACCACCTCAACATGATAACCCTCCTTCAGATGAGGTAATCATGAGTTGCATGGCGAATGAGCCTCCAGAAAATGAACGGCATCTCACGGCTTACGACCTGCTATTGATTTGTCATAGAAGGTACTTGCGGAATGGGCTTGGGATGGATATACAAAATGTGATGAATGAATCTCATGATGGTGCCATGAATTGGCTCATGAGTCCTAGTAGAGCATCGGGACTTGCCAAGTTAGAGCCCAGAGTATCAACGGATACAATGAAAAGGGAGCTGTGAAAGATGACTCATACCACGATGGTAATGCTGAAAAAAAAAAGAATAAAGGTCAATACATGAAAGTTTTTTTTTTTTTTTTTTTTGATTTGAAACCCGTAGGTACACTTCATTAATTCCACATAAAATACCTAGGTGCATTTGTGATGGCAAAAGGAGGGGCTAGGAGAACAGCAAAAATGTTGGTGGATAGAGTCTGGGAAAAATTCGCGGGTTGGAAGTGTGCAATGCTATCACATGCCGGCAGATTAGTACTGATAAAATCTGTACTAACATCCCTACTGGTGTATTACATATCCACCGAGAGACTGCCAAGGGGAATGATTAACCAGTAACAAGCCTAGTTGCCAAATTTTTCTGGAGAAAATTAGAGAAGTCAAGATATTTGACTTTTGTATCTTGGAAATCAATTTGCAGACCAGTGGAGGAGGGAGGTCTTGGAGTGAGAGATCTGGCAATGTTTGGAGATGCACTGCTTCTGAAAAATATATGGGACTTGGTGAGACAAGGGGATAAGCTATGGGGTCAAATTTGCAAGGCTAAATATTATCCAAAAGTTGGTTTTTGGAAAGCTACAAATACAACGGGTGCTAGTGCTCTGTGGAGGGACACAGTGAAGATGAGACATAGCTTACAGGAAGATGTTAGATGGGAAATAAACAATGGAAAAAATATTTTGCATTATCTCAGCCTTGGTTCCCAAATTGGCAAGTACATCAGAATTCAAACCTCACTGAAACAGTAAAAAAAGTGTCAGATTTGATAGATCCTGATACAGCAATGTGGCTCATGGAGGAGTTGCAAAGCATGTTCGGCCAAGAAAAAGCGGAAAGAATTCAAGCAGAAATAAAACCACCAAACCCCCAATGTGAGTTGCAAGACAGGTTAATCTGGCACAAGTCTAAAACGGGAATATATTCGGTGAAAGAAGGGTACAAGAAATTAGAACTGTCAAATGTCAATACATCAAAGGGGGGTGGCAATATAGGAAGGCAGTGGGACATGATTACCAGATGGAAATTTATTGCTCCGAAAGTAAAATTATTCCTCTGGAGATTGCTTTCCGGAGCTTTGCCGCTGGCAAACAACTTACATAGGCGCATCAGAGCAATCTCTCCCTTGTGCCAGAGGTGTGGACAAGAAACGAATATGAATCCCATTGTTTTTTCTTTTGCCCGGGCTCAAGAAGAGTGTGGTTCCAGGGTGGTTTGGGACTCAGAACACATGATCAGCCTCTTGACTTCATTCAGGCATTTACACAAACAGTGTCATTGTTGGATGAAGAGGGAATTAAAATGTATTCTTACACGTTGTGGGAGCTGTGGAAGGGGAGAAATGAGGATATCATGCAACATAAACAGTTTGACCCAATAAAAATTCTGCAGGCTGTAAATGTCTGGATGCGAGTAGTCTTGGTGGAGGATCAGCAATCTCAGGATGATCTGCAACCTGTCAGAATACCAGGCTATGAGATACAACAGGAGGATTGGCATGTGATGGTTGATGCATCATGGCAGCAGTCGGGGAAAACAGGTATAGCATCTATACAATTCGAACAGGGACAGTGAGTCAATGGAGCTGCAATGTTTGTGATGCTCACGACCCATTCCATGCCGAGGCATTAGCAATGCTTGAAAGTTTCAATTTACTGTTACAGCGATTCCAACAGACACACAACAAGATGGCGATTATTTTCTCGGATTGCCAAAATCTGGTGACAGCAGTTTTGAAACAGAATGCCGAGGACTTACCATCCTGGAGAGCAGTGCCAATTGTGCAGAAACTGGTTGATTTGCATAGGAGCTAGGCTACAAAAATAAAGGTCAGATATGCACGCAGAGATGCATACAGCCCGCTCATATTCTGGCAAATATGGGAGAAAAGAGAGTCATGCTAGAGGTGGGAATGCGTTTGATAGCAACTTCCTCATGAAGATGGGTATTGGGTTAAACATGGACAGGAATTATTTTGAGTTTATTTGATGATTGTTGCTTGAGTAGTTGTTTAGCTTGCTCCCCCTAGTTTAGGTTAATTTGATTTTTCCAGTAAGTCCTTGATTGTTTGTCTAGGATATATATTTTTTTTTTCTTTTAGTTTTCTTTTGGTTTATGATCATTTAGTTTTTCAGTATTTGGGGGCAAGTTTTTTATCCTTCTAGCTTTTAATTTGGCCAACAATTGTATGTTTGACTTTTATTTTTAATGAAGTCGCGCCTACGGGCAGAGATCCTCAAAAGAAAAAAAAAAGTTTCCAGAGTGTGACAGCATTTGAATACAGTGGCGAAGCCATGTGTAATTCATTGACATCTATTGATCGTAATAATCTATATTTAAATACAGCAGCGAAGCCATGTGTAATTTGGTGGGTCTAGAGACCCACCTCAAAAAAAAAAATTTACATGAGACATCAATAATTTGTAAATAAAAAAAATGCATAATGAAGTAGGGATCCATCTCAAAAATTTGAAGGACCCAGGTGAACAGATTGTGTTTGTTTTGAATCACATAACGACTCTTGAAAAATTGTATAGGGATCCATATCATATTAGTCCTCGATGAATAACCTTCTCTCTTCCTCTACAATGAAACTAATTAAGATAAAACTTATAAAATAATGAGAGATGCTTGTATGAATCTATTATGCAAAATTGTTAGAAAATAAAAATTCATAGGAAACTGTTGTATTTTTTATATTTTTATTTTCTTTAATTATTATTTTGGATATTAGTACATTTTTTTAATTTTTGTGTTGTTATTATAGATATATTTAATTTTCCATAAATTTTTTATATGAAATTATTTTTGAGTTGTTTATTTAAAAATTAATATACATTATGTCGTACATATGTTTTCAGAAAAAAAAATTATGAACCCAGCTGAGATGAATTCCTAGCTTCGCCACTGTTTAAATATTTTGCATGAGCTAGAATATTATTTAGATCTAACTAATTAAAAATATTGCATTAGATAAAAAAAAATGCATATAATATGCAAATTAAACTTATTTGGAGCTTCGCTTGTGCATTTAAGTGATTCTTGATTCATTCGGCGTCAATTGATCACACTAATATATATTTAAATACCTTATATAGTTTATAATATATTTTAAATTTAACTTAATTATTCAAAATATTACGTTACACATAAAAAATGCATATAATGTGCAAAATAAAGCTTATTTAGAGTCTCACTAGTGCATTTTAAGTGATCCTTGATTTTCTTGACGTTAATTGATCACTATTATCTATATTTAAGCACGTTTTATGGTCTAGAATATAATTAAAAACTTACTTATTCAAAAAAAATATGCATATAATGTGTAATGGAAGCTTATTTGGAGCATCAGTTGAATATTTCAAGAGTATACTTTATTCATTCGACGTCATTTTATAACAATAATATATATTTAAGCTCTTTATATTGTCTAGAATATAATTTGGATCTAACTTATTCAAAATATTGTGTCATACATAAAAACAAAATATGCATATACTTTGCAAAAGAATACTATTTGCAGCATGTGTTAAACATTTTATGCAATTATTGATTTGTCAGACGTCATTTGATAACAATACTCTATATTGAAGTACTTTGTATGGTGTAGAAAATATTTCAGATCCAACTAATTCCAACTATTGTATTAAACATAAAGAAATAGGCCTATAGTGTGCAAATAAAGATTATTTGGAGCTTCGCTTGTGCATATAAGTAATTTGTGATTCCTTCGACGTCAATTGTGAAAACTCGTAGTTTTAAATTTTAAAAACTCAAATTTAATAAATTGAATAATGTTAAAATAAATTAAAGGACAACAAATTAAAATTTAATGACAAATTCTTAGAAATTATAAATTTATAAAAGAGGTTGAATTAAATATTTCTAATCTAAACTTGTGCTAAACTAATAAATAGAAAATCTATAATTTGAGTTTTGGATTTTGGTGGACCGTTGGATCGTTTAAATAAGTTCTTGATTTAATCCGACCGTTGGATCTATCTCCGTATCACTCTCTACGCCATCTCCATATAACTCCTGCCATAGAAAATCCCTGACCCAACCCTTCTTTAATCAAGTTTCACTCACCCTCCATCATTTCGCGTCCCAAGCTCCCGCCCAGCCGGACTCGCATCCTCGGCAATAAAAAAAGGACTGCCGAGGGCAGTCATTTCCTTTTTTTTATATTTAAAAATTTCAAAATTCAAATGTCGAATCCAAGCCATTGATCTTGTTCAATTTAACGGGCGATGCGTTTTCATATAAGTTTTATAAAATTTAGAGTTGAATTAATATTTGATTAAGTGCTCAACAAATGAACGTATTAGAATTAATTAAATCAGGTTCGTTCATTTGTTGAGCACTTAATTAAATATCAAATCAATTCCAAAATTTTATAAAACTTATATGAAAACGCATCGCCCGTTAAATTAAACAAGATCAACGGTTTGGATTCGACATTTGAATTTTAAAATTTTTAAATATCAAAAAAAAAATTCCTTTTTTGACTGCCGAGGATGTGTGTGCCCCGCGAGCCCGCCTCAGCGCCTACCTCTCTTCCCCAACTCTACTGCTCCACTTCGCCTCTCTGCAGCTTGTCGTCGAGGCCCCCACGCCTATCCACTTGATGATGGTTTTTACCTCTCCCTCTCCTTCTCTCGATTCCTCACTATCTCTCTCTCAACCCTCACTACCTCTCTTTTCTCCACTATAATCTGAGAACTCCATCTCTCCTCCTTTGCACGCGACCACAAACCTTAACCCCCTTGCCTCCCTCTTTGCCTTTCACCGCCTCCACTCGCCCCTTCCTTGAGCACTGCCTTTAACCCCTCCTTTCACATCTCACACTTACACACTCAATACTCCTCTCCACTCGAGCTTGGTTGATAATGGTGAAGGCCTGAAGGCAGACGACTGTTTCTGATGAACGACGGCTGTGGCTGAGGCTCCTCAACCCCTTCTCCTCCTTCATTTGCTCTTGAAGTCATCTCGGTTTTATTACTGTTTCTCTCTCTCTCTCTCTCCCTCTTCTGCTTTTAGTTTGTGATTGTATGAAATTGTCAAGGCATGCACTTAATTTGACCTGTTCATTTGTGATTGTTTGCTTGATATATCGATTTTTATTGAGTTTTGAGAGTGTATTGACCTGCTCTGACTTGTGTGCTTGTTATTAGTTCTATTTGGTCTGCTAATTAAGTGGCTGTGAATGCTTAAATGAGGCTGTTGATTTATTTGATTAATTGTTAGTTGCCTCTATTAAAAATTGTTCTTTCTATTGTTAAAAAGTTAACAGTTCAGTAGCTTAGAATGTTCGACATCGGCTTAATTGGCTCTCTGTTTCTGTTCTGTATGCTTGTGTGTGGGTTGTGAGTTGTTAAGGAGGCTGGTACGAGCTTGGTACGGCTCTGTCATGCCTACTGGTAGTGGTAAACTGGTACGTCATTTTGGTAGCAGGGGCTTAGTTGTTGAGTATTTTCAGGGACCTAAATATAAATGTTTTCAACCGGTTTAGGACTGATCAATGAATAAATCTGGTATTAGGGACTTTAGTACAAATCCTATGGAAATTAGTTAAACCTGTGGCTTGTATTCAAATTTATTTGGAATAGCGGGTCAGATCTGATAAATGAACGAATCTGGTCTATTTTAAATGTGGGTTCAGATTTGATACCTAAAAGCCCACTTACCCACTGTATCCAGATTCGTTAAACTGACAAGTGGTACCCTTATACCCACCTGGGATTTGTTTTTTACTCTCTCGGCCGTGTGTTTGACTTCAGGTGTGATACACACCATCCACCATTTTCCCATCCATCCCATCCATAGGCCAAAAAAAGGCCTCACCTCTATTTTTTCGTGTGCTTACGTCAGCAAGGCGCTCGCTGACGTCAGCGAAAATTTTTCGGAATTTTTTCAGAAATTTCTGGATGCTGATTGACAAATGTACTGGTTTATTTGTTCAGTTAAATACCATAAGGGTTGAATTAAAAATTATAAGTGTTCAGTTAGATGGATCTGAAAATGGAATTTTCGTACTGTTGTGTTCAGTTTAATACGGTAAAGGTTGAACTAAAAGGTTTGTTTGTTCAGTTAGTTGCATCTTAAAAATGAATTTTTGTATTTTTTTGTTCAGCTAAACACGTTAAGGGATGAACTTAAAGTTTTATGTGTTCAGTTAGTTGCATCTAAAAATTGAATTTTCGGATTTTTTGGTTCAGTTTAACACGTTAAGGGATAATTTAAAATATTTATGTGTTCAGTTAGTTGCAGCAGAAATTTGATTTCGTAGTTAACATTTACAATATACAAAGTAAACACATATAACAATATAGTAAACATTTACAATAAACAAAAAAATGCATTTAATATTCAATATACAAAGTGAACACATATAACAATATAATTAACATTTACAATAAACAAAGTGAACACATATGATGACTAATTAACCTTTTACAAAAATATAACCCACAACAAATGCAATAATTACATTCAACTATGACAAATCGAATGTAAACTCGAAATTCATCTTCAAGCTCACGCGGACTGATGCACGAGTCCAAATTTCCAATGTTAACTCGAGTCATCCAAACTGAGACCTATAGAAATCATCAAACAACCATGTTAATATAACATATACAATTCAAGGTGACAATCATTAAGCAACCATCATTATAAACAAAACAAAAATTCAAATTTTGAGCACAAACAGTCATGAATGATAACAATACAATGTATAATACAAGTACAATCATGGTTTTCGCTTGCTGGAGGCTTTTGCATGTGATTTATCAAATCCATTAATTAAAAAAAATTATCCGAAACAACTTTAAGATACATATCAGTTACAATATCGACCTGATTTTACCACAACAAACTTGAACATATCTCTACAATTCTGCCCATAGTTAAGCATATATATCATTTGAGCATTTCGTCAAACACTTTGAGAGCATTCAATCAAAGCAAATCAACCAAAAAGCTTTCATGTGCAACTTAAAAACTCATATCACTGATTCAATGAGAATGAGATTATTTCATGTTTGTATCAGCGAAGTTTGAACTCGAGCAGCTTCTCTTTATGCTCCTGATGAACGGGAGCAGCTTGAACCAAGAGATCGGATCCGTTCCATATTTTTATGTAGTTATTGAAGAGTTATCTCACCTCGGTAACGATACAACGACGAAAGCTGGACAGAGGAACGATGACCTTGGGACGAGAACCGAGGTTGAGATCGCCAGGAAACAAAATGAGAGCAAGGCGAAAAAGGACTGTTGCGGCCATGATGGTAGCGATGTCGTCTCGATGGCGAGGTCATTGCGATGGCAGCGATTTCTGTCGCAGAAAGAGAGGTGCGAATGGCAGCGACGGCTAGGGTTTGGTGGAGTGAATGAGGAGGTTTAGAGAAATAGACTGAGCCAGTCTTTGAGCTCAATCTGGCATGTTTGGAGCCTGTGGATGGGATGGATGAGAAAAGAGAGGATGGTAGTAACCAATTCTGGTTTGACTTCGGCCTATTAAAGGCCTCGCCTAATTTTATCTTTGGGCCCTCCTTATTTGTTTGTTTGGTCCTCTCTCTTTCCTCGTATGTGGGCTATCCGAAATAAACAGAAGTCAAATTTAGTTGTGGGCTGAACCTTTGAATAATTAAAGAAAGGCTTAGTAAATTAAGAACAAATATCATGTATACCATCTCACGAAGGTGACATCCTGCCATCCCAGCAAGCCCTAGTGCATCCAGCCCATATTCTTTTCTTATTCACGTGTGATGTACGTTTGATCTCTTGCATAAATATCTCTCTCACTCATACAAACATCTCTCCATTTTTCAGATCTGATCTCTCTTCACTTGATATCGCCATGGTAGCGCCGGACCTCCTTCCCGTCGACGATAGATCTTTGTCCGAGTCACCGACGACGAAGTAGGTGGCGCCTCCTCCTCACGACGAAGATAGGTGTGCTCAGTTAAGATTTGAGAAGATATCGCTAAGGTACTCTCTCTTGTTCTTAAATCTGAAGCATTCGAGCTTCTCGCCATGGTCGTATGTGCTATTTGATTGTTTTCTTTGGCTTTGTTGTTTGATCGATCTTCATCAGAGTGGTGATGTTAGCGAGATCGCTAATTCAAATGTCATTGCCATCGATCTTCTTCATATTCAAGGTATCTATCTTAATCGATGTCAATTTTGTTTAATTGTTATTATATGTTATCAATTTTGCTTTAACAGTTGAGATGTGCATTTTAAGGTTGAATAAGTGATTCAACATACAAGAACTATAAGAGATGTGTCATTGCCATCGTATGTGCTTTAACAGTTGAGGCTGAATCATTGATTCAACATATATGAACTATTAAAATTAGTGATTTGTACTGGACTATACTCTAGTGGTTTCTTTTATGGATATATTGTGCAAGGGAGTAAATATTTTTTTTTTTTTTTTTTTTGAAACAAGTGAGCTTATAAGCTCACCACTCTTTTCATTAAAACGAAAAAAGCAGTTTAGTACAACTCTTCCTTAATCCTCACCCCTAAAAGCTGACGCACTGGCACCAAGATCGTGAGGCACCAGTGCTACAGCGCTATCTCTCTTTATTCTTTGCAATAATAAACTTATTCATAAAATTATTCATCAAACAAACAAACATCATAAATAAATATTAAAAAACTCCCTTCCTCAACCCAAGAGATAACAAGCATAGCCTCTCGAGTTGTCCATCTTTTTGTCGCATGGCGATCAAACAATTTCATTAATCCATGCCTCCTCCTCGACTCCGCTACTCGTAAGCTCGCCTCCAGCAATCTGCAATGGCATTTTCTCTAGTGAAGGTAACCACTCTGCCACTTGGGTCTTCATCTCCTCGGACCATAGTCCTGACCAATAGTTTAGCGAAGCCAATATCTGTGAGGCTAGATATCTAAACGACTGAAAAGTTTTATTTTGAAAACATCTTTCGTTTCTATCTTTCCAAACACACCACATCGCACCACAACATATGATTTGAGCTATCTTACTTTGTTGGTGATCTAATTTTGATATCCATACTACCAAATCCTCAACCGAGTTAAAAGATGTCGATATTTGGAATCTACCCAATAACCATGTCCACATAACCATTTGATGGGTACACTTGAAAAAAAGGTGATCAATTGATTCTAAGTTTTGACAATAAACACATCTTAAGTCTCCTTCCCATCCCCTTATAGCTAGATTATCTTTGGTTAACAATCTCTTTCTACATACTATCCATATAAAAATCTGTATCTTAAGAGGCACTTTGATTTTCCAAATGGGGGCATATGTATTATCTTGAACACCACTATTGTCTAACCAAATATACATCTTTTTTGTTGAAAATTTACCATCTCCCTTACCCCCCCACGATATTGAATCAGATTTGGAATGTAAAACGAAACAAGATACTATCTGTTGTAAGTTGCGCAATTCATCTCTAAGATTCATAGATAATTGTCTATTAAAATGTAAATTTAGTACTCTTCCTAAAACATTAGCTACCTTCACATCTTTGTTAACACAAATTTCAAAAAGTGTCGGAAAAAGTAACTTTAAAGGTATCTCATCACACCATCTATCTAGCCAAAATCTAGTACTCGTTCCATCTCCCAAATTGAAATGACATTGTAGGTCAACTATTTGTTCTAATCTTTTTATTTTTTTCCAAAAAGGGGACCAACGCTGATTATTACGGCAATTGTCATACTTAATCTTTATAATATCTTTCCACCACCCTTTACTTAAGGGATCTTTGTATCTCCAAACCCATTTGCTCAACATAGCATCATTCATGGTTTTAAGGTTTAGTATGCCTAACCCGCCTTCCATCTTAGTTCTACAAACTACCCCCCAATTGACCAAATGCAAGGGAGTAAATATATATTGTGTAAGGGAGTAAAAATGCTGAATAAGAACATGTATCAACTAATTTATTAAGAGAGTATATTCATCAATATGGGAGATTAAATATATTCATTAAGGGAGTATATATCTAAGTATGTTGAATAAGGAACATGTGTCAGCTACTTTTATTAAGAGAGTATATTCATCCATGTAGGGGTTATATATATTGAATAAGGGAGTATGTATCTAGGTATGCTGAATAAGGAACATGTGTTAGTTATTTTGACTGAGTATATTCATCAATGTTGGGGGTCTAATATATTGATTAAGGGAGTATATATATCTAATTATGCCGAAAAAGAAACATGGTTAGATATTTTGCTTAAAGGAAGGGAGTATATTAATCAATGCAAGGGAGTATATATCAAATGATGTATTTTAGTTAATCCATGCTAATTAAGGGAGTACATTCATCAAAGTAAGGAAGTATATTCATCAATGTAGGAAGTATATATCTACTGTTCATTATAATTACAGAATTTACATAAAAGATTATATGTTCACTACTATTGGTATAAAATATATTCATTAAGAAAGTATATATTCTAAAATTGTACATTTTTCTTCTTTACAGATTGATGTAGGTGATGATAAGCGCGTGGTTTGTGACACCCCACAACTGACGGTGTCGCAGTCGCCGCAAGTACACGCCGGTCTTTGTGCACCAAAACCATTGGCCACCACTTTAGTATCTTTCAGGAGGTAGTACATCATTTTCCTCTTCGAGTTTCACATTTTCCATTGTCTTGTTGTTGGTCGGTAACACAAATCCTGGTGGCTCGTCACTCGCCAGGTTTGTTTTCTTGGCAATGTAAGCTCCTTTCAGTGGCAAAGTGGAAGCACCCTTCTTCTTGTTTTCAATATGAAGAATTCGGTTATACATTGATTCAATGGTGTCTTGCCGCTTTTGTTCACTTGAATTTATAGTATTCCAGACCTCGTCAGATACTTTTCCATCATTTTGCTCCTGCAGATGATGTAAACAATTAGATTATATTTAAACTAACCAAAACTTACTGTATAATATTTACCCTAATTGCCTTGATCCGAAACTAAATTGGATAGTTATTTAGATCAAGCCAATGTCAACCAATACATGAAAGGAATCTGTCTAATAATAACATTTACAATAATAACAATTGATTGCATTCACTATGCTTTAACTTTTATGAACATCGAAATATTTTTAGTTGCCAGTACAGGCCCAGGTTACTGCCTGTTCCAAGTAAAAAAAGAAAGCAGATGCTGAATATCTTCGAGTCCTTTTTGAAAATCAAGCAATGTCACAATAAAATTCAGATGTTCATTGTGTTTTTCATGGACCGTCTAATTTTAATCTCTTTTGAATATTATAGATCAATGTTTTTTTTTTTTGACAGTAAAATTCTGAAATCTGAAAGGACATTTAGTCTGTGAGCATCTATCATCAATTGAATTTTTGGCAACTCAACAAATATCTAGAGATTAAGAGCAACTCAACAAACATGGATGCCCATGGATTGTCTGATTTTAATCATCAGGATCAATTCTTTAGCCAAAATTATTTTCTTAAAGAATAAGAAAAATCAGAACACATGAAATAAATCTAAACCTTCATCAGTCCATCGCCACTGCCCTTTCTTCCCTCTCTACCATTCTCTGAACTATAAAACACCCAAAAATCACAGGTCTGGCTGTTCCACACTTTCTAGTGCCGCAAAACGATTGGCACCCTTCTCTCTGCCTTGCTGACCTTCGTAAAGATACGCCAAATTATTTAATTACAAATAATTTGATCGACAACTAAAACACAAAGTGTTAAATTGGTAATCTCAATTATCCAATAGAAGTAGCATCAAGCCATCAACTAAGGCACATACTGTTAAATCAATGATAGCAATTAGGCATAAGTATCTAATATGATTGTTTTTTTCCCCAATAAAAATTCAACTTGAATTTATGGTTGTTGTTTTCGTTATCTCTAACAATTTATTCGCTAGACTTGCTCAAATCTATGTAAAAATTGCAAATCATGGTATCATTGCATGATATTTTTATTAACGCATTAACAAAATGTGGTTTGATACCAACATATTGACAACTTTTTCACTTTGTAATTTAATATGTATTTTTTCTATATAGTTGCAAATATTTGAAAGCATTGTTTGATGCCCACCTAGCCATATGAAATAAATTATTAAATTGCATAGCGTAGAATTAAACATAAGCTCAATGAACAAAAACTTAATAAAAAATACACCACTATTTTGCTATGATATGTGCTGAGATTAGGTGGCTTACAATGGGTATGTCAAGTTCTGGTATGTGCAGAGACAAAGAGAGAACATCAGTCACATGATATAGATCTTTTTATAGGACAAAAGGGAAACAATAAAATTAAGATATCTGCAGTTAATTTCATATTATATTATTTCTAGATTTATATTTATCAAATTAGGAAATATATTAGGAGAGATTGAATGTTAGGAAAATATATTAGTGATTCATGTGTAATAGAGGAGGCAGAAAAGAAATAAAGAATTAGTCTTCTTCTCCAAGTCTCTCTCTATCTTGTATCTGTCAGAACCACGGCGAGGAAAGGAGCTCGCCGGGGGAACGACTCTAATAGTCAACCCTCTACCCACAATTATAACCTAAGATCACAGACACACATCAATTTGGTATCAAATTCCATTGCTGCTGTTCCTGGAGCTACCGACCTTAAGGAAATTAAAGATATGTTGGCAGCTTTGCTCAAGCGCCAAGATGCACAAGACCAGAAAATAGCAACAATTCAGGCCCATCTCGCCGAGTTAGACTCACGCATCATCATTCATGAAAACACATCTGAGTCGATGGTTGCAGGTAACAAGGGTCCTACCAGCGTTGGTGCTGTTATGCCCCCACGTTACCATCGAATTGAGTTTCCTCTGTTCGACGGCTCTGATGAACCACTAGAATGGCTCTGTCGTTGCGAACAATATTTTCGGGGTCAACGTGTCCTAGAAGAGGAAAAGGTTTGGTTGGCAGCATACCATATGACAGGTGTTGCTCAACAATGGTATTATAAATCGGAACTCAGCGAAGGGATCCCTAATTGATCACGGTTTAAAGAAGCATGCCAACTCTGATTTGGTCCCCCTTTTCGCTCCAATCCAATCACAGAGTTGTCTTTGCTACAACAATCTAGCTCGTGGAGGATTACACCAAGGACTTCTATCGAGTCCTATGCCGCACAGAGCAACTTGCACCATCACATGAAATCGAATTATTTTTGTCAGGGTTATCTGAAATAATTCGGTCAGATGTGGAGATACAAAATCCAATCTCCTTAGAGGCAGCAATCAGTTTGGCACGTGCCTCCGAGCGATATTACCATATTTTGTGGGGCTCTGGCTTACTGCCCCGCCCACCCGAGCAATTGCTGTCTGTGCAATCAGTACGGGCTACATCATTTCTTCCTAAACCACCTGAAGTGCTGACCCTACCTGCACCATCGAGAACTGAACCAGATCAACGCTGTTTACGTCGCCTCACTTCAGCGGAGATGGCTGAGAGACGTCAGAAGGGTGTGTGCTTCAATTGTGATGAGCTATACACAAGGGGCCACAAATGCAAGCGGCTATTCTGGCTAGAGGTCATCGACAATGATGAACATGCATATTCGTCATTGCTGACTACCAATGAAACTCCTACCATATATGGATGATATCTACATTCATTATCTTGCTTCTTAGCTTCAGCTTGAGGACAAGCTGCTTCTTAAGGAAGGGGGAAATGATATAGATCTTTTTATAGGACAAAAGGGGAAACAATAAAATTAAGATATCTACAGTTAATTTCATATTATATTATTTCTAGATTTATATTTATCAAATTAGGAAATGTATCAGGGGATATTGAATGTTAGACAAATATATTAGTGATTCATGTGTAATAGATTAGGCAGAAAAGAAATAAAGAATTAGTCTTCTTCTCCAAGTCTCTCTCTCTTTTGTATCTGTGGGGAACTACTCTAATAGTTAACCCTCTACGGCCACAATTATAACCTAAGATCACAGACACACGTCATCACATTATCTTCATCTCTCAATTATTTGATGAGTTTTATTATGAAAACATCATCACATAGTAATAGGGAGTCTATACCAACACATAGTCAGGGGCAGGGAGAGACAGTCGCATCAGAGGGGAACCATAACGCTTGGTGAAAGCCTTCTGCAAGTACTCTATACCAGCTGTCCCCTAGACCCTCTCTTTTCAATTTCTATTTTTCACATATAAGAGTGTAATTATCAGCTTCTAAGTTCTAACTTGATTGCTAAGCAGTTTGAAACAACGTAATGCCACAGCCATTAAAGAAGGATTTAGGAAAAGAAAAGGTACCTATATCCCTTCAATTGTAAATCGAAAACCCTTGACTATGGCAACATCTTGACCTGTATATCAGCTAGTTCATTTAGCAACTTTTGATGAGCCTCTTTTGCCACATCTTCACTTGAAATTGAACCTAATTGTCACAACATGCAAGCGAGAAATCCAGAATTTAATCCAAGTACCGGCTATCATCTGTTCCTAAGTGGAGTACCTTGTAGAAAAAAAATTAAATGATACCTAGCAGTCTTTATGCATCACCTATTTTTTTATTTTTCTTTGAGTTGATATATATTATTCAAAATATGAATGAATTAACGTAATGTTTTATTTGGAAAATCTGCTTTTGCATGGCTTTCATGTCATGAGTAAGATCCAGTGTCTTCCCATCTGCTGTGACCTTGCATCATGGATCTAATTTGCATGCTGCTCTCATTTCCATTGTACTGGTCTACAACAATGAAAAGTGAAAACATCAATAAATTAATCTATTATTAATATTAATTGACTATATTATAAATTCTGAAATTGGTAAAATTATATAGAAACGAAAGAACCATGCCATATTGGAAATGTGTGCCTGATGCATCACCTTAGTCAGTTATTCAACGCCATATGGGAAACTTACACTATATCTGAGCTAAAATCCAGGTTCGGTAAAACTTAACTGTGGGCACTGTTCGAATAGAGAGATCTCATATTGTTTCTTATACTTGCGAGCTTATATTTTTTATCTCTAAGATTGTCTCTCACAAATTCTAATAATATGGGCTCATAATTTAAAATTGCATTGTAGAAGTTCAAGCAGCTAATGTGAAAGTACCTCTGAGGATGATCAAGAGATGCCTCATCTTATGGACAGCAAAATGACCCGTTTTTCTATATAATTGAAAGCTAACATCATATATATATATAGAAAAAATAATAACATAACTCAAATTTAATGCATTCATTATGCAGTAAATAAATAATTTCAATGCCCTTAGACCATGCTCAAACTGTAAACCACAGCTCACCATATTTACTGGCCTTTCACATTTAATTCCATCAAATCATTAATATCAATATAAATAAATAACATATATAGACAAATAAAGCTTAAAACACCAATTAATGGCACAATCTATATTGATTTTGAATATTATATTACTTACAGATTACAGATTTGTTTGACATACAAATAGGTAACGGTCAAAGGAAAATCACATACTACAATTAATGCCAGATCTAACTTTTCAATTTTATTATAAATACAATTCAGATAATTTGGGGACAAAATTTATCATATGTAACTATCAATACATATATGCTGCCGCATTAAATTCCCAAACCAATGCACGTCAAAATTTTAAAATCTACAATCAAAATTGCGCCATTAAATTATGAGAAATACACATATTTGAAAAAAAATTCACACCTGTACTGCTAAATTTTTTTAAACTTATTCAAATAACCAACATAGGAGAATTGATAAGTCTAACCACCTATTTGTATTAAAAAAGGATGAAAATCACGTTGTGCTTGCTCAGATGGATTTGAATATTCTCCTTGGTTAATGCATAAGTGAAAATGTGCAATGTGAATGTTGACTTCATCATCTATATATACAACTTTTTGAAATTTGAATCATCCATGACATTTGCATCACTGTAATAGGCGTTATCACCATCTAAAGTCAAACAAACTAAGAAATTTTGTAAAAAAAAATCAGTCGCAACTTTTCTAACTAATTAAACAATCTAATTAGATTCATTAAAGCATTTCCACAAACAGCATACACATTGCACTCTCTATAGTACTTGTCCGCACTAACAAAATGATGCAAGCTGAAATGAAAATTTCTAAGAAAAAAGACAAAAAATTATGAAACAAAAGAGGTAAAAGTGGTTGTAAAAGCCAGCTTAATTACATCTAGATGGAGATTATTGGGAGGTGCGGAGAGGAAAATAGAAAATCAGGCAGAAAATTTGAAAAAATTTGAAATTAAAAAAAAAAATTGAAAAAACAACTACGAAAGGGAAATCAGAGAAATTCATAAAGGAGCTTACAGCTTGGGCTTCGTGTATCTCGTGATGGAGGAGCCAGTAACTGCATGAACTAATCTCTAGGGGTGACGATGGTATACCGTTTACCGTGTTCTGTGGACGTTCCGTCCAAACGGAACGGGTGACGGTACGAAAAACCATTTCGTTTCCAGAAACGGAAGGAAAATGGAATGAGGTTGCCAAAACGGAACGGTAAACGGAATGGATGATATTGCAGTTTTTAGTGTAAATCAACGTGTTTCGTTCAGTTCCGTCCAAACGGAATGAAATGGCATTTTGTTTTCTGAAACGGAACGAAAAACGGAATGGAATGGTCATACCGTTGTTGGAACAGAACGGTAAACGAAATGACCCATTCCGTTGTCGTTTGGAACGTTAAACACCCCTACAAATCTCCTTCTTTCTCTCCTTCTTTACTATGATACCATCTCCCCTTATTAGATGCCTACCATAGTAGGTTAAGCAGCAGCGGGGAGCGGATTTTGGAGTTGAGTTGCTCTTCCCAATAATCTCTATCTAGTTGTCTAAGGGCTAGATGTTGTTCTTGTTCCAGCGGGATAGGTCAACGGCGAAGGGGAAGAGGGTTGGGAAGTGTAAGGGATATAGGCGGAGGTGAATGGAGAGGAAGGGGAGGTGGAAGCAAGAACTATTATCGCCATTTTTGTGAGAAAATAGATAAGGGAAAGGAAAGTAGGACTTATGGCTTCTGTCGTCTTTTTTCCGAGTCCAAAAGAAAACAAAAAGAAATAGGACAGAAGAAATATAAATGTTGCGCGGACAATTACTGAGAATTTTTTTTGAAACGGATCATTTTGATGTTCATAAGATGCGACATCACAAACTTATACAGAGTTACAGTTTGAAATTTAGCAAAATATGTAACCACTTAGAACGACCAATACGCAAAAGTTTGACGTGTTGTTTATACATTAAAAAAATTGTAATCTTACACCCACACATCTTTATTTATATTTTTTATTAACACATTATATAAAACGGTTTATTTAATTACATTGAGATTTCATTTCTTGAAATTCTATTTATAACTTTTGAGTTTCTTTTTTTTAAAAAAGATAAAAGGGTTAACACATAATTAAAGTTTTTAATGGACTAAAGTTGTCACGACATAAACTGAGTAGTCCAAAAATTTTATAGGATCTTGTCAACACGTTTTTCTTCACACTTGTTCTATAGATGAAATTTTATCAAAAATTTTATAAATATTTATTTAAATATAATGATATATTTTAATATCGAATTTCTTTTTAGAAAATCTAAATCCAACATCTTAGTGGTCCAAACCTGAATCCAAATTGAGGGACAGTTTATAGATCATAAGTTTGAGTGTTTGGTCTAAGTGTTCGTTTTGTTAAGTTAGTTTTTGGTGTTTGGTCAGGTGACCAGCATGACTACTTAGGTTAGCGAAGGACACATACCTAGAGTACGAGGTGGTGACATAGAGCAACACTTGCAGAGTAGTCATTTCTACACCTTACTTTTCAGGTGTGGATTCCTTAAATTCTGCTTAAACTTTAGATTAAAAATTAAATTAATAATTAATTGTGTGCATGTCATTAATGAATAATTGATATATATATATATATGATGATGAGATAGGCTAATGTGCCATCGGTGGCATAGAGGGGCTGTGCTATCGACTTTATGTCCATTCGATTTCTTTAACATTCGTGTACAGATCCAGATCTAAGGCTCAGATGGAGGCGCTTCTTTGGCGCTGGGAGAAGGGATGTTTTAATTTTTTTCTGTTAGCTTTCCTCTCCATCCCATCCCATCCGTAATTTGGCGTCTCCTATCTCCAAAATTGGAAACAAGACTTCAATTTAAAGGCACCAAATCGACATTTGATCAAATCTGGATCAAAAGTACACCAGTATGACCACAGTCAAACGATGAAAATTAATTTCTCCCTAATTAGCACCCCTTAAATTCCCAAGATATATCAGCGATATATAAGTGACGAGCTCAGTGATTCAGCTCTCTTGTTTTTGGTACTTGGGCCATTGGAAAAGTAGAAATTAGCATATTAGTGAGAAAATTTTCATTAATCTTATTTTTTTAGAACAAGAAACTTTACGCAATTGAGCAGTGACATGACCTGAGTGAAGGGCGGTGACACAAAGATCAATTCTAGGAATTTGAAAGTAGAAGAAACGATTTGTGGTCTGTGTATGCGAGTATGCAGAGTAGAAGGGTGACGAAATTGGCACTGAAATATAACAAATTGACGAAAATGAAATCACTGAGTTCCAGCATTATACCAGACCCCGTCAAGTGTTTGCACCGGTGGTTTGAGGGACGAAATTGGCACTAAAATAGAACAAATTGACAACGAAATTGAACAATCAAGCTCAAATTATGCCCTCGAGCAGAATTCCAGGAGAGAAGGCAGCGAGATAACAACGACAAGGGTGATTTGAGGGAGGGGTTGGATCTACGTTTTTCCTAGGGTTTCGGAGGAGTCGATCGACAGAGAAGCCGAGAGAGAGCAACTACTAGACTGAGATTCGAGAAGAGTGGTTGGATGTGGAGAAGAGTGGTTGGATGTGGGAAATTTCTAGGTTTCAAAGTACTCGATCGATCGACAGAGATAGGGAGCGCGAAGAGTTCGAAGAGGAGGAGAAGATATCAAGGGGTCTGTGTGCATGAGAGAGAAGGCAATGACGAAAATTACAAGTGGTTGACGGAACAAATTAAACCCTGTGCCATCAATAGCGGAACTAAATGGCCAGCACGGTTATTAAAGCAATCTAACGGATGTAAACTGGATAGCACAGACCCCTGTGCCATCAATAGCACATTAGCCATTCTCTATATATGATTTACATTCACATTCGTATTAATAAAAGTGTTAATATACGTACATGTTGTTTCCATTATTGGAAGATTGCATTGTCGGTTGTCTCCTTATGATAGAGATCATAAGTCACGCGTGTTTGATGATCACTCAACATGCCGACAGTTAGGTGGCACTGCGGTCACTTAGTAGTATATATTTATATTTTCACTTGTTTCGATTGGACCATATGGGGTTGTTTGTTTATTTATTTATTAGACTACTTCTTGATCTCCTACGTTTTGGTACACCTATATTGTATTTATTGACCTACTCTTCAACGGGGCTGTTGGCAAACAAACAAACACAAAAATATGGTGAAGTTTATGGTTTTAGTCACAAATTTTAATGTAAAGTCCAACTAAAATAACAATATAGATATGAGATATCAGTACTATACCACCAATATATCAAAAATTATTGTTATCTCTCTATTTTGTTTACCTTTAGTTTATTGTTTTTATTAATTACTAGTTTAGACAAAAAAAATCATTCAATTGATTGCTTAGATTTTGTGAATAAGTATGATTTAATATTCATTCTATTGTTCCCATAAATTCGACATTCAACTGTGTCTAACGATTGTCTTGTGCTTGCGTCTTGAATTGGTTGCATTTAGGTTAATTATTATCTACACACTAATGTGAAGGAAGTGTTCAAAATTCATTTTAAAGCCATCAAATAGCAATAAACACAAGTTTAAACACTAGGATATAGGCTTAAGGCCATTCACAAGCAATTTTCATGAGAATAATAGGAAGAAATATACCTCTCACAATTAGTTCTTGTGAGGCTCGAATCCAACGGCACTTAAAGTCGGTGGCGAGCTCTCCAACACCTCTTCTTCTCCCTTGGATGGCGCCAACCTCGAGTCCACTAAGCGGATTAATCACAAAGTTCAAAAGTTATGCTAGTAACTTAGAGCGTGAGGCTAATCCCTATGGCTTCCTTCTTCTTGCAACACAAATACTACTATTTGGTGGATAGAAATGGAAGCTCAACACATGAGCAAGAAAGGAGAAGGGAGGTGGATGGCGGCTAGGAAGGAAGAGAGAGAAACTTTAGGGTTTGAGCTCCAAGGGGTCCTTATATAGACACAATCCTTAGGGAGCACTTCCAACTAATTACCAAATTGACATCCTACCTACCCTAGCCGCACCTATATGGGCTTTGTGGGACATTTCTCCATTTGTTTGGGTATTTAATTCCTTTAATTAAAACTCATATTCAATGCTCTTCAATTGGACTATTCATTTGCTATGAAATGACGGCCCAACTAATTAATATAACTATTTATATTAATATGTGTTGATTCTAAAATAATTATTAATTTATTAATAACTATTTTGGGATTAGTTAATGTATTACTCTATTTCTATATGATCCCTTTGACTTAATTAATTATAACGGTATATAATTAATTAATCAACTTATCATATTTCCGCAATACTCACTGTTGCGAATAAATAGATAATGCACTGTGTGACTAAAGCTCTATTTGTGTGACCCTTTGAGGATTTATACTATGTTGGCCATGGAAATAAATCGTTATTTATTTCCAATAATCATAAGCGGTATCTAGCAACACGTTATGACTCCCAATTCGTATAAATAATGTACCGTTACAATATCTCAATCCTGCATAAGAAATAATAGTATTTCCTTGTCCGATTCTTATGTTACATGATATCATTGTATAATCCAAGATAGGAATGTGTCATTCTTGCAGATTATATATTTCTTGATTTAGAGTTGATTGTACAAGTTGGCCAAACAATCCAAACTCCATCAAGGGGCCCAAACAGATATCATCACTCACTAAGTATATTAATGAGGGACATACGGTTTTCTTGATGAACAAATTTTCCTCGCATAATTCAAGAGAGCATAAATAAAGTCCGTATAGCAGCCTTTATCAGGAATCAACGTTAGACGATATTTATAGAACCTATCCTCATATGGAAAATGTGAACATCTCAAACTTAGAATCAAACACATATGAAATAAACAATGACACTTAACACAATCCATATGTTTATTTCATTAGGTCAAGTCCTATACTATGTTCTATAACATACACATATGCAATTAAGTTGGTAACTCCTTACCTAGGATTTGTAGAACTTAATCATCGCTTAACTTGCATACTAATTTAATTTGATAAATAATGTTCCTTGTTAATTATCAAGATTATGGACATCTTTAGATTTATTATTGTCATTTAAGAATAAATGAGTTATAGAGATCCACAATTCAGATCATCAACCTGAATGATCTATCAATAAGTACACCAAGGAACAAATGATAAAATATCATCAATAACATAAACCATAGAAGTAGCCAGAATGATCGGCTTCTAGGACACAACTCCAACACAATGTGCTTCTGAAGAGTGGGTCTAGCAAACTAACGAAGAGTATTAAGGGTTCAAATGATGTTAATACCCACTAGAACGAATCTCATGCATTGTACGGTTCATCCTAAATTATATGAACGATTATTGCCGAACATTATATAGAAGCTACCATATAAAATAAAAAAAAATACTATTTGAACATTATAACTGTCATAGAAAATTCCAAAAATTGTTCCTGTTATAAAAAATCTGAAACACCACAGTGGTTTGAACAGTGACGAGACATCCGATCTTTATATATGTATGTATAATTGGAGTAGCCAAGAGGGGCTCGCGATACTTAATGGATAGATGGTTAAGTGGTTAACGGAGTAGCCAAGCTGACAGGAAATAACTCATGTAAAAGGATGAGCTGGCATGAGGTTATTAAATCTTGTCTGATTTATATTAGAATCTAAGGATGAGTGGTAATTAAGTAAAATTGTACCTTTTATTTCAGTAATCTTTTCTACTTCGTATAAGTAGCATCAGGGGAGATGGAGAAGGATGCAGTTCAATCTCTAAACTCAAAATATCAAAACAGTGGCAGATCTAGGAAAGATATTTAGGTGAGACTGAGTTTATAAGAACATTAGACTAACATAAGTTCATCATATATCCATCTCATACAATGGACCTTTGAGTGCTCCAATGGCAGAAAAAATTAGCTGGAGCTAAGGTGGAGCTCTATGGGCTCGACGGCGTTAGGTGGGGCTCTAGCCCCACCCGCCCCAGTGTTAGATCCGCCCCTGATCAAAATATCTCAGTTTTGTAACTTATATCCTACTATTCCAGTTTATTTCATTTTCATGCATCTTTTGATTCCTATCAAAGGTTTTAAATAACGGTCCTATAGCGGGGCTATTTGGTACACCGCTACAACGCTACAGATTTAGTGGGTTGTCCGATAGCGCGACCTATTAGAGGGAAATAGTGGGATATAGCGGTGAAATAGTGATAAATAGCGGTATAATAGCAGAAATAGCGTGCAATTTATAATTTGTTGATATAACGATAGTATTTTTGGCATATCTTTAACATATGAACTTTGATTAACACGATTCAAAGTTCTATGGAAAGTTTACAAAATAAGCCGCATTTTTTTATGCTTTGAACCTTTTCAAATTCTTAAAATTCATTTCTCAAATATACATAGAAAATGAATATAATTTTAATTAACGTTAATTAGTTGCATTAAAATATTTTAATTTTTTATTTTAGACTAAACTAGACCTTCAAAATACAGTTGCGTGTGCAAATCTGCTATGATCCGATAGCGGCTGCTAAATATCCGTTATCCGCTATTTGCTATGACATTGAGTCATTAACATGTCCGCTATGAGTTTGTTCTCTGCTATTTAAATCTTTGATTCCTATTGCCATTTTGGCTGGATACTATATCATTTTCATCATCTTCTTGTTCTCTATTCAATTTGACTTTCAATTTCTGCTATTTTAGCTAAATTTATTAAACCCTAGTTTAAGTTTGACAAGCTACTGTAGTGATTTTGGAGTGTTTATTATCCCAGGATCGTGACAGAAGATCAATACACTACCACAAAAAAGACCTTCTGCAACAGTCCATCCGTAACCTTTTTTCTCAAAAACGTTACAGATCCATGGGAGGCTTGATAAGCGGAAATTATGCATATAAATACCGCTTATATTAGGACTTAATTCCATTAATTATGTGTGTTTCTAATGTTTTAATTGTTAATTTAGGTTAGAAGCAAGGTACTGCTATGGCTACTTTTATTTTGTACAGGATCTGTGTGATTTTGCCACTCTTGAAGCGAGGAAACTGAAGTCTGATCATGATCTGCGGCCCACCGAAGGTTTGTGCGACCCACAGGAAGACCCAGCGTGTAGCAGGTGAGACTTGGCAGCATAGAAGATTTCTGCGACCCGCAGGACTCGACAGCGGGCCGCAGAAGAAGTAACCGACAGCCCAAAATAGCCTGACCAAGTTCTGCACCCACCTCTACACCGACATATCTATTTCCGGCGCCTCAAAACCACGTCTCCGACAGTTTTAGAGCCATCCCACGTCTATATAAACACCAGAGCAGATCAGAAAGGGGGTTCGTGAGTTTTAGGGTAAAATCTGCTAAGTTAAGAGAGCATCAAGGGTTTTCAGCGGGCCGCAGGGAGCATCAGCAACCCGCTGAAAGAGTGGCGGAGAGCAGAAAAGGGAGATTCTGGATTTCATCTGTTGTAATCTTGTTTCTTTCTCTATGTTTTCTTATTATTCAGATACCTTTTGTTGTTTTATGATGTATACTTGTGAGTAGTCGTATATTAGGGGCCATAGTAGTGAACCTTTTTAAGTTTATGATTGATAATATGCTTTAAGTTATATTTTCTTTGTTTGTATGTTGTGTTTTATGCTTTGATTGAATTGCTTAGATTACTTTAACTGAATTGCTTAAGTTGAATTGCTTGCACCCATTAAAAGAGACGTCTTTTGATTGTTAGGTGGTTAAGTCCAAAAGTTCTTAAGTAATTAGGATAAAGTATGGTAAACACGATAGTTAGTGCCGGAAGGTCAAACTAGGGTTAAGAAACGGAAGTTGAAACCCTTCCCAATTACGGAAGTATAGGGAGTCGTAGGTCGTAAAGCATAAACTAGTTTAACTTAGACCAAGAAACGGAAGTTGAAATCTAGGTTGAATTGGAGAGAATTAATGTTAACTTTAGGTAACCTGGCCTTAAACGAAAGTGGGACTTAGGAACCTTAGTTAGGATTAATTATCTACACAAAACAACAATTAAAATATGCAAAGAGTTGAGTCTGCGCCAAACCTAGCGGGCCGCAGGAGGTTTCTGCGGGTTGTCTATGACCCCAGGCTTCTGCGACCTTCTCAGGGGTCAGCGACCTGAGTTTCAGCGGGCCGCAGAAGATCTCTGCGGGCCGCTGATTCTGGAGTAAACTGAAAAGTATTAGCTACTAGTTAACCCCTAATTCTTAATTAGAATTTTAATCCTTTTTAACTCATTGAACTGTTTAATTTAGGACTTTTATTTAACTGCAAACCTTTACTTTAGATCTGTTACAAATATTATTTCTACACACTTTTAATCTAGTTAATCAATAGTTTAATTTACTTAGTTGTTGAATATTCCGTCCCTGTGGTTCGACCCCGATAATACTTAGACGATTGTTGTACGCTTGCAACTGATTTTAGGTAGAATTGGGTAATAATTTAAGTATTGATATTTCACATCAAGCTTTTTGGCGCCGTTGCCGGGGACGGTGACGATAATTAGGTTTTATTTTCTTTTGATTAATTAGATTTTTCCTATCTTCACATTATTTTTGTTTTCTCAATCTACAGGTGTGAACACTGGCAGGTGGGCGTGGAAAGAAGAAACCAGCCAGTACTAGCAACTCAAGTGCGCGAAAATCGAGACCGTGTGAAGAAGGAGCCTCTCAGCCTTCCCCTCAGACTATTTCTGCGACCCGCAGAAACCCTCAGCGGGCCGCCAGAAAAGCTCCTGAAGGCAGAGAGAAGACTGTTGCAATCTCATCGGCCCGTCCAGTCCTCAAGACCTACCAGAGGGAAGGAAGGGATTCGTCTGGAGACAACCAACAGATACCAACTTCTGCGACCCGCACAAACCTCCAGCGGGCCACTGAAATCGGGTCTGACACGATTGAAGACCCAAAGTCTGAGACTTCCGACATTTCTGACACCGAGACAGATCCGATGGCAGAACAACAAATACAAGAACGGATCGAGGAAGAGATCAGGAACCGAGAGGAAGCGAGGAGGAACCGACCTCTTCGCACAATAGCCGCCCCTGCCGCAACTCATGTTGGACTAGGAGTTGCACCTCCAAATCCGGGCAGAGCTAGGGACATCGCTTTCAACCCTAGCCTCATCACACTCATCCAGCAGAACATGTTTGGCGGAGACCCGTTCGAGGATGCCAACCAACACTTGACGGAGTTCTTACAAAATTGCACAACTCTCAACTACGATCAAGTTCCAGATGACACAATTCGCCTTACTCTTTTCCCATTTACTTTAAGGAATAGAGCTAAAGCTTGGTTAGGTGGTTTCAAGACCACACCTTTTGAGACTTGGGACGCCTTAGCCAAGGCCTTTCTAGACAAGTTTTACCCTAGGGAGAAAACGGTCCAAATAGTTAGGCAAATAAACACTTTCAAGCAAGAATATGATGAAAACCTTAGTGAAGCTTGGGAAAGGTTTAAGGACCTCCAACGAATGTGTCCACACCATGGAATTGATGATGGTAGATTAATTAGTTGTTTTTATGATGGTTTAACTCCTCTAATTCGTCAAAGTGTTGACAATACTGCAGGTGGTTCGTTTTTGGATCTTGGATGCGACGATGCAATCAACTTGATGGAGAGATTGGCTCAAGCCCAAACCAATTGGTCGGGGCGATCAAGACAAAAAGGAGTGATCGAGGTGGACAAGTCTATACAAGTGCAATCTCAACTAGACGCTCTCACCGCCATGGTCAAGAAGATGACGGAGAAGACGGGCAATCCACTTCTCCAAGTTCATGCATGCCAACTTTGTTCGGAGGAAGGACATCTTGCACCCGATTGCCCTCAAATCCAAAAGAACGAGCCAGTTGAGGAGGAGGTTAGCGCTCTCAACAATGGTCCAACCTATTTCCCACCAACCAACAACTACAAGGATCCACGCAACCATGCGGGTTTCTCATACTCAAACCCTAATGGAGCGGCGAATCCGGGATCTTTTGGGAATAGGAATGGAGGGGGTGGATTTCAAGCGAACTCAAGCCAATACTCGCAGCACCGCGCTGTTGTTGACAAGTTTATGAGAGATCAATCTGGATGGAACCGACAAGTGTTAGATGAGATGAGGGAAATTCGGAAAGCCATGGAACAACTTCTTGCAAATCAAAATTCCGTGGTTAACCAACCGGGGAACGGAGTAATGACCAAAACTGGCATGTTTCCAAGTCAACCAGAGCCTAACCCAAAGGCAGACGTCAATGCCATCACACTCCGAAGCGGCACCAACAACGAAGGACCAGAAATGCCAGCTGATTCGCTATCTGGCCCAGTTTCAGCGACCCGCAGCCCAGTTCAGCAACCCGCAGAGCCAGGGATGAGGGTGGTCGCAGAGGAAGACAGCGGGTTCGTACTAGTTGATCCTCCAGCCCAGAAACCTGCGACCCGCAGTGGCGATCTGCGACCCGCAGAACCTGCGCCAGACAGACAGAGAGAGAAGGGCACAGCCGCAGTCCCCCATACGACCTACCATGCAGTTCCCTTTCCTCAGAGGCTTGCAAAGGTCAAGGAGAACAGGGAATTTGCTAAGTTCCTCCAGCTACTCAAACAACTATCGGTAACAATCCCTTTCACTGATGCTTTGACTAGAATGCCCTCCTACGCTAAATTTTTGAAAGATATTCTTAGTAATAAGCGGAGGATTGATGAATGCCAAACGGTGACCTTGACGGAGGAGTGCAGCGCTCTTATCCTCAACAAGCTGCCACCAAAGATGAAAGATCCGGGCAAGTTTGCGATTCCATGCAAGATTGGAAGAGCGAGCATCAAGAAAGCATTGTGCGACTTGGGAGCGAGTGTGAGCCTCATGCCAAAGTCGATTTTCGACAAAATTGGAGTTGGAGAGTTGAAAGATACAAGGATGTCTCTCCAATTAGCCGACCGATCAGTTCGCTTTCCTCTTGGAGTTGTGGAAGACGTGCCTCTACAAGTAGGTAATCTCTTTGTTCCTTGCGATTTTGTTGTTGTAGATATGGAGGAAGATATGGAGGTGCCCATCATCCTTGGACGACCTCTTCTTGCCACTGCTGGAGCAATGATTGATGTGAAGAATGGCAAGATGTCCTTGGAGATAGGCGATGAGAAGATCGAGTTCGAAATCGAGAAAGCCATGAAGATACCACCTTGTTACGACTCAATTTTCATGGTGGAGGCGCTCGATGAGATGGTGGAGGAGACTATCTTCTCAAGGATCGTGAAGGCGTACGAATCCTTCTCTGACACCATCGAGGAGGTCGAGGCAGACTATCTGTTCAACGAAATTCTGCAAGCGATAGAGCCTCAGCCACCTCTCTTTCCCAGTTCCTGCGGCCCGCTGGCCTCATCAGCGGCCCGCCAAGCCTTCTCAGTTCAGCTCAACCACGCAGACACAGTTCTCAGCCTGAACACCAACACCCGCGACCCGCTGGAACCTCCTGCGGCCCGCAGAAATGATGTTCCAGAGCCGCCAAAACTGGAGCTGAAGCCTCTGCCCGACAGCCTCAGGTACGAATACCTGGGCCCAGACCAGACATACCCTGTCATAGTCAATGCCCATCTCGACAAGGACCAGACCGACAAACTCTTGAAGGAGCTAAGGGCACATCGAAGGGCAATTGGCTATTCAATTGAAGATCTCAAGGGTATTGACCCGTCAATTTGCACGCACCGAATCTTGCTTGAAGAAGGGTCTAAGCCATCCATTGAGCACCAGCGAAGACTTAACCCAAACCTTAGTGAAGTTGTGAGGAAGGAGGTGTTGAAGTTGTGGGATGCGGACATTATTTATCCAATTTCCGATAGTGAGTGGGTAAGTCCAGTTCATGTAGTACCTAAAAAGGGAGGAACCACGGTTATGAAGACCGAGAACAATGAACTGATCCAAACAAGGGTTGTAACGGGTTGGAGGATGTGCATAGACTACCGAAAACTCAACGCCGCCACACGCAAGGACCATTTCCCCCTACCTTTTGTGGATCAACTCTTGGAGCGCCTTGCCAACCACTCCTACTTTTGCTATTTGGATGGCTATTCGGGTTTTTTCCAAATCCCCATTCATCCAAAGGACCAAGAGAAGACGACCTTCACATGCCCCTATGGTACTTATGCTTATAGGAGAATGCCATTTGGGTTGTGCAACGCCCCCGCCACCTTTCAAAGAGCCATGATGGCTATATTTTCAGATTTTATTGAAAAGGACATGGAAGTTTTCATGGATGATTTTTCGGTTTATGGTACATCTTTTGATCATTGTTTATCTAACTTGTCTAAGATATTGCAGCGATGCGAGGATGTCAACCTAGTTCTTAACTGGGAGAAGTGCCACTTCATGGTTCAAGAAGGCGTGGTGTTAGGTCACAATGTCTCTTCCAAGGGCATTTCGGTCGATAAGGCAAAGATTGAGGTCATAGAGAAGATGAGCAACCCTACATGTGTCAAGGATGTGCGAAGTTTCCTTGGCCATGCCGGTTTCTATCGACGATTTATCAAAGACTTCTCTAAGATTGCAAAACCATTAACTAATCTTACAATGAAAGATGTTGAATTTAATTTTGATAATGATTGTGTTAATGCATTTTGTAGGTTGAAGGAAGCCTTAATATCTGCCCCCATATTGCAACCACCAGATTGGACACAACCATTCGAGTTGATGTGCGATGCAAGCGACTATGCGGTGGGAGCGGTGCTTGGACAGCGCAAGGACAAGAAGCCATGTGTCATATACTATGCGAGCAAGGTGTTGGATGAAGCCCAAATCAACTACACCACCACCGAAAAGGAGTTGCTCGCTGTTGTCTTTGCTCTAGACAAGTTTCGACCCTACTTGGTCGGATCTAAGGTGATTGTGTACACGGACCACTCGGCTCTCAAGTTTCTCATGAGCAAGAAGGATGCCAAACCTCGCCTCATCCGTTGGGTCCTTCTCTTGCAAGAATTCGACTTGGAGATCCGGGATAAGAAGGGGACAGAGAATTCCGTAGCAGACCACCTCTCCAGGCTCAGATGGGACGAACCAAAGCCGTTACCAATCAACGAGAACTTCCCACATGAGCAACTGCTGTCTGTCGGCCCAGTTTCAGCGACCCGCAGGCCATCTCAGCGGCCCGCAGAGGATCCCGTCGACCCGCACATCTCGAGCGAGCTTGGGGGGATTTCTGTGACCCGCACAAACCTCCTGCGGCCCGCCGGAACTGAGCAGATGCCCTGGTTTGCTGATTTTGCGAATTATCTGGCAACCGGCATGCTTCCACCTGAGCAGACGTACCAGCAAAAGAAGAAGTTTCTCTCTGATGTCAAGTACTACTTCTGGGAGGACCCAATCCTTTGGAAACTGGGAGTTGATGGGATGTATCGTCGATGCGTGCCACATGAAGAAATCCATGACATCCTTTTCCAATGCCACTCATCTTCTTATGGAGGCCATGCTTCTCACACCAAGACAGCCACCAAGATCCTTCAATCTGGGTTCTATTGGCCAACAATCTTCAAGGACACTCGTGCCTATATACTTGCATGTGATCAATGCCAAAGGACGGGTAATATTTCTAATAGACATGAGATGCCATTGAACTCTATTTTAGAAGTGGAAGTTTTTGATGTGTGGGGGATTGACTTTATGGGACCTTTTCCATCTTCATGTGGATACCAATACATCCTTGTAGCGGTAGATTATGTGTCGAAATGGGTTGAAGCCGTAGCATGCAAGAAAGCCGATTCAATGGCAGTTAGGAAGTTGTTTAAATCAATCATCTTTCCTAGGTTTGGTGTACCTAAAGTTGTGATAAGCGATGGAGGGAAACACTTTATCAACCGCCAATTTGATAACCTTTTGGCAAAGCTAGGGGTAAGACACAAGGTAGCCACACCTTACCATCCTCAAACTAGTGGGCAAGTTGAGATATCTAATCGTGAGATTAAGAATATTTTGCAAAAGACGGTTGGAAGGTCAAGGAAAGATTGAGCCCTCAAGTTGGATGATGCATTATGGGCATACCGCACCGCCTACAAGACACCTATTGGCATGAGCCCATTCAAATTGGTTTATGGAAAGGCATGCCATCTACCTGTGGAATTGGAACACAAAGCTTATTGGGCAACTCGCGCAATTAACTTTGATTACAAGAAAGCGGGGGAAAAGCGTGTTTTGGATTTGCATGAGTTGGAAGAGATTCGGTTGAGAGCCTATGAAAGTGCTAGAATTTACAAGGAACGCACCAAGCAATGGCATGACAAGCGTATCCTAAGGCGAGAGTTCAAGGAGGGCGATTTGGTCCTTCTTTTCAACTCAAGGCTAAGGCTATTTCCGGGCAAACTAAGGACTCGTTGGTCTGGACCTTTTGAGGTGAGAAAAGTGTATTCTTTTGGGGCAGTGGAGCTTTGGAGAGAGGACAAGTCCATGGGAAGTTTCAAAGTGAATGGACAACGTCTCAAGTTGTACTCAATGAACGTGTCGAGGCATGGAGAAGAAGGACAAGTCTACTTTCTCACCGACCCGGCACCAGCCGAGACGTAGACATGAGGAGTCGAGCTCAAGACTTTAAACGAGCGCTGCTTGGGAGGCAACCCAAGGGTTTAATTAAAAATTAGGATTTTTATTTTTCTTTCAAAAATACAACAAAAAATATAAAAAAAAATTGAAAAACGAAAATACAAAAAATTATAAAACCAGAAAAACACATAAAAAAGTAAGAAAATTGAAAAACACAGAAAATTAGGAGTAGAGTTAATTTTAACTTAATTTCGGCTTAATTTTCAGGAAAATTGGTGCTCTCGGGAAAAAGTCAGCGACCCGCAGGGTCTTTCAGCGACACGCAGAGGAAAGTGCGACCCGCAGCTCCAACCAAGCTTGGGGGAGTTTTCTGCGACCCGCACAAACCTCCTGCGGGCCGCTGAAATTTAACAGAAATTCAAAAACTGCCACGACGCGACTTTTAGGGGCATAACCATAAACTCACCCATTAAATCCCTCATTTCCACTGATCCTTTTCTCTCTCACTTCTCTCTCGCGACCAAAAACCCTAACCTGCGACCAGGTGCCGATCAAGCCGTCGGAAGCGCCGTTTCCACCGCCCGAGTGCTCCATCTCACTCTCCTCGACACCATCTTTGCATGCACGCCGTCCTTTTGGGTTGGAACAGCCTCGATCACTGCCATTCTCGACTTCCACCTCTACTCTCTTGATCAAGGTTTCAAAACTCCATTTTCTCCTTTCTAAACTTTATTCGAGTCTTTTTGCAACCTCTCTTTCTCTCTGGTACCACCTGAAACCGTTCATACCGGAACCCTACATCTGGTACCAATTTCCCGCCTACACCCCAGTTTCTGCGACCCGCAGAAAGTCTCTGCGACCCGCAGAACAACCTCGTTCCAGAGACAGAAAGCCCCAAATCCTACCTATTTCTCTCAATTCTCATGGCACCTAAGGTATTTGACAAGATTTTTAAGAGGAGGGGTAGTAAGAAGGGTTCTAAGAAGGCGGGTGAGGGTTCCTCTGCTCCGGTGCAGCAGCCGGTAGAAGAGAATCCCGAAATCCCGGATTTGGATGCGGCTGGACGGGAAGTATTTGGGAGTGAAGAAGGAAGTGAGAGGACAGAGATGGAGGTTTCTCCTTCAAGGCAGGAACAAAGAGAAGTGGAGTATTATGAGGGGGAAACCTCTGAAGAGGACGAAGAAGGAGGAGATGATCCCGCTGTCCCATCGGGGAGTGATTATGAGGAGGAGATAGCTCGGGCAGCGACTGGGGCTGTCCCGGGTAATGAAGAGAGTGAAGAGGAGGAAGAAGAAGGAGGGGATGATATGGAGATAGACGAGGATGCGGTGGTCACTCTCACAAAAGCCGCCAAATCCTCCAAAACCGTGAAAGAAGAACTCAAGGGCAGAGAACCGGTTTTCTACGAGGCCGAGGCCAAGGTCCGGTATGAGCGGTTGAGGGAGAAGAAGATCGAGAACAGCCGCTGCCTCGACCCTCGTGTTTTGAAGCAATTGGGCATTGAGGCCGATTTTTATATGCTCACCGAGCGGGCCGGTTTCTTGCGTGCTTTCTGGGAGATTGATGAGCCCTCCTACACCCGCCTTGTCATCGAGTTCCTCTGCTCGTATGATTTTTGGTTTGATCGGACCACGGGAAAGTACATGGCCTCTTGGATTTTTCGCGATGTGAAGTTTACCAAGACCGAGGATGAGATAGCCGATTATTTTGGCTTGAAGAGAGGGGGTTTAGATGTAAAGGACGAGGACGAGGGGTTTTGGGAGAAGCTTACGGGCTTGAGGCAGCCCAAGGAGAGGAAAAGTTTGGACATTCACATGCCCGTTATACGCTTCATCCAGCGGGCATTGTCGCTGTCCATCTTTGCTAGAGGTGAGTCAGGTTCAAAGGCCGTGATAGGGGAAATCTCCGTCTTGTGCCAAATGCTTCGGGTGAGAGAAACCGAGCACCAAAACTTGGCCTATCACATGATGAGGAATTGGAACAACGTGGCCAACATGAAGACCAAAGGGGCAGGCCAGATCACAATAGGTGGGTACATTACTCACCTGGCCAAGCAATGCGGCATCAAAGATTTCCGCATGAAGCAAAGTGCCGGGCCCGAACATCTCAACCTCGACTCGCTTGCAACCATGGGCCACGTGAAGAGATCGCCTAGGGGAGTGAAATATGTGGTGGGGGACTTCAAAATCGACATCCCCATCACATTTAGGATCGATTTGAGCAAGCCCCAGAGCTGGTTGCTCGTGCGGGACGGTCGTCTCGTGCTTCCAGCACCAGTTTCTGCCTCTCAGGCTGGAACCAGCGGCCCGCAGCCAGAACCAGCGGCCCGCAGAGAAGAAGTGCCTCAGGATGGGTCGCAGGCCACACCAGCGGCCCACACAACTGCAGCTCCAGCCAGCGACCCGCAGACAACTCCTGCGGCCCGCACATTTGATACAGAGGCAGGAGCAGAAAGACTTTTTGGTGATTTCTGGGGGACGGCCACACCTGATGTCCCCTTCTCTGGCCCTGGCAGCAGCTCTCAGCCCCAGGTGGACCCCTCACAGCAGCAGGGATGGGCCCCACCTCCATACGATCCCATGGAGCAATATCGTATGCTTTGTGATGTGCACTCCTATCAGAGGATGCTCCGTGGGGATGTGAATGAGCTCCATAGCCGCTACGACAATCTGGAGCAGCGCTTTGATCTCGTGGAAAGGAGACAAGCAGAGGAAATCAAGGAAGCCCGAGCATTCCGCGAGTATCAAAGGGGCTGGTATGAGAGGGAGGAGGAGAGGAACAAGACAAGAGATGCCCTCTTCGACCACTGGGCCAACCAGATTTTTGGGCCACCACCACCACCTCCAGAAGCAGCATTTGTACCACCACCACCTCCGGAGGACGAGTACCAAACTCCACCGGAGAATTAAGCCGTTTTATTGTGAGTTTTCTAATTTCCCTCTTTTATTTTCTCTTAGGTAATTAATGACACTAGGGACAGTGCCATGAATTAAGCTTGGGGGGGGGGGGATAAATAGGAAAATTAGAAAATTTATGATTTTATCTAGGAATTGCATGCATTTTTCGCATTTTTGGCTCTGTCAGGTTTGTTTTCAGCGGGCCGCAGTCCCTTTCAGCGGGTCGCAGGAAACATGGCTGGCAGAGCTCTGAAATTTTCTAAGTTGGAGAATTTTAGTGGGCCGCTGAGTCACCCACTCAGCTCGCTGCTAAGGCAGCGGGTCGCAGAAACACTCAACGGGTCGCTGGAATTCATCCAGACAGTGGATTTCTTTGCATTCTCATATAGTTTTGTATATAATGCATAATTAAGTCATATAGATGCATGTAGATAGGTCTAGGAAATAATCATTAGGTGACTAGGTGATGATTTGAGCAAAGTTTGAGCATAATTGAGAAATTTAGAAAATTTTCAAGGAAAATCACATGAATTTGATCGATTTAATCGAACGAAGAAAGGACAAAAGTTAGGAACTTCCATGAAATATCTCAACTTTAGCTAAGTTTTTCAGAATTGCAAAAGTTAAGCGTGACAAGTAAGTTATGTGAATTAAGGTCAATTTTGCCAAATTAAAAAGTATGTCAACTAAGGAAGTGAATAATTAGGTCTAGAGCCGAATAACTGTTTATGTTTTCAAGTGTATTAAAAGTCGAAGATGTAAATAAACACCCTTGTAAATAAATAATATTGAAAATAAAATAAAAAGGGGAACTAAAAAGCGGTGCTCTGACGATGGCCATTGCGGAAGGCTATAGGTTTGTGTGGATAGAAAAATGGATCCATCAAAGTAAAATTGAAGAAAACTTCAAAATAAAAATCCACACTCATCTGGCCGACCTTTGTCGCAAACAATCCATGCCCCATGGAAAATCACAAGTTGTAAATAAAGTTAATTAATAATTCAACCCAAAAACTTTTGGAATAGAATGGGTGGGGATTTGTACTTTTTTTTCGCCTCACTTTAGTTCGACTTCCAAATGCGTTTTCAAAAATTAAAATGATTGGCTAAGTAACCAAAAGACCTAATAAGAATTGAGTTAATTGATTTTAATTGTTTAATTTTGGTAGGATTAAGGTTTTATTTCATTTTAAATTACTTGTTGCATTAGCTTTTGTGAATCGATAAACTTAGGGATTGATGGGATAAGTCATGGAAGGTAATAGCTAGAGTCCTAGGGAGAATTCGATACGAATTACAAGATCATCAAAGAAATTTTATTGCAAAATCTGATGTGAAGTTTGGAAATTTGATTTTGAAAATTGCTCAAGTCATTGTTTAGTTGTTTTAGTGATATTTTCTTAGACTTTGTAGATAATGCATGTGGTTAATTGTTGTTAAGTCTTGAAACAGACCTTTAAGAGTGAGCTTTGCTTGGGGACAAGCAACGTTTAAGCTTGGGGGATTTGATAAGCGGAAATTATGCATATAAATACCGCTTATATTAGGACTTAATTCCATTAATTATGTGTGTTTCTAATGTTTTAATTGTTAATTTAGGTTAGAAGCAAGGTACTGCTATGGCTACTTTTATTTTGTACAGGATCTGTGTGATTTTGCCACTCTTGAAGCGAGGAAACTGAAGTCTGATCATGATCTGCGGCCCACCGAAGGTTTGTGCGACCCACAGGAAGACCCAGCGTGTAGCAGGTGAGACTTGGCAGCATAGAAGATTTCTGCGACCCGCAGGACTCGACAGCGGGCCGCAGAAGAAGTAACCGACAGCCCAAAATAGCCTGACCAAGTTCTGCACCCACCTCTACACCGACATATCTATTTCCGGCGCCTCAAAACCACGTCTCCGACAGTTTTAGAGCCATCCCACGTCTATATAAACACCAGAGCAGATCAGAAAGGGGGTTCGTGAGTTTTAGGGTAAAATCTGCTAAGTTAAGAGAGCATCAAGGGTTTTCAGCGGGCCGCAGGGAGCATCAGCAACCCGCTGAAAGAGTGGCGGAGAGCAGAAAAGGGAGATTCTGGATTTCATCTGTTGTAATCTTGTTTCTTTCTCTATGTTTTCTTATTATTCAGATACCTTTTGTTGTTTTATGATGTATACTTGTGAGTAGTCGTATATTATGGGCCATAGTAGTGAACCTTTTTAAGTTTATGATTGATAATATGCTTTAAGTTATATTTTCTTTGTTTGTATGTTGTGTTTTATGCTTTGATTGAATTGCTTAGATTACTTTAACTGAATTGCTTAAGTTGAATTGCTTGCACCCATTAAAAGAGACGTCTTTTGATTGTTAGGTGGTTAAGTCCAAAAGTTCTTAAGTAATTAGGATAAAGTATGGTAAACACGATAGTTAGTGCCGGAAGGTCAAACTAGGGTTAAGAAACGGAAGTTGAAACCCTTCCCAATTACGGAAGTATAGGGAGTCGTAGGTCGTAAAGCATAAACTAGTTTAACTTAGACCAAGAAACGGAAGTTGAAATCTAGGTTGAATTGGAGATAATTAATGTTAACTTTAGGTAACCTGGCCTTAAACGAAAGTGGGACTTAGGAACCTTAGTTAGGATTAATTATCTACACAAAACAACAATTAAAATATGCAAAGAGTTGAGTCTGCGCCAAACCTAGCGGGCCGCAGGAGGTTTCTGCGGGTTGTCTATGACCCCAGGCTTCTGCGACCTTCTCAGGGGTCAGCGACCTGAGTTTCAGCGGGCCGCAGAAGATCTCTGCGGGCCGCTGATTCTGGAGTAAACTGAAAAGTATTAGCTACTAGTTAACCCCTAATTCTTAATTAGAATTTTAATCCTTTTTAACTCATTGAACTGTTTAATTTAGGACTTTTATTTAACTGCAAACCTTTACTTTAGATCTGTTACAAATATTATTTCTACACACTTTTAATCTAGTTAATCAATAGTTTAATTTACTTAGTTGTTGAATATTCCGTCCCTGTGGTTCGACCCCGATAATACTTAGACGATTGTTGTACGCTTGCAACTGATTTTAGGTAGAATTGGGTAATAATTTAAGTATTGATATTTCACATCAAGGCTGTTGGCGCGAAAAACTCTGCGACAATCTGTAACGTTTAATAGAATTTTTGGCGTGTTTGGCATAAAAAAAAAAGCTGTCTAGACCTTCTGTAACGTTTTTTACATAAAAAACGTTGCAGAAGGTCAAGATATTTTCTATTACAACTGGCCTGGATCTCTCTCCTTCCATTTATTTTATTTCGTTGTAGTTTTATTTTATTTTATTATGTAACGTTTAATAGAAAATAAACGTTACAGAATCATGTAATCTGTAACGTTTATATCTTATTAAACGTTACAGAAGGGGACTTTTCAAAATAATAATAAAAATTAATAAAAAAATTAAAAATAAAAGGATACTGCAATGTTTAATACTAAAAAAGGTTACAGAACCAAGCCAATCTGTAACGTTTATTTAGTATTAAACGTTACAGATTTGAATTTTGAATTTTTTTTTTGCGAAGTTATATATACACCATGGACGAAAAAGGCCTCCCTCTCATTCCACTCAAAAATTTTCTAAGTCCAGTACCTCTCTCGAGCCCCTCTCTCTCCGATCTCCAACCCCTCTCTCTCCGATCTCCACCCTCTCTCTCGAGCCGGCCCCCCTCTCTTTTTTTTAACCCACCTCTCTTCGACACTCAACAAGCTCGACCCGGCGCCCTCGACAACCTCGACAGCCGCACTCTCTCTCTCTGCCTCGACAGCCGCTTCTCGACCACCTCTGCATTCTCTCTTTTATTTTACTTAGCTTGGATCTGTTTGTACATAAATTGGGGGACTAATCTGAAATTAGGTTAAAATGGGTTAAAATGCTTGATAAATTGTTGAAATGCTTGAAATGTTTGATAAATTGGGGCTGATCTATTCATGTTCTATTCATGGTTATTGGATTTGATAATTTCATAATATGTAGAGATTTTAGGATTTAATTAAACGATTTTTATAATACCAACAATATAGGAATTAGGGTTTAGAAAATATCCGAATTCAGATTTTAGAGGGTTTAAAAAATTGAGAAAAAATGTTACAGATTTTATCCGAATTCAGAAAAAAAATAATTTAAAAAACATAAATGTGGGTTTTGCAACGTTTATTTTGAAAAAAAACGTTGCAGATCTGCAACGTTTTTTTCGAAATAAACGTTGCAAAAGTTGTAGAAAAAAATTATTTTTTTAATAATCTGTAACGTTTATTTCAATATAAACGTTGCAGATCTGTAACGCTTTTTTCATTATAAACGTTGCAGATCTGTAACGCTTTTTTCATTATAAACGTTGCAGATCTGTAACGTTTTTTTCGATTTGCAACGTGGGCTTCTGCAACGTATGCACAAACGTTACATAGTCTTTTTTTTTAACGTTGCAAAATCAAAAATCTCGCGTAGTGATAGTCACACATTCACAGAATCCTTCCATCCAAAGTTTGTGATAACAGCAGAATCAAAGGCTCATCAACATGATCAAATTTTTATATATCTGTGCGCCAAAAGATGATTTCCATAGATATTAGAAAACACCCAACACATATTTCAAAAATTTCAAAACGTGAATTCTAGTGCCCATCATCAGTAATTTGAAACTATGACTCATAAAAATATGTACACTAAACTATGACTCTCTAGTCTCTACGTGATCATGACATCTTGATTCAAAACAGAGACTTCAAGATTTCATTAAAATCTAATTAAGTGTAGTGTAAACATGCGAATCAAAAGTGCCTTTTATTCTAAGCTACTTAAAGGTAAAATGTACATGACGTCGCTATAAACGGAGATGCATCCCTAGGTTTGTGGCAATATTTACTTATCCTACAAATAAATTAAGGGCAAAAGGGTGATGCTCTCTTACATAAAGAGGAGAATATATATTTTCGTATGTCAAATATTACAACTTTTAGCTTTGCAAGTTGGAAGTCCTAGCTAGGATTGTTATTCCTCAAAAAGTAAATGCTCTGGTCCCTTCATTTTTCCTAAGAATCAGATAAGGATGATTTATCATTTTGCAAAATTGTACGATAATAATAAAGAGAACGTAATTTAAAAAAAATAATGATAATAAAAAAAATCATCAATCAATAATCTAAATTCGGATAGCATTTATATAGACATATATATAATTAAGCCAACATAGTGATATAACTGGAGTTGAGCACCCGTACGTTTAAGGGATGTGTTGTGCAACTCCTAAGGCTGTAAGTATTTTTTTCCAAAAGAGCTCAAATTTGTTTTCAAATTTCCCAGAGGGCTGCGCAACAAAAAATTTTCCAAAAGGGCTTAAGCTAAGCTTGTGCGCTAAATATCGGAAAACAAAAAGGCGTTTTTTTTTTTCATTTATTGCTATCAGTTTGCACTCAAAACAAATTTATCAGAAATATACAATCTGAGTATATGTATTTCCAATAGCAATTAAAAGATGCTGTGTAAGTTTGATAGATTATATCTATTAGCTACATAATTAGAGGGGGTTATATCCATTAGATACATAATTAGAGGGGGTTTTATCCGATTTTAAAGATTGGAGGGGTTATTCCGGTTTGAGAAAATTGGAGGGGTTATATCCAATTTTGCCTAAAATAATTTAGGTCTAGGATCGAATGCCTCATTAGTCATTACATTTTTAGGCCTTCATATCACCATAATTAATAAAATAATTCAGTATTTAAGGGAACATTAATATGTTAAAAAAGAGCTCCCAGTGTTAGAAAGACTGTCAATATTTCTCTCTCACAAAAGTGGCCGAAACAAAATAAATGCCGTCTTCACTCGAAAAACACTTTTATAGGTTGGAACTTCCGAAAAAAATAAAACTGTTTATTAAAATATTTGGCCTAAGATCTATTCATGAATAAATAATGATATTTTTTATTAATTAAAGGCCGTTTATGTTGATAAAATTTATGAATAAGTTGTACCTAACTTCCATTGATAACATGAAATTTTCATGAAATCTTTTATGGGTTTATCACAACCGAATCTAACAAAACTTATGGTAAGATTTCATTTATTTCTGCACGTTTCATGGAATTTTGAAAGGCGAGTTTACAATCTATCAAAAATATTAAAGTTTTCTTTTAAAAAGTTGGCTCAAGCAAATAGTTGTTACTTTTTTTTTCTCCTGATAAACCATACTCGTTAGTCATCTCTACTCATTATAAATGCACGTAACGTATAGGTGTTACGCGCTAGGTCTAAATAGTAAACATGTATTTCTGCCGTTAGATCAATTTGATCTGTGGTTGGATATCAATCGCCAGACGAAACAACACTATTATTTAGATTTTCATCTAATATAGAAACAAATTGAATAACACATTTATTTGTATGCTTGTAAATTAAGCAACATATTTTTATTGTCTAATATTATTTTATTTCTTTATTTGCCCACGTATGAGGGCATCTTATGCTAGTTACTCAAGGAGGTGTGATGCTGTAAAAATAGGAAAAACTCGTTATTCAAGGCATTGGCGGCCATTTATTCAAAAAACTAATTTGCAAAGGCTATCAGCGCCTGGGTCCTTTTGGAAACTTTCTATGATGCGCAGCCCTTTTAGAAATTTAAAAAAAAATTTGAGCTTTTTTGGAAAAAAGCCCCACCATATATATATAGGTCCTCTCTCAAGTCTACATATACACAAATATTTTAAAAGGTACCAAAGCTTCAAACCAAGAAATCTCTCCCAAATTCCTCCTTGTACCAAATAATTAAAATGGCTAAATCCACTTTCAAAATAGCTCAGGTTCCTCCAAATTTTCCACTCCAACAAACTGAATTTTACTTCCACTTGTACTTGCACCATACATATGCGGGACCAAACCGCAACCAGTCATCAATAGCTACTGCGAATCAACCTTTTTCGTTTGGCAATATCAACGTTAACGATTGGCCCTTGTATGACGGACCTGGCAGCGATGCAAAACTCGTGGCTCGTGCACAAGGCCTGCATATCCAGTCTGGAATGAGAACTGGTGAGAACTGGTACAATGCCTTGAGTATTGTGTTCGAGGATGCTAGGTACATGCCTAAGAGACTTCATTATTAGAGTTCCTTCTTTTAAGTCATAAATTGCTAATTTGTGTACTATCATGCATGCATTATATATGAAATAGGTTCAAGGGTTCCTCACTTCAGGTGGTGGGGGCTGTTGTAGAACGGGGAGAGTGGGCCATTGTCGGCGGAACAGGAGAGTTCACTCTGGCGCAAGGTGTCATATACAAAACATTTTACTATCAAAATAGAAACCTTGGGAATGTTATAGAGCTTGATATCCATGGGTTCTACTTACCTATGCGAGTTGGAACTAGTTTTTGGAGTCTTGGGGTGTGACGGATATATATCCATATTCCATAGTGATGAACTTTGGTTTCCCCGTTGTTAATTGGTTGTATTTGCTTATGTTTGTTTCATTTGCGTGTTCTGGATTCTGTTCTATGAAATGCAAAGGATCGGTTATATTGTGCAATTTGGTTGATTAAAACGAGTTGACTTGTTTTAATGCTATTAATTAAATCTTAATTTCTAGCCTAATGCGACGTAATATCTATGTTAATTTAACAATTTCAATTCGTCATAATTAAAATAATGGACCTGTATAGTGCCTGCGACATGGACAATTTGAATATGTTTCAGTAATCCTATCCGAGTTTGGCATGTTTGTTTCGGATTATTATATATATATTTTTATTATAACTAAGAAGCTGTTAGCTCAGTCTTCACATGACCTTGGAAGACATACATACATGCACTACTGCAAAACAAGCCTATTGCACCGGTTAAAAAAATGGGTTAGCACCGGTTAGCCATCCGGTGCAGATGGTAGGGGTGCTAATTGAAAATGACAACCGGTGCAAAGGAGGCGGTGTTAATACAAAGACTAGCACCAGTTATTAAATAGAACAGGAGCTAAACTATTGAGATTTGAACCGGTTTTCATATAATAACCGATGCTAAGTGTTGCTGTCAACACCTGTTTTTATTGAAAAACGGTGCAAATTGTTTATGAAGTTTTGCACCTGTTTTTTATAAAAACCGGTGCAAAGCTCTTTATTATTTTTTTTTACTACACTCTGACAGCAGCTGCCAGGTCATTTCTTTATTTCCGTTTTGCATGCCTAATACATGTATAATTATTTAAATTAAAAGAAATCATAATATCGCATCTACAACACAACAAATATTAATAATTCAAATTTAATCAATCATCAACTCAAAATCATTCAAATTTTACATCATCAATGAAAGATAAAGTTAATAACAGAGATTGAACGATCGTTGTAATAATTATACTGATACTAACATCCCTAAGCTCCTGGCCAGCTGCATCTTCTGCACATAGTTGGCATATGTGCACATATCAAGGGTAGGTGGTCGTTCCTGATAACAGAAATTTTGTTATACATATGTGCAATGCTCAAAGTGAAAAATGCTAACTCATAAAGAAAGGAATTTAACTTCACCTCTTCAAAGAACTTCCTTACAGTATACTTCATGTCCTCATCAACATGATCCTCCTACATGAAAGAAAACTACACTTAATATTTGCAGTTCATAACTTCAATAAGCAACAGAAAAGGATACAGCATTCATTAACATGCTTGTTCTCACAGTAACTTATCTCAGTCTTAGCCACCTGTACATGTCGTTTAATAGAAAATAGCATATAAGTAAAATGGCCAAGTTCACTAACATTCCAAGCAAGGGTCATGAACTAATGATCTAGTCCTGCTCCTTGCAAGTATTACCAAATGCTCTTAAAAATAAATAAAAAAGAAAAAGTTTAAAAATAAGCAATCACGTTTATTTAATCTACCTTACAATAAGTAAAATAATTATAGGTTTTTAATTAGCTAAGCATAAACTGGTGAATAGCGATTTACATGAAAAGAAATTTAAGAATAAGGCACTTGAGTTTGAAAGAACTATTTCAGATCCAATTTCATCAACCAATGACAAAAGAAATGAATAATTAAAAGCTTGTTGGTATACCTGATCTTCTTCTAAAGTCTGGCCAACATAAAACTACATCTTTTCCATCAAGCCTTTTATTCATCCTTATCTTTTAATCAATTTATAACATTCTTGATAGACATATTATCAAGATGCAATTTATGCCAATACTAAAAATAATATATTATATTTTTTAATTCCATAATCCCCAATTTCAAGTATCACCAATTATCAACACTATCGACCTTCTCTCAAATCCAAGCATATTAGCAACCAAATTACAAAATTAACCAACAAGGAATTTTAAGCATCCATACCAGTATTTGGGACGAAGAAGACGGAAGGTCGTATAAATCCCGTCTGTGGCCCCCGTTACTTATTGTTTCTTGACTAACTGTTTGAAAGAGATCAATGTAAAGATATTTCAATAGCTAATAGAGATTCTAGTATACAAAATTATATGATGCCTATACCTTGCTATACCTGAAGGCAGGGGCGGAGCCAGGATTCTGATATAAGGTGGGCCGACGGGCTGAGATTCATGACAAAGTTTGATCAGCATGACAAAATTTTACAAAGTTCCATTCTAAACCAAAACGCTGCTTGCTTAGAAAATTTGGAGAAAAAATGGACTTACAAAATTGCAATGTGAAGCTTTTTACAAAACTGCAATGTGAAGCAAATAGATTAATTAAGAGTTGAGAACATCAAACAAGCATAGAGCATTTGTAAAACTAACAAAATTAACAAACGACACCGTGCCATCACAACACAAATCCTTGCTTCAGTGAAGTTAAGCTACTGGTGTATGTATATTGTCATGTGTATTGCTGTACTAGTAATAAAAAATTACCTTTGGTGATTGATTTTTTACTGCCTTTTTAAGAACCCTTCAAGCTTCAGGTGCTCGACAAGAATATGAAGCCCCTAAATAAAATAATTGAAAATTATTAGAATAAAAAAATTTAAAGCTATCAACACCATTCTGTATAAAGCAAACTTTCGACTCACTGGTTTCACCCACAAAAGCTTAAAATTAAAATCAATAAGCCAATAATTTGCTCACTGCCACAGTGCCACTAGTCTGTTTCAGTTTCACCAACAAAAATTTAAAATTGAAAGCAAAATTTTGTTTTCTACTCTTACTATTCACGATTTTACAGTATTTAGTTACTAGTTAGTACCGAAAATAATTTATCAAAATTTAAAGCTTCAAAGGATAACAAATACCAAGTGATTTGAGAACTTTGCTTACCGAAAAGAACGAGTGACGAGCGAATGATGGTCGATGGAAGTCAGGCCGTGCCGTGGAGTAAAAAATTGTGCAGCCGCTGCCTGTCGCCTGCGGCCTCCCGAGAGGCCGAGAAAGAGACGGAGCCACGAACACGGAGGGAGATGGATTTGCGATAGAGATTGGATTTGGGATGGATTTAGAAATTAGATATTTTTCCAATTCATTTTTCTAACTTTGAGTCCACGGCTTGGGGCATGGCTGACAAAGACATGGGCTTTAGCCGTTGGACATTTAGACTTTGGTGTGGGCATTTAGACAGTGGCGGGGACGAAAGCGGCGACGTCAGCTTCGGCTTGGCGCCGGTCGTCGTCAAGAGCGGCTCCTTCCGTAGTCGCTCTTGACGGACCAGTAGTCCGCCGCCACGGAGCGCTCGTCATCGAACGCACGAGAGGCAGACGCCATTGCGAGAGGGGGCTAGGTTTAGATTTTGGAGGAGAGATCTACGCTACTGGCTTCTTCGAGGATGAAGCGTTTGGCGGTGGGAGAGAGAAGGGAATGAGCTGTGCTACATCAATTTTTTTTTTATTATTATTTATTAGTATGCTCTTCAAAATTTATGACAAAACAACAAAAATAAAGTAAATAATATTTCTACCAATTTTATTATGGTACGTTATAATAATCAGATTATTTTTCGTCTTAATAAAGTTAGGAATTCAAGCTCTATAACAAATTGTATGTTTTATTTTCTTACGGATTTGCAATTCCAGAATCAACGAAAGTTTATTTCTGGCAATATTTTTTTCTTAGATTACAAATGCGTAAATAAATTTATTATTTTTTTTCCAGTTGCAAGGTGATATTTAAGTCATGTATTTTATATCCCAATGATTAAAATACTTTGATTTGATCATTATATGCATATATTTGATAATTAAAACAACTTTTGTGTGAATATAATCATATTCAAATGTCCCATTCGTTATATAATTTGGGACTATCGTGAATAGTTTTTTATTGCAAATACTTTTATTTGGGACTAATCTTAATACTTAGATTTGCAATTACATCAATATTAACTGATTTCGAGAATACAACAAATTTTGAGAAAATTAAAGATTATAATGGCGCATAATCAATTTTTTAGTTTGATATACTTTGAGTAAAAATTTATTTGCATACATTATTGTTACTGTAAAAAAAAGTAACATTAATGCCTTGGAGATTTTAATGGATTAATTCTTTATTGGAAGGCAAAGAAATTAGTCTCAAACTAGTAGTCTTGTTGTCTTTATTTGGAAGGTAAATAAATTAGTCTCAAATTATAGTCTTTATTTGAAACCAACAACAGAGTTTTAATAGTACAAGAGAAGGAGGAGAAAAATATTATCTTCCCTTTCTTTGTTATAACCTGATTTTCAAATCATTTTCTGTCTTAGTAAAAGTTAGGAATTCAAGCTCTATAACAAATTGTATGTTTTATTTTCTTAAGGATTTGCAGTTCCAGAATCAACGAAAGTTTATTTCTGACAATATTTTTTTCTAGCTACTTGACAGCCATGTCAAGTTTTTCTAAAAAAAAAAAAGACAATATTTTTTTCTTAGATTACAAATACGTAAAAAAAATTATTATTTTTTTCCAGTTGCAAGGTGATATTTAAGTCATTTATTTTATTTCCCAATAATTAAAACACTTTGATTTGATCACTATATGCATATATTTTTAGAATCTAGATTTTAAAATTAAAATTAAAATGAATATAGTATGTTTTGTAATGAAACCTCAACTTATTTTTTTTTTCATTGAATAGAATCAAGTATTTAAAATTCATCATAATGTTAACTAGTTATAAAATACAACATATATATTTTATAAATTAATATGGCGCAGAATATCTAATGCAAGCACATCAAAGTTGGATTGTCGTTGTCGATGCTTAGCATATGAAATATTAGCATAAGAGCGAAATCTTTAAAAGCTATATATTCTTAAAAGCATTTTAATGTGTCCAGGATGTTTTGAGTAATCCCAATAATTAAGACACTTTGATTTGATAACTATATGCAATTATATTTCTACTCTCTTTTTATTAATAAAATTTCATCAAATCAGGATAAAATTAGAAAGGATACTATTTCCATTTAATTCCATTAACTTATAGAATTTTTTATCCATTAATATAATCGAGATCAGTCCCACTGATTACTCAAGTACAAATGAAATGGGAGGTGCATATAACTTCTTACCATTTTTTTTTTTTGAATTATTTGTACTTACAAGAAACTTCTTATAATAATTGTGTCACGGTCAATTTTACCAATACATTCAAAGCATCGAGTACTATATTATCAAGAGGTTACAAATTTTCCAAGGCCGGTACAGAGGTTGGTATATCTCCAACCTTTAAGTATTCAATGCAAAATGTAAATACATCTCCAACCTTCCAAGGCCGGTACTTCCTTTAGAAGAAATCGTAATTTAATTGTCTTTCAATTGAGCTCGAGTTTAATTGTCTTTCAAGGCCGGTACAACCTTCCAAGGCCGGTACAGTGGTACCAATTAATTTTCTTTCAATTGAGCTCGAACTTTCAATTATTATTGTTAGATCGCTGATTATTGATATTTTATTCTTTTAATTGAAAATATATCCACTCAAAGATACACGCTAGTGCTGGATGCAAAAATCACTTACAGAAATTAAAAAAAAAAAACATGCAAGAATGCCAGGTACACGCCTAGGGAGACCCTCTGACAGAGCAGTGCGGAAAAAGAATTTTTTAATGTAAAGAAACATGTGCGAAGGATCTGCATAGAATTAAAAATAAAAAATAAAAATATAAACTTCCCTAGAACCGGTTATAATTGATAACCGGTGCAAAATTTTAAGTTCATTTTGAACCGGTTATTATATAAAAACCGGTGCAAATCTAGTTAGAACCGGTTATTTGGAATAACAGGTGCGACATTGGAAAAACGTTTGCACCGGTTATATTTAATAACCGGTTCAAACAGTTTTCATTTATTATTTTTTAATCCATTCTCACATGAAAACCGGTGCTATGTTGTTCAACATAATTTCAAGATTGCCATTGTATTCTTCTAACACCTGTTATTTCAATAACTGGAGCTAATGAGGCGGTGCAAAAGGCATTTTTTCCTGTAGTGATGTTTGGCATGTTTATTCCAATGTATTATTTTCTCTATAGGCGAGTATCTGAAAATTAAATTAAACACATTTGTAATATTCAAATTTAACTGAATAAATATTTTTTTGCCCCTGTCCTTTTACCATACTGAAACATACAAAGTCTTCTGAACAAAAGAGAGAAAATAAAGTTATTCAAAATAGGCTTGGATACAAAACAAACTTTGGTCTAAAGAATATCACAATTTAGTTTCTTTATGATTTTTATTAACAAGGTACACAAAATTGCATTACGTTATAAATATGTATTAAATAGTTTGATAGGACGTTTTGATACTATGGTTTTGTTATTTGGCCCTAAATTATATTTGAATTTATATGTTTTTAACTTTGTTTAGTCATATATTTGTTAGATATTAGGTACTGCTATGCTTTTTTATTTTTTGTTAGGACAATCATCAGATGTGGATTCAAATTGTACATAGTAGAGGCAGGCAAGTGACCCAACCAAGTGCACAGGCGGCCGGTCTGGAGGAGACACAGCTAGAAGACAATTCCAGACGCCTTGAGCAGGCAGCTCACCCCTGTGAGCGGGACGCTTGAAGAAGTTTCAAGAGTTTTCTATTCTGATCAGTTATCTTTGGCAATCTCATCCCTGCACGTCTATCAAGTTCTCACCGTTCTGATACATGTTCTTGCCGCTAGGAGGTTATTCTTACGAGTATCAATATACCTTTAGACGAAGAAAGAGGAGTTCTTGAAAATTGAGAGAGATTAGACAGAAACAAACCATGACTTTGCTGCCATAGTCTTCAGGCGACCTGCTTGGACCTCCAGTTGGACCGCTTGCAGAGTCGACAGTCGTGGAAAAACTGAAGATTATTGATCTAATTTGTTGTAATCTTCATTTATCTTTAGTTTTATACTGTTGATGATTGATACCTGTGTTTTGATGATGAATTGTCAACCTTTTAATTTGATGAATAGTTGTGAACCTTTTGATTTAGTTGAATTGCATCCTTAATTAGTTTTTATTTGATAATTCTTGTTTTGATCCTTGTGCTTTATTTCTAATTGATGTTCTCAATTGTTTTGAGTAGATTTGGTATTTTCTTGACGAGTTAAGGCCAAACTCGATCGTTAGGATATTAAATCCCACCAACTTAAGACATTTCAATTGCACCAAACACATTAGACGGTTGTTAATCGAAAGACGAAAACTCAAAAAAGAATTAGAAACGAAGACGTCTAATCCCAACAAAGAAGAGTTGAGGGATGTTACATATCGAAGGATTAAACTAATAGAACTTAAGCCAAGAAACGAAAGTTGACACTTGGATTCTCTAAGAGATGAATTGTATTAATTGATTAGACTTGACCTATAACGAAAGTTAGGATTAAGTACGGTTAATTGATACACTAGTTTACGAGAGTATCAAATAGGGCTAATTTAGTGTGTATATTCATCGTCAGAATTGAGAGCAACGTTTGGATTATATGATTGTTGTCTGTGCAAACCTAGAAATAGGTTGAACACTTGTGAATGGACCAAGGTTAACAAGCGGGCCGCTCACGAAAATAGGCGAGTCCCTTGTGAATGGACCGAGTCAACAATATTAGCAACATAAACCTCTAAAACTAATTTGTTAAGTTTAAACCACCAATTTTTTGGATTGTTTATTTAGGATTTAATTATTAGTTTGAAAATTATTCATAATTGTTGAAATCTTGTTTCGATATTCTACACTTTTGTATCATTCTTGATTAAAAGAATTAGAATTAGAACTTGTCTAACTGAATAGTCCGTCCTTGTGGAACGACCCCGAATGTTACTCAACGATAGTCGCATGCTTGCGACCTAAATTGAGCGTATTTGAGTATAAATATTAAAGCCCCTGAATTCACGTCATAGTTCAAAGTCTTTTATCCTAAAATAAGTTGAAGTAGGCTAGAAATGACATCCTCATCTTGGTCACTTATTTTTTATATGGCTAGACTAGATTGTTAGGCTAGCTCACCAAGCTTATCGCAGCATGCGGGCTTGAATTCTTAACCTCTTAGAAGTTAGTCCATTGCTCTTACTACTTGAGCTATTAGACCATATGTAATAAAATATTATATATACATTATATGGGGGTGATTGTACATATTTTATTTTGCCGTATATATAATTTAATCTTGTATGAGACATTATTTGAATATTTTGTAAATAATATGTATAAATGTACTATAGCGCATCCAAAAGAACAAAATTAATCCGTATTACTTTCACACGCAATTTTTTAATTAATATTATTTCAACTTTAGGAAGAATTTTTATGAATTTATAATTTTATTCATAATTATATTATAACATCAAATTAATTTTGTCCAACCTTTAAAAATACGTATACCTATTTTGTGAGCAAACAATTGAAATGGTTGTATAGTAGAGCTAAAATTATATTTTAACTTAACCAAGATTATTTAAAATTATTAAAATTTTAAAATTTTATTATTAATTTTAAAAATAAATGATTTTTTTTTTGACCGGATGGCCCTTTGGATGGGCGATGCAATTTGCAATGGGTGGATCACCTTTCGTAAGGATGACTAGCATGGTTCATAGTTTCCAAGGGCGCAAAGCGGCGATTCTCTCTAAAAGGTTGAATTCTTTTTAAAATTTATCTATAAATTCATCTATTGTTGGGATTTTATTTTTTTTTTATTAATCACCCTCTATATGCCAGGACTATTCCAGGACGTCTGCCGCGCTGTAGCGAGTAGTGGTTTCATCAGGATTAGGACTGTCAATGGTACGGTACGATAGAAAATATTTTTATACCCGCATCTATTAAAATTTTTTTTACCCATACTCGTACCTGTTAAAAATGACTTTATCCGTACGTACCTTATCCGTACCTGTTAAGAATTAAATGAATAGTGATACATAATGAATAATAATAATATTATTATTAATTTAATAAAAAAATATATAATGCGTTAAATAAATAATATCAAATAAATATATGGATAAATTTGGAATATGTACCTTTTCCGGGTTTATCCTCATATCAAGTGAATTCAAGAAATATATATAACAAATTATAAATTACAATATAATAGACCCGCAAATTATTTTTTTTAGCAACGTAAATAAATTTGGATGAAAATCAAAACTAATAATATATCTTGTGTAATATGCTAACAACATGATTATATATACATATATGTTTGTCAAATTTTACCCGTTAGATAATGGATACGAAATAACCCTTACCCGTACTAGTATCCGATAAGTTAACGAAATTTTTTTTATACCCGTACATATACCCATTCGTCTAACAAAAATAAAACTTTACCCATATCTGCCTTATTGAATACGGTACGTACGGTAGGGTAAATGAGTAAATGGGTTTAATTGACAGCCCTAATCAAGATCGTTCGATCTAATTTTGACGAGCATATTTTTATGGACATGCATGAATCTCGACAGACCTGACCTAATATTAATCACGGAGCACTCATCATCAATCAGACAATTGTGATGAAACCGATGCCCTCTGCAGCGCTGCAGAGGATGAAGTGTTAGTCGTTTTTTCCCCTTTAAAAAAGAAAATGCTCTTTTTGGTGGGGGCAATTATTAAATTATTCTCCTTTAATCGAATATAAAGGGAAATGCTTCTTTAGAAAAAGAAAACATAAGAATCGCATATTTTTGCTTTTTTAAAACTAATAGTCATTACATCCTTTTGACCTTTTATAAATAGGAAAAATCTGATATAAACCCCTATACTCTTCTCTAATCGGAAAAACCCCTATAATCTTTAAAATCAGATATAAACACCTCAAATTTTATTTTATTTGGACATAACCTCTTTTTCATTTATTTTAACCATGCTTTAAAGAAAAAAAAATTCTAAAGATTGAAGTTATGACTGAAATACCCTTAACTGATACTGTTACCTTCATGCTCACATTTGTCCTCTCTTTCTTTACATTTTCTGGCATACCCTTTACTTTTTTTTAGGACCGGCGAAATGCTAACAATTTTCATTAAGAAAAACAAATATTACATGCTATTACAAGCAAAAAAGAAAACCCGTTCAACGTGCACCGTCAAATTGGCACACGATAAAAGAAAACAACACAGAATTCTCAACCTAGTGTTGGGTTTGCTTTAACACAAAAGAAAGTTGATTAATCAATTCAAAACATATCAAAAACAAATAAGGAACGACTCAGTGAACCAATAGGTGAAACGACCCGACAGAAGTCCAGATGGGTCGATTCAACAACACAAAATCAGAGAATAGCGGAAGCATATCTAAATCCATTTGGTATGCTTAGCAACGCCTTAGCACGTACCAAGATTGGGAGAGGGTCTTCTAAGAGAGCTAGTATGCCTTATGAACCCCTGTTGCCTAACCAATTAGGATTCTATCTCTAAAACCGATGGAGAATGATAGAGAATGGCTTAGGGCAGCTGTCAATACATGTATGCAGCACTAATTTCGTGGTACTAGTCTCTTGGGGACCAACCCCTATAAATAAGAGAGCCAAGCCAAGGAAAATCTAGACTTGGCCTCCAAACATTGCCATAACTAACCATCATAATTAGGCAATGTTTCCATGTTAATACCACTCATAATAGGCACCACATCAATTACACAAATCTGCCCAGATATTACCTTGACAGCCACGTTTTGTACCTGGTAATTACCATATAATATAATGCCTTAATCACCAAGCAATATCAACCCACAAATGCTGGATTATTACCTTTTCTTGGCACCAGTCGAGATGGATCATCTCGACCTGAAACGACCCATCGAGAATGAGGCCCAAACTGATCAGGAATGGCCCCTTTGTTCCAGAAATAATCCAACACCTAGTTCTTGTCCAAATTGATGCTGGTACACACCGGTACATAATGTGAAAAAAGAAAACAACAAAGAAGAACTTGAGCTTAACCGATACTCTCTTCTAAGTACTTATTGCCTTCAACCTAAATCGAAAATCTACATTCGTTACCACCAAGCAGGACAACACTGTTGTATTAATGTATGGCCATCTGAACGAAATCGTCATCGAAACTTTCATTGTTGCTGCCTCTGCAATGAGAACAACCTCTCCAAATGAAGATCTTGTTGTGGTGCGAAATCTCCACGTCAGATTGAGACACGGTATCTACAAGTGTAATAATGAGAAGCCTCCACCCTCTCCTTCAAACTCAGCCCTACAATCCACGAGTAACTGCCTAATCTAGATCTGACCAGCGTGGAATCCATTCTCCAACATCGCGCCAGTACATGGCGAGCCTCTTCACATGAAAGCGTTTGGGCCCACTGTACTTGTCGGGGGAAGAAAATCTGACCAAGTTCATCACTTTTATAGAACGTATTCTAGACCTTGTGCCGACTAAACCGAAGAAAATGAAGAAAAGAAGAGATAGAACAGGAAAAACGAAAGGAGAGGAGGCGGGGAGTCCAACGACAGACTCCCCGCTTAGGTTTTCAGATAGAGAGGGAGTTTTTGGAAGCACCTATTGAATCGCTTAGGCGGCTAGAATTTTGACGTTTTGTGCGCTATCAAGAAAATTAAAATCAGTTACAAATATGATTTTGTTTCCTAACTTGCACATGCAGAGGAAAAAAAATGATGCACAGCTACAAAATCATTACTATTAACAAGAAGGGCATTTACCTCAGACCGTCTGATCTGAATCGGATGTGCATATAACCAAATTGATAGGCCCGCAAAAAATGAACTGCCCGATCAAAATCGAATGGCTCGTGCCCACTATTTCAAACTTTTGAGAATAACGCTATATTCAAGTACTAGTCTATTCTGTAGCTATGTTTATTTCTATTTTCAACATCCAAACGCACCAATGATCGAACTCTACACTTTTAGGAGGTTTGTTTTGGCAAAACCACGAATTTTGAATGGTGTTCAAATTTGTGAAGTACCATATCCGTTTAATTCCCACTGAAAATTATACCATGCCGAGGATGAAAATTGCAAGGCACAATTCATGTAGCGACGGAACTGAACAGTTTTCTTATGGAGTTCAGTAAATTGTAATATTAATGTTATTATATCAAATTTATAAAAAAAAATACAGGTAGGGATTAAAAATGGATTTGAACTATAAAATATTAAATAATAAGGGATTGGCTAAAATGCTTTGCAAAGCATAGGAAGTACGTGCTTTAGACTTTTGAATCGTCAGATCGCATTAAGATTGATGCGGAGATCAAATCCATCGGTTTACTGCTGTAGCGCTAAGGGGTCACATTCTCTCCGTTAGTTTTAATTTTCTCCGTTTGTTTTATCTGTTTGGGTTACGGTTTTTTTTTTTTTTTTTTTTTTTTTTTTATTTGGGTTACGGTTTAGAGATATACCTCTAACTCTTAAATTCTTCCTTTTCGTTCTCTAAGCTCGTCCCATCTTTAAAGCCAAAATTCATGGCACAACAGCACAACACCTCGCTCTCTCTACCTCCTGTCCTCTCAGTCTCCGCATCACCTTCCCACGGCTCTCTTCGCCTCCCCTTTCATGACTTTCTTCTCCACCGCCTCATCCTCTCTATGTCGACCTTTCCTTTGAGTAGCATCAGCATGCTAAATTTTCATAAAATTTGAGATGTTGCCATTTAATTGCATAATTTTTAGATTTTTGGCCAATTTAAATTGCAATATTTGAAACATTGCCATGTTAAATTGTCACAATTTGAGTTCGCCAAAGTAACTAGCAAAGAACCACACAAAATTTGACTTCACCAAAGTAACCAGGAAAGAATGACAAAAATAGGACTTCCAAAAGGTACTTCGCCTAAGTTAAATTGATGCAATTTTACTTCGCCAAAAAAAAATCGCAAAAATTTGAAAAAAAAAAAAAAAAAGGAGAGCGACTAAGCACGAGGGGGGGTTTGAGAAGGATTTCAGCCATGAAGGATGGGCCGATCGATGGGGGTTTGAGGAGCAGGAACAGATTGAGAAGATAGCGTTTCGATTGGAAATGGATTTCAGCGCACGAAGTATAGTTGCCTCACTGGTTTTTTTTATTCAATCCTTTACTTTGTAAAACTTTTTCTTTTCAATTCAACGTTATTGGAAAGTAGCCTTAGAAGAAAAAAAGACGGAAGTGGAGGGGTTACAAGGGAAACAGGAATATTGTTGTACTGAACTACTCTCGGTTTGTCGATTACAAAATAATATCATTTGACATTTAACAATCTTCTTTGAGTTTTATAGAAATTTATAGAAAAAAGATGCATAATATGATAGAACTTGTAGGCTAGGGAGCTTGTAGGCTAGCTTAGACTATGATAGAATGTATACTTTAGTAGACTATGATAGAACGTATACTTTAGTCCTTAATTATCCTTGAAATGGTCTAGATGGCAGAAAAGCTCAAAAATTCAGCAAAAACCAGTTTTCAGGATCTTTGCGTCATATAACGCATCATAGCGTCACAAACGCAAGTGTAGTTCCCACATTTTCTGAAAGCTGATTCTTATGTCACAGAACGTTCTGAAAAGTTGTGTAACGCAAGACCAGAGCGTTGTATAACTTCCCATTACGTTGTACAACGGCTGGCATAGCATTTCCATTTTGAAATCATACCTTTGCGTCATACAACGCTTCCATGCGTTGTATAACGTTTTAGTTCAAATTCTCTGACTCGTTGAAACACCTTCTTGTTTTTTTGGCAAAATAAATCATACGTTGTGTAACGTTCTTCTACGTCATATAACGCTTCTGGCATGTGTCAGTTACCGTTTGAATTTTGCCCCCTCGCGTTGTACAACGGGTCTTTGTGTTGTATAACGTTCTGACACATGTAACGGTCACTTTATCCGTTTGTCGCTTTCTCTAGACATGCGTTGTACAACGGTCCATTGCGTTGTATAACGCCCTTACAAGTCCAACAGCTAATTTATTCGTTTTGTCTTTTAATCAACGGATATATTGATGTGTTGTATAACGCTCCATAGCATCATATAACACACCAGTATTTCAGACTGGTAAACAGCTCTCCACAAGCTCTATATATTTCCACCCCTTGTTCTCTCTCAAGAGAGAGCGATACCTTGCAAAATTAGACCAGTATAGAGCCTTTGAGCACAGAGGCAATCTCCCACTTGAGCTTTTCATAGCTAGATCACTTTGAGAGATATTGTAGCCACTTGAGTGCTCATCTCCCTTGAATAGCGAGGCCGTTGAGCCGCTTGAGCTAGGTCGTAGTGCCACCATCTTGTTGGAGTTATGTCCTAGAAGTCAATATTTAATGACTTATTTTCTTAGTTTATGTTAATGATGATATTTGATCATTTGTTCCTAGAGTTTATTATTGACAGATCATTCAGGTTGAGGATCTGAATTGTAGATCTCTGTGGATCATTCATTAGAATGACAATAATAAATCTAAATCGTCCATAATCTTGATAATTAACAAGGAACATTAATTATCATAAAAGATTAGTATGCAAGTTAAGTGATGATTAAGTTCTACAAATCATAGGTAAGGAGTTACCAACTTAATTGCATATGTGTATGTTATTGGAACATAGTACAGGACTTGACCCAGTGAAATAAACATATGGATTGTGTTATGTGTCATTCTTTATTTCATATCAGTTTGATTCTAAGTTTGAGATGTTCACCTTTTCCACATGAGGATAGGTTCAATAAATATCGTCTAACGTTGATTCCTGATAAAGGCTGCTATAAGGACTTTATTTATGTTCTCTTAAATTGTGCGGGGAAAAGTTGTTCATCAAGAAAACCGTATGTCCCTCATTAATATACTTGATGAGTGATGATATCTGTTTGGGCCCCTTGATGGAGTTGGATTGGTTGGCCAACATGTACAATCAACTCTAGATCAAGAAATGTATAATCTGCAAGAATGACACATTCCTATCTTGGATTATACAAAGATATCATGTGGCATAAGAATCAGACAAAGAAATACTAATATTTCTTATGCAGGAATGACATATTGTAGCAGTACATTATTTATGCGAATTGGGAATCATAACGTGTTGCTAGATACCGCTTATGATTATTGGAAATAAATAATGATTTATTCTCCATGGCCAACATAGCATGAATCCTCAATAGGGTCGCACAAATAGGACTTTGACCACACGTGCATTGTTTATTTGTATTGGAGAATACAAAACATGATAAGTTGATTAATTAATTATATACCGTTATGAACCGTTATAATTAATTATATCAAATAGATCATGTTAGAAATAAATTAATGCATAAGCTAATCAAGAATTAATTATTAATAAGTTAATAATTAATTATGTTCAACACTTTAATTTATTTGAGCTATGTGGGCTTCTAAATTAATTCTTTATTTAAAGGCCTATTGTAAAGGATGAAAGAAAGAGCATTTATATGGATCATTAATTAATGAATTAATGGCCCATTTAGCACATGAGAAATTGGGCTTCATAGCCTATTAATTTCAGCTAGGGCAAGTGGCAAAGTTGTAAATAGTTACAACTTAGGATGAGGATTGGTTGGCTATAAAAGGGGTCTCTTTAGAGAGCCAACCCTAGCCTCCATCTACCCCTCTCCTCTTCCCTTCCCTTCTTGTGCGCCACCAAAAGAGAAGAGAGAAAATTCTCTCTTCTCCATAGCTCTTCCTTCTCCCTCCATTGCTCATGTGTTGAGCTCCTCCTTTCTTCTTCCTCCATTAAATAGTTAATAGAAATTAGAAGTTGGTAGAGAGGATTAGCTAGGAGCTTGAGAAGAGCTAGCACTCCTTCAAGCTTGTGGTCGGCTCCTTGGTGGGCGTGAGGTGGTTCGAGGTGGTGGAGAGGCGGTGCAAGCACGCCACCGACTCCTACGCTTAGGATTCGAGCCTCATGAATGCGATTTCATGAGAGGTATAACTTTCTCCTACTTGTTCTCATTGATTTGATGTGTGATTGCTTTAGCACTAGATCTATTGATTTGCTTGTTGTTAATGGTGATTAATTAGTTGTAATTAATCTAAAATTAAAATATGAGCATTTTCTAACAGTGGTATCAGAGCTATGGTCGTGCTTAAGGTTTTTCACACTTAATTAAGTGAGAATTCGTAATTAATTAACTTAATTAGTGATGTGCATGCTTGCTGGCCCAAAGGCTGTTTTCTGTCTTATTGCTTGTTTTTCGTGGTGTAAAGCTCTCTGAAATTTTTTCCTTCTTATTGGAGGTTGTAGCCCTTTGAGTTGTGGTTGTTTTCCCACTGGAATCATTGAAATTCGATGTAAAATGAATTTTTAGTGATTTAAACGGTAACGGTGCGCAGATCTGTTATTCTGCTGCACAGTTCTGTTGTTGTGGTTGGTAACAAATAAGTTTGCATACAAAGTACCTGTAACTTTTAGATAGGATCAATCTAAACTTGATGCTCTTTCTGAATATGTAAATTTTGTTGCATATTTCGGATATTATGTGGGCGTTCAAGGATGAAAAGTGATGAAGTAGTCAGATCTGTTTTTTCAAACAAACTGATTGTTTTGAAAAACTGTACTTATTGAGAAACTTTTATGGAAAAGTGTTGAAATGAAAATGTTCTCCTTTAAGTCTGGAATCTGTGAAAATTAATTTCATAGATTTTCATTGAGATTTGATACCTCAACCGAGTGAAACCTTTTTGGTCGACGATCTGTTCCAGAACAGGATACCTTGCTTAAATGCTTGTTATCTCGTTGATCTTGATTATAACTTGTGGATTTTCTTTTCATGGAATGATAGCCTATTGTATGTAGTATTTTTCCATGTAAATTGTTTGCTGGAAAAATATCAAGGGTATGATCATACAGATCAAAAGGTTGAGACCCATAACAGAATTTTCTCTAACGGTGCTTCGCGCACAATCTGAGGATTTGTCTTTTTTGGTTCTCCCTGATGGTAATTGATCTCTCCTTGAGATTTCTACAGGTAATCACAATCTTTGTAAGGAGTTCTCTGGATTTATTTCGGAGTTTTTGGAGACCGAATTATTTTGAATTTTTTCGGGCCCCGAATTTCGTATTTTAATTAGTTAAAATAATTTCTAATTAATCAATTTGATGAAAGGTTAATTAGAAGACTCCTTAAATACTCTCCTTTCAGTTTTGATGGTTGGATTTAATTTAAAAGGGCTTAAACAATTAGTTGTTAAGGTTAAGCCTTCTTTGCATTCGAAAAACTTGAGCAACAAGTATGCACAAAGATTCTAATTAATGAAATTAATTAAGAGCAAGTGAATCATGTATATTGTATATGTGCTAACTTTGTTTTGTAGGAGGATGTGGGTTTGATATGGCTCAAGATGTCAATGCCTTGTGTGTTGTAAAATGTTGTGAATGCATGTGATTGCTTGTAATGTGGCCTAATGTGCCTTGATAATTAATAATTGATTAATTCTTGATGTAACTTGTGAGGCTTGCATGCCCCTAAGGCCTAGGCAGGGTTTTAGGATTTTATCACATGTATTTATTTCACTTAATTATTAGATAGGATCTTAGTAATTAGTAGGAGGGCTTGATTAGATTAGTTTCGTTACATGGAGATGCGACGAAGACTAATGCAAGCGGGAGCCATACAAACCCACGGCAATGTTTGAGATGCTTATTATTATGTGATTGTTTGTGAATGCCTTGAATTGTCATAGGTAGGTATGGGTGTATGCTTACACGACCACCAAACAAAGTCACGTAATTGCTTATGTCCCAAATTAACTTGATTTAGCCAAATCGTCCTCCTTCTCTCTATCCCCTTCAATACAATTGATTGTCTATTAATGCATTCCTGCCGACGCGGACATCGTAGTCCATCATTGTAGTCGGGGTGTAAATCGGACTTACTAGGAGCAAATAGAGAGAAGTTGCTTTACAACGGACCCACTCGGATTGGACGTTGGGACGAAGTTTGTAGATATACTTATGATATCTCACAAACCAAGAATCATATGGACAAGATATGATTGGTTGGAGAACCTACCTTATCTAGTTGTTTTAGGTGTCATGCCGACGCTGGCCCCTATTTCAACGAAAATGAGGATCTTGGAATCCATTACATTTAGGGACATTAATTAAATGTAGTGGGAGTTTTGTTTATCATTCCATAAACAAAACATTGCATAAACTAAATGACCTTAAATTGAAATTGTTATAGATATTAAATATGTTAATTTCGTTGCGATCAATCTTTGGAAAACGACAAGCTCGTTTCTAAGGTATTTACTTGGAGAAGAAATACCGATTCCTAAGACATGTTCTTGGAAATGAGAAACTTGAGCAAGTTTAATCCCAAAAACGTTCCTCAACTTCCCGAAAATAGCTTCGCAATGATTGATTAGTTTTGACGAAAATTATTCAATAAAGCGAATGCTTATATCCTTTTAGAAGTTATAGACTTTTGAATTGGAGAATTCATAAGGACTAGACTAGACTTCTATACTCTCATCCACTTACTCAAGAAGACGTTCTTAGAGAAAGTAAAAGATAGACTCAATCATTTATGATCGAGTAATGGAATGTGAGTTAACCAAGAGACTCTTCTTATAAGAAGATAAATATTTCATTAGCTTGCGAACCGAAAGGTTTGAGAAACTAATTGACAACTAGAGATATTAAGATCTCAAATATCAAGGATTGTTGATATTGTCATACAATCTCTTTCTATGGATAAAGAATATATTGTTCGCACACTTGTTAGTGCTTAAAATGATTGGTTAAGTATTAAAGGAATACTCTACCAATATATGAGTTGAGACTTCGAGACCCTCACTAGTGACCGTGTGTCACATGAGATGTTTCATTTACCATTTATGGGAGACATTTGAAAAGATGTCCAAATTACCATGATGTTCTAAACCTTAAGATATTTTTCGTTCAAATTATCTCACTATCTCTAATTCACACTAGTAATTAGGTGCTAGTTCATGTGCTCGCATTTAACGAAATGTGTAGGCAATGATGAATAAGAGAAAGTTCGAGATAAGTAAAGTAAACTCCGTTTTGGAAATGGCTTATATGTCTAAGCCGCTACCATTGAATACGTAGAGTCATCTTTACTAAATAAAGAGTTTGTTTAGGAATTTGAGGTTATATACCTTATTCCAAACATCTCATAAAACCTTATCTCCATTTCATATTTGATGATGGATGATTATGTTTTGTAATAGAGAAATGTCGTTCTCTTATTGTTATGAATTTGTGTATAAGATTTCACGCATCTTGATTGAATTTGCTTGAAATAGATAAATAAATTTCGAATGACAAATATGTAAGACTTCACATAAAGTATTTGACTTTTATGTAAGATAGTCGCTTAGTCGAATATAAACAAGAATCGCATTATGAGAGTCTACGTAACGTGGAGCTCGTAAATCAATTTGATTGCAAAATCAATTGAAATTCATGCGAATCGTGTTTGTTAAATGACAAAAGCGCCTTTGAACTACGAAGGTTTAAAGGACAAGTAACCTTATTAAGACTTATACATATTGATGTATATAGACCTACAGGTACTTGTGCAATTGAAAGGTTGTTGAAACTTTACCACTTGACCAACAATCATTGTAGATATTAACGTATCTATTTGATATGGTATAAGTATGAATCTTTTGACAAGATCAAAAGGATTTCAAGAGTAAAGTTGAAAAAACTATTCAATAAAAGTAAAAGTCTTAAGATGGATCATGGTAAATAGTTAAGTCATATAGTTTGATATATTACCTAAAGAGTATGAAATACGTTTCACTACTCGCTCCATGAGGAACATTGAAAAATGTATCCAAGGATGAAGGTATCGAACATAGTTTGATATAGTTCGATCGGTAATAAATCAAATTGACTTGTTCGACTCATGTAAGAGATTTGTGTTTGAGGACAATATTGTTTACACTGAATAAAAATTCCATCGAAGTCTATTGAGAAAGATATCTTACGAGATTCGATCTCTAGGTATATTGTTTCTCAAGATTTGGTAATGAGAAGCTTATTTCAAAGTTCGATTGATTGATAAGCTTGGACCCAAATAAGACGCTTAATATGATGTAGGATATCTTGAACTAATCGAAAGGTACTACTTCAACGAACATGATAAGAACAAAGTAGTTGTTGCTCATCATAACGTAATCTTGAAGAATGATATTCTCAAGAAGAAGTAGTGGGAGTAAAGTGAGCATTAAAGGAGTTTATACGTCACTACAAGAAGTACATTTATAGGAAACTTGTCACTCCATACATGGTGCTTAGTGGGAGTTGAGCGAAACTTTATTCACAAATAGTTGTGAAAGGAAGAAGTTTATAAACACGCTCACTTCTAAAGAGTGCTCAAACATCTCACGAATGGATGATGTTCGAGAAACTCATGCAATATTAGAATCAAGAACTTACTCTACAAGATGTTGTAGAAGTAGTTTACTGACCTCAAGCACCAATCCTACAAAGATCAACGAGAGTGAATTGCCTAAACTGAAAGGTACATAGGCTTCACAACATCCTCGTACTTGATATATGAGGATCCGTTGATAAATAAAGAAGCGATGGAAAGACCCGATTCCACAAGTATGGTTTGAATCTATATGATCTTTAAGTGCAATCCACATATATAACAACAAGGTATAGACCTTGATTGATGTTCAAGAAGGAGCGATCCATCTAGAACATTTAGATCTTTAAAAGGAAAGATAGATATATATTAAGTCGACTATGTACAAAGCACAATTTCATGATTGATGCTATGTGTAAGTCGATAACCAGTTGACCATGTACAAAGCACGGCTTCTCGCTTGTAGCTTTGTATAAGTCAATAAAGATCATTCTAACAATAATTATATTTCGTATATATAGATATATGGAAAAATACATCAAAACCGCCTTCTTCGATTGAATGAAGGAAGTTGTTGTGTATTTGACACAAACCGAAGATTTTGTTGTATTGTTAGAAACGTATATATGCTTCAATGATCCATTAATGGATTGAAGCAAGTACTGTGGAAACTGGAATAAACATTTTGACAAGTAAGTCAAGGAGTTGAACTTCGTCAAAAGTATCTTGTATAGACAAGATATTCAGTGGGAGTATTATTATGTTACATGTATTGTACAAGATACAAGACATTAATTGGGAATAAAATTAAAGAAAGGAATATTGTGAAGATCTCATTGGAGAATGTTTTTTTCTCAATAGAGAACTTGGAAAAATCACCTAAATCCAAGGAAACAAAATCTATGGAGATAGATTATGATGGATGTCAGGTTTGAGAAAATGTGCATATAATGACAAAGTGTTCTAGTAACACGAAAAGATAGACTTCTAGAAAGGATGTCTAACCACGTTGTATGGCATACACTTAAGTTCTAATCGGTGTGTTGCAACTCAATTCGAGAAGAGTGCACGATATATTTCGAGCATCCTTCTGTTACGAGTTTCATAACGGACGCCATATTTATGCACATGCCCCTATGTGTTGTACCCAAGGAGTATGACAAGCAGTTGTCAACTGGATACAAAGAAAAAACACATTTGGACAATAATCGAGAATATCTTTGAGTATCTTATGAGAAATAATGATATAATTTTCATCTGGTAAGATGAAAGAAAGCTCATATAAATTGTTATATTGATGCTAGTTTTCGAAAGATTGATATAAATACAATTGAGCTACATATTTTGTTTAAATGTGGTGTTGTAAATTTAGAAGGTGTTCTAAATGGGATATTACAACCGTTTCCGTCACCAAAAACAAAATATATATATAGCAACTTGTCAAGCAATGAAAAAAGGTAGTATGGATCGAGAAGTTCTCAGTCAAGCTAATATGGTTCTATGCATCTCGAACCATAGCTTAAACTTGAAGAACCCAATATTAAATTGGTGATCCAACTAAGATCTATGACGATGTCACTTAATCTCACATGATGATGATCAAGAACACATATATAGGAGTATATATGTATATAGGGTCAAACAAAATTGGATAGATTCGCGGACACAGCGAACACTCTAACTTAACCTCTACCTTAAGCGGTATACGAGATGCAGTTGTGCATCCATGCGTGATGGACGTATGAGTAACTTGCTTTAAGTGTATAATATCTTTTGAGGTTCGAGACATGTATATATATAGATATATGACATTGTTCTAAATTCTTCACTTGCTAGAAGTCACTATTGATTGACTCTAGGCCAAGTGGGAGATTGTTGGAGTTATGTCCTAGAAGTCAATATTTAATGACTTATTTTCTTAGTTTATGTTAATGATGATATTTGATCATTTGTTCCTAGAGTTTATTATTGACAGATCATTCAGGTTGAGGATCTGAATTGTAGATCTCTGTGGATCATTCATTAGAATGACAATAATAAATCTAAATCGTCCATAATCTTGATAATTAACAAGGAACATTAATTATCATAAAAGATTAGTATGCAAGTTAAGTGATGATTAAGTTCTACAAATCATAGGTAAGGAGTTACCAACTTAATTGCATATGTGTATGTTATTGGAACATAGTACAGGACTTGACCCAGTGAAATAAACATATGGATTGTGTTATGTGTCATTCTTTATTTCATATCAGTTTGATTCTAAGTTTGAGATGTTCACCTTTTCCACATGAGGATAGGTTCAATAAATATCGTCTAACGTTGATTCCTGATAAAGGCTGCTATAAGGACTTTATTTATGTTCTCTTGAATTGTGCGGGGAAAAGTTGTTCATCAAGAAAACCGTATGTCCCTCATTAATATACTTGATGAGTGATGATATTTGTTTGGGCCCCTTGATGGAGTTGGATTGGTTGGCCAACATGTACAATCAACTCTAGATCAAGAAATGTATAATCTGCAAGAATGACACATTCCTATCTTGGATTATACAAAGATATCGTGTGACATAAGAATCAGACAAGGAAATACTAATATTTCTTATGCAGGATTGACATATTGTAGCAGTACATTATTTATGCGAATTGGGAATCATAACGTGTTGCTAGATACCGCTTATGATTATTGGAAATAAATAACGATTTATTTCCATGGCCAACATAGTATAAATCCTCAAAGGGTCACACAAATAGAGTTTTAGTCACACAGTGTATTATCTATTTATTCACAATAATGGGTATTGAGAAAATATGATAGTTTGACTAATTAATTATATACCGTTATGAACCGTTATAATTATTTGAGTCAAAAGGATCATATAGAAATAGATTAGTACATTATCTAATCCCAAAATAGTTATTAATGATTTAATAATTATTTTAGAGTCAACACATATTGATATAAATAGTTATATTAATTAATTGGGCCAACATTTCATAGCAAATGAATAGTCCAATTAAAGAGCATTGAAAATGGGTTTTAATTAAATAAATTAAAGACCCAAATCAAATGGAGAAAAAGGCCCAAAAGCCCATGTAAATTTCAGCTAGGTTATGGATGGGAAACTTGTAAATAAGTCAAAGAGAGGATGTGAGTTGTTGGCTATATAAAGGGGTCCCTTTGGGAGCAAACCCTAGCCTCCACCCATTTCTTCCTCCCTTCTCTCTCTTGCGCCTCCATAGCTGAAAATTTCAGCCCCTTGCTCATGTGTTGAGCTTCATTTCCTCCACCAAATACATCTAATAGGATTAGTGCAAGGAGGAAACTAAAGGGATTAGACACTAGTCTTTGTTGCTAGCACAATAATTAGACTTAGTGACTAGTTCTCTTGGTGGACTCGAGGCCGGCGCCGCCATTGGAGGGGAGACGAAGTTGGAGAGCACCCCATCGACTCCCATGCCATGGATTCGAGCCTCATGAATGCGATTTCATGAGAGGTACAATTTCTCCTACTTTCTCTCTTGATTTGACGTGTGATTGCTTTAGCACTAGATCTCTTGATTTGCTTGTTGTTAATGGTGATTAATTAGTTGTAATTAATTTAAAATTAAAATATGAGCATTTCCTAATACCATATGCATAAAATAGGAATAATGTCTTGCCTACTATATCAGTTCATATCTGGCATGTTTCAGGCAATCTTTTTTTTTTTCATATTCTTCGAGATGTTATTTCTTGAAGAGAACAAGCATGTGCACTTCTACTTACAAAAATATCATTAGGAAATCAATCAGCTTTCAATCTTTCTTTTCTTATCATACAAATAAAAGAAAACTCACATATATTCTCTGCTATGTTTCGAAACACAATTTCTAAAGCAACCTCATACATTTGTTTATTAGTTTATGGTTAAAGTGGCACGATAAATAACATGAATGGAGGGCCAATTAAACAATTGTTCAATCAACCATAACCTAATTGATGAAATAGCGCTGAAGCTCAGTGGAAACAGAACTCAAAAAAAAAAGGGAGAAAAAAAAGCTGTACCAATCAGAGATAACAATTTTGGGCACTATATTTACCAATCGAAAGGCAAATCCAAAATACAAAAATAAAAATGACAGATTTCATTTTTGAGAGGAGATTACTGATGTAGGCCCAACTTGATTGATCATAACTCGACTGGGAGATGCCCTGAAATCAGCAGAGGTAACAACCTTTATATGCAATAGGAAAATAAAAAATCAAGTGCTATTTAACAAAATCCTAATTGAACAGCAAAGGACAGACCTTCAGCTGAATACCAAATGTTGTGTCTTGTCCACTCTATGCAAATATCAATGCACTTATATTTTTGTAAGAGGCATCTGAATTTGTATTTAATACATAACCTAGCAACATCACAAAAAGATCTGCCATCAATCTAGCAAAATGACAAAGAAATAGAAAATAACCGAACAAATAGGCAACAAATTAATATTTATATGCAGCCTAGCTCAATGCATATTTAATTTTGAACTTTATTCAAAGAAAGATTATTGGAACCAACCTTCTCTTGTTTAGATGTAGAAACTCAGCAGCAATTATCTAAGTTCACCTGCTCTATTCCATGTGCTATCATCAAGAATATACAATAACACAGTACCTACAATAGAAAACAGATAAAGTATTGATGTGCACAAAAAGAAAATTATTATAAGTAAGAGCCCAAACTATGTAAAGCGCTGACACAATATTGCCTTTAAAATAGAATAATTCAGGAAAAAAAAAGATATATACCTTAAACCATACATCAGATTCGCAACAATTTTTTAAATGAACTCTGGTCTCTTTTTTGAGTTCTAACTTCTAAATGCATGCACCAGCTATTCCTAGGCCTCTTGATCCATCAGCTTGAAAAATAGGAATATTAAATTAAAATCACAAATAAGAAAGTCTCTTAAATAGATGCAGAGATTTCAGAAAATTATAAACCATAATTAGTTACAGATGTATACCTCAAAAGACGATATTACATGGTTATCTAAATGCTTCAATAAAGATGAAGAAGATCACGAGCTCTGAGAAGGAAATGAAATACTGTAAGCACAAACCTGAGATTTTAGGAATATGATAACTTTTGAAGGATAAACAGTTTTCATCTGCAAAATAATCGAAGTTTGAATATAAATAGAAAAGAAAAAAAAACTATGGAGAGATTATGTGCTATGGTTTCTAGTACTTGCCTAAAAAATAGATTGACAGACAATACCTTGCTCATAAATGCATTAGGACCCTCAACTTCATCCTTAATGACCAGCGACCCAGTTGCTTGCCTTGAATTGCAATCAACACCAAAGGTACCAAATATGCCTAATTGAAACAAATCTCAGTAATAATCTCCATGGCTAATTTGATCTTTGATTGAAAATTTGAGCTATTAAGATTTTTGCAGCAAAATAAATGGAGAAAAAAGGGATATTAAAGAAAGCAAAGGATATAAAAGAAGGAAGAGATACCAGAGGAGGAGGTGGCTCTGACAGATTAGGTGAGAGATGAGAGACGAGAGCGATTTGAGATGGGTTAGGCAGAGGATATTGCAGCGTGGAACTTATCGAAAGAAAATTCATGAGCAATCGCTTCATCCCTTGTCGCAACTGCTCTCTCTCCCTCCCAATCCCTCTAGTTGCGCCTTTTTTTAGTTTGGGAAAGTGAAAGAGGTATCAGAAGGAACGATAAAGCAACCAATAGGGAGCGAGCATAGTGGGGGATCAGATTTCGGGCGGCGAGAGGAGTCAAGCAAAATCAAATCGCAACAATGGAAGCGAGGAATTACAGAGGGTAGAGAGATACAATACAGAAGCAAGGAAGATATGTAAGGCAAGAAATCGTGTACGAAGCATGTGCGGAGATCTAGGGGAAGGGTGGATATGAAATCGATCGCGCAGAGGGAAAAAAACGGACGCCCATATTGTATGTAAAATTAAAGAGGTGGCTTGATCGTTGTAACAACAGAAAAATGGACGCAAAATTTTGCAGAATTAGTGAATTATATAAAATATTAGGGTTAATTTCTATGATAAAATTCTAGCATTACTCTAATTTCATCATCTGCTCATCAAACTCCACAATGTGTAATAAAAGCCGCCACAGATTTGTAATTGAAAATCGACACTTGAGGTGCCCATGTAGTGATAATGCGACCTACTTCTTTAGTTCTCTCTAAAATTCCCTCGGGTATTACATCTAGTGATGCACTGACACTCTCTTTAACAATCCATAAGAAATGGTGACCACTTTGTTCGAGCCCAAAGGCTAGTTAAGTAAGTTGCTCAGGCTGAAGGGGGCACCAACTGCTGAACGAAATGTACACAACTGATGTGTTGGGCTGCAAATCTAACCGGGCAAGACTCTCATTTTCTTTCACACCCAGTTCAAACTCTATAGGCCTGATCAATGGACCAATTGCGTAAACTGATGGCCAGCCCTCTTGGGCATTGTTTCTAAAAGCTTTGATTGTATTAGGTTTCAATTCCTCAAATGAATTTACCAAAATGCCCTTCATGTCTAACAGGTTCTTGCATTGTTGGAGGAACGTAGGGTACACTGCATCCGACCTTAATTGAACAGGCTCTACCAAATCGGTTCCATAAATCGGCACACATCCCGGTAATCGAATTGGTTCTTCCAGGTCCTTTAAGTTACCTGGATTAGATTTGTCCAGTTCAGGCATATGCAAACATAAAAACAAGGTCATGCAAGAACAAGGGATGAACCTATAGCAGGGTATCCCCAGTTGTAAGCCCGAATCCGTGGCATAAAAGGAAAACATGTCCATGACTAAGGCTGAAAGACGGCCAGTGGATTGGTATTGAAGAAATAAAAGAAAAGGGATCAAGTCCTCAGAAATAATTCATCACTGGACGAAATAAAGGCCAAGATTCAAGTGCAATCTGTTTCCAAATCAAGTCAACCAAAAGATGCTCAGAATGATCAATTTAGATCTCATCATAGCATAGCTTCCATCTAGGAAAAAATATAGCCGTTGCATATATATTACTGAATATATCTTTCCACTTTTGTAAATTGTAAAAATAGAAAATACCAAACGGTCATTAGGACCAAGGAGTCTATATATACGTGTAATATCTGTTCATCAATCAATTGAAAAAACAGCTTATTCAGAATTACTCAAAATCTCTAAAATTCCATCATGGTATCAGAGACCATCTGATCCATACTTCCGCTATATCAAAACCAACAAAAAATAAACAGCAAAACAAGAAAAATTTGAGACCCAAAGATGGCTCAAAATCAAGACAAATTGACTACAGAATTACTGAATGAAAGAAACTACCCGACATGGGCACGGGCTGTCTCATTTGCACTTAGTGGTAGAGGCAAGATTGGGCATATCACTGGCACAAAGAAGAAGCCGGTGGCAGCAAAACCAGCCGAGCCAACAGATGCAGAAATAAAAGCAATAGAAGATTGGCAAATGTCCGATCATCAGGTTATGACTTATATCTTCAATTATATTGAGCCTAAACTGTCAAAATTGTTCTTCTACACTAATAGTGCTAGAGAACTTTGGAAAAAGATAGAAACTATGTATGGCAACCAAAATAATCATGCCCACATCTATCAACTTAAACAAGAAATCTATCGAGCAAAAAAGGGATCCAGTACCAACACTGAATACCTGATTGAACTCCAAGCCAAATTCGATGAGTTGGATGAGTACCTCCCTCCAACCGATGATCCATTAGAAATCCAGAAGCGTCAATCCCATGATCGGATTTATATCTACCTGGGGGGGCTGGACGACAGCTACGACGCCCTCAGGTCTCAAATCCTTGCCTCCGACCCACTGCCCTCCTTCACAGAAGTGGTGGCTAAGATACACAATGAGGATTCAAGAAGGGTCGCCATGAACTATCCTCCTGCACCGTCCCACGACAACCATGCCATGACGGCCAAGGTTGGCCACCGCAACCCTAACTCTAGCTCGGGCACAGAGAAGAAAGGAGGCCAAAGCCATCGCACACACTGTAACAAGGACAATCATGAGAGGGATCAATGCTGGTTCCTCTACCCTCATCTCCGGCCGAGCAAGAAGAGAGGGGGAGATGGTGGCGATCGAGGCAAGAAGTGGAACCGAGGAGAAAGAAAAGGATACGGTGCGGCTATCGAATCCTCGCGCGACAATAAAATGGAAGGCAGTGAATTCGGATCTGAAGCTGGTCCAGTCGGGTCAATTGACTCAACCCAATCGCTGAGCACAAGTCAGATAAACCAACTTATTTCACATCTGAGCAATCTGCTGCCACAAGGACAAAACGGTAAAAACACCGGTATTGTTTCTCTGTTTTCTGTAAATTTAAAAAATTCAACTTGGATTTTAGATTCTGGTGCGACTGACCATATGACCGGAAATAAAGCCTTGTTAGTTGAACATCAAGACCTGAATAACCAACAACATGTTACCATTGCAAATGGACTTAGAATTCCAATACGAAGTGTTGGTAAACTAGAAATCTTTGGTAAAAAAATAAGTGATGTCTTGTATCTACCGGACCTTAGTACAAACCTAATTTCTGTTAGCAAATTGACAAGTGAATTAAATTGTAATATTATTTTTTCATCCAAAAATGTTGTTTTTCAGGACAAAACAACTGGGAAGAAAATTGGTGAAGGCAGCTTAGAGAATGGACTCTATCATTTAAATTTTTTCAATAAAAGCTTTGTAGCAAAAAATAATGTTGACAATAAACTTTGGCATTTTCGAGTTGGTCACCCGTCCGACAATGTTTTTTCAAAAATTTTTCCTTCTTCAAAGATTGATTCTAGCAATTGTGATGTCTGTCATTTCTCTAAACAATCGAAACTACCTTTTTCTTTATCTTATAGTAAAACTACCAAAATTTTTGAGCTTGTTCACTCTGACGTTTGGGGCCCTGCGCCAGTTGACTCTTATAATCACTATAGGTATTTCGTTACTTTTATTGATGATTTTTCTCGAACAACATGGGTGTATTTACTAAATAATAAAAGTGAAGTTTTTTCGAAATTTCAAGAATTCTCAAATTTTGTGGAAAACTAATTTGACACTAAAATTAAAATTTTTAGAACTGACAATGGAACAGAATATTTAAATAAATATTTTGGTGATTTTTTGAAACAAAAAGGAATTTTGCATCAAACAACTTGTGTGTATACTCCGGAACAAAATGGGGGTCTCTGAACGACAAAATCGTCATCTTTTAGAAGTCACTAGATGCCTACTTTTTCAATGTAACGTTCCTAAAATTTTTTGGTCTGATGCTGTTCTCACGGCTGCTTATCTCATCAACAGACTTCCCAGTATTATTTTAAAAAATAAAAGCTCATTCGAACTTTTATATAAAAAGAGGATCAGTCTTGAACATCTCAAAGAATTTGGTTGCACTTGTTTTGTTCACGTTAAAAGAAATGACAAATTAGATACAACAGCCATCAAATGCATTTTCCTTAGGTATTCTACACAAAAAAAGGGTTTCAGATGTTACGATCCAACTACACAAAAATCCTAGATTTCAAGAGATGTCCGTTTCTTAGAGAATGAACCTTTTTTTAAAAATGACAAACAAATGCAACCAAATCCTGAGAATCAGACTCCTCTTCCTGCACTAACATTATTTTAAGGTACTATTGAAGAAGGAATAGTTGATGAGATAAGCACAGGGGGGGAAATGAACAAGGAAATGTGCTAAGAAGATCAACAAGAATTACTCGACAACCTGAAAGACTTCAAGATTTTGTCACCTATCAGGTAAGTCAGGTAAGTTATCCAATCCAAAATTATCATTCTTATGAAAATATATCTAAAGAATATAAAGCTTTCCGTAGATCAATTTCCGAACAACCAGACCCTATCAACTATTATGAAGCCCAATCTAATCCTATTTGGCATAAAGCCATGGTTGAAGAAATAGAGGCCCTTGAAAAAAATAAAACTTGGGATATAGTTTCGTTACCAAAGGGCAAGAAACCAGTAGGATGCAAATGGGTGTACAAAACCAAATATAATAGTGATGGGACAATAGAAAGATATAAAGCTAGATTAGTAGCGAAAGGCTTCACACAAACCTATGGGATAGACTACCAATAAACCTTTGCACCTGTAGCAAAAATGAATACATTTAGAATTCTTCTATCGGTGGCCACAAACATGGGATGGAGTTTATACCAAATGGATGTAAAAAATGCCTTTTTACAAGGCACCCTTGAAGAAGAAGTCTACATGAAATTGCCACCAGGTTACAAAGAACATCTAAGTGAACAAATGGTGTGTAAGCTAAAAAAATCAATCTATGGACTTAAGCAATCTCCTCGAGCATGGTACGGTAAACTTAGTAACTCTCTCTTAAAGCAAAATTTTTTCAAGAGCACTGTAGATACTTCTCTCTTTATTAGACATTTTAACAATACAACCACCATTGTATTAGTTTACGTTGACGACATTATTATCACGGGAAATAATAATGATGAAATTAAAAAGGTAAAAAATTATTTACAAACAAACTTTGAAATCAAAGATTTAGGTTTGCTTAAGTACTTCTTAGGCATCGAGATTGCTTACTCCAATAAAGGTTTGTTCTTATCTCAAAGAAAATATATTCTTGACTTTTTAAAAGAAACAGGTAAGCTTGGTGCAAAACCAGCTAGCACACCAATGGAACCAAACAAAAAGATTAATCCTGAAGATGGTGAACCTTTAAAAAAATATTAACCAATACCAAAGACTTGTAGGGAAATTAATTTACCTCACTGTTACCAGACCAGACATTACTTTTGCAGTCAGTACAGTAAGCCAATTTATGCATGCACCAAGAACAACACATCTTGAGGCTGTTGAAAGAATACTTAGGTACCTTAAGGGAACACCAGGTCAAGGAATATGGTTAAGCAAAAATAATTCTAACGAAGTTATTGGTTATTCTGATGCAGACTGGGCTGGCAGTCATGACAGAAAATCAACAACAGGATATTGCACTTTTGTTGGTGGAAACCTGGTAACATGGAAAAGCAAAAAGCAAAATGTAGTGGCACGATCAAGCGCTGAAGCAGAATACAGGGCAATGGCCTCAACAGCATGCGAACTAATCTGGATCAAGCAACTCCTAAGTGACATGGGAATAGCATGCAACAAACCAATGCAAATGTATTGTGACAACCAAGCTGCACGTCATATTGCATCAAATCCAGTGTTCCACGAAAGAACAAAAGCACATTGAAGTGGATTGTCATTTTGTGAGAGAAAAAGTACAATATGGACAAATTGAAACTCCATTTGTTAGAAGTGCTGAACAACTAGCCGATATACTGACAAAGGCCTTAGAAAAAAGGAAACTTCAATAATATTACAACCAACTTAGGTTTAATAAATCTATATAAACCTAACTTGAGGGGAAGTATTGAAGAAATAAAAGAAAAGGGATCAAGGAAGTATTGAAGAAATAAAAGAAAAGGGATCAAGTCCTCAGAAATAATTCATCACTGGACGAAATAAAGGCCAAGATTCAAGTGCAATCTGTTTCCAAATCAAGTCAACCAAAAGATGCTCAGAATGATCAATTTAGATCTCATCATAGCATAGCTTCCATCTAGGAAAAAATATAGCCGTTGCATATATATTACTGAATATATCTTTCCTCTTTTGTAAATTGTAAAAATAGAAAATACCAAACGGTCATTAGGACCAAGGAGTCTATATATGCGTGTAATATCTGTTCATCAATCAATTGAAAAAACAGCTTATTCAGAATTACTCAAAATCTCTAAAATTCCATCAATTGGAGATCTTTCAATTACAGTTGGATTTGTGGTAGGTTCAATCTTGTAGTAAGAAATACTTGAGTCAATGGGTCGGTATTTTTAGGGAAAGAGTCAGGAGATGGGAATGGCAGTGTGATAGCATTGACATTGTCAGGAAGCGTTTCGAGGAGTGACAAATATTCAGCGGATGTAGGATTAGTTGAGTTTATGAGCAGAGTAATGGACAGGTTATGTACAGTTGCAAGGCGGTTCGCGAGTTGCAGGCAGGGAATAAGGTGGCCCATTCCTGGGCTACATACAATGGCCACGTAACTGTTATCCATGGCCAGGAAGCAGTGTTGTTGAGTTGGAAGGTGAAGTGAGCATGTTTATATAAAATGGCTTTTCTCATTGTTTGGGCACCCGAAACTACCAACGAGAACGTGAGTTGACAGGTTGCAGACAGAATAAGCACTTTTTTTAATTTGCATCTTGAACATGATGCATTAATATACTGCACATCGTTTGGTAGAAGGCTTTCAAATTGAGGGGTTGTTTTTTTTTTTTTTTTTTTTTTTTTTTTTTTTGGGGGGGGGGGGGGGGGGGGGGGGTGGGGGAGGAGGGGCGTGTTTCAAGATTAGATCAGGAGTCAAATTCATTTTTAAATATATTTATAGGTAATTAAATTATTGATAATATATTTTAATGATCTTTTAAAGAAAAATAAAATATTCTTTGAAATTTCAAATTTTCTCAGTATGACCTTCATACTTATAAAATTAATAAATTATAGTTAGTATTATGATATCAAATCTGTAGATTTGTATGTTTAAAATTAAATTCATTGAAAAATTGTATGTCTCTGTCTTTCAATTGAAAAGTATAAGGTCTGTCATTACTTTAACAAAACAAATAAAAAAAATCTGAAAAAAAGAAGCTCATTGATTGCCAGGCTCTCAGGAAAAACTGATAAGACAGAAAAGTTTTTTTTTTTTTTAAATGTTGGTACAGCGCATGTAATATTTTTGTTTTGTGGGTCAACGGCTCGATCTAATTTGAGGCCGAAATATAAAAGTACGGTGTGGACGTTATGCAAGCAAAATGACTAATGCTTGGTCTTCCCTCCCAAAAAAATAAATTAAAATGATAATACTAAAAAAGTTGATTGTTCCAATTTGCAATATTTGGTTGGGATTCGGAAAAAATAGTTTTCCAAACGATGCCTATATTTGGTAAGATTTAAGATATTAAGGGTTAGAGCCCTTGAGCAAACTGCACGGCCCGGGTAGAGCTAAGAAATTATATTTTCTCCAATTATCAAATAAATTCTGGCATTTTAATATCTGCACCTATAAATGCTCATCAATTCATCAATATAAAATTAGACTTGATGTCTCGATCTATACTATACCACAATACCAGTTTTCAATATAAAGAGTCACAATATTTTACATGTGCAGCTTTAAATACGTGGAGAAAAAAATTTATATCCACAAAAAAAAAATATTGTGAAAATAAAAGTAATAAAAACGTGCTAATTTTTTAAGTTTTTATGAATTATCAATCTTAGGTTCTTATGATAAATTGGCTCCGGAATATAGGCCAAAGTGCTTAATTAATTACCAAGTGGGTACTGCCAGACCAAAAAAGCCCGAGCCACTTTTTTATGTGTTTTTTGAAGGTTATATGTGAGTAATCTCTATCTCTACTATCTCTACTACTTATAAATACACCTAGAGAAAGGTCACAACAATTTTTGTTAACAATTTTTATACCGTTGATCTGTAAATGTATGGTTAGATCTGTCTCAACACATCTCTATGCGCACACAAGGAAAGAATTATCTCGGTTTTGAATTGCTGCACAGAAGGAAAAAATTTTCTTTGGATTTGATTGGTTTTTCATCTAATATAGAAACAATTGAATAACATATCAATTTGTATCGATGGTAAATTAAGAAACATATTTTTATTGTCTAACATTATTTTGTTTTTTTATTTGCCCACATATGAGGGCATCTTATGCTAGTATCTGTTTAATTTCTTCCCATAGAAGATGATTGTTTTCGATATTAGAAGAAAAAAAAAAAGTTAACATATCTGAAAACTTTACTAGGTTGTCTCCCAATTTTGCTGGAGGCCGGTTCTTAGACAACATATTTGGTCCCGTTGCCATGGAAGGAATGAAAGAGAAGGCAAATAAATAAATAAATAAATAAAATCCTTGCAACATCACAGGACAATAAACTAATTAATAAGCATTGTTAAGCAAAAATGTGAAATAAAGATTACCAAATAATTATTACATTTCGTAGAAAATAACAAAAACAGAAATATCAAATAACCAAGTATCCTGGTTCCCAAATAGGAAAATGGTATTATAAGACCGTACAAACTTCTCATCAAGCGCACAATAATTTGAAGCTTTAAACCATGTATATAATACATCAAACCACAGTTTTCTTCCACTCTTCAATGACCTTCACCGTTGCTTTGTATGAAGATCCACCTTCAAGCAATGCATCAGCAGCGGCATTTTTGAGATCTCCGGCTCTCTGCTTCAGCGCCTCACCTTCTTCCCCTTCCATAACACACTTAACAACCCTTGCAATCTCATCCTTTGATACCAATCCACAATCTAACTCCTTTGGCCTTAAACACACCTTGGCACCATCAGTCAACAACGCGGCATTCAATCTCTGCTCGGCATGTAATGGAAGCGCCACCATAGGCACACCATTTGTAATGCTCTCAAGCACTGAGCTCCAACCACAGTGCGTCAGGAACAATCCAATGGACTTATGCTTTAGAATGGCCAATTGAGGTGCCCATGAAGTGGCTACATAGCCTGTTTCTTTGGTTCTTTCAATGAAGCCCTCAGGTAGTGTATCTGAGGACCAGTTAATAACCCATAAAAACCGGTGGCCACTTAGTTCTAACCCTAAGGCTAGTTCATTCATTTGTTTTTGATTCAGGACACCCCAACTACCAAATGACACATAGACAACAGACTTATCGGGTTGTGAATCTAACCATGTTAGACTCTCATGGTTTTGGTCTGATTCAGACTCGATAGGCCGGGTCAATGGGCCCACAGCATAGATCGGTGGTCTAGCCTCGTTGGGCTCTTTGAAGGATTCTGCCACACCTGGTTCCAATTCTTCATACGTGTTTACCAAAATGCCCTTCATTTCAGACAATTGTGTACAGAGTTGTAGAAAACCATGGTACATTTCACTATCCCGGTATTGAAGTGGCTCGACCAGATCTGGACCACTTATTGGCACACAACCAGGCAACTTGACTGGTTCTGGCAGATCTTTGAACATGCCTTGGTATGACTTCACCAGTTCTGGCGCATGAAGATTCAATGCCAGTGCTGTGTACGGTGATGGATAGAACAAATAACATGGCAATCCCAGCTGACCCGCCATTTCCTTGGCTGGAAAAGAGAAAAGATCAATGACCAAAGCGGAGAGACGCTTTGTAGATAAAAGGTTAGCCAGAGTAGACTGGACATGTGGTAGGCTCGAGAGAACGGTTAGAATGATTTGTGTCATCGGGCTTGCACCATCTGGTATAGAATTTGGAGGTGGTGCTGGTAATGTTATGGCATCGACTCCATCCGGAAACGATTTGAGGAGAGAAAGATAAGCAGGGTTTGTAGGGTTGTCAGAGTTTATGAGAAGAGTAATGGCAATGTTGCGCACTTTTGCTAACCGGCTTGCGAGTTGCGCGAAAGGGATCAAGTGGCTCATGCCCGGGCTGCACAAGAGGGCTAAGTGAGCACTGCTGCCTTCCATTTTTGTTGGTGGGTTTTAATTTGAATTCAATTGATGGTGAGATGAAGAATTTTGTGTGTTTAAATAGAGGTTTTTCATCTGGATTAGAGCTCGGAGACTTGGATTTAGTTTTAATTTAATTTTTTGTATGATTGGATTAGAGCTCGGAAACTTGGATTTGGTATTGATTTTAATTGTTTTATAATTCCTGATAGATAAATATAGCAATATAAAATACAGTTGGATCACACTTTTGAGAATTCTGTGTGCTAAACCGGATCCAGACCAGATGGAAAATTGGAAGATGGAATTATTCAGGCATTTACTAAAAGAAGCAAGTGGCGAATTAAATATTATGGTTTTTCGTTACTCTCCAGTCTCTAGAAACCGGATATAAGCTATTTAACAAAAAAGGAAAACTATACTTGTCTCTACTATTTCCCCAGAGATCATAATCTGTTGGTTTAGATAGAAAGGAAAGGTTAAAAGAGCAATGTGACATGTTAGCTAGGAGAGCGGAACAAATGCGTGTTATATGTTTATAGTAACTAGATTTTTTAAAAAAAAAAAAAAAAAAAGCGTATCAAGTTAGGTGCCGACATTGTTAATTTAGTATCAAAATTTGAAAAATGGAAGTGTCCATGTGACATAAATGAGGATGTCAATGACAAAATAAGAATATAATTACAAATGCGGAAATGCCATTGAATTTATTCGTCCAGAAATATTACCTGCTCAATCTATACATAAGAAGCTAGACATATTTTTCATGACATATTTAAAAGGCATCTTATGGAATGGTGTATCTATGTGATATACTGATATATTTACTTCATACTTCATAGATTAATTTACATATGCGTGATTTGTACAGATTTCCAATGCCATGTGAAATTTACCACTGCTTTGGTACATAGTAAGGATATAGCAAGACTCGTTGTATTTCCACCCTTATTAAAACAGGGACGTCAGAATACTTATAAATTTTGAACCAAATGGAGATGATTCGCCTAGTCCAAAATTAAATTCCCAGAAAATAGGATCATGAGATCGGAGATCCACATGTTGCTGAGTAGAAAAATTTATTAGCTAAAAAGTCAATGGTGCCAATACCTAAATAAAAAAAAAATTAAAAAAAAAAAAACCCAAACATTCAGGTAGACGAGATGAGCAGAAACAAGTCTTATTGAACCATGTTCTCGAATTGTGCAAAATTAAATTCAATTACCCAAACAGGTCAAGCCCACTTACATTGTTACACCCATACTTTAATGCGCGCATCAAGCCTGCCTATTTATTCGGCAAAGAATCCACTTTTCCTAACAGCTCAATCGCAGCCACCAAAGCCCAAAAATATATACATGTTCTATAAAAAGAGCTCCTAAGCCCTAACATGCGCCACATCACCAATTTTAATATTCGTTTATTATTTAAAATATATATATATATATTTGTCTATTTCCTTGGTTGATGCTGAAATGTAGAAATCAGACTGTTCTTTTTAAATTTCTCGGTTACTTTTTATACCATTTTTATGTAGAATTTTACGTATATGGATCAGTTTTGCGATTAATCTGTAGCCTCTGAAAATTTTAGAAAATATTATTTTTTTTAGCAACATTGCAGGTTATGTAGGTAGCAGATAATAGCAGAAATGTGCACCTAAACATGAAAACATAAGAGCTCTGCATCTTATTTTACAAAATGCAACATAATTTTCTTGGAAGGTGAGACTTAATTTGCTGTTGAATCTTCCTTTTCTTTTATCCGATTCGATATTTGTAAAATAATCAGGTGCAGCAATTAGTGTGATTTCCCTTTTTGATTAGTGCCCAACGCATTAGACAAATATGGCCTAATGAGGAAAATCAAGCATTATCACCTAATTGAGGGGAGAGAACGGAGTTTATGGTTTCCAAGTCGGTCCGTAAATACATTGGACTTGGGGTTCTATATTGAATACATTAGAATTTCGATAATACTTGTTGCATTTGCAGAATTATATTGAATACATACTTCATTACTTTTGTAGTTTCGTGTAGAGAGAGAGTAAATTATGTTTGAAGAAAATTATACATAATTCACTTTTTCTATGTCTGAAAAAAGAAACTATATACTAGTTTAAATTTTCTGAATGACAGTTAAGTAGGCAGAATTTTGGATTTTGTACTCTAATATATACTTTATACACAATCATAGGAAATTAGGAATTACACACAATAAGGACTGCTTCCCTAGAATAGACCTATAGACGAGAAAGCATATTTAAAATGGAGATAAACAAAGAAGCATAAATAAAATATTGTAGAGTATGGTACATTTCCAAGTTAACATCGAATTGTACAAATAGAGTCGTTTACAACTAAAATCGAATTATCTTTTACTGTTTTTTTTTAAGTATATACGTACATTTGATAGTCGAACTTTAAAACAAGAAAAAACAATTAATAACAATTCTAACCTTTCTCAAGTTCAACAAAAAATATTAAATCAAGTATGAATGGGGCGTTAAAAATATAATAAAAAATCTGAATTAATTATATTATTTATACATTTAAATGTTTTTTAATTTTTTTTTATTGTCAGAGCAAAATCGAGAGACAACTCCAGTCTTCAAATGTAGAAAATATTTGAGGCATTAAACCCAATTATTAAAGAATTTTTTTAAGAAAAATTTTCTAATTTTTAATTAGCTTAACTGAACCAAGGATAATATGCTTTTTTTTATTTATATGAAGATGTTTAACAAATCTCACATAAGATCACTTGAATTTTTGAATAACTTACACCTTGACAATAACGTCATTCGACAATATGATTATATATATATAGATATATATACTAAAAAATTATTACATAAAGAAGCTACAGTAGTTTCTCCAGAATTTTAAATGTTGTATTATATATTAAAAAATATCGAAGTATTTATATAACTAATTTGTACGTCAAAGTACACTGAATCAAAATTTATAAATTTTTGTAAATTTGCGTTCTAAAGAATTGATTATTAAGAATTTTTTAATATAGTTTGCATGCAGCGCTCTTTAAAATTAAATACCAGTCCGACAAGTTAATTGTTCGTATAGAAACCGCTAGTCGTTAAAATCAGATTTTTCTTGCAGATAAATTCGTTCTCAAGGAAACTTTCGAAAACCGGTCCAACTCCAACTTTTCAAAAAGATATTATCTACTCATGAACAGTCCTTCTCAAGAAAACAAAGAATCTACCATTGGTTCAAAAACTCGGCCGATTCCGAGTTGAATCGGATGAATCGGATCGAAATCGGCAGGTACTGAGCCGATTTTGATGGGTTTGGAGCGGAATCGGGTTGATATGTTCAAGAACTATCATTAATGGTGGTGCTCACCAACGGATTAAGGAGAAAGGATGTAGGGAACATTACCAGAGGTGTCTAGAGCGAGAGAGACGTGTGAGAGGCCGGTGGAACGATGTAGGAGGAGGGTGGCTTCCCCTCGAATGGGTGGTTCAGCGGCCCCTTTTTTTTTTGAAGCGATGTAATAAGGCTAGACGGGAAAAAAAAAAAAAGGAAGTTGGGGAAGAAAGGTCCCAACTGGACCTCTCCAGTTGATCATTATTTTTATATTTTGGACGGCTCAGATTTTATTTGATTAAAAAATTATTTAAACAAAAACATGCTTGATAAAAAAAATGATAAAAAATATAGAAAAATTGTTAATTTTTTATTCTACAATCCTAACGGAACATTTAAGCTAAAAAATGTTTGCATATCAAAAATTTTTCTAAATAAAATTATTAATAAAAAATTTTAATTTTTTAAAGTTTAAGGGTATCACAATAGCTTCCTTAATTACATAATTGTTATGTCTTAATTGATTTTATACTTCTAATTGATGATTTCAAGCTTACATTTGACATAATACTTTTTTCTAATTTTTTATATTTTTTCTGAATTTTAATTGCATAAAAAATGATTTCTGTGAAAAATCTAATTTTCCGATCCGATTCACCCGATTTTTTCCGATTTGTCCGATTCGACTTCTTGGACCAACTAATTCTGATTCTGATTTCGATTTTCAGAACCATAGAATCTACACCACACGTGTTAAAGGATAAGATAGTAGAAGTTCATTTTTTGTCTTATCTATCTTCAGTTTTAACCTAAAAGTTTGTCGGCTTGGTGGGCCTGGGGCGTACCGCGTACATCAAAAAATATGTGACCACTAATACGATATGATATGTAGGTATTTCCACAGAGAGGGGAAGAGAGAGAGAGAGAGAATAACAATGGAGAAAAGTCGTAGCATAGTTTGTGTGACAGGGGCATCAGGGTATATTGGTTCCATCCTGGTAAAGAAACTTCTTGAGAGAGGTCACACTGTTCATGCAACTCTAAGGAACTTAGGTATCAATCCACAATCCATCTCTTTTCCTCTTCACTTGACTGAAATTATACAAATTAACAAATTTCTCTGGTTTAACTGTTTAAGTACCATCACAAAATCTCTTCACTCAAAGTCAAAGGTCAATAACGTAATTGAGTAAGAAAGAAATGATGAAAGAGTACATGTATTAGTATTGGTTAAACTTAAAACCAATAATACATGCTTTAATTTGCATAGGAGATGATACAAAAACTGGGCTTTTAAAGAAACTTCCTGGAGCAGATACACATCTTAAGCTATTTGAAGCTGACATATATAATTCGAGTTCGTTCGAATCGGCAATCGAGGGATGTAACTACGTTTTTCTTACTGCAACTCCATATCAACGCAACGTCAACAGCACTCAGGTATTTAAATTTCTTAAGCAATGATTTATAAAATTAATCTGTAAATTGATCAATTTTTCAATTAATGAATGAGTTAGAAATTACTAGTTTTCAAACAATATGCATTGTGTTATTTACTAATAATTAATAACTTCATTCATTAGTACAAAATGCATATAAAAATCAACAAATACATATTTTCGGGGTCCTCTGATTACACATTGGCATGGGTATGGGTGCATCACCCCTAATGGAAATGGTCAAAGAGACACCATTTGATTTGGCTATTAATCCAATACTTGAATTAGACATGGGTTTATTCCTTTTCTCATTATTTTTGTTTTGGCGGACTAGTATCATCATCCATCATGCAAGCAACATATCGTTAGGTATAGGCGTATAGCTTAAATAAGTTTTTGATAAATTGAAACAAGATAGAAAATGGCCTCAATTAACAAAAAATTAGGTTAAATTTTGAACCTCTCAGAAAGTGACCTACTCTCTGTTGAATTGTTTGGAATTAAAACATAATTAAACTTATTAAACAATTTCGAACTATTTCCTTTCATTATTCAAGTATTTTCTATCAAACGTAAATATTTATATCATAATTATATTGTCTAATTAACATTTCACAATTCATATAAAATAACAAATTGTGATAAGAACTTACAGGATTGGAGAGTAGACATGGTGTTTGATGGAATATCCGATCTTCTTCAATTTTGCTTAGTAAATTTGATGGCAAATTATGGTATTTTAACATGTTATGAGGATTAAATAACTAAGAAGGAATCAAATATTAAATGAATATGGTTCATTGGATTTTATTTTCATCAAAATCTAGTGCACCCTTTAATTTAATATACTAAATTTGGTTTATACTTAATAATATAATAATATAGGCCACAAATTAATTCTAACATTTTCTTTCCAAATCCTCTCAAAATCCAGCTAAACGACATAGCGCAGTTCAAAGACACCATAGAGGCTTCACTTGATGCAATCCAAACAATTATTCAGCAATGTGAGAAATCCGGCACGGTAAAGCGCATAATCTACACAGGTTCCATCATGGCTGCTTCATCGCTTAAGGAAGACGGTACTGGATTCTCAGGCTGTATTGACGAATCATGCTGGACTCCCCTCAATCTCACTTCCCCTTACCCCAGCAATTTTGAAGTTGTACGTTTTCTTAATCATCCATTTCGAGGAAACTCATGTTGAATAACTTCAGTGTGGCTAAATAACCATGAGTATTATGGAGAATATGCAACTTGAGTTAGATTTAAAACACACAAAAAAAAAAAAAAAAAAACCATTAAAGACGAATGTCGCTTCAGACAGTTTGAATTTAAGCCTTTTTAATGTAAATTTGGGCTCTGTTTTCCTCCCAAAATGCACAAGCGCGCATTACTGGGCCTTGAAGCTAATTATCATTGTGCCCATAGAATCTTGTAAACTAGTCCGATGTAAGCTGCTGGTTAATTTTTCATTGCTGTTAATTTATTATATATATTTTTTCTAACAGGTCTATCTTTGTTTATTATTATTATTTTTTTTTTTTGGGAACAATGAGCAGGCATATACGAGCTCGAAGACTCTTTCAGAGAAAGCCTTACTAGACTACAACCACCACAAAAAAGGGAATTCTTTCGCGGTTGTAAGTCTAAGCATTGGACTTGTTGGAGGCGAAACGATCCTCTCGTCCTTACCAGGTAGTGTATCAGTAATAGTCTCGCCACTAACCGGTGTAATGATATGCTACACACAGCTCAAGATGTTTCAGAAATTGTTGGGTTCAGTACCACTGGTACATGTAGATGATGTCTGTGAGTCCCTTATCTTTTGTATGGAGAAGCCATCCATGGCTGGGAGATTCATATGTGTGGCTGCGTATCCATCAATGAAAGACATTGTGGAGATTTACAGAGATGCGTTTCCTGAGATTTGTGTAATCAAAGAGTTAGACCATTGATCTCTCTATTCTACTAAGAACATTTTTATAAAGGGAATTGACTTCCATTTTTGATGATTTGCAATATGATACAACTTAAATTTGAAATCCCGACTTCGGCATCTGTTGATGTCGTATATTTTTCTTTAATGAATATGGTGATATTCCTCTAGCAATTTCATTAGTTGCTTATATTGCTATTTTTATTGTCATGTCTTTATCTCTAATCTTTTTTTTCCCCCTTAAATTTCAGTGTGGAAGAAGATTTCACAAAAGTAGAGGGAAAATCTACAAAACTAGTTGATGCTGGGTTCAGATACAAATATGGTCTAGAGGAGATACTAGAAGATAGTTACAAGTGTGCCAATAGACTAGGACTGCTCAAATAACTATTCTACAAATTAATTCGTTGGAAATTGTAAATACGTGTGAACTTATCTTTGTATTGCACTATTGCTCTTTATTCTTGTATACCAGTGATTGCATTCTAATTTTCCTCATATAATGATCCAATTTGAGATTTATCGATCCTCAGATTAGATTTAAGAAGACAGAAAAGGAACTGATGATACTCTTCAAATGCTCTATTAGGAAGCTGAACTGGATTACTATAATAAATTCCAAACAAAAAGTAAAGGAACTCGATTCTTCTTGGTATCAATCCTGTTCTCGTATATTTCGTCTTTTTATCTGTTTAAGTTTGTCTCTTTTGTTTTTGTTGGAATATCACTTGCTAAATTGAAAGGAACTATCAGGAGACTAAATGCTCGCTAGAACTCTCGTACGTGATAATCGAAATAACACTGTAGAAGAAGCTGAAAACAACAGACTGGATGCCTCCAGTATAGATGAAATGGACAGCTCAGATGATTAGGTGAAACAGATTTCAGTTAATGTGTTCGGCAGTTTGTTGTGTGTATGTAGCCTAGGGACACTCATAGCATTCGATATAAATATCTTCTGTATCTCCAAAAACACGATAGAGAAAATAACAAAATATCTTTCAAGATTTACTTTCTCTCTCCAAACTTCATCATGGTATCAGAGCGATCATAGAAGCACACGCTTCAAGATCCAAGAAAACTCAATTGAGCTTCAGATGTCGACAATGGCGAGCTCAACCACTACATCTGTACCTGTGGTGTCTCGATCGGCTGTTCCGATCAATGTCAATCATCAGATTCAAACTGTTCTCAGCCATGACAACTTTCTTCTGTGGCGTTCTCAGATCACGCCAGTTCTCAGAGGTCATGGTCTAATTGGCTATGTGGATGGATCCAAGACAGTTCCAGCTCCTGTGATTACCAATGGCGATAATGTTGTCATCAGCAATCCTGAGTTTCAAGAATGGCAGCAACAAGATCAATTGATTCTGGCGTGGTTGTTCAGCTCTCTCTCTCAACAAGTTCTTGCTCAAGTTGTAAATTGTCAGACGAGTGCTGAGCTCTGGCGCTGTCTCAACACCTTCCACACCTCGCAATCAGTTGCAAAAGTTCTTGATCTGAGGCTTCAACTCCAAACAATCAAGCGAGGTGGTGCTTCTTGCTCACAATTTCTTCAACAAATTCAGGGAATTGCCGATCGGCTCAGAAGCATTGGATCTGATGTACCAGACCATGATCTGGTACTGTACACTCTTCAGGGATTGGGTACCGAATTTGAAACTTTTGTTACTGCTGTTTCTATGCGTGAAAATTGTCCATCTATGAGTGAATTGACTAGTATGATTTTAGCTCAAGAAGCTAGGATTCTTACCTCTCTCAAGTCTCAGATTCTCTCAGTTAATTTTGTGTCTGGTCAAACCTCTAATGCTGCTGGTAACAGTGATCAGTCAGCTTTCTTTGTACAAAATAACAAAGGAAAAGCTCCAGCTCAACAAAATCAACAAAATTATCACTCAAATAGGGGGAATTATAGAGGTAGAGGGAGAGGAAATTATAGAGGCAGAGGGAGAGGTCGCACTTACACTCCACAATCCAGTAACCAGCAAACTCAAAATGCTGAAAACTCCCAATGTCAGATATGTACCAAGTGGGGTCACTCAGCTCTGGAGTGTTACCACAGATTTGATATTAGGTACACTGTTACCTCCAACCCCTCACCTCAACCACCTCCTCAGGCCATGCTAGCTGAACCAGCTCCTACAACTGCATCAAACTGGTACATTGATTCTGGTGCTACTTCCCACATCACCTCTGACATCAATAACCTGTCTTCATATCATCCCTATGAGGGTCCAGAGGCTGTGCACATTGCAAATGGTACAGGTTTGAAAATTACTCACAAAGGACTTGCTTACATACAGACTGGTACCAAAACCCTTAAATTAATAAATGTTTTGCTGGTACCAGACATTACCAAGAACCTATTAAGTGTATCTCAGCTATTGGCTGATAACAATGTCAAAATTGAATTCTCATCTGATTCCTGTTTTGTAAAGGATCTAGCAACCAACAAGGTGCTTCTGCATGGCAGTTTGAGTAATGGATTGTATGCTTTGTCTCAAGATTGTTCAACCTCTTCTCAACAACAACTATTTCTTGCCAGTTTAGACTCTTCTGTTCTATGGCATTATAAACTTGCACATTGTTCTGTTAATGTTTTAGATAGACTCAGAAAAGCAAGAATTATTGTTTCTAAACCTATTTCTTGTAATAATTGCATTGGTTGTAATAAAGCTAAAGCTCACAAGCTCCCATTTATGTTGTCAAATAGCACTACTTCTAAACCCTTAGAACTGATCCACTCTGACATGTGGGGTCCTTCTCCAGTGGCCTCTGAAAGGGGTAATAGATATTATGTGAGTTTTACTGATGATTTTACTAGATTCACCTGGTTATTTCCCTGTGCTTGTAAATCAGATGTGCCCTCTATATTTGACAAGTTTAGAGCTAGAGTTGAAAACCTATTGACTGCCAAAATTCAGAGATTTCAGTGTGATGGTGGCACAGAGTTTAAACCAATTATGAGCCATCATTCTGACATAACTTTTCAAGTGTCATGCCCCCACACACCTGAACAAAACGGAGTGGCAGAAAGAAAGCACAGGCATATAGTGGAGCTTGGCTTGGCCAACATGTTTCACTCCTCCATTCCTTTAAAATACTGGGATTACCTGTTTGAGAGTGTGGTGTTTGTAATAAATAGAATTCCCTCCACATCATCAGGCACTATATCACCTTTTGAAAAAATGTTCAATCAAAAACCAAACTACAACATGCTTCATGTCCTTGGGTGTGCCTGTTTCCCACTTCTGAAACCTTATACCAAACACAAGTTGGAACCAAGGTCAGAACAATGCATTTTTCTGGGATATTCTTCCATGTACAAGGGCTATTATTGTTTGCTTCCTTCCACTCAGAAAATATATATCTCTAGGCATGTTATTTTTGATGAGAATACCTTACCTTTCTCAAATTTGACTACATCTCAGCCAAATCAAACTTCCTTCACTCCTCTTAACAGCACACTAACCTTACTTCCATCAACAATTACCAATTCTGTTTCTCAAAATGCCATCACCTCTACAACCATGGTTTCACAGCTCATTCCACAATCAGTTTCACAACCACCTACAGCAACACCAATAGCCTCTCCTCAACAAACATCAATCCAGTCACCAACAGTCATTCCTTTTCAAACACCACAAACCACTGCACCACTACTTGTAACAACATCTCAAATTCAGTCTGCTAAACCAGTCCACTCCATGGTGACAAGGTCTAAGACCAACAAGCTGAAAACAAAACAATACCCTGATCACAAAGTGTTTCAAGTTGATCATACTTCCATAGTTGAACCCACCTGCTATACACAAGCTGCAAAGCATACATGCTGGCGCCAGGCAATGGCATCTGAATTGACAGCATTGGCTCACAATTCTACCTGGGATTTAGTACCCCCTCCTTCAAATGCTCATGTGATAGGAGCAAAATGGGTTTTCAAAGTCAAATACAAACCAGATGGCTCAGTTGAAAGGTACAAGGCCAGACTTGTGGCTAAAGGTTACAATCAAGAACAAGGCATTGACTATGAAGAGACTTTCAGTCCAGTCATTAAACCCACTACAATCAGAACAGTGTTAACCATTGCTTTGTCTAAACAGTGGTCTATTCAACAATTAGATGTCAATAATGCCTTCCTCCATGGAGACATTGAAGAAACTGTGTACATGGAGCAACCCCCTGGGTTTTCAGACCCAACTCATCCCAATTATGTATGTAAACTGAACAAGGCTATCTATGGACTGAAACAGGCTCCAAGAGCATGGTTCTTTAAACTGAAACAGTTTCTTCTGGCAAATGGTTTCAAGTCAACTCAGTCAGACTACTCTTTGTTTGTATATCAATCTGCACAAGTAATCATCTACTTACTTGTGTATGTGGATGACATCATCCTCACAGGAAACAATGATACAGCAATACAAAAACTCATGCAATTGCTGCATAGTCAGTTCTCTCTGAAAAACTTGGGCAACTTAAACTATTTCTTAGGGATTGAAGTGCATTCTGATGGCTCCACTCTTCATCTCTCACAGTCCAGATACCTTCAAACAATACTTCAGAGAGCTGCCATGCATACAGCTAAGCCTTGTCAAACTCCAATGGCAACTGGCACACAAATGTCAAAGTATTCTGGTACTGCTATGGATGACCCGCAACAGTACAGGTCAATTGTGGGAGCATTGCAATATGCCACAATCACTAGGCCAGACCTAACTTTTGCTGTCAACAAAGCATCCCAGTTCATGGCTAATCCCACTGATCTACATTGGCAATTAGTTAAGAGAATATTGAGGTATATCAGGGGTACTCTCTCCTATGGTCTAAAACTGCAGTCAGCAGCACAGCTGGCACTACATGCATACTGTGATGCTGACTGGGCTGGCTGTCCAGATGACAGACGATCTACTACAGGCTTTGCAATTTTTCTTGGGCCAAACCTCATCTCATGGTCATCCAAGAAGCAGGCCACTGTATCACGTTCGTCTACTGAAGCTGAGTATAGGAGTTTAGCTGCAACAGCTTCTGAACTGACATGGCTGAACTCTCTTCTAGCTGAGCTCAAGTTCAATCCTGCACAGAAACCAACAATGTGGTGTGATAACCTTGGAGCTACGTTTTTGGCAGCAAATCCAGTATTCCATGCAAGAACCAAGCATATTGAGCTGGATTTTCATTTTGTAAGAGAGAAGGTAGAACAGAAGCAACTCTTTGTTAAATACATCTGCTCGGATGATCAATTGGGAGATATATTCACCAAGGGCCTATCTAAGAATCGTTTCCATCTTCTCAGACGCAAGCTGCATGTCTCTGAAGGACAATCCAGCTTGAGGGGGGCTGTAGAAGAAGCTGAAAACAACAGACTGGATGCCTCCAGTATAGATGAAATGGACAGCTCAGATGATTAGGAGAAACAGATTTCAGTTAATGTGTTCGGCAGTTTGTTGTGTGTATGTAGCCTAGGGACACTCATAGCATTCGATATAAATATCTTCTGTATCTCCAAAAACACGATAGAGAAAATAACAAAATATCTTTCAAGATTTACTTTCTCTCTCCAAACTTCATCAAACACCAAATTAAACACGGTCCATGTTTACCACATATGCGCCAACGGCACAATATCTGGTAGAATATCTAAGGTGTAACGAAGCACGCAACGCTGTATTCGAGGATTCTTTGTTGGAATGTCTCTTAATTTTATATATTTTTTAACGCGGTAAATAAAATTTTATAGTTATATTAACAAAATGACAACACGCGATATTTTGACTTTCTTTTGACGTGCATGAATTAATACCATGAAAAACAAGACATACTGAAACTTATTAAACTATTGATGCCCATTGAAATGTCATAATTTTTTCTGTAGAGCAAAACATATAGCAAGTATATGTACCTACTTTGTCATAAGGGTTAGAAGACGTCATTGACTTTAATGTATAAGAACAATATAGAAATAATAAAAACAAAAAAATAATAATAAAAGACATTTGAACTCTTTCATTTGTTTTATAAATCCTGAAATGGTATTAGAGACCCAGTGATTGCCATGCTAGGTCTACGAAGAGAAGGCAACTTAAGCAACATCATTGGTACATATTGCATCGTGCAAATGGGCCATCCCTGATAAACGAGAGGTCAAATCGGTTAGTGGATTTAATAGCTTTGCTTGTTGAAAGATTATGTGTCCCAATAATGCTTTATTATATGACTGAATTTAATCTTGGTGGCTAACAACTTATGTGTGTGTGATGTGGATCCAATTAGAGAAACTTGATGTTTATCGTTTCATACCATGTTTATAATAACAAGTTGGCTTCGTTTTCTTGATGTTTGGAAACTAAGAGTTTTCATCAATTAAAAATTTATCTGTAAAATGAAAACTGTAAAAGGAACTTGAGGCTTTATAAGAACCAAGTGAGAGCCTTTTCACCTTCAGCTCGCCAGCTAATCATGATGCATATATCCTGTAAAATAACCATAGGCGTCAGCCTTGTACAAATTTAAAATTCATACACAGCAATTGCTTGTTAAATACAAATCATGTACATTCAGCAAAGGATTGATATTTGTGGGTGTTTTGTGGAATGTCATATTGTCATGGCGAGCTATAGTTGGTAATGAGCAGGGCAATACAACCTTATTCTGTATGAACTAATCAAGAGGTAGTGCTTTGTAATTATTTGATGTAATTAAATATTAACTAATGAAAACCAAAGAATAAATATATTTAGACCAAGGCCGTGCTTTTATCTACTTAATGGAGTTCAATGCCAACTGATATTTCCCACTCCTATGAAAACATCAAATGCTTTTTAACAACAGTAGTTTGATGGATATTCGAGAGGTAGTTTGCTGCATAATGAGAAGAAATTTTAATTTAAGAATGACAAGATTAGTGCAGCATTTTCCTAATATTTTTTATATGTTCCGAAAAAAAAATATATATATATATATGAAACACAACTTTGAAGATGGATCATCATTTGTCACATTTTTTTTTTTTCTTTTTTTTCCCTCTCGTTGTCCATCACTGCCAAGAAGCACACATTAGATAGCAAAGTGGTACCACTTGTTTCCAGGATACCAATGTTGTTTATACACGAGAACCAAAAATGGTTTTGAGTTTGATAGCTTGTAATTGTTGAACCGGGTAGAGTTTGACTAAGAGAAATGGTATACTAATCTGCTTTAAAAATAAAAGATAAAAAGAATACAATGATGTGGGCATACCAGTGAGATTTATATTATATATAACCAAACATTAGTGGTACTCCAACTACTTTTGGTGGACATAATGGTTCAAATATTCATTACTTGCTCAAAACCGATCCTAATAAACAATAGATGCAATTTAACATCTGAGATGCTATAATAAAACTTGGAATAAATTCAACAACAAAATATGAAACTGGATTATATACTTCTATACTGAAAATATATTTTTGTCCCTGTCTAAGCACCAGATGCTTATTGGGTATAAACCCTTTACATTATGGGCATGATTGTTTTGCGAATCCAAGACAACTGTATCCATTTTAACACCTTCGTTATACGAAAGTCCATTGTTCTATCAAACAATATGCTGCCTTTAGTAAACAACACCTTTTAGCATTCTTAAAAAATGCTTAAACAACACCTTTTATCAAACATGATTTCTAGACGTTGAGATTTATATTCGCTAAGGATTTGCTTGTAGAGACTATAAATAGCCCTTCTGTGCTAAACACGCAACCATCATATTAAATATCAATAGCTCTTGCTCAAAGGAGACTAAACAATGAGTGAAACAATTCGCTTTACTGTGGGAATTATGGGTATATTTTTCTTTCTATTTAATAAAAAAATGTATAGTCAATTTATAAGGATAAAGTACCTGCCATTAAAATGTCCCAGCAATTTCTTATTTGCTCTAATTTTCTGAAAATTGTAGGGAATGCTGCTTCATTGCTCCTTTATGCAGCACCCATGTAAGAATCTATCAAGAATTTTTATATTTAAAAAAAAAATCAATTACACATTGCTAACAACTCAAGATAAATATTTTTCTTGTGTGAAGTCCTTACATACTCTTTGTTTGTATTTAGATTAACATTTTGTCGTGTGATAAAGAAGGGCAGCACAGAGGAATTCTCTAGTATACCATACACAATAGCTCTATTTAACTGCCTTTTGTATACTTGGTATGGGCTACCAGTCGTAAGCAATCAATGGGAAAATGTACCAGTATTCACAATAAATGGAGTAGGAATTCTACTCGAGACATCATTTATCATCATATATTTATGGTTTGCAGTACCATACCAGAAAGTAAGTTTTCTCATTTAATATATTTTTGTTTTTTCATACCAATCATATATATGTGAGATTAACTACAAAACCTTTGTAGAAAATGACTCTGTTAATGGTGGTACCGGTGGTGGTGCTATTTACCTTGACAACGCTTGTCTCGAGGTTTGTTCTTCATGATCATCACTACCGCAAGGTGCTTGTGGGAAGCATTGGTTTAGTCGCCTCCATGTCAATGTATAGTTCTCCACTTGTCGCTGTGGTATGTCTGTTTTCATACTATACAATTTAAAGCTGCTTCAAAAGTGCAGATTTTACAGATTACATCTGTTAATTAAATGATATGGAAGAAAGATCAACACACCAAGTCATTCATCTCACTATTGTGACACACAAAGAATACAAGTTTGCACAACTACAGAACTAGCCAATAAGCAATTAATCTAGTATCTTTGTTTATTACAACAACTAACAATATAATTGCAACCTTTTTCACTATGGATTTTCAGAGGCAAGTTATAAAGACAAAAAGTGTGGAGTATATGCCTTTCTACTTATCCTTCTTCTCCTTTGCAGCCAGCACTCTTTGGCTCTTTTATGGTCTCTTAGGGAGAGATCTATTCCTTGCGGTTCGTGATCTCAAATTATGATACAACAGTTTCTCATTGTAAAAGGCTGGATCAAGGTGTATATAAGATACCCCATCTTCGGTACATAATGAAACAAGCAGGATAAATCCAAAATCTATGAAAGCAATTAAAGGACAACTACAGTTCCACTATTCCCAAAAAGTATCTAACTTCCAGACCTTACTCCAGCCTTGTTTCCTCAAAATACTAAAGGTTCATTTACAGTCTTTGTTTTCTGGTGCAGGCACCCAATTTCATAGGTAGTCCAGTGGGCATGCTTCAATTGGTGTTATACTTCGTATATAGAAATCGCCCCAAATCACAAGAACAACCCTTCAAAATGGATTTAGAGAACAATGGTGTAAAAGCTAATCAAGTTACAAATTAAAAACTTGGAATTTGACACAGGGTACTTGCATTTAGTGGGACTTGAATTATACATCAACACCTGGAATTTTTTAGAAGATTAAGAAGCAAATTGTTGTATGAAGAAATCAATAGGAGTCTCCAAAATAGTGATCTAGGTAATTAGGATGCTATGGGTAATTATTAATTATAAAGACACAATTTTCCAATTAACTAAATTCCATTTTCATGACGATCCTATCTATTATTTATATTCCAAAGTTGTAATGACTGCAAAGTTGGATTGTGTCATAGTTCAAATAGGAGAGTTAACAAGTACACTGACTCTCTTATAAGAAATCTATGAAAATCTTAATGAGACTCAAATGCTTAACTCAGATGCTCTGTCATTGCACTGCATAAGTTCTGAAAATGTTTAATTACTTTGCTAGGACAAGTTATACAGAAGTAAAAGTTAATCCTAGCTCAACACAAATTTTGGGCAAACTATTTAAGCCCTTGCCTGCATTGTAACAAGGTAAATTCAAAAGGTTCATACCAGATTATACAAATCCTCCTAGGTGTTAAATAAGAGCTTGCTCCAGAAACAAGGATGGAAAGGAAAGGAAAGGAATGGGAGAAAGAGGTAAGGGAACAAAGCTACCCCTCAAAATTGGAGGGTAAGAAGTTGATGACATTTAAACATAGATTGTCTCCTCATTCCCCTCCTTTCACCCTAGTTTCCATTCAAAATTTTGATTTTGGGAGCAGGGGACAATAATAGGGCAGGTGAAGTTCAGTCCCCTTCCCCTTTGTATACCTCCGTTCCCTTCTTCTGGAGCAAAGCCTAAAGGACAATTAGGAGTAGACAAAAGACCTATGTTAATTTCAGACCACGAAAACTAGTCAATTCTCTTCAATTGATTTGAAGATGAAATGAGCAATGGCCTTAACTGCAGCCTTTTCAGCCTGGTCCTGGGTCTTCCCTGAAGATTCCAGAAACTTCTTGCCTATCTTAAAGGAGTGGTCCCCACCATCAATGACATGCAGCTCATTCTTGCAATCCATCTTCTTGCGTGTGGATTCCAATTTATCGAGTGGACACAATCCATCTTTGCTTCCCTAAGAAAACATGCCATATGCGTTTATTTAATCTTGAGGGAGCATTATATCACAATAAAATCTCAATTAAATGTTCTACCTGTACAAACATTGTTGGGACCTTCAGCTGGATTAGAGTCTCATCCCGCATGGCTCCGTTCATTCCCTAGATTATAGTCCAAAGGTTAACGTAAACATATCTTCTTACAAAGGTCTAAAGAGTCAATTTGCAATTTTACAGGGGCACAAAGCAATAGTCTATGATAACATAGACAGTACCTTTAATGGATAGCCCAAGCACACAACAGCAGCAACATCGATCTTATCTGATCCAGCTACCATGCAGCTAACTCTGGCCATATATAAATTACAAAATTAAGTTGCATCTAAAACACATTGAATGAAGATATATCAATAAAAATAAATTGACTACCTGGAGCCCATCGACTTTCCCATGAGAACAAGAGGATGCCCCGGATACTTAGCCATAGCATCCCTTACAACGCTTAAATGGTGATCCACTAATTTCTCAGCTTTTGGAGGTGCTTTGCGTTTTCCCCCAGAAATATCTGTCGAATCATATACAAAGTATAATAGCAACAGTAAGGCTATCAGATGTCTTTGAATGTTTGGTAAGAATGATAAGGGAATTATTAAAATAAATAAGGGAAACAAATTATTGTGTAAAACTAAATGCAATTGTAACTCACATGGATAGTCGAAAGTAACTACTTCGACAGCTTCTAATGCTTCTCCTATCATATCCTTCCATCTGCCAAATTCAATCCTTATAATTTAGCTCATCAATTGTTGCTTATCTTTAAGGGAATGAGGAAACAAATTACTGATGAAATCTCCTAACCACCCTAAGAAAACCAAATAGTAACAAAGGAACTGCTCAAACTTACCTAACCATCCAATCGGAGGTGGAAGGAGCGCCAGCGCCATGAGCGAACACCACTAGAGGCGCCTTATTCCCTTTCTCGTTACTATTACTTTTCTCTTTCTTTTTCACTGGAGATGTGCAAGGAGGAGGTGGGGCCTCATCGTCGGAGGCGTTCGTGCGGCGGCGCTTTGATGGAGGTCGCTTCGGAGCCATTGGATCAAGCGGATAATGACGGACCAATCCGACTGATGACAAGGTTTCTACAAGTTTCCAAAATGAAGACAGTACTCTATATCGGCCGCTAATGTGTCACATCGTGTGCCAATTGACTGACATCATGGCTCTCATCAGTTAAGTTGAAACTTGAAATTACAGAAGATGAGAAGACAGAACAGAACCCACTACCCAGATGTTTTCGACTCGCAATACAGAGAAGTACTAAAGTATGAGCCACAGAGAAATTAGAGAAGGATGTGTCATTTGGGATTCCGCGCTAACGTGGTAACCTAAGCGGTCGCGTTTTCCCGCCAATTCTCTAGGATTTTACTCCGGTGTGACACGTCAGCTCGCAATTCCTGTTGATTTCGACTCTGGGAATTTGTTTGTTTTAATTTTCCTTTGTAAAGTGAAAATTTTGGATAGTACCTTTTGTTGATAGTCATAATTAATTATAAGATAAATTCTATAATGGGCCTTCTTTTTTTTTTTTTACAAAACTTATTGACAATTAATTAGTAAAACAAAATTTAGCGACTTCAAGAATTTTATGCGGAAAATTTTATTTGAAATAATCCGGGAAAATTGGATAATCTCTCTAATCTTCCTCAATTGGATATAACCCCCTCTAATCTTTCAAATTTGATATAACCCCCTCAAATCATATTCATATAGGATATAACCCCTTTCAACTAATTTTAATCATATTTTAATTTATAAAAAATAATTTTTCAAAATTCTGTCGAAATTACCCTTTTCCGATAAGTCTATTATTCATTTCCTTTTTCTATCGCCTTCTCCTTGTTTCATTTTCACGCCAATAACACCTCCCTGAATGTTGTTGGTGTAAAACTTGTTCTATTACAACTTACTGCTAGTTAAATCTTCTCATTTCTTCCTTGTAACCTATTGTTGTTTCAATCTCATCTTCCCGCTTTTATTACAACCTCCTTATGTGTTGTTAGTGAATAAATTGCAAGCATGCATATTGTCTTTACCTCTTTGTTTAATGTTTACTAATTTCGTATATTTTAAAGAATGAAGAGCACTTATCTGGTCCTTCAAATATGAGCATCATGGTGTAAATTGAGCTTTGTAAAGAAGAAAAAAGACAACTCTTCGAGCTGTACAGATGGGTTCACGAATTTTCAAGTAAATAAACTGTTCAATGCCTTCTCTGCTATTCTCCATATAATCCAGAGGAGACTATGTATTACTAACAAAGTTGAAATTTGAATTTGCATATGTGCAACTGCGAACCTAGCGTCAAGGAAATAAAATTTGCTTTTCTTAATGGCAGGAAGATGAAAGGTCTTCAAACAAATGGCAGGAAGATGAAAGGTCTTCAAACAACAAGGGGTAATTTGGTCAAATATTTCAGAAATTAATTTTTGTAAATTAAACTAAGGTAAAAGGGGTTATATCCTTGATGAATATGATTTGAGGGGTTATATCCAATTTTGAAGATTAGAGGGGTTATATCCAATTGAAGAAGATTTGAGGGGGTTATATCCAATTTTGCCATGGATGTACAAGGATTCATTCTTAGTCAAAAAAAGAAAGATAAAAAAAAATTAAGGGCAAATACTTTATATCATTCAATAAAAAATAGTTGACGTCAATAGCTTCGCTAGCCTTTTTTTTTTTTTTGTATGCTCAGATTTGTTTATTTTTTTTTTTTCCGAAAACTTGATAGGACCTACCAAGATGTATGCTCAGGTTTGTTCACAATGACTTGTTTTATTTAATCTGATTCTTCTTCTTTGGTCTTGTTATTTTAGCACTTATTATAATTTAAGTAATAGAAACAGCTTAAAAATTCGCAGTTTGAACTTGAAATTTTAAATGGTGATGAAAAGGAGATTTTCTGCCAAATTTTGTTATCGATAACATTTTTTAACGTTTGTCCTGTGAAAGGATTACAAAAAAAAAAAATAATAAAAAATAAATAAATATCAACACCATACTAACTATAATCTATGGCAACAGCATTTTGAGCATCGCCTGCAGTTTCATTGAATTTGGATTTCTGAGAATACTGATTAGGAGAGATATATGCGGAATAAGATAATTTTATTGATAATGGTTTTGTACAAGAGAAGAGATGTTTGATAAAATGGATGATGTCTTTCTCCCGAACATCTAAATCTTATTATATAGAGAAACCGGATGAAATCTCATTATTGCTATGCGGGTGCACACCCAATCGAAATATCGAATTAGACCATATGCCTTTAAAGTATAATGGCCAACAGGATTGCCAAAACAAAACCACGAACTAATTTGTATCATGTCACGTCCTCATCTTTTCCTAATTTTGCACAATGGCCAATTGGTATATTCCTAGTTTCTTTTCCTCCAATTTTTGCAGGACAGTCCTAATATTTCTGTATAATAGCAACCCAGGACAGGATATGTTTCTATAACTCGAAAAGTGGAAACCTGATAAAGTGATAATTGACACATGTAGGATTGTAGGTATTGTAGATTATTAGCAAAGGTTGAATTGAATGTCAACATCCCCAGGTGAATTAATACGAGAGGATGCTTTGTCCCCACTTGAGTTCTCCGTTGGTCATTCTATCTCGATTTGGACCGCTTGCATCCAAATCTAGTGTCGTGACATTATTATTCTTACCATTTTGAGAGAAGCATACGATTATTCGACTAGTCCACACTTAAAATGAAAAAAAAAATGACACAAACGATAAAAATGACCAACGTAGAACCTTAAAAGTTAAAAAGATATAACTTTAATGACTCATGTGGAAGCAAAAAGTAACAAATAGAATGACCAACAATGGGAAAATTCTGATTTGCAAAGGCAACATCATGCAAGCTTTAAGACTTGCAAATATACACCCAATAAAAAAAGAGTACGTTTCCAAAGCGCCAGATATGAAGAAATGAAAAATAAAAATCAAGCAAAAGAGTACTGGGGCACAGACAGAAGCACCATGCCTTTTCAAGAGTAACGCTACAGATTAAAGTTTTGGGGCTTGACCCCTTGCTTTCTTCAAAAAAAAAAAAAAGAGTAACGCTACAGAGATTCTCATAAAACTAGCTAGTTCCAGAAAAGGTGATTGATCACGAATTAATAAGAATTGTTTTTACAGAGAATCACGATCTATTTTCCATAAGTAGAAAGTTAAATTTACTGATGCTTTCTCAAAAATAATAATACTAATACATCATCACAATCCCTCGTAGAACTTCTCCAAAATGTGATTTGTCACTAAATAGTAATCAATATAGGTTTAGATATACCCTCAGTACATCTTTCATCACATACCATCTCATCTAACATATAATGGCCGTGCCTGATCTAAAGCCAAATGCATACAGACGATCCATAGAGTTGTTATTCCACTGTTCCCTGATCATACAGAACACATACTCAGCAATTTCCTTGACAACTTTTCTCTCAACCTCTTCTTGGGTTGTTTCATAATATTCCAAAACCTCCTTCCTGACCTGTAAAAATTCATCCCCACCCTCAACTTTGTGCAACCGGTTACAGACGCTTGACACCCCAAAACAAGAATCAAACAGTTTGAAGGGACAAAAAGGGTCTTCATTTCCCTACACAAAAGATAAAGAGTTCAAGGACACCAGCATTTACTGATCATACCATTGATATGAAGGCAATTGTACCAGGAGCAAATATAGACCATTGATTTGTTTAACACTGATTACCTGTATAAAGATCATAGGCTTAACATATTGATCTATTGGCCCATCACACAATCTCCCATACTTTTCCTGAACATCATTGAAGAAAAAAATATGCAAAAACAGAATGTGTGGTAATTGTTTATCAGTTTAAATTCTAAATCTTACAAGCATTTGTGAATCAGTACAGATATGATTATCTATATTTTTTCACATTAAGTATTAACTTAACAAAATTTAATAGTCTTTAATTTATGCGTCCAGACAACAGAAAATAAGACAAACAGGTAAACTACCACACATAAGAACAGAAATTACCTTCAAATGATAACCCAAGCATACAACTGCAGTGATATTGAAATGCTGGTACCAAGCAATCATGCAATTGATTCTAAACTCATGAAACAAAGAAACAAAATGTAATGCACCCATAAAGCATCAAAAGTTAATTTTTAATAAAGAAAAATTAAAATAAATTCTTGCAATTAATTTACCTTGAGCCCAATGAGGTGCCCATGAGAATCAAAGGATGACCGGGATACTTTATGAGGGTATCTTCAAGAAAGTTCCAGTGGTAATCAAACAACATTTTCACTGTTGCCTTTTTCGTGCCTTTTCGTTCTTCAGCAGAAATTTCTGAAGTTATCAGAATACAAACGTGTTAAATTTTGGTGCCAGCTTGAGTCTAAACTCTAAACCAAACAATTGCATTAAATACCGAAGTGTTAAAACAAGAAATGGTGTTTGTTTTGTTCATTTCCCTTATTTTTCTTTGTTTTTATTTTTATTCATTTTGCTCGTGTTTGTTGGTATAAAAAGTAAAAAGTTTTACCAGGGTAGTCAAATACGACAACATCAACGGCATTCAACGCATCTCCCACCATTCTCTTCCATCTGCAGATTCAAGAATTTTAATATTAAAAAGAAGCTCAAAATCTAAAAGGGATAACAGAAATCCAAAAGATACAGGAAAGGGGGAAATTAGGAAAAGGAAAATAAGTAAAGACCTAAGAACTTTCATAAAAAAAAATAAAAAAAAATTAAAGACCTAAGAACCCAGTCTGAAGTGGAGGAGAGAGTAGAGCCATTGGCGAAAATTACTAGAGGCGACTGTAGGTTGGCAGGATAAAGAGGTACTATTTTCTCGTCTCGTATGCCTACGCGACGTTGCTTCGGGGGAGGTGGGACACCAGCCATTCTTTGAAGAATCCCCATCTGTTACCACTTCACACTGACAAGAGGAGATAACTAGCAAAAGGGTTTTCTTCCTCTCGAACTGAAATGAAAAGGAAGGTTTATAAAAGGTTTCCAAGAGCGGGAATATGAAAGATTAAATGATACTGTTGTAAGTTTGAACAACGAAATTTCCTGCGCGGGAAATGGAAAGGACACAGACACTGTTCCGCCTGTTCGCTTTTTATCTTTCACTCATTTTTCGCAGTTATTCTTGTACTTGTGCATAATTTCAATTCGGGAAAACGGTCTATTTATTAATTTGCTTTTGAGATAACTAATTTAAACTCCTATATACCGGAGAATTTAAGCATAGGTTGAATGACATATCAACCAACATCCACAGGTGGGATGTAAGCTTGCCCCGTCGCATCTCTGTCATAGTTTGGAACTTTGGATCGCTTAATTCCAAATCTAATGCTACAAAACTCTTGTGTAAATAATCGATGGATAACGATATATTCGATTGCTACAAGCCGTTTCATTGTTATTGGCCTTGGCTATAGTTGATGGTGAAACCCTTATTTTTTTGTATTAACATATAGGCCGTAATACCTACTGTCAGGAGACAGCCTTTATATTAAACACTTCAATAGATCAAGATAAGAGCATCTCTCTTCAGAGTTCAGACCAAAGAATTTTTCAGATTTTTCAATGAAAATTGTGATTTGTTTACAGATCATATATTACAGATTTATACAGAATCTCAGAATAACTTCTTTGTTTCGAACCACATGCAAGTTATTGCAAAACGCAGACTGTACTTTTACTCCCTTTCAGAGGAAAACAGTAGGTACATTCGAATTCGCTCTTCTTCTTTTTTTAGATAAATTGCCGAACTAACAAGAAATTGTTTTGGACAATTTGTTCACCCCTTCAATGAAACTAGTCAGCAATGTAAATGCAACTTCAGCCAAAAAAAAAAACAAATATTTAGGTTAGCTATATTCATCTCGCAAATCAGATATCCTAACATTAACATCCTTGTTTCATTTAATTTGGCATGCCAAAACAACCAAATCAATAGACAACTTAACACAGTCATACAGAGATCCAACATCAGATAAAACCTGCCTAAAACTTAAACCTAGTCTTCTATAATTACACGGTCTTAACACCCTCCATCCCCCCCCACCAAACGCACACACAACCAGCCGCGACCCCTCACCCCTCCCACAACCTGAATCCTTCCAAACCCCCCACCCCCCCAACCCAAAGAAAACACATACCATGAGAAACACAAAGAAGAGCATGCTTTAACTCTCTCTAATTGATCTGAACACGAACTGAGCAATGGCATGAGCAGCAGCTCTCTCAGCCTGATCCTGGGTCATTCCAGAAGATTCCTGGCACTTCTTTCCTATTTGGAAGGAGTGGTCCCCACCATCAATGATGTATACCTCATTCTTACAATTCATTTGACGGCGTGTCAACTCCAGCTTATCCAGTGGACACTGGCAATCATTACTTCCCTGCACAAGATAATGTATAGGGTTAGTAAACAAAACAAGGGTACAGCCAAAAAACAGCTTATTCATACAACTAATGTTGAAGCTATATCAAACTTCATTTTCCTTGAAAGCTGAATATTTTTTATTTATTATTATTATTATTATTATTATTATTATTATTATTATTTTGCAAATTACATTTCAAGAGTTTACCAAGGTTTGAAAGTGTAACAGAAAGAAATGCTTGCATAAATTGTCGATTACCTGTACAAATAATGTTGGGGCTTGTAGTTCCAAAAGAGTACTGTCCCTAAATGCTCCGTTCATGCCCTATATTGCATCAAGATTAAAAAATCTTTTAAAACAGATAACAAAGAGAAGCAACAAGTTATTATTCATTAGTACATATAAAAAGGCACCAATTGAAACTACCTTTAGTGGATAACCCAAGCACACAATTGATGCTACATTGAGACCATCTGCCCCAGCAATCATACAGCTAACTCTGAAAAAGAAAATGACATTAATTGTATCAATGCCTTGCTCTCTTTCAGATAAAAAAAAAAAAAGGAGCTCATAACTATTGACAATTAAGCAATTGGGGGCGGAGCAGAAATATGTGTCACTGGGGTCAACATGTATGATTAGATGGACAAAGAGGAGTGTTTTAAATACATATAGATATACTTTAAAGGCTTTTTTTAAAAACTAAATGAGGGTCAATCGACCCCATTCAGCACCATGTATCTACCATGGTCAACAGTATAAAACAAATTCAACGGATAAGTTGACACTGTCACCTTGAGCCCAAAGACTTTCCCATTAGAACAAGGGGATGGCCAGGATGTTTCACCAAAGCATCCTTCGCAATTTTCAAGTGATAGTCCACAAGTTTCTCAGCCTTTGGAGGGGCCTTCCGTTTTGCCAAAATATCTACCAAGCATTTTAAACTTTAGGGATCCACCATCAGTTAATGCAGTTAATATACAAGAAAGGAGACGCAAAGGCAACAAATAATCTATACTGTACAGTCTATTTATGAAGTGTGTGTTTTCTTTTTTATTTCTATAATTGGACTTGCATGTAACCAAAAAGAAATAAAAGAGAGATCAGATGTTGTCGAATGATGACTTAGTACACATTAACTAGCACTCACAATTGTACTGACATCAAAGATCATACATAAGCAGAATGATAGTAACTCCCAATGGGCAAATGGTAAAGTGTTGACTTACATGGATAATCAAAAGTGACAACTTCAATGGCATTTAATGCTTCACCTATTAACTCCTTCCATCTGCAAAAATGAAAGCAATAAAGCATTATTTAGAGATCTTAAAGTTCGTACATCATGTGGACACCAACAACAAATCAATGATACGCAGATATGTCAAAGGACAGCATATCAACTCGTAATCGGATACTCTGATATATATCTTTGCTAGAAATTATAAAATTTAAAGCTAATTAAGGAGCTAATCACCCATTCAAAGTATATGTCAACTGAAAATATAGTGTACATGAATACAGACAGCCTGGGTTTACAACAGTTGAAGTTCCTGGGTAACAGCATAGTTAGGCTTGCTGTCCTCAGAAAATTTTCAAAGTCTAACCTGACCAGATTTGTATCTCTTAATCACCATCGATTTGATCTCAATATTTGCAGTGCAGTGCCATGTCAAATTTTACAAATTAGCTAAAAACAATAATGGAGGCAAAAATTAGAAAACATAGGCAATACTTTATCATCCATTGAGAAGTTGAGGGCGCCCCACCTCCATGTGCAAACACAACTAAAGGAGACTCTTTTGTGTTGTAAGAAGCAACCTTAAATTCAGTCTCCTTGCCTTGCATCACAGGCCAGCTTGACGACAGGAATGCTGGGCCCCGCAACTCCCGTAAAGGTGTCACTTCAAGTGGCCTAGATCCAAGCCCCTGTAATTGTATGGCTGCATGGGTTATCTGTAGACTGCAAAGGGATCCCAAAAGCATTCAAGTCGTGAGTGGATAATACAAATACTATTTCCATGTACACACAGAAATAGTTATTACAACGCCACATGCTTTGTTTTCTTTGTTTTGCCCTTTAATTTGTTACTCAATTTGCTGTGATGAGACTAATTACGCTTAAACATCAAATTTATGTCCAAAACTACACCATTTAACCAACATGTACTAGAAAGGGTCAATATATTATGAGCTAAAATTAACACTCAAGTATGGATTTATTATTTCAGAAATTTTTAATATATTTAGAAAGAAGAAATACCCAACCAATTAACTTTCGAAACTCTGGCATTATGCAGAAATAGTACAATAACCATTCTACAGGGACAGCTGCACAACTGCCTAAGGATTATGGTGAATCCCAATTTCAAAATCAAATCCATCCATAAGAACTGAGATGAAGCTAGAATTAACCTCAAACCTCACTCTAAAAAAGGCCACATTCACAGATTGGTCAAACCTAACCTAAATTTTAACACCCTAAAATCACACACACTTACCAACCAAGCTACTAAAAAAAAAACAACCCACCCAAAACGACCTATTTTACGCAAATCAATCGTGAAAATATTCTCACCTAGTAACAGATCCAGTAGTCGATGATGCGCAATCATCACTATCACCACCTCCACCTTGAGAAAAGACCACGACGGGCCGCTGTTTCGTCGGAGGGTAGTAACCCTCGGAGGTGGTCACCACCTCGGCACCATCGCTCCGACGGCGCTTAGACGGTGGCGGATCGGAAGCCATGGCGCGAGAATTTAGTTGATCGGGTGGAGTGAATGTGTACCTACCAGTGTCGCGGGAACTGAGCTCATCGGTCCAGCCGCGGTGCATTCTGTTTGGAGACTGGTTGGTCTATGCACCGCTATTTGGGATTTGGTTCAGTTCGATTGGCACTGTAACAGAGGTTTTGGTCTAATGCTCCGAGTCCAGGTCATAAAAAACGGTTGTAAGTGTGGGTTGGGTTGCAAACGTCGGGATGCGTCGTGTCAGACAAGTGCATATTGGAAGTTGTATCGTTAAATGTTAATGCAAGTTAATGTTTTCACCCTAACGTGTTGGGTCGGGTTAAGCGAATAAATTGACTAATATGACACGTATTATGGCACAATATGTCTGACATGACACGTTATACGTATTATATTAAGTTATATTATAATTTTTTCAATTCTTCACTAAAAGTCATAAAAAATATTTAAATAATTTCTAAAATAGAAAAATGCAATAAATTATTGAATTTATTTTAACTCGTGATATTATAAGTAAAAACTAATGATTAAATAAAATTTTTTTGAATAAATATCATTAAATTTATAATACAAACTCAGTTGAAATAAATCAGTTTTTGTCATGTCAACTCATGTGATGTTAAATTATGTCCATGTTTGAAAATCTCCACTTTGAACATGACACTTTAACACTGTCATGTCATGTCATGTCATGTTATTCTCTTATACATGTTGTGTCATATCAACACGCCTACTTGTTATGCCAACACGAACGTATTATTTTATTTTGGAGAATACTATTTGTGCGCTTCAACTACAGGTGTCATATCCGATTACTCGATCCAACGACTTTTATTTTCATTTATTAAAAAAAATATTTTGAACTCATTAATTATAAAATAATTAATAAATACAAAAATCATATGAAATATATATAGTAGATCTATTAGGAACTTAATCTCACCAAAATTCGTCGTGAGCTTAGTTTTTTTTTTTAATATTGAATTAGAATGATGAATCTAAAATTTTCAAAATGTATTTGGAGAGTTACATATTTACATGCTAAATTTATTAAGTTTTCTATCCATTTATTGAAAAAGGCAAGATAAATTGTAAAGGCAGTTGATGTGGGAAAACAACTAAACTCCAATTCAAAAAAAAAAGGGGGGTCGACTAAAGAAACTCAACAATTAGGACGAGAAAGCAGCTTGCAGTTCTTTGTAAGTGCTGTTTAATACAATATAAATAAAAGATAGTTATTTGTTGTCTATACTTCTATGCAAGTGCTGTCCAGTGTCCAGTACACTTTTGCTACAAACTCACTTGATCGAACTTACCGCACAATGAATTATTTTCTATTTTTCCAATGTTTTTTTTATTATTATCGAAGTGGCACAGTATATAATTTGCTAATGCATTAAACTCTGACATCACAAAACATTTCAGTACTTCAATAATACAATTAAAGGAGGAGAGAAATTATTTAGTATCACCTAAGAACAAGAATAGATTCGAGTTCATTAATATCAGAACCAAATGAATGGAATTCTAAAATTTTTATATATAATATAAGATTAAAAAAAAAAAAAAAACACAGCCACTATCCTTCATTGTCAGACTCTAAACGTGCCCTCATCTTCCCATCCTCATTTGCTTGTGTGTACAAAGGGGAACGGACCCTGCTTGCCATCATCTTCCACCGGATCAGCTCTGGCAAATCTGGCTTCCATTCGACCCCATTGGGTGTCTCCAGCGCACCTACCTGGCTCATGTCACGGTCAATGTACTTCTTCAGCAAGCGGTTCTTCTGCTTCTTCAGCCAGGAGGATTTCGACTTCGCTGTTTCAGCCACTGTATTCTCTCTGGGTGATGGGGCCACGAACCTCCTTTTAACGGTCTGCTTCACCTTTTTAAACATACTAGATATAACCATTGTTGTGGTGGATGATAGAGCCCAACTGTTGAATGGTGTGGTAGTTTTGTTTAAATCGGACTCCAAACCTGCTTGCACTTCACTGTCCGTATTTGGCTTCAGACTTGATGCGGTAGCCGGCTGGCTATTAGTTTTGGTTTCTCTTTTCTTTCTGAATGGTGGGGCCACAAGCTGCCTCCTGACAGTCTGCTTCACCTTTCTAAACTTGCCAGAGATGGCCATTTTTGCGGTTGATGATATAGCCCTACCATCGGATGCCATGAAATTTTTATTTAAATCAGATTCCATGCCTGAGTGCACCTCACTGTCAGAATTTGACTCCACATATGATGGGGTAGTAGCCTGGCCATCAGTTTTGGTTTTTGTTTTCTCTTTGTGCGGTGGACCCACAAGTTGCCTCCTGACAGTCCTCTTAACCTTTCTAAACTTGTCAGAGATGATTGTTTTTGTGGTCGATGATGTAGCATTATTGTTGGATGCCATAATAGTTTTTTTTGAATCAAATTCGAAACCTTCTTGCACCTCAATGTCAGAATTTGAATCCAGATTTGATGGGCTAGTGGGCTGGCTATAAGATTTGTTCTTTGCTTTCACTCTGTGTGGTGGGTCCACAGGTTGCCAACTGACAGTTTGTTTCTCCTTTTTAAACTTGTCAGTGTTAACCATTTTTACAGTCAATGATTTAGCTTTATCATTGGATGTCGTGACAGTTTTGCTTAAATCAGATTCCGAATCTGTGTCCATATCACTGTCAGAATTTGAGTCTAGATACGATGGGGTAATCGAGTGGCTATCAGTTCTGGTCTTTGTTTTCTCACTGTGTGGTGGGACCACAAGTCGCCTCCTGACAGTTTGTTTCACCTTTCTAAACTTGTCTGTCATAACCATTTTTGCAGTCGATGATGTAGCTCTACTGTTGGATGACGTGACAGTTTTGTTTAAATCATATTCTGAATCTGCATGCACCTCACTGTCAGAATTCGAATCCAGATATGATGGCGTAGTAGGCTGGCTATCAATTTTGGTCTTTCTTTTCTCTCTGTGTCTTGAGTCGACAAGTCGTCTCCTGACAGTCTGTTTCACTTTTCTAAATTTGTCAGTGATAACCATTTTTGCAGTCGATGATGCAGCTCTACTGTTGGATGCTGTGACAGTTTTGTTTAAATCAGATTCTGAATCTGCTTGCACTTCACTGTCAGAATTGGACTCCAGATTTGATGGGGTAGTCGACTGCCTATCAGTTTTTCTCTTTGTTTTCTCTTTGTTTGGTGGGATCACAAGCCGCCTCCTGACAGTCTGTTTCACCTTTCTAAACTTGTCAGTGATAACCATTTTTGCAGTCGATGATGTAGCTCTACTATTGGATGCCATGAAATTTTTGTTTAAATCGGCTTCCAAATCTGCATGCACCTCACTGTCAGAATCTGACTCTAGATTTGACTGGGTAGTTGACTGGCTATCAGTTTTGGTCTTTGTTTCGTCTCTGTGTGCTGGGACCACAAGTTGCCTCCTCACAGTCTGCTCCACCTTTCTAAATTTGTCAGCGATGACCATTTTTGTGGTTGATGATGAAGCCCTTCCATTGTATGTCGAGAGAGTTTCATTTGACTCAGATTCTGAATCTGAATGCACCTCACTGTCAGAATTTGACTCCAGGTAAGATAAGTCAATTGAATGGCTATCAGTTTTGGTCTTTGTTTTCTCTCGGTGTGGTGGGACCACAAGTCGCCTCCTGACTGTCTGCGTCTTTCTAAGCTTGTCTGTGATGACCATATTTCTGGTTGATGAAACACCCCTTTCATTGGATGCCGGGACAGTCTCATTTGACTCAGATTCCGAATCTTCTTGCTCCTCACTATCAGAACTCAACTGGAAATATGATGTAATATCTGGCTGGCTTTTAGTGATCTTTTGGTTGGAGATCCTGTTACAAGTGACAGGCTTGGAGATGGAAAGTACCCCATTTGAGTTAAGTTCAGCGGATGCAAGTTTGAGATTGGTTGAAGGAATTCTGGGCTTTTGCAAAGGGTATTGATAATGAAATTCATAACCTGCCTTAAAGGTACGAGTGCTTCTTGTCCAAGAGTTTGGATCATCTTTGTACAGATCCCCCATTAAGTTCACTCTCTGGCTTTGCAAATTTGAAAAAGAAGGGGAAAAAAAAGGTTAAGAGAGGATTTAAAACAAATGGGACGCTTCAGAATTGACTTCTAATCATGTCTGCAAAAGATTTTCATAAACAAGAATCACCAATATAGTTCGCATACTTATTTCTTGTCTTTTGTAGTGAAATAAGATAAGCTGTATTGATTATTTTGTGCAAATATCATTTTCTTTGGTAAAAAAGAATTTTAAACAAAGGAAACAGGGACAAATTCACCCAAAAGGAAGGAGAAGAAAGTAAACTCACAGCAACAAAAGGGAGGAAGAGAGAGAGGAACTTTTTTGAGAGTTCTGCTCTCTGAAACACTTCTATTTTCTTATCTCTAGCAACGACCTAATTTTGACAATCGAAAACAAGGGTGACCAAATAAGCCTTCCTAATTTATAGTGTTTGTGTTTTTATTTGGATATATCTTCACGTTTAATATATTTTAATTTCAATTTCTTATCCTAATTTATCATCCGTATTTTCCTGATATAGCGTTCACAGAATGAACTTCTACATGTCCAAACCACTCTTTTTAGACTGATTACTATTCTTGGTTATGAACATCAATATTGTCTATCTAATCTGATTTTATCAAGGGGTGGTTATCATTCAAAATAAGAAAATAAATATATACAAGGGGGAGATGTTAACTCTCATGTCAGAGTCATATCGGGAAGAGTTGGTGCGTTGTCAGCATTTACAGGATCAAACCAACAGTATTCAAGTCTACTGGTACATGGACAGAAAGCATGCCCACTATCAAAGAAAATTATCACAATTAGGGATCTTGAAAAAAATTAAAGATACTTGTTTCCTCATCACCCATGTCATCCTTGCATGCATGACAGTTTGGTTTATCACCACAACAAAAGCGAACTTTCAAAAGAAAAAGAAAGAAAAATTAGAAATGGTTATCAGATATGACAAATTGACCAATGTAGTAACAAAATCGAGAACATGCAAATATGCTAATGTAGTGATTGATGATGAGAAGTCTGTGACTACATTACCAAAAATACTGAACTGATGAAACAGTACATGAGTCTCCAATTACAGCTACAAATAATATAACACGGGCAAAATCAGGAAATATCATGTAAGTCAGCCGACATTATATAATGAAACTTAAATTTATAAATATTTGACAAGCCTTCTTTTACAATTTATTAAATCCCCCCCTCCAAAAAAAATAATAATCAATAAATAAAAAAAAAAAAAAACAAATTAAAGCACATTTTCAAATCTTTTAGCAGAGGTGGTGCCTCTCGCTGCCACACTGTGGCTCCACCACTATAAAATGAGGCAAAATAATTTCTAATTTACAAAAAAATCTTTTCTGTTTAAAGAATATTAATAGATTGTTTATATAACATTTTTCGTTCGTACAACAAGTTACAACATTTCTTCTGACCTATGCATAAGGTAATAAAAACAAATACCGGCATTAGAAAATTATCACCATCACTTAACTGTCACAAACCATCAATTAATATTTTTCAAAGGAAGTCAAAATGTTCTTATATGTTCACAGAGAAATTGACAGATATTATATCTAGAAGCTTTGCTTTGGCAATTATGATCTAAATTGAAACATGATATTGTAATAAACATATGCAAACTAAAGATACTAAAAGCACCGCATTTCCTCGAGAGTATTTGCTTCGGAACATTTTCTCTTCTTCTTTTTTTTTTTTTTTTTCCTGAACCAATAACTCTTTGCTCTAGCACAAAACTAAAATATGCTCAATCATGAGAATCTCTTTTTTTTTTTATTTGTGGTGCCTCAGAAATTCAATATATCCATCTTGTATTTTTGCTCATGCGACCTTGAAAGTTTCATGAGCTGAGGTTACTTAAAAAATTTTTGTCTCATCTCTTTCTAGTTATATAGAATATGTTAAAGAATGTTTATTTTTATTTTTCTTTTTAAGGGATGTTAAAGAAACTTTTCCAGAACATACTAGTTACTAACGATATGAATACAAATAGTTCATAGCTTGATAGCCATGTCTATTTTTATTCATACAATCCGTAATAAATGTACCGATACAGTTGAAGCAAAATATAAATAATTAAATATGAATAGAAAAGAAAATAATGTACCATCACTATTATTTGAAGGAAAATAATAATCTGAATAGATAGAAGGGAATATAAAAATAGCATCACCCCACGGCGATCTAGTGTTACTGAAATTAGGCCTCAAGATTTAATTGGGCAAGTATTTAAGGATACATTTTTCTATTCGAAAGTTCTAAAGTTGCAAGGTGCAGCGTATGAAAAGGCATCTCAATATTAGAAATTTAGAATACGGATAAATATATATATATATATATATATATATATATATATATATATATATATATATATATATATATATATATATATATATATATATATATATCATTATCAATTGAAAATTTACACCAACTAAAATTACAAAAAAAAAAATGATATAATGTTTCATTACTAAAAAAATCAAATTTATACCAATTTTCGCAATATAAACACCTGCTTCATTAGAAGAAAACAGCTTTATATATATATACAAAGCTTTATTTCGATAAGCACTATTTTTACAGCATAGACACCATGTTCAATAATGCAAAAAACATCAGCAGAATTTTATTTAAAAGAAAACAGATTATATAAATACCAGCTTTATTTACTTTATAAACAATAACATATTCTATGTTATATGAACTCACAATTATAAAAATTTAATTTAAAAAATATAAACACTAATTTCAATAGCTTAAACAGCCGCTTCACTTATTTTAAGACACTTCTATGTTATAAAGTCCCGTCACAATAAATAATTCAATAGGTCAAAACTTATTTTAATTGCAACTGGAGTCTTTAAATCAATACTAGGGTGATTTACACGTTTCACACTTGCACCTTTCCATATAGCGAGTGGAATTTAAGTATAAAAATGTACATAATGAGCCTCATGGGTTACAGAAGATCCGAGAGTTGAAATATATAAGATATTCTGTGGCCTAAACTTTACAATAGTGTAGCGAGTTTTATTCCTTTACAATCTAATCAATTTTGACCAGCTGCACCTTGACCGCATGCTATAAAAGATCTAACAAAATGTATTTTGGGTCAACAGTACCAAATTTTTCGGATTTTTTAAATAATTAATATTTTGTCTTTTAATTTTATGTATGTATGTATAGACATGCTAGTAGCATTTGGATCATTGGATGGTCCGATAAAGTTTTTCCTTTCGTTTGTAAACTCCGTTGACTAGTATATAGTAATTGACTATCTGGTTTATGGTAAAAACTAAAAAGTAAAGAATTATGAGGCAGTAATACGCTAGGCAGATGGAATTACATCTTCCGATTTCTGTCGGCTGTCGGTAGACTTTTTATTTTATTTTATTTTTTTTATTCTCCAACAGACTAGATCGCAGGTTCAAATCAATAATATAAATAAAGATATATGGGTGTCGCCGTGTCGGTTCCTGTTTTAGTTAGTATTAGTGCGACACTCTATCAAGACCTTTGATTTTTCTACTCCGACTTAATCTGGTTCGTTCCTTCATATGTATGTTAATTTTTTATGTGTTACTTATTGTGTTATAATATGTGTTGCTTAGAATTGTGTTCCCTTTATGTTGCATTATTAATATCCATTTTGATTATACTGTGTCATTTTTATCACATAATTTATTTCAACATCTCTCGTAGTTCCTTCTAGGAGAAAGGATGGAACAATATTTTTTATTTGTGATAGTTTAGAAACTTAAGTCAAGAAAAGAAATTCAAATGCCTAAGCATACTACTAATTGTTAATTTTTTCATAATGATATAGATCTTATTTTTTTTACTACTATTTTTTGCAATTTTAGATATCTTCACAATTCTTTTCCATCAATTTTTTTTAGGTACCTAATTCCTCCATTGATCCATGATGACAGTATATATATACTGAATTTCATATTGATGATGAAGGTTATTATCCTGATGATGAATACGATCATGTTGCCGACATGTTTGACTATTAATATTTTACGTAGAAATTTATATTTATATTTTAAATTTTTATGGAATCACCAATGTAAGTTTCAATAGTTCTTCATTTTAGCTTGAATTTAATTTTTATGTTTCTAATATTTTTTCCATCGCATTCCTCTCTTATTGTCGAATTACTTCACAAAAATTATATAGTCAGTATAAAACATTTCAACATATGGAGATATAATTTATTTTTTCAATCCTACCAGTTATTACACTTTAATTAATTATAAACATAACAACCTAATTACAATCAACATTTATTAAATGATAACATATTTTATTTTTATTACTATGTCAACGTAGCTCGATAGCCCCTCAAAAATAGATTATAGTGATCAGATGAGTTAGAATGAGTGCAGAATCACTTAAAACGATCAAATATAGCAAAGAATATGCTTTATTTGCTCATTTTATGCACATTTTCTATGTATAATTAAATATTTTGTAATAAATATGCTCCGAATTATATTATAGACAATATAAAGTGTTTAAATATAGATTATTGTGATCAGATGATTTAGAATGAGTGTAGAATCGCTTAAAATGCTCAAATATTAACCAAAACATGCTTTGTTTGCTTTTAGGCATATTTTCCACGCATAAACAAATAATTTACAATAAATATACTCTGAATTATATTGTAGACAACATAAAGTAATCAAATATAGATTATAATGATCAGATGACTTAGAATGAGTGCAGAATAGCTTAAAATGCTCAAATATTGCCCAAAATATGCTTTATTTGCTCATTTTATGCATATTTTCAATGTATAATTAAATATTTTATAATAAATATGCTCTAAATTATATTTTAGACGATATAAACTGTTTAAATAAAGATTATTGTGATCATTTGATTTAGAATGAGTGCAGAATCGCTTAAAATACTCAAATATTGCTCAGAATAGGCTTTATTTGCTTATTTTGTGTCTGTTTTATATGTATAACTAAATATTTTCTAATGAGTAAGCCCTGAAATATATGAAATATAGATTATTGTAATCAAATGACATATAATGAGTGCAGAATCGCTTAAACTACTCAAATATTGCTCAGAATATGCTTTATTTGTTAATTTTATGAATATTTTCTATGTATAATTATATAATTTACAATAAATATGCTCTGAATTATATTGTAGACAATATAAAGTGTTGAAATATAGATTATAGTCATCAGATGACTTAGAATGAGTGCAGAATTGCTCAAAATGCTCAAATATTGCCCAGAATTTGCTTTATTTGCTCATTTTATGCAAATTCTCAATGTATAATTAAATATTTTATAATAAATATGCTGTGAATTATGATGTAGACAATACAAATTGTTTAAATATAGATTATTGTTATCATTTGATTTAGAATGAGTGCAGAATCGCTTAAAATGCCCATAGAATGCTCGGAATAAGCTTTATCTTATTTTATGTCTCTTTTATATGTATAACTAAATATTTTCTAATGAGTAAGCTCCGAATTATGACAACATAAATAGATGAAATATAGATTATTGCAATCAAATAACATATAATGAGTTCAGAATCGCTTAAACTACTCAAATATTGCTCAGAATATGTTTTATTTACTAATTTTATGCAAATTTTCTATGTATAATTAAATAATTTACAATAAATATGCTCTGAATTATATTGTAGACACTATAAAGTGTTCAAACATAGATTATAGTGATCAGATGACTTAGAATGATTGCAGAATCGATTAAAAAAATCCTCAAATATTGCCCAGAATATGCTTTATTTGCTCATTTTATGCATATTTTTTATGTATAATTAAATATTTAATAATAAATATGCTCTGAATTAAATTTTAGACAACATAAAGTGCTTAAATATAGATTAATTTTATCAGATGATTTAGAATGAGTGGAGAATGGCTTAAAATGCTCAAATATTAACCAGAATATAATTTATTTGCTTTGATGCATATTTTCCACGCTTAAATAAATAATTTACAATAAATATGCTCTGAATTATATTGTAGACAATATAAAGTGTTCCAATATAGATTTCGTGATCATTAGAATGAGTGGTTAATCGCTTAAAATGCTCAAATTTTGCCCGGAATATGCATTATTTGCACATTTTATGCATATTGTCTATGTATTAATAAATAATATATAAAAAATATTCACTGAATTTTATTTTAGACAATAGAAAAAGTTTCAATATAGATTATGGCGATCATTTGATTTAGAATGAGTGCGGAATATCTTAAAATGCTCAAATATTTCTCAGAATAAGATTTATTTGCTTACTTTTTGTCTGTTTTATATGTATAACTAAATATTTTGTAATGAGTGAGCTCTAAATTATAATCTAGAGAACATAAATAGATGAAATATAGATTATTGTAATCAAATAACATATAATGATTGCAGAATCGCTTAAATTACTCAAATTCAGGTCAGAATATGTTTTATTTGCTAATTTTATGCATATTTTTTTATGTATAATTAAATAATTTACAATAAATATGCTCTGAATTCTATTGTAGACAATATAAAGTGTTCAAATATAGATTATAGGGATCCGATGATTAAGAATGAGTGCAGAATCGCTTAAAATGCTCAAATATTGCCCAAAATATGCTTTATTTGATCTTTTTATGCATATTTTCAATGTATAATTAAATATTTTATAATAAATATGCTCTAAATTATATTTTAGACGATATAAAATGTTTAAATAAAGATTATTGTGATTATTTGATTTAGAATGAGTGCAGAATCGCTTAAAATACTCAAATATTGCTTAGAATAGGCTTTATTTGCTTATTTTGTGTCTGTTTTATATGTATAACTAATATTTTCTAATGAGTAAGCCCTGAAATATATTCTAGACGACATAAATATATGAATATAGATTATTGTAATCAAATGACATATAATGAGTGCAGAATCGCTTAAACTACTCAAATATTGCTCAGAATATGCTTTATTTGTTAATTTTATGAATATTTTCTATGTATAATTATATAATTTACAATAAATATGCTCTGAATTATATTGTAGACAATATAAAGTGTTGAAATATAGATTATAATCATCAGATGACTTAGAATGGGTGCAGAATCGCTCAAAATGCTCAAATATTGCCCAGAATTTGCTTTCTTTGCTCATTTTATGCATATTCTCAATGTATAATTAAATATTTTATAATAAATATGCTGTGAATTATGATGCAGACAATATAAATTGTTTAAATATAGATTATTGTTATCATTTGATTTAGAATGAGTGCAGAATCTCTTAAAATGCCCAAAGAATGCTCAGAATAAGCTTTATCTTAATTTATGTCTCTTTATATGTATAACTAAATATTTTCTAATGAGTAAGCTCCGAATTATGACAACATAAATAGATTAAATATAGATTATTGCAATTAAATAATATATAATGAGTGCAGAATCGCTTAAACTACTCAAATACTGCTCAGAATATGTTTTATTTACTAATTTTATGCAAATTTTCTATGTATAATTAAATAATTTACAATAAATATGCTCTGAATTATATTGTAGACAATATAAAGTGTTCAAACATAGATTATAGTGATCGGATGACTTAGAATGATTGCAGAATCGATTAAAAAAATCCTCAAATATTGCCCAGAATATGCTTTATTTGCTCATTTTATGCATATTTTTTATGTATAATTAAATATTTAATAATAAATATGCTCTGAATTAAATTTTAGACAACATAAAGTGCTTAAATATATATTAATTTTATCAGATGATTTAGAATGAGTGGAGAATGGCTTAAAATGCTCAAATATTAACCAGAATATAATTTATTTGCTTTGATGCATATTTTCCACGCTTAAATAAATAATTTACAATAAATATGCTCTGAATTATATTGTAGACAATATAAAGTGTTCCAATATAGATTTCGTGATCATTAGAATGAGTGGTTAATCGCTTAAAATGCTCAAATTTTGCCCGGAATATGCATTATTTGCACATTTTATGCATATTGTCTATGTATTAATAAATAATATATAAAAAATATTCACTGAATTTTATTTTAGACAATAGAAAAAGTTTCAATATAGATTATGGCGATCATTTGATTTAGAATGAGTGCGGAATATCTTAAAATGCTCAAATATTTCTCAGAATAAGATTTATTTGCTTACTTTTTGTCTGTTTTATATGTATAACTAAATATTTTGTAATGAGTGAGCTCTAAATTATAATCTAGAGAACATAAATAGATGAAATATAGATTATTGTAATCAAATAACATATAATGATTGCAGAATCGCTTAAATTACTCAAATTCAGGTCAGAATATGTTTTATTTGCTAATTTTATGCATATTTTTTTATGTATAATTAAATAATTTACAATAAATATGCTCTGAATTCTATTGTAGACAATATAAAGTGTTCAAATATAGATTATAGGGATCCGATGATTAAGAATGAGTGCAGAATCGCTTAAAATGCTCAAATATTGCCCAAAATATGCTTTATTTGATCTTTTTATGCATATTTTCAATGTATAATTAAATATTTTATAATAAATATGCTCTAAATTATATTTTAGACGATATAAAATGTTTAAATAAAGATTATTGTGATTATTTGATTTAGAATGAGTGCAGAATCGCTTAAAATACTCAAATATTGCTTAGAATAGGCTTTATTTGCTTATTTTGTGTCTGTTTTATATGTATAACTAATATTTTCTAATGAGTAAGCCCTGAAATATATTCTAGACGACATAAATATATGAATATAGATTATTGTAATCAAATGACATATAATGAGTGCAGAATCGCTTAAACTACTCAAATATTGCTCAGAATATGCTTTATTTGTTAATTTTATGAATATTTTCTATGTATAATTATATAATTTACAATAAATATGCTCTGAATTATATTGTAGACAATATAAAGTGTTGAAATATAGATTATAATCATCAGATGACTTAGAATGGGTGCAGAATCGCTCAAAATGCTCAAATATTGCCCAGAATTTGCTTTCTTTGCTCATTTTATGCATATTCTCAATGTATAATTAAATATTTTATAATAAATATGCTGTGAATTATGATGCAGACAATATAAATTGTTTAAATATAGATTATTGTTATCATTTGATTTAGAATGAGTGCAGAATCTCTTAAAATGCCCAAAGAATGCTCAGAATAAGCTTTATCTTAATTTATGTCTCTTTATATGTATAACTAAATATTTTCTAATGAGTAAGCTCCGAATTATGACAACATAAATAGATTAAATATAGATTATTGCAATTAAATAATATATAATGAGTGCAGAATCGCTTAAACTACTCAAATACTGCTCAGAATATGTTTTATTTACTAATTTTATGCAAATTTTCTATGTATAATTAAATAATTTACAAAAATATGCTCTGAATTATATTGTAGACAATATAAAGTGTTCAAACATAGATTATAGTGATCGGATGACTTAGAATGATTGCAGAATCGATTAAAAAAATCCTCAAATATTGCCCAGAATATGCTTTATTTGCTCATTTTATGCATATTTTTTGTGTATAATTAAATATTTAATAATAAATATGCTCTGAATTAAATTTTAGACAACATAAAGTTCTTAAATATAGATTAATTTTATCAGATGATTTAGAATGAGTGGAGAATGGCTTAAAATGCTCAAATATTAACCAGAATATAATTTATTTGCTTTGATGCATATTTTCCACGCTTAAATAAATAATTTACAATAAATATGCTCTGAATTATATTGTAGACAATATAAAGTGTTCCAATATAGATTTCGTGATCATTAGAATGAGTGGTTAATCGCTTAAAATGCTCAAATTTTGCCCGGAATATGCATTATTTGCACATTTTATGCATATTGTCTATGTATTAATAAATAATATATAAAAAATATTCACTGAATTTTATTTTAGACAATAGAAAAAGTTTCAATATAGATTATGGCGATCATTTGATTTAGAATGAGTGCGGAATATCTTAAAATGCTCAAATATTTCTCAGAATAAGATTTATTTGCTTACTTTTTGTCTGTTTTATATGTATAACTAAATATTTTGTAATGAGTGAGCTCTAAATTATAATCTAGAGAACATAAATAGATGAAATATAGATTATTGTAATCAAATAACATATAATGATTGCAGAATCGCTTAAATTACTCAAATTCAGGTCAGAATATGTTTTATTTGCTAATTTTATGCATATTTTTTTATGTATAATTAAATAATTTACAATAAATATGCTCTGAATTCTATTGTAGACAATATAAAGTGTTCAAATATAGATTATAGGGATCCGATGATTAAGAATGAGTGCAGAATCGCTTAAAATGCTCAAATATTGCCCAAAATATGCTTTATTTGATCTTTTTATGCATATTTTCAATGTATAATTAAATATTTTATAATAAATATGCTCTAAATTATATTTTAGACGATATAAAATGTTTAAATAAAGATTATTGTGATTATTTGATTTAGAATGAGTGCAGAATCGCTTAAAATACTCAAATATTGCTTAGAATAGGCTTTATTTGCTTATTTTGTGTCTGTTTTATATGTATAACTAATATTTTCTAATGAGTAAGCCCTGAAATATATTCTAGACGACATAAATATATGAATATAGATTATTGTAATCAAATGACATATAATGAGTGCAGAATCGCTTAAACTACTCAAATATTGCTCAGAATATGCTTTATTTGTTAATTTTATGAATGTTTTCTATGTATAATTATATAATTTACAATAAATATGCTCTGAATTATATTGTAGACAATATAAAGTGTTGAAATATAGATTATAATCATCAGATGACTTAGAATGGGTGCATAATCGCTCAAAATGCTCAAATATTGCCCAGAATTTGCTTTCTTTGCTCATTTTATGCATATTCTCAATGTATAATTAAATATTTTATAATAAATATGCTGTGAATTATGATGCAGACAATATAAATTGTTTAAATATAGATTATTGTTATCATTTGATTTAGAATGAGTGCAGAATCTCTTAAAATGCCCAAAGAATGCTCAGAATAAGCTTTATCTTAATTTATGTCTCTTTATATGTATAACTAAATATTTTCTAATGAGTAAGCTCCGAATTATGACAACATAAATAGATTAAATATAGATTATTGCAATTAAATAATATATAATGAGTGCAGAATCGCTTAAACTACTCAAATACTGCTCAGAATATGTTTTATTTACTAATTTTATGCAAATTTTCTATGTATAATTAAATAATTTTCAATAAATATGCTCTGAATTATATTGTAGATAATATAAAGTGTTCAAATATAGATTATAGGGATCAGATGATTAAGAATGAGTGCAGAATCGCTTAAAATCCTCAAATATTGCCCAGAATATGCTTTATTTGCTCATTTTATGCATATTTTCTATGTATAATTAAAATTTAATAATAAATATGCTCTAATTTATAATGAATTAGAATGACTGTAGAATCGCATAAAATGATAAAATATTAGCCAGAATATTCTTTATTTGCATTGATGCATATTTTCCACGCATAAATAAATATTTTACAATAAATATGCTCGGAATTATATTGTAGACAATATAAAGTGTTCGAATATAGATTTTAATGATCAGATGACTTATTTCATGCATATTTTCAATGTATAATTAACTTTTTTATACTGAATATACTCTGAGTTATATTGTAGACAATATAAATTATTTAAATATAGATAATTGTGATCATTTGATTTAGAATGAGTGCAGAATAGCTTAAAATGCTCTAATATCGCCAAGAAGACGCTTTATTTTCTCATTTTTTGGAAATTAATTATGTATAATAAAATATTTTATAATAAATATGCTTTGAATTATATCGTAGAAAATATACAGTGTTTAAATATAGATTGTTTCTATCAGATGATTTGGAATGACTGTAGAATCGCTTAAATGATCAAATATTAACCAGAATATGCTTTATTTGCTTAGATGCATATTTTCCACGTATAATTAAATAATTTAAAAGAAATATGTTCTGAATTATAATGTAGATAATATAAAGTGTTCCAATATTGATTTTAGTGATCAGATGACTTAGAATGAGTGCATAATCGCTTAAAATTCTCAAATATTGCCCAGAATAAGCTTTGTAACAAATTTATGCATATTTTCTATGTATAATTAAATTTTTTATAATAAATATGCTCTGAATTTTATTGTAGTCAATAGAAAGTGTTTAAATATAGATTATTGTGATCAGATGATTTAGAATGAGTGTAGAATCGCTTAAAATGATCAAATATTAACCAGAATATGCTTTATTTGCTCTATTTATGCATATTTTCTATGTATAACTAAATCATTTACAAAAAATATGCTCTCATTTATATTACAGACAATATAAAGTGTTTACATATAGATTATAGTGATCAGATGAGTTAGAATGAGTGCAGAATCGCTTAAAATTCTCAAATATTAACCAGAATATGCTTTATTTGCTCATTTTATGCATATTTTTAATGTATAAATCAATAATATACAATAAATATGCTCTGAATTATATTGTAGACAATAGAATGTGTTCCGATATAGATTATAGTGATCAGATGACTTAGAATGAGTGCATAATCGCTTTAAATGCTCAAATACTTCCCAGAATATACTTTATTGGCTCATTTTATGCATATTTTCTATGTACAATTAAGTATTTTTCAATAAACATGATTCTAATTATATTGTAGACAATAGAAAGTATTTAAATATAGATTATTGTGATCAGATGATTTAAAATGATTGTAGAATCGCTTAATATGCTCAAATATTAACCAGAATATGCTTTATTTCCTCATTTGATGCATATTTTCTTTATATAAATAAATAATTTACAATAAATATGCGCTGAATTATATTGTTAGACAAAATAAAGTGTTTACATATACATTATAATGATCAGATGAGTTAGAATGAGTGCAAAATAGCTTAAAATGCTCATTATATTGCCCAGAATATGCTTTATTTGCTCATTTTATGCATATTTCTATGGAAAAATAAATAATATAAAATAAATATGCCGTGAATTATGTTGTAGACAATATATAGTGTTCAAATATTGACTATCGTGATCAGATGACTTAGAATGAGTTAAGAATAGCTTAAAAAGCTTAAATATTTCCCAGAAAATGCTTTATTTGCTCATTTTATGCATATTTTGAATATATAATTAAATATTTTATAATAAATATGCTTTTAATTATAATTTAGACAATATGACTTGTTTAAATATAGATTTTTGTGATCATTTGATTTGGAATGAGTGCAGAATCGCTTAAAATGCTAAAATATTGCTCAGAATAAGCTTTATTTGCTTATTTTATGACTCTATATGTATAAAAAATATTTTCTAATGAGTAAGCTCTGAATTATGACAACATAAACAGATGAAATATAGATTATTGTAATCAAATGACATATAATGAGTGCAGAATCGCTTAAACTACTAAAATATTGCCCAGAATATGTTTTATTTTCTCATTTTATAAATATTTTCTATGTATAATTAAATAATTTAGAATAAATATGCTCTGGATTATATTGCAGACAATATAAAGTGTTCAAATATTGATTATAGTGATCAGATGACATAGAATGTGTGCAGAATAGCTTAAAATGCTCAAATATTGCCCTGAATATGTTTTATTTGATCATTTTATGAATATTTTCTATGTATAGTTAAATATTTAATAAAAATATGCTCTGAATTAAATTGTAGACAATATAAAGTGTTTAAATATAGATTATTTTGATCAGATGATTTAGAATGAGTGTAGAATCGCTTGAAAAGCTCAAATATTAACCAGAACATAATTTATTTACTTTAATGCATATTTTCCAAGCATAAATAAATAATTTACAACAAATATGCTCTGAATTATATCGTAGACAATATAAATAGTTCAAATTTATATTTTAGCGATCAGATGACTTCGAATGAGTGCATAATCGCTTAAAATGCTCAAATATTGCCCGGAATATGCATTATTTGCACATTTTATGCATATTGTCTATTTATTAATAAATAATGTATAAAAAATATGCTCTAAATTTTATTGTAGACTATTGAAAGTGTTTAAATATAGATTATTCTGATCATTCGATTTAGAATGAATGCAGAATCGCTTAAAATGATCAAATATTTCACAGAATAAGCTTTATTTGCTTATTTTATGTCTGTTTGATATGTATAACTAAATATTTTCTAATGAGTGAGTTCCCAATTATATTCTAGACAACATAAATAGATGAAATATAGATTATTGTAATTAAATGACATATAATGAGTGCAGAATCGCTTAAACTACTCAAATACTGCTCGAAATATGTTTAATTTGCTCATTTTATGCATATTTTCTATGTTTAATTAAATAATTTACGATAAATATGCTCTGAATTATATTGTAGACATTATACATTGTTCAAATATAGATTATGTGATCAAATGAAATAGAATAAGTGCAGAATCGTTTAAAATGCTCAAATATTGCCCAGAATATGATTTAGTTGATCATTTTATGCATATTTTCAATGTATAATTAAATATTTTATAATAAATATGCTCTGATCTATAATGTAGACAATATAAATTGTTTAAATATAGATTATTGTGATAATTTGATTTGGAATGAGTGTAGAATCGCTTAAAATGTTCAAATATTGCTCAGATTAAGCTTTATTTGCTTATTTATGTCTCTTTTATATGTATAACTAAATATTTTCTAATGAGTAAGCTCTGAATTATGAGAACATAAATAGATGAAATATAGATTATTGTATTCAAATGACAACATATAATGAGTCCAGAATCGCTTAAACTACTCAAATATTGCTCAGAATATGCTTTATTTGCTCATTTTATGCATATTTTCTATGTATAATTAAATAATTATATTGTAGACAATACAGAGTGTTCAAATATGGATTATAGTGATCAAATGACTTAGAATGAGTGCAGAATCCCCTAAAATGCTCAAATATTTCCCAGAATTTGCTTTATTTGCTCATTTTTATGCATATTTTCATCAGATGATTTAGAATGAGTGTAGAATCGCTTGAAAAGCTCAACTATTAACAAGAATATAATTTATTTGCTTTGATGCATATTTTCCACGCATAAATAAATAATTTACAATAAATATGCTCTGAATTATATTGCAGAAAATATAAAGTGTTCCAATTTAGATTTTAGTGATCAGATGACATCGAATGAGTGCATAATCGCTTAAAATGCTCAAATATTGCTCGGAATATGCATTATTTGCACATTTTATGCATATTGTCTATGTATTAATAAATAATATATAAAAAATATGCTCTGAATTTTATTGTAGACAATTGTAAGTGTTTAAATATAGATTATTGTGATCATTTGAATTAGAATGAGTGCAGAATCGCTTAAAATGATCAAATATTTCTCAGAGTAAGCTTTATTTACTTATTTTATGTCTGTTTTATAGCTATAACTAAATATTATCTAATGAGTGAGCTCTCAATTATATTCTAGACAACATAAATAGATGAAATATAGATTATTGTAATCAAATGACATATAATGAGTGCAGAATCGCTTAAACTACTCAAATACCGCTCACAATATGTTTTATTTGCTCATTTTATGCATATTTTCTATGTATAATTAAATAATTTGCGATAAATATGCTCTGAATTATATTGTAGACATTATACAGTGTTCAAATATAGATTAGAGTGATCAGATGAAATAGAATGAGTGCCGAATCGCTTAAAATGCTCAAATATTACCCAGAATATGCTTTATTTGCTCATTTTATGAATATTTTCTATGTATAAATCAATAATTTTATAATAAATATGCTCTAAATAATATTTTAGACGATATATAGTGTTGAAGTATTGATTATAGTGATCAGATGACTTAGAATGAGTTAAGAATAGCTTAAAAAGCTTAAATATTTCCCAGAATATGCTTTATTTGCTCATTTTATGCATATTTTCAATATATAATTAAATATTTTATAATAAATATGCTTTGAATTATAATGTAGACAATATGAGTTGTTCAAATATAGATTATTATGATCATTTGATTTAGAATGAGTGCAGAATCGCTTAAAATGCTCAAATATTGCTCAGAATAAGCTTTATTTTCTTATTTTTATGACTCTAAATGTATAACTAAATATTTTTTAATGAGTAAGCTCTGAATTATGACAACATAAATAGATAAAATATAGATTATTGTAATCAAACGACATATAATGAGTGCAGAATCGCTTAAACTACTCAAATATTGCTCAGAATATGCTTTATTTGCTATTTTTATGAATATTTTCTATGTAAAATTACAGAATTTACAATAAATATGCTCTGAATTATATTGCAGACAATATAAAGTGTTCAAATATAGATTATAATGATCAGATGACATAGAATGTGTGCAGAATCGCTTAAAATGCACAAATATTGCTTATGATATGCTTTATTTGATAATTTTATGTATATTTTTTATGTATAATTAAATATTTAATAATAAATATGCTCTGAATTAAATTGTAGACAATATAAAGTGTTTAAATATAGATTATTTTCATCAGATGATTTAGAATGAGTGTAGAATCGCTTGAAAAGCTCAACTATTAACCAGAATATGATTTATTTGCTTCGATGCATATTTTCCAAGCATAAATAAATAATTTACAATAAATATGCTCTGAATTATAATGTAGACAATATAAAATGTTTAAATATAGATTATTGTGATCATTTGATTTAGAATGAGTGCAGAATCGCTTAAAATGCTAAAATATTGCTCAGAATAAGCTTTATTTGCTTATTTATGTTTTTTTTATATGTATAACAAATATTTTCTAATGAGTAAGCTCTGAATTATGACAACATAAATAGATGAAATATAGATTATTGTATTCAAATGACAACATATAATGAGTGCAGAATCGCTTAAACTACTCAAATATTGCTCAGAATATGCTTTATTTGCTCATTTTATGCATATTTTCTAAGTATAATTAAATAATTATATTGTTGACAATATAGAGTGTTCAAATATAGATTATAGTGATCAAACGACTTAGAATGAGTGCAGAATCGCTTAAAATGCTCAAATATTTCCCAGAATTTGCTTTATTTGCTCATTTTTATGCATATTTTCATCAGATGATTTAGAATGAGTGTAGAATCGCTTGAAAAGCTCAACTATTAACAAGAATATAATTTATTTGCTTTGATGCATATTTTCCACGCATAAATAAATAATTTACAATAAATATGCTCTGAATTATATTGCAGACAATATAAAGTGTTCCAATTTAGATTTTAATGATCAGATGACATCGAATGAGTGCATAATCTTTTAAAATGCTCAAATATTGCTCGGAATATGCATTATTTGCACATTTTATGCATATTGTCTATATATTAATAAATAATATATAAAAAATATGCTCTGAATTTTATTTTAGACAATTGAAAGTGTTTAAATATAGATTATTGTGATCATTTGATTTAGAATGAGTGCAGAATCGCTTAAAATGTTCAAATATTTCTCAGAGTAAGCTTTATTTGCTTATTTTATGTCTGCTTTATAGCTATAACTAAATATTATCTAATGAGTGAGCTCTCAATTATAATCTATATTGGAACACTTTATATTGTCTACATTATAATTCAGAGCATATTTAATATAAATATTAAATTATACATTGAAAATATGCATAAAATGAGCAAATAAAGCATATTCTGGGCAATGTTTGAGCATTTTAGGCGATTCTGCACTCATTCTATTTCATCTTATCACTCTAATCTATATTTGAACACTGTATAATGTCTACAATATAATTCAGTGCATATTTATAGTAAATTATTTAATTATACATAGAAAATATGCATAAAATGAGCAAATAAAACATATTCTGAGCAGTATTTGAGTAGTTTAAGCGATTCTGCACTCAATTACTTCACAAAAATTATATCGTCAATATAAAACATTTCAACATATGGAGATATAATTTATTATTTCTACCCTACCAGTAATTACACTTTAAATTAATTATAGATATAACAACCTAATTATAATCAACATTTATTAAATGATAATATATTTAATTTTTATTACTATGTCAAATATCGAGCGAAGCTCGATTAACCCCTCTAGTGATAATTATTTTGGTAAGCAAATTAACCGCATAAAAAGTGATACTTACCAGTTTATGTGAGTTGGAAAATATATTGGTACATATTTTACAATTCATGATAAAATAACAGCACTTAAAATACATAAAAGTTCTACACAATAAATTAAGCTTTTCATCAAAATAAATAAATAAATTAATTAAGCTAGCAACACGTCTATAAATTTTTCTGTTTTCCTACTTATGTATTTATACTTGATCTGTGAAAGCGTCGTCAAAATTATTAAAATATATATATTTTTTTTTTTACTTTATAGAACTTCTATTGGGGGTTTGGCATTGACATTGCAAAAACTATATACACATGTGAGTGGAGGCAGACAAGATTATTTTGGCGGTCCCCTAATGACTGTAGAATTATTAGGCAGTTAGGCTAATGCGAAGTTAATTTTGCTGGAATTGACTTTAGTGAATAAAAATGATTTGATTTTAAAATGAAATCTACTTGATCACAGGATGAGTGATCGATGATCGGACGCTCTAAATTACACCAAATTTCTTCCTTCTAGATGAATTTCAAAATGAAATTGAAGGAGGTGAACTCCCATCAATTCAACTCCCACGATTAAATTTTTTTTCTTCGAATCAACGGATTTAAATGGAATCGGGATGCCAATTCCAAATCCCATAGTAAATATGCCTTTCCGATCAAGGCCTCATAGTTTTTATTAAACTATTTTTTAATTAAAAAAACCTTCAATTTTTTTCCCTAACTCGAGCCAAAACTAAATTTTGAATAATACGGTTTTGATAAGAATGATTTACACATAGAATTGCATTTGATTTCATTTTAAATTGCAAGAGCAGCCTTGAGAAGTTTCTTAAAACTGTTTTTCCGAACTAATAACATATAAAATCCAAACAGACAACATATTTTAAACATTGAATTTTATTTTAATAGACAATAACATGTGTAAAAAAGAAAAGAACGAACAAAAGAATCCGAGGTTCACCCGCGGATAGATGCATTTTTTCCCTCAGGAGTAGCGGTTTCTTCTACAATTCTACTACAATAAAGAAATATAAAACAATAGAAAAATTTACATCGCTTACATCAAAAATGAAGAAAAAAAAGGAAATTCACGTATGTAGCTACACGCCAAAGGGAAATCAAACACTGCCCATAGCCCCATACTTCAATCAACTAAACAACTCCATGTTGGAACCTCATACAAGACAAATCAACTACGAAATGTTCTATTTGCCAGCAATACAAGCAATCCTGGCACAACAATGGTTTCTTCTCATTCTAATTCCTCAATAATCTCTCCTTTCTTCTGGATAGTATTCTGTCTGAGTATCCTTTCCCATGCCACCGCCACAGACACATTAAAATCAGGCCAATCTCTCTCTACCGTCGATGGTTCAACGTTGATTTCGAAAAATGGTGTATTTGAATTAGGGTTTTTCAGTCCAGGGAATTCTTCAAACCAGTATGTAGCTATCTGGTACCATAACATCTCCAAGCAAGACACTATATGGGTGGCTAATCGTGACAGTCCTATTCCACCATCCTCATCGGCTTTCCTGGTTCTCACCAATGCTGGAAACCTGGAAATTAATTTTGAAAGTGCGAATGGAAATGGTAACTATGAATTGAAATTAGTGCTCATTCAAAATTGTTCAGTATACTTTGATCTACAAGTATAACACAGTCCCTCCATTCACATAAAAGCTATGGTTTGACTTTGTTATGAAATAATATGTGGCATTTCAATTCACCTCTTGTTCTCTTAATTCTCCAATTATAACATTTACTTTTGCTTAACAAGAACAATTAATACTTGAGATCCATGACAGTTACAATATGGTCCACTAATACTTCATCTCGGAACACTACAATGTTGCAACTGTCTGACGAAGGCAACCTCATCCTTCAAGACAGTCAAAACAGAATTCTCTGGCAGAGCTTCGACCAACCAGAGAACACATTCATTCAGGGGATGCACATGGGGATCAATATCAGAACTGGTGCACGCCAGCTATACACTTGCTGGCGCAGAGCAGATGACCCGACCCCAGGTAATCAACTGGTCGTATGTTTTAATACAATTGATAATGTTTAAGGCATTGATCTTTTATTGTTTAAGTACTGAAATGTGAAATCTGACTAGTTGGGGGGACAAATATGGTTTTGGTATCAACTTATTTTATTTTTTTGTCTCTTTTACGACATTTATATTTGATGTTGGATATACAAAACCAACAACTTTGTGAAAGTGCTTACTCTGTTGTTTAAAATCAGAGATTATATTTATGGCCATCAGCAGCCAGGCACAAAAATTTGTTGCAATTTCTTCTGTATGCAAGGTTTATAATTAATTATCATTACTGTTTTGTGTTCTCAAATCTGTTCTCTTCCTCGACAGTTGTGGTACATAATCTACCACTAGATGGTTCTTTACATTATGCATCAACACGGACTTTCACCATTTACTAGGCTAAATTTTTGCTTTCATAACATTGTGGGATACAGGTAATTTTTCGTTGGGCCTTGACCCTTCTGGGTCAACCCAGGTATTCATTTGGAAGGATTATACAGTAAAATACTGGCGGTCTGGTGAATGGAATGGTGCATCCAATTTCATTGGAATCCCATGGGTACCTCTCTACTCAAAAGGTTTTACCTTTGTGACAGACGGTGACCAAAAATATTACACATTTACGGCCATAAATGACTCTCTGGCACGTTTTATACTGCACTGGAATGGTACTTTCTCAAGCTATATGTATACTGGCAGCTCCCGTGGATGGGATGGTTTATGGCACCAGCCAGTGAAGCAGTGCGAGATCTATAATGCTTGTGGACCCAATGGACTGTGCAGAAATAATGGTAATTTGGCATCATGTAGATGTCTGGATGGCTACCAGCCGCAATCAGCTCATGATTGGAGGGCTGGCAACTGGTCAGGTGGGTGTGTGAGGCAGGCAACCTTGCAATGCCAAGCAGACAAAAAGCAGAGCGAATACAAAAGGCTACCAGGTACAATCAACTAATCCAACTATATAATTAAATTGAACGCTTGTTGCATATGACTGTATGTGCAAATGAGGAATGTAATGGGGATAGCTTCAGACCCACATTAGCATATGGGTTTAGGAACAAAAACTTTATATTATTTTTACTGGTATTTCTGATATTAGCATCTTCCAGCCAACATGTTCTGGTATTGTTTGACTTAGTATGGTATTTCCTTCTCCTTTTGAAAGGGTTCAGCTTTTTTGCTTTGAAAGATATGGCTAAGGTAGCGGTCAAACTATTTCAGCATTGATTGTTTTTCTCCTTTTTCTAACGAATAATAATAATATTTGCATATTAAATAAATAAATATTAATACCAATTATATGTAGAACTGAACATGAACAAAGTATATATATATATATATATATATATATATCATTGCTTTTAGGATATATCAGCATATTTATCCTGTTGAACAGAAGCAATTTAGTGCAAGAAAAAGATGTCCTTATATCTGCATTAATATAGATCCTTTTATTGTTCAGAAAAAGGGACACAATAGAATTGGGATATCTTAAGTTATTTCCATAATATTTATTTCTAGTTTTAAGATTGTTGAATTAGGAAATATATCAGGAGAGATTGGATTAATTGTGATTTGTGAGGCAACAACTATATTAGTGATTCCTGTTGAATGGAAAAGGCAGATAAGGAATAAAGAATCCCCAAGTTTTCTCTCACTTGTATCTCCCTTTTATCGGTTAGTTCAGAACCATGGCGAGGAAAGGAACTTGCCGGGGCAACAACTCTAATCATCAACCCTCTTCCCGCAATTGTAACCTAAGATCATTTACCCCTCTAGAAACGCACATCATGCATTCCATCTATTACAATATCCTTTATTCTTAATAGGAATGAAGCTTCCAGATCACACATTACGGACATCAGACATTGGAGATTCTGATGCTTGCAAGAATTATTGTTCAAGAAATTGCTCATGCAATGCTTATGCATATGTAACCACAGTTGGGTGCATGATGTGGAGTGGTGACCTCATAGATCTTTACCATTTTGACAATGGGGGTTATGATCTTTATGTAAAGGTGCCTCAGGGTAAATTCTGTATATTTAGTATATTATCAGTAATGAACTTCTTCTATTATGCATATTTGATCTAGTTACCTCTCTCAATTCCATTCAGGTTCCAATAATGAGAAAACTGCTATTATTACTGGGACGGTGTCTGCTTTTGTAGTGTTCCTTTTGGTTGCATCTATCTTCCTATCAAAGAAAGGTGATAATATTTCTATATCCGTGCTTGTTGTATGAGTTCTACTTCCTAACTTCAAATCAGGAATAACACTTTTTGGATACCATTTCTTTTCTTCAATTAATGCTCCCCTAACATGAGGGTCAACGAACTTGCACAGGTTACTTGAACAGATCCCATAGATCGAAAGAAGCAACTCGAGCATTTCTAAGGAGCAAACAAGATTCCACCAAACAGAGCCAATCTGCCTATGAAATAGAACATATAAATGACTTTGAGCTGCAATTATTTTCTTTTGATTGCATTGCTGTGGCTACAAGTAATTTTTGCAGCTCAAACAAACTTGGAGAAGGTGGATTTGGACGAGTATACAAGGTTTGTTCTTAGTATATTCATTTCTAACATTCTGTGAATTCATGTAAAGGTAGACTATATATATAATGGTGGATCACAATACACACGCACAAACAACACACAGCTTGTGAAATATTTGGATATTTGTATTAAATTTTAATATACGCTTCAAATTTTAATCATGGTTTGATGGTTTGGACAAAAAAAGAGTGTACAAAACAATAAAGAGAATGTCTGTGGAAAAGAAGAAACTTAAACAAGCATAGTAAGAAATCCTAGAAAAATAAAACTAAGTAATCACCTTAAGTTCCACATGTTGAAGCATCTGATAACCTAATTGCTTGATGCCCTGCACTGTTGTGTGCACTGACCATCAAAGGCCTGCCAATTACATTCCTTCCATATTTTCTACAAACCGTCTGTGATAAAAAATATATAGGAAGAGATCCTGACAAAGATAGAAAGGAACATGTCATAATATGCATCAGACATAGCTTGCCAGAGCAAGTATTTTGAATCTTCAAGGAAACTGAGTTTAATTCTTATTGTGTCATTAATTTTCATTACTACGAACTTATTTCTGAATACAGGGCAAATTGCCAGGTGGAGAAGAAATAGCAGTTAAAAGGCTATCTCCTACTTCAAGACAAGGAATTGAAGAGTTCAAAAATGAAGTTGTACTTATTGCAAAGCTACAGCACCGCAACCTTGTTAGACTTTTAGGCTGTTGCATTCAACAAGAGAAGTTATTGATCTATGAGTATCTACCCAACAAGAGCTTGGATGCTTTTCTCTTTGGTGCAATGTTTTTCGTTAATTCATTAAAAATCTTTTGTTTAGACCATCACATATATCAGTTAATAAATACAGAAATCATTCACAAAACACAAAACGGAAGAATAACATGGTTAAATATACATACAAATAGATAGATAATTATAAGAAAGGAAAAGAGCACACAATTCAAGAAGAGGCCGATTATAGGATATAGAAATTAGACAGAGAGCAAAAAAAACAGAAATTAGACGAGTGCATATAATCGATTAGTGCATGGTAGTGCATTCTATAGTTATATGTGTCATACTTTGACTTGTTAACAGATAGCTTCAAATAAACCACAGTGTGTGTCTTTATATCTAAGTTACGTCTTCAAACTGAATTATTTGGCTAGGTCTTTCCACATATGAGATAATGAACTGGTAAATCAGATCTTGATGCCTGTTCATAAAAAAACTTTAAAAACTACTGGAATCAAATCTTGGTACCAAATGATAATAAAATTGTGTAGTAACACAGATTTGTCCTTCATTTAAATTTATAGATCCTTCCAAGAGGGGATTATTAGATTGGAGAAAAAGGTTCAAGATAATAGAAGGGATTGCAAGAGGGCTTCTATACCTCCACCGCGATTCAAGACTACGTGTAGTCCACCGTGATTTGAAGGCCAGCAACATTTTGTTAGACAATGATATGGACCCAAAAATATCTGACTTTGGCATGGCACGAATTTTTGGCGGAGACCAGAATCAACATAACACGATTCATGTTGTTGGTACATTGTAAGTCTTCTGATATTGTAGTACAAAATTTCCGTCCAAAGATTTGAATCCCAGGTTAACTCACATAAATAAAAATAAGATCGTTACTGTCAAATTTTGAAACTTGAAATTTGTTAATGGCTATTGTAAAATGGAAAGAATAATCAAAGATTTGTAGCTCCTTATTTATGGACTAGAAAATCTCAACAAAATAATAAAATTTGGTATACTTTTAGTGGCTACATGGCTCCGGAGTACGCCATGGAAGGCATTTTCTCGGTGAAGTCAGATGTTTATAGCTTTGGCATTCTGCTTTTGGAGATAATAACGGGGAAGAAGAATAGCAGCTTCCATAATAAAGAAGATTCTCTAAACATTGTTGGATATGTAAGCATTATTAACCCAAAAAATATTTTAAATTTGTAAAATAATAAAATAAAATCAAAAGAGCAATTATGTGGATGGAGCTAGAATGCTAGCTTGCACTATTAAACTGTCAATAGAGAATTAATCAAAGCACTCACATCAAACCAAATTCCACCACTAAGCTAAGTTGAACTTGGTCTGTTTTTCAAATAATGTTTTGCATAGTCCAGGCTTACAAAAAATGGAAGGAAGGCAACACCGACGACCTAATTGATCCTACAATAAGAGAACTATGCAGCACTTCACAGGTGCTCCGATGCCTACACGTCGCGTTATTATGTGTGCAAGATCTAGCACATGATCGGCCAGAGATTCCATCGTTAATAAGTATGATCCTAAGTGAAAGAACTAACTTGCCTGTACCAAGACAACCTACTTTTACAGTCCAAGGGTATTCTTGTGACAACTGTGGCTTGAAGAGAAATGCTGACATGATATCTGAGTGTGGGGTTACCATTACAAGTCTTCAAGGAAGATAGCATTGGGATTGTAAACATGTTATACCAAGTTACCAACTCTAAGAATTTATTTTCACATTTGAAACTAAATTAAGTCTGATAACTAACATAACATAACATATAAACAAAACATGGATGCAGATTCTTCAGCTGGTAAAATCTCATTGAACATGTAATTTTTTGTTTTATTTTGTTATATGATATTTTATAGCGTGTTCAGATTGAGAAAAAATCCCTCTGATATTTCCAATTTTGGCCTTTCTCCGGTTCCTGATTCAAGAATGTTAGACATTGAGGTATTCAATTTGGAAATTTTGACTTGGTTGGATTTTGAATGTTAGACATTCAAGAGAGCAGGAGTCGGGCAATCCACAAACCAATGACAGGCTAGATCCACAATTCAGAATTACTCATTCCGTCAGAAAAAAAGTTACCGAAATTTGGACCCTCTGAAATTTGGACAAAAAGGGAGGGTTGGGACTGACAGTTGTTTAACGAGGCTTTGCTTACTTAAGGTGGCAATACACATGAAATAAGAGTTTTTCATACATACAAATACAATTACCTGAGTTTGGGTGATCGGTGCAGGCTGCCTTAAATAAATTGTGGAATTTATGCTGAGGAATGCAGAATATCTCCATCAATCCAGAGAGTAGTGCATCACCATCGCGGCCCTTTACTACTCCCAGTCTGCACAATGGAAAGAAGAGGATGTTAGAGCTTAGAGGAACACAATTTCCATATCATAGTATGCCAATTGCATAAACCCATCAAAGAGAACATTATTGGAGACTGACTGATCTGGACAGAACCCAAGATGGGAATTTATACAGTCAAGGAGTATCTACTATGTTGATTGCAGCACTAGATGTAGCAGTGTCAAACATAAATCAGGGTTGGGAAGCAATTTTTGGAAAGAGACTAATACAAAGGTTTGTAAGTTGTAACCTTAAGTTCTATGATAACATTAATCAGGATAGCAACCTTTATAACCCAATTTGTGTCAGATGTAATACTGAGAAAGTGAGAATCAGTTATTAAGCCGTCTCGAGAACCATATAATTTTCTTCCTTAAATGGATATCCGTACAATTTCAGAGAGGCTATACCTGTACTCTCCATTGGCATTGCCAGTCAACTGGACACAGAATGCATAGCTTTAATTTGTAGCATACTGCGGTGCATTTGTTGAGAGGAACATTACATTACATCTCCTCTTAATTTGGATCCTTGCGGAAAGCCAATGCAATGGGTACGCGAACCAGACTAGGATTTTTAGTAGCAAGGGCAACCGACGAGGGCATTTACTGGTAATTTGAATCGAGGAAGGATGCAAGGGTGAAGGGTTTGAGACTTGAAGAGAGGGGGATGAATGCTTCTAATTTGTTTCTTTAGATTTGGTTGATCAACTGTTACTTAGATTCTATAGGTTTCTGTGTGAAGTCACGTATGGTTTGTGTCATTGTGTGCCACTGTGGCAGAAACATCGACGGATGCGAGTAACGAAAAAGGGATTCTGACAAATACCAAAGAAATTTCGTACTGTTTGTTTTTAATAATTTTTATGTAGCTGCCCTTCTTGGTCTGCCATGTATACTGCGTTACGAACTCAACTACTTAATTAATTACCAGCAAAAATTCTTAATTTCCTGTGGGAAAAATTACTTTGAAGGTGACCGATTCTAACAAGTTAACAACCTTCAAAAGTTATGATATAGAAGAGAAACAAAGTATTTAAAATAAATATATAAAAAATTCCATCAGTAAATTAGTTCATCGAGATTATTTTGATTTCATAATATAACACAATTTATTTTACATTAAAAATAATTAATTATCCCTCCGTCAAAACTTTACAATAATAGATACAATTTTTATTAAATATACAAAACAACAGGGTCTTTTACGATCGTTCTCACATTTTAAATTTCAAACAAACAATTCGATCTGTCTAATATGTTCTTTATATTAAAAACTTATAAAAAACTAATATTTACATTTTCTTTTCAAAATTTCTACTATTTAATCAGTTTTTTTTTTTAAAAAAAAAAACATTACTATCTAAGGTCCATTTTGGTATCTTAAATTTTTTTTAAAATCATTGCTATTGATTTGTATGTATAAGTTTTCAGTATGATGAACATATTAACCAATTCAGGCTGGTCTTTTGAAATTTAAGACATGAGAACGACCGTATGGAACGGACTCGATCTATCGCATATATTGAAATTTAAAATTGTCACTCTGTCAGCGTCGTTTGTCGTACCTTTTTCTTATACTATTCTTATATACTAACTAAATAGTATTATTTCTTCAATGATCCAAAAGAACTCAATAGATCTAGCTTTTCTAAGTTGTTCAAAATGTGCATTGATTTTGTACATTTCGGAGTTTCTTATTTTCTACAGAAACTCTTCAAAAATCAAAAGTACAAAGCATCATAGTAGGCCTATACTTGCTTCTGGTCATCTTTTTCCCAAACGGCCCAAGCAAATTTAGAACTAAATATGGTCGAACTTATCTACAGCCCAAACGATATATTAGTACAATCAAGCTCTACACACAAGAAAATAAAATAAAAGCCCAAATAATTTGAGGTCATGAGCCTTGTCAGAAAATAATCAGATCTTTCTACATTTATTTTTTTTTTCATATATGATCTTACCACTCTTGTTCCATTTCTTCCTGTATATATATGAAAAAGTATATACTTCGACTCTGACAGAAATGCATAACTAGCCAACAAGGCAAACCTTAGTGCAATTTTTATTAAACAATTATTGTACGTAGGTGGTTGGTAGGACATGGAGACTTTTGGAGTGTATATACATATATTGATATATATAATCAACCGAAGCTCAAATGTATGCGGTATGCCGACAAGTAGTTTTGAAATCCAAGAATGACACATTACTAAAGCCAAAGAAGCAATTTTCCTTACTAATGCCGACAAATAGCGTTTATTTCCGTGGACCAATTTTCCTTATATCTTTAATACCGTTTTTTAGTATTAATTTTCCTTGAATTATGATATCTCAAATTGACCATAATAGTATTAATTTTGTCTAGACTTAATTATCTAATAAAAAGGCAAAAAGTGTCTAACTTTTCTTTTTACCTATGCTTGTCAGGTTCTTAAAATACACCACCGAACATGCATGTATACTGTATGTTCACTAAACGAAATGATATTAATTCCATCTATTAATATTTTTGTTTTATTTAATTAGAAATATTATTATCATGAAAATTCAAAATAAAATGTACGAAATTGTTGCATGCATATACATATGCCCCAGATTTCTTTTAATAATGTTTGAAAAATTCTAAATTCTAACATATATACAGGATGGACGTGGTCCGTCCAATATTATCATTCTCGTATTTCAAATTTTAAATGATCAATCCAAGTCTTTAGATTTAAAACATGATAATGATCATATTGGATGGATTTCATCCGACATGTACGTTAAACTTTAAACATTTCTCAATATTTTTTATGCTTAGAAAAAAAAAATTCGGATTTAACTCTCCACGTTTTTTGTTAGAAAAAAAAAGGGTCTCTGTTCTAAAGGCTAAAGCATATAAGCCAATCTCCTTTACAAGAGTGCTAAATCATTGAGACTATCATTGGCTCTTGTCATTGTGTAGAAGAGTATCATTGGTTCTTGTCATTGATTGAGATATCATTAGTGCTGGTATGATCCATTGAACTAACCTTTCTCTATCTCGTTTTCTGTGATTTTGTCCGCATGGCTTGACTATATTGACTTGGGACCCGAAGCACGTGCCTGATCACATGCTGTCGTCACACACAAGCATCTTTCTCCCTCCTTTCCTTTGTTGACATTTTTGCACATCTCCCCTTGTCCTTTTTGGCTGTGACAAATTTCTATACCCCACTTTCCCAAATTTTTCTAGTAATAATCTCAGTATAAAAGGTCGAAATTTAAAAATGAAACTCTTATAAATTAGTAATGAACGTGATATTTCCCATCCTTATCTATTTTTTCTATCACAACCAGCAATAAAAAAAGGAAAAGAACATGGAAACAAAAAGATGATAGCGTATTATAAAAACTCAAAAAGATAGTCCAAACAGGAAACATTTATCTCTCTCTCATTGGCAAGTGCATTTATCTCTCAAAAAGATAATCTTTCAAGCTGGCATGAGGGAAAAATCCTGTTGTTGCAAAAAATGGAGATGAACTGGGGGTCCACTTTCAGTAATTAATAAATAAAATACCAGAGACTCTGGCATGCTAGTTTGCTTCATCCAACTAGGAACTAGCTAGGTCTCACCTGCTCTGCGTCCCTCTTTGGAAGACCTACATGACCTAAATTATATAGATACATTTGAATTTGATTATGATATACAATGTTTTATCAATTACTTCATTGGTTCAGAATACTTCAGATATGTTGTCACCTTCGAGGAAGCAGGATTGACATTTCTTAATTGACTCGAGCCACCAATAGTATCTCACATTGAATGTATTAAATTAATAGTAATATTGTCTCTTTCTGAGTATAATGCCAATATTGTTGTACCGCCTATTTATATCCTAATAGGCTACTACCCAAAATAACTTTGTGAGTCTTTATCTTTCCGTCTCCTCTCAAGTCCAATTATCACCCAATTCCCAATATATGCCAACTGTTTGTCTCTTTGAGATTCGTGCTTGTGTTAATCGCTAAATAGACAAAATTGGCTCTATATATGTTGGGGATTGTAATTATAAGAGTGAAATAAAAACTCTAAGGGTATTACTTTTTTAATATTAGTGTAAAGACTTTTTTCTTTTGATGACCACAGGGCAAAGAGTTATTAAAAACAGACCCGTTATATAGTGTTTTAAAAAGCACGCGTCTAAACATAGCACACCATGGTACAAAAGTGGTATACAGTAAGACCACGGACACAGTACGAGAAGTATGCATACTGTATTTTTGGACGCGTCGTATTAGACTTTGATGACATAGACATGATACAACCAGTGGCGGATGCACATACAACAAATGAGGGTCAATTGACCCCCATATTATTTTGAAAAAAATATATTTATCATATGGATTTTTATATTGGCACACTAATTTGAACCCCATATAAAATTATAGGATATTTTATTGTTGAACCTCATTTTTGTTTTTGAAATTTTGACACCATTGTGATTATAAAATGTAAATTTATATATCAATATGTATGAATTTATTTAAATTTTATAGGATAACATTGATATTGTGAATTTATTGAACACCATTTGAAAATTTTCTGGCTCCCCCACTGGATACAACACAGCACACGAATTGTCCATACACGACACAAGACGCAGTATTACCCGATTTGAGAGACACAACAAGTTTATAATAAGATTAAAATGTTAAATTTTATGAAATAACTAGAAAATTTCTTATATTGTAATGTCCAAATTCATCCATAAAATAAATATATAATTATATTTTATGAAATTTAAATGTATTCAAACACGACACATCTACAGAATATATAACATGGCATGACATGAGACACAAGATGTGTTGTGTATATCTATTAGAATTTAGACATGGCATGTCACGGCACATGAAACATTTTAACACAGTAAAACACTACAAAACACAAAATCAGAACACGAGGTATCCAATAGGACACGACAAGTATTTAAAACAATGCCAATATATATACACACAATGAGATACATCATCCACCTGCAATAATACATACCAAACTCATAACCCACAAATTCCATCCAAACTGGTGTATGCATTTTTATATCACTTCTGTGTTACCAAAATGGAGCCGATCGACCTCACAACTGCGTTAGCAGCTGCTCCATTCTAAACACAGACGTGCAATAAAAGAGAAGACTCTCTCTATAGCTAGGCTCTATACCTGAAATGTTATAAATAAAACCCTCCAATTGCCTACCGGGCCTTTAAACTGCCACACACACAAAAAAAAAAAAAAAAAAAAAAAAACGATTACACACACAACATACACGCGCGCACACAATACAATTATTGGGGGTAAACTAAAAAAAAAAATCAAATAGCAGTAAACTATATAAATCAAAATAAATAAGCTTACATTATGTTACTTATATCATGAATCACCGTTTACGTCTCTATTATTATTACGGGAATGATATGAGAGAGAAGATTAGCTAAAGATATCAAGCAATCTAGGAAATTTAGATTGATTTGTTTTTGATATGTAGAAAGATTTGGAAAGATTAGTTGCTGTAATTTAGGTACAAGTATATATAGGATGTGTACTCTCTTTGTAAAGAACAGAAAAATCAAATAAAAAATATTTTTCCACAAATTTATTTCTTGTCATGGTATCAGAGCAAACCTAATTTCCCTTCAGAACAATCATGGCGGCTGTCGAAGTAGATGCTCAAACCAATGATCATGGAGTCAACAATGAGAAGAAATCTATTGTTGGCGATGGTAATCGAGGAGGAAGAGGTAGTGGCTATGCATATGCTAGCATTGTCCAAAGTTTATTCAACTCGACCAATGGTACAGACAATAGCAAGCATGAAGAACACATCTCTATTTCTGGCCTCACTACGGCACAAGTTCAACAGCTTCTGGCTGCCATAGCTAATTCGAATGCAGGTGCTTCCCACGCAAGTGCAGGTGCATCCTGTGCAAGTGCAGGTGCATCCCGTGCAGTTGCATTCAGTGAGAAGTTGCATGGTAAAATAAGGAGTGCAGGTGCATCCCGTGCAAGTGCAGGTGCATCCCGTGCAGTTGCATCCAGTGAGAAGTTGCATGGTCAAATACCTACACTAGAATGGATACTCGACAGTGGAGCATCTCACCATATGACGAGCAATTTCGCTTGTCTTCAGAATATTTGTGAAGTGACTTCAACAATTGTTGGACTTCCAAACGGAGAGCAAACAGTGGCAAAACATGAAGGAGACGTGATGCTCACCGACGGACTTGTTCTTGAAAGAGTTCTATATGTTCCTAGCTTGAAATGCAATCTTGTTTCTATTAGCCAATTGATCAAAACCATGAAGTGTCTAGTTACATTTACTAATGAGCTTTGTCTTCTACAGGACCATAGTACGAGGAGGCTGATTGGTGTGGGTGAGCAAAGAGATGGGGTCTATTATTATCATCAAGCTGCCTCGGCAAAAATTTCTCATGTGAATGGTAACATTTCCTATGACCTATGGCATCAACGCATGGGTCATCCTTCTAAGCAAATGACTATGTTTTTGGCTGGTATTAATAATAATGGTGAAGTACCTAAAGATGTTTGTGAAGTTTGTGTGCGGGCAAAACAAACTCGAGATGTGTTTCATGATAGTGTGAATAAAGCGGCCAAAATTTTTGAGCTAATACATTGTGATATTTGGGGTCCATATAAAGTTAGTTCACATTGCGGTGCGCATTATTTTCTTACTATCGTGGATGATTTTACCCGAGCTGTGTGGGTTTATTTGATGGCTGAAAAGAGTGAGACAAGTGAGTTATTGAAAAGTTTTTGTAAAATGGTTCATACACAATTTGGCGAATCTGTTAAATGCATTAGAAGTGATAATGGGTTAGAATTCAAATCACGCCAAATGAATCAATTTTATGCAGAATGTGGTATTTTGCATCAAACATCATGTGTCTTCACTCCGCAGCAAAATGGTAGGGTGGAAAGAAAACATCGTCACATTTTAAATGTGGCAAGAGCCTTGCGTTTTCAATCGGATTTGCCACTCGAGTTTTGGGGAGAATGTGTTCTGACTGCTGCATATCTAATTAATAGGACACCTACCAAATTGTTGCAAAATAGAACTCCTTATGAGATGTTGTTTGGCGAACCACCTTCGTATGCCGCTGTGCGTAAATTTGGTTGTTTGTGTTATATCAAATCACGTACTTCAGATAAATTTGAAAGTAGAAGTAGAAAGTGTGTGTTTGTTGGATACCCATATGGGAAGAAAGGATGGAAAGTGTATGATTTGGAAACAAAAGATTTTGTTATCTCAAGAGATGTTATTTTTTGTGAGGATATATTTCCCTTTTCTCAGACGAGATCTGAGAGTGCATTGCCAAAGTCAAGTTTTGCAAAGGATAATTTCTATAGTGATGATGCTGGTTTTGTTTCTTTGAATATTGAGAGTGCAGATGTTGATGTAGACTTGGATGCAAGGGGGAGTGCACCCGGATCGGGTCTGAATGCACCCGCATCAAGTTTAAATGCAGGAGAATTGGGTCTGAATACACCCATATCAGATCTGAATGCACCCGCATCAGGTTTGAATAGAGATGACTCCAGCAAGAATGCACCCACATCGAGTCTGAATGCAGAGGAATCGGGTCAGAATGCACCCGCATCAGGTTTGAATGCACCCGCATCGAGTCTGAATGGAAATGACTCGAGCCAGAATGCACCCGCAACGGGTCTAAGTGCAGAGGAATCGGGTCAGAATGCACCCGCATCGGGTCTGAATGCGCCCGCATCGGGTCTGAATGCACCCTCATCAGACCTGAATCTGTCCAAGCGATCTCGGCAACCTCCTGTAAGACTTCAAGACTATATTTGCTATACGGCTCGATGTGACCCATCTTATGCTCATCCTACATCAACAACCACCTCAGGTACTCCTTATCCCATAGCTCATTATGTAAATTGTGATAGATTTTCTTTGGCACACAAAAATTTCTTGGCTGCAGTTACATCAAAGAAGGAACCAGAACATTTTCGAGAAGCCATGAGGGATAGCAAATGGAGAGAGGCAATGCAAACTGAAATCAATGCACTTGAGCGAAACAACACATGGACCATTGAAGATTTGCCATCGGGAAAGAAGGCAATAGGTTGCAAATGGGTGTATCGAATCAAGTACCACTCAGACGGCACAATTGAAAGGTATAAAGCTCGGCTCGTGGTGTTGGGAAACCGACAAGTCGAAGGAGTTGATTTTAAAGAGACCTTTGCTCCGGTTGCGAAGTTGGTCAGTGTTCGCACGTTCTTGGCTGTAGCAGTGGCAAAAGGTTGGCAGTTACATCAGATGGATGTGCATAATGCATTTTTGCACGGCGATTTACATGAAGAGGTTTACATGCGCTTACCACCTGGATTTGCTTCGAACTATTCCGGGAAGGTATGCAGACTTAGAAAATCTCTTTATGGTTTGCGTCAAGCACCTCGCATGTGGTTTTCTAAACTCAATACAGCACTAAAGGCTTATGGTTTTGTTCAATCGTATGCTGACTATTCTTTGTTTACTCTCAAGAAAGATGACATATTTCTTGCTATTTTGGTATATGTGGATGACCTAGTTATAGCAGGAAATGACCCAGATGCTATTGAGAGATTCAAACAATATTTGAGTAACACTTTTCATATGAAAGATCTTGGTGTACTTAAATATTTTCTTGGAATTGAGATTGCACGTAGTGCAACCGGACTCTACTTATCTCAAAGAAAATACACTTTGGATATCTTGGCTGAATGTGGACTTTTAGGTGCTAAACCTGCAACATTTCCTATTGAACAAAACCATAACCTATCAATTGCAACCGGCAAGCCCATGGATGATCCTGAACGATACAGGCGAATTGTTGGACGGTTGATTTACTTGACAATTACTCGTCCAGACTTATGTTATTCGGTGCATATACTTGCGCAGTTCATGCATGCTCCTCTTGACACCCATTATAATGCAGCTATTCGAGTGCTGCGTTATTTGAAGAGTAACCCGGGCCAAGGCATTCTACTTAGTGCTAAAAGTGATCTGACGTTGTATGGGTATTGTGACTCAGATTGGGCAGCATGTCCGATGACTAGACGGTCTCTGACCGGATATTTTGTGATGCTAGGCAATTCACCTATTTCATGGAAGACTAAGAAGCAACCCACTGTGTCTCGATCTTCAGCAGAGGCAGAGTACAGGTCAATGGCTACTACAGCTTGTGAATTGACTTGGCTCAAAACACTTCTTCAATCTCTTGGAGTTTCACACACCCAACCAATGAAGCTCAAGTGTGATAGTCAAGCTGCTCTTCACATAGCAGCAAATCCAGTTTTTCATGAGAGAACAAAACACATTGAGATTGATTGTCATTTCGTGCGAGATCAGATTCAGGCCGGGTACATCGTTGCTTCTCACATCCGCACCAATGAACAACTAGCTGACATCTTCACAAAGGCACTTGGTAAGAGACAGTTTCACTTTCTACTTGGCAAGTTGGGCATTTTGAATCTTCATGCTCAACTTGAGGGGGAGTATTACGGGAATGATATGAGAGAGAAGATTAGCTAAAGATATCAAGCAATCTAGGAAATTTAGATTGATTTGTTTTTGATATGTAGAAAGATTTGGAAAGATTAGTTGCTGTAATTTAGGTACAAGTATATATAGGATGTGTACTCTCTTTGTAAAGAACAGAAAAATCAAATAAAAAATATTTTTCCACAAATTTATTTCTTGTCAATTATGCAAGACAATTGAATTAATTTATCAACACAATTGGAGAGAGTACAATAAAAAATAAAAAATAAAAAAAAACTTTTTGACTCTATCGAACCATCAATATACCCTATTTCTTTCTAAACAACAGTAACACCAATCATAATTTCATAATTTTTCTTTTTGGTCCCTGACAATTAGTTAATAAAACCCTCCTTTTCCAGAAATGTCGATTTTCTTCTTGACAGCAGCCAATCGAAATCACATAGAGAAGTGATGGCAATATGCTTCATTCTTTGGAAATAAAGGTGCTCGATAATTTTCAGAGGAACTAAGCAAACCATTAGCTTACTGGTATAACAGGTGTTCCAGGAATGGTATACACTGCAATCTCAGCACAGACCCTAAAGTCATCTAACAACCCACTTCTTAATTAGCTTCTTGGATGTTTATGCACCGTCACTTCTTCTGTCATTTTTCTTTCTATCTGTTTTTTTTTTAGTTTAGATTTTTTTTTTTTCCTTTTTCTTTTTTCGTTTTTCTTCTGATGTATTAGCCACCGGCCGGCTAACTACTTAATTATTTTTAATGGAAAGATGAGGGGCGTGACCCCCGTTTTTATTAAAAAAAAAAAAAAGAAAACGCTTTTCTGTCACACTAATGACAAGCAAAAGTTGTTGTATGTAGCTAACAAGTGCGAAGTCCATTACTCTAATGAACAGTTTTAAAATGCTCTAAATAGTGTAACAGATGATTTCTTCTTTATCATTAGCTACCCAATCGGGAAGTGCTTTGGGCAACGGACTAATTACTTGGAGCAACATAATTTTTTTTCAAAGTGACCAAATTGCCCTTCTCAAATTTAGTAAATTTGTTGGTTTTCCCTGGAGCAACTTCTTTTCCATTTTGGAAAATTTCAAGGCTATAGAGCAAGTAAAAAAAAGGTGTAAAAAAATTGTGCAAAAAAGTGTTATATGTTATCATTTTGTTTTCTTCAATGCTTGCTACACAAATCATGGAAATTTTTCGTACGCATATGTGATTTTTGTTAAAAAAAAAAAGATTAATTCCTTTCAGCAGAAAACTAAAAGAAAAGAAAATCACTGGTAAGGAAATAAATTGGATAATAAATCTTGATTGATGGGTAGTTTAGACATTTAGAAAAAATATATGTTGCTCCAAGTAAAAAATCAGTTGTCCAAAGCACTACCCTACCCAATCTCTTCCTCTATCAGCAGAATTCTTCTTCCGAGAACTTACCAAATAAATTAAAGCTCCATTTATTATAGAATCTTAAATATTCAAATTACAATGTTCATTAATATATTATTTGTATCCCACACATTAGTATTAAGCCATAGAGGTAGGTAGTTGGCACAAAATATTCCATCTCTGTTTCCATATATAAATTTTTTTAAAGGTCCTATTTCCATATATAAATTATTGATCCTTATTATTTGTTTCAAGCACCTTTACTGTTTTCTGAATTGCAAATTAATCCAGCTCTTCAATTTTTTTTTTAGCAATTAAAATCAATCCAGTTTTTTGCCATAACTAACCGCAACTATATGTTTAGAGTGACAGCTAACTCTTTGGAGCCATTCAGTACAGCTCACTATCATCATCGTTCTGATTACGAGTTTATAACCAAAAAGGATTCGCAAATCCATCTATCGCGTAAGACAGTAACTTGTATCTCGTCCGTTACTTGTGCCATTGCAAAATATTTTAATTTTATGACTCACAAAATGACTATTTCGAGATATGCCAAAACTGTACTAATTTGATATATGCTACATATTAAATCTGATACTTGCAACTTCAATTTGTATCAAATTATTTTAAAAGTTTTCCTACAAAACAACAAAATTTTATGTGATCACTACAAAATAATAAAAATTTATGCCACCAATAAAGGCAAAGATGTTAATTTTTATGTGATCACCAATAATAAAAATTTTATGTGATCACTACAAAACAATAAAATTTTATGTGATCACTACAAATCAAGGCAAAGATGTTATTTTTCAACCGGGCGATGACATCTCGAACTTAAATATTTCATAGTGGTATATTTAAAAGCATGATTAGTGAAATAAAATTAATTTTTGTTGTTTTATGATGGAATAAAACTAACGAGTCATCATATTTCGGATTTCAAACTTCTCCAATATCATAAACTAGAATATTTCTATATTCAGTCTGCTAAGTGCTTATAATATATAAGTCATTAACTATTCACTTATAATCTAACATGTTTATAAAACTATAAGTGGTCTTTTTTCAGTTAGCAATAGTGATTTACTATTTTTAAAAGAACTTGATAGGCCTTCTAACTTGTTTAATTAATCTTTCAACTTGCCAACCTTTTTATCAATAAAATATACATGCTTCAATGCGGGGGGCAAGATACCGGTCATATCAGCATTTATATCACAAAATTAAATTTGACATCTTCGACGTCAAGTAAAAACAGGATACTTGCATCAGGATTAATACCTAGGAATTAATGTTTCTAGAATCTACGGACAGCTCTTCATAAGATAAATACAAAAATTTCAATCAAAATGTAACGTGTAAACTAGAGCTGTCGGCAACCGACCTACAAGCACTGTAGGTGGCAATCACATCAGCACACTGCTTAAGATCAGAAATGAACAATTTATAGTGCTTGAGTTTTTAGTAGATCTTGGTCTTTAATCAGTTTAATCACATGCGTGCGACCCACCTAGTGTGGTTTGATCCCAAATTTTCGGCTAGGTGAGGTGTCACTGAGACCCAATTATACACATTTAATCACAAAAATGGCCTTGTGTACTTGGCATCCCCACTGACACATGGATCATACAACTAAAATTTAAACATGTATATATGTTAGTTCTTGCCAAACTAAAGGTTTCGGTACAAAATTTTGATGCCGACTGATGATCATTTGTCTCAGAAGTATTAATGGGACACCGTTTAGGGTCAAAGCAGCTGGCATTTTTTTTGTTTTTTTTTGGGTCTAGTTATCAAACGAAAACTGTGTGCTGAATCACTTGGATGCAGGTCTAATAAATACAGGTAGAACAATTTTTACTGTAATGAGTAATGACTTTACCCTCTAATTCAGAGCAGACGCAGAAACCTTTTCCAAGATAAAATAACTATACTGATTGGGAATTATATATTTATCAATTTATAAAAATTTTCATAAATAAATTATCCAATACATATCAAATCTAAAAGGATTATTTGACCTCCAATGTTACAAAATGTCAAATTTTTATCCAATACGAAGAATCAATATTACCCTGGCGAAACTGTTTTAGTCTTTTAGACCAACCCTTCGGAAATAGATAGCGCAAGAATAAAAAAGATTTGTTTCTTATAAGTGGATCGAATCGGGTTGGTCATGACTCATTTATTCATCGGATAATCCTTTGCTATTTTTCTATTTTTTCTAGGGACTGAAATCGTACTTTTTAATCTTCATATTTTGCTTTTGATGTGTGAAAGTCCAAAAGAGAAAAGAAAAATTATCTTATAATAGCTATGCACAGTAGAATAAGATAGATAAGTACTCTAATAAATACTCATGTGAGTTTTTAACTTTCCCTCTCACTCCTTTGACTGATCATGGATGAGGACCTACATGTACAAAATAAATACTACATAATATCTAGTGGCGACTGTAATTGTTAAGTTTGTATCATAATCCATCGATAAATAGTAAATAATATCTGGGATTGATAAGTGCAATTAAGAGTTTAAGCAATCAAACAATCAAACAATCAGTGACTAAAATAGAAAATTTCAATAATCAATTGTTTCTGAAAATGGAAACTGCGCCTCACTTCTGCTCTCCCCATCCCCTCGCCCAACGTCACTTTTTCCTCGCACCTCTCCCTCATTTCCTTTGCCCAGTCTCCCCTCTCTCCCGCGTCGTTCTATCACCCCACGCAATTACTCCTTCCCCTCTTCTCTTTCCACTTCGTCCTGTCACCCATGTAACCCCTTTTTCGTCACCCATCGTTGTCCCTCTTCCCACGCGACGCTTTTCCCTCCCTTTAACCTTCCTTTATCCTTTTCTTCCCTATTTTCGTAATTGACATTTTTTTTTTCCAGTAAGATACTCTTTTACATAGAAATGAATACTCCCTTATGATATTATAATTATGTAATCTCACAAGAGACTCTCTTTTGCAAATATATATACTCCCTAATGATAATTAAAATACCCTTATAGTTCTTAGTTACTCAATAAATTAACCACATATTTACACTTATTAGTTACTCTTTTCATATTTATTATTTACTCCCTTGTAGTTATTAGTCACTCTTTTTATTTGTTATATATAAAAATTTATTAGTTACTCACTTTTAGTTATGAGGAGGGTTCCGGTGCTCCCAAATTAAAATGCCCCAAATTATCACAAATCTAGAGCAGTTGGATAACAACTTGATGAACGGTTGGGATTGTGATTTCATTAAGTCGTTTTATCTCTTTGTAAAAGGCAAAATAAAGAAAGAGAGAGAAACCCAAGCCCCAACCTGCTCCCTTTCGTTGCTCTCTGTCTCTTCCTCATGGCAGATGGATCTATCCTTTCCTTCGAGGCACCGTCTTCAACCCACCCCCTCTCTCTGTTCTCTCCTCTCTCTTCTCTCTCGTGTTCAAACCCCTTTTCTCTTCTACTGATCCGACCCTGATCACTATGATTTGTGACAAAATTCAAGGACTTATAACATAATTCTTCATTAATTGGTGCAAATTCAATGGATGGACAAAATTCTAGACTTTTATAGTTGTATTTCTTTCATGTCATGGTTATTTTGATCAATATACAACTTGAGGTGATGTTGAATCTCTGAATGAAGCAACCTTGACCGATCCATGGCTAATCAAATTATCAATGTCTAAGGCCAGAGGATGATAGCGACTGCCCTGTAGCAACAATTAAAGATAAAATTAAACAAAAATTAAAATAATTACAAATGTAACTATGCCAGTAAAAAACCTTTTTATAAAAAACAAGTTATCGTTCCCACTATACTCACCTCCTCCACCTCCACTGCCTCAGGCATCGGCATTTTCACCTCCTCCAAAAGACGAAATTGAACTATCTACGACAAAAGAAGCTTCTGAGGTTGTCAAAGTTCAGCATTTGCCTACCTCATAGTCTGTAATTGGTTGATGTGATGCTTGTACAAACACACATTCAAGCGATGGGAAGAGTTTACTGAATGTGCTCGTAGATCAAACACACATTGAATATACTTTGTTTTCTACTTAATATATTTATCTCCTTTCTTGACAACAGGTGCTTCCAGCACCATCTCATAGAGCTTTAAATCGGAAGAGCTTCGAATTTATAAGTCCCCTTTGATCGGATCTACAGCTCAGAGAGGATTTGGAGAAGGCGGAGCGTGAAGATCATGGAAGTGGTTCCGAGTTCCCCCCAAAGCAATTTTGCACTGGAGCAGATTGGAGTCGGATGAGTATAATTTCGTGTGCTCACGAGAGAGAGGGAGAGGTAGAGGGAAAGAGAGAGAGAGGACACTCAGATCCTCGCACGAGAGGACAGACTGACCTGCCATGGAGAAGAGAGCGATGAAGGCTATCAGAGGTTTATTTCTTTGTTCTTTTTTCTTTTACAAAGGGATAAAACAATTTTTAATGAAATCACAATCCAACCGCTCATCAAGTTATAATCCAACGGCTCTAGATTTGTGACAACTTGGGACATTCTAATTTGGAGGCACCGGAACCCTCCTCTTTAGTTATTTAGTTACTCTTTTAGAATCGTTATTTAGTCTCTTTATAGTTTATAGTTATTAATTACTCCAAAAATAAAAGTGCATAGAAAATTATTAGTTACTCCCTTATTTATTAAAAATACTCCCTCTACTATTTTAGTCACTTCCAAAATAAAAGATGCACATAAAGTTATATAACTCTGTTCTAAAATTTTCCTCCAAGCTTTTCATGTCTTCCCTGGGCCAAATTGGTCAGAAGCAAGGATAAAATTTTTTTCGCGAACAAATTAAAGCAAGAGGGAGAAAAGAAGCACATGGGTGAAGGGCTATGTTGCTTGGGTGCGGGTGCGGATGTCGCGTCGGATTCGTTGTGGGTGCGGGAATACGGCATTTTTCAAAAAACTCGGATACGGCTGTATATATAAAATAATTAAAATAATATTTTTAATTAAAAACTAATTTATATATATTATTAATATAATGTTATTAATATTGTATTATAATCTTTCAATTTAAATTGAGAAATTTAATAGTTAATTCGTGTAAAAAAAATGATAAACTTTTTTTCGAATATGGTATTTAAGATCTGCGTGTAAAAAGGGCGGGATGATTTTCAAATAGACGAACAGCAGTGTAGTAATTGACTTTAAAATTGCTACATCTCATGGAATTCCATATGTGCATTTGTGTGTCAAATGTGTATTGCTCTTTTGCACTTAAAACGACCCGTTACGTAGAGAGAAGCGTAGGAAAAAAACATAGAAAATGACAAAAGTAGAAAAGTAGATGAAAGGGTGGGTAAGACAGTCAAACACGCAGACCAATATCGAAAGGATGGTGTCGTCAGTAGCTGTTTTTTCTATTCTGTACGGGTTTAAAAACGTATCTCAGTATTTGAGGCGAATCCGGGCGTATTTGAGACGTATTTTGACCGAATCCGTTGGTCAAACTCAATAAAATATTCGGACTCGCCACGTGGCGCGTCGGGTGCGAATCGCACACGAATCCGTGTCGGACACGCGTCGGACACGGGATACTTCTGTTTTTTGGAGTATCCATGTAACATAGGTGAAGGGAGAAGAGAGATACATGGAAGGAGAGAGAAGCACGTAGGGGGGAGTCGCGTGAGAGGAGGGAGAAGTGAGGTGAGGCACGTGTAGGGAGAAGTTGCGTGAGGGGGAGGGAAGCGCGCTCCCTCTGATTGCGTGATTGCGCAAAACTTTGATTACACAGAGTAATTTTCAATATTCTAGTGGCGATTGTATATTGTTAGGTTTGTATGATAATCCATCGTTATCTACTTTTCTAAATATATCAAGCGAAGAGAGGTTCTTGTCTTTTCATTGCCATGCTAGTATAGATATATTTTTTTTTTCTCTTTTTGAAAATACTAGTTTTTATTTATTAATACATTTTTCATATTCATGCTATCCGATAGAAGCGAGAATTACATAGGTGATATTCTTGCTATTTTTTTTCCTCGTATCATATTACATATCGGTATATACAAAAACTTTTCTAAACATATATACTTAAAGGTTGTATGCTCAATTAGGCTTGTATTAGTAAATCTACACAATAACTACACAAGTTTATTGATAAAACCACACCACAGAAAACCCAACACCATTTAAAAGAAATCGGCTAATTTCTTCACGCTTAGGTCGGCAATCAACATCAAAAGCCTCCTAAAAAGAAGCCAGATTAAGATGTGGTCCAAATTCCAATTAGGGTTCTGATCGACCCAACTCGTCTGAACTCTTGAACTAGTGAGCATGTGACCCAAACTGAGTCAGAAAAAAAAAATACCAGACCCCCACCCCTCGCCTTCTCTCTTTTTCCTCTTCTTTCTTTTTTAACATGTGACCCATCTGAATTTCAAGATCCCAAATCTGTTCATCCAGGTTTTGTTCCTCTGCTGCCATCTCAATAGTTGTCTTTTATATGGTATATCATATTTGGTAGATATATTGGCTAGTCACATGTGATAATTAGAAGAGTATGTTTAAATTAAAAATTGAGTGAATAAGGTTTGTGTGTTAATTAAATTTTTTAAAATATTGGCCCAATTTAACTTTTGTTTGAAATTGAAATAATAAAATTATGGAGTAAGCTACTATTTTAATTCAAAACGGTGAATAGTATATAAATAGTTGCCTATTCATATTTTATTCCTTATCATTAATCCAAACATAATTATGATTGATATCACTAAAATTTAGTTGAATAATTTGTTGATATAATCAATAAATTATTTCACATCCTGAATCTGATTTTTGGATAGTGCGAGTGACATTTCAAAATTATGAGAATTTTGAAAATACATACTCTAAAAAAATACACTAATACTTTGTTGAATATTCGAATTTTAAAAAATATGTAAAATTTGAAAATATATACCGATTAACCTTACAGTTCCAAATGTTGCTTGAAATTGTCACAAAAAATCTTTACAGTTTCCAAACTAAGAGACTCAGGGGAAAAACAGAGAGCGTGCGGATTTGGACCGACTTGCATTAGTACAATAGATCACCTATATTTGTTGACATTTTCCATCCATTTCCTGTTCAAGATTCCAAAAAATCAATTCCTATTTTTGAGAGACATTCTTTACATAGACCATGCTAACCCCAACACAAGGATACATACAGCCGCTGCCAATCACCCAAAATTAATTATTAGTCTAACAAGAAGATTCTTTGACTATTTCCACTCTAATAATTAATCGATTATTGACTGATGACCGTGTTGATTACAATGCTATATTTCTTTCGATACCCCATTATGCGTCCCCGGTAATTAATTGAGAAGCTACTGTATAATTTTGTTATTTTGTCGTTCTTTTAATTTTAATTTTTTGTGTTTTCAAAGAGGGGGTCACTCATTTAAAAACACCAAAGGTGATCATTTCTCTCCTTTATTGATAAAAAAAGTGTAACATATGCCTAAAAGATGACATGATATCATGCAACTGAGTGTTGTCAAATAACAAGCTTTCATCATGAAGAATCTCATCAAGTGGAACCAGCTGCATTTGAATCTTCTCATGAACATTTTTTTTTTTTTTTTTTGGTTTACTAACAACTTTTTTTTGAAGGTAGGTTTACTAACTTTTAAGTAGTTTTCTTGCCCTTTCCAAATTAAACTAAAAATCAGGATTACATATATAAAGAATCTTAATTATTGACATTAAAACTTTAACCTAGCTACATGATCTTTGGTAATAGAATTTTTGCAAGGCTCAAATTGATTGCTCATGCTGTAAAAATCTTTCTTAATTAACAATATATTTAATTAAATGTACATGGGAGAAAAATTGTAACTAGAGCATATAGATATGCCATATTTCTAAAAGTAATAGTTCTCACGAAAACTTAATCATATCTATTTAAATCGAAAGCAGTTAAAAATCATTGTCTCATCATCAAGACCAATGTTGGTGCAATACCGGGTTCACAACCTCCATCATCACCTCAGTCCAAAGTATTGCACATGGCAAAAGTAGAATAACTTTGTGTATGATGCTTAATTTGATAGGGTTTTGGAAAGAATATTTCATGAGGGCCATTGTTAGAACTCACTCTGCATTCTATAAATGCACACCACACATCGCTGAGAAACCCAGCACTGGCTGCGAAAAAATTAGCAAGTAAAAACTACTGGTTGAGATTGCAATGGAGAACGAATCGAAGGAAGTCTATTTTGTCTTCATGAACTTTGATCCAGAGTATGAGCAGCTTCGAGCAGATCGGTTCGTATGGATTTTGTTAAATCTTATTGCAATATTCCTTAATCCTTAATTTGTTTTATGTTGTCAACTTGTCATGATTGGGTAAGCTTATTTGACAGGTCTAAGGAAGGAAGCAATGCTCTGAATGCATACTTGACAAAGAAACACGACAAGTTACTCGCAAAGCATTTCCGTGCTAATACATATATCAAGAGGTCCTCTCTTGCCATTATTGATGGTTTCGCTGTGGAATTGACAGAACACCAGGTACTGTTGAACTATCAGGATTGCAAAAGTGTTTAGCAATTAAACCTTTGCGCTCGTCTGTCTATATATTACACACTAACAGCCAGCATTTTTCATGTCAAACATGGCAATAACTTTTAGTCTCCTAATCTGCAAGCTCACAAGGAAATCAACTATAAACATGCGTACAGTAATATACACATATATATGTTTTAATATTATAGATGAGATTATCAACACTTAATATATAAGTCGATGAAAATAGAATTTCACAATATTTCTGTTTGAGCGAGCAGGTGCTCGTGCATGTAGAGGGGAGGGGAGGGGGTAATATATACACTTATGCTTGTTAGTACGAATGTAACTTAGAGAGAGAGAGAGAGAGAGATGTCTAATGGCGCATTATTAATTTGCAAGTATGTAAGCTGCTAATTTATTTTACATAAAGAAATATATTTCAGTTAAATTCAAAAACTGCAATAGTAACTAAGGGATAAAAACAACATGACTAGAAGGGGTAACTCTCCGGCTACAACAGATAGGAACATATTCTTAATTTGGCTTTCATGGGACCATTTTTTAGTTCCTTCTTAACATTTTTCTTATTTGATATATGCAGGCAAATATACTGCGATCAGCCAATGAGGTGAGATTGGTGGAGAAGAACCAAGAGCTCTCTTGACCAGAGTGCAAACAAACATATATATCGATCAATACTAGCTCGAGTTTTGGTGCAAGAAATATAGAACTTTGGATGATTCGGTTCACCCTAATTAATTAATCATTTCTTGTATCGATCACCCCCAAAGCATTAGCTATTTTTATCGACATATAATCTATCATACTAAATATAGCTCTTATAATCTTGAGCTTATGTGAGAATGAATATAATTTATATATGATTGTGATTATTTTTATCATTTTTTCAACAAATTATTAAACTTACACATGATTGATGAGTAACACAAGTGATAAAATTTTAAAAATTATCATCATAAGTTTCTACTTGAACTCACATAAACAATGTTAACGGTACATGAGATGAGATTCACTGCACAATTGTCATTTCACATGCTGGAGTGAGAATGTTATCACAGGATCGTTGGACAAGATTTTTTCCTTGAATCAAAGCTTTGATCTTAGCTTTCCTCCCTTGTTTATTAACTGAATGATTCTTAAATCGTTATTAATTTCAGGGAATGAGGCATAACTTTATCTATAATTTACTCATTTAGTAATTTCTGTTAAATGAAACCATTAATATTTAGCTAACACGCTACTTTTGGATAACAGCTGATTAGTAGTAAAGTTTTTTGCTATGTAAGAGAAATTATGGGGAGTTCTATATCTTCTCTAATTGAATATATAGTTTACAAGGTTGTCCTAGTTTATAACTCTAGTTTGATAAGTTAAACTACAGTGAATTTGAGTGAAAGTGCGTTGTCAGCATGGCATTTTGTTGACTTGGAGGAGACCAAGAAATAATTTCTTAATTAAAGAGGAGATCTAAGTTAGGTTTGAACGGCCACTATAATGATTTCTTAATGACAACAGTTTAGGAGACATTTTAGGGACTGTAGCTTTTGTACTTCTTGTTCTCATCGCATCTGCGTTCACATGAAATAATTTCATGATCCTAGGATAAATGATAAAGCTAACCATTGACGAAAAGATATTGAATTGGTACATGTAAAAGACGACGAAAGCTAATTATATAGCTTACACATGACCTGATATTATATTAGTAAAATATCTGAGATTCAATTAAGGCCTATAATTCCTGAACTGGTTGGAAATGCGTTCTGTCACCTTTCACAATGGAAAATGAAATGCTTTATTATTCATATCAATTAATGAATAAGGCCATCATGGTTTAAATTTTGACCAGTTTATATTTACTATATTATTGACCCTAAAATTTTTTTTACTACATTGCTGAATTCTCATCACATCGAGCATCATTTCTTTCGTTTAATAAGTAATTAATGCAGGTGTGCATTTAACGTAAACAACGGTACATTTATCTTCTTCTTTTTTAGTTTATGGTGCCTTTTAAGTTCAGTGAACAACTGAACATCTTTCTTAAGTTTAACATTGTATACAATTTTATTAATGTTTTGGAAGAAATTAAAGTTGGCAATGATTTGAGTGTATTTTGTTTATTTATCTATTTTTTTTTTCTTTTTCAATCATTAGAAGGCTGAAGAAGTCTGAATTTGAAATTGTTCTCCGCTTTAACTACTCTCTGCCTTAACCACCAAATCATATTGTTCGGTATAAATGTGTATTTACGAGTACGCTGCTCCAGGTACAGTCATGATACAGATCAGTACCACCAAATGTCCCAAGAACTTGAAATTAAAAGGCTGGGCCATCAAAACTTTAACTAGAACTAGGGTGATTTAGGCACTCTGCTATGTGTACTATCCGTGTAGCGAGTAGAATTTAAGCATAAATTTGACCCCTAAGAACCCTTCACACATTGACCTTGTGTCATAGAAGATCAGACAATTGGTGGTTTATGAGCAGGATGTTTGAGGCCTTAACTTTGTAATATACATTGTAGCAAGTATTATTCTTCGTATTATCTACCCCATTTTGACCCGCTACGTACAGATATGCTGCATGAGACAGATGATCCGATAATAGTACTGTAGATTGCTAACTTGTGCTTGTCCATTTTTTGACTTGATTATATATCAATATATGTATCGTTGCTAGCTTTTTCTTTCCATCAATAACTGTGAAGCTCTTATGCAATGTGTTATATTGTTCGGCATTTTGGTTCTGGCTATGAACAGAGGTACAGTGATAACCTGCTTGATATCATAATATCACATTACATCTTTTACGACTGATTACCTGTTGGCTATAAATTGGGGTCTTCACTGTACGATACACTTATTAGTTTCTTCATTTATCACTTGCCACAACTTGGGTTAGCTAATACCATGTCAGGATAGTTGGACTATTGGCCTTAAATAGCTAAATTTAGGATTTTAGATACCCAGTTCCTGCCATTCATGAGTTCTAACTTAAATTATACTGTTGCCTTTCAATTTTATTGGAGTCTCGTTCTCGTATACCAAATTCAAGGAATCTGGTCCCATGACATTAAAGTGTTCACTTTGAGAAGTAACCAATGGTTAACACAGCACGATGAGCATTACCATCAGTTAGTTCCTACTTGGTCTTTTATACAAGAATATATACAATTTATTTTTGTTGCAAGCAATTTAATTTATGCAAATGGTTCATCTGGAGGGGGCTTTTCCTTTTTCTCCGCAAGACCAAGTTAAATACTTGTGGAAAACTGGAAATGAAAACCATCCTGTGAAGCAAATCAGTCAATCAATGCAACTCATAAAATAGAAACTATCCTAAGTACAAAATGGTTAAGAAAGGGAAGTGCCAAAATTAGTTAAATCCCTTCGGACATATATCTATATATATTTATATTTCAAACAAATTCTGCAGGTTCGATACAATGCAAAATTGAACTTAGATAGCTTAAAATTAAATATCCGTTTACTCTATAAAATTTTAAATCCTCTTCTGACCCTATCCAAGGCCTCCCTTTTTGAGTTTTCAAATATCCCAAACTTCATCTCAACAATAAAAAAGTTTAGAATTATTGTTGAAGCACATACATTGCATTTACACTTAATAAGATATCAATAAAGCAATGAGAAACCAAAAATGGCCAAGAAAAAAGGTAGAAAAGGTAGAAGACCTAATTTAACCAACTTTCAATTTCCTAGGTAATTGAGCTGCTCAACACCTCGGTAAACAATACTATTATTTCCCATTTGTGTGAAATGCCTTCCTTGCCTTTTTTCTATTTTGGCAAAATCGGATAAAAACCCCTCTAATCTTGAAAATCAGATATAAACCCCTCTATTTTTATTTTGTTTGGATATAAACCCTTTTCATTATTTTTAATCATTTTTTTGAATTATAAAAATAAAATTATTAACATTATGACTTAAATACCCCTGAGCCCGAATCTGACTAGCCATGCTTGCCCGCATCCTCTCCTCTCTCCCTTTTATTGTATTTTTCTGGTCTAACTGGCCTTTGCATGCCCTGTTTCATGTCTCTGATGAGCGCATCCCTTGGAACTCTCATATCAACATCGTTTGTTTACCAAAGTCATAACTTTCTGAATAAACTAAAACTTGCATGTATGAGGTTTCAAAGTAAACTTGAGTATTGCTCACCTTCTGTCGGACACATGAATTTCAAGAATAAAAGCATATGAGTGGTTCTTCGACAAAATTAACTTGTTACTGGACCAAAACTGCTTTTTAAGAAGCCTCCAATATTAATTAACTTTATGTTTTGAAATGGTCTTGGAGAATACAAAGACATAACACTAATTTAATATGTCATTTTGAAGAGTCAAAAGTCTGACCAAACTTGACGAAAAAAATGAAAAAAAAAAAAAGAGTTATAAAATTAAAACAAAGGCACAATATATCATGTCAGTGGTTAAGGGGCAGAAATTCGAACGAAACTATTCTGATTTTCCTTAACTTGTACATAAAGAGCTATTTATGTAAGCAACCATGATATCAACGTACCAGTAACGGTAGAGAGGTGAGAAGAAAATAATATAAAGATTTGGTGAAATTACCTAAGGTGAAAACTTATTTATTTCGAAAATATAGAACTTTTCTTATCGATTTCGACAGAAAAAGACAAAATCATCATTTTGGAAAAGATGATTAGCCGGACGAGGAATAAGGTTAGGGGTACTTTAGTCATAATGTTAATTTTTTTATATTTTTAATTTGAAAAATAACTAATAATAATGAAAAGGTTTTATGTCCAAATAAAATTAAATTAGAGTGGTTTATATCCGATTATGAAGATTAAAGGGGTTTATTTCCGAATAGAGAAGATTAGAGGGATTTATATCCGATTTTGCCTTTTTTTTGTGTATTTTTAGTCAAAGCTTCAGTGTCTCTGATCAAAATTCAAATGAAAGTATAAAACCACCGTAAAAGAAAAAAAAAAAAAGGTATTTGGTAAATTAGTTAACCAATTTATTATATACTAGTCTTGATTAACCAAATTGTTGGTTATACAAATATGTTGGTATATTTGTATAACAAAACTTTTACATATTCAACCCACATTTTATGTATCCAAACAGGGTTAAACAGATTAAGTTTTAGAACATGTCATTTGGGGGCTTTGACAACCTCATTTGTAACCATACAATGGCTGGAGATCGCCAAACCTATAGAAATATTAAATTAAAGCTAAACTATGAATTGCACTGTACAAGAAAATTAAAATAAAGACCACATCTGCTTCTTATCAGTAGTTTAGCTTATATAAACAGCAGGACACTTGTCTAATATCCATTCTGACACGATATATTATTACATCTTCTGTGAAATGGTGTAGACTTCCTTTTTGTTGAAAAGTTCAAAGCAACGGAACTTTACAGAAAGCAATGGACCTAACAAAAAAAGATAAGAACCTTTTACGAAGCTATGGACTACAAATTAATGTAATTTAAACTTCCTAATCAAAATATTAAAATTCTTAGACTTCCCTTTTAGCAGCATATACTCATGATCACTTTTGATATATTTCAATAATATAAAATCCTCAAAAGAAAGAGGCAAGAGGTCCCAGGAATTTTACCTCGAGGAAGATTACCCAAAATTATACATATTGCATATTTTACAACATGGTGTACACATTCATGCGATGATAAATATATCAAATTTTATCATCCTTTTTTTCCAAATTTATATGTTTTCTCAGGTTTGGTAAAGAAAACCATGCATACTGCAGCCTACTTCACTAAAATAGCTTGTGCAACCATGGAATTCAATTGCTATTGTGGGACAAAGTAGGCTGACTAGTTTTGCCTTCTCCAAATACATTTTCGACATGATGTTATATTTTTAGCAAAACATTTAACTATAAAAAAGCTTAATGCAAACTTGAGAGAAATGCAGAGACATAAGTGAGAAGGCTTTGTGGGTAACAACTAACAAGATTTGGTGGAAATCATCAGCATCAAAATATTTTGCCTTGGGTTTTGAGATTTTATCAGAGTAACATTATTATTATGTTACTACCGTAACCCCACACGGGGCAGCATAAAGGCTAATGGCGGATTCATCTTCTTTTCCATGCAAGAGCGCTAATGAAAATCATGATGGCACCGATCCAAAGAAACCAAAGATTATGCCTGCTTCCAATGGAAGTATACTTCAGCCACAACACACACGTTCTGAAAATTGCTCCTTGCAAGAGGAGCTCTATATCAAGAAAGCACAGAGCTTTCTTGTATGGTTTCTTTTATATAACTTCCATCTGGATATATATTCATATATATTTTTCTATTGGATGGCCTAACCTTGCTTTGTATTCATTAATAATTTTTAGCCATGTGTTGCAGGTGATCTTTCTTCTGTTTACTACATCAGCTTTTCAAAAACTTCATTTTACTTTCTCACTTATTTTCCGGGTGTTCCTTAAAATAGTAATATTATTTGTAAAAAAATTATATACACTCTTAGACATGTTAGTTCTGTTTTTGAAATTTCAGGTGTTGAAAGGTAAGGATACACTTGCAGCTGGAATCATTTCCCGCTCAGACCTACAAAACCTGCCCCCTTATTTGTTGGATGAGTTTGATAGAAAGAGCTGGTACTCCAACCATGACTTGTGCACACGGAATAAGGTATAACTAAGTTCATTATTACAACTTATATCAAAATATATATAGCAAATATGTGATTGATTTCTTGCACATACATTATATATATAGAGAGATAATTAGATGCGCATGAAATCGGGCTTAAATGCAGTAATAACATTTTATGCACTGATGTTAAATTTATGTTAGCTACCACATGTTTGCTTAGGGACTTGAGGATGGCTTGACTTACTACAGGTTCTACAAAGTTCTTACTGCAATCAAGGCAAGCAACCCCCCCCCCCCCCCCCCCCCCCCCCCCCAACACCCCATAAATAATAATAATAATAATAATAATAATAATAATAATAACATTATTATGTAACATTAGAGATTAAAATATTGATCCTCTATAAAGTAATTAATTAATTATTAATTTGTTTTTCACCTTTTGTTCAGTGGAAATTTAGCAAAAGAGATGTCTTCCTCCAAACCAAATCACTTCAAGCAATGTTTCCTACAATAAGTTACTCTGAGATCACTAGCAGCATCAACGTAAGCATATTCTTCTCTTGCTCAATTTTTTCCCCTCATCCTGAATGTAAAGTTGAAAACTGTTCGTCTGCATCTCTCTTTATTCATCTCTAGATAATAACATGTCATATAGTTGGCTGATTAATTAGCTGGTGACAAGCAATCTCAAACTTGTGTGCAAATTTGTGTATAGACATGTATGGGCTACCAGAGTATGCAGAAATTACATGAAGAAAAGGTCAAACTTTATCTACAGTTATGGGATGAGGTTGCCTTGAAAAAGGTAAGACTACATTCTTATTCGCATGGGTGAGTGTTTTTCTGGATTTTTCTATGTATTTGTTCTGTGATAACTTCTGTTATGGTTTAAATACTCTGTCCTTTTAACTGATATCAGAGAGATTTTAATGAAGTTTTGCGTTCAATCTACGAGACAAAGAGGACATCATTTCCAGCTACCATACATTTCATAGAACTCGAGTTTGATGGCCATCAATCCCCCCCATACATTAAGGAAACAGTAGGTTTAATAAAATTAAATTTGGTATTTATCCTGATTACACAATACTTATCAAACAAACAACTTAAAATTATCTAAAATTGGTAAGCTGCTCAAAAGTCTATGACTTCAACGGTTCAACCAATTGGTTCATATTAATAAGAAACTTTTATTTGTCGTCCTAAAAGTTGTTGAACTTGTTATTCTACCCAATACCCATCAATTCATTATGTTACTCATCATCAAAAAAGGAGAAAAAGTCTAATACTCTAACTTAATGGTAATTTTACTTATAGCTTCCATGGACAATGGTGAAAAAAAAAAAAAAAAAACTCAAAAATGTTTACCCAAAGTTTAAGTGATAGTTTCTTGTACTTTTACTTAGTTGTTACTATACAAGACTCCTCAAAAGATTAATTGAGCCTGACTTTACTCTCACTGATAACTGATGCAATCTGAATATGACTAATCCCTCATCAACTCTGTACTTTTACTTAGTTGTTACTATACTTTTCTTTTCAATTTTATTCTTCTGGCAGTTTGAGATTCTTTGCGAGGTGGTCAGGTCAGCAACTGGATTGGTAAGTAACTAGGTGTAATGACTTAAGTTGTATGTAATTAAAATTTCCTTTCTGTATCTCTCTCTCTCTCTTCTGTTCAAGGAAGTTTTTGCTAATGGCTGTTTTCTGCGTTTCTTTTCTTTAATCATTAGGTGGTTAACCTACTAAACAAAAACACTAAAAAAATATAGAAGTAATGGATAATTAATAGATGCCCATATCAAACAGTGAACAATGAAAAAAAACAAGGAACAAAATCAGATACAGCCGATACAGAGGAAGTAAGAGAACTATTTTACTGATTTTAGTTGTTTCAAATGATAGATATCAAAAGGAGAAGCATGCAACCAAAAGATATCAGAATTTTTTGAAATGGTGAGCACTATCGATCTTTTGTTTCTGATAATCTCTAGTTTTCCGTGACTGCAGTTGAATAAATGCCTTTATTACAGATAAAGCCTAAATCAGAGTTTGATAGTAATGCTAAAGAATTTAAGGCTAAGATCCAGATGAATATGGACCTTGGAATCATCACTAAGGTTAGTACTTGTGCTTCACTTAGTGTTCACAGCAAAATTAGTGTAATAGATAATAAGTGATTATTCCGTGCTATTCCAATTCCATGTTCCAATAAAAATAAGAGAACTCCCTACCATCCCTCCAAAATCATCCTGACAATAGAGAATAGTGAAATGATAAAACTGGAGTAGAGAGGAGTTTGCCAGTAAAATTTTTACTTCATTCCATCTCCCTGACACAGCCTTTTATTCCATGCCTGGAATTAAGGGCGGATTTATGCTGGATATGTCTAGGCAAAGTGCCTCAGGTATAAGCAGCAAAATTCTATTTGGTGTGTGAGCTTATTTCACTCGGACTGATTCTTTCCTTTTCTCTGTTGCCAAATCGCCAATCATATTTCTGAATCTGCATACATGAGAACCGCATTGAGGTCGGACTAGCCACAAAAAAGTTAAAAGAAAAACCAACCAACTGCTGGTTAGTTACTAAAAGGAAAAAAAGAAATCTTTTTATTTTTATAAGAAACAAATGGCAGCAGCTGCCAATCATACGAAAAGACAAAATAAAAAAATAAAAAATATAAACAGGAAACTACAAACTAAAGCTAAGAGAAAAATATTCAACCAACGCCAGTAGGTACATTGATCACAAGATTAAATTCTTCAAAAAAAATTTGGGTTAGAACAGGGGTCACAATGGAGCACTTCTGAAAATTCAGTTATTAGCTCGTGTCAGATTAGCCACAAAACCAGATTGAAACACGTGCTTAGCTTATTTTTCTGGTAAGTCTCCAACCATAGTAAAGAAGCTGGTTAAAAAGGTAGTAGGTCGAGTTGTTAACGTTAAGCCAAACAAAGAGGTGACTGCCATCCAAAGGCGCACTGCATACGGGCAGTTCAAGAAGAGTTGAAATTATGTTTCTGTGAAGATGGGAAAACAGAAAACACAGTCCCAGCCTTTAATGTGGAAATTGCACCTGATCATGACCTCCTGAGTTCGAATCCAGCTATGCAAGGATAGTATTATTTCATATGCCTTTTATCCCCTTATTTCTGTTTTGCTAGTAGCATCAATTAGTTTTCTTGTTGGGAAGGAAGACAGCATTCCTTTGTTTCTGAATGTAAAATTGGCGAGAAGGAAAACACCATCAACAAAAGAAGAAATTTTCAAGATAAGATTTTGTTTGATTTACTCATATAATAATTTTCTCTTTAGGTCAATTAATTAGTAAGGTGTAAAAAAATCAATTTTAATGTGCAGCAGTCAGATAAATTGAATTTCTAATATCCAAATTTTGATAAATATAGAGGCTGAGAGTAAAAGATCTTAATTATTATATTTTGTTGATCAAATGTTTGGAAAAAGTTATATTTTGTAATTTCTCATAGTACTGGTAATTAGATTTAAAGATTTATAGTTATATTTTTAGTTAGAAGTATTGTTTCTTACATTTCTATTATTATCTTAAACTAGAAATTAGGTTCTTCAATGCTTGAATCCAATAATAATATATATAAAAAAAAAAAAGATTTTGTTGCTCAATTAATGAGCTTCTATTATCTTTCAATTTTAAATTATTTGATATATTCACCAGTCTCCCTATGAAGATGTGAAAATTCAGACATCTTGGCTAGAGACGCATGCAACTAATACATGTTTTGTCTTAATGCAAAACCATGCAAATAAAACCACCTCTTTTCATGTTATTTGAAACTAATAGTGCAATTGGACATAATCAAGCTAACAAAATATAATCATGTGAGATTGCTTGCACACAGTTTTTCCGAATGGTTTAAGCTTAATTTACCTTAAAATAGTGAAAAATGAGGGACCACTATGGCCTGAGTCAATGCTTTCAGCATTGCTCGGTGGAATCCCTTAAAGAACAAATAAACAAAGTTATATTTGTGTAGTTCCAGCACCATCTTTGCCACCTTCTCTTTTTATTATTTTAAATATCTAGTATATTTCTGTTGATTTTTGTTTGTTATAGGACTGACTTATAGGAACTTTTTTTTTTAACAAAAAAGAATCACTATACATAACAGAAATGAAGTAGCCAAATTGTCAAACAAAAACATGCCAAACTTGGTACATTATTGGTTCACCAACTTTGCTGGCCAAGAAAAATAAAAAACGTCAACACTGATTGCATACCTGAGAGGAGTCTTAGAACTCATGTCCAACTGTACTGACAAAACTGCTTCAAAGCTTATACTTTTCATTGAACAATTTCACCTTACCAGCAGAAGGTGACCACAGTAGAATCTACGTTGCTCAGAAAAACATACCTGATCACAACCATGCCTCAAGTTCAACTAAGCTCCCTTGTCCAGAAAAAAGGTACACAATCTAACCCCAAAGGAAAAAAACTCCAGCAATCAAAAGAAAAATTAATAAAAAGAAAAGGGAAAAGTAAAATGGTGCGATTTTCTAATCACCTCGGTGTGCTCCTTGCAAAACGAGGAGCAGAGGTGAGTTAAGCCCGCCGAAGCTCGAGCAGTCAGTGGCGCCTCGACTTAGCTTGTGGAGACCACCTTGTGCTGCCAATACCAGCTTCTCTATCTTTTGCTCTTGCACATTCTCTGACACCTCCAGCGTCCATCACTCTTGCTCTTTTTATATCACTTTTTTAGCTCACAATTGTCCTGGCAGGATCAAGTGAACTTGTGAGAAAAAGAAACACCCCAGATGGGATTACAGTAGTTAGCATTATAATCTACCTTGAAACCCTCCATCAAGCTTTATAAAGTTATAATTAGGTACTTATTTGCGTGGTGTCTGGCTTATTTCAATCCTGGATCCGCCACTCTGCCACAATTCCAAATTTCACTGTATCCGCTAACACCCACATAGGGTTTTCAAATTGTGGATGTGTATTTGAACGTTTGTTATTTGTATGATTGTAAAGACTTAATTCTTCTTCTTTATTGCATTATCAGGAGGATTTGCTTGCTATTCCTGGAGGAAAGGAATTTCTGAAGGAAACCAGTATCACAAGAAGAGGAGATTTTAATGTACTTAGCTCTCCTACGGTCCTGCCTAACCGACCGAAATAGGTGCATGTATCAGCTTTAGGTCAAATTGAATTTGCAATCATATGAAAAATGTTATCCTAACCCATAAAACCTCGTTACATAATTTAACCTATTACTGCTACTGCAGCAACAGGTTGGTTCAAACATCAAAAGATTTTTATTTCCTTTTCTCTATTTGTTCTGTAATTGTCTGTTCTAAATTTGGATACTTAATTTTTTTTTTCCTTTTGTAATAACTGTGAAACTTATATTTTAACCCTTGTGTTAGTGTCTTGAAGTATCGATTATGGCAAGTTGTAAGTGGTGATGTCAAAAATTGCCAAGCTAAAAAAAATAATTAGATTTGCATTGATCTAAATTGTAAAGAGAATATCATTCTGAGCCGTGTTGTGAGTACATGCATGGAAAAGAGGAAAACACTTTTAACATGCTCCAAGTATTTCATGACATGAAGTTACTTTCTTTGATTACCTATCTTAGGTGGTATGAACATGGAATTACCTGAAACAGACATGAATCAAATTATCAGATTTAGGTAAAATGAATTAAAGGAGAGATTGTAACAGAGGACTAGTCTTACACAGTAAATAAATAAATAAACATATAATGAACATACTAAGAAAACCAACTATAAAAGACCATGTTTATCCTAAAGATTGAAAATTTTTTGAGCTCAAATTTCTCTGATATCGAACATGTTGGAACCTCCAAAAACTAGAAGATAATAAACAGCTGAGTAGATGTTTTCCCTCTTTCCTTTTGGTTTATATAAAAAGTAAAATAAGGTTATAGACCCCAAGTAGAACTGAGCATAAGTCTTGTATTGTCAGTATTGGATTTTCTGGTGCGATGCATCTACTTGAACTACTTCTCTTTCATCTGCTTTCTTTGACTCAGAACCTGGGATTCCAACTGTTACCGGTAACATAGCTACAACCTTGATCATTCCCATCCCATGAACATCTTATACTTTCTACCAAAATCAATCATGGTTATAGATCACAACATTACCACAAGAACTATCATTAGTTAAAGCTCCACTTCTTAGACTAAATAGCACCGTTGGTCTGCCACCACATTTAATTTGAAATACAATGACAAAAACTTATTTTTGTCTCATCATCTAATGAAAGGGGAAGTTTCGTGAATTCATAATAGTACAATATGTATACTAAGGTATAGTACAATCGACACCATTTTTATTTATTAATAAAAATATACGGAATTACTGCTAGGTGAGTTCTATATTTAAAGTACATGAATTGACAGTTACACTTCCAATTTGTATTGGCAGGCTATCTAGCCCAAAAATCAACTTTTACTGGGCCGCAAATTATGCCGTTTCATTTCTATGTGACGATTACAGTAGACACTTAATTGTAACGGGTTGTGGAAAAAAGTCAAAACTCTTTACTTCTCAGTTTATCCTTTCAATTACCAACCTGCCACATAAACTTCTTCATAAAATCCAAAACAGAAGAACCAGATTCCCTCAACCCTTACCATCGACTTCTCCGAATACTGCCTCCCCAGGATAGTGAGTGTTTGCTTAGTACAAACAAACATGAATATAGTTTAATTTAATTCACTTAAAAACAATTCTGACGCAATTACCAAATAATAAAAAAATTATTCGTACTTCTTCATTTAATTAGTCAAATACCTTCTTCTTAAAAAGTTAAAATTATATCCTTTAATCAGAAGATTAACAGAAGCCTCTTCTTTGACCTCAAAATTAATCAAAAATGGCTCCATCCATGGCGAAATCAACCTTGATTCTCTCCATTGTCTCCTCTCTCTTCCTTCTCTCTCTCGCTCGCCACTCGATCGACCTCGAAACCAAACCCGAAACCCAAATCCAGCTCGCAACCAAACCCGAAACCCAGATTGAAACCCTCTTACCAGAAGAACCCAACACAACAGTCGCAACACTAGACGCAAACGAAAGCACAGAGCTTGAGATACTAGACCGGACAAAGAAGGTTGAAGAAGAGAAAAATACACAAGTAAGTAATCTAGCCTTACCTGATGGATCCGCTGAGCGTGAAGTGGAGGTGGAGTCGGATCCGGGTGCGACAAAAACGGAGGTGATTGGATGGCACCCGAGAGAAGAAGAGAAGAAGGAAGAGAAGGTCTTGAGGAAGAAGAAGAATAAGAAGGGGAATGAATCGGATTCGGATTCTGATTCGGATTCGGATGACGAAGATGAAGAGAGAGAGGAAAAGGATAAGAAGAAAAAGAAGAAGAAGCAGCTTGGTTTTTGGAGGCGACTTTGGATGTTGATCAACCCCTTTCAGTATTCTCTTGAATAAATCATGTGTTTACAAAATGATTATTATGTGTTGTTGAGACTTGAGACTTGAGACTTGAGAATTTGAGTTTTATCATGACAAGTCGATTGTAATAAAATAAAGCCTGTGAGCTAGGTCGTAGCGTTGTGCTTTATTGAAGGGATTAATGTACTTTGTGATGGATTTGTATTTGTACTATGCTCTACTATGGATTTGTGCGAGTCGAAACAATATTGATTTGTGTTGGTGTTACAAGTATTAATGTTGAGAATTTGAGATATCATGTCATGTCAGATTGTCAATGGTATAAAAGCTTGTGAGCTGTCGTAGTGTTATTATGCTTTAGCAGTTATTTTCTTTGTAATACTGTTTAGTGTTATGAGCTGTTTGTACTTTGTAATTGATTTGTGTGAATCATTAACAGTATTGATGTGTGTTGGTGTTTGAAGTAATAATGCTATATCTTGTGTCTGGCTAAAGATCGTAATAAATTGTTATTGAGATTCAATAATACTATATATTATGAGATGCATTCTCAATTTCTCAGTGAGCATGTATCAGAAATCAGGAAACGAATTTTATTTCATTCAATTTTTTCTGTTTGAAGGCTCGCTACCTACCTAGCATTATAGTTAGTTTGATGCTTCATTTAAAATTAAAGTGCTTAAATATGACCTTATAAGCTTTTACTTTTAAATAGGGAAATGAAATCTATTGCTGTGAGTAGAGACTAGAGAGCATATTTTGAGGATCTACTCTCAGGCTTAATTCGGCTGATTCTACCCTAGAGAAAGGCCAACGATAGACTCATAGATGAATGGAGGGAAGTGATTTGCACACAGCACACCCCCTTGCTTAGTCCGGACACCCCTATATTTCATAAAATGACAAAAATAACCTCAGTTGAATCCTCCGCTCCAAACTAAATATCAATTTTCTCATCTCTCGATTCCACTTCGCTAAGGCATATGAATTATAAACAAATTTTCCTCCTCAGACCCTTCTCTTGGGAATCCTTATCCCGTGCCGCGCACCATCCGAGTCGTTCGATTTGATCCGAGTGGTTCATTTTTTCGGGCCTATTAGATTCACGAGGCTCCCATATCCATCAGATTTCGATCAGACGGCCCACAGACAGGATTCGGTTTCTTCTCTTGGATAATGCTTTACTGTTGCCTCGTCACTTGTAAGCACCCCAATAGAATTTCGCACTGGTACTTTGCTCGAATTAGTTGAAACTTAGATCCACGAAAGTTGATTCCTCCCCTTGCTTCCCCAAACCCACCCAATGCTTAAATTGAATTTCTTTGCAATTTCTTGCAGTTCAGCAGTGTTACTATTCCCTCACGTTCTTCCACTTAAGTCAAAGTGATTATTGATTATTAGCGTCCATTTTCTTCTTCAAGTTGGTTTCATGCCACTGCCAGTAATGCGAAATGTGTGTGTGTATCACTAAATTATATCTAATGTATCGAATTGCATTCTAAAAACAAAAAGGATCTCATATTGAGAACTGGATGGCAATGATACGAGGTCCTCTGCGATTTTTTTTTCTCGTTAAACATGAAAGGTTAATTTAGTCTTAAAATATTTTTTGGAGTGATCGGACTAAATCAGGGGGTGTCCAAATCAATTCCCATGAATGGAATGGTATTCATATTCCTTACCCTTTATGAATAATTGTACTTGCTTTACTAGGATTGTAATTCAATTGGTCGGAGCACCACCTTGTCAAGGTGGAAGCTGCAGCCTGCGGGTGGACCGAACAAGCATGTTCTACCACCCATCAAAACAAACCGCCTCACACTCCAGTGCATAAACAACTGACTTTTCCTATAATTTTTTTTTAAAGGTGCCTCTCAAGTACAACAATTTTACTTTCTTAGTTACTATGAAACGTCATGAAGTTTAACTGAATAAATAATTTCCGTTAAGCCTAGTTTACATGATACTATGAGCACTTATAAAGCAAACACATATCTGAAAGACTGAAACAATGCTTAAAATTCTAGATGAAAACACCAAAAGAGGAAAGAAGAAAAAATAACAAAATAATGCATATGCCATATCCATGGCATTCCTACTTGCCAGTTATTATTTCAAATCATCCTATCTTCTGTGAATAAAATGCACCTAAGAGGAATATAAAAATTTCCCTTCAACCCCAGGCCTAACCATAATTGGGTTTTACACCTTCCATTCATCTTGCCTTTGAAAAAAGAAAAGGGAAACAAACAGAACCCAAATAACAACACAAAACAGAGCTCAATCCAATCTTGTCAGACACATCTCTTTCCATCCTACTTGTTCTCACTATCTCCCTCATCTCCCTCATCCTCATACTCATATTCAACATCATCATCATCATCATCATCCTCATCATCCACACCATCCTCATCATCATCATCTTCATCTTGGATGGCATGTTTTGTGCTGAGGGGACTGCTGGAGTTGAACAGGCTGAGCTCATCATGATCATCACGGTCGTTCATGTACTCGAGGCCATAGACAGCGTCCCGGTGCTTCACCACCAGCCACCGCAGCAGCCTATCTTCTTTGTTCAGGTAGTGCAGCTCCTGAGGGAATGACGGCGGGACCATCATTGTCATTTGCATTAACTGCCCCTGAAATATGCACAATTTGAAAATTATCAAAAGTAGCAAATCAAGTTAAAATGTTATCAGTAGCAATGCAATAACTGACAAAAACAAATGAAATCTGTTTGATGGATATAGATCCAGTAAGTGAAATTTGGGTACTGAACTAGATCATGAATACGTCAGAAAGTTTCAGAACCAGACTACCCGTTTAATTGCCCTTTTGTCATTGTTCATTATTCTATTTGGCCGAGTTTAGGGTTCTGGGAGAAAGCCTAAGGATCTGAAGGCACAAAGGCTTCATCCATTACCCCAAGTTTCTCATAAACCGACACTTGAACCAAAAACCAAAATTTTATGGCACTATATGAAACCCAACCAATGATTTCATACATGGTAGTATTATTGTAGCACCTCAAACAGTACAGTATTGGCATCCACCATAGAAAAGCTACCAGTAAAGTGAAGAATCATGTGATCAATTTTATTAATCCTTCGCATAGAGGTTATTAAGGATTAAATGTCAAATCTAAACTTCACAATGGTAGAGGAGAATTAATCTCTACTGATTTTGTAATCTGGGGCTGTAAGAACTTGCCACTTTGAAAAAAATGAATCAAAGCTTTCTTAATCTGACATGAGCAGAATGGCGGAACTAAACTAGCTACAATGCTTGATTATAGATCGTTTTTTTACTGTACACTCAATGAGAAATAGAAGGAAATATAAGAACTGTAATTTTAAACTAGAGAAATGGAGACTCCTACTCTATGCTAATTTTGCCTTGAATAAACTCCATACTCAATAATACTACCAAATAACAATAAGCCCCTATAAAAACTGAAATTCCCAACCAGTTCTAATTCTAGCTATCAATTCAACCAACCCAAAGTTCCATTGACGCATTTCATCGAACAGAACATGAGCACACGCTCGAACCAAAATCAACAAATCCATTAAACAAAAAGTATCAAATAGGATACCTGGAAATGCCTCCCGTCGAGCTTCTTAATCCCATACGCAAGAGGAACGGTGCCGAAGGATTTGAGATCAGTGATGACGCCATTCCTCTGGAAAATCCTCCGGCCAACACGTGCCAACAGATCCTTGATTTCCTCCTTCCGCACTAGCGGCTTCACCAATAGCATGCAGTCGTACAACGGCATGGCCTCTCTCTTTCTCTCTTTTCTCTCTTCCCACCTTCTAAGTTCCTTTGAGGCTTAAACCCTTTCTTCCCCTTTTGTCTTTCACAACGGAGAAAAAAAAAAAAAAAGAGAAGAACTGGAGAAGAGAATTGAACTTGGGAATTTGGGTACATTAACAACTGGGCTTGATTTTGGGCCGGAAGTTTGGGACTTGTGACATTTCGGAACATGGAAAAGAAATAAGAAACATTTTATAATACTGAAATGAATTAGGCGTTTTTATTAGTTTTCCTCTTCTTAATGGATGGAGATGGAGAAGTCTCAAAATCTCAAAACCCCTTCCATAATATGTTTGTTTTTCTGTATTTCCAGTATGGTATTTGCTATAGTACATTATAGACATCTTATACATTATACAACATGCGGATAATTATACTACAAGTCAAATTTTTCCTTGCTGCATTGAAATGAAGTGAAAAGAAAAGAAACCAAGCAATATTATTAAATGCACATAATCAGTGATTAAGACGACATGCAAGTTCATAGCTAATAAACCTTTTTAACTTTGTCAATTTAAAGTATGAATATATTGATACTGTTTGAAGCAAGAGGCAAGCATTGTACCCTCTTATCAAATAGGCCAGTTGCAAGACTGTTGAATTGAACTTTATCTGTAGTCAGACATACTTTTCTCACAAGTTCAATGCACATTAGCAAACAAAAATACATTCATCCAAGTATTATTTTTGACACCTTATGATGAATTTGAAACAATGCATCTCAATTCCACGGCTCAATATCACAAGATTAAGCAGTTTCTTTACTTATAGTGAATAATGCTTAAGAAGCTAACATGTGTTAAAAGTTTAGGCAAATACCATAGCTTTCAACTTTATACATTTCTTTCCAACTTTAATCAAGAAAAGACCCAAAAGACCCTCATCCTCCTCCACACCTAATTACTACAAATTGCTCATACTTTCCACTTTCCCCATCATTCCACTCAAAGAATAACATTTCTCAAACCTCAAACCAATTCCAATTGTTGGTACACGAAAAGTAATATCAGAAAAACAATATCAAAGTTGGAGAAAAATACAAATACTATGACAAACAAGTTTAACATTAATACCAATTTTAGAACAACAATATTGAAATTACACAAGCTGCACTGGTATTATAGATCCAATTTTTAAGTTGCAAGACCAGTGAGATTGTTACTGCTGTTGGCGAGCACGTCGCTCTGACACCGCAGCTAGAGACCTGAGGTTGATCTTGATCACAGCCTCCATAAAGTAACAAATCTCATCCCTGGTGTTATTTTCTGGAAGATCAACAACAAAGGACTCCACAACCGTAGTCCCTGTCCTCCCTTCAATGCTATCAGGGTGCACCGTTACTATGGACGAATGGTTCTGCACCAATATCATGCTTGCATCATGTAAAATATTAAATAGAATATATATAAAAAAGATAGCTTTATCAATAAAAAAAAAATTAGCTAACACAAATGGTATAGGTACAAAAGGAAAAAAAAAATGTTTTGGGGTGATATTTTGAGGATGGAGAGAGAGCTTTTGGAATTAAAAAGGACCCATACCTGACCTGTATAAGACCAGTCCTTGGGTAAATGGATGGGTACAGTAAAAAGACCCATTTAAAACATGTTGGGTTGGTTCACCTCCTGTTTACGGTCTACTAGCTCTATAACCCATAACCTTTCATAAAAATATTTTTTTAATAATTTTGTAGTCTTTGTATTGATGGGCCTTGGAAAATATACATAGGGTTGGACTAGACACTTGAATAATACGTCACAAAGGCCACCTCATTTTTTTGTATGAATATAGCAGTACAATATGTTTAATGTAATTTTATAGATAAACAGGTTTGTATGGGTATGTCCAACCATGACAGGACCGGTCAGGTTCAACCATTTAGAAAGTGACAACTATTCTTTGCTCAGGCCTTGCATTTCTCTTCTAAAAGTGTCTTATTTAGAGTGCCTGTGATGAACAGTGATGATTTGTGGGCATCTCAGGGCAATTGAAGAATTTTAGTTTACTAGTAAAAGAACAGTAATATAATTTTATTAGGGGATCTTTGCATAAAACCAAAATTATGCCATTTACGGGTGAATTCAGGGTATGTTTTGGCTCCGGTCTGTTACCTTGGTTTATATTATGAAAACGAAAAAACAAAAAAAGAACCTATATGTAATATCAAATACATGTACGTTGGAAACCATCCTGACAAGGAAGTGGCCCAAGGGTTCACATTCTGTTACAACGCAGTTTGTCCCTCTCCAAACCAGCTGTCATAAGATTGTACTCTGGCTAATCTGAATAATTCTTTAAAAAGACATTCATATGAGAAAGGCATGCATGAATCATACCTTGAGGATGTGGTCTCCACCTACAGTGCGGATGCCGAGAATGCGCTCACTATCATCCAGACGCTCCAGCACCTCAGTGGTGAAGGTTGCTGGCAACTCTGACGTCAGACTAATGTCCCTTATGGAGCCAACCTGCAATCCACCCATCACTAAGCATTGCTTAACGAACGGCTTGTATTTTTCTGGCTCGTCAAATCTTCTGACAAAGGACCACACCTGCAGTTTTGAGTAAATAAAATTGATGCTAGAGTTATTTGAAATTTTGTCTCTCCCTCTAATCTTTTTCCTTCAAATGGTAAGCAGCTAGAGTTCGCTGTGTTAAGCAATATTGGAATGAGTTTGATCCTAAGTACAAGTTTTGCTTTTAGTGTTTGTTAATAAGCAATAGTTGTTGACAAATACTAAAGACAGCAAATCTGTAAGTATTCTAATATTGAAAAATTCAAAGCTGCAATTAATGGTTTATTGCCCTTAATGAAAATCTACAAAGATCATCACATTTGATATGGATTTGATTGATAGGCTTGATTTGGCTTTGGCTAAAAAGGATCAAGCTGCCAACCAAAAGAGAAAATACTACACTGATGATTGCAAAAAAGACTAACTATCAATATATTCTCCAAAAAATATAATAGCCAACATCATTTATAACTAGTCCCTAAGAGGGACAGAGGTAGATGGTGGCAGGAAGAGGCAGTTGCCAGCCTTTGACTAAAAACTATTGCTAAATTATACTTTTACTGTGATTTTTAGAAAATATCATGAAAAATATTTGTTGTTCAAAATAATTGTGACATTACATCCCACTCCAAACTTTTTCTCTACCCTATCGTATTTCCTAGCCCTGCCCCTGGTTCCTGAAGATTTTTGCCAGAAGCCTATTTTACTATGTTGAAATATATCTAGTCACAGCATGAGCATTAATCTGAATAAGTCTTTCTTAAAAGTACTTGGTAATAAATTGGTGCTAACTATAAAACCTCTGGACAACTGTTGTGGTCCTCATTGTTGTAGCAGTTGCTGTTGTTACTCTATCATGAAAACTACATTCTTTTTACACACATATCAACTGAATTTAGTAAAAATACTAAGATTCAATAAATTTCTGTGGCTAAAGTCAGTGTGATTCACATTATGTTTGTCTTAAGCCATAAATTCAAATGCTCCGTATAGTAGGCAGAACATTTTCTGCAACATCTACATAACAGTTGCACACCAAAGTGCTAAAACTCGTGATGCACCAGGCATCTAAGATTTCAATGTTATAACTTAAATAAATACAGCTTCATTCCTAATCAAAACTTTTTCCGAGAAAAATAGACTAAATTTGTAGAAATAGAATTAGAAGCATGATTCTCCAAAAGAATTTGATTGTTGTTCACCAGTATGAAAAAAAAGTCTGACACCCATATGTATCTCTACTACTTATAAATGCATCCATCCAAAGGTCATAAACAATTGTTAACATTCTAGATAAAAGGAGTTAACACCCCCTAATATCAAATGTGGATCATTGATTTTGTTAATCTAATATGATATATGGTTCACATTTAAACATCAGATGAAAAGTCGACCTTTTATTCGCAAACTGTCTAGGCGCTGGGACCTTGTTGATGCAAATTTTACGGGAGATCGATTCTCCGCTTAAACAATTTTTGGTTATTTATTTTTTCTCTTGCGCTCCCCGCTTTCCTTTTCCTGCGCACCCACACCGGTAATACATAAATGGGACCTTTGCATGGATGGGGCACCCTCGCCAGTACCCTTTCCTTTTTTCTACTTCATCAAGCAGCTATCCCGATTTATGTATTAACTATTGGTCATTTTGTTTACCCATTGTGATCCTTCCTATATTAATAAAATTCGTTCATTAATAAAATCGGGATGGCATACCAGACGTGCTCCTAAAGAATTTTCATACTTCTCTCATTCATTAATAAAATCAAATTAATGATCCTTCCTATATTATCTTCATATAATAAGCCAATATATATTTTATGTCAAATTCGTTCTATATATATAAATGGTAACTTTTCATGGAAAAACACCGTACAAGGAAGAGCTGTCCTTTATATTAAATTCTAAATAATGATAAGGCACCAAATCTTAATGATACTTTTTTTTTCTATTATTTAAATCAAACAAAAATTCTTCATTGAATGATTTGAGAAGCTACAGGTCATATAAAATTTGACAGACTTAAAATCATACTCCATTAGTACTTGAGAATTCAAATGAGTATTTATAATCTAAATTAAAATATATTTATTTAACAATTAATTTGCCCCACACATTGGGTGGGCCTATATGCTAGTATATATAAACGATGAATATATAAAAAATTTGTACTCAAACAAAAACAAATAATTCTTATTAAATCAATATGAGTTTTTATTATCGGAAAAGAGAGTCAGAGAATAGCAGCTTTCGACCCCCATATGTCATCCAGAGAAAGATACAATAATAGACGCATTCAACTGTCTCCACATTACGAGTCTAAGTCAAGCTGATACGTTCTGCTTATGTCCCACCCAGCCTGATCAACCACACCCACAGGAGACATGTAAAAGGGATCTAATATAATTGATTCACTGAACATCTGAACTAATACTCGTCTACAATCCTCATAACTTAAGAAAAGAATTTGGAGAAGGAAAGAGGAAAGTGAAAGATAAAGAAGAGACCATAATTAGCAATAGCAAATGTAAATCTCACAAGGTCAACAGGAGCATTGATGTGCTTCACTAGGGTCGAGGTGCATTGATTCGCAGTCAGCTGGTGATGATGCAGCTGTCTGGCATGCTCAAAATCAATAATCGGTGGCATCCCTATGCCGCCGCTGGAACCCTCCTGGTCCACAAGCTTCCATCCTCTAGGGTACCCCCCACCGTTTATCATCCCCACCATATCTGCTTCTTTTTCTGCTTACACTCTTTTTCTTTCTCTGTTTTACAATAGTGTTGATGAAGTGACAAGAGAACTGCTAAGAGAGCAATAAATAGGGGTTCACTCGAGGACGTCCCTCTGGTTATCACTTTACTTTACTTAAAATACAAACATAGGTCACGAGGAATGTAAGTTATTATCTTTAGTAACGCCCTGGAGTTACTAAGGACGTCCCTCTTTTCTTTAAATCAGTTTCTTAGTAACGGCCTGGAGTTATTATCCATCTGCACGAAAGATACTTTGCTGGGATCTCTTTAAATCATTTTCTTAGTAACGCGCTGGAGTTATTATCCTTTTGCACAAAAGATACTTTGCGTGCAGAGTACTGATTATTCCCAACTAATTATTCAGTGTATCGCCTGTAGTTTCACTTTGTTGGGTTCCTTTGTAAATCATCAATGTAATTGTTCGTGTAAACAGGAGGGTTTTATGTCCACTGTATGATGTACACTCCTATTGCTAAGTATTCGAATTTAAAGTTAAATGATGAGTAAGATAATATTAGAGTTATAAAAGTTAAAAATCTAAGATGAGATGAAAGTAAACTATTTTGAAATTATATATCATAAAAAATTAAGAGTCACAAGTTTCGCCATTGAATGTTTTGGTTTAAGGCAGTCATATTTAATAGAATTGATTATACTTGGCAAGCAGACCAGAAACCAAGCGAGAATAACAAATTGGGTACAGTAAGTAACTTATCCTAACTGAACAAATCGTGAAACAACTTTCTTTGTAGTAAGTAATGAAACAGCCTTACAAAAAATAATATATGCTAATACACCTGGCAATTATTTACTGACAGTGGAATCAACAGGAAAAACTTTCTATCTCAAGCTATACTAAATGATGAGGATTGAATAGTTTGTAATAGAGGTCTGATTTCATTATTACTTGCGTATTGGTCTCTATTGAAAACAATTTAACTTAACTATCTTGAATCTGATTTGATTAATTACTTACAAATTAGTCTTTGTTGAAAACAATTTAACTTGACTATCTTACACCAAAATACATTTATGGTACATCAATCATATTTATTAACTATGGCAAGTTCTGGTGCATATGTGATTGTTCATAGAACCATTAGACTTTTCAATAGTTTAAATGAAATTTCCCTTGATATGATTATCAATGTTACTTAATTGTGTAAAATCTTGATAGGTACATTTTTCCCATATGTAAGTCTAAAAGCAGGCCAAAAATTTGATATTTTTTTGTTTCAATTTTTGTAATTGAGATAAGTAATATTGTCAATATTCTCAAAAATAGTGTCATTATCAATTGATGACACACAATTAATTATATCATATAAAATTTAACTTGAGAACAGCAAATAACAAGACTTTTAAAACAATAGACACACACGTTTTCACAAAAAAAAAAGTTTAAATAATTTTCCTGTTAGTTATAAAATAGGTAGGAAATACCTCCCACTGAGCTTCTCCATCCCATATGCAAAAAAATAGGTGTGGAACGGCTAGAGAGTCCTCCAACTGACACGTGTCGCAGTCTCCGTCACTTCCTCTTCCCGAATTTGTCTCTTCAAAGCTAAAACCTAAAACCCTTTCTACACTTTTTCTTTTTCTTTTCCTTGCAACGAAGGTGGGAGCAGGTCAAGGTTAAGAGACCGAAGAACCTGGTGGGTTTCTTGAGCTATTGGGCTTCAATTATGGATATGGTATTGCTTAGAATTTAAATAAAGTATAATAATAAAATACAAGGAAATAATGCTTATTTCTTGCGACTTGTGAGACGTAATTATATGTTTGTTCTCACACTTTAGTACACATTAAATATCGTCTATAATTATAATAATTATTCTCTTATTATCTTAAGAAAGATAAGTAATCTCTAATTCTAGGGGGCGATGCACTTGTTCCAGTTAATAATGATCATATAAGTGCTCGGATATATGAAAATTTCTCATTTTAAAATTAAGCACAAGTATAATCATACTTCGAATGACCGTCAAGTTAAAAAAAGCATATTACCATTTTATAATCATAACATCTATATAGACAAACAACCCATAACACTAAAGAAGAAAATTCAGTGCAAAATGGCGAAGGAATTCGAAGAAATGTCGTAAAGAAACTTTGGACACGTTTGGAGACAACTGGAGTGTCCGTCACTGGAATTTACACATCTCGGGATGCTAGGGCAGCTGTTCACTCAAATTCGTTCTTTTTTTTTTTTTGGTCACAAGTAGCACAAAAATTCAAATATATAATTTTATACATTTTTTTTCAAATATATATCTTTTTATTTTCAAAAAAGCACTTGTTTATTCTTTAAAATCCTAGAATAAGAAATTAGCATTTTGTTTTAGATTTAACTCCTTTTTGTCCCTACGTTAAGGCTCTGATCGGAAACAAATTAGGAATGGATTTGATTGGAGTTGATTTCCTTCCTTTTGGTTGTAGCTACTCGGTCAGCGAATTGTATTTTCATTGAAAAAGAAATAACTTGCTTTTGACTAGATTTCATCAGTGACCACAAGAAATTAATTGATGGAATCAGAATTCCAATTCCAATTCCACCTTCTTAAGATTCCTGTTCCATGATATTTTCCCAGACAAACTGTCCATTCAATTTGCAAAAAATTTTGTTTTCCCAAAAGTGGTTTATTCAAAGTCACGTCTTGTCAAAAAGGGTTCGAATTTGAAAGAAAAAGAATACATGATTTGGTCGGAGTTCTCTTTTGATAAAATGTAAATATTCAAATCATCTTTTGGTCGTAACTAAGAATTTTCTATCCGAGTTTCAAAGCACCGGCCTCCACTCAAAATCCAATGTCTTTCGGCACTAAACTAAAACTAGTTCTCCTCACTATTAATTTTAAAATAATAACTCTCAATACCACAACAAAAAATGAGCATAGCACACGATGTTCAAGCCTATAACATAAGTTTTCCAATTCAAAATTCTGTGTATTAAAGTACAGACTCAGAACCTAAATCGTCACACTACCAACAATGTCCCCTTACACATGATAACTCCACACCACAAGTACTTCTGTCAAGAGAATATAACATGACTGACAAGTTCAAAGCTAGAATCTTAACAAATGAAACCCTGAACCACTTGCAACATACACTAATGTGCTGCTATTGGCTAGGAAGCTGCTCACAGACATTGGCTAGAGACCTGAGATTGCACTTGATCAGGTGTTCGACAAAGTAACACGTCTCTTCCTCACTGTTCCCATCCGGCACGTTGACCACAAATGACTCCACCACTGTGGTCCCTGGCCTCTCATCAATTACATCCTCGTGCAATGTTAGAATAGATGAGTAGTTCTGCAACAATATCACACATGCATCAGATAATGCATTGAAAACAGACGAGCAGGTCTGCACATGATATTGGAGTTTTTAGCAGTTAAATACTGATATAGCATTACTGCTAAGAGATTTGGGGTAAAACTAAATATGAACAATCACAAAGATGCGCAGGACGTGATACTAACCAACAGTCATGAAGAGGAACACTTGTTACATTATTTTGGACTGTTCCATCTAAAATAGATGGTCTTAGTTGCCTTGGACTGTCTGCACAATTGGAGAAGTGGCAAATACAGCATCGCAAGGTTGTGGTCCAAGGCAGGCTCTTGTGGATAAGTATTTCAAACATGTCAGAATCACCTGATTCTTAGACATATCATGTAATAATTTTATAGTACGATAATATACCTGGAGTCTGTGGTCCCCATCTAACTTGCGGAAGCCTACGATATGCTCATTATCATCCAGACTTTCCAATTGCTCAACGGAAGAGGTTGCAGGTAACCCTGATGCCACTTCAATCTCCCGGATGCTCCCGACCTCCAAACCTCCTTCCCTCATCACACACCGTCTCACAAAAGGCTTGTACCTCTGTGGCTCGTCAAACCTCCTCACTAAGGACCACACCTTCAGTTTTGAGTAACAAGATTGATGTTAAGAGCTATTGGAACTGTTGATCGCTTCTCTTTAGTTTTCCGAATTGGTCAACACATACCATGATGCATCGATATGAATTAGCATGAATTGTACTAACTGGTGCTAAATACAAATTTTGCTTTATTGCTAATAGCAAAAGTTGTCGACACATTGATTACCAAAGGTAGAAATTTATTAATAATTCAAGTTTAAAAATAATATTTATTGATCACCGGATATCTAATATACCTCCAATGGAGAAACCTACCAACATAGGACACTAAACTCATATTTTCAGCTAATCACAGTTGTGATTTCATAAAAGGAAAAAGGATAGTGAAATAAATAGCAAACAAAAGATCTATAAATAGCAACAGATCAGAATTTACGACATCAACAGGAGCATTTATGTGCTTAACAAGGGCAGAGGTGCACTGGCTCTCTCCCAGCCCATGCTGGTGCAGCAGTCTGGCACGCTCCACATCAAAGGCTGGTGCCCTCCCTTCGCCACTGGGCCCCTCCTCATCGATCAGCTTCCATCCTGATGGATATCCCCCTCCATTCATATCCCATACCATCTCTGTTTCCTTTCTGTTTTGCAGAATTCTTTTTCTTATTTCTTAATTCTTCTTTAGAAGGGTTCACTCAAGGATACTTATAATATCTCTTGGTTTCTCTCTTTTCTTTACCCAAAAACAATGCAAAGGTCACCAGGGTTATGCATCCCTTTACCAGCAGTTATATGGTTTTTTGCAACATGGTCTAGGTCCATGATTTGCTAGGGAAACCGGATAAGTACCATACATGAGTGCTTTAATTGCTGTTTCATTGTAACTCAACATAGTAATTATTCTCGTGAATGGCAGATTGGTTTGCATGCTGTGTGCATAACTCTCTCTTTCTGAAATAGAGAACCTTATGAGTGAAGGAATATTTAACTTTAAATGGGAACCATGATAGCTATGCTGGTGGGGAAAGTTGAACCTTTTGGAATTCCTAAAGGACATCCCATCATACCTCCACACATTGTGAAATTTGGCAAGCAAGAGTAACTTACTATTTTAGCAATTAGCATTATTAAGCTTTGCTTTAACTAAAGATTGCATTTGTAGACTATTATAGAAAGTTTCAGATACAACTTTTTGTCAAAATTTGAGTTCAATAATGCTAACACCCTTAATTATCTATCTAACCAAGAGTTCATTGACGCATATCATCAAACAGGCCATGAGCACTGCTCCACAGCCATTAACTCAAACAAATTAAGACCAACCAATCCAAGATAATCAAACTAATAATAATAACATATCAAAAGAACCTGGGAGTACCTCAGTCAAGATTCTCAGTCCCAAATGGAAGAGAAAAGGGGCCGAAGGACTTGATATCAGTGTTGGCATCATTTCTCTGGTAAAGCCCTCATTTCTTTTCCCTACATTTTCACAAGAAAGAGAACTGGAGATCAAAATTGAGAGAAGATGTCTCTTTTGAATCGGGCACTGTCTTGGGGCCTGAATGAGCAGTATGCACAAATTCGATGTACATATTTTGATTGAGTATCAGTAACAAAATTGATGTTGAGAGAACTGTTTGAAACGTTGTTTGATTCTATTTAAGTTTCCTGAATTGTCAGAAGGTAGCAATTGATACATTAATACTGATCAGCATGTGTTATACTAGCCGCTGCTAAGTACAAAATTAGGGTATAACATCAATATGCAAGAGCTGTCAACAGATAATTAAATTAAATAGCAGTTTTAAGACAATTCAAGAAAATAAAAGATGTGAACCAGCAATAAATAGACTTCAAAGAAATATAATGCCCACAAATTGACCTAGAAATAAATTTAGTCTCTAGGATTGATTTGTCTTTAGCAGAAATAATCAGATTGTTGCCCCCCAAAAGATATTATTAATTGGATGGTCTGGGTCCCAGTGGGTTTGATGCAGGTCTGAATATATTAATTTTTAGAACACTTTTTCAGATTAAAGGACAAATATAATATCAAGATTACTAAAACTATACTGGATTGGTACATACCATTCTTTCTTTCAATCGAATTGTGGAGAAAGGACAACAAAGGGATAATAAGAGAGGTAATTCGAGTTATAAGAATTCCAATATGAACTCAAAATAAACATTTTTCATCAATTTCCCCGCAATCTAAATTTGCGCTACAGTAATATTTTTATTTGTACACACAAATAGTTCCATTTGCAAGAAAAAACTGTCTTTAAAACTCACCTCAGACTCAGAGTTCGATACCGCAATGCCCAGATCTAGTTTTGGCATGTACAATCAAATAATATATGCATCCAGTTGCCAGTGGTCATAGAACATAGTGGGATTTTGCTTGTTTTTAGTTCTCTCTGTTTCTCTTCACACTTGTTTATTGGAGAGGATGAAATGAACGGCAGCTACAAGCATGACCTATATATACTATCTTATGAGTGCCTCAGAAACCCTAATTTTTTGACGGCGGATATAACCTACCTAAAAATGACAAAAGTACCTCTCCAAAACCTGAATTTGACAGCTGAGATATCAAACAGACTTGATCTGGATGGGTGTAAGCAACTATGTAGCTACCCTTTTGAAAGTTAAACATTAATGGCTCAGATTAAATTAATCTTATCTGAAGACAGCCCTAAACAATTGCCACAACCCTAATGGATGGTTCAGATTTAACAATAACCTAATCCTGGGCTCAAAAAGACAATGTATATTTCCAAAATCTAGAATAATAAAGACTTTCTATAGTACATTTGTAGGGTTGTACCTAGAGTTTATAATGCTCCAACAGAATAAACAGTTCTTAGGTTGAATATACTTAGTAAGTAATAATCATCACCCCTCTAGAGCACACTGAATTAACACTCAATCTAGATGCAATATAACAGCTGTGTAAGTGACTTCTAAAAGTATGGCTCAAATTAAATTAAATTATATCTGAGTGAGGACAGCCCTAAACAATTACCACAACCCTAATTTGGATGGTTCAGATTTAATAATATTCTAATCCTTAAAGAACCAAAAAGAAAATGTATATTACCTAAGAGCAAAATAATAAAAACTTTCTATTGTAAATAAACATAACTGGATTTTATTATTCAATAAAATCAAAAGTAGTGTATGTATGTTCTGTGAGGTCTTGTATACATTGTTGGGGTGAAATTGGTTTGAGGATGGTGGTTTTAATAATAGTTGTTTGGTACATGACCATCAGATAAGGGTCACCAGTGGTGACCTTTGACAGAGATTCTGGTGTGGATAAAGCCTAATACATGCCCAATATATGTTACACGTGATGACTGGTGACCTGGTGACTGGTGTTCTTCTCTCAAGCATTTCAACGAACACCTGACATGCACCAGCCAAATCACCATTCTTTCAACAACGCTTGAGGGGTCATGATGTATGGAACAACCGTTGGGCAAATACCCAGCTTCAGACACGAATGGGGCGGGACTCTGAATTCAAAATTAAATGAAACCTTACAAAGAAGAGGAAATGGAGTTGGTCACTGGAGAACAAAGAAGAGGAACGGATTCTATTGACAATTGGGAGAGACTCAGAGAGAGGAGTAAGTGCCACGTGGGTTTTGTCAAAGGGCTGTCAATGTGTCAAAGTGACTTCATCGGAGTTGGGAATGGAAGTGGAACTGCCACTTGGTCGCAGAACGGAGAGGAGACCTGACATGTGGGACCACAGGTCGTGTTTTTTAATTCGCAAAGAAAAGGAAATATGGAAGAATATTTTATTTTTTTATAAACCAATTTAAAAATATTTTATGTGAATTGTTATTCACTTTTTCACTACCATTTATTATTTGAATAACATTTTTATTCATTTATTATTTCCAACCTACAATTAGAGAATTATTAAACTTGTATAATCAATTCAATAGAAAAGTGAAATAGCGAGGTGAGAACATTTATTATTTCACTACCCATTCATTGTTCTTTCTACTTTATTAGTTTATTAATTGAAGTTAGTACTTTTGTCACTGTCGGTAATAGAATCAGAAGAAAAAAAAAAATTTGAGTATGGTTTTTAACATTCAAAAAAGCTGAATTAATTTTTAAGCACTCGATTTTTTTTTTTTTTTTTTGATAAATATAAGCACTCGATCAATAACATATATTACCACTAATCTTTTGTTTATCCTCTTCACTTTCTATTCTTGGATATTCACTTCCTGACTTCAAAACGAAGTCATAAATTCTTCTACGATTTTTTTTTTTAAAAAAGTCAGATATTATTCCAAAGTGAGATTTAAATTGTATTATAAACTTATTTTATTGAAACACTGATTTTAGCAATAGCAATAGAGTATTTTATGAGTGAAGGAATATTCGACTTTTATTTTTTTTTGAGTCGACAATATTCAACTTCACGGTGAGAACAATTGAACCTTTTGGAAATGCTAAAGGATAACCCATGATACCCTTCACATATTGTATAAATTTATCCAGAAAATTAGTTACTACTTTTTTCATATTAATATTATTAAGCTTTGCTTAACTTGTCCAAAAATAATAATAAAATAAAAGTCCAGACGATGTTTTAGAATATTTTTATATATTTATTTAAGTAAATTGGACAGTTAATTATTTAACATCTAGTGCGTGTACAAAGTACTATGAATTAAAAGTACATTTAGAATCAAGTGAAAAATTATGAAAATTGCATAAAAATGTAATCTATTACTATTGCGTGGGCTTGGGATATATATATTATATTCGTTTATATGAGAACAATAGTTTCATACTCTCATATAAACTAATCAATATGAGAATATTCCAATAAAATCTGGTTCGTTATGCTGCAATAGTTTCAAACTTTCGGGTTCAATCAATCCCTAGTGTGAGACATTAATTATTACTTGTTTGCAGAACTAAATAAAATAAAATCTGGTTCGTTATGCAGCATCTGATTTCTAGTGATAGAGATTGATAGGGTTGACTAAGACTTCATCTTTTAGTACTCAAATTTTGCGTCACAAACTCACAATTAATCTTACATAAGCACAGAACACAACTCCGAGGCTTTTTTTATTTATTTATTTTGACATTATTGACAGGCCTAACCAGTGGATTTTCCTTCAAATTTAAATCTGACTTTCCCTTTTGAAATGTGTTATTTTACCACCCGCTCCACTCTGTACCTAACCAGGGATTTGTTACTAACATTCAACAATGGACTATTGAAAATTGCTGGGGACAAAATACAATATAGGAACCTGACCTTTAATTAAGATACCTTTTTTTTTTGCCCCCTTTTTTTGTTTATTTTTCCGTATTCATTTTCCGTTCGATTTCCCTATTTAAATTGAAAAATAGCCTATTTTTATCAGCTTTTTTTAGATATAATAATTACACTAGTTGAAATATATGATAGCAATAACAATAGAAAAATGAAAGTACAGATTGAGTACAATAAATCCAAACTAATACCCATTTGACCTCGACGGTACACCAACAACATAGTCAGAAAAATATAACTTATGATGTATATGAAAAAACCACACTCAAAATTTCATATAATTAAAAACTAAAAGATAGTTTTACATGAAAAACTTAAACAAACTTCAGAAGCAAGGAAAAAAAAAAATACAGTCAAATAATCAAAATTTGCATCTAATCAGGCGTAGATATGAATTTCTATCTGCATACCATAGCTGAGGTTCCCTGTTGCCTGATGCATCCTTGACTACTGAAGAAATTGAACAATCAGCAAAGAAATTGAATGTGGATTATGCATCATCGTATGCTGCTGTACATGTTGCAAGGTCCCTCCACATGTGAAGCTCGAGATGTACTTATTGTTGATTTTTCAAAAATGCGCCAGAGCTTCAATTTCTCATCTCCAGAGGCAGATGCTACTGTGCATCCGTCTGGACTCTACAATTCACAAAGAGGGGAAAAAAAACTTAGTTAATACATAAGCTAAATAACGTGCACAGATTAATCTATAATTCTGTAGAGTTGTAAGCCGAAAAGGAACAAATGTCAGAATTAGGCCAACTATAAAATTATCCACATTAATTCAACAAGATTTCAGTGCCTAGCTAGGCAAATATAAAGACAATCAATTTTGTAAAACAGATGATAATATTCATACCTGAGCCAAATATAGTACAGGAGAGGTGTGGCCGGCAAGCTCGGCCATCTTAGTCATTGATGAGTACTTTCAGAGTACCAGCTGGTTCTTTGTATGACCATGTGAGCTGACCAACTCCCGATCACTTTTGCTCCACAACAAGCCACAAACCTGGGACCCTGTATTCACCGACTTCAAGCAAGTGCCTTCATTCACATTCCAGAATTTGATGCATTTGTCGGCTTTGCCCCCACCTGATGCTAGTAGTTTGTTCTGGAAGGGACACCACGCAAGCGCTCTTACTGCAGCAGTGTGGTTGTTTAACCTGTGGAGAGGGCTGCATTTTGAGATGTCCCATATGTGAAGTTTATCATTCCCAACCCCCCCCCCCCCACCCCCCCCCCCCCACCCCCCCCCACCCTTGCTAGGTGTTATCCTGATGAAGACCATTTGAGACCACATATAGCATCAGTGTGTTCATCATAAGTGCTAACGAGTAACGACAGGGGACCAAATCCTGACATCATGGTTAATGATCACACCATCTGCACTGCCAGTCGTGAGGAGGTTCTTGTTCCAAGCGAGAGACCCCACTGCCAGGCTTTGGTGATTCCCTTGTAGAGATCTTATCTTTTTAAAGGTGTCAACTAATTAGTAATTTCAGATATGAACTAAATTTGCAGTGACTGTCAACAAACTTGTCTCAAGGTATTGGAGGAATTTTATGGTTTGGTGACAGAACAAAAATATGCAAGATAAAAGGTTTTGACTTAATGAAGAGACTTATACCATCTTACTGGTGGCAGGATCATATAGATGAACATGAGAATTACTGAGACCAATAGCAATGCGATGACAATCTGGGGCCCAGCTGACACTGGTAACAGGGGCAAAAGTGTCAGGTACTGTCACCAGTTCAGAAGTGGACTCGCTTGTAGCATCCCACAAGTAAACCGTGTTGTGTAGAGCAACTGCTAGTATGTTGTTACTCCCCCAGTCAAGCAAATTAAGCCGGAGGTCGCTAATAATATCTGGCAAATCCAGGGTTTTCTCTGGTTCCTGACAGATTCAAAACGAAACAAGAATAAACAGTCATATCAAGTCAACATGCCACTATGATTAAGAAATGAAATTAGTCAAACATCATGCATTTAATTTGAATATGTTCAATATAAACCTTAGCAATTCGTCTGTGCTGTTGTACCGGCTGGACTGGAGGAGGGTCTAAGCAAGGCTGGATGGGAGTGGGAGGCTGGCTGCGAATTAAGATACTAGCTATTGACATCATATTCTGTTTCACTTGGGGTTTTGTAAACATTATGACCTCGGATCCAATATCAAAATTAGAGTTATACAAAAACTATAAAAAAAGAAAGAAAGAAAAGAGATGCCAGTACAATCAAATACAGTACGACAGTCGTACTGAACCAGCCATCCTGGATGATGGTACTAACCAGCCAACCTACAAATTTCACCAATTGACCAAGATATAAATTTAGTCTATAGGATTGATTTGATTATAGCAAAACTAATCAGATTGCTGACTCAAAAGATATAAATCTGTTGAAAAGTCAGGGAAGTTAGATACAGGGTCTTAAGATGACTCTTTCATTCTATATCAGAGCCGGTTTGGACTATAAGGACCACAAGATATATCAGACAAAGAAAAATGTTACTGGTTTGGTGCCCATTAGCATGCACCAGCCAAATCACCACTCTTTCAACAACACTTGAGGGGTCATGTTGTATGGGACAATCGTTGAGTGAATACCCAGCTTGAGACACGAATCATTGTTTGGTTGAAATTGGTTTGAGGACAGTGGTTCTGACGTTTAGTTTCTTTGGGACATGACCATTAGATAAGGGTCAGCAGTGGTACCATTAGATAGAGGTTCTAGGGTAAATAAGGCCCAAAACATGCCCAGTAATATGTTACACATGGCAACTGGTAACCTGATGTTCTTCTCTCAAGCATTTCAATGGACACCTGACATGCACCACCAGAATAACCATCCTGTCAACAGTAGCACTCGCGGATGGTGGTGGCGTGGCAGAGAGGGTACATGAGGCACGTGAGGAGTGGCGATGGTGCCTGAGGGACTAGGGAGACTCTCTCTGCATTGCTTGCCTTGCTTCTGTTCCAAATGGACTGGGTCAATAAACACATTAAGGCTGTAATCTTAGACAAATCTACAAGAATTTCTATAGCCAGTATTTCAAATGATTTAAATATTATTCAGACAAATCTTAGACAAATGGTAGATTGGTTTGCGTGGAGCGTGCATAACTTTTTATTTCTGGAATAGATAAGGTCTTATGAGTGAAGGAGTATTTAACTTTAAAAGGGAACCACGATAGCTATGCCGCTGAGAGAAATTGAACCGTTGGAAATTCCTAAAGGACACCCCATCATACCCTCCACATATTGTGAAAATTTTCAAGCAATTAGCATTATTAAGCTTTGCTTCAACTACAGATTGCATTTGTTGACTATTATAAAAAGTTGAGGATACTACTCTTTGTCAAAATTTGGGCTTACCGTGAGTTCAATAATGCTAACGCGAACGCCCATAATTTATGTATCTAACAAGGAGTTCATTGACGCATATTATCAAACAGGCAGTGAGCACTGCTCCAAAGCCATCAACTCAGACAAATTATGACCAACCAATCGAAGATCATCAAACTAATAATAATAATAATAAATGAAAAGAACACTGGGAGTACCTCGATCAAGTTTCTTGTCCCAAATGGAAGAGAAAAGGGGCGGAAGGATTTGAGAATTGAGATGGGTATTGGCGCCATTTCTCTGGTAAAATTCTCTGCATTGTTTTCCTGGTGTGGAGAGCCGGAGATGAGAGAGAGGATCTCTCTTTTGAATCGGGTCGGGCTCCGTCTTGGGCCCTGAATTGGGCTGAAGGAACGGTCCATTATGTTATGTTATGTTGCGTGGAATAGAGAAGCCCGTAATAGGGATGTTTGACCTGCGGTCAGAGGGGGGTCTGAACGCAGAGTTTTTGCTGCAGACAATACGAGCCGTTGATATTCATCAAGATTCGTTCCAACGGTCAGCGGGGCCCTCCGCCAAGTGCGCATTAAATTATGGTAAAATTGTAATTAAACTGGTTGATCGGAGGGCAATTTAGTCAAAGCCATGTTGAAATAACAAAAGTTTGTGATTTCCGAAATAAAACCGTATAGAAATTGAAATTGTAGGGAGCACTTAGTTTCTCACATGACATCGCTCGCCTCGAGGCCTCGCTCGCTTCGGGTCTGACAAGTGGGACCTAGCGTGCCTCCGCTCTCCTGGGCGGCTGGGCCCCACCTCCGCCGACTAGATCACCCTCTCCGGCTCTCCGCTCCAAGTCCGGCTTACCCCTTTTATTGGATTGTACCCAACCTTCATCAATTGAGAGCTGGTTCTGTAATTGCTATTCTTTATTTGCATAATTGTGAGGTAGATTGAACTATTTGGCTCTCAGTAGTATGCGTCTTTCACTGGTACCTGATAAATGTGAATTTGGGTAATACAGCTACTTATTCTTGACAATAATGTAATAAGCCAATGAGCAGACCAGGTCAAACATTCGCCCATGAATAGAATTAGCAATGCAATGGAAGGAAAACCAATTACTCGTAAAATTTTACAGCAATGAAAGTAGACCCAAAAGAACTGGCTGTCAAATTAGCTCAAAATTTTGCAAACATGTTATATTGAGATGAGAGCTATCCTACTCCTTCCTATAAGTTTCAAGAGGAAAAACTAGTAACTCAATGGGGTTATAAGCAAAATTGACATAAGGAGGACTATATTACCATAATCAGTACAAATAATGGTATATTGAGAGCTTGATTATGACTTTTTCTGGTAATGAATTTTTCCTCTAAATGAAACTAATGCTCAAGTCTGAGCTAATACCTGTTAATACCAGCGGCGAGTCCAGTAAGGGGCAAGAGTAGGCACTTGCCTACACTTATTTTTTTGAAATCAAGTTTAATATACTATTTTGGGTTTTGGTGCCTACGCTTGAAAGTAAAATGTGCCCCAGTGCTTTGGTTCAAACTGGATCTACCATTTATTTTTGCTATCTGGTGGGCTTAGCATCGTTCGGCTTCAAATGAAATACCGATTCAATGATACAAAGTTACAAACGTCTAATCACGCTCGAGACTTTAGATTTTTTCTACGATGATCCGCCTTTTTATTCTTTATTTTTTGTTGCCTTCCATGTTTATTAGCGACTCATTTTCCCACCCAGTCATTTGCCTTTTCATTTTTCTTATTTATCCTTTCATTTTCGTGGACACGTGTAGGACAGTAGGAATAAGTTATGTGGGGCCTAAAACATTGGTTTTTCTATATAGGGAAACAAATACATGTATGGTTAATTGGTTATGGTTTCTATTAAGCATTTAAGCTAATCGTAATGATTAATTTGATGACAACAAAAATTATTTGTGAATATTATTTGTTATAAAAAGAATATAAATTGATGTACTCCGTAGTAATAATTCGGTTTAAAAATTAATTTTTTATTAAAAAATATTATTTTTTTAAATATTTATATTTAATTTAATATTATTTTATTGTGCCCATGCTTAAAAAAGGTCTGGACTCGCCACTGGTTAATACCTCTTAATAAATGAAACTAATGGTCATGTAAAGACCTTGATTTGGCAAGAACTCTTCCCTATTGAGACTCTGGTGCCAGTATCATGATACATATATAACCATCCATGTACATCCACAATAGGCGGCAACAGATTGCATATTCTAATTTGGCCCGGCATTAAAATGTTTCATCTTTGACCAGCAGAAATCTGAATACCAATCCACATGATAGTGCATAAAATGGCACATTATACATCAGGGAACAACAACTGACATGCAATACTTGAGAGGTGAGAAAATAACCTCTCTAAAAGAACCAAATGAATGATGTAACATAGCTAATTATAAAGTTTACATTCGAGAAAATGCTCCCAGTGCAAGCTTGCATGTCCAACAGTATGAATTTGTTCTACCCAATCACAGAAGTATTTAGAGTTTTATTTTAAACTAAAAAATTGCTAAAGGAACTATACCACCTGAAAATTTTATCAAGATACTATTATGATCCATGATTTACACACCCATATACTTTCAAATGCAGCAATCAAAATGTCTGTCCAAGCTCTTCAGAAGGCACTAAACAGTCTCTATATCAATGCAATAAGAAGGAGAAACAAGCAAAATGAAACCCAAAATCACATCAACATATACCAGATGTGACGACTTCTTTCTCAGCTGACGCAGCCAGCATATCTCTGCACTTAGATCCACCAGTTGTCTCCTTAGAGGTACCATTAAGATTTCATGTGATTAGTTCTAGTTTGCAGGCTGTAAGTTTAGCCCTTTAACACTAGACATGAGGTTGAAGATTATATTTATTTGGTTAGAACGTATATTGGTTCAGTTACAAAGAGATCTAATTCTGAAAAATTAATAATCAGATTATGTCAATTGATTTAATGTGAAAATCTTTATAAAACTATAAAGCCCTTTTATTGTGAATGACTAATTATTGCTTATAAAACTATATAGTTTTTGACTGAATTTATTCATTTCAGTTGCTTATTTACAGGATAATAAATAAATTTTAGTGACCTTATGACAATGACGAGAGAAAGCCAATGCTGCAATGAGAAGGTCAATGACAACCGGCCTCAACATCCATCTTGATCATGTGCTCAGTGCTCGAAAACAATATTTTGTTCTTCTTCTTTTCTTTTTTAAAAAAATGCCATTTAAACTTTTTCCTTCCTTTCGTAATATTACTGTTGACATTTATGGCTAATTGACATTGTCAAAACAATATGTTCATTAGTTTCAATATATACTGACCAGCCTTACATGTTCATTGCATTCAGTTTTGAATGTAGGAGATTTGGCTGCTGTTTCGTTTATAAATGCATGTTTTCCTTCGACTATAGGTTTGATTTTATGTGTTTAGTCTGATGTACTAAAAGAATAATTAATTTTTACATTCTGATTCTGTAGTTCTAATACATTGTTTCTAATCCAGGTGGGGTCCAAGTCCAGGAGCGTAACCTCACTGGTGCACATCAGGGAGTTCAAGGTGGGACCAGGTTCAGGGGCGCAACCAAGTACAGCTCAAGTACCATCAAGCAGCTCAAGTACCGAAGTATTCTCAGAAGAAAGGGAAAATAATTTCAGCTTTATTTTGTCATGTAGAAAATAGTTCATGTGGTACCTGAAAATTAAACACAGGCAGATTTCACAATTCTATCAATAATGTAACAAATACAAACGTGATGTGAAATGTGCTGAGCGTTGCAATCAAGTGATCAGACCAAAATTCTTTCAATAACAAAACAGTCAAGGATCTGATAGTGGAAAAGGTGATTTTGCAATAGAACTCAAAAAATCGAAGCAAATATATTTTAAAAAATCGCTAAGGGCTTGGTATCGGAAAGAGCCCTATCAATTTCGATCGGTGTAGAATCGCACAAAGCCCTGGAAAATAGAATGAGGAAATTGAAGGAAACCAATGACACTTGAGGTCAAAATGGGATTGCAAGTTCAAATTCGGTGTGTACTGTTCGTGGTGAAGCTCAGAGCTGAATTGCAATTTGGAGGAGCCTTCCTTAGCAGCCGCTGCTAAGCTGTCTAAAAATTTGGAGGAGCCAAGGTGTCGCCACGTTTCCTTCCCTAAACTAGAAAAGCTGAAAACGGAGGCTTATTGTTTTGGGCCTAGAATTTCAGGAATTTCAGGGCAAGAAAGAGATGCTACGCATGTGGGTTTTACATGCTCCACTAGTCAAAGAAGGAACAAGTTTCCCACTCACCATATTATCCTATCTAATATCCTTATTTTCATTCAAATATATTGTATTTTTTATTGAACGTTCTAAAAAAACACTTGATGTTCTTCCGTCAGCAGTATTGCAGTAATTAAATTATGTCGCTCTAGAGTAGACTTTTGTTTGTATTGTTTATGTATCTGTGTTTGTTTTTTTACAGTAAAGTGGAATATTGTTTTTCTAATATTTACATTCTTTTAATAATTTTCTCTGTTATAATATGCCCGCCAATTGTAATGGATTTGACACATAGCTTGGTGCATGCCATAGCTTTAATGAATTTATATCTCTAGATTTGTAAGCAGCGTGGATATTAACTACTAAATTTAGTAACATATCTAAGTTTGTTGTCATGTCCTTGGTTGTCAAAGCACTAATAGCCTATATTACCTACCCTTCTGATGAAAAGAGGGAACATCGTATCAAAATTAAATAAGACATTATAGTAATAGTTAACAAATGAATAGATAATAATAACAACAAAATAATAACGAAGAAACAAAACACAAATAAAAAGTTATTCAAATTTCACTATAGTCAGGAACACAGAATACCAAATTAATATGGTTCTTACACATCATATCCAGACGGAAGTAAAATAACTTTCTCAACCTATAACTAATTCCCAATTTTTTCTATACTAAAGGTTCGTACAATTGGAAAGCAAAAATAGAGAAGTCAGAGAACAATGCAACAAGGAGAATTTCTTTTACAATAGTGGATTAAAAATAGTCTTAACTTAGATATACATCTCTAAACCATCTGTTACATATTAGTGTTGTCGTTGTTGCACAAGCAGCTTGCAGACGTTGGCTAGAGACTTGAGGTTGCACTTGATCAGGTCTTCAACAAAGCAGAATGCTCTTCCTCAGGGTTGCCATCTGGCACGTCAACCACAAACAACCTCCACCACTGTGGTTCCTGGCTTCGTGTAATCGTTTCTATGTCATCAGCTGAATTGAGAAATCAATCATGAGTACTTCTTTTAGAAAGAGAAAACCATCACCTTTAAGAATAAATTGTGAACTCATAACAATCACAAAAAAGACAAAATATTTTGTCATTATACTCAAACCATACATTAATCTCAATTAAGCTTGAACTATAATCAACACGAATCGTACCAAAATTTCAGAATCAAACTCAAGTTTTAATACAAAATTATGTCTCAGTTTAACAGAAATCTCCCCAGAGTCGCTAATCTACTATTATCGGTTTAGGATCCCACACAATTCAAAAGAAACAAAGGGGTTTATGATCTTTTTCAGGTGAGCAGTTGTTTCCATCTGCTGAGAAACTGCAATAATGTTAGGTCACAAAACAGCAGATGGGAATATTAAAGATCAAAAACAGCAAACCATGATATTGACTGAACATCAAAGCTTAAAAAAGCATTTGCATTTTGCATTCAAAAGTGCAACAGTTTTGCTAAATAGCAGGATTAAATTTGAAATATTGTTTGCATCCTTTTTCACAGAAACAATCAGCAAATTTACTCATGTCTGTTGGTGAGTGTAGTTAGATTAAAAATTATAGTTCCTATATCTAAAATAAAATCATCAAATGATCGAGTCATATTGTATAACCAAATAACTGAAGATTGTAAACATAACAAAAATTGAAAATAATCAAACTGATATTTACAAAGAGAATGTACAAAAAAAAAAAGAATGTAGGAATAAAACTTTTCAAAACACCAAAGTCACATTAAGCAATTCCTTTAATACAGCGAAACCTGTTAAGTTTTTTGGTCTTCTATAATGTACAAATTAACACCAAATTTTATGATATATATTAGATATGCATGCATTAGTCGTGCCATAGGAAAAAAATAAAAAAACTCGAATTTGCCATTTATAAATTCTGATTTTGAATTATTATGCAAAAAGAAAAGTGAGTGCAGTTATGGATTTTGAACCAAAAACAGTAGTTGGAGCATATACTTAGGTAAGAAGAAATTATATTTTGGTACAATAAATCCCATCAAGCAGACTTCTCTGTATGGTTGGTACTCACAACATGGTTGGATGACCATGTAAGAGGTTCAAGGAATTAAAAATTATATCTTAGAGTTGGAGATATTTTTTTACGTACCTGATCCATTGAAAGAGATATGCCAGAAAATAGACAGAGAAAAAAAATATATCATACTTTAATACATATAAGTGGTAACATTGTGGCACCACACCATGTAAGGTAAACTTACTAATTAAAACTCTCCTTATAAAAGAATTTGTTAAATAGTATACACCAGATAAATAAATTATTTGTATGTGGATACACTTCGTGGAAGGGAATTAACATCACAATCACTCCCAAAAAAAAAGAAAAGAAAAAAAAAAAAAACAGTACCAATATTAATTTTCTAGGCTGAATAAAATATCAACAATTAGAAATGAAACCTTTCTTAGTAGAAAGTTGTTTCCCGTCTTTGACAAAGAACTCTCTGAAATCTACCAGGACATTACCATTCCAATTTCACACTGAAATCCTCTTGTTCTTCGAAACCTTATAAAAGAAGCACAAATCCAAGGGTTAGTTTCAGAAGACCAGAAAAGGCCATGGAAGTGCACACATATGGTTGGGGTCTAAGGAAAGAAACCTTGCAAACGATGATGCCATCGGGGTTGTCTTCAGAGGAGGAATCCACCATCTGGTGCTTCCACGGCAGAGCTCCGGTGGAACCACTGCCATCGTCTTTGCCGCTTCTCTTGTTTCCCTTCTTCCACTTCCACATCTCTCCGTCTCAGATGGTTTCCAATTAAATTTACTGGCGATGCAGATCTCTATCTGTAGAGAAAAAAGAGATCAAGTATTCTCCTATGATCGTTAATCAACTTCGCTGGAGATGCGCTTGAAAATCATCAAAAAAGGAAAAGGGTCTCTTTTCTCGAGGTAATCTCAGAACTCGCGAGGAAAGAGAAGAAAGAAAAAGAGGGAGGGAAGGTGAGAAAAATAAGAATAATAACTGGGATAAAGGATTCCAGAATGGGATAATCCAACGGATATGGTACTTCAAAACGGAGGGCTTGAATGAACCAGGTTACTGTAGAAAGCCCCCCAGAAATGGAGTATTATTATATGATGTGCTGTAGTAGCCAGTGGTAAATACAAATTTGCTTTTGATGCTAACAGCAAACAGTGTCTACAGTTAATGGTAGCAAATTTTATTAATAATTCTAGTAAACAAATAATAATGAGCAGTACCTGACAGAGCCAACCTCCAATCCTCCCAACACCAAGCACTGTTGACGAATGACTTGTACTTTGGCAGCTCATCAAATATTCTCTCCAACAGCACCTGCAGTTTTGAGTAGCAGAATTGATGTTAAGTGTTAACAGCTATTTGGACTGTTGCTTGCTTCCCTTTAGTTTTTCCAGTTGTCAGCAGGTAGAAATCGATACATTGATACTGATCAGCATGTGTTATACTAGCTGCTGTTAAGTATAATTATTGGTTTTAACACTAATAAGCAAGAGCTGTCAACAGATAATTAAATTAAAAAGCAGTTTTAAAATAATTCAAGCAAATAAAAAATTGGAATCAGCAATCAATAAACCTTAAAGAATCCTACAACGCCCATGAATTGAAATAGAAATAAATTTAACCTCTAGGATTGATTTGTCTTTAGCAAAAACAATCAGATTGCTGGCCCCAATAGATATTAATTTGTTGGATGGTCAGGGTCCTGGTGGGTTTGATGTAGGTCTTAAGATGAGACTTTCATTGTATATTCAGGAAGGTGGGATATCTCATTGAAATTTTCAGATTAGAAGGACAAATATAATATGAGGACATGGATTGGCACGAACAGTTCTTTCTTTCAATCCAAGAGCAGAGAAAGGAAATATAGTAAGGGATAATAAGAGAGGTAATTTGCGTTATAGGACTCTCAATATGCGTTCAAAATAACCTATTTTCATCAATTTCCCCGTAATCTAACTTTGCGGTACCTTAATATTTTTATTTGTACACACAAGTCACTCCAATTTCAAGAAACAAAAGTGTTCAAAACTTAGACTCAGAGTTCAATACCGCAATGGCCAGATCTAGTTTCTACATGTACAATCAAAGAAGATATGCATCCAGTAGCCAGTGGTCATAGAACTCAATGGGGTTTTAGGTTGTGTTTAGTTCTCTCAGTTTCTCTTCACACTTTTATATTTGGAAAGGATGAAATGAACAGTATCTACTATCATGCCCTATATATACTATCTTATGACTGCCTCATAGACTAACAAGAAACCCTAATTTTTTGACGGCGGATATAACCTACCTAAAAACATGACAAAAATACTCCTTCCAAAGCCAGAATTTAACGGCTTAGATCAAAGAAACTTGATCTGGATGGGTGTTAGCAACCATGTAGCTGCCCTTTTGAAAGTAAAACATTAATGGCTCAAATCAAGTAACCTTATCTGAGGACAACCCTAAACAATTGCCACAACCCTAATCTTGATGGTTCTGATTTAACAATACCCTAATCCTGTGGCTCAGATAGAAACTGTATATTTCCGAAACACAGAATAAAAAAGACTTTCTATAGTATAGTTGTACAGTTGTACCAAGAGTTTATAATGCCCCAACAGAATAAACAATTCCTAGGTTGAAGTAAGTAGTTTCATCGTCCCTTTAGAGCACATTGAATTCATAAAGGCAACTGTTTAAGTGACTGTCCAAAAGTATGGCTCAAATTGAACTAAATCTTATGTGAGGAGTGAGAACAGCCCTAAACAATTTACTAAATCCCTAATTTGGATGGTTCAGATTTAATTAATTCCTAATCCTTGTGGACCAAAAGAAATGTACATTTCCTATGTGCAAAATAATAAAAACTTTCTAAAGTAATATACATATTATTGTCACAACTCCATGACAGATCCTATGCTGAATATTCTTAACTAGTAAGTGTTTATCATCCCTATTCTTTTGAACACCTGAGACAACAAGACTCCAGAACATACTCATTTGTACTTCCAGCTTGTAGACTGTAAGTATCTCCATAGAATGTATAAATTTTTGAGCAATTAGAACTATTTCGAGTAACAGGCATTAAGCTTTACTTAACCATAGATGATTTGGAAACTATTACAACAAACTCGAACTGGAGGAACACAATTATTGTTCAGAAAAACAAAAAACATTGTATGTATGTTCTGTCATGTCTTGTCTACATTGATTGGGTGAAATTGGTTTGGTACATGATCATTGGATGAGAGAGTCACCAGTGGTTAAGTAAATGGCTGATAACCTGATGTTCTTCTCTCAAGCATTTCAGCGAACACCTGACATGCACCACCCAAATCACCATTCTTTCAATAGCACTTGCGAGTCATGTTACATGGAACAACAGTTGAGCAAATTCCCAGCTTGATACACGAATCAAGTATTAACATCTGGCTGGCCATTGTCGACGACTGGATTCAGAGTTGAGTGCAAACAAAGGAGATGAACATCTGGAAAGGGAAGGAGTTTGTTGATGAGAGTTCGGTAAACCTGGCATGTGGGACCACAAGTCGGGTTCTTTTAATTCGCAAAAAAGAAATTGAATGTTGGTGCCTTATCAAATGGGCTAGTAATGAATTTTTGTTTTTCCTTTTTAATAGAGGAGAGGAAGTCTTAAAACTCGTTTCCATGTGTGCCCGATGAGTAAGCTTAAAATCATAATATCTTTTAAGGTCGTTAGTCGATAATTAAACAGGATGGTTCTTCTTCAGCATAGAATGACTAATTTTTAACTTCAAATAATAACTGTTATGATACATTATACCCATCATGTACAAAATATTGTAATCATCTTCATTGCATGTATATGCTACTGATCACAATTTTACCTTATTTCATTGAAATGAAATCAAAAAAATAAAAGATAACCCGCAATATTACTGAAACATACAATTTAAGAAATAATCAACCTTTTTGACATTGCCCTTTTAAGCATGAATAAATTGGCACTGTTTATTGCAAGAGGTTACTATTGGACCCTCTTATCTGATTGGCCAGTTGCATGACTGTTAAACTACCATGTTAGTCCGACGAATTGTTTTCTCACCACCACTTTGCACACTAGCAAACAGAAATACATCAGTTACCTCATTCAGAATCAACATTAAATTCATCGTACTTAATTTGACAACATATGATGAATTCTAAATAAATTCATGTCAAATTGTCAATTCCACAGTTCGATATCACAAGATTATGTAATTTCTTTACTAATAGTCGATAATGTTTAAGAAGCTAACATGTCTTAAAAGTTTAAGCAAATACCATAGCTTGCAACTTTATACTCTCCAACTTTAGGCAAAAAAAAAAAAACCCTCATCCGCCACACCTAATTATCACAAAAAAATTTCACGCTCTCCATTTCCCCATCATTGCACTCAAAAAACAACATTTCAAAAACCTCAAACGAATTCCAAACTGTTGCTACACGAATGTTATATCAGAGAAACAATATCAAAGTCGGAGAAAAAAAATATAAACACTATGACAAACAAAACATTTATACAATTTAGAACAACATATACAAATTACACGAGCTGCACCAGTATTATAGATCCAATATAAATTGCAAGACCACTGAGATTGTTACTGCTGCTGGCGAGCAAGTTGCTCTGACACCGCAGCTTGAGAGCGGAGGTTGATCTTGATCACTGCCTCTATAAAGTAGCAAATCTAAATCTCACGAGTAAAAGGGATCTAATTTAATCGATCACTGAACATCTGAACTTGTACTATTGACCTCTAAAATCCTAATAACTTAAGAACATAATTTGGCAGAGAAGGAAACAGGAAAGTAAAAGAAAAAAGAAAAGACCATAATTAGCAATAGAAAATCTAAATCTCACAAGGTCAACAGGAGCATCAAGGGTCGAGGTGCATTCGTTCGCAGTCAGCTGGTGCTGGTGCAGCCGTCTGGCATTCTCAAAATCAATAAAAGGTGGCATCCTTATGCCGCTGCTGCTGCTGGAACCCTCCTGGTCCACAAGCTTCCATCCTCTAGGGTACCCCCCTCAGTTTATCATCCCCACCATATGTGCTTCTTTTTATTTTCTACTCTTGTTTCTTAGTAACGCCCTGGAGTTATTATCCGTTTCTTAGTGCAACAGTGCTGTCATTAGGTAATTATTAAATTAAATAGAAGTTTTAAAAGAATTCAAGCAAACAAAAGATGGGAACCAGCAATAAATTAACTTAAAGAATCCTACAATGCCCACGAATTGACCTAGATATAAACTTAGTCTCTAGGATTGATTTGTGTTTAGCAAAAATAATCAGATTGTTGCCCCCAGGAGATATTATTTATTGGGTGGTCTGGGTCCCAATGGGTTTGATGTAGGTCATAAGATATTAATTTCTAGAATTCTTTTTCAGTAAGGAACAATATAATATCAGGATTATTCAAATCGTCCTGGATTGGTAAGTACTATTCTTTCTTTCAATTGAATAGTGGAGAAAGGACAATATAGTAACGTATAAAAAGAGAGGAAATTTGAGTTGTAGGAATCCCAATATGTGCTCAAAATAACCATTTTCATTTCATCAATTTCCCCGCAATCTAACTTTGCGTAACTGTAATTTTTTTTTTTTTTTGAAATCCAAATGCCCGTAGGCTTCTCATTAACTGAGAAACAATCGCTTAACAGCGACAAAATCTCTTACAAATACAATAATCATAAGGCCCCGACCTGCATGCTACTGGCTCGTTAAGAGCACAAACTCCCTGACTAAAAAGTACTACTCCCTAAACTAAAATTGAGATTAAAAAAACATCAAAAACAATAAAATAAACCATAATAACTTAGAAACTCACCTCAGACTCAGATTTCAATTTGCAAGAAAATAAACCCTAATATTTTTATTTGTACACACAAATAGTTCCATTTGCAATAAATAAATATGTTTAAAACTCACCTCAGACTCAGATTTCAATACCGCAATGTCCAGATCTAGTTTTGGCATGTACAATCAATTAAGATATGCATCCAGCTGCCAGTGGTCATAGAACACAGTTGGGTTTTTGCTTGTGTTTAGTTCTCTCTGTTTCTCTTCACACTTGTTTATTGGAGAGGATGAACGGCGACCACAATCATGCCCTATATATACTATCTTATGAGTGCCTCAGAAAGACTAACAAGAAACCCTAACATTTTGACGGCGGATATAACTTACCTAAAAATGACAAAAGTACCTCTACCAAATCCTGTATTTTAACAGCTGAGATCAAACAGACTTGATCTGGATGGGTGTAAGCAACTATGTAGCTACCCTTTTGAAAGTTAAACAATTAATGGCTCAGATCAAATTAACCTTATCTGAGGACAACCCTAAATAATTGCCACAACCCTAATCTGGATGGTTCAGATTTAACAATACCCTAATCCTGTGGTTCAAAAAGAAACTGTATATTTCCAAAATCCAGAATAATTAAGACTTTCTATAGTATGTTTGTATGGCTCTACCTAGAGTTTACAATGCCCCAACAGAAAAAGTTCCTAGGTTGAATATACTTAGTAGTAATCACTGCCCCTTAAGAGCACATACTCAATCTGGATGCAATACAGGCAACTGTGTAAGTGACTTCTAAAGGTGGCTCAAATTAAATTAAATTATCTGAGAAGAGAGGACAGCATATCCCTAAACAATTACCACAAGTCCACAACCCTAATTTGGATGGTTCAAATTTAATAATATTCTAATCCTTAAGGACCAAAAAGAAAATGTATATTTCCTGAGAGGAAACTAATAAAAATTTTCTATAGTAAATATACATAACTAGATTTTATTATTGTCAAAACTCCATGGAGCTCCAATGCTGAGTATTCTTAATTAGCAAGTGGTAATCATCCCTATTCTTTTGAAAACCTTGAATTCATCATTGCCTGCTAATTTTGAGGAAATTCCTGATGAAGACTCTAACAAGACTCCAGAACATACTGATTTCTACCTCCAGCTTATAGACCCTAAGTATCTCCACAGATTGTATAATATTTTGAGCAATTAGAACTACTTTGAGTAACAGGCATTAAGCTTTACTTAACCATAGATGATATGGAAACTATTACAAAAAACTCGAACTCAAGGACTACACAATTATTGTTCAATAAAACAAAAAACTGTGTATGTGTGTTCTCAATTCTGTGATGTCTTGTATACATTGTTTGGGTGAAATTGGTTTGAAGATGGTGGTTTTGATGTTCAGTTGTTTGGTACATGACCATCAGATAAGGGTCACCAATGGTGCCAATTAATAGAGGTACTGGTCTGAATAAGGCCTAAAACATGCCCAATAAATATTTTACACGTGAAGACTGGTGACCTGATATTCTTCTCTCAAGCATTTCAACGAGCACCTGACATGCACCGCCCAAAGCACCATTCTGTCAATAGGCCTCGAGGGTTATGTTATGTGGCACAACAATTGGGCAAATACCCAGCTCGAGACACGAATCGAGAACGTTGAATGAGACATGTGGTTGGCCATTGTTGACCACTGGATCCAGAATTGAGTGAAACCTTAGATGCGCCCATTGAAAGAGGAAATAGAGTTGGAGTCGGACACTCGAAAACAAAGGAGAGGAACAAATTCTATTGGCAATCGAGAGAGAGAGAGAGAGGAGGTAACGCCACGTGGATTTGGTCAAAGGGCAGTCAATGTGGGACCATGGCCATGGCCATGGGAAGCCAGTGAGAGACGGGAGTCGGTAGGGATAGGAGAGGACATGAGTCTGTTGACGAGACCTGACATGTGGGACCGCAAGTCGGGTTCTTTTAATGCGCTAAAAGAAAATAAAATATTCGACGAAGTTTTATATTTTGTATGTATGTATATGTGTATTGTTTATCAACCCATATTAAATTCATAGGTCATGCTTAATTAATCACAGATTGAATTTGACTTTTACATCCTGCCCCAACACATTTCCTTGCTCCAGAACTCAAAGTTCTCAAAGGAAATGGAGGAGAATAGAGATGAATGAGGAGACTACTTCTCTATAAATGTTGTTATTTCTTACCCCTCAAATTTAGGGGTTAACTTTTGATTCTCCCTTCCATTCCCATTCCATTCCTTCCCTTTTCATTGTCAATTCTGGAGCACAGCCTTATGACTTTCTGTTTTTTCTTATGTAGTAGAAAAACGTTCTTCATATAATATTAATTTTAGAGATCCTAACGTCCAAAAAAAGAAAAGTTCAGACGATGTTTCAGAATATTTTATTAATTTTAGAGATCCTAACGTCCAAAAAAAAAAAAGTTCAGACGATGTTTCAGAATATTTATTTACCTAACTTATACTGCTTGTACCAAAGTATTATGAATTTTTTTTTTAACTTTCAAATACCCCGTAGGGTAAAGTGTTATGAATTAAAATGTAATATTTAGAATCAAGCTATAATTTTTGAAAATTTGGATCAAAATGCAATCGATCATTATTACATGGTTGTGGAATATATATATTTTATCCATTTATAATTGAAGTTACTACTTTTGTCACTGTTGGTGTCGGATCACTGAATCAGTGGGAAAAATTTGAGTTTCGGTTTTTAATATTCAAAAGAGCTGAACTAATTTTTAAGCTAAATAGCAATTTTCTTTTATAATGTTTTCTGTATCTCCTAACTTCCTATCCTTAGATATTTTACTTCCTTACTTTCATAATAAAATTTAAGATCTTCTACGATTTTTTTATTATAAAAAAAATTGTTTTTTGCAGTTTGCACTTGTATTCTCAGATATTATTCCTAAGACAACTTAGTTGTATAATATTCTTATTGTTTAATTGTAGTCCCGTACTCTCATATAAAATATTCAATATGAGATTAATTCAATCAGATTAGAATCTCACGCTATTTCAACCCTTCGATCAACCTTTTTTTAATCTCGCGGAACACAACCCCAAGGTTTCTTTTTTTGACTTTATTGAGAGACCTTACCATATAAATTAACTCGTCATGACAGACACAGCTAAGACTAAGATACCCAACAAAAATTATGCATGGTCCTTGAAGTTTAAATCTGATTTTTTTTTTTTTTCCCCTTCAGGATTTGCTATCATATCGCCCGCTCAACTCTGTCCACACCCAGGGACTAAACTATTACTGATATTCAACAATGGACAATTGAAAATTGTTGGGGACAAAATTGACAATAATGAAGGGAAGTGACTTTTAAATTAGAATACCATAATATATATAATCTTGTTTGCCCCTAATATTTTTACCCCTTATTTTTTTACCGTTCATTTTTCCAATTCAAATTGAAAATGACCTATCAGGTGCATTAGCTATTACAATCATCAAATTATTACAATATGTATCTATCATCCTGTCTTAATGCCTGATGCTTCCTTGATTAATGCGGAAATTGCAGAATCAAATTGAATGTGCATTCTGTATCATCGTATACTGCTGTACATGTTGCGCGGCCCCACCAAATGTGAGGTTTCAGATGTACTCTTTTTTGTTGATTTTTCAGAAATACGCCAGAGCTTCAATTTCTCATCTCCTGATGCAGATGCAATTATTGTGCATCCGTCTGGACTCTACACAACTCACAAAGAGGAAACAAAATTGAAAAAAGAAAACTCAGTTAATAGATAAGCAAAAAATTGTGCACAGATTAATTTATATTTCTGCATTTGTTTTCAACTGAACAGAAACAAATAACAGAATTAAGCCAATTATTATAAATTATCCACATTAATTCAACTAGATATAAGCACCTAGGCAAAGATAAAGAAAGCCAAATTTGTAAAACAGATGAAAATATTCATACCTGAGCCAAATATAGTACAAGAGAGGTGTAACCAGTGAGCTCGGCCATCTTAGTCATAGATAGTACCGGCTGGTTCTTTGCAAGACCGTGCGAGCTGACCAACTCACGATCACTTTTGCTCCACAGCAAGCCACAAACCTGCAACCCCGTATTCACCGACTTCAAGCAAGTGCCTGCACTCACATTCCATATTTTGATGCAAGAAGGTAGTTCTGGAAAGGACACCAAGCAAGCGCTCTTATTGCGGCATTGTGGTTGTTTAACCTGTGGAGAGGGCTACATCTTGAGATGTCCCATATGTGGAGAAGTTTATCATTTCCCCGCTTGCTAGGTGCTGTCCTGAGTAAGACCATTTGAGACCACATATAGCATCTGTGCGTTTATCATAAGTGCTGACAACAGGGAACCGGATCCTGACATCTTGGTTGATGACCACAACGTCGCTGCCTGTTGTGAGGTGTTTGTTCCATAGCGAGAGACCCCACTGCCAGGCTTTGGTGATTCCCTCGTAAAGGTCTTATTTAAAAGGTATCAACAATATAGTAATTTTAGGTGTGAACTAAATTTGCAGTGGCAGTCAACAAACTTTTCTCAAGATAATAGGGGAATGCGGTTTGGTGTCAGAACAAAAATATGCAAGATAAAAATATGCAAGATAAGAGGTTTAAACTTAAAATCAGTCAATGAAGATCATACCATCTTACCAGTGGAAGGATTGAACATGAGAATTATTGAGACCAATGGAAACACGTTGGTAATCTGGGACCCGGGTGACACTGGTAACTGGGACAAAAGTGTCAGGTACTGTCACCAGTTCAAATAAAATAAAATAATAAATAATAACAATAAAAAGGCAAGATAACACAAAAAAGTTTCAAATTTCATTACAGCCAAGTACACAGAATAAAAAAAATTATATTGTTCTTATCATTATTCATATCCACATACAAGCAAAACAACTTAGCATTGTTCTCTTCCTCAGTGTTGCCATCTGGCACGTCAACCACGACTCCACTGTGGTTCTTGGCTTCTTGTCTATGCCATCCTGGTGCAATGTTAGTATAGAAGAGTAGTTCTGCAACAATATCACATATATATCAGATAACACATTGGAAACAGATTTATATATAGAGACGTATAAAATCAGACTTTGTTACCGGTCTAGTAGGGTATGGAGTATTTTTGGGTGAGGTTGGTACTCGCTGATGTGTAGGACATAATACTAATCCATAATCATAAAATGAAGACTTGTTAGATTATTATGAAACACTTTTGGACCATTCCATCTAAAATGGACGGTCTTGGTTTGCATAGGACTGTCCAATGAAATTTGTACAATTGAAGAGGTGGCAAATATATCATGGCAAGGGTCTGATCAGAGGAATGTTTTCGTGCATAGTTAGGAATTCCAGACAGGTTTGAACCTGATTCGTTGACAACTTGACATCTCATGTAATAATTTTGACAGTACGAAAATATACCAGGGTCTAACTTGCGGAAGCCTATGATGTGCTCATTATCATCCAGACGCTTCAATTGCTCAACGGAGGAGGTTGGAGGAAAGCCTGATGCCACTTTAATCTCCCTGATGCCTCCAACCTCCAGACCTCCTTCCCTCATAACAGACTGTTTCACAAAAGGCTTGTACCTCTGTGGCTCATCAAACCTCCTCACAAAGGACCACACCTGCAGTTTTGAATAACAAAATTTATGTTAAGAACTATTGAACTATTGCTTGCTTCTCTGTAGTTTTCCAAATTGTCAGCAGGTAGCATGACATATTGACATGAATTAGCACGTGTCATACTAGCAGTGCTAAAAACAAATTTTGCTTTTGATTCTAATAGCAAGAGTTGTCCTGAGATTAATTATCAAAGGTAGGAAATTTATTTATAATTCAAGTAATGGGCAGTAGGGAATCATTGAACATATTGAACCTACAAACTCCACCGACCATAAATAAGTTTGGTGTTAGGACTAATCTGACTTTAGCAAAAATGATCAAATTTCCCACCAAATGGTTGCATACTGGGTCAATAAATACATAAAGCCTGTAATCTTAGACAATTTCCAAGAATTTCTATAGCCAGTATTCTAAATAATTAAAATATACTTTAAAAGAAAATAAAATATGTACAAGTTTTCTGCTATTGAGCACACCCTTGAAGCAATCATATAAAGATTCATGGGGCTACCATAATTCATCATACTGCTCCCCAGATGTGTTATTTTCTTGAATGTCTCCATGCAATATGATCGACCAATACCACAGGACACGCAAATAATGGTCTAATATACCTCCAATAGAAAAGTTACCAACATAGGTAACTAGACTCAAATTTTCAGCTGATCACGGTTCTGATTTCACGGAAAAAAAGATGGTGAAAGAAACAGCAAACTAAAAATCTATAATTAGCAATAAGAGATCTAAACTTACGACATCAAGAAGAGCATTTATGTTTTTAACAAGGGCAGAGGTGCACTGGCTATCTCCCAGCCCATGCTGGTGCAGCAGTCTAGCATGCTCCACGTCAAAGGCTGGTGCTTTTCTTCACCACTGGGCCCCTCATCATCAATCAGCTTCCATCCTGTTCGATATCCCCCTCCATTCATATCCCACGCCATCTCTGTTTTCTCGTTCTGTTTGCAGAGTTTTGTACTCTTATTTCTTATATCTTCTTAAGAAGGGCTCACTCGAGGATACTTATAATATCTCTTGGTTTCTCTCTTTTCTTAACCCAAAACAATGCAAAGGTCACGAGGATCATGCATCCCTTTACCCCAGGTAACCCTGATGTTCCCGACCACCAAACCTCCTTCCCTCACAACACACCGTTTCACAAACGCCTTGTACTTCTGTGGCTCATCAAATCTTCTCACCAAGGACCACACCTGCAGTTTCGAGTTTCAAAATTTATGTTAAGGAACACACCGTTTCAAAATTTGAACTGTTGCTTGCTTCACTAAAGTTTTCTGAATTGTCAGTAGGTAGCATGATACATTGACATGAGTTTAGCTGGCGCTAAATACAAATTTTCTTTTGATGCTTGTCTATAGATTAATTAAAAAAGGTAGCAACTTTTAATTAAAATTCAAGTAAACAAACAATAATGAGCAATAGCTGGCAGAACCAACCTCCAATCATGGCTTCTACTTCTGCAGCTCATCAAATCTTACTCACCAACCGCACCTGCAGTTTTAAGTAACAAAATTGATGTTAAGAACAATTTGAACTGTTGCTTGATTCTCTTTAGTCATCCTAGTTGTCAGCAGGTAGCAATTGATGCATTAATACTGATTAGCATGTGTTATACTAGCTGTCGCTGAGTACAAAAATTGGTTTTAACACAAATATGCAAAAGCTATCAACAGATAATTAAATTAAGTAATTAACCAATAAAAGATCGGAACCAGAAGTAAATTAACTTCGAAGGGTCCTACAATGCCCACGAATACATAAAAATAAATTTAGTCCCTAGGATTGATTTGTGTTTAGCAAAATAATCAGAATGTTGCCCAAAAAGGATTATATTTATTGGATGATCTGGTCCCAGTGGGTTTGATGTAGGTCTTGAGATATTACTTTGTAGAACTGTTTTTCAGATTAGAAGGACAAAACAGTTTATGGTTTATCATTTAATACTTCATTGCATATGTTCCCTGGGAACCAAACTAGGACACATTTGCATAGCTCGAATGATTAGAAATTTTGACTATAGACTGTTTATATTACACTAATTATAAATGAATACACAATACTATTTGTATTCTGCACCCTTCATGCATTTAACAGTAAGCACAATACTATTTGTATCTGTTTTTTGTGCTAATACTATTTTAGGCTTATTTATTGATTGACAAATGTAAACAAGGGATGAAGGAAGTTGTTCCTCACCGAAGGAGGTCGTTTATATTGGCAAGTTCTCATATTTCTCTTCGTATTTTCGTCGAACTGAAAGCAATTCATTGCGCAAAAATTGAGCTTGTTCTTCATTTTGGGCTGCCTTACCACATACTGGTGTTAGTATACGAACTAAATCAGCATTACGGTTCCTAACATCCAACAGAGGATCTTCAACCACCCTTCTCCCCTCTATATCCACAATGGTTACATCTTTTGCCGCTTTAGTCCAACGGTTGAGAATGTACCTCGGTGGTATCACCTTAATATCCTCACGATTCAACACCTTCAATATATGCCAACACAAAATACCCTCTCTTTCAAATTTCTTACAAGAACATGAAACAGTTTGGTCCTCCCGAATCCAAACAACTTGTCCACTCTTACGTGGGATTTCATTATCAATATCACACATAGCAACTGTGAAAGTATTACCCTCTAGGCATTCTATGTGAGCTGAACCGGATAACTCAAACTCCGCTTGAAATAACTCGAACACTTTGGGTGTGTACAACTTTCTGGCTTCCCGAAGAATAGGAACATTCCACTTGAGTTTTGGTATTTTGCTTGTCATGTCGTACTCAGACTTGATATCCTTCTCACGATTCTCATCAAGAACCCTATCAAAGTGTTCCAAAAATCTACAAATACCTGACTTGCAATTTAAATAGGCTTTCAAGTGCAAGTTTATGCTCCCACTTGCTTGCGTGCAAGGAATTCCCAAAGTGTAAGCATTTTTCATAAAACAATGTGCCCACTTTTCTCTGCTATCATATAATAATTCTAGCCACGTTTCACTGTCATCCAACTTTCCCTTGAGAGCATTAAAAGCATCCTCGAACTCCTTTTCCTCTTCGTACCTAAACATACAAGCCGCAAAAAATCAACGACATTCATAACTTCTTTTCAAATTACAAGCAAGAATGGATAGAAAAATCAAATTGAAAAGTACCTGTATATACAAGCATTAAAATCTCTTGTTCTGTCAATCCCATCCTTCTTGTAGCGCGACAAATATTTTACACAATTTTGTTCAATATGCCACGTACAAAAACCATGTCTTGTATCCGGTATCACTTTCTCTAAAGCATGCCCCATTGCACTATTTTGATCAGTAAATATGGTGACGGGCTTTTTTCCGTCATGCGCCTCTAGAAACTTTGTAAACACCCATTCAAAAGACTCTTTTGTTTGGTCACACATGAGAGCCGCACCAAAAATCACAATCTCTCTAAAATGATTAAAACCAACAAAAATACCAAACGCCCACTTTTCATTATCGGTGACAAATGTAGTATCAAATTCCACTACATCTCCAAACCGGGCATAAGCCACAATCATGTTTGCATCTGTCCAAATGACATTCGCTATTTCTCCTTCTTGGGTGGTATCTTCAAAATGTTTGAAAGACGGGTCTTCTAAAGCATGCTTTTCAAAATACTTCATCACAGCAATGGCTGACCCATATTTCATTGCTTGCTTTTGTACATCCCTCGAGCAATTATTATGAATATCAATGCCCGCTATTGGAAAACAAGTTTCAGGCTGTTGGAGAGGGTGGTTGTGCTCGGAAATAAATTCCACAACTTTATATTTTTGGATTCCTTTATCTAATTTTATTTTTAAACGAGCTTGACAACCAGTCCGCGTCTCCGCTCTAGGCTTCTTTGTCAAATGATCTCTCTTATCTACTCCTCGTTTACCTTCACAAGAGCACAAAAACAGCTTCGAAGTAATTATATCATCTTTCATGTTCTTATGACCATAGCCTAATCTTACCCCGAAACCAATTCTTCCACCATAATCACTCCAAGCCGACCATGCTTCATCCAACGTTTGAAATTCCTTGCCCAAATAAGGTACAAAATCATCTTGTTGTTCTTCCATCGCCTTCATGAAAGTAACAGATAAGCAATTAGTAGTTAGATTAAGGATGTTATATACATGTATTCATATTTTGAAAGTAACAGATGAGCAATTAGTAGATAGATTAAGGATGTTATTGTCATGTCTTCATATTTTGAAATTATTGCATAATTGTAACACAATTAAACACATCCTTTTCGATATATGTAACAAATTACATTCAATTCCATAAACAGGCCTTAAAAATGTTCTAACAAAAAATGCTCTTTTCAATGCTTGCTGTTGAAAGGCAAAATTAAAGCCAATTTGATCAGGTATTACACTTGTGAAGCAGATTTAAGCTGATGTTAGTATTTGAAATGATGACTGCATACTGGGTGCATACTAGTTGGTTCAGTTGCAAGCATTAAGGATACCTAATTGGTATTAACCAGATAAAAAATTATTCAATTTTTCATGAACCTAATTGCCTAACTAAACAAAGGTACTGCCAAATTGAACTCTATTCCTACCAAATTCATGCAGAACAGAAGAAAAACCGAATATTAGACGACTATGAACAAAATTCGGTCAAAAGCTAAATTGAAATTGGCAAAACAATATGAGCTATTTTGCAAATTGCAACCAGAATCATGTCATTCTGTGTGCACGCAAGTCTAAAGAGGATGGAGGAGGGGTCTCTGATTAGGGAGGGTGAGGGAGGGGCAGAGCTGCAGAATATAGAAAGATGTGTAGGAATTCATCAACTCTGTTTCCCAAAAAAAAAAGTGTCAGGTGTGTCCTCTCCGTTAGCAATGGCCACTTCCTGGAGTTGGCAAAGAAGATCAAAGAGGACTCAGGTTGTCAGGTGAGAATGTGAGATTCGTGTGGTTCTAGCTAGAAAAATCAAGGGTTGAGTGTAACAGAGACATACTCGAGACGAAGAGGATTCGCCTTTTTAATTTTTTTTTATTATTTTTTTTGGAGAAGGATTTAACATTCTGTTCCATCCGACCATCCATTTCGATCAAATGGGCAGTCTTCAAAGCCCTACACCTGTTGCGTGCTACAAGGGATTTGGTTCCCTGAGGAGTGAGGACAACCCTAAACAATTACCAAAACCCTAATTTGGATGGATCAGATTTAATTATATCCTAATCCTTGCCAAACCAAAAGGACGATGTATATTTCCTAAGTGCAAAATAATAAATTTTCTTATAGGAATATGCATAACTAGATTATATTATTGTCACAAATCCATGGCAGTTCCTATGCTGAATATTCTTTATTAGTAAGTGGTTATCATCCCTATTCTTTTGAGCACCTTGAATTCATCATTGCCTGCTAACTGTAAGGAAATTTGTGATTAAGACTCAAACAAGACTCCAGAACATACTGATTTCTACTTCCATCTTGTAGACCCTAAGTATCTCCATATAAATTTTTAAGCAATTAGAACTACTTCGAGTAACAGGCATTAAGCTTTACTTAACCATAGATGATTTGGAAACTATTATAAGAAACTCGAACTGAAGGACTACAGTACTACACTATGAAACAAAAACCTGTATGTTCTATGATGTCTTGTATACACTGTTTGGGTGAAATGGGTTGAAGGATGGATGTTTAGTTGTTTAGGACATAATGATTAGATAAATATGTTACGCACGACAACTGATAACCTGATGTTCTTCTCTGAAGCATTTCAGCGAACACCTGACATGCACCAATAGCCCTTGAGCATCACATTATATGGAACAGCAAGTGAGCAAATACCCAGCTCGAGACACAAATCGAGCACGTATAATGAGACATCTGGTTGGCCATTGGCGACCAGTGGATTCAGAATTGAGTGAAACCTTAGATGGGCAATCCAAAGCCACATTGAAAAAGGAAAAGGAGTTGGAAACTCAAAAACAAAAGAGAAGAACTAATTCATATTTTTCATTTCAACACAGGATTTAGGATATTTACTAAAACTATTCACACCAGTATACATTATTCTTATGGTCTAATTAACAACTGTAGCAGTTGTCTTTTGGTAAATTAGCAACAGAAGCCCAAGTATAGTTTATTTACCTGAGTCCTTCTTTGGAGCACCTCGTGAGAGACTGAGAGGCGGATGGACGCGCAGAGATATAAATTTGGGCCGAGCACAGCGAGGTGAAGGAGAAGCTAGGGTTCAGCAATTGGGCCGAGACCAGAGGAGAGAGAGAGAGAGAGAGAGTGACGGAGAGGAATGAGTTAAGACTTAAGAGCCAGAAAACTGAGAGAAGGGAGAGAGTTGAGGAGAGTTCCAGTTGACGGCGCTCGGTGGAGGAGAGCGACGCCAGAGGAGAGGAGCCGTCGGAGGTTTTCGAATTCTCTTCCGTTCTTCGTTTCTTTTCTTTTTTTATTTTTTCTATACAAAGCGATGGAGTGTTTTAATGAGATCGATCTACACCGCTAATTTAGTTCTGATCGAACGGCTCAAGATCTGTGCCATTTAGTGGCAGCAAAAATTGGAGGCACCGGAACCGAAACCCAAATGTGCAGTTGCATCTTAAAAAAAAATAAATAAATAAATAAATAAATAATAATAAATACTGACATACTAAATCTTACTTTTTAATGTCTGAAAAGTTAATACAAGCCACTGAACATAAAGCAACGTATAAAGTTCTATAATTATAGAAAGTTATACATTTTTGAAAGATTTTGAAATGATACTTTTAGTACGAGTCATTTTTCAAAAAACCTATAAAACTTATTTTAATATAATAATTTGATGTATAAATCACATTGACTGACTTAAATTCACTGTTTAGATATCACAATATGATATTACATTATTGATATTTGATATTTATTATTATGCAGAAAAAAAAGACTTCTCACATAATTTGTATTTTGCAAGTTATTATTATAATTACTTATCAAAACACCTATACTTATTTTTGTAATGGTATATTTGAATTATTTTTTTCCATTCCTCACCTAAAGTGAACAGTAGATTTACAACCCGTTTGAGGTACTAAATTATCAGTTTTTCACTAAAAAAAATCATAAAAGGAAAATTTTTCTTTTTTTTTTTAAGTCTCTCCTCTCTAAAAAAAAAAGATCCGTATCCATGGAAATCGTTTGTTTTGAATACTTTGATAATACTTTCTCAAATCAAGTAAAAAAAAATAAAAAATTATCAATATAATATTATTATATTTCTAAATTAGTTGGGTACTAGTGTATCAAAATTTTATATGTTAAATTTTATTTAACTTTTTGTAATGATAATAAAATTATCAATCATTGAAATTTTTAAATCCTTTAATGAACTATAATCTTACACCAGATATTTAATATATTTTTTATGCACATGATAACTCACTATCACAATTTTAAGTATCAAAATTACAAAATTATCACTTAATATAATTTTGGAGGTACCTAAATCGTTCTAATTAATTTATTAAAAATGGATCCCTTGCTCTCTTATAAAAAAGCTAATTTAGGCTCGTATTCTGTGGGCAAAAGTTCCCTGTTAATTCGCTCGAGCAAGCGAGACTGCGAGACACAGGGGCAGACTACTCTTTTCCTCACAAGTCAATTGGCAAGCCTTACTGAAATTGTTAGTTATCTTTCCCATGAGCAATTGATATGGTTTTGTTGTTTAGTTATTTGTCCCGTAAGCAACATGGCATGGTTTTTCAACAGCAGAGGGTGAAAGAAAAAGAGTTCGGATCTTACTAATATGGCTCACCACAATCAACAGAAAAAGAACTCGGTAATATGAGCATCTTCAAAAAAGTTTCAAAAAAGCACCAGTGGTCTAGTGGTAGAATAGTACCCTGCCACGGTACAGACCCGGGTTCGATTCCCGGCTGGTGCATAGCTATTTTTTAGCTGGAGAGATCGTTTTTCCAGGATGTGCATTTCTTGAAATTTTTTTTTTCTGAAAGGGCGTAAATTTCCATTGAAATATCCAAAAGGTTAGGAACATTTTAAATTAAGTCAGAAATCATGTTCCTCGCATTTGCAAAGGAATAATTATAAAATAAAATATTAGTGAACTTGTACTGTAGCTTCCGTTGCATTTATATGGAACTATTAATATTCCCCTTCCCATATTCCATTATCTTTTATTTAATAAAAAATATCAATTTCTATTCATGAACACATATTTGGTAATACATTTTTATAAACGGCTTATTTTTTTTAATTCAAAATTTACAGAAATTATTTGATTTTTTTTTTTCCCTTTTTACAACCACATGAAATTTCTTTCTCAATTTTTAAGTTTTACAAAATCAATTATTTATAATTTGTTGATTATTCTTGTAGTGTATTGAAAATTAGAAACTAACAATTAGTTACATACTTCTGGGATACGAAATAAGATTGATAATTGTTAAAATACATTGATATTATTTAGAAGACTAAACTTGGAAAATTAAATTTGATTGGTGATATGTTCGTACTTTAATGTGTTCGTCAATAAATTTAATTTTATAACTTATTTTTTTTACTCAACATTTGAGTTTAAATCATCACCTTAACTGATTTTAAATTTTTATTTATTTATTATTATTATTTTTTTTGGCAAATGCAAGGCATGTATAATGTATTGATTGTTTCCTTAATTTGGAAAAAAACATAGGCGACATCTAAGCATGGTCCTTTTCTAATTTTTTAAACGTTCATAGCCCTTTTAGATATTTCAAGGGATATTTACGCCCTCTCAGAATAAAGCCTCATTTTTTTGGCCCCTCATAAGTAATAACATCGCACGACGTTTACATTTCCTTTCTTCTTCCCCATCTGTCAGTGTCACATATAGCATGCTCGTTGACTTTTCTATATAGGTAAATTAATAAACGGAATTTAATTATATATTTTTCTTATATGATTTTTTATGGATATTTAATCATGTAGAACAACAATGTTCACCAGAATTTTGATATCGGCGAGCAGTTGGCAATCTCATTAATTCTAACATTTCTGATGCCAACATGGATATTTAAAATTAAAAGGTTTATTGTATTTTTATCTTAAAAATGAAAGAAGTTAATCATGTTGAACAGCAATGCTCACCAGATTTTTGACATCGGCAATCAGTTGGCAATTTCAGTAATTGCAACATTCTAACATTCTCATTGTTTTATTTTCATTTGGAACCCCAATTTTAACGGTTTCAGACTCTTAAAAGAATTAGTATAATAAGAACTGTAAGGCTTTTAAGATTTCTTTCATATTCACATCTTTTTATCATAGAGTTATAATAATAAGAATTTGTAAGGCTTTCATTTCCAAAGTAATACTTATTTTGTGTCATATTTTATGAATTCAACCTCTGATTTTAGAGATCTCAATCTCTAAGAAAACTAAATAATTTGAGTAGCTTGCTATTCACATAAATAATTTATTTTTATCATTTTTTGAGTTTGATAATTAACTGGATCAAGCTAACTAACTGTTATGTATTATGATCATCTCTAATTAAACCTGCTCAATATTTCTGTCAACACATCTCAGGCAAGAAAATTTTAATTAATTAATTACCTGATTTAGAATCCACTTCTGAAATAATAATAATAGCTGTTGATTTTAACTTTCAAGTTTCAACATTTTGTCATTTCGTTCAGATACTTAAATCACCAGTTCTTTAAAAACGTATTGTTAAGACTTACGAAAATATATATATACGAGAATTTAAATTTCATCTTTTTCTGTTTCTAGTTTCGTAGGTCTCATATATATACGAGAAATCAAATCTCGTCTTTTTCTGTTTCTATAGTTTCGAAAAATTGTACTAAATCATCAAACTGGGAATAACTAGAGATAAAAATATATTTTGAATAATATACTTATCGTACAATATCAATCTAAACTTGATATGATTTGCAGTCCTAACTGAATTTTTTTTCTTTTTTTCCGTAATTAACTTATAATTAAGTTGACATGGTTTTCAATGATAATAAAAAAAAAGTATAAGAAAAGGTGGGGGGAATAGAGATCGCAATTACTAGCACATGTTGCCTGAACTAATTCCGCAATCAGCATATGCAGTCCGGTACTTTTCCTCTAGTACGATCAAATTAAGAGAAGGGAACTTTTGAAGACTGTTGCAGTCTCATTCCATGACCAACATCAACACAAATTTAAATAGTCCCATACATTGGATATAGATTATCCTAAGTTTTAATTTCTATCCATGTATATTAGAAAGCAACGAACGTCCCTTTAACATTATCTTATACAAACATGAAAAATATTTGTATAAAACCTAGTTATAATAAGTAAACACACCCACAAAATTAACAATCGCTCAATACTTGGTGCAATCAGCTGGGGCAAAGGAGATTTTCCTTGAAGCCAAATCAAACCCGATGTGAAAATTCTGTTGAGCAATGTTTCCGAGAATGGACAAATTATCACTAGAAATATCATTGTTTGATGCCATGGTAAGACATGAGACGTTGTCATTTATCTTTCTGAAAGTATTGTATGGTTTGAGAGTTACAATTGCCTTGCCAAGCTGCAGAGTAATATCTGGGTATAGGAAATCTGGCCCAGCATTGCTCTCATCGAAACATAGGGGGAAAACCTTCTCGCTGTCTTCAACCTGTGGTAGACGAATAGTTTTTGCAAGAAGTTCCATTAAAGATTCAAGAACCGTCGATTCGAGGTACGTGAGAGTTGTGCCAGAATCTACAATCATGTATGACCTATCGATGGGACCCAAGGTGCTATTGTTGCCGACTGTTATACCGTCAAGTGTTACTGTGTAAAATGTCTCTCTGTCAATATCTACCATTGCAGTTGTCTCCACATTGTCACCAGAGATGATTGCATCAGATCCAAAGCTAAGTCGACTTTTCATTATGTTGTTTGAATCATAGGGAATCAAGCAGTATGAGAATCGGTGCTCTATGGATGAACCAAGTTGCGACACAAGAGATAAAGGCCCTGCCCCTAGCCCAACTAAACCGGCAGTTTGGCTCTCAAACGTGCCATTTGCCACATGTGAGCAACCAAAAGCTATGCTTGGGAACCCCACAGGGCTGCCGGTAGTTGTATTGAAAGTGACAGTTTCTTGGGCAAGGTCGCCGATTGTCTGTGATCCATCAAAGTATCCATATTGATAGAAGCATTTTGAAGGAGCTGCCGATTTATCACACTGAGGAAAAGGCAGTTGGTTGCATTTCTCGGTGCCGCACGGGATGTTGGCGTAGGAGGAGGAAGTGGCTGGGTTAAAAAGTGGGGCATCCTGCTTGTAGCAATCTGAGCAAGGTTCGCACGTGACCCAGATAAGGTCGCTTCCTGTGTCAGCTATAGCAATGATCTCTCTGATCGGCGTGCCAAGATGTATTGATATGAGATAATCAAAGGAGTTGGCAATGACATATGTCTCAATTGAGGCGTTTGGAGGAGCAGGAGGTACCGATGCAAGTGGAATTGGTGAGTCGGCTGGAAGCAAGGAGTTAGTTGTACTCGTAATGCTTGACATGCCACTGGTGAGTTGGGAGAAAAAGGTGCGGCGCAAGGCTGCAGCACGTGCGTGTGAGCGCTGTACTTCAGCTTGGATACGGTCAGACAGGGAGAATGCAGGGTTATAGAAGGGAGATTTGTGGTGGTCGCGGTGGATTAGCTCGACCGAGAAACCGACAGCTGAGGCACAAGCCAGAATAGTAAGTGAAAACATTGATAGGAATGGGAAAAGAGTTGTTGAAGCCATTGGTGTGTGTTGGATTTCAAACTGAAGCGCTATTAGTTGGATCGAACAGAGGGATTTTGGATTAATTTCAGGTGCCTATAGAGTCTTTTAATTTCTTGTGCGCGCTTCGCTCCTTCCGTTTTCTATTTTTAGTTATCTTTTGTTAGTGAGCATTGATTAGTAATCAATATATATATTTAAAAGCAAGAATATGAACAAACTAAATGATCTGTATTTATATCAGCATATATAATCTCATAAAATACGCCATTACTCCAAGAGCATAAAACTCGCAAACGGAAAACTATCCATAATTTAACCGTCTTTTCGACTTGTACAACATCAGTTCATGTTCTGTAGGGATCTGAAATATGGAATTTGTTATATTTAGTTACTCCCTCGTAAAACCCACACAGTCACACTTAATAATAAGCAAGGCTCCAAGGGCATATGCCGCAATAGTCAAATCGTCAACAAACAAAGGTTGGATAAATTTCACTAGCAACTAGCAAGCAAAAATTAATCAGCTTAGTTATACAGATCTCTCAAATGAGTCATTTTCATATCTTTTAATTCCTCTTTTGACATGTAGATTTTGAATAAACAGTTAACAATAATATCTTAAATGTTGTTACTATAAATTATTCAATGATTTTTTTTTACAAATTATTATTAATCATAATTAATTAGTGAAATATTATTATAAGTAGTAGTATTTTTTTAGAGAATAATTCAACATTTCTAAGGTAACTTTCCAAAAAAAAAACTGCCTTTGGTTCAAAACAATCTTGTTACTGGCAGAAATGTTTATCAATTTTCCATATATAATATATAATAGGCAAATTTTTATTATAAATACTAGAGAGGCGCGCATATCGAGCTTCGCTCGATGTAGATATCTATAATAAGAATATTTTTATTATATTTCTATGGTTTAGTTATGTTCATTTTTAAATGTATGGTTAAGATATATTTATCTTTAGAGTTTAGAAATATAGTTTAGTTATTGTAGGTAATTTGATTTGATTAAATTTAAAGAGTTTGATCAATTTAAGGAAAAAATATATATGTGTAAATATAGTTATAGTTATCTAAAATAATATGATTAATATGATTTATATTATGTTGATATTATTCATGAAATGTAATATGTTTATACATTACTTAAATAAAAAATATATATATCATAAAAGATATGATATTTTTTTCTATTTTCAATTGAATGAATTTAATTTATATTTTGTAAATCGAAATTAGGAATGGTGATGAAGATAAATTAAGGTGAAGAGAGACTCTAAGCAACACAAAAGAGATGGAGACATGATGAAAATTGAAATAGGAAGGGGTCACAAAAATTAGAAACAAAACAATGTGTTGCCAAATTATTATCTGATGTTGAACCGTCAGTTTTATGAGCAATAGCACCAGACACACAATTAGTTACAAAGTATGACATTATAGAAATAAGAAAAAAATGCTATTGCACAACTATTTCACAATGCTTGGAGTGTCGGATGATATTTAACTAAAAGATCCCGACACCCACACATCTTTATTTGTAATATTGATAAGTAAAGGTCGCAAAAGAACAATATAATGACATAATAATAAATTGAAAAGTTTACACAAACGCACCAGTGGTCTAGTGGTAGAATAGTACCCTGCCACGGTACAGACCCGGGTTCGATTCCCGGCTGGTGCATTTTTTTTTTTTTCTTTCTTTTTCACATCATTAGAAAGACCATTCAAGTATATATCTCCTCTTTCTTTCCAGGACTGACATAGTGATTTTGACACATTCGAGACTTTTTTTCTTCTTTTCCCTTCGAATGTTCCTAGTCTGTCAAGTGTTGAAAGTTCGGTTCAAATTTTTTTTTTTAGAAGTAGATATTTAAAGTTGGAATGTTTTACCTCATTTTATTGTATTAGCAGGAAGTTGGTAAATCGCAAAAGTTTTAGTTATAATAAAGTTACACAAATTAAGATTTTTTAATTCGAACATTCTTTTTTATTAACCACATCTCTAAGAAAATTAAACTTCACATGTTTTCTTCACATGAAAAGATCGTTAAGTCCTGAAATCATAAAGTCTTACCCTAGAATACCGACTTTCAATTAGAGAACAAAAATGTAATAAAATTGTTTAAATAGTGTAACCATTTAATTGAATTAGTTATAGTTCCAATAGTCAACCAATTTAGAAAAATGAAAAGTACCTGTATTTTAATTGATTTAATGCCCTTAAATTGCGCTTGGAAAAAATCAAATTGGTATGGAAACGGTCATTAATCTCGCACTCTCCATTAATTTTATATCTATATATATGTCTCTGGCTTCTACTACAGAGGTAATGAGCTAGATTGGGAACTGATCTACTTTAACATTCTCATGGGTTTGCTGTAGGCTTAAAAATTATTTCAGGAGGTATACGAGAGAAATGGAGGGAGAAATTTGAAGAAAGCTCAATTTTGTTTGTTTATCCTCAACTTTGATAATGTGTTGGAGTTAAGGTAATTAGGTAATAAACAAGACTTCAATTAAAATGTGCTCATGTTTATAGGTATAAGCACTGATTACATGGTTGCATGAAGAGTGAAGGAGGCTATGTTTGAACACACAAAAACTATGTTGATGATGTTAAGAGTGATATGCTGCCCCAAGTTATTATAACATTTTTAGTTGCCTCATATGTGATAATTAGCCCACAAATATCTCATGTATCAAATGCAAAGAAATAATGAACATGATATGTGATAATCTGACCAACTGGATTAGTAAAAATATTTAAATAATTGTATACGTAAAACAAGTACGTGCGTGCACCAGTAGATTCATTATGTTAGATTTGTGAAAGATAGATTCAAGAATTCAAGGATACAATGGTCATTTGGCGTTAATTTATAAAATTTTACCTACAATATTTTAGAATTTAGATCATCCAAACACGAAGAAAGAATGGAAGGAATATATTTTCTTTCCTGTTCATTTATCATCCAAGGTAAAATAATTTTTCTTTCCGTCCCTTTCCATTCCCTCCGACATTTCTCATTCATTTCCATTCCTTATCCAAGTACAATGTTAATGTCAGCTGAAGATAAAAAGGTTTCTTATAACTTGCACGAAACGAGCATATAAATAACTTAATGTGACACGCGGTACAGTGGCCACACGGATATCACCACAGAATTCAGAAAGAACACTATTCACCTACGAGAGAACATTTTTTTGCAATTCCGCGCAACCTTCACGACCTCGAGGTGAGCATATAACCTGTTCTATATGGCCACATGAGTCATTGCCACATGCCACAAAAAAGTACTATCTATCTACACTCTGCAGCATTGCCATTCAAGCTATATCATTAGATTGCCTGCAACAATGTAACGCGTTGATGTCTACAGAAGTGCAGTATGAGGCAGACATTTGAATTAACGAATCCTCTACATAAAGTTAGTTTTCAAGGTTGCTTTTAAATTTAGTTCAATGCTCTCCTTAGCACACTAATTTTTTTTGGAGACGGATTGAGAACATAAATTCGAAATTAATAGTCCCATCAATGATCCGCAGAACCAAGGTCGGCTGGTACTGTTTGATTTGCATTAATGTAATCACATTTAGCTGCATTTCTAAAAAGTAAAAATAAAACAGTAACCTAACTGAAAAATGAAAGAATGATTTCATTTCATCAGTTTTCAAACAATGTACTTACAATTAGGATTAAAACCTTGAAAAAAAAAAAGAAAACTATGAGGTCTATACTCTAAGCCATCTACACGATTGATTATTCAATAAAGGATTCACATGAATGGATTAAAATAATTAAGAATGACGCAAGTAAGACATAATGGCCATTTCAACAATGAGGATAGGAGGGGATATTGCGGACACTAAAATATTCACGCCATGTATCCCTGGCAGTTTGGAGCTTGGCAGATGCACTTGACTCTATTTTCATCAGACTCGTCAGTATTGAAAATGTAATCAAATCTGCAATCACAAAAAACAGTTACAAATCAGAATCAAGAAATACTTTTGATGCCTCGATGAACTTAATACAAAATAACATCCTAACTGAAAAAAATACATACGTCAGCTCTTGACCTGCAGGAATGTCTTCTTTGGCTACAAATACGATTCAGTTTGTTTCATTCAATGTCACAATCCTGGCATAGCAGTTTGGCTGACACTGCACAAAGCAACAACAATTAGAAGCTTTCATCAGCACCAAGAACTAAAACAATTGAATTGAGAGCTGATTATGAAGTTCAATACTTCAAATGCATATTAGTCTATTAGATAAAAAGATGTAGAAGCACTGCCATACAGAGTGATTGATGAGCCGTGCTACATTTCCTTTTCTAGTAGCGTCAAGCACAAACTCCTCACTGATTCTGAATAACTGCAGAAAAATAAATAAAATTGTATATTAACCAAAATTGGAGGTAAAATGACAAAAGAAATAAAATGAAGAAAAGAGTGTATAACTCACATAGCAATCTTTATTCTCAGCCTGATAGCGTGCCTCTCTAGCATCGCTGACACTGCACCGAATTCGCTCACCACGATATTCAATTATCTAGAACACATTAACAAATCAAATATCTGAAAAGTAGGAATACATAACCTTCCAACGGTGCCTCCATTGTTAAACAGCACGGGTGGTTACAAACAATCTGCCTAACCTAACTCATGCCCAATCACCGTCCCAAAAAATAGCAAATTCGAATTTTATTTGGTTAATTGGGTCAAACTTTTACCAACACACTAAGTACATATTTGTTACAAATATTAAACTTATACTGGTTAAAACATGAACAGGCCCAACCATATATTATCAATTAAACATATAAATAATGTTTTTTTTTTTCAAAACCATGACATCAGATGTCAAGTGAAACATATCAATAGTGTTGTGATATGGATAATGTTATATCAGATTATAGCATTAACAATATACATGAATAATGTTATATGTTGATAGTTCATACTTTTTATTTATTCGTTATTAATTGAGTAATGTTTAATTTGGTATCTTGTTCATACTTTATATATCATTTTTATATATGATTTTTTATAAATGGAACTCACAACCTACCACACCTGTCAAAGAAAGCATAGGTGGATTGGTTTAAAGTTGTGACGATTAATTATGGATCTTAAATGTCACAAACTCACAATGACTAATACGAATTGGATTGAAACCCAACGAAACCCAAACAGCTGGACCTGTATATTTGTATAGGTAAAAGAAGATAAAAGTACCATTTCTCCGCCTTGACTGGGTCTGCGAGCAAAGAGTCCCCAGCCGTGAATGCCAGATTTGCCACGGCATACTCTGTGATTTTCATTTTTCTGTAATACATTAAACGAACATATCAAATCAGCAAAAATAGCAAAGTACTTCAACGAGGTACAGGCGGATATATAACAAGCAAAATCACCTTCAAATACTGCAGACGCTCGTCAAATGTGGAGAAATTTTTTGGGTCCAGCTCTTTCTGTCAAATTACAATAATTGAAATTAATAGCAGTGCAGACATGCAAAGGTAAATAAAAAATCTAGCACAGAGAAGGCAAAAAATTACAGGATGTACGTTGAGGCTCTCAATGGCCTCCAGATAGTGCTGACGGGGCCCCATCGTGCGGTGAGGAACAGCCTCCTCTCTTGTCCTCATCTGAAATATAAACTATTATAATAAGCAATTGACACATTGATACTGATCAGCATGTATTACACTAGCCACTGCTAAGTACAATGTTTGGTTTAAACACTAATAAGCAGAGTTGTCAACAGATGATTAAATTAAATAACAGTTTTAAAAATTCAAGCAAATAAAATATGGGAATCAGCAATCAATTAACCTTACAAAATCCTACAATGCCCACGAACTATCCTAGAAAAATTTAGTCTCTAGGTTTGATGATGGTCTTAAGATAAGACTTCCATTGCTGGACAAATCAACCCCACTCGTTGAAATTTTTCAGATTAGAAGGACAAATATAATATCAGGACCACAAAAAAGGTACTGGATTGGTACATACTATTATTTCTTTCGATCCAAGAGCAGAGAAAGGATAATATAGTAAGGGATAATAAGAGAGGTAATTTAAGAGTTATAGGAATCCCACTATGCGCTCAAAATAACCTGTTGTCATTAATTTCCCCGCAATCTAACTTTGCGCTACCGTAAAATATTTAGTTGTACACACAAAATAGTTCCATTTTTAAGAAATAAATTGTTGAAAAACTCACCTCAGACTCAGAGTTCAATACCGCAATGGCTAAATCTACTTTTGGCATGTACAATCAAATAAGATATACATCCAGTTGCCGGTGATCATAGAACACAGTGGGGATTTTTGCTTTGTTTAATTCTCTCTGTTTCTCTTCACACTAGTTTATTTGGAGAGGATGAAATGAACGGCGGCTAATATCACGCCCTATATATACTATCTCATGACTGCCTCAGAGACTAACAAGAAACCCTAATTTTTGACGGCGGATGTAACCTGCCTAAAAAAATGACAAAAGTACCCCTTCCAAAACCTAATCTTGACAGTTTAGATCAAGCAGACATGATCTGGACGGGTGTAAGAAACTATGTATTTACCCTTTTGAAAGAAACATTAATGGCTCAAATCAAATTAACCTTATCTGAGGACAGCCCTAAACAATTGCTAAAACCCTAATCTGGATGGTTCAGATTTAACAATACCCTAATCCTATGGCTCAAAAAGAAACTGTATATTTCCAAAATTCATAGTAATGAAGACTTTCTATAATATATTCATAACTAGTGTGTATAATGTCCCAACAGAATGAACAGTTCCTATGCTGAATATTCTCACTAAGCAGTAATCATCCCCCCTCCGATGAAGACATTGTATTCATTATTGCTTACTAATTTTGAGAAAAAAAAAAGTCCTAATAAGGACTAGAACATGGCTGCAGAACATACTGATGTTTACTTTATGCTTTGATTTTGCTGCCTTCTTAAGCCTTTCATGATTTCATCTTTTAATTTGCATGGTCATTGAACTTGCTTTCTTGTCTTCTTTGTTATATGGGACTTCCATAGATACCTCTAAATGCACAGAAATCCAGCATTAGCTGAAACTCAAACATTTGGATCAAACAGTTTAACTACAAATGGATTGCTTATGACATTGCACCAAGTAAATATCTAAAAATTGAAATTTCCTAATGAAGTATATACCCATTTAAATGGCAAGCCTTTTTGCATAGATATTCAAATGAGTAGAGAATTAATCTTTGGAGACCCTCAAGTATCTTTACAGATTGTGAAATTTTTCAAGCAATTTTCATTAGGATTTGCACCATAGATTGAGTTGAAATTATTACAAAACACTCACGGAGTTACCTTTTGGGTGTAGAGAAAACTACACAACTATTGTTCGATAATTAAAAAAGGAAATTATACACCACTTGTGCTTAGCACGAGCTCAAGAACAAAAGCATAAGTACAACACCAAGAAAGCATAATAAGTAAAGCAGGTACTTAATTTCAAAATCAATCATTCCACAAGTTCAAAACTATTAAGGCATCTCTCTCTCTACATAACCAAAAGTTCATTGGCGCATTTCATCAAACAGGTCATGAACTAGCTCCAAACTGACCAATCCAAACAAATTTAAACTAACTAAACAAAGCTCATCAAGCGATAAAAAGGAAAATTACCAAAGAAGAGCCTGTAAGTGCCTCCAGCTGAGTTTAACTGTACCAGTGAAGACGCAATTTGCTTCCTTTTCAGGAAAAAAGATGACAACTGGACAGTGAAATTGGATTTGGAGTTGGGACTGCGCGTTTGGCATAATTGGGCTGTCCTGGGCCATAACTTAGTATGCTAACTGCGATCCACGATTACTTTTTTTTTTTTTTTTTTGTATATAAGTTATAACGTTTTAGAAGAGGAGCTTAATATTTTGTACCTCTCCATTTTTTTAATAGTGCAATAATTTGAAAATTTTTATTATGAAGATTTTTATCTAATAAATATCAATTAGCAATTATTTGACAACCCTCTATTCTAATATACTATTTCGAATGACAGCACACAGATTGTTCTCAAACACAGATTGTCTATTTGGAATTACACTAAATAGTACTATTTCACTATATTTAAAGAAAAAAATTAGAATGTCATAATGTACAAGAGAAAAAAAAAAAAAAAAAACTCACATTTCGTTTTTATTGTCAAGCAGGCAAACACAATGAGCAATATTCTACAATTTTTTTTTTTACTCTTCGATCTACCAGATTATTACTCTTTCAGGTATTATACGTGAAGATTATTACTCTTTCATGTACGGTAAGTAATTTCCAACTATGATGTTTTTTCTATTCAGTCAGCCATTAAATTCTTTGAACTGCAACTGCATGTTATGTATATTTTCAAATAGATTTTATCATATATAATAACATATCATTTTTATGTTTACTTGAAAATTTATGATATTTTAATTTTATTCTAAAAACCTTTAAGAGATCAAAATTCAATAACATAGAGTTTATCTTAAAATATACATTTCAATGCTAAACTATTTACTTTAATTAACGTCGCTTAAATGATAATAATGGTATTACAAAATTTATACTAAATGAACCAATGCAGCACACAATTCTCGTAAGTCCTAATACAACTTATTAGGTTCAAACCGTAACTTTTAAAGACCAATACAATTTGACAGTTGGTAGGTTTATCTTAAAGACCATTCGCGTAATTGACATTTTCAATGGAATACTTTCGTTACATGATAAGTATCATTTATTATTACTTACAGAACATTCGTTTAATTTACATATTTAAGGGAAGACTTTCCTGAAAAGCTATGATAAGTATCACTTAGTATTAATGTGATGGTTTGAATCAGTGTTTTCAATACCTCTTTTTACAATTTATAGCACATTAGAGGCATGACCTCGAACACTCCAAAAGAGTCTTATCTTAATCTCGCTGCTATAATAATTACTTGTTGAACTTGTTTATTCTTTGAGAAGTACCTGTTGAACGTTCAAAATCAGACCAATCTGAGATGCTCACGCTAAAAACATAATATGATTGTGCAACTTCTTTGCTTATAGTTCATGTTTAACATGCCTGGAATATTAAGACCTAAAACATAGTTTTAAAAATCTATACATTCCTCTCCACCTTCATACAAAAAACCCTCAATAATCATCGCTTTGGCCTAATTCACCACACAAAAAAAAAAAAAAAAAAAAAAAACCCAACAATGCTCACACTATTACCCTTCACGTATCGTGCCCATACTAATAGAACACTGTCAAATCTCTAATTTAAACTATAAGTAAACCAATGTCGATGGGATACGAGTGATTTGGAAGTCATACTCTGTGACACCCCAAATCCAGGGTCATTAAATATAACACCCCGAATCCAGAGTCGCCACGGCCGCCACAGATGCATGTTAGCCAACACACACCTGTAAGGCTTACTAATACTATACAGAAAGTAACATGCAGCTTACAACTCATAACAAGCTATCTAAATAACATTTTAATAACCTTGTTATAGTACTTAGTGTGTACAAGTTCACATTATTACTTTACAACCATTTATACAAGAGCACAAAATATTTGTCTACATAGAAGTTCGATTTCTAACAAGCCAAATAAAGTCTCAAAGCGAGTTAAGTATACATTTATTGATACCTATTAAATGTTACATACCAAAAGGGACTTGTCTACTCTTCACTACTCAGCCCGCCGCTCAGCCCAAAACCTGGAACCCACAACCATTGTGGAAACAATGCAAAAAGCAAAGAATGAGATAAATACAATTTATCTCAGTGCGGTATTTAGTTCCAGCCACACGAACAATCTTACATGCTTCGGAACTATTTACCGACTGAGTAGAAAACACACAATTTGTATAAGGCAAATATCAGTACATTTTATAATACAATATTATATGACAACATGAAGATGCAATGCAAATAAACCCGACACCTTAATCAATTTGAAATGTCACGTTCAATAGTAGCACAAAAGTGTCGGTTCAGCTTGGCCAACTATCTAATACTAAGGCTGGTTCAATATCGATCATTCAAATCTGAACTGAATTATCCCGAAGGATCCATTTCTCCTTGATCAGAGGAGACTGAATATACAATAGAACATATATTGTATATGAAACCATACATTCATCATTAATTCAGACAAATAGATAAGCAAACGGTACTAATTACGTGAATACTGTCAGACCACGGATATAAGCGCTTACTCACGGAGATTGGCACGTCAGGGAGCTACCCCAGCGCCCAACCCAACCAGTGTCTTTTCAACGTACAAGAGTACCAACAATTATCATAATCCATTCAATTCGGAACCATCTCAACATGCAATAATAATATTGACTAATGTAAGCCAAATGATACAATTCAAATATGCGTGCAATTATCAGTTCAAAGTATGCAATGTATTTATGCGTAAATAATTTCTAACATGTAATCAAGTTGTGTGGGATCCGCACCTGAAAAGCAAAATGTGACAAACACGCAAGCACAACAATCTACAAATCCTCAGTCGTATCGGCTACCCCTGGCTCCGATAAGCGACTTCCCGACTCTAAACAAAAGAAATTCTATTTCAGTTTCTATTCCAAAACCTTTAACTTTATATAATTATTTATTCACAACAGCCTCTAAATTTTAATATCTATAAAGGTAGATTGAATATTCTAGAGCCATACTTGGTTAAAATATAACTTAATTATTAATTTTCTAAATATAACGTAACTTGAAAGACGATGATTTTTAGTTTTGGGCTTTAATTACCTAAGTCTCTACACTTATTATTACTTAACTATCAGTAAGTTAGACTTAAAATTACAATAACCAAATTTCCTTTAAATGATCTTTTAAAATCAGAAATAAAGAAAATTCTACAAAAACTTTTAAGAAATTTTAGCACTCCAAATACTGAGCTTCAAAGATAACTTTGCACTAGTCTCAAACTTAACACTCTAATTATCTAGTAACACTTTTATTACATAAATTTATGTGATAGTATCTTAATAACGTTTTGACAAAAAAACACAATTTTACTTATCACTACTTTGCAAAAGAATTCAATTAACATAACATGTTTTGTTTAGTTTATAAAAGAAATATGATGACTAGAAAATCTATTATTAATTCTCCTTTTTAAAAGGTCCATATCATGTTAACGAAATTCAATTAAAGAAAATTATGAAAGACTTGAGAGTATAGGAAACTATAGGGGCATCCTTACCTTCACTCTTTGCACGTTGCTGCCTAATACCAACTTACTCCTAAGCTTTTTCTTATTTTTCCCTTTATTCCTAACCCTTTTGGTGCGCTCATCAGAAGAAAGGAATGAGCTGGCCGAATATATATATATATAAAGAGTTCAACGTGTCTCAATTTTATTTGTCATTGAACTTGATGTTTATCCCCAGCCGCAATTTGAGAGAGTTAGTCGGTTCAGATGTTTTATTTTATGTTTTTATACTTAACTTCATCAATATGCGTACATAGCACAAATGGGCCATAGCACCATTGGACCGTAGAGAAAATAGTACTAAGGGCCACATACAAATGGAATTTGAATGAACCATACATGTACAAACTTCAAATAATTAAGTTCGGGCATGAAACTTCAATGTTAAAATTTCCTTATTTAATAATTAATTATCACAAAGATTATTTCTGATGTATAGAAATTTTATTAGATTTACGAGAAAAATTTTGATGCTCAAAATACTATTTTCAAAATTTTTAGAAGCCAAATCCAAATATAGAGTGAAAATATAATTTTCGATATATGGCAAAATAAAATCAATGAATAATAAATTTTCGAGAAAACTTCTTAATATTTAAAAATTAAAAACGTAATGTGACATACTATAACATTTTTTAGAGCCATATTTCCACACGAGCCGCAAAATGCACAAATGATATCAATGAATTCTGGTCTTGTTAGTTGCAAGATTACTGAGATTGTTGCATCTGGTTGCAAGCAAGATGCTATGAGATCTCGGCAAGAGACTTGAGGTTGCACTGGATCACTGCCTCGACAAAGTAGCAATTCTCGTCCGCAGTGTTGCCTTCTGGCACGTCAACAGCAGACGACTCCATGACTGTTGCCCCTGGCCTCCCATTTATGCAATCAGGGTGCACTGTTATAGTTGAAGAGTAATTCTGCAGAAAGTTAAAATTGTTATCAGATAAACATTACAACGGGACAGAACATAAAGTTGCAACAAAAAAAAAATTTGCGATTATATTTTAGTGAGTGAAAGAATGGTACACTATATAATGTTTAATTCCTTTAAAAAAATTTTGAACCCAGAACTTGTATATATAATTATATATACAAGAAGAGAGGAAGGAATACAGTCAAAATTCAAGAAGCAAAGCTCCCTAGCAACAACACTTTGGCTTATCTGAATTTTTATATAGAGTAAATTAGCCATGAAAATAAAACAAATCCATGTGCAAGGCATGTATGATCATACCTTGAGTTTGTGGTCCCGACCTATAATGCGTATGCCAAAGATCTGTTCATTGTGTCGAGACACTCCAACTGCTTAGTGGAGGTGGTTGCCAGCAGCCCTGCTTTCACATTAACCTCCCTGACACTACCAATTTTGAAATCACCCTTCATGACACACCTGGTCACGAATGGCTTGTACTTCTGAGGTTCATCGAAGCTCCTCACCAAGGACCACACCTACAGTTCAAGTAAAGAAAGTGATTTTAAGCGCTATTAAATGTTTTCTTCCTTCATATGTTTATGCTTTCCCCAAATATTAAGCAGACAGCAATGACAGCATGGATGAATTGAGACAAGTGGATGCTAACTGCTAAGACCAGTGATATGTACAAACATTTCTTTTCTGTATTAAATATTTCAAAATGATTTATTAAATATTTCAAAATGATTTTAAAGTAAAAAAAAAATGGAAATATAATTTGATGGATGTCTACAAAATTACAGAACCGAATTTATAACAAACTTTTCGCGTAATTACACACCTTCTTCAGCGTCCTGCGCCTGATCAGTAGTTGTTCCTGTATTTCAATATACAGAATGAAAAATCCGTTAAAATTTGTTTACAATTTAAGACTTCTCAGATGGGAGTTTAATATTCTAAGTTCTGGTCCTTATCTGTTTACCAGACTGACAGATGTCCTGAATACAAGTCCTGGTGTTATTATTGTTATTATCGAGTCATAACATTGTTTGTCAGAATTATTTGCTTACTTGTCATTGTTTTAGTCATTCGAAGATCAGAAATTCTCAGAATCATTCTAACAGAAAATTAAACTAAAAATAATAAACACAAAAAAGCAGAAGTCAGAAGAGAAAAATCGAAAATACAATTTCAGAAATAGATTTTATTTTATTTGGGATCAGAAAGTCTGAAATGGTGTCCGAGTATCTGTTCTTTGAGTCAGACTATACTCATCATATCCCGAGAAATTCCCGCTTTATTTTCTCAAGCCCACAGAATTATATTTTTCTTTCAGGGTCCTTTATCAAGCTCAACAGATTTTTAATCGCGTTTAGGGTCCGTCAGGTCTAGCGATTACTAGGCCTAAGCCTGCAACCAAACTCTAGCCCATATTTATTTTGTTCTTATTTCTCGGCCCAGAAAGCCCATATGCTTTATTTATTTATAACAAGCCCAACAGAAAATCAGGTCAAAGCCCACAAAAATCTGAAAAGCCCAGCAAATCGAGCCCATAATCCGAATTGGTCGAGTCTAGTCAACCTGACCAGTTGACAGGGCCGACTGCATAACAGGTCTGCCAAAAGGCATTCGGATTCGGGTGCACTTTTGCGGCTCATCAAATCTTTTCACCAGCCACACCTGCAGTTTTGAGTAACAAAATTGATGTTAATAGCTTGAACTGCTGCTTGCTTCTCTTTAGTTTTCCCAGTTGTCAGCAGATAGCAGCTGGTAGCAATTTATTGATACTGATCAGCATGTGTTAAAATGCTTGGTTTTAACACTAATAAGCAAGATCTGTCAACAGATGATTAACTTAAATAGCAGTTATAAAAATTCAAGCAAATAAAGGAATCAGCAATCGATTAACCTTAAAGAATCCTACATTAATTGCCCACAAATTGACCTTAAAATAAATTTAGTCCCTAGATTTGATGTAGGTCTTAAGCTAAGACTTCCATTGCTGCCCCACAAATCAACCCCACTTGTTGAAATGTTTCAGATTAGAAGGACAAAAATAATATCAGGACCACAAAAAAGGAACTGGATTGATACATACTGTTCTTTCTTTCAATCCAATAGCAGATAAGGGATATTAAGAGAGGTAATTCGAGTTATAGGAATCCCAATATGCGCTCAAAATAACCTATTTCCATCAATTTCCCCGCAATCTAACTTTGCTCTACCGTAGCAATTTTATTTGTACCCACAAAATAGTTTCATTTCCTAGAAATAAATGTGTTTAAAAACTCACCACAGACTCAGATTCAATAACGCAATGGAGATAGTTTTGGCATGTACATCAAATAAGATATGCATCCAGCGCCAGTGGTCATAGAACACACTGGGATTTTTGCTCGTGCTTATTTCTCTCTGTTTCTCTTCACACTTGTTTATGTGGGGAGGATGAAATGAACGGCGGCTACTATCATGCCCTATATATACTATCTTATGAAGCTTCAGAGACTAGCAAGAAACCCTAATTTTTGACGGCGGATGTAACCTGCCTAAAAAAATGACAAAAGTACCCCTTCCAAAACCTAATCTTGACAGTTTAGATCAAGCAGACATGATCTGGACGGGTGTAAGCAACTATGTATTTACCCTTTTGAAAGAAACATTAATGGCTCAAATCAAATTATACTTATCTGAGGACAGCCCTAAACAATTGCCACAACCCTAATCTGGATGGTTCAGATTTAACAATACCCTAATCCTATGGCTCAAAAAGAAACTGCATATTTCCAAAACTCATAATAATGAAGATTTTCTATAATATATTCATAACTAGAGTTTATAATGTCTCAACAGAATGAACAGTTCATAGGCTGAATATTCTCACTAAGCAGTAATCATCCCCCCTCCTATGAAGACATTGTATTCATTATTGCTTACCAATTTTGGGGAAAAAAAAATCCTAATAAGTACTAGAACATGGCTGCAGAACATACTGATTTTTACTTCGTGCTTTGATTTGGCTGCCTTCTTACGCCTTTCATCTTTTAATTTGCATGGACACTGAACTTCCTTTCTTGTGTTCTTTGTTTTATGGAACTTCCATAGATACCTCTAAATGCACTGAAGTCCTGCATTGACTGAAACTCAAACATTTTGATCAAACAGTTTAACTACAAATGGATTACTAACAACATTGTGCCAAGTAAAACTCTAAAAATTTAAATTTCCTAATGAAGTATATATCCATTTAAAATCTAATGACAAGCCTTTTGCATAGATACTCAAATGAGTAGAGAATTAATCTTTGGAGACCCTAAAGTATATTTACAGACTGAGATTTCTTGAGCAATTTCATTAGGCTTTGCACCATAGATTGAAACTGTTAAAAAGAACTCGTGGAGTTACCCTATGAGAGTAGAGAAAAGTACACAACTATTGTTCCATAAGTAAAAAAGGAAATTATACAGCACTTGTGCTTAGCATAAGCTAAAGAACAGAAGCAAAAATACAATACCTAGAAAACATAACAAGCAAAGCGGGTACTTAATTTCAGAATCAATCATTCCATCAGTTCAAAAGTACTAAGGCCTATCTCTCTCTAGTCTCTACATAACCAAAACTTCATTGGCGCATTTCATCAAACAGGTCATGAACTAGCTCCAAGCCGACCAAACCAAACAAAGATAATCAAGCAATTGAAAGAAAAATTACCAAAGAAGAGCCTGTAAGTGCCTCCAGCTGAGCTAATCGAGATCAGTGAAGACGCCATTCGCTTCATTTGAAGGGAAGAAAGATGAAAACTGGAGAGAGAAGTTGCATTTGGAGTAGAGGTGTCACCGAAACGGGCTGTCTTGGGCCAGAAATCAGTCCATTAATGGCAGTCCACAACTTTTTATTTTAAAACGCTTTAGAAGAGGAGCTTCATTTTTTGCACCTGTCCCTATTTTTTTTTTTTAATAGTGTAATATAATAATTTGAAACTTTCAGAGACCGTTTTAAAACATAATGATTTTCTATTATGAAGATTGTTGTCCAATACATATCAATTAGCAACTATTTGACCACCCTGTATTCTAATATACTATTCGGAATGGCAGCATATAGATTATTCTCAAACGCAGATTATCTATTTGGAATTATACTAACAAACAAACATAGTACTATTTCATTTCATTATTTTAAAAGAAATAATTAGAATAACATAATGGAGAAGAAAAGAGAGGAGATAAGAAGCTCACATTTAATTTATATTGTCAAACAGGCAAACACACTGAGCAATATTCTTCCCTTTTTCTTTTTCTTTTTCTTTTTTCTTACTCTTCCATCTACCAGATTATCACTGTTTCAGGTTATCGTTCCTTTTTCTGTTCGCCAAGATTCTTCCATCTATGCTGTTTTCTTTATTCACAATCACTCAGCCGTTATACTCTTTGAAATTGTATATAATAACTAATCAGTTTTATCATATATAATAAAAAAAAATTTATCATATATTTCCAAACATTCTTTTTATCATATATAATAACTAATCAGTTTTATGTTTACTTGAAATTGTATGATATTTTAATTTTATTTTAATAATCCTTAAGAGCTCAAAATTCAATAATATATAGTTTTCTTTTAAAAAGTTAAAGTACATATATTAACGCTAAACTAATTAACATCCCTTAAATGATAAATAATGGTATTCAAAAATTAATATTAGATGAACAAACGCAGCACGCAATTCTCCTAATAGAACTTATTTGGTTTAAATGTAAATTTTATAGACCAGTACAATTTGACAATTGGGAAACAATATATACCTTAAGACCAAACGCATAATTTACAATTTTACGGGAAGACTTCCATGACATGATAAGTATCATTTATTATTATCTTAGACTTAGAGACCATTCGTGTAATTTACATTTTTAAGGAAAGACTTTCCTGATATGATAAGTATATCATTTATTATTAATGCGACGGTTTGAATGCTGCAACCTGCGTCCATATACAATCACGAATAATTGAACTCCCCGTTCTTACAAAAGCTTACAACTTTTTCCCCTTTTTTTGGGATATTCTTATGATTAAATTTATGTTCATTCTTTTTTATTTCTTTTAAGATTAGATAGAGGTTGAACCCTCCAACTTATTGAAATTTAAGTATCCATAAAAAAAAATTCAAAGGATTAAAACGTAATCTTCACTGAAAGCACATTATCCTTTATTAGTAAATCAAAAACTTTTTATGTTCACACTTAAAAAGTGAGATGCACCGCAACGAAAAAAGTATTATCATAATTAAGAACGAAGAAATATTCCGAAAAATAATAATAATTAAGAATGGAGAAATTAAACCATTATGGTTCTTTACAAAAATAACAATAAAAAAATTCAAAAATCAAAATTTTAAATGGACTAAAAAATGCATCAAGGTTCCTTGGCATGGCACGGACTCGGCAAGTCGCTATCCAATATTGCGAAAGTTTCCGCAGCCTTTATTACTTGCACGGCTTCTCCTTTCCTAAATTAAAATGTTTCGTCGGTATATTCCTCTTTACAATTTAGCAGTTAGCACACAACAAGAAGAATGATCTTTAACATTCCCAAAGCAGTCTTATCTTAATCCCGCCGCTAATATGATTACTTGTTGAACTTTTTTATCCTTTTGAATGTTACAGGTTCAACGTCCAAATTTGTTATTCAAACAGACGAACTTTTGAATTTTGTCCCTGATCTAAGCCTCAAGAGGCGACATTAAGCTAAAAATAAATTATAACCTAAGGAACCGCTTCAAAATTAGACCAATCTGAAATGCACAGGCCTAAAACATACTACGATTATGCAACTTTTTGGCTCATAGTTCACGTTTAACATGTCTGGAATATTAAGACCTACAACATAGTTCTTAAAATTTATACATTCATCTCCACCTCCATACAAAAAACCCTCTCAATACTCCTCGTTTAGGCCTAATTCACAATCTACTCCTAATTCACCACAAAAAAACACCAATGCTCACACTATTACCCCTTACGTATCATGCCCACTAATAAAACACACTCAAACCTCTAATTTTACCTATAAATAAACCAATATCGACGGGATACGAATGATTTCAAACTCATACTATCAACCTTTTAGAGCCATATTTCCACACGAGCCGCAAATTGCACAAATGATATCAATGAATTCTGGTCTTGTTAGTTGCAAGATTACTGAGATTGTTGCATGATCTGGTTGCTAGCAAGACGCTCTGAGATATCGGCAAGAGACTTAAGGTTGCACTGGATCACTGCCTCAACAAAGTAGCAAGTCTCGTCCTCAGTGTTGCCTTCTGGCACGTCAACAGCAAAGGACTCCACAACTGTTGTCCCTGGCCTCCCATTTATGCAATCAGGGTGCACTGTTATAATTGAAGAGTAATTCTGCAGAAAGTTAAAATTGTTATCAGATAAATATTACAACGGGACAGAACATAAAGTTGCATAGAAAAACATTTTTTTGGGATGATATTTTAGTGAAATAAAGAATGGTACACTATATAATGTTCGATTCCTTAAAAAAATTTTGAACCCCCAAACTTGTAGATATATATATATATACAAGAAGAGAGGAAGGAATATTAGTCAAAATTCAAGAAGCAAACTTCCTAACAACAACACATTGGCTTGTCTGAATTGTCATAGAGTAAAATGGCCATGAAAAGGAAATAAAACATATCCATTTGTAAGGCATGTGTGAACATACCTTGAGTCTATGGTCCCCGCCTACAATCCGGATGCCAAAGATATGTTCATTGTCGTCGAGACGCTCCAGTCGCTCAGTGGAGGTGGTCGCTGGCAGACCTGATTTCACATTAATTTCCCTGACACTACCAATTTCGAAATCTCCTCCCTTCATGATGCACCTGCTCACAAATGGCTTGTACTTCTGAGGTTCATCAAAGCTCCTCACCAAGGACCACACCTACAGTTCAAGTAAAAAAAGTAACTTTAAGAGCTATTCAAATGATTTCTTCTTCATAAGGTTATAATTTCCCCAAATGATCAGCAGATAGCACTGACAGTATACATGAATTAAGGCAAGTGCTATGCTAATTGCTATAGTGGTGGTATGTACACACTTACTTTTCTGTATTAACGGTTGTCCAGAGATAATTAAAGCAGATGCCTAATATTTCAAAATAATTTTAAAGTAAATAAGAAATGGAAATAAAAATTTGATGGAAATCTACACTACAGCTAATTAATTGACCACGAAATGGATAAAATCTCTAGGCCTGATCCAGCTTTAGCAAAATTAATTTTGCAAAATTGTCAACTGAAACAACAAACTCGCTGGCAACATACAAAAGTTTCCCGCAACTTTAAGATATTCTCAAACAATTGTCAAAGGCAACCTCTCCTAACATAAGAAGTTCCTTATATTGTATGGGTAAATAGATTAAATATATTTTAAAACTAGTTTTTTCCTCTGTCAACACTATCTCTTAAGACGATGCTGACTAGAAAAGACGGCTTTAACCAATAAAATACCGATAAGACAGATCCTGAAATTACTCTATGAAATGGAGATCTATAATGTTGGAAGGAGATAGTCGGATAATATCCTTAATAAGTTTACATGTTGAATAATATCATCCATAATTATTGAATAAATTTATTTTGTCAATAACATCCCACATACTGTATGTCACAACTCACAATCAGCATGTTTCATAGTTGACAAGCAAAAGGATCTAATTCTAAGATGATCTAAATACTACCTACCAAATAAACTCTCCAACAAGAATCACACCAACATAGTTAAGTAAATTAATATTATCAACCACTACTCCCTGTTGCTATTAGTTAAGAATAGAAAGATTACATTGAAAACTAATCATAAATCACAGATTTAGTACACTTACAAGGTGAACTGGAGCGTTGATGCGTTTCACAAGGAAGGAGGAGCACTGGTTCTCTCTGAGTTCATGTCGATGCAGCCTCCGGACACTGTCGACATCGATGGCGGCAGATCGGCCGGTGGCACCAGGGCCTTCCTCATCAACCAACTTCCATCCTCTCGGGTAACCACACTCTCCATTCTTCAATCCCACCATCGCTCTAATCTCTTTTATTATCTCTTTTCTATCCTCTGAGTTTGATCTTATCTCTTTGATTTCTCTTCTGTGTCTGAAACAGTGTTAGAGAAGAGAAGGGGATAATAACAGGATATAGAGAGAGACCTCTTTCTCTCTCTCTTGTTGGAGTGATGGTTGCTTTTCTTTAGCAGAAAAGAAAAGGGAACAAACAACAAAGATCACGAGGGGTGTGGGTCCCACCACAATTTAGATAGTTTGGTTTTTGGGAATTGAATTGAATGATAGATGATAGATTCAGTCCTGTCCAAGGTTAATTTATTATGGAAACCGGAAAAAAGCACCGCCTATTAGATATTTTGGTCTCTTTGCTCAAGATATTTTGGAGTGAAAGAAGGTTCCGTCCAAAGTTTCCTCATGAAGTCATGGGCGCTCATGGGCTCATGGCAGGAATGATGTTTTTGAATTTTTAAACTTTTAATTCCATTTTATTATCGGATTGATGCAGCATTGTAAACCATGATGATTAAATTTAAGGAGTCATTTATAAGACCTCAGTATTGTTTAGTCAAATAGTCAAATGGATCGACTTTTTAGTTTAAAATTATTATATTTAAGACGTAAATAGTAACATATACAAATTATTGATTTTAGCTTTTTTTTATAATTATTTGCTCGAGTAATAGTTCTGGAAAATAGAAAATAAATATAGCTTTTCCATATACTACTATATTATACTATCAATTTTCAGATGCTATTTTTGCAGCTAAAATATATATATATTTCTTTAGTGTATCACATATGACAGCTTGTAATTTGGTATTTTTTTTTGCGTGGTATATATTACCAGTATGCAATTTGTGCTTTTTATTTTCTCATAGTGTTGAAATGTTAGATATTATTTAATAATCATTACTTTTGTTATATTACCAAAAATTAAATTATAAGTACCGTGATAATAAAAGGATTAACTAGTTAGCAATACGACTTAGCATTTCAAATGACTTGAGAATTATATTGAAGTTCTATACGTATAAGAAAACTAGAATTAACATTTTTTTTCATTGTAATATTTTCTAAGACCAAATTTGGGCTGTTTTGCAGATTAAATTAATTTATAACTTTGTGGTACCGACTATTCGAAAAAAAATTAGTTTAAGGTTTTAAGCTATCAAATTCAAAATAGTATGATTAATTATTACCATAAATATCAAACATAAATAAATACAGTTTTTATAAAATTAGTCATAAAACAACTTTCTAAACAGAAACAAATAAAGTGAGCACTAAATGTTCGTGTACATCATTGTATGAAATTGTAGACAGTGATTGCGTTAAATAAAGCCACAAATAACAAGATAGTATTGTGCTTAAGTAATATTGTTCCATCGTAATTTAATTGTCAAAAAAAAATGTGGAATTTCCAAAAAAAAACAAATTGCAGCTTTGAGATCCATCAACAGTAACAATCTAATATAATGTGTTTGACCGTTTAACTTGTGGACCACGTGCAGGAAGTTTAAAAGTCGGTTCCCGTTATCCGCCGGCATTTATCTTTGACTTCGGTTTTTCATGTTATTTACCGAAACAACACTGCTCAGCGGTTCCCGTGACGTCATCAGGACTTCATGACTGGAAAAGAATTTGAAAAAAATTGAGCAAAGGGAACATTAAACTGAGGATCTCTTCTTTTTTTTTTTTTCTCTATCTCTTTTTGAAAAAGTGATTCTATTAAATTATCCATTATCATTGCTGAAAATGGTGGCAGATAGTAAGATATATGACTTCAGTACTGTTATTGAAATATTTCCCAATTTTTTTGCGCTTTAAAAATAATTAACATTTAAAAATCATTTAAATTTTGAATCCATTGTTTACATAATGTCAAGGGAATTTAGTAATATAAATCAAATTGCATAAAGTAACAGTGTTGTGAGCGATTTTATCTGTACCTGACGTGATTTGAGTGATATTCCACAAATACAACTGCGCTAATTGAACTACATAAATATCAATTTTGGATTAATTAATCAACATACTAGCATAATTGAAACCAAACTATGTTTAAAAGTTTGTTTTATTGATTTGATTTAATAACTAGGATAAAGTTAGTGTCAGCTACACACGAGAGAGTTGAGAGCCTAAAAATCTATATATTTGTTTCAAACAACATATTTGTTTTACGTCACTAGAATTGTATACATATATAAATTTACTTTGGTCTACTTTGTGCAAAAAACATAGTTGATTTTTAGGCTACTTTAAAAGTTTTTTTTTAAGAAAAGTCTATAAAAAAGTCTACTTTGAAAAGTCAGTGTTCGAGCCGAGCAACTCAATATGCTCAACATATATTATTTAGGTTGAAAATTACATGTCTATAAATTTTTATTATTTTCAATGGAAAGAAAACTCACTGGTTAAAATAATATGAAGTGAAAAAGTAATAAATTGTGTTTTCAATAAAATATTAATATGTATATCACCTTGAATAGCAAAAAATAAATTTTTAATATTTGAATTTAAGCAAAAAGTATTGGTGCTCTTTTACTCTCTTAAGCTTCAATAAACCTCAGCGGTATATGCAGATTGTTCTACTTCACTTGAATCACTTCTATTTATATTTACTTATTAAATTCCACAAGTAATAGATCATCGAATCAGATGCAAACCAATTAATTAGTTTATCTCTCTATGGGGTCAAATAGGTAGATAGTGCATAATTTGACCTCTGCTCTAATTATTGGATCTAATTCAACAAAAGTAACGGGTTTTAAACTCTTAAAGTACAACAAAATTACAGTGTACACAGACCACAGTACTTTATTGAAGAATAATTGCTGGACTAATTTTTTTTTTCTTAATTTCGACTTCAGATGTCTCACTTTATTTTCTTTAATTCTTTAATGATTGAATAAGGCACTACGTCATTTACACGTGGCGGTTTCCAGCATATTCTATTTCTTTCTGTCCTATCGTTTTAAAACTTTTTAACAAATCAATTCCAAAATCATCATTAAAAAAAAGTTATAATGTGCTTAAAGTACGGACGATGCAATTGAATTGTCACCTGAATCCTTTCCTAAAGTTCGCTCCAATTCAAAGCAAGATGCATATTATGTGGAGTACAAATGAAGAAAATTAAATTAATATAAAACGCAAAATTACTTTCAGTTATATGTATAATATGTTGATGCAGCGTTGGATGGATATTAAAATTGAAATAAGTTGGGAGGGTTGGTATTTTCTTTATCATACAAAAAATTATGTTGATGAATGCAGCTTCAAATACCACTTTCAAAAAATTGATACTCATTGCATAATGCCAATCTGCAATTCCGGATTATGCAATTGGTGCAACTTCGAATTATACGTACATTATTTTTTTTTAGGAAAACATTAATTACTTTTTACATGACTATAGTCTTTTGTTTTGGAATTTATCTGTTAACAATAACAAACGAGTGAGTTGAGAAAGTAGGATTTAACATTAACAGAATTTTGCATGTAATTGAAGATGCTATGTGCAGGCGGAGTGCTTGAGTTTTTCTTTATATAAAGAGATATTTTTCATGGAATTATGGTCCATCACTTTCTTTTTTTTAAATATGCAAGTTGCATGTCGACGCTCTTTAGTTTTTTTTTTTTCCAGTCGAGAAAATATTAATTATTTCGAAACCAGGGGCTTCTAGATGATATCATGCATGGTAGTACCGAGTAGAAAGTGGCAAACATGAAAATTACTCAACAGGCGAGGCTCAAGAACAATTCATATATTAGAAATTTTGCAGTACATTTATTGGCCCATTTGTGGAAGGGTTCGTACGAGTACTGTATCTGTTCGTGTGCCGTTTGGTGAAGCAAAGAGCCGGTCAGAGCTCAGAACGGGCACATAGGCTCCATCAAACGATTGTAATAGATTAGCCACTCGGGCTTGTTCAATTGGACCGCCACGACCAAAAAAGAAAAATGGAAATATTTTTATGCAACCAAATGAAAAAGTGAAGTTGAGGATATCATTTTCAAAAGGGCTTATATGGAGTTCCACTGATCCCACCTATTACTTCACCGCGTAAAACCCAAAAAATATCTCACTCTAATTTATGATCAATAGTTAATTTATGCTCTAATCTGGAAGTATATATTTGTTGTTGCTTCATAATCTAAGAAGGTTTTTATAATGTAATAAAGAAATATATTACTGATATTTAGTCAGCAACTGTGGCAATGAGAATAATAATTATACAAATTTATATAAATAAAATTTCAGATATATTATCTATAGTTTAGAGAGATACAATTTAAAATTATTAGATCAACGTTTAACTGTTTTTAAAATTGAATCCTTAATTTTTCAAACCCGTTATATTGTCATTTTCATGAAGTTGAACTGAATTATAAACTCTACAAAGTTGCCTAATTTACTTTATTTAATATTGACAATTAGCTGAGGTTATTATAGTTATCGAATAAGTGTATTTTCAATATAATATGTCATTTATATGCTAAGCACGCAAAAACTTACACGTATACACGCGCATAATGTATAGGTTTAGAAATTTTAATTCAAGACATAAATTCATCAATTTTATATTCAACATTATTAAAAAATTAATATAGATATTCACGTTGTATTCAATAACATTATAAAATACTTTTTTTTGCTGGTTTTCTAAAACGTAATCAATAAACTTTGTCTTGTTTCATCAAAAATATGCAAAACTGTTATTTAAACTGTGTTTTATTCCATCAAAAGGTCAGAGCAGCATGGGCTTCTTTAAATCCAAATTGGAGCTCTTTATCAAAATCTTAGCAAAAAGCATATTCCGTTTAGGCTTACTCCTTGCTCAAAGTGGATAATACCAAGTTTTTTTTTTTTTTTTTTTTTTGAACAGAGTGGATAATACCAAGTTAAGGAGGCAAAGCGGCATATGAATATAGCTTAAATACTCTGTTATCAGTTTTTCTGTGGCGGATTAACTGCAGTACAATATGTGGTGAGTCACTTTCAAGGTACTTTTATATCACAACCAATGCACATTGCACCAGACTACAAATTTAACGGCATCAAATGATAAAGTTAAGAAGAATCGTCATTCGTCAAAATCTTTGATCAAAGTTCAATAATTTTCAAGTGTTCATACCTTGATGCCATACGACCAGACAGCTCCCTGCTATAAAATAATGGAGCATATCTGAACCTGGATAGTAGTGTATATTTTAGTAAGAAAAATGTATATTATTTTAAGTGATCTTTATCTTTAGAGTATTAGGATAATGATGATTATGGCCGGTTTTGGTCCCACAAATGAGTGGCAGTGGGGACAAGGGAGGTTAGCGTGGTCGGCCCACTTAAATAATGATCATTCATAATTTCTTAATCACTACTGACCATTACATGAAAGTAAAAGTCTTTCCCACCAACCATTCATAATTTCTTAATCACTACTAAGCATTGTAAACTCATTAGTTTGGAATTCTTGTTTGATGTATATGAGCAACTTCGCACCGAGCAAATATCTGCACAATTAAACATAAAGTATATATATATATATATATATATATATATATATATATATATATATATATATATATATATATATATATATATATATATATATATATATATATATATATATATATATATATATATATATCATCTTAATTCATTGTATGTTTTTTGTACTTTTGAAATTATAAACTACTTCATAAAAAGTACAAAATATCTTAACTTTCTCTGTTTACAGAAAATTATGTGTGGACATCATTTCTTAATAAGCACTGCAATTTGATACAAACTATTTGTTATGAAGGAATATATGATAATATTAATATTTTTTTCTCAAACTCACTCACGATATAAAAAAAACTACAAAAAATACATTTACATGGATTTTATTAATGGATGGATATTCTACATATATAAAGTTTCTTTAATTATCACGAATAACAATCGTTTAAAAAATTTTAATGACTTGTTCAAGATGCAAAATCATTTCTTAATACCTGACAGTTTAAGACTAATGTTAAAATATAACATTGCACATTTTATGGTACATATTCATGTTAAAAAAATGTAATGAACAAAATAGTTTAAAATATAACATTACACATATGATTTCATAATACATACATCGTGTTTAAAAAGAGGGTAATAAATTGCAATACCATCCAAGTCTGGGATCAATCAAAGGTTACTTTCTTCTCGGATTGTTTAAACCTAGTAAAGGCAGTATATCAAGGGGACTGTACTAACTTACCATCCTGGAGGGCGATGAATCTGGTAAATGAGCTGATAAATGAAATACAGATGAGGCAGAATACAATGGATTTACAATTTGTGAAAAGGGAGGAGGTGAATCAGGTGCATGATTTGGCAAATATAGCTAGAAGGCAGCAGTTGCAGTACCAAGGCAGACCCCACATGGCGTTGCAGCAACAAATAAGGATCAGTAGGCAGATTGATGCAAGCTTCTTCCAAAGGGTGCAGGAGGCACCACCGTGATGTTTTCTGTTTTCTTTGAACCTAGTGTCTTGGTTAGTTTAAATTGCTGGTAGTTTTAAAATTATGTTCTAGTTTTTGGGTTTGCTTTTGTTTTTCTTTCAGAAGTAGATGGGTGTAATGGAGTTTCAGGGATGTTTAAAGCAATTTCGACACCAGGGTTTTCAGTCTTTTATTCAGGGGCAGTGTTATATAAGACCTTTAATTTTAATTAAAGCTACGCCTACTGGCTTTCATTCAAAAAAAAAAAAGGTAATAAACAAAAATAGCTACAGTTATTAGTTAGAATTTAGAAATGACAAACTTGTAATGACACATTCATGACACAATCCAAGCGCAACAATTATATGTTTATTTCACAGTTCCCACGTGGCATCACAATTGTTCCATGTGACCCCAGCGTGCATTAATTTGTCCCTATGTTCAGCTCCAAGCCTCCAACTGACCGGTTCGGAATTTGCAGCGAATAAGTAAAACTAAGACAATTGGAAGCATACAAATAAGATAAAATGCCTAACTGACAACTTTATCAGTTTGTGCTCTGCATACAACACGAGCATTTTGTTTTAGCACTGTATAAAAAACTATATCATGCCATCTCTATGCATCACAATAAATAAAAGTACTTGATAATATCTGTTGTAAGGTATTTTGAAATTATTATTAAATTTGTCAAGAAATACAGAGATTTTTTTTCTGTATTTCATCTTAGTTACGAATTTTACATTGTTTTTTCTTTCTTTATAAAAATATTGACGATTCAAATCTTTAGCATGTTACTTGCATTATGAAACAAGAAATTGCTTCCGAAATATTCTGATATCACAGCTCAGCTGCGAATTTTAAAACCCTTTGAATTAATCTCCGAATCGCAAATCTGTTTCGTTCATTAAAAAGAATCACAAATCTGTTTCTATACTCTAAGCCCAATTCAAGGTTGGATTTAGATTAAAATTGAATTTGTCCAACTATAACAAAGACTCTTTTTGTGTGCGTTTACAGGTAAATAGTTGGGCCTCGTTCTAATTTTCACAGAAGTCCAGATATTACGCGGATAAGCATTAATTACCATCAAAATATGACAATCTGGCCCATGGGCTTACCGGATAAATAAGAACTTATTAGTAAAGAGAAAAATTGGAAAAGATATAAAATTCGACCAGGCGTTATGGTTATTTTGTTGTTTTGTATATCAATGCCTTGTTCGCAGAGTTGGAGCCATGGCATGGTTGGTACCCAAATTTCATGTTGGAATAGTAAATTAAAGGAAGTTGATAAATTCTAGATTACACATAAAAACACAAATAAAAAGAGGACTACAAAGAACAATTTCAGAACACGCCAAAATTTCTGTTACACGCACATGGAAGAACGGAAAGGACTCATATTTTGGTACCAGAAAGAAGTTGGTGCTTATCAGGTTGTTAATTGATCACTTGTGGCTAGTGGAAAATTTTGAATTTACTTTTAGAGGCAGCGATAGAGCCATTTTGTTATACTTTTAAGTCTATAAAAATATCTTCAGCTTATATGACTGCATAAATCTCGCAAGATACAGTTTGATAAGCCCGTAAGGTTAACAAACTCAAAACCCACGTTGACCTGAAATACACGGATAATGAATGTGTTGAGGTGGGTTTAAATGACCTTTAGTCAACTGCTTGAATGCCTCAGTCTCGAAGATTCTGATCTCGGATGCCTACGTCAACCTTACGGTGGGGATCGTGACGCCCCATAAAAATAGGCACCGCCCGATGAAGGATAATTTTTTCTCATAAGCACGTTGTAATATTCTTAATTGCTCACTCTCTATACATTGACTTAAACTTTATATAAACTTACCACTACTGTAGACATATATTATGTGACAATCGAATCAAGCTGAACAATTTTTTTTTTGGATCCAGTCATCCTGGTCAAACTCAGGTTGCAAATCTGGTTGATCCCATGTGTTCAGCTTTGAATGATCCGGATTAGGCTGTGTTTGGGTCCAGAATGTCTGGTCTAAAACTAAATCTAGTGTTGTTCCATTTGGGTTCAAGTATATGGATATAGGCAGTGTAAATAAAATGTTTATATGGTAAATTTAATAAATTTTAACAAGATTAATGCCTGCAAACACAGCCATATTATTTGCACTGAATGATGAACTATATATATGCATTATGTTAAGTAGGTTTTTTTTTTCATCCTTATCTTATAATTTACAAAATTATTTTCCAAGACCCAAAATCATGAGAAGAAAAGATGCTCCACGGACCACTTTTGCAACTTAAAGCAAATATGGAGGCTGATACATCACTTGAAAAAGAGAGGAGAATTACAAACCAGACACTTCATTCCGCCTTTATTTGGCATAAACAGGTCAGTTTGTTGTAAAAGCTAGCACAAAACATGTGGCAACTTAAGTGGATTGAGAGTGATTTTAATAAATTCATGTCAAAATGGAGGCCCAGGCCCAGCTAAAAGTTTCACATGACCTTACTGGATGTCGAAATTTCATGTAAATACATGCAACGTGAAAAGCACCATATAACGAGGAACTGGACTGGGATCTTCGGCAGTAAATAAAATAACTATGAGCAGTTCTTTTTATTTATTTTTGATTTGATACTTGATTAAGTGTTTCAATTATGAACGTATTAAAATTAATTAAACTAGATTTATTTATTTGTTGAGCACTTAATCAAGTATTAAATCAACTTCAAATTTTGTAAAATTTATATGAAAACGTATCGCCCGTAAAATTGAACAAAATCAACGATTTGGATTCAAACAATTGAATTTTAAATTTTTTTAATATAAAAAAAAAACACAAAAGGACTGCCAAGGATCCGTGTACCATATAATGATCATCTTATTGGTAAAATATGCAGTCACATAATTAATCACATATAAAATGTAGATTGACAATTTATAGACAGAGATCGCTTGAAAATGACACCACAATTTTAGTGCAGTTAAATATTAAATGTTTTTTTTTTCTAGGGGCATATCTGATATTTTCCACAAGAAAGATTAAACTTGTATTATTACTCAGGAAATGAAATTCAACACGATTGGCCATTCATTGTACTCCACGTGGAGAAAACTATTAATTTGTTTTAATCAAATCACTTGTCCGTAGCACTCTTAGTGCAATTAACAAGGACATCTGCGCCGCATTAGGGAGTAGGAGCACAGTTCCATGGTCTAGATCTTGCCACGTGGACTAACATTAGAGGAGGTGCGTGGCAGCCACGAGGACCGTCTATCGTGATGACAAAAAATGCCATTGGTGGGACTAGGAAATCTTTGAAATATCTACTGAAAACAGTGGGTTATTTGGCACCTTTCTGTTTTTAAGTTCAAAACCATGGAAATTGTACAAGGATGACAGGCAACCTATGTTTAAATCAAAATTTAGCATATATTTTTATTTTTGAGGAAGACCGATTAAAAATAATATTTCTGTGTCAATGGATACTAAATTTTTATAGAAATTATTACTTATTTTAGTTTATTCTGATAATCATTATAATCTGGAAGTTCTAAAAGAAATGATTAAGTGACTTTAGATAACCATCTCTAGATTTGGATTGATAGATATATATACTTTTATTAAGAGATGGAAATTTTATCATAGATTATATTGTTCAAAATTAAATTTAACAGTTTTAGCATTTACAATTTAAAAAATATTGGTGCAAAATATAATTTATCATTGCTTACTTATTGTAAAAAATCTTTACATGAGATCGTCCCTCCCTTCTCCATCAAGACTTGTGTGTGCGCGCGCGTGTGTGTGTGAGAGAGAGAGAGAGAATCAGGTGGTGTTTAAAATTAAACATGTGTATCGTGTTAGTGATATACTCCTTTCAAAACGATACATTTATATATTTATTACAAAAAGGATGGTTCATTAACAATAGAAAGGTTAAATAAAATGACATCGAGTCAACAAATGAGTATTTTGGGATGGAATTTTTCCACACAAATCCTTTTCTAACAAAGTAGACCTTTCAGCTGTTGTGTTTTTTATTTACTAATGGCGATGACTTGATTGAGACCATGATATTGTAAAATAGAATATTTATTTTTGAAGGTTGGTATTATAAAATGGAATAACTTAATAAGTATTTAGTAACAGAGGATGCAGTTCAATTTCAATCTTGTCTATATTCTGCTGTGATAATTTATCAACTTTATTTGATTATAAATATTTTAGTGAAAAGAATATTAAATTTGTGTGTTTCTTTTATTTAAGAGGCTCGCTAACAGTCAGATAGAGAAATTTCACTACCGACTCTGCCAATGGCACGGTGCCACATGTGCATACTCTGTCAGAAAACTTCAAACAAACTAGAATAAAACAATTTCGGTGAAAAAAAAATATACTGCAGGCTTTTAAAAATCTGAGTTTGAATGGTGTTTAAACAATTTATATGTATTTTATACCCTCCATGAAATTAAATTTCTTTAAAACGGAATATAACCGATTTTACAAAATTTAAAATATTTAACTCCAATTAAACAATTAATATCATTTTTTACGAATAATCTGTATTATATGCGAGTTCACTATCAGAATCTGATGATTATATAGTTGTGCGCTGGGGTGTAATTTTTTTTTTTAAAAAAAAAAACATAGCTTTGACTTTGTTATTTCTTTGATTTATGTTTCTTCTATTACGTAGCATTTAACTATTAATTTTAAAATTCATAATATTCAACAATTTAATACTAATTTTATTTGAGAAGTAAGAATATGTAAATACTGGCTTATATTATTGTAATTAATATGTTATGTTATAATTGTCCTTAGCATTACACGATTCTAGAGTAATGCTAGAGTAATGCTAGAGTCAAACACGATTCTAGTCTCAACTATTAAAATTTCAAACGACCGATCCGAACCTCTCAATATGATCTTCATATTAAAATTATCTTGAAGACCTAAATTTATAAAAAAAAAATTCAAAATTTTAACTATTTATTTCGGATTTTTTAAAATTGGATGGTCCAAAATTAATTATATTGAAGATTTTTTTAAATTCCAAATAAATAGTAAAAAAATTCAAAAAAATTATAAAATTTGATCTCTAAGGAGATTTCATTATGGAGAATAAATTGAGCGGTTCGTATTTTCCATTGGAATATCAAAAATTGAAATTTGATCGTGTTTGACGGGCTCAAATGTCAAATGCGTTTGACTCTAGCATTACATTAGCAGTTATTGGCAAGTATAAATATGTTTCTCTCCTTGCGTCCCGTAGAAATTGAACTTGTTATTTTTTTATATATAGAAAAAACAATAGTCATTTAGCACCCATGCCAAATGTGACCTTTACTACTAAAGTTATTAATAACAACAATTTCTCATGTGTGTTGATTGTATATATTTTATCCGGCATGGCCACGTTACAAGTGCAGCAATGGTGAATGCGTAATGCGTTCTTCTAGATATTTTTCTAGCTTGTTCTGGAGTGGACACTTGATGCAATAAGACAAAATTGGAGATTACTGGGACTTTTGTTTATTCAATAACAAAAAAATATTAAACGCTTCAATATATTTCTATTATGATGTCGGATAAACTTAGATAAAGACAAACATTCATATCCGATTTTTTTTTTTTTTTTTTCAGATTATATGACTAAGAGGCCTTATCCACGAATCAAATTGTTTTTATCCAAATTTGAATTTAATGTGTGACTAAATTCAATTTAAGTGATCAATAATGATGAGAGGATATGTTTCACATGTTGACCGGTCAAGCCATCAACATCTTATTCAATCATGATCCATTATCTTATCTCCTATGAATAATAATTATCTAAATTACCATTTCGGCATTGAAATACAGCAATTAGTTTTGAAAATTTCTCATTTGTTTACTATTGGACGTCCAAATATCTTTTTTAGAGTCCAGCTAGTTATTGCCTAAAAATTTAATTCAATACATATTTTAATTTCTGTATGTACAACAAAAGGTGAATAATAATTATCTAAATTACCATTTCGGCATTGAAATACAGTAATTAGTTTTGAAAAATTCTCATTTGTTTACTATTGGACGTCCAAATATCTTTTTTAGAGTCCAGCTAGTTATTGCCTAATAATTTAATTCAATACATATTTTAATTTCTGTATGTACAACAAAAGGTGAACAATACATGCAAAGAACATTTAATATATTTATATCTAGAATTTAGTAATTAACATCTCATTTGATATTTCTTATATTCGTAATATATTTGTTCAGTGTTCACAGTACATTAAGAAATATGATAATAATTGCACATATGATTAATCCAATAAGCAGCTCTACTGATAATCGCTGCCATAAATCTCTGAAAAATTTTATTGTACTAGCAAAAGATGTTTAATCTTAAGAATTCTATTTGTATTTATTTTCTTACCATGTATTCTGTATGTATTGTTTTTATATTTCTAATTCTAGCTCGGTCTAGATGAAAGGTTTAAACCTTTTATCTCGTTATTAAATCCAGACCATTGATCTTATCAAATTGTAAAAATCAATTGCCTATATTTGTGTAGTTTAACATTTGGATACATCTTTGGACTCACAATCGGGACAGACCTTTGGATTGATTGTTTTTTTTTAGTAGTAGTAGAGATAGTATAAAAATAGTACGCTACTCAAGTTCGCAATATTCACTGCGTATCTTATTTCAAATATCTAACAGGAATCGTTGACATTTCTATAAACATAAGTAGCTATTGTATAATTTGAGTGATGCTAGAGTCAAACGTGATTCTAGAATCGGTTATTTAAATTTCAAATAGTTGGTTCGAACCGCTCAATTTAATTTTCATATTGAAATTTTTTTGAAGATCAAATTCTATATTTTTTATTAAAAATTTTAATTTCAAACTCATGTTTTTGAAATTGGAGGATCCAAACTTAATTAGATTGAAAATTTGTAAAATAAAAAAAATAAAATTATAAAATTATAAAATTTGATCTCTAAGGAGATTTTATTATAGATAACAAATTGAACGGTTTGAATTTGCCATTATAATCTAAATAATTGAGACCTGATCAAGTTTGACGGGCTCAAGTGTCAAACACGTTTGAGTCTAGCATCACTCCTGTAACTTTGCGGGTGTGGAATTAAAATAGGATAAGTCTCGAATTGTTTTATTGAAATAAAAGAATGATTCATCTGAGCCTGTCCAACGATTGCACAAAATTTAAGACGAAACTAAAAAACTAATTATTCCATATGATGGAAGAAATAGCAAAATAATGCTCAATATTGTCACATAATCTAAGAAAATGCATGATGAATTTTGTTGTATTAGGGAAAAAAACCGGAGCCTCAGAAAATTTCTTTTCCAACTTATTTTGAGAAAAAAGAAAATCATTTTAAATTTCCTCCGTGCGCGTGGCATGGACCTGTTGGATAATGTTCTCCGTTGTTATGTAACTGGAGATCTGCAGGATTTCTCTTGGGAAATGGAAATCGATCTTTTGTCAGACGTTGATTAAAAAGGGTCCCAAATTCCACTGCCTGTTTGGTCCAATTACTCCAATTGGAGAGAACAAATTGTCAACTGTTGAGATTTGAGCCATACCCGCTCTAGTGGTCCATGAAAATAATACAATACTCCACGTCTACAGTGGACCCATCAACTTCATACGGTGGGGACCGTTTATTATTTTCTCTCCAGTAACCTAATTAATGGACACCAATTTTTTCATTATACCCAAAATGGCTACACTGTTATGGACTGGACAGAACTAGTTTCGAGGAAACTTGAGTGGATTTAAATCGGGGACCACTTACCCAAAATTGCTAAGCAACGCTATCAGTTTGTGGAGTTTAAAAGTTACCATTTATTAAAAATATTACTAATTTAATGTAATTTTTCTCTTTTAGGCAATGCCTCATTAAGTTCCATACTTCTTTGCACAAGGGCTGTTTCAAAAATAAAAAAACGGGTCCTCCTGGGTCGATGCTTATTTAATGATCTTTCTAAATTTCAGCTTGTTATTTTGTTGGTACTAGTGCAAATAACAACTTTTGTCTTTTTGGATTTTTTTTTCCCATATTGCTGTTGGAAATTGTAACCAAATACTCCTTGGTACTCTCAAAAAGGAAAAAAAAAGGATTCAAAACTACATGTATGTACTAAAATTTTAATATCCACATGGCAACAAACTTTGTATTGTTGTATTGTATGAATATCAAAACAGTACAGTTCTCAGTTTCTGTAATCAACCATACAAGTCTGGAATTAAATTTATCATCAAGTATCTAACATAACTAAGCAACTGGAATTTTCAATTCACTTTAAATTTTTTTGTCCGTGCACTATCATTTCATTGTACATTTATTTGAGTTGTCGGACTATGAGTTCGATTATCGAAATTAATGATTTTATTTTATATTTAATATTCATATAATATAGCGCGTATAAAATCAGTTTATACTATTTATTTTGAATTTATACTCCATTTATCTATGTTACGACTCCAGGATTCAAAATTACACCAAAAGTAACGCCTCATTGCAATTGTTACTTTATATATCTTTAATTAATTAGCATTTAACAAACAAAAGGAGTCCTTCATTTGTGAAGTAATGAAGTTCGAATGTCTAATTAACTCCTTATAATGAGAAATTAACTGCAATTGACTCCTCTTTTTGTCAGTCTCTGTAAGATGTAATTTTTTTAATTTTTTATTTCACTCAATGGTCTAAAGAATGTGTCATCTTTGCGTTTGAAGTGAAGTTTTCTATCTGGCGATTGCATTAAGTGGGTCTTATTAACAAATTTTTGCGTTTGCAGTGAAGTTACAAATATAAATTAAGTTATTTTTTGAAAAAAAAACTTTGTAGTACGTTAGTGATGTAATGCTATACTATTGAATAAAAATATGAAATATCTCATGTATAACGATAAAAATACACAGTAACTATAAAAATGTGTCGAATTTTATAAGAATATGTCAAATAAAAATGTGTCAAAATTTTGGAAAATTTATAAGAAAACCCATTGCTTGTCAAATCGAATAAAATTATCGGTTTGGTTTTGAATTTGAATTTTAAGTTTAAATAAATAATAATAAAATGTTAATATTTGGGGTAACCAAAATATTTGCATTAATTTCAACTCTCCTCGTATATTATTTATGATGTTCAAACTGAAACATTGGTTCTACGCCAAAGGTGATACAAAATTGCTTCATGCACATTGGCTTAAAAAGTATCTAATTCACAGATCCCAACACCACCAACTCATTCAGCCTCCAATCATAGAGAAACATTTTAGTCAAAATAGATATTAGGTACTTCGTTGCAAAATAAAAAATTGGGACAACAAGTTGCAATTGCTAAAGTACGACGGATACGGCAACAGAGAGTTGGGACATTGTCCCATTTTTTTTTATTAAATAATACATGATTACAGTACATGTTAGCAAGTTTTGCAGCAGACTATTTTTTCTATATGAATTGTTTTCGATAAAAATATTGTTCCTTCGAATTATGAATGGCTAGATTGATTTGTACAAAGAAAAATTAAAATCAAACTTTAAAAAATAATTATTTCATGGCAAAACGTTCTTATATTTTAGTGTAACATACAAATCTTTTATTACAAAAATTTTCTGGCTATTACTTGACAGCCGCTGTCAAGTTTTTCTAAAAAAAAAAAAAAAATTTTCTGGCTATTGAACCTAATAGTCATAATTTCATGATTTTATATTAATGTTAATAGTTTATATGGATTCACTTTGTTAGGAACTCATTTCCTTGTGCAATTTTAATTTTTATTAACATTTAATAAGCAGTTAAGATGCACGATTAACGGATCTAGTTATTCAAGCAGTTAATATATAAAAGAGAACGTGTAGGAGATTATACCTCTTCTAGTATCGAAACTAGAAGGCTCGACCTTTGCTTAGTAGTCGATGAATGCGCACCTTCGCTGCCTCTAGTCCACCTAGAAGATTAACCAAAGTCTATAAATAAGTGCTAGCTTGTTTTGAGACGGTAGCTAATTCCCTTTTGATTTTTCTTCATGCGATTAACTATTTTTCATGGAAGAAAAATTAACGCTCAACACATGAGCTATTGAGAGAAAGATGGAGTCGCCTAGGGCAGAAAATTTTCTGCTCTATTATTTCTTGCGCAAGGGAATAAGAAGAGAGAGGCAAAAGATTTAGGGCTCGGTGTTTTCATAAACAACGTTGCCATATTTTGTTATTTCTAAACTTTGCTCTCTTTCCATAATTTTGTCTTGACAAAAATATCCCTTCATTGCAGAAATTTTGTGTATGATTATAGGCTATATAACATATTATATTAGCCTATTAATCAACTCCATTAATTAATCTCAAATCAGGCTTTTAAATAACTAATTAAATAAAAGGCCAATTAGCTCAATATAATAAATATACGTTGAACGAATTTAATTATTAACTTATTAATAATTATTTTAGAATTAGCATATGCATTATATTATTTCTATATGATCCATTTGAGTTAATTAATTATAATGGTTCATAATGGTATATAATTAATTAATCAACTTATCATATTTTCGCAGTACTCGTTGCTACGAATAAATAAATAATGCACGTATGGTTAAAGTTCTATTTGTGTGACCCTTTGAGGATTTATGCTATGTTGGCCATGGAAATAAATCAATATTTATTTCCAATAATCACAAGCGGTATCTAGCAACACGTTATGATTTCCAATTCGCATAAATGAATAATGTACTAATACAATCATCTAATCCTGCATAAGAAATGAGTTTCTTATTGTTTTGATTCCTATGTCACATGATATCCTTGTATAATCCAAGATAGGAATGTGTCATTCTTGCAAATTATACGTTTCTTGATCTAGAGATGATTGCACAAGTTGCTAGCAAGCAATTCATCTCCATCAAGGGGCCCAGTAGATATCATCGCTCATCAGTTGAACTAATGAGGGACATACGGTTATCTTGATGAACAGTTTTTCCCCGCACAATTCAAGTGAACATAAATAAAGTCCGTATAGCAGCCCTTATCAGGAATCAACGGTAGACGATATTTATAGAACCTATCCTCATGTGGAAAAACTGAACCATCTCAAACTTGGAATCAAACACTGATAAAATAAATAATGACACTTAACACAATCCATATATTTATTTCATCGGGGTCATATCCTGTACTATGTTCTAGTAACATATACATATGCAATTAAGTTAGTAACTCCTTACTTATGATTTGTAGAACTTAATCATCGCTTAACTTGCATACTAGTCTTATATGATAATTAATGTTCCTTGTTAATTATCAAGACTATGGACAGTTTCGATTTATTATTGTCATTTACTATTAAATGAAATACAGTGATCTACAATTCAGATCCTCAACCTGAATGAACTGTCAATAATAAAATCCAGGAACAAATGATCAAATATCATCAATAACATAAACTAAATAATTAAGTCATTAAATATTGACTTCTAGGACATAACTCCAACACACTTATCACAAGAACTGGGTATTTTTGTAACTAAAATTGATATAGCATAAAGGCTAAATTTTATTTATGGATTAGAAATTAACATCCTCGACTAAAGGCGTTTCTTTTTTTTCTTTTGTGGTATCAATTAAAAAACATGTAATACAAGTAGCTCGTATAGTGTTCAACAAATATCGATGTGAGTAGCAGTCAGATTATTTATATATTTTTAGTTGCAAGTATTGATCAACTTCAAAGACACAGAAAAAAGAGTTCCTGATAGCCAGAAATCCAAATTTCTTATTGCAACAAAAATTGTACCAATTTGTATAAATACACCCATAAAAAAAATGGAAACCACAAGAGCATAAATGTAAAAAGTTCTAGAAGGTGGCACAGGAATCAAACAGGATTAATTTTACGTGCCCATTGGCCAACTAGGCAAGACCAACCACACTAAAGTGTACCTCACCTATATCGGATAGACTGACAGTAGCTATCACAACAACAATTCATATCATGAATTTTGTTTCACGTGTTATCTTACTTTTGCTTTTTTTTTTTTTTGACAAAAAAAAAATGTAATGGTAGGAGCTCCAAAGGCAATATCTGAATTCTGATGGATTTTATTTATTTAAAAGTGAAATGTGCCACAATTATGGATATTAAATAAGCGCAATAAAAAATTGTAAAAATGTTCTGATCCATCTCTCAATGCTATCGGCACTTTTCTGTTTTTCCCCCTAGATTTCACTGATTTTTACCCATACTGTCTTGGCTGAGAAAGAATAACAACAGAAAATCCAACGTTTGCACTGTTTCATTTGTCAGATGCGCATTGCACAGGAGTGTGATGTAATAAGTAACTCAAACAAAATTTTAGTCTTGAACGCAAATGAGAAGATCAAAAGAAAAATAAAAAAAGAAGCAAAAGTTTGATATATTAGTCACTAATGGAAAAGTTTTACCTGAGACAGTCTATAATATCACTCGCAAGTTCATCATGAATGTCTATGAATCATTGCTAGATAACTAATTTTCTTTTTTGTTTATTACAAATCTGTAGAAGTACATTTGGTGTCCTGTTAACTAAATTAATAAAAGTAAGGAATTTTACGCCATAGACTATTTTTTTCACAGAGATTAAATTTTTTTCTGTCCAGTTTGTGCCGATTTTGTTCAAATCATTCACGATTCTCATAATTTTATAGGGACGTTTTTTTATTGAGGAAAAGTTCATATTTAAATATCGGTCCACTGCAAATTTTGCCTCAAATAAATTAATTTAATTTCAATGACCCGTCACATTAATGACTACACTAAAATACAGAAGCTCCACCGGCAGAGTCTGTGACTCCTGTTATGGCAGGAGAAAATCCGATGGATGGTCATTGTCTGAGGTATCTATTCTATCCTGTGTCACCACCACATGGCCGATCGACACGTGTGGGTCCATACCCACACATCCCGCCATTCAATCATGCCCATTAATCAAAACATTTGCACACCAATTACACTACACCAACTCATGGTGACGAAGCATTGGAGCTGTGGAGGTAAATATAGAAATTTAGCCAGAGTGTTGGCTCAGTTGCTACTTACATATATACTTATATGTCACTATATATATATATCATTTTTTTACCATTCACCATGTTTTGTCTCTCAAGGAAATTGCTATTGGATAAGAAACCCTTGAGAAATATCTAGAGTTGTCAACAAATTGGGAATGAATAACATAGAAAAGTATATTCACAAGCATATGCAATTGGTGAAACATAGAGAGCTAAAATTATAAGAGGCATCAAATAGACAAATACTTTTTTTTGCCATAATAACAATCTATGAAAGCCATGAGATTCGTTTTTTTTTTTTGTAATTTCTTAGCACATTTTCTTATATATTTTCCTTTGCTTTTTTATTCTTGAGATCATCATTAGGGGGGCAGTATAATTTGTGTGTAGAAGCAATTCGGCCATTATTAGTCTAGATCACAGAGAATGAAAAGCACCTTATAATTATAAGACTTGGCCATTACAGACTAAACCCAGGTCCACTTTAAAGAAACGGAAAAAACTCAGAATTTTGAAAAAAAAAATACAAATAAATAAATAACAAAATGAACAATGGAACACAAGCAAACACTCTCCTATCTTCAGTCCATATAGGTTGGTCCCTGACAATTGTTAAAGGCTCACCACCACCTTTTGTTTTGTTTTGTTTTTTTGATCTCTCCTCTCTCAAGAAAATATATTCACCTTTGGCACCTTTCAAATATTTGTCCACCTAATCATTCTCAAGCAATGGAATTTTGCGTGAGTCATGGCAATAGACAGACATTTGAGAGTGTCCGTACACTATGTTTCAAATCCTGTCTAGTTAGAATGATCATGTTATTCTAACTTAGACCAACTAATTAATTCAACCAAGTGATGTTTAATTAATGTGAGGCATGCATTAAAAGAAAATTATCAGAGTACTTGAAATCGGACGGTGAGAATATATTAAATAAATTTCTGGACATATTTCTTCTACCATTTTGGCATGTAATTAAAAACAACAAATTATAAATACACATGGTAGGTGACAAAGCTCAAGTTATAGATTATGTTAAAGGAGAAGATATATGGTTTATATTGATAGAATAAATTAAGCCACGCAATATAAGACAGTTGTGTAGTGTTTACATAGCTAGCTACACGTACAAGTAAGATGTATATAATTGTGAGAGTTAAAAAAAATTTATAAATATATCAACTTAGATATTATAAGTGTGAAAAAAAAAAAGTTTATGTTTAGTAAGGCTATGAATATATGCAGCGAGACCAGAATTTAGCACATGATGAAAAAGACGAAAACAAAAGAATTAATCATACATGCATAGATCTGTACTCTACAGTTAAGGTGGTCCAAAGGACTCCTTGGAAGCAATATTGATACGTCTACTAAGAACAGATGCACACAGTAAGTTCATAATCTTCTGTCTTCTTTAATTTATTGAGATAAACAAATTTTTCTTCAAAACTTGCTGGGTTATATTTCAAAATAAATAGGTAACTAATCAAAGTCAAAGGACCTTTAAGTAAGAAAAACAAAATGGAATTCCATCTCATCATTTTGAGTAATATATACTTTTACGCAAAGTTTGATGTAAACTAGCATGGTTAATGTCATGGAAAAACATGCTCGTAATAAGAATGTTGGGTTATTATTGCGAAATATCTATTTCGATGTAAACCAAGCACAAAAGCCCCCCCCCCCCCCCCCCCCCCTCTTTTTTTTTTGTCTTTTTCCTTTTTTTTTAGTTGGGCGTTTGAGAAACCCAACTTTGAACCAGACCACAATTGATTGTTATGTTCAACTGAGTACCGGATTGGTACATTCAAAGATGCTCTTTTGGAACATTTTATCGGGTATAATATTGTCTGTCTCACTTGTTTGTCTATTTTCTAGTGGTCAAGTGTCAGCATTAGATTTCGTTTGATGCTCTGAGAGGACTCATAAAATTGACATAATTTGTCATGTATTGTTACTCGAAAAATTAGTGGTTTTACAATCCTAGGGGATTTTCTAAAAGGAAAAGAAATAGTGGTTTTGTTGCAATGAAATACTTTCTAGGGGGACCTTATGCCTCCTCCAAAGGTACCGATGCATGCGATTATATGTTGCAAATCTGATGACAATATATTGGTGCACGGTATCCACAAATAATTAATAATAAATAAATAAAATAATGTAGCAACTTGATTTGTGGTAAGTTCGTAGTGATGTTGATTGTATTTACGATGGATTGAATGTTCTTATTTTTTAAAACAAAATTTGGACAACTGGAGCCGAACCCGAGGAAAGCGAAAAGAAAAAAGAAAACCCTAGCGGGGGAGGCCCGCCGCCGGCCTCCCCCCGCACCCCCCTTTTGTTTTTCGTCTTCCTCTTTTCTTTGTTTCCTTCTACCCGACTCTCTTTCTTGCTCTATTAAACTTCTTTCTGCTCCGCCTCTTCTCACACCGTTCAGATCTGGAGCCGCCGGCTAAAGTGTCTCCGATAACGTTGTAGGAAAAGGTTCGTTTTTCTTCTTTTGCTTTGCTTACCAAAGCTGCAGTGGCAGCAGAGGTTTCTTGGCAACGACGGATTGTATATGGCTACTGTAGAGACGGCGTTTGTTTTGGTAAACACATCAACGGGGTCGTGTTGGTGACCGCAGAGGCGGTGTAGTGTGGTGGGTGAATACAAATTTTTGACTTTCAATTGGTGGGCAAAGGTGAGGACGTGAGGTGCCGTCAGTGCTGCGGTAAGGCCGGCGGCGGGTAATCGTGGGTGCATGGCCAGTGGATGCGGTGCGGCCGAAGGAGCGGTGCGGCCGTAGGTACGGTTATGGGCACGGTGCAGCCGTGGGTGTGAGGGTTTGTGGTTGAGGACCTGCTGCATGTGGACCGTGGGTGCGGTGCAGTCATGGGTGCATGGTCGGTGGATGCGGTGCGGCCGAAGGAGCGGTGCGACCGAAGGTGCAGCCATGGGCACGATGTAGCCGTAGGTGCACGGTCAGTGGATGCGGTGCGGTCGTGGCAGTGTGCAGCTGTGGGTGCACGGTCGATGGATGCGGTGCGATCGAAAGAGCGGTGCTACCGTAGTGGCCGTGGACACGGTTTCAGCCAAGGATGCATGGTCGATGGATGTGGTGCGATCGTGAGTATGTGAAGTCATTTTTGTAGTGCTTGCTTGTAGCTACTTGTAGTTGTTATGAGTTGCGACGTGTTTGTAGTGCTATGTCGTATCCGTTGTTGTGTTGTTTTTTTACTTTGTGTTTTTATTGTAATTCTCACTTGGTAGCCGCTACCAAGCTTTCTAAAAAAAAAAAAAAAAAAAAAAAAATTTGGACAACTGAAGCCGTAAGGCGATTCAATGCTTCTTTTAAGCTACATCCTTCAATACAAAATTACAAACCTTGTATTTTAAATCATATTTATCTATATTGATATACTCACCAATGCTAAAAAAACTTCCAAGCCCAATTTGAGCCCCCTTAAAGTGTACCGATTCATATTTATCTACCTACGGGTTTCAAATCAAAAAAAAAAAAAAAAAAAATTCATATTTATCTGTATTGATATACACTGCCCCGTTGAGGATCCTGATCCTTACAATTCTAATTTGGCGATTTGATTGATTCTTTGATAAAAAAAATAAACACAAAATATTATCACATGCGTAGCTTAAAATGATTGGTTCTTTGAGAAGATATAAAAAATTAATTAAATCTTGTACAAGCAACTAAGAAATTAAAAGTTACAAGCTTTCATTACGGAAACAATACGAAATATTGATCATCTTCAACAAATATATATGTCACGTCATGTGTAACTATATATACTAACATGATATAGATCGATCATTATGCGAGATGTTGTCTTGGTATAGCATATATATATATGTAATATGTTAGTTGTGGTTATATACAGTAACACGGTTCAATTTTATTTTTATTTTCCAAAATATGTATTAGTCACCATTACAATTTATACTAGTCATGATTTCGAAATTCAATCACATGACATGAGTAATTAACAACGTGATTACGTGACTACATGTAACATGCATTCTTCTAAAAACATTTAGCAATATTTTTTTAACTAATCACGTCACATCACATTACGTAATTCAATTACACAAGCATTAATTACTGGCTACGGCATATTTGGCTTTTAATTCACTAATAGCACCTAGGTTTTTTTAAACCATTTGGAAGGGTTTGACATCGGTGTCTAGTCGAGGAAATATCTTGTCAAATCAGTTTTGTTTGATTTGGATAACATGTTACACAAGTAGCTGTCTTTTGATGTGAAGCTGGGAGTGGGACATGCTAATTTAAGCTTGGGCGTGCTTGGCTGCTACTTTGCACCTTACTGTAACAAATTTAATTACTAATACGCCACTTTTTCCCCCCCTTTTTTTTCTATTTTTTTTTTCCTGCCGGTAACAGGTTAATTACTTTAACCCATGTAGTTATAGTCAAGCGGCAGTCAATAGTGAATTTTAACAGTCCTTATTAAATCACAACATAAATCTTTTATTCTTTCGAAATTGGAATTGTCATCTATGAATGATGAATGAGCCGCATCCTAATCTGTCTCAACCGTAATCAATATTCAATAATTAATTAATTATCCAATATTCCACGTGAAGATCAGAGTAGGCTCATTTTGGCATGATTTGGTTCAATTTGGATCTTCTGTTTATTCATGCATGAAATGCCACATTGGGTGCTGCTTTTTTACAGTCAAAATGGTTTATAGTTTTATGACCAAGGTTTGTGCAATTCCAAAATTAATACCTTTTATGTCAGGTGTTATCAATTTTTAATTTGTGCTTAAAATAACAAATCTAGCCCCCAAATGCGTTGTCATTGTGAAGACATGAAGCCAACGGGATCAAAAAATTGATTGATGTAATTCATGGTTCCATTAACTCCATCATCTCCTTCCCCATTCAATTACATCCAAACTGAAAACAACAAGACTGTGACATCATTAAAATAAAATTGACCAATTCCAATGTACAGATTTCGTTGTTAACACATATCGAAATTTAAAAGTATAAATGATGTAGCGATTTGTGCGAACATGGTACACGCTCCATTAATAACATGTATAAAACAACGTAATTTGTTTTATTATTTGAATTTGATTTCATTATATTTAATAAAAAAATATCCCTATGATGGGACCTGCTATATAGTATGCAGTGCGAAAATTGCCACAAAAGAACCTCGTCTTGTTTCATTTCAATTAGTTTGTCTGGACCAGCTATAACTGGTTGCTGTTCTCTTTATAAAGCCCATCAATAGACACTAGACACAAGACAATGCACAGTCACTCACCAGTCCCTCGTGACCCCATTTGCAAATACTCTGCACCGGGTTCACCATGCACCAACTGACTAGTGACATGTCACCATTTTAATTCAGATTGTCGGGTAATATATATATATATTTTTATATGACAAATTCTGTTGTGGAATAAGTTTTATGACCGGGCTTAAATTTAGATTGTTTGTTTGAAATTGTGAACATAAATGAATGGTTAGATTTCAAACCCAGTTTATTGTCAAGTAAATTCTCTATAGGAGTGCCTCTGTTTTAAATTTAAGTGTATCGCTGAATTTTTTTGGTAATAAATTGTAAACCGAATTTTAATTTGTTCCTTTGCAATGTAAAGATTTTATTTATTATTTATTGAACCACTCAATTTTTTATTTTTCCTCTGAAAGTTAACTGAAATTTACTATCCACGATTACCAAAAGAAAATTACATGCCCGCTGATAAAAAATTTTAGTTAAAATAAAATCAGCAGAAACATTATTCATGTCGACAACTTATGTCCATATGACCTATTAATTTAATTTGTATGGAGTGTTTAGTTAAAACAGTATTATTCAATGACTTATGATAGACAAATTAAAATAAAATTCATAATGTCTGCCAAAAATAATTTAGCTCGGGCCATCACGTTGCAAGATAAAATTAGCGTAAATTACCACTTCAACATGAGGAAATAGATAAGTTTATTATCAACTAAAAATGAGTCAAACATACATGTGGGAACCAGCAAATTTTTCATAAATTAAAGAGATATCTGAGGTTGACACTTGGAATGTGTCTTTATAAGGAGGAGACCTAATTATTGGGGAAAAGAAAAACGAATTGGGAAGAATTAAACGAAATAAATTAATCAAAATTACTTAATACGTTGGTCATTTGTCATGGGGCCAATTGAGCAGCTTGCTCTGTCCAATTCCAGTTAATTTCATTTATTTAAGTTTCGTTTATTTATGGTATCATGTTTCAATTATGTGAAATACTTCTGATGAGACAGTTCTCCTCCCCTTATTAGTACTGCTTCGCTGTCGTATTTGAAACATCTGTCCAGTCGTTGTCAATTAATTACATTACATAGACAACTAAACAATAAATGCAATATCCAATCTAATTTTCATGAAATTTTTAAATTTTTTTGGGAGAACTATTCCCCCCCCCCCCCCCCCCCCCCCCCCCCTTTTTTCTAGCAATATAGATCATTAGATCTATTTCATAGATTAGAAAGTTAAATTTTCAGTACTCTCTTTGGATCACGAATAATTTTTCTACTACATATGTATTTCTTCAAAACAAATGCAAACTATATAGTAATGTATAATTTTCACTTACAATATTCAAATGAATTTATTTTCTGGGCTTTTATTATCTTTGCAATGTTAAATATTTTTAGAATCTGCTAATCTTAAAGTTTGCTTGATACATTTATTACTAGTTCTTTTTTGAAACTCAAGGATCTCATTGATGTGGTGTGTTGGTAGATTGGAAATTTTGACATGAAACGACTTCTAAACACATTGAATATGTTCAAATATTTACAAAACGCACATAATATTACATGTTTAGACTTGCCGTGTTGCTAGATGTGCGGTGTCTATAAATTGAAAATTGGCATGCACTAGAAAGACATATATGTCGATATACTCATACTAACATGATACAACAAGTCTGATATACACGTATTTGAGTGATAATTATTTATAGTAATACGTAATTTTACAAAGAAAATTTCAAACGATTTTATTATTGTTCTCTTATTATATTTTCACTTTTAAATATTGTAAATATTTAAACTTAGTTTACCTAAAACTTTTGTTAAATACAACTAATTTAGTTATGACTAAATGTGTTGGTGTATCAAAAATTTTGACATGACACATATCAATTAGATTTTAAACACGGTAATATGTTAAAACTTACATGACATGACGTGTTTAGACTTACCGTGTTTTTAGATGTGTCGTGTTTTGAAATTAAATTTTAGCACGCCATATATATGTCGACCTATATTTACTAACATGACATGTAAATATATGTCTAACACGTAAAGATACGACACAAGGAATAAAAAAACCCTATTTCTAAAAGCCATAAAAAAATAAAATGGTTTTTTTTAAAACCTAAAGTAAAAAAAAAAAATATTAGAGAGCCGAGCCGGTCAGCCGCGAGGAGGAGCGGAAGCCGTATTTTACACTTACACTCATTAATTTAAAGCTGTTTACAGTGTCTGGTTTGACGTCTGCGAAACAAAAGTACACTGTCTTTATTGAAAAATGCTGAATTCGATTAAAATACACCTTGACCTTTTTAACCTCTTTTATTAAATTCATTTAATGTTTTGTTCCCAAGTTGTATTTAAAGGTTGGCACTATCACTGTTGAGAGAAAATCTCTCCCTCCCACCTCTTCTCTCTCTCTTTTTCTCTGTTCCTTTCTTGGTCTGGTGAGAGACTCCAAGTAGCACATTCAATTCCAGTGTTTTCACTTACTGGCGAATCTGATGCGAGAACCTGTTCTCTCCTATTTAAACTAGAATGAAGACATCACAGGTGAGGCACCAACTCCATCTTTTCGGAATTAATTTGTCAAAAAAGAGTAGATTTGGAAAGAGAGTTGTTGGGTTTTTGTAATAACGAATCTTTTACAGGATTCTCCAATTGCAGCAGAAGCACCTCCCACAAGTCAAGTTGCGCTTGAAGTGCCAGGAAACCAATTAAATCCAGTTGGTGCTGCGTCTGAGGTGCCAGCCGCTGATTCAGGCTCTTTATCTGTTGCCAGTAGTGATAATAGAAAGGTTTCTCGTGAAGATATTGAGCTTGTAAGATTCATCCTTTTTCTCTCTTCCTTTCCTTCTTTTAAAAGGAAAAAACAGTTTATGGTCTGGTTTTTTGAAATCTCAGATGTCAGATATGAGCTCCGTGAATTCAATTTTGTCAGGAATGCAAACCCATGCTCCAATTTTCTCTAAATTGCATTTTTTTTTTTTTTTTTTTGCCTGTTGTTGATTCAGTTGAGATGGTTTTACTTGTTTTATGTATGGTGTGAGCAAATAAGATGCCATTAATTATTGCATTAAGGTAGTTCAAGGGTATTTTTTATTAGAATAAATTGAATTTTATGTATTATTTAGAGTTTTAGAGGATTAAGATTGATATTTTGAGGTTTTTGGAGCGACACATGGGAACTAACCTCTGTTGCATTTCATGTTTAGCATTCAATTTTGTTGGTAGGTAATGAATTTGTTGGGGGATTCTCCTGATATTATAAAATGTTAATGTATTCTAGTACTTGGTTGTCGGTCCATAATTTTTGAGTAAATGATTCTTTTTTGGGTTTATTTGTTAAATTCTGACAAATTGTGATTCTGCTGCAGGTACAAAATTTAATAGAAAGATGTCTCCAGCTTTACATGAATAAAAGCGAGGTGGTTCGAACTCTCTCTACTCGTGCTAGAATAGAACCTGGTTTTACTACTCTAGGTTAGTTTTTATATTTTTTTTTGTAACTTATGTTGCACCTAGATTATGGCTTAGTTTTCATGTTTATTTTATTTTCTTGTTTGTTTGGTTCTCCTTGATAAGCTGCCAATTTCAGTTCTGATACCATGCCAGTACCAGATCTGTTCACTCTGAAAATTTATGTTGGTTGACTTAGTATTTACAATAGTAGTTTGCTTAAATGATTTCTACAATTTAAGCTGCTCAAATAAACTTCTATTCTTTTTTCCCCCTTTGTGTTCAGTATGGCAGAAACTCGAGGAGGAGAATGCAGAGTTTTTCAGGGCATATTACATAAGGCTAAAATTGAAAAAACAAATAATACTGTTCAACCATTTACTGGAGCACCAGTACCATTTAATGAAATACCCAGTCCCGCCTAAGGTCCCGATAGCTCCAATGCAAAATGGTATCCATCCGATGCCTGGTAAGTTCTTTTATTCTTATTTGTAAGGCTGTTTATTAAGAAATGTAACTAAGTTTACTATTATTTTTCAACTAGATGCATGTTTCATGCCCAGTTTAGTACAGTAGTGAAATATTGTGTACTATCATGCTACTAGTGATGCCTTTACCCTGGGCAATAAATCATACTAGTTCAAGTTTCTGTTCTTTTTCATTGAACTTGTGCCTTTGCCAACTGTAATCAACAGTTCACAGTACTGTGCCCCCACACTTCTCACATTTGGCATTTTCACCCAAGATTATGATATATTTTAATATCATGTGTTCCACTAAACCTTTTGACAAAGCCCTGTGGGATGTTTCCTTTCATAAACCCATATTAGAAATACATGAGTCAAGCAATTATGTTTTGAAAGTGCAAAAGCTTCTGAAAAATTATAAAAAAAAAATTAATTTGGTCACCCAGAAGAATTTTTTGGGGGCATCTTTTGTCATTTTGCTTGGTTTAACCTTGATTAGAAGTTGTTTATTCTTTGAAAAAATAATTCAGTTGGGTGTTATTCGAAAACAAGGGTACAACTGGCAAAATCCTAGAAACAGTAAATACTGTGACAGGCTTCATAATATTTTTAAGTTTCAGCAATTTTTTTTAATTCCTTAATTTTTATATGGAGTTCCGATTAAGCACAAAAGTGGTGTGTGCAGTACAGTTAACAACCTACCTATGGGATACCCAGTACTTCAACAGCCTCCAATCCCACCTGCTGGTGGGCCCCACCAGCTTGATCCCTCTGCCGGCGGCCTTTCCAGCTGTCATGTAGTCAACGGCTTTCCTGCCCCTGCAAATTACCACCCCATTCGTATGAATTCTGGAAATGAGTAAGTACTAATTTGACCTCCAAATTTTTAATTGAAATTCACTATTTCCTGACTCATAATATATATATTATATTTTGTTGGAGGTAATAATAGCTATTTTTTTTTTTAACTATCGGAAGTTAGAATACCATCTTTAACTATTATATACATATTATATATTTTTTTTTTATTTTGCTCAGGCAGTCTTTTAGCAGGTGTAGATTTGTGAACAATTACCTGAGAATATCATATTAAGGTTACATTATCAATTGGACCAGTACTTGCTCGTACTATGTTCTAGTGGTCTTCTGTCTGGTACTCTGGTGTGCCAGGAGACAAAAGAAAAGACAATGAGAAACATCTTAATCTCAAAAAATAAGAATGACAATGAGCAGCAAATATTAAAACAGAAAATTCAGAGTCTTCTGAGCAAATAAGTTTTTGTTTTCCTCATTTGCTATGTTATAACAAGTTCTTCTTTCTTAACTGAAGCATGGTGATAGACAATGGAGCAGGAGCACCAGAACCAGCTGCTCCTCCAGCCCCACCTGCCACTGGTACAATGTCAGCAATGTCAGAGATGGCTGTGAGCCCTTCATCAGCTGCTTCAAGCAACCACTTCCCCTTCACCCCAACAGAGATATCTGGCATGGGCATGGACCAGTCAGCCTTGGATCCAGCTTTCGCCTCTGATCCAGGAGGTCTTCAACTTGGGCCTGATGGCGGGGTTGGGTCATCGAGGGATTCTCTCAGTCGGTCATTTGGACAGCTTTGGAACTTCAGCCTTTCAGATTTGACTGCTGATCTTACTAGCTTGGGAGGTAACTCTTTAATTCATTTTTCTTACTTGTTTTGTTTTGCTTTTGATGTTTGTGTCTGGGCTCGTTTTAATAATGATCACTACAATCATCACTGTAACTTTTTAAAGCCAATGCTTGTTTCAGCAAGTGAAGTAGAGGTAATTTAAGTAATTTAGGCACTTTGGTGCACCAAATTTATTAACATATTTTTAGGTGGAGTAAAGTTAAAATGCATTCATAGGCGGAGTTATTAATGCGCTGAATTCCTTATCTTGGATTATCTTTACTACATTATTTGTTATCTTTTTTTTTTTTTTTTTTTTTTTTCTTTTGAACGTTTACTACCTTGTTATCATAATTCATAACACATGAGGATGATTTGGTATTTTTAATTCAGTACTCTGTCCATTTACTTCACTATTACCCAAAAGTAATGCTTTTTAAATAATTTTGTATTTATAATTCACTTTCTGAACGCAAGGGATGGTTAAAGTCCAGAGAAGCACATCTATCAACTGGATTGTACCAGAGTTGGTTTATAGCAAGATTAGTCTTTGCATGTTCCCCTTGTGCGAGCTTGGAATTCAATATTTTGTTTAAGATTGATTGATATCTTGGCATTGACAAAAAAAAAAAAGAAGGGCATAAAAGTTGAGATCTATTTGAGTCTGTTCTCCATCGGTTTCAAGTCTGATTTCATCAACCAAAAGAGAAAAGAAAAACAGACAATTATTCCTATCTTCTTTCACTTCAACTATATAATTCATGGTATTGGCCAAAAACTCTTTTGCAGATTTAGGAGCACTTGAGAACTATGCAGGAACTCCATTCCTCCCATCAGATTCTGACATCTTACTCGACTCTCCAGACCAAGATGATATAGGTACTTTATGCGCCCAAACCCCCCCCACCCCCCCCCCCCCCCCCCCCCCCCCACACACACACACACACACACAGAGACAGACAACAAAATGCTGCTTTCTATTGGGTTTGCATACAGAGGGCTGTATCTACTCCTTTCCATGCTGAATCTTGTAGTCAAATCCACACAACACTGTCTGATATTTAATTTAATGGACAGGCCCGCCAGATCCATACAACACTGATGTCTTCCTTGGGTTGGGGTGGGGGTGTTTGTGGGTGTGGCAAATGGGGGCTTCCAATTAAATGACCCAAAATTCCTTGCTATTTCTATTATTTAGGATCAAGCGAGGGGGAGAAATGCACACATTGACATGTACCCTCAAAATATTCTTAATTTCAAACACCATTAGAATTGTAGTTGTCGATGCTGATAGATGACTATGTGTTAAAGATTATTCCCCTACTTTGGTTGCTGATGGAAATCCAAACTTTTTCTTTCTTTCAGTTGAGGAGTATTTTGCGGATACCATTACTGGGCCAGCTCAATCGGATGAAGAAAAACCATAGAAAGATCTACATAAAGATGTTTTAAGCTCTGTTAGATTCAATTATTTTTAGGTAATATGATTAGCATGACCTAGAGCTAGTATTGCTCAGGGCAACTGTCATGGTGTTGCAACTTCTCCCCAAATTTCATGCTCTCTTTTTTGTCTATCTGAGAATTTTGTAGCAACTAAAATAGCTATAATTATTCTGATAGACACAAAACAGGAGTAGTTCAAACTGTTTTCTGTTTTTATAAGTGACTTGGCCTAGTGATAGTTTGCACCTTAATTTTTGGTGCACATTTTTGCGCGGTTATTAGGGGTTATTCATATTGTTATGTTGGTTCATTGCCAATATATGGTATAAATATGCCTTATGCTCATGATCTCCAGTACCTTTTTTATATCTTTCTAATTGAATGTTTTTAGTTGTTAAAATAGAAAGTAATAATTATGAAAACTACTCATAAGTCGTGAAAGTCAAACGGAGCAGGCCGGATTTCAAAGGACCGGACTTGATGGGTTTTGCATAAGGGCCGGACCGGACCGGATTCAAGGAAGGGTCTAAAAAGGACCGGGTTTGATGGAATTTTTTTCTAAATAGGTAGCCCGGACCTTTGAAAATTCGGCCCTTCTAAGCCCTTGGTCTTTCAAATGGCCGGGCTCAAGGACTCAAAGGACTTAAAATATTTCATATAATATATTTTAATATTTTCTCATAATTTCATAGCATTTTTTATATTGCATAAATAATCCTTATAACTTAACAGATATATTTGACAAATAAAATTAATGTTCACTGAAATTTTTTATATTGAGCTGGTGAAGAAAAATAATAGTAAGTTTGAATTTTTGTTCCAGAAAATGTTGATTCGAAATATTTAAACATTATTTCTAACTAGATGTTAAGGTAAAGTTAATTTGTATTTATTCTATAAACTCTTATTACTCTATTGAGTTATACTAAACCGACCCTTCCAAATAAACCGGGTCGGATTGGGCCGGACCTAGTCCTTTGATACCCGTCCCATCAAAATCCGTTTTCGTTGAAAATTAAATCCGGCCCTTTCAAAATCCAGCCCTTCTAAGTCCTTACCCGTTGTAAATCTTTCGAAGGACTGGTCCGGTCCGGGTTTAAAGACGGTCTTCCAAAGGAGGGGCCAAGGGCCAAGGACTTTTGGTATTTCACTACTCATAAGAAACTTATGAGGAAAACAAAAGAGTTGTGATCTTCAAGAGGTTATTCATGTTTGCAACATCAGGACTATTTCCATAAATAACACCTTGAGGTTCATTTTGCAACAATAACAACACAACAACAACTAAGTCTTTTGTTCCAAACAAGTTGAGGTAGGCGAGAAAAAAAACCCAACAACATCTTGAGGTTCATTTTAAAGATACAAAATATAAGGTTAAAAGTGATTTAAAAGTAAAAGATATTTATTCAAGAACTTATATTTGATAATTCGAAAAATGAACTTGAATATGTTTAAATTATTGGAGGAAACTAAGAAAGTTTGAATATGTATGAAAATTATTTAAACACCCCCTTGTGTTATAGCCACAATATTCGAAGTCTAGCTAAATATTTTCTGCAGTCTCGTTCAATAAAGCCACAATGTTCGGACCCACCACTCATTTGTATTACAACATTTATATTTCGGACAATAGGTACACCAGAGTTATCACTGAGTTCAAGCTGTTTTTTGATATCCCTAAAACACCTTATCTTGTAATTGTATTCTGGAACAAGATCATGATTGTGTTTAGGTTCAAATTGGAAAATTATCCACTTTTCTCTCATAGAATCAAATTGGATATAAATGGTAGTTCCGCAACGAATTTTCTCCACGAATCGATTTTTCTCAGGTATGGATTTGTTAGATGTCCGAAGAGGTTTTCCACCACGAATACACTTGAAAATGACCCTTTGCTTGCTGCCACCTTTACTTGAACCTCCATTTTTTTGAACACCAAAACCCAATTGAAATGCATATTGAAGATAATATACATAGGCTGCATCACTTGAAGCAAACTCCATCCCAATGCATGGGACACAAGAATCTGCTTCATCCACAAGAGCAAATGCCTTAACTCATCAACAACATGTTGATCTCTTGGTTCATGTATAACTTCATCTCTTGAATCAACACAATGCTCCATCAAGACAACTGAATCTCTTGATTCCTCACATTACATCATTTAATAAAGTAAAGTGATCATTTAAGCTGATCATTCATGCCATCATTTGTTGTACACTTCAGTTGATTGTTTATTGAAATAAACTGATCATTTAATGAACTAAAGTGAGTATTTACTAATCAATTTTATGTTCAGAAAAACGAATAAGCAAATAAACTGCACAAGTTCAAAAATTTCAAGTATTTCATTATAAATTTGTAACTATTAAACGATAAAAATAACCATTTACCAAGAGCTAGCCACCTCATATGCTCCACCGCTATTAATGCCTACATCATAGACTCCACCCCTTTAATGCCGGACCAGTATCCTCTGCCCATCTCTTTTAAGATGGGCACTATGCCCTCTCATCACGATCGTCCGATCTAATATCGACGGTTAAATTTTTTTCGGGCCTATCGATCTGGTATTTATCACGGGGCATCCATTTATGATCAGACGGTTATGAGGCCCGATGGGCACTTTGCACGACGGGCAAAGGATGTGATTCCCTTTAATGCCCACCTCATAGGCTCCACCCCTACTGCCTTCAAGCTTATCCTGCCTATTACCTTTGACACTAAGTAAAGTGATCATTTAATGAGCTAAAGAGATCATAAATAAGTCTACATTGATATTAAATGAATTCTTCAGTTGTAAATGTGTTGTTAAATTATTTATTTCTTCATTATATTTTTGGCCAATTATAAATTCTTTAACTTGTTATTAGCAAAAAAATTAACAGTTCAGTTCCAATCTGTAAATTACAATACTATTCCCTAAAAAGATATTCAATGGAAAATATTCAAGTTACTCAGCTATCCATTGATGAATAAATCCATTTCTTACAAATTCTACCAAAGATCAGTTAATTGCTACAAATGATCAATTACGAGCATTACTTATAATCTCATATTTTTTATACAAAATCCATAAACTAAAGGTTCAGATTTGAATGCTAATAATACAAAATTACAAATCTATATACATGGATGGACATTTACAATTATTTATTCCCAGTTGCAGACTTGGAAAGAGGAATTACTTACAACCATTTTTATAACAAAATACTATGCACTCATATATGTGAATTTGACACCAGTTCTTCTTAGAAATAAACTACAAATTCAAATCTGAACATTACAAACACTGATATAGATTATGATATGCAAATAACTCAGACATCCATTGGTAAATCGAACATGATGCGATCATATATGTGAATTTAAATAAGGCAATTAGAGAAATCCTTACCACAACCAACCATCGTAGCAATCACACGATGAAATGCTTGATCAGATGAAAAATAGAGTAGTAATTGCTAATATTCGATGAAGAGGCACATATTCGTCGAAGAATACTTATATCTTGAAGAAATTTGAAAGATAAGGTCGAGAGAGTAATCAAGTCGATGGAGCAAATAAAGAATTCCTCGAAGATCACCTGGGATTTGCCGGATAGAGAGAATGTCGCCGGAGAGAGAGAATGTCACTGAAAAAATCACTTTATCGAAGCATAGAGATTTTGATCAATGATTTCTAATTTTGAAATGATGTAATAAGCGCATCTCATGTGAGATCGAATAATCGCTTCTCATGCCAAATAAGCACATGTATGGTAATCGGAGCTAATGCGCTAGGATGATAGGATGACACTAATAAGAATGGTGGTAAGTAATTCTCCTTCCACGTACGTGTGATATCTCATATTTATATATGTATTTTGACTGTACTTAGTACCCAAATATTACTCAAACCATTATAATTGTCTCATGAATTGTTGTGTTTTCCTAGATTTTGGTACTGCCGTGGCATTTGATCTGTTTTGTAGGAACTTGGCAGAATGAACATAATAATTGCACAAAAGGGATATTTTGGAGAAGAAAATGACTAATTGGAATCCATAGCATTGTAGAGCTCATCCTAAGCTTTCCAACAATCTTTAAATCACCTAAATCGGAGTCTGGATGAAGAAATTATGGCCCAAATACTATCAGTACGCAATGTTGGAATTTCGGTCCGAAATCCGTACATTTCAGTCCGAAATGTATTTATGGAAAGTGCAAAAATGGAAATTCCAGAGAAGGAAACAAGAAACCGTGTCCCTCTTGCCCTAGCCTGCCTCCCAAGTCATTCCTCTGGTGTTATAAGCACGAAATCTCGTACAGAAAGGCTGAAACCCTTCCATAGACCAAAGTTCTCACTTTTCCACCGCCGTTCTCGGGCCGAAAGGCGTGAGATTCCACCATTCTCCATAGAGCACGACTTTGACAGAAACTTGGAGCGATTCTCGACACGCGACAGCGGTAGAACCAATCCAACCACGATTCCATAGCCTTGCAAACAGGAGTTTAGCGGGATTACTTGGTTGTATCTCTTCTTCTCTCTTTGCTTGTATCGATGATGGAGTTCGTATCTTATTTTTCTTGCATGTTAGGCTAGTTTATTATGTCTTAGGGCTAGTTAGTAGATTAGTTTAGTATTTTGTGATGACTTGATGGATTTATGATATGCTATGTGATTATTTAGTTGTGAATTATATCTTGCTTGGTTAAATTAATTGCTTGTTTGATTGTCTACCTTGTGATGAACTGCAGCACCACTAGGGCATTAGACTAAGATCTGTAATTGATTGATCCAGTATTCGAGGTAAGTCAATCGTTCAAAAGAGGATGTTAGTTTAACGACCGAAATGTGTAACTTTTAGTGTTTCGACATAACCTAAATACCTCTAGAAATCCAACTAAATATTCTTAAGTGATTAAAACCAAAACGCGACAGCTAAGGCTTAGTCATTTACGTGGTAAAAGCCGGTTCCAAACCAAACCAGAACTAAAACGTGACGGCTGAGGTTAGGGTTTAGGTCTGGTCGTCAAGTAACCTTCACATAGTGTCCTGTAAAAATATCAAGTCAAAACAGAAGGTCTAAAGCAAGTTTCTGTCTCGAACATTATGGATATCGGTCCAAAATTCATGCATTTTGGTCCGAAATGAGCCTCTGTCTCGGTGAAAATTGTAGGGAGAGGTGCTTTAGAGCTAAACTGATTGAACGCGAAATCCTAGGATATTCATTTGCATCTATTTTAGTTTAGAAAACCTTAAAAACCAACTAAAAATATTTCTTTTACTTGTATTTTATTTATTTGTCTTTTAAATCATAAAATCCCAAAATAATTGTCTTGTCTAGCTTTCGTGAGGAAGTAGAGTCTAGTAATCAATTTTAACTGTCCCTGTGAGTGCGATCCTAAACTTTACCAGAACGACTAGTGAGATAATTCTTAGATATAAATTTATTTGACCTAGGATTTTATTCCTTCATCAATGTACATTTTTTTCTTTTTTTGTTATACTTTGCCTAAGTGACAATTTTGTAGCAACTAAAACATCTATATTTGTGCAGTTAGTCATTGTGTTCTGTTGGTTCATTGCCATTTAGTATAAAGAGGCCTCATAATTGTTCAAATTAATTATAACTATATTATTATTTAGTGAATGGAAGTCATATATATTATACTAGCGCTAATCTTGCACGTTGCGTGATTCATTGCTATACGAATATGTTGTTAAATGGTTGCGCGATTTATTTTACGCTATATAAAAAAAATGGTATAAAATTTGAGAATACTATTCAAATATTATATGAAAACTGCCACAGAAAATCATAAATACTATTTTTGTCATAAAAGATCACGCACCACAGAAGATCCGGAGCACTGTGCCCAGGCCGATCTCACACGTGCCGAAATTAATATATGTAAAATATATATTGTCTCGTCTCAAATTTGTTTACACATGCAGTTTTGAAACGGGGATGATAACCGTCATCCAGCGGAAAGCCATCCGCACCATTCAAAAGTATTTTTCCGCACTTCCTCTCTCTAAGCGCGTGTTCCCTCTCTCCGCTTTCTCCCTTTCCGTTCCCCTCCCCTCTTCTCTCCTTCCCTTCCCCCTCTCCTTTCTTTCCCCCTCTCCTCTCCCCTCTCCAATAGATTTTCTCGCTCCCCTCTTCCTCTCTGACAAAAAAATCGTACCATTTGAACTTGTTAGTTTTTTAAAAACTACCATTTACCGTAACAAAATGAACACTTACAACAATAAAAATGAAGAGACAAATATTGGTTTAAATAAAGAAACAAAATGAACAGATATTTTAAAAAACTGAACAAATATAACAACTAATTGAACAGATATAACAAACAATGTGAATCCAGACAAAATAAAAGTGAACATAAATATATGAACAAAGTGAAAATATAACACAAATAAATTGAATAGAAATAAGAAATAAATTGAAACAAATGTAACAAAGAACGTGTATAACAACGATAATAACACATATAAAAAATAAATTGAACATATATAATAAATAAAATGAACTGATATGCCAATAAATTGAACAGATGTAACAATACATAGAACATATATAAGAAACACTGTGAAACTCATAAAACTAAGTAAACATAAATAAATTGAACATATTTAACAAATAAATTGAACAGATATAACAATACATAGAACATATATAACAAATACTGTGAAACTCATAAAAAAAAATAAACATAAATAAATTGAACATATTTAACAAATAAATTGAACAGATATTGCAAACAATTTGAACTAAATGCAAAAAAATAAAAGTGAACATATGTAAAACAGATATGCAAATAAATTGAAAATATATAACAAATAAATTGAACAGATTTAACAAATAAAATGAATGTATATAAAACAAGATCGAATGGAGAGAGGAAAATGAAAGAAAGAACAAGTGAGAAAGGAAAAAAAAATATATAAAGAGGGGATAAAAGGAAGCACCAAGGAAAGGAGAAAGGAGAAAGAAAAAGACAGTGGAGGAAGAGAGGGGAAACTCACGAGGAAAGAGAGGGATGAAAGGGAAGAGAGGGAGAGACGCTGAAGGAGGCGCGCTCGGATCAGAGGGAAGATAGCGCAAGTGAGGAGAAGGTGCGCTCGGACCAGATCGGATCGGAACTCTGGTTGGGTGCGGAAAAATGAAAAGGGCGCTAGATCTGGATGGCGTGGATGGCTTTGCCGAAAGCAATTTCCGTTCTGAAACAACCTTTCAGACGTGGACTTCTTATGTTTGTATGAATGGAAAGGAGTTGTTTTGTTGGGCCTTGTTCGAGCCCATTTTTGTTTACAGTTTGATCCAGTTCTCGTCTTTTCTTCGGTTTTGGTATACTGATCTGAGCCCAGGAGACGACAAAGAATAGGCCTGCATAACGTGGACAACGGTCACGAAACTGAGTTGTTTCGTTGACCGTTGCGTCTTATAGCACGGAAACTTTTTTTGTTGCGCGTTTCGTTCCGTCCATTGAACGCAAGAAACATTTGTTGCGTTAATCATTTCATTAAACTTAAACGGTTATAACAGTTTAACCGTTTGAATAATTTAACCGTTGTCATTTTTATAGCACCAGCAATATTAATAAACATAACCAACAATAGACAGAAGTCACATAACCAATAATATAAACTCAAAAAAAAAAAAAACATAACCAATAATAGCCAAAATATTACATCCTTGCACTTGCAAAATATTACATAACCAATATTACATCCTTCACTCTTTCAACTTAAAAAAAGGGCATCATAAAAATTGCCCATAAAGAATTAATTAGCAAGAGAAATATACCATAAGTTTTCTATTCTCATTAGTGATAAGATTGAGTGATCGTCTTAATCCATCGACTTCTGTCTTTGCACTTGAAATCAAGACCTACAACAAAATTCATTTCTCTTCTCAATAATTGAATCATGAATTTAGTATAAATCATATTAAAATTTGTTGAAAATCCACCACAGAAAGTAGAAAGTCAAGTGCTTATATCAACATCCAATCAATCCTTGCCGGTCCTAGAATGGTGAACTTAGATAACTACATTTTATCATTCCATCCAATTATAAACTTAACTGACAGACGAGAAGAACTTCAGCCCATTCCTAATCAAATGTCCAAATAAACAGAGAGAAAATTCCTCAACTACAACAATAATTTAAGACAACAAGTAATTAAACATTTCTCCAACACAGAAACCTATCTGAACAAAATCAAGCTACCAAGTACAAACAAATAAACATCATTAAGAGTCAGATCAAGGAACTCCAATCAGAGAAAAGAAGAACGACTCTCACCTCCAGCGTTAGAGCTCTCTCTGTTGTGTAAATGCCAGTCACGAAGGAAGGCTATTGGGTTTGGCCACACGAAGGAAGCCTTTTTCTTTTGTTGTCTCTCTTACTGTTTCTTCAGTTATCTCTTTGGCCACACGAAGGAAGGCTATTGAGTTCTCTACCGGCATCTCAAACCTAAGAAGAGGGGGCAACGCGGAGGCGGTGGTCGAAATCAGGGGAGCCGCACTGGAAAGCGTATCTGGAGGAAACCCTTGTTTCGAATCAGGGGGGAAGAAAGAAGAAGATGGGTCGGATGGAGGGGTGCGAGAAGGAAGAAAACCCTTGTGGTACAAATCGTACGAGAGAAGAGATCAGTCGATCAGATCATGCAAGAGAGAGATCAATTGATGGGAGGAGAAGAGTAGAGGGGAAGTGGCGGAAATGACATGGGAGAGGCGAAGAATGACTGTGTTAGGATTTTTACTCTGCTTTGTTTTCTCCGCCTGGTTGTCTGCAATCATCTTAATAACATAACTGTACAATTTTACACGAAACAACGAAATTAACGGTTGAAACGAAACGGAACCATACCATTCCGTTAATCGTTTCGTTAAATGGACGAAACTATCTTTATTTTCGCTAACCGTTTCGCTCCTCAAAACGAAACCAGAATTTCCTAACCGTTATCGTTTCGTTTGGGACGAAACGAAACGAAATACGACTGAAATGATTTTCGTTTGCAGGCCTAACAAAGAACTTTTATTTTGGATTATCGGCGTGGATATTTTCTGTAATATTGTGAAATTTATTGGCGACATGCTTCAAAAAATAAAAAAATTGATTAAATGACAACAATTTTTTAGTCCAGTGTTAAATACAAGGCAAAATTTGTCATATACCCTCCAAATCTTCTTCAATTAGCTATATACCCTCCTTATTTTTAATATTAGTCATTTATCCCTCAAATCTTCCTCATTATAGTTATTTATCATTATTATTATTTTACATGATATTTAAATTCTAAAAATTTAATTTTCAATTTTTTTGTCAAAAATATCCCCGTCCTTTCCTCTCTCAACTCCCCCTCGAGGCTGATTTACCACATGTCACTTTTCTAACTTTGAATCTTATCTGATATGGAAAGGGAAAAATACTATATGGAAACAAATTAAGACCAAATCATCTATTAGAAATACTGGATCTCCTTATCTTGAGAATTTCATTTCCAATACCAACTTTGGATTTAACAAATATCAACATCTTATTTATCGTTAATATTTCAATTCTTAGTTTCAAACAACAAATTCTATTCATTGATTGTTATTGTTTAAGAAAATGTTTGGTGTTCTCAACGGGAAGTAAACATGAAGGAGTCAGATGAATGATTCTTTGTTTGTTGCTTGAATTGTATAAACTGAAACAATAATGGTACATCATAATCATAAGACTAATATAATCTGCGTGGTTTTTTTACGCGTATCTTGAAGTTAACCAGCGCACTTCATCGTATCCGTCGGATCTTCGCATAGTAATCGATCTAATGCCTTCCATAGTGATCTAATCCCTTCCCTTCGCTCCGATGAAAGCCTCACCCCTATCTGCAGCACTACCTCCGTCCAACCCTCCTCCCTCCTCTTCGCCAGCCAGCCCCTGCACCCCCTCCCGCCCGTTGTCTCTCCTTCTCTTCCTTTTCCTCTGCCAAACCCTCCTCCCTCCTCTTCGCCAGCCCCTCACCTCCGAGCTAGATCCCTTTTCAACTAGATGCAATTTTTAAATAATCTTTTCTCCGTTGTTTAATTTGCAATTTCTCGGTACCCTGTACGCTTGCGACCTCGCCATCGCCTCTTGGCAACGATCCTCCTAGCCTCCACCATCGGGCCCACCCTCCTCTCCAAATTTTGTAGCCAAAACCCTCTTTTTGGCTGCTACTGCAAAGGTCAGGCCAGTACAACTCCAGTTCGATGTGACTCCTCCACGCCTATCCTTTCCTCTGTGCATCTTCATCTCCTCCTACCTCTCCCCCCATCAACTTCACTCGTCCTCAATAGAAAGCCACCCCTCCTCCACCATTCCCTTCTACCTCCTCCAACGATCCCCCAACCCCAGCAAAAACTTCCCGAGCAGCAATTGATGAGGTAATTAACCCAAATCAGCTTTTTTTTTAAAGGCTATTGATTTGCTTAATCTTAAAAGCTTTGTTTGATTTGAGTAATATTTATTTTAGATTTGGTTCCTTTGTCACTTAAGTGATTGGTTGCCTTCCCTCTTGATACCTAGAACTGGAGAGCACCGCTGAATCGATGATCGACAAAAAAAAACCAAAGTCATAACTTCTTTTGTGTACGACCAACTGATCGAGAGATTATAGATCTTTCAACTTCAGATCTGAACTGAGGCAGGAGTGGGCTGCGCAATTCAGATTCAAACTGCCTCCCGTGCCTTCTTGGTATGAAATTGTGCCTTGGGTTTTTAGCTTTTACATATTTGCAATCATAGATCATATTATTTGCTGCCATTTTCATTTTTAACCAAAATCTAGATACAATTTGATTGTATTGCAAACATAGGTCATATTATTGCATGATTAGGGTATGATTTGCTATTAGAAATCAAGACTTTGAAATTTCTGTTGTTAACTCATTTAAATATGTTTGGATGTTTAGCTATTTCATTAAGAAAAACATGTGTTATGTTTTTATTTAGTTTAATTAGATTTTTTTTTGCTCCAGTTTGGGAGCCTCCGTTTTCTCTTTCAGTGCCTAATGTATTGGACTAATTTATTGATTTTTCCATCTCCTTTATAGGAATTTGGCGCTTTGAGTAATAGTTGGCCTCAAAATCCTCTTTCACAGGTTGTAAGTTTCAAGGTATGCTCTAATCCATCATCTGTGTGATTTGAAAAATAAAATGCTCTTTTTTAACTTTATTTTCGGTTATGGCATCAGGTCTTTCCCTGTGATTCTTACAACCATGCCTCTGACATTTATTTACATTTGAAATACTGGGTTTAATATAACCAATAAGTTGTACATGTATAGCAGTTTACCTCAATCAACTGTTATTGACACCTCATTGTTATTGTAATGTCAATCTTGAAAGTATGTTCAACATAAGTTTGCAGATCTTTATTCAGGGAAGTAAAACTCAGGACTACGGAAAGAGTTTAATAGAAATAACTCAGCACAAGCTTGCAAGAGAATAAATTTCTTTGATTCTATTTTCAGGACTCATGGTCGTTGATTTTTAAATTTAAAAAAAAAATACGAATTAGACTAATCCATTTGAAGCATAATGTAGCGATAAAATTTAATATCAACAATCAGCATATAGAATCTAATTCTTATTGGAATAAAGCCTATAAAAATCTACAATTTTATCAGCAGTGCTGAGAGGAATGTAGAATGTATATAGAAAAGTCTTTAAGGATCTGCAATAACCTCAGGACTGTGGAATGTGCTACTGTGCATGTCGCACCTATATGCAAAATGACTCCAATAAATCATACTCTTGGAGCTTTTTGTAAGCCTGTTCAATACCAATATTTACAACTAATTACTGGTATAGCTTCACAGGTCTAAATTTACTATGCAGCTAATGTCCTTTTTTTTTTTTTTTTTTTTTTACTGTTGTTGGACGTTTTGTATAATTTCTCATCGATTTTACTACTATTTTCATGATGCAAATGTTTCTATATTCACTATTACATGTTTTCTGTCTTCTCTTTCAGGTCCGCCATGATGACGAAGCAAAGATTTAGGGAGTTATGTAAGGGAATAATATAGCAAATTTGGAGTTGATAGGTAATATAATTTATAATTGATTTTTAAGTTATTTGTTAATTGGCTCTTCTATGAATTTTCATCTTAAAATATTATCTTATTTCTACAGGCATAGTTTTCTTCTCAATCCTGGATATAACAATTAGATTTCATTCGTTTCACAATATGTTTACATAATTTACAATGACATTGGTCAGCTTTGTGGAGAGGATTGCATGTGTGATTCAGTTGCTGATATGGTAATGTTCGAATTTTAGATTGAGAAGCGCAGACTGTTTTGTACACTTCATTTCTTTCCCTTCATTGTTTGCTTTTTTCAGTTGTTGTTTGAACGCTTTTCTTTTTCTTTTGTATCTTTTATGTTGTTGTATTTGGCCATGTTATTTGCTGAGGAGACGGGGGGATGCAAATGAATGTATATCGGTATCATGGTATGGTATTATAAGATAGAAGGGCTAAGTTAATTCTTATTAGGATAGTTGTTCATGAAATGAGGATGCTAATGAATGTATATCGGTATCATGGTATGGTATTAGAAGATAGAAGGGCTAAGTTAATTCTTATTAGGATAGTTGTTCATGAAATAGGGATGCTAATGAATGGATATCGGTATCATGGTATGGTATTAGAGGATATAGAAGGGCTAATTTTTTCTTATTAGGATAGTTGTTCATGAAATAATGGTGATAAATGAAAAAGGATACTGGCACCATGATCAGCATCGTGCACATCTCACTCATTTTATTTTTGAGGTTATATATTGATTATATTAAATTCTATTTGCTTTTTAATGAAATTGAAGCACGCTTTGCTTATTTCCCAAAAATGCTTGCACTTATATATAAAAACCAGGTATACATCACCCAAATCAACAAAAAAAAAAATAACAAATACGATCAATAATTGTAAATTAGCCCTCTTAACTGCTGCTGTCAAAGTTCTCAAAATAATAATAATAATAATAACTGAAAATAGCAATATAATTTTGAATTTCAAGAAATAAAAATATGAATGAATCGCGCAACGCGCGAGATTAACACTAGTAGCAAAAAAATCAATGTGGTTTTACAATCGAATCAAAGAAGAGGACAGTAAAACAAAATAGCTTTGAATTGCTTGTGTATATTGGTGGAACAAACGAATTATTTTTTTAGCGATTCTGCATGAGTTAAAGGAATAGTTAAGAGATTAAAGGACAAGGATACTCTAGTCATCAAAATCAAAAATTAAATTTTCAGAATATAAATATCATTTAAATTAATAAAAAGGGTAAATAACTATTGATAAGGATGATTTGAAGGATAAATGACTAATGTTAAAGATTAGGACGGTATATGATTGATTGAAGAAGATTTGGAAGGTGTATGACTGATTTTGCCTAAATACAAAAGCACCTTAAGTAAATAAACCCAGTGAAAATTCAAAAGCAGGTGTCACAAAATATATATTTTTATATGTGTCAAGAATCTGAAATTTTCAACGCTGTTGCACAGAATTGTCCTCGATCCTTGATCTACGTCATAATATTATCATGATATATATGAAATGAGAATTTTTATCTTTCAGTTTTCATAAAGAATATTAATTGTAGAAATTATATAGCATTTCACAAAACAAGCAGTGATATGGTTTAAAAAAAGGTTTATGATATTTATCAGCATCTTTGTTGGACATAAAATATAAAATTATATCTAAATGGATGAATTTGATGGTATTAATGAACACCTTAATTAGTAGAACTTTAAAGCACGGGATATCCTAAGTGTGGAAGGGGATATTTGTTTGGATTTTGTGTCGTGGAAAGCTCTGACAAAGATACTCCGCCGTGAGAAAAGGAAAATTCGTCCAACTCGGGTCTGAAATGAGAAAGACAAAAAGCTAACCATAAACCCATTCCAAGAAAAAGGATTCATTATTTATAGATTCTTTTTTCTTTTCTTGACCACGGGAGGAATTATATTTCTCAGACAAAATCAAAGCAAAAAAGGTCTTTTTTTTTTTTTTTTCTTTTCTTGACCACGGGAGGGAACATTAATTTAGTACTTTGAGCCTTGTTAGAAAAGTACATTAATTTGGCGAATCACAGAGCAGCTGCTATTGGCCTATTGCTAGTAGGAGCCAAGCTAGGAGGATGGTCATACTACAACTAGTGAAGACACTTCCTCAACCCATAGCTGATTGTGTCATTTTGTAGCTAGTCTCTTAGAATTGTTTGTTTGCTTCAGCCTTCAGGCTATGCTTTACTTACTGTCTTAAGATACACAGAACTGGTCTTCCGTCTTCCTGTACCGGGCGGTACAGGCATTTCTGAGGTTTCTTAATAGTTTCCTTTTGTTGCTAAGGCTGTGAAAACTGCTTTTAGCCAATCTAATGATAGCTGTCATCCCTGTTTGGGATGCTTTTATTCAAAAAAAAAAAGAAAAAAAAGAAAAAGAAAAAGGTACTTTGAGCCTTGTTCGGCTGCCCAAATTTAATTTATTTAAGAAAACCTTCATCAAGATGGTACGATCGATCGTATTTCAATAGACTAGTGTAATGTAAACAAAGATAATATATTTTGGTACAAAATAGCTGGAAAGACTAAATTCCCCCTACATTCATGAATTATTGTTCCTGAGTAATACTAAACGTTGAGGTGTTACCCAATCCTTGCTCGGATTATAGCTCTGATTTATTACTTTATTTATTGTTTAGACAGAAATACCGCACTAATTCATGTGCAATGTCTAGTGTCTGCATATTTACCATTCAAAATAAATGCAACCCATTTTCTTCAAACTAAAAGGCAATACAAGAATACAGCACCTCGAAAAATTCAAAATCGCAATTAAGTAAGGGAGAAAATTCAGGCAGAAAACATGAAAAATTTTAAGGGAGAATATAATGGCTATTGAATGACGGTGGAATTGGAGAAAATCAGGGGGAGCGATAATGGCGGAGACAATGCCGCGTTCTCCGTCGTTTTTGTCCACCTTTTAATTAAGTCTTTACTCTTTTTTTCCCTTTTGCAAATGCCCCAAACCAAACTAAACCTTCCTTTGAATTTGGTTCTTTAAGCGATGCTCAAGTACGTATCACTCTGTGTGGCGGGTCACTGACAGATTAATCATTTGTCAATAAGTAGTTTGTTGAGCTGCATGGGCCGATAGATGGATCTAAGTTGAGTAAATGGATGTTAATCTCTCTCAATTTTTCCCCCTAACAAGCATATTTATAATTTTTTTTAATACAAACAAGCACACTTGAACTTGATAAAAAAAAAAGAAAACATGAATATTGTTTTGTAGTTGATCTTCTATTTGGAAATTTTCTTTTATGCAATTATTATATTGATGTTGGTTTTCTTTTAATATTCATTTATAATTTGAAGGTCTTCACTAAAAATATTCTGGACCGTCAAATGCAAGAATCCCATCGTTGGCAACTCGCAACAACAAACGGTGGTCCATGGTCGCCGCATGTGATCACGAAACCATTCTTTTGGGCACTAAAACAGAAAGTCAAAGCATGCTTTGCATGTCAAAACCAGGGTCCGAGGATAATTAGTTCTTTAGCACTCAGGGTCTAACTTTTTCTTTTTTTATTAATCTAGTGTTAAATTTAATAGGCTCATCTACTCTGAAGATCTACATTTTAGAAATTAAATATAGTATTTACGGCAACTGGTTCAAGTACTGACCTTCAGCCAAGAAGCATTGTTTGGATAAAGCTCTTCTTAACTGATTGCTTTTTCCAAATGTTGTTCAATATTCTCTATCTTTTTTTGAGAATAAAATTTTTCTGAGCTTAGTCATTATACTGCATGTATATATATATTTAAAATTTTGACAGTGGCTGTCATTATACTGCATATATTACCAGGAAAATTTTGTCATTTCCTTCCTGCACTGCTCACAGCAAAGCAATGAATTCGGTACCCTCTATTTTTCATTGCAACACATGACATGTTTTAAACCTAAAGAAAGTTTAAATTACTGCATTTTTTTTTTTGTTTGGATTGAAGTTTACGATGGACTTGCATTTTTTTTTTTTCAATTCCCCTCTCTCTCTTACAATGATTCTCGCAGCCATTTTTGCAGTACACCGAACAATTTATTCTTGTATATCATATATACTTTTGTCTTGTTGATTTAGTAAACTAGAAGTTTAAAATCTCACGTTCATAAGTTTAAATGAATTGAGAGAGTATGTAATTTGAGTATATGCTCATCTCAATATTTCCGGTCCAGGAATGTATGACTTTCTAATTGGGACCATTTTGGTTTGATTGTCATGAAAATATTCCTTTCTACTTGAACTTTTACCACGTAATTCGTTGTATTAGATAATGAATTTTTTACAATCTGTAAATTTAAGCTTTTCTTTTAGCTAATTATTTAATATAATCTGAAATATTGCCTATTACGACTTGCGAGGTATTAGAATGGTTTTAACACGTGCTTAACTCTCCTTTGGAGAACTCTAATTCCATGGGCATCAATTTTTGCGCCAATCTCGTCCCAAAAAAGAAGAGAAATAATCTAAATCCTGAATCTCTAACAACAACTTGGGACTTGAAATATTCCTTGAAGGATGTTCTATTGTTCTGTATATCCTTCAGCACTCTTGATTCGGAATTTGGGCACAGATTCCCTGCTACAAATCTTTTATTAACGTATAATTATATCCTCGAGCACCCACAAATAGTCAAATAAGTAACCCGGCCCATGGCCTGAGGGTCGGTTAATAAATTTTGTAAACAAATTGGGGTTGTGGGCAAAGTAAATGCAAAACCGGACTGGACGGTTCCTTCATGTTGCACTGTAAATCTGTAATATGTTTAGGATTGCAGTCATTGATATCATCACCAATATAATCTCATAGTTTACTTAATAGACTTGTGAATTTTTTTTAATTACCTTTGTGAGCTAACCTTATTTGCATGGGTTTAACTTAGCATTGAATTGAAAACAAAAAGAAAAAATAATGTAGTGGTCAAATTAAAAATTAAAAAATCTTTATTCAACTAACGGTTCATGATATTTAATTGAAACATAATATTTTAAAATGAACAAAAATATTTAAATTGAACCATAATAATAATATTAAACCGCACACCAAAATATATGTTTGGTTCAGTCCCAACCGATTACGACTCCTTTATTACAAGGTTCTCCGTTTTTTTTTTTTTTTTTTATCATTTTACTAATTTTAATTTTAAGGTAAATCCGGTAAATATGAAATCGCCAACAAATGCCGATTTTTATTGGCAATTCGCCATCATAAAAACAAGAAACAGTTTTTCACATTCCACCAACCGATGTTGTACTTGCAATATTAGTATTTGAATTGAAAGTACCAATTAAATATTTATTTTTAACACTTATTAATTTTTTTTATTTACTGATCTTTTTTAAATCAGACAGTTTAAAGAAAGTAATATGTTAGATTTACATAGAATCAAATCATTTGCTTAGAAAACGTACTCTTGCACTATCCTTACCGTACACCAGGACTAGTTGAATAGGAAAACTCACTCGTAACTCGCAAGGTACGATTCAACAATATTTCGTGTCAACTACAGAGGTCAAACAAGTCTTGAGAGTCTTCTCTTTTTCACAGGCGTGCCAAAATTGAAACGACGGAGAAAATATGAAATCGACCAAACTTTTTGAATCTTCTTTAGATCATATACCCAGAACCTAACCAATTTAATACAACACGACTGTGTCAAACGTTCACTCGTCTTTGTAGAAAAATTGAATTTGCATTTCGTTTCAAATAAGGCCTTTTGGAATTAAACCTACTTGGTTGGTAAATTGGCATCACCAAAGGATACGCAATGCTGGCTTTTACTAGGAATTAATATCCGTACTTATTTTCTTATGATTTTCTAATTAGGTGTCCTCTTTTTTCTAATTACAAATAGAAAGGTACTATTGCACCCAATTAATCGGACAAGCAAGATTTTTTTTTTTTTTGCAACAATTAATAGATAATTTTGAGTACAACTCATCATTTCTAAAAGAATATTTTGAGAGAATCACTTGTGAAAAAAAATACATTACTTGGTAGGTCATTTAAGCTGTATTAATTTTAGAGTAAATGACTGATTGTGCCTACTTAAAAGTAACGTATATTTCTCTACGAAGCTTAGAGGGAAGGTAATTCTTTGGCTCTTGGAGTAATTGAGGCAAGTGATAACTAATTGATTTCATGAATTCATATCCAAGAAAAAGAATTAATTCGTTAATTCCAAGATGATGCTTTCTCAACATAATAATAATAAAAATAAATATAAATAAACAAAAATAAAAGCAACAATAAATGAAAAATAAAAGGTCTGACGTGGCAAACATATCTTAGCTCCTATTAATTAGCGGAATCATTACTGCAGTTATGAGATTGTGAAATTAGTCAATAGTGCATATTATGGAAAAATGTTAATAAATATCTTTAAAAAAGGATTAGGCATCGGGCTACTATATCATGACTAATAGGCTAAAGTTCTAAACTTGGAACTGGAAAAAGGGCGGCGCCACATGCATTTTTTACTCTTTTCAGCACCATTTTTCGGCGTTGATAGAGTGAGAGGGATTGGCGCCAAAACAAGAAACCAAAATAATTAAAGCGAAAATTTAATTTTCTCAGCCAATAAGGTAATATCATTATATAATATTTGACCCATCCATTATCGCTCTCTCTCTATTTAAACCCCTGCTTCTTTACCTTCCCTCTCATCCCCTCCTCACCTCTCTATCTTCTCCATTGCTTTCACACTTCTAATTACACTTCTAAACTGTAACAAAAAAAAATGGTTAGTTGTGTGAAAATGGTTACTTGCATGGTGGTGCTTTTGTTGGCACCAGTTGCATTTGCAAGTCATGACTATGCAAAGGCTCTGACAAAGAGTATATTGTTTTTTGAGGCACAAAGATCTGGATATTTGCCAGAAAATCAAAGAATCACATGGAGAGCTAATTCTGGTCTAGAAGATGGGAAAGCTAATGGGGTATATCATACATGTCCTCTCCTTATTAGATTTTATTTTTTCTTTTGAAAAAAAAAATTCTCTTGAATTTGTACATTTCGTTTATGGTCTTGTATTGTTCTGTTCTAAGGTGAAAAACCAAGGTTAGTTTTGTGGCCCACAATGTGTACTTTGTTCCTTGCTTCTATCAAGAACCTTTTCGGTACATAAAAAAACATGCATTCACTTTCTTTTTTGTTAAAAAGAAAGAGAATTCTCACTTTTTATCTAAAATTGTTTTAAACCAAATCAGAGTATGGTGATATCACATATTAAAAATTGCGCTACATCCAACAATATGTTTCAATATCTAAGCAGGCAAATGTATTTCATTTTATATATAACAAAAAATGTGCTCATGACATTTTCTTATCCTGCTTTGGTACTAGAAAATTTCAATAACGACTAGGCTAAAAATTTATTCACCAATGTACAGATAGATCTCGTTGGAGGTTATTATGATGCCGGAGACAATGTGAAATTTGGGTTGCCGATGGCATTTACGGTGACAATGATGGCATGGAGCATAATAGAGTATGGTAAACAGATGGCTTCCAGTGGTGAGCTTGGCCATGCTATGGATGCTGTCAAATGGGGCACTGACTATTTCATCAAAGCCCATCCTGAGCCCTATGTTCTCTATGGAGAGGTATAGATTTCTTTATTTTTTCCTCAATTCTTGTTTGTATGTTGTCCTTTTGTTTTTTTATAGTGCATTAATAGTTTAATATTATTATCTTGAAAATGGGAATGCCAAGCCAACTGCTTTTCAATATGTTCTATATAAGAAAAAAAGCATATGTTTTCTTTTTTTTTTTTTTTTTTTTTTTCTAGTTCTTTTTCTAGTTCTTTTTTTAGTTCTTTTTTTCTAGTTCTTTTTCCCCTCAACGTCTTAGATTCCAAGCTTATTATTTTGTTTTTGAATTTTTCTGTGATGTAAAGACAAAGATTGGATTTGGTTGGTTGTTCTATATGGTATTGCAAGCTACATGCCAATAATAAGGTAAAAAAGGAAATGAATCGTAAATGCACTTAAAAAAGGATATAATAGATATCATCCACCGTACCACCTGTTGGCCCTAGTAATATTTGGCAAAAATATAATTACGAGATATCTTAGTTTATTTTTTTCTTATTTAAGGCTAATTCTTAAAAGAACTAAGTAAATGCACAGAATATTGTCCGGTTATGTGCACATGTGAAGGCCGATATCTTACTTCAATATTTGCATTCAAACTCAAGATAGATTACTGTGTTGTTACTTCTAAAGGTAATTTAAATTAACAACAAAGTCATTACTTAATTAGTCCACAAGTAAAGTAATTACCATTAAATTAGGCCGTGCAAGTAATTACCATTTAATTACCATAAGAAGGCTTGTGGACTTGTTAATAAATTAGGCCGTGCAAGTAATTACCATTAAATTACCATACGAAGTAACAGCAAAATCATTACTTCATTATTGCTTATATAAAATAAATTGGACAGTGCAAGAAGAGTTTGTGCTTCGTTAACTAACTAAGAAATACAAAAGCAAAATAAGGCTGCTCTTATTGACTGTCGTTGAGACTTGAGATTAAAAATGAACAACTTTTAATAAAACTGCTCTTGTTGACTATCCTAAATTTCAATTATCTTATCAAAATTTGAAAGTATATACGTATAAAACACTTATTTGTAAATAAAATGCAAAAGAAAATAATTACAATATTTTTTTCGCCACCGTTAATTTCTAATTTGTTAATGGAGCTATAATCTGTGATGCCTTATTTTTCTTTTTTTCTTTTTTATTTATTTCTAAGTTGTAACTTGAAATGAAATTATAATTTTATAGGTCGGTGATGGTAACACAGATCATCTTTGCTGGCAACGGCCGGAGGACATGACCACAAGCCGACAAGCTTATCGAATTGATACAACACATCCTGGCTCCGAACTTGCAGCTGAGACAGCTGCAGCTATGGCATCAGCATCTATTATCTTTCAGCAGTCTAATCCAGCTTACTCAAATGAGCTTTTGGAACATGCTAAACAGGTAAGTTTAACTGAAATGCTGTATTTTGGGGGTACTGTATTTGTGATTATGTGTAGTATTTTCATTTGCAAACATCAAGTTTAGAAATTAGAACATGGATGCATGTTTAGTTGCTTTTGCTCTTCCAGAAGGAAGTATTATTTTCGTTAGTAAACAGTAAAAACAAAGTTTAGCAAAACATTCATTTTAAAATAATCAAATGAGCTAGTACTCCTGTGCGGATGCATGTTTAGTTGCTTTCTGGGGCCTTTTTTTTGTCACATAGATGTACACAATTTATATCTGACCTGCCTCAGGGAACCTGGAAGTCCGATAGCCTTTTTCTTTTTTCTTTCAACTTTTTTAATATTTATTTCTTAAAGTTGGTTTCAAACTTACAAGAGGTTATTTAATCCTAAGGGCCCCACTAATAAACAATTTTGAGTGGTTCCTGGAGGGACTAGAAATTTAAAAACTCTGTTTCTAGATTCTTTACAATTTACAAGCCCAAAAAAAGTAAGCATTTCATCTTGACGCCGCTTCAGACAAGCCTATGAACATTTGCTAATAATTGTTTATACAATCATATACATATTGTTTTAAAACAAATATTCACCAGCTTAATGATTAACAAGGACATGGCCAGAAAACTAATACAAAATCTGAACTGTGGCAGTTGTTCGATTTCGCTGACAAGTACAGGGGCAAGTACGACAGCAGCATCACCGTGGTTCAGAAGTATTACCAGTCGATAAGCGGCTACGATGTAAGTCCAATGGATATTTACTAACAATTGAATATCTAAATATTTTTTATATTCGTTCTGACACTTGTTGCTATCATTTTTCATTTTTTATTTTTATATGTTATAGGATGAGTTGCTTTGGGCTGCTGCATGGTTGTACCAAGCTACCAATGATAGGTATTACCTGGATTATCTTGCCAATAATGGCGATGCTCTCGGTGGGACCGGGTGGTCAGTGGCTGAGTTTGGTTGGGACGTTAAGTACGCTGGTGCGCAGGTCCTAGCAGCCAAGGTATAGAAACAAATATACATATAAACTTTTAATTTCTTTTTGTCGGTTGTCTTGAAAGTAAATAATACTTCAAACGGTTCAACCACTATTTCTATTTTCCCGGGACTATTAAATTTTTAAAAGCATTCATTAGCAGCTACTTTACCACACATCATTAGCAATAACTTTTTGATAAATGATTTCATTGATCGATCAACTATAAAGGCCCATATAAATCACATTTTAGGCTCGAAACAATGGAAAGGTCCAAAATGGCTCAATTGGGCCATATCTAGTCCTAAAATAAAATAATTAAAATGGTTAAAAGCAATTAGCAAGCTTTGAGTAGAAGTTTTTTTTTCCCCTTTCTTGGAAGAATAATGTTATAAACATCTTCAAATATGTGCAGTTCCTTCTAGAAGGCAAAGCAGGGCAGCACGTAGCAGTACTAGAAAAGTACCAGCAAATGGCTGAGTCATTCATGTGCGCATGCATTGGCAAGTCGAGTCAAAGCGTGCAGAGGACACCTGGTGGATTGTTGTACAGGCAGAGCTGGAATAATCTCCAATTTGTCACAAGTGCTTCATTCCTTCTCACTGTTTATTCTGACTATCTTGCTTCGGTAGGGAAGGCAGCTCAGTGCGACTCTGGGCCTGCACAACCTGCTGAACTCTTCAACTTTGCTAAATCTCAGGTAATACAATATTTAAAACCTTTTTTTTTTTAAATTGAAACAGTGAAATTTGTTTTCAAAACTGGGGGCTTTCAACCAGCGCAAATTTTGCTTGCTGGAATTGCCAGATAGTATAACTATATTCTATATTCCAATAGTAAAAATGCCAATGAAAAATAAATAAGACTAAAAAAGAATGAAACTCAAGCCGATCACGATAAAGGAAAAGAAACAGAATATACTGATCGTATTTCTAAGATAACAAAATCTATACAAGGTAATTTGAAATGTTTATGATCAACAATACTCCTTGATATCGGCAAAAAAAATTTATATCAATTTTGGCATTTTGTCTAACCTGATAATATATTTTAGGTGGATTATATCCTAGGAGACAATCCAAGGGCAACAAGCTACATGGTTGGCTACGGCAACACATACCCACAGCAAGTACACCACCGTGGCTCATCAATAGTATCCATCAAGGTGGACCCCAGTTTTGTTAGCTGCTCAGGTGGGTATGGAACCTGGTATGGCCGCAATTCAGGGGATCCCAATCTTCTTGATGGTGCAATCGTGGGTGGACCTGGTGCATATGACGACTTCGCTGACCATAGAGACAACTATGAGCAGACTGAACCGACTACTTATAATAATGCACCTTTGCTTGGTGTATTGGCAAGGCTTAATGCTGGAAGTAGTGGCTTGAGTCAGTTACTTCCTGGTAAGTACAGTTTGAAGCATTGATCTGAATCTCACTTTTAAGTAATGCTTGTAAATTTGTGTTCTTCAAATTGGAAATTAAAATCACTATCATAATTAATAGACAAATGAAACCAAATTGTACATCAATTGATAAACTTTTTCTGACATTATTATTCTTTGTTTATAGCTCTGGTCCCAGTACCTAGCACACCAATCAGGAAGGTTAATCCAGCGGCAACTTCAAAGCCATCCTCAAGTCCTGGTAACTACCATGAATCAGATATTTTCTTTTTATCTTAATTTATCAAATAAATATTTTCTGGATTTTAAACAAAACAGTTAGAAAATCCATTTCTTGTAATTTAAGAAGCTTTTTTCCCCCCAATATCCTGATTTATGTTTTTCTATCTTTGTTCAGTCAACAGAGCTCCTTCACTAATCAACATATCACAAAATGCAACCACGTCATGGAATCACCGAGGTAAGACCTACTACCGCTACTCTGTGATAGTCACCAACAATTCGCCCAAAACCGTTAAAGATCTTCACATTGGCATCTCCAAGCTGTACGGGCCTCTATGGGGTTTGACAAAGTACCGATATGGGTATGTGTTCCCTGCTTGGATCCAGTCTTTACCTGGTGGAAAGAGCCTTGAATTTGTGTACATTCATGCAGCATCACCCGCCGACATATGGGTGTCCGGTTACAAGCTTGTTTAAGTCATATAGGCATAGCTCGAATATCTGTGTTTGGAGAAAGGAGAGAAGAGATTGAAGTGCTCATCCTCTTTCTCTTATTTGTTTACAGAAAAATTACTAGGATTTAGCATTGGTTTTTAGATTTGGTGGGGATTTGGAGGGATGGAAGTATTTGTAAGATGTCCATCCACTATCTCCTCTGGAGTGAAGCAGCATTGAAGCAACAAAGGATGTGCACTTTGCTGCTTTTATTTATTAAGTTTGAATTTCTAAATTACATATGTTCTTAGGACAAATGTTAATGTTATTAGTTTCAGGAACAATTGCGGTTAATGGTAGATTGTTTTCTGAATTTGAGAGATTAAAGTATTTTTTGGAGGTTGTCTCGTTTCCTTTCTGAATCTTTATAAGTTTTAGTGCAAATTATGAAATTTGGAGGTGGTCAATCAGCCCAATTTTGGACTGACAAGTTGTGTATTCAGATGGCATTGAGTGTGACGTTCCGCTCACTGTATAATTTATGTTCCTCCAAGAAGATAAGTATTCCAAGTATTCTAACAGTCATTAAAAGTACAAAAAAAAAAGTGTATTTCTCTCTCCTGAAGAGGAATAAAAACATGAAGACTATCAGTGAATGAATTTATAAAAGAAAAGCTGGTATTTCCTTCTTTATTCTCTATCCCTCACTTTGGCTGCACGAGCGAAGGGGTGCTTTCACAAAGAAATACTGTGTTTGGTTGTGCTAATAATTGAGAAAAAACGAGAGCTAGCTCAGAGAAGAGAAGCTTTTCGTGCGCATCAAAACATCTTAATTTCACATGATAAAACATAAAGTAATAAAAACAAAGCATACCAATACATTACATTACATAGTGACATCGCACTACACAACTTGCATAATTGCATAATATAACATAGCAAACAACCACACAAATGAAGACATTTTTCAGAATGTACACATAATAATATATATCCATCTGATAAGCAGCCCAGCAGACAATTACTTGTGTGTGATGTAACCAGACAATGAATGGCAAGCATCAATTAGAGATTTGGACTGCGCGGAGAACAGATGTCTCAATGGTGAGACCAGGCCCGAACCCTAAGAGCACTCCGAATTCTGCTCCTTCGCCGGTGCTTGCCTTTCCTTTTGATCTCTTCACCATCTCATCCATAACTAAGAACACACTGCCACTCCCAATGTTACCATACTCTGCTAACACATGCCTGGTTGCAAGAAGCTTTTCCTTGCGAAGCTTGAGCTCATTCTCTATTCTGTCTAGAATCTTCTGTCCACCGGTGTGCACAATCCAGAACAGAGAGTTCCAATCTGTTATCCCTAGTGGTGCAAATGCCTTATCGAGACACTTACTGATGTTATTTGAGATGTGCATTGGTACGGAAGGATCCAAATGCATAATTAAGCCTGCCTCCTCCAAGCAGCCATGGATAGCTTCTGCTGTCCCAGGGATGATGGTTTGGCCCGACGAGAGGATCTCAAAAAGAGGCCTCTCGACAGAGGAGTCTGGGTCAGAACCAACAATGATGGCCCCAGCACCATCACCAAACAAACCCTGCGCAAGAAGCATCTCAATGGATTCTTCAGATGGGCCGCGGAAGTAACTAAGATTGCTCTCTACACAGATAGCAAGGACACGGGCACCAGGGTTGTTCTCAGCTAGGTCTTTCGCCATGCGAAGCACAGTACCACCAGCAAAGCATCCGCTGTAGAACATCATGTAGCGGCTCACTGTGGGTTCAAGACCTAGAAGGTTCATTAGCTGGTAGTCTGGACCAGGTAAGTCGACACAGCCTGAGGCAGTATGGAAGATAAGATGGGTAATACTAGACCTTGGTTGGCCCCATTCTTTCAAGGCCTCCTCAGCTGCCCCCTTACCAAGGTCTATCATCCCTGGGGCAAGCAACTTGTTCCGGATGTCTAATGTTGGTTCCTTGTGACTGGTTAGGTTGGGATGATTCTTCAGCATCTCGTCTGTTAAATAAAAGTGGCGTTTCTTCGTCTTGGTTGCGGTACCTGTGAATCAACGAATTAAAGAGCATCATCTCATCTGTAACATCAAAACTTCCTATGCTTCAATACTAATTAAAAAACAAAATGATAACACAAAATTTTGAAGTAATTAGATTTTGAATTAACGAAAATTATATATAGGCCATCAATTAATATTGATCATTACACATTCTGGTAAACTTTTGCTTAAGTTCCGTAAGGTGCTCGCTCTTGGTAGCACTAAAGTAGTAGTCAGGGTAATCTGACTGATAGATGATGTTGGGTGGAACAGCTGTGCCAACTGCAAGAACGGTAGCTTTGCCTCGATTTGCCATGATCTTCTCTCCTGGCATAACTATATTAATTATTTTGTAAGTGGTGTTATCAACTTATCACTTATCAGAGGAACAGTCTTTAGTCTATATGCATGGAGCAAATTCGACTAGGGTTTGAAGAGATGCCGGATGGGTTCCGCTATTTATAGAACAGATTGCGATAAAAAAAAAAAAAAAAAAACGTTTTGAGCACCAACTCTCGTCTGTCCACGAAAGTGAATTTTTTTTTTTTTTTTTAAAGTTGGTTTGAAACCACATAATAAAATTAAGTGAAAATAAATACTCTCCGTGAATCAAATCAAAGGCCGCTTAATTGGCGGAATAAAACTAAATCACTAGGCCGAACTACCTAGCTTATTGAGTGAAAATGTTATATGCTCGTTCTTCAAGTTCTTTTGATTCTATCGCACGAGTAACAGAAATAACAGAAGTAAAAAAAAATAATAATAAATAACAAGCAGGAGAGATAGTCTCTTTCCAAAAATATAGTTTTTATATATTCAAAATCTAAGGTAAAAATAAAAACACAGGCTAGAGATCTTTTTCCAACTAATTACCATTTGATGCGACATGCGATTAGAGAGAAGACAAACAATTTACACGAGATATGAACTTCAGGAATAATAAATGATTTTGCCTTAATTAGCAGTCGCTGCTATATATTATTTTAATATTTTTTAAACAAATTAATGACAAAAATGGGTACCTCTCAGCTCTGCGCGCATGTTACATATGGTATCAATTTTTTCTGGTCAATTTATCCTTGTGACAGTTAATTAATCACACGACCAACAAAATCGAATTTTGTTTTGTAATTAAATTATAATACTATTTAATTGATCAAGCAATTTAAAATTTCAAATGAATAAAATTTTAAGAGATAATTAGGTTTGTGCCATTACAAGAAGTTGTTAATTTGAATGATGTTATTGCTGAATTGCTAATTAGATTTATGCCACTATAAAAAAGGTTTAAATTAGATTTATTCCATTATTTTTTTTAAAAAAACATAATTCTTTCTAAAAATGTTATTCTCCAATTTGTCAATATTTTAAAATTCCTAAGCTACCCCTATTGGCCCGCCGTCCAGCTTTTGCTCCATGGCAAGGTGAATCATGTAATTCCTATTTCAAATCTGCTTTAATTTGTTCAGATTTTGTTGCCATTTGGTTCCGATTCTTTTTATTTCAAATTTATTAAGAGACGTATAACAGTCAAAATCTCTATCTACTTCAAAAGAAAAAAAAATAAATTCCCCGTAACACGTGATGGATGAAATATAATTTTACGAGTATTTATCCGCATAATTATTTGAATTATTTGATTTATGTCAATGTTAGATGACTAATTTAATATATGCCACTACAAAATTGCAAAGTTTTGTTTTGAAACATATTTTAATGCACTTGTGAAATAAGACTAATTTTTTACATTTTTACAGTGGCATAAGATGTATTTTTATTAATTTGCAGTGACATAAAAACTAATTTATTATTTAGTAATGATATTTTTCTAATTTTAAATTTTTGTGGTGGCATGTTTAAAAGGGTAAAATTGTCATATCAATTGATCGATGGCATAAAACTAAGTTTTACTATATATTTTATAATGGTATAAGAATAATTTGTCATTTAGATGGCATTTTTCTCATTTCAATTTTCCACAGTGACATGAAACTAATTAACCCAAAAAAATAAACATTGCTATCACGATCTCACTGTCACAATTTCAACTAATTAGTATCCCATTCATTTTGGAATTAACGTTATTTAAAATATGCAATAATTATTTTTGCTCTTTTCTTAGCAAGTAAAAAGGAGGCCGAAGTTGCTTTGAAATGATAAAGATCATCTCCAAGATTTTTAATTGCATTAACATTAATGAGGTGTTGTTGGGATGAGGAATGAGACAGTTATATTATTAACACGTTTTTAAAGAAATTAGAATTCAAATCCAGTTTGAAATTTACTTCCACCATAAAATGATTTAAAAAAATTAAATGTTATGATATTTAAAAATGTTTACGGTTAGAAACAATACTTATAGTTTAGGACAAATTTATACCGGGCACAAATATTGCACGCCTAACTAGCTCAAAACTACAGATCGAATTCGATACGTTCAGAAAAGTTTAAATTCATTTTTTATAATATATATATATATATATATATATATATATATATATATATATATATATATATATATATATATATATATATATATAGTATTGCATTTAATTTACTAAACGAATGGAATCAATTTTAAACTTTTTCCATTAAAAATCGCTGTATTGAAATAAAACTATTTTACATAAATTCTAGATATCATGGTTTTTGCAAAAATTGGTCACAATTATTATAGGCAAATCCTATTCTCTCTCTTTTATTAATTTATTCAGCAATGAATGAAGTATTCCTTAGGTTTTTCAGCATTGCACTTGGTGGGCAAATTGCTTTGAGTAGGGTTGTCATCCCATTAATTATCTCCTCTAGAAAAACAATTTGAAATATCCACTTGGAAATTGAGGGCAAGAAATGTGACAAAACATACGTGGGCCGTGGGTCTCATAGCTTGGCAGTTCTAGGCTTTCTGGGATATATAAAAGATAAGAATAAAAAATTTGGTCTTTTATTTTACGAGATGACATAATCTTCCAACATGCTTCTGCACTTGGTGGGGTGAGTCTTGTATTCATTAATGATCGCAATATTTACTGAATGAACGTGGCGTTGAGTTTGGCCAATTTAGTGTGCTTAACTATGGACCTTTGGTGGATGAAATAGTTGTATTATTTCAAGGAGGCATGGGTCAAATACTCAAATCACCGAGTTGAGTATTCTATTTTGTATTAATTTTATCAAATTCAATAATATCAACGATTTCAAATTTAAATTTAAATTTTGAAATATTAATAGAATAGAAAAATTATAGCATTTGTGACACTAAAAATTTGTGGAATTGAAACCTTGAGAATCTTTTTATTAGGAAATAACATGATTTTACAAAAAAAAAAAAATTTAACTACAAGTACATATTTTAAAAAAAAAATTTCATTGCAGTCTTAAATACTATTACCATTATACGTGTATGGATCAAATGGTATAAATACTACCTATTTTAGGAAAGTAGTACCTAAAGGGATAACCGACACCTTATCTATGAGGGGTCGTTTGGATGGGTGGGGAATAGGTAGGAATAACAAATCCTAGGACTAAATTTAAGGAAAAAGTGAGATTTCGGGAAGTGTGGGAAGAGTGCTATTCCGGGACTAAGAATGTTGTTTGGATTGTGACTTTAAGAATAGCATTGGAAAGTGTGAAAAGTAGAGAGAAAAGTGTTGTTGGGAAGAGTGTTGTTGGAAATAGTGCTATTTCTAGGATTAGCTATTCCTGGTATTGGTAATTGCGTTTGGATGAAAAATTTAGTCCTGAGATTAGCTATTCGGGGGAATAGGCTATTCCCAAATGATCCAAACGACCCCTGAACTATATATTCTAATGGATTTCTTTACTGGAGACAAATGGAGCTCCGTCCCATTAGCTGCACTTAATTAGCTATTGGATTCTAATGGATTTCTTTACTGCGCACCATTCATTGTTGTTTTAAATTAAAGCAAACGTTTTATTTTATTTTTGTTTTATATGAGTTGCGTACATGAATTTTTCTAATACTTCACAAGGTTTTTAAAATTTTGGCTTAACCTTATAAAATATTTGTTGATATCGTTCCTTGACAGCTTCTGTCAAATTCTCAAAAAAAAAAAGAAAAAAAAAGAAAAAAAAAAAAGAATTGTTGATATCTCCATCTGCAGTTACCTGCAAAATCACAAAGTTTTTTTTTTGCCTTAAATTAATTTATATAATTATATGCTAGGACTGGTCCATCCATCAAGGACATGAAACCAACAACTCCTCCCCAGTCATTATTTTTTAAAAAAATATATATTAGTTATGCCCTTATCCTACCACTTGTTTCATTGCCATCATCAACTTGTTTCAATCCCAACGGTTAGTAATGACAAAAACGCTTGTATCCTCCTAATTATTATTTTCTTTTACTAGCATAAGATGCACTCATATGTGGACAAATAAAGAAATAAAATAATGTAAGACAATAAAAATATGTTTCTTAATTTATCAGCGTTACAAATAGATGTGCTATTCAATTTGTTTCTATATTAGATGAGAAACCAATCCATAGTGTTTATTCGTTTGGCGATTCATATCCAACCACAGATCAAACCGATCGAACGGTAGAGGAAAAAAAATTACAATCTCCCAACCTGACCTTTTATATGAATGTTTAATTCCTTTTATATGAATGTTTAAAACCTTTCGCTGGGTGCATTTATAAGTAGTAGAGATTACAATATTAATTGGATATATATTACATTAAAGGAAACAAGATTTTTTTTTTTTCTCAAGTGAAAGCCCGTAGCCGGGTCGGTGTACAACGGATGAGTTGATAATATTTTATCAAAATTAGAATCCAACCCAACAATACTGAGTTAGAAAATAAATTTTTAGTTAACCCAGCATAATCCAATCCAACCCGTCGTTTTTTTATGAGTTAAATAGATTTAATGGGTAAAAAATTTGATTAAATAAATTGTACACGTCAATCATTTTATGGCTATTACTCTCTAGTTTGAGATAAATTGGAGACGCATTCGAAGCATCTTTCAATTTTCAAGGCATTGCGTGAGGCAAAGAGAATGTAGGTGGCTATGGAGGAGATCAACGCGTTGTGAGAGAAGAGATTTGTGAATAGGGACATGAGTAAATGTGAGGTAGAGATGAGTAAATAAAGCGATAAACTGGTGGGTTGGAATATATACAAATTAGTAGAACAAAATCCGTAACTCAACCCCGAGTAACAGATTTTTCAAAATTAGAATCCATACCCGACTCAATATCATGTTAAACCCGGTAAAAAACGGTTTAGGTAAGGTGGGTTGAACGGATTGAACAGGTTGACAGGTTAAACGCACACAGAGCTGGCTGTTACAATTAATTAAGCCAAGAAATATTATTATAATTATTAGTAGACTGTTATCCTGAACATGAGCGTAAGAATGAACAACTCAATCTGATACAAGAGCAAATTAACTCTCTTTGAAAGCGAAAAGTGTTGTTACGTACAGACTTAGAAACTTCATTTATTTGCTCCACTAAGAGGTGAGACGGATGGCCCTGAGATGAGACGGAGTGAGAAAAAAAAAATTGATGCAAATTTAAATATATTTAGTTAATGTCAAAACAAATAAAATAAATAATTCAAAATAGACTTATTCATATCGTTCTATGCCGTGTCTTTAATCGTATTTTGTCTCAAACGTGCAAGTAGAATAACAACCAAGATAATCTGGAGAATTGTCAGTTCTTAGAACATGATCTTAGAAATGACTGCAGAAAGTCTCTAAAAATATATGGCAAAATATTTTTAGTGTACTTAAGAATTGTATTTGGAATTTGGAAAAGATTTGAATAAATATCTAAATATGAATTTTCATACAATGAAAATAGTATTGTTTTATTTGTTTCCACGTGAATATTTTTATCTAATGAAAATAAATAGGCTGCGTTTACATATCAAATGAATCAATGACTAGGACAATCAATAATAAATTTCTGATTTAATTGGATAAATCACGGACTGATATAAATTTATCAATGGTATAGTGGGGATTAAAGACATTAATTCGATTTGAATAATGAATGATTAATTTCAGAAGATAAAATGTCAAATAATATTTCATAAATGAATTCATTAAAAGAATTTTGAGTTTTCTACTATATATTCAACAAGACATGAATTTGATGGAACTCTACATTGGATCTAGAATTTCCGATTTTGGGACTAGGATCACCTCCTTACCATTCACTCCCCAACCAGATCCTCTGGTCGGCAGAGGATCCAGACCGTCTGATTTAATCTCAACGGCTAAAAGGGAGTCCAGTGAATTCCACCACTCCCGAAAAAAATATTGGCCCGAAAAAATGAACCGTTGAGATTAAATCGGACGGCTCGGATCACGCGCCGACCAGGTGATCCGCACATTTCTGCCGACCAGAGGATCCGAGTCCCACTCCCCCTAGTCTTGCCTCCCCTTCCCAAGTCGTGCCTCCCCTCTGCTATTTCTTTCTAGAACAATACCTTATTTTGAATCAATATTTTTAAAACCAGACAATACGTCTAACCGATAGTTCGAGGTTTAACCGGTCAAATTGGTTGAACCCATGTAAAAACTGAATAATGCTACAAAGGGATATATTTAAAGAAATACTAAAGTTCAATATATGGGACTGATGAGGTATGTCCAATACGATCGTTCTAATATTTTTAAAATTTCAAATGAGCAATCCAAACCGATCAATTTTTTTTTTATATTGAAAATTAATAAAAAACTAAAATTTGTAGTTTTTTCCAATTTCTTACTATTTTTTGTATTTTTCAAAATCATTGTTATTGGGGTGTCCATAATGTTTGTATCATGTATTTTAGAAAATACCGCAAAAATTATAAAAAATAAAATTGAAAACAAAAATATACAATTTAGTTTCTTATGAGTCTTCAACACGGATAACAAATTGAACAGATCGAATCAGTTATTTGAAATTTAAAATGTGAGAACGATCCTTTTATTCTTTTATATTGGACAATAACATTTCTCATATATTAATATGTTGACGTCATTTGTCAAAATTTAATGGTAACACTCTATTCTCACATGTGGGAGGCATTGGAGTTCGATTCAGTGATGATATTTACGTATTTAGTTATAACATTTTTACATACTACGGAAAATAAACCGTTCAGTCCATTGTCCAATTTTCCCGGTTTAGTTGATTTGAGGTTGGTTCTAACGGTTCAATAGCAATCCAATTTTTGAAGGGAAATGAGCGACTAATATCCGGTTCCGGTTAAATTGGTTGAACTGGCCGGCCCAGTCCAGTTATTAAAAATAATGGTTAGAAGGAACCGGAAATGATAACCATCATCCATAAAAAAAAGTCATCCATGCCACCCAATAGATTTTTCCGCACTCATTCCCTACGCGGGCTCCCTCTTTTTCCGCGTGTTTCCCTCTTCTCTCCGCGCGCTCTCCCTCCCCTCTGCTCCCCTTCCCCTCTCCTCTCCTCCCCCCTCTCTCCTCCCCTCTCTCCTCCCCTCTCTCCAGTGGATTTTTCTACTCATCTCTCTCTCTGACCAAAAAGTCATACCATTTGAACCCGTTAGTTTTTTTAATCCTACCACTTACAGTAACAAATTGAACACTTACAACAATAAAAACGAAGAGACAAATATTAGTTAAATAGAGAAACAAAATGAACAAATACAACATATAAACTGAACAAATATAACAACTAATTGAACATATATAACAAACAACGTGAATCTAGACAAAAGATAAAAGTGAACATAAATATATGAGCAAAGTGCAAATATAACACAAATAAATTAAACAGAAATAAGAAATAAATTGAACAGATATAACAAAGAACGTGAACTTAAGCAAAAAGTTATAGCACATATAAAAAATAAACTGAGCATATAAAATAAATAAAATGAACACACATACCAATAAATTGAATAGATATAACAATACATAGAACATATATAACAAATACCGTGAAAACTCATAAAAAAATGAACATAAAAAATAAATAAATTGAACAGATATAACAAACAACATGAACTCATAAAAAAAATGAACATAAATAAATAAATTGAACAAATATAACCAATAAATTGAACATAAATAACAATAAATTGAACATATATAACAAACACCGTGAACTCGTAAAAAATGAACATAAAAAACATATATAACAAACACCATGAGATAGAAGGGAGTAAACTAAAAGGAAGGGCCAGTGAGAAAGGAAAAAAAATAAATAGAAGTAGAGAGCGGAGAGAGGGAGGGAGAGATGAAAAACTTACGAAGGAAAGGAGAGAAGAGATGGGAGACTTGCCTGGGAGCGGAGGGAGGGAAGAGCGAAGGAAAGGAGGGGAGACGCGCTCGGATCAGAAGGGAGGGGAGACGCGCTCGAATCGCTGGATCTGGTCGGGTGCCGAAAAAAAAGAGGTCAATGAGTCGGGATGACGCGGATGAAGCTGGGTTGGATTGGATGGTAATAAGCAATTTCCGGAAGGAACTGCCTCCGATCGGTTACGGGCTATCATAAATAAAGTAATACAAATAAATCAATATCAACTATCATCTATCAAGTAGGCAAATTAAAATAATAAATCATAAATGATTAATTCATTAATTGCCCACAGGAACCTATCTCCGTCAGCATTTCACACGCGCGATAAATGCAAAGTCATAAATTAACACGTACAGAAACTTGCCACCTACCGCTTGAGCATGGGTATAGGGAACAAAACTGATTAATTATGCGATTAAATTAATCAGGTTGTCTGACAAACGAACAATTGTATTTTTTGGCAGGTTGAACCTGCAGCACTTTCACATAAAAAAAAAAGGTTGCAGCTGGTAGCATCAGTAGTGTCGGATCTAGGCATTTTAATTTTAAGCTGGACACAAATTAATATTATAAATTTATTGAACTGAATATCATAATTTTTAACTCCGCCACTGCTTGTTTCCATGCCGAGCGGAATTGATGGATGATTTGAGTTAATTGAGCGGCTTGTTCAGCGATGGCTAGGTTGTCTAGCTAGGCTGAGAAGACATACGATCAAGCAACCGAGTAAGATTATCCGTTGATATATAGTTTGAACAAAAAAGGTGACACCTTGCCGTTAAGACAGAAAAGCCATCTGAATGATATTGGAGAGAACTTAGAATCTAGCTTAGGGAGTTTATGTATTGTTGGACTATTGTGGAAGGTTGAATAAAGTGGATTTTTAAGTAAACCATCAATAATTGGGTTTCATTTCTATAAAAAACAAAAAAAAAAATTCAGTTTTTGCATTGTCTTATCACAACCCCTCTTTTTATCCAGGATTGAGACCGACTGTGTTGAAACAATCAAACAACATAGGCAGAGTTTAAGTAGCTCATCATTCATCAATGATTCTCTATTTTCAGATTTTGGGCTAGTACCTATAAGGCCGATAAGGCCTCACGTTGATGGGCTTTGTATCAACAAGTATAGTTATCAATACTTTTCTATGTTAATATGTTATCTTCAACATTCAAAAGAAAAAAAAAAAAAAAGGAATCTATATCTTATTTTTGTTTTTATTTAAAAAATTTGACTTGACAGATATATTCCATATCATTTAAATTATCTGTATGTCAAATATTATATTTCATTTCGATGGCAATCGAAAGAAAAATTAATCCCAGATCATTAATTTGGTCAGTATAGCTCTTCAAGCAAAGCAATATAATATAAAGTTAAGAGTGATGTTATGCATGCTATGTGCGTAGTGTCTAATATATACAAATAAATATTGTTTAATCTATTTTTAGCAGATACTTTTTAAGATGACCATTGGTAAACGGTTCAAATTCATTGAAATTACTATCTACCATCTCTCCATGTGTCAGCATGTCCAATCGTGTTTATATTTGTTCATTTTATTCATTTATATGTCTAGTCTATGTTCACCTTTATTCAGTTATGAGTTACATTTTTTTTTTATTTTTAGATTTTTATATGCATATTAAACTTATTTTTATTGAAATTATTTGCTTGTATGTGTTCTCTTTGATTATTTAAATATTCACTTTGCCTATTTTATATGTTTATTTTGTTTAAGCAATGGCAAAATTGTAAATTATAGTTATAATTTTTGCAAATTCATTACATGACCATGTAATGACATAATTTATGTCAACTTTTACCGGCCAAATGTAGGTCCCCTGCTCTGTAACAGATCCAATTTTAAGCAATTCTATACCCGAGCCAAACCAATATTGTCAAGCAGCAGCATAATAGTATCAATTGGTTCTTATCAATATTGTCGGATTTCGAACATGTGAGCTTTCACTTAAGATATATTGCTCTTTGTCATTAGATCAAAAACTGGTTCTCAGATGATATTATGTTTTAAAAGAAAATATCTTTATTTGTATCATACTATCATTATTTTAAATTTTAATCGAGAAAAAAAAACAACAAAGCTCTAAAAGATTTGAAAATTTTCTATCTACAACATGATGGCCTTGATCAAAATGCGGGATTTTTATTTCATTTCAATTGATTTTTTTTTTATGATTTCGTTGGATCTAATAACATAAAAACTCCAATCAAATGACACCGAATCTATTCATTTTAATCAGAAAACTTCTAATGAAATGAAATGAAGTCCACGTTAAAAAAAAATTAAAAAGGTTTTTAATCAGGCGGATCTGTTTTATTTTTTTCCATTTTATATCTTATCTAGAAGACAGCAGAACAAATGATGTCAGGTGCCATACTTCAAAGATGATGACAATTGACAAGTAAAACCCACCAAATATTAGCAGCTGCTGAGTCCACCATTCTCCAGTGGTTGACAACAGGAATAACAACACACAAACTTGTCACAGGAAATTTCTATTTCTCAATAGTCTCTCCTTGGCAAGTACCTTCTATTTTCAATTGTTTCATTTCTTGGCAATCAAATTTACTGGACAGAAACAACAAAGTCGAAGTCTCCTCCCTTCTTTAAATAAATAATAAAAAGCAAAAAGAAAAAAAGAGAAGAGAAGAGAAAGACAAAGAAGCTCAAGATCATCGCTCATGGCAGCGCCGACTCTAGTGGAGAAGTGCATTGAGGCGGCCACGGCCTCGGCGGAGGCGGTGGAGAGGTGGCGGAGGCTGCGCCGCACTCTCGAGCGCCTCCCTTCCCACCTCGCTGATCAACTCCTCGCTCGCTTGATCAGTCGGAAACTGGCCTTTCCCTCCTTGCTAGAGTATTTTCTCTTCTCTCAGTACCTTTGTTCTATCTGCTACTTAGATCTACTTGTTACAATCTGTTGATACGTAAGTAATTCAGTAAATCCAGTAATATGACTTCTTGTTTCAGTGTGATGTGGATTTGCAAATAATTCCAGGAATTGTGCTAGGCTATGAGAATATCAGAATACTGAGCTTCTTGTTAAATATATACTTTCTTAATTTCATCTGATCTGCTCGATTGTACTCAGTTTCCTTTCAAGTGATAAGTTTAGTGTTGTAGTTACTGAAGATTCCATAATTTCTAAAGAACTCGATAAATATATTAGTTATGTGTACCTTTTGGTTCTTTATTGTTGCAGAGTTTTTCAGCATTCAGTTGAAGCGATCGATTTATCTGGACAGAAAATGGTGGATGGTGAATGGTTAGCATACCTCGGTGCTTTTCGATGTTTGCAATCACTAAAGCTTGCGGACTGCCGAGGTGTCAGTAGTTCTTCAATCTGGCCACTTGCTGGTACGAGCTATAATTGTTTATCAATTGAGGTCTGTTTTGCGTATTTCTATAAAAACACATATCTTTAATACTTCCTGTCCATTTTAAGAATCTATTGATTACGTTCTTAAGTTTACATAAAGGCAAATAATGGAGAAGGATGATTGGCCTGGCATCATCGTAATTCAATTGAATCAGGGGTTCAGAGGATACTTCAGTTATTTGCATCATTAGTTTGACTAGTATTTTGAGATTTAGGTTGGTATTACTGAAAATCTTTCAATGTTTGGATTTACTATGTAGTTCTTCCAGAGTAGATTGCTAACTATTTTTAATGTTACTTCTGAAATTGTACAGGTTTTGTTTCTGAAGCAAAATTAGCATTAATTTGTTGTAACAAGAATTAGATAATGAGCAAAACACCTTGGAATTTCTTATTTTAGTGCTAACATCAATTGTCAAGAGTAAGTAATTTTGTTGTATTTTTCTTTTCTTAACAGGTATCGATGTATTAAAGGAGTTAGACCTGTCAAGATGTGAAAAATTTACTGATGCTGGTGTCAAGCACATCATAACCATCCAAAGCTTAGAGAAACTGCACTTGTGCCAGACTGGTGTGACTGCTAGCGGGGCCAGACTCCTTTCTTCCCTTAGCAACCTCACTCTTCTAGATTTGGGGGGCATTTGTGTCACCGATGAGGCTCTCTCATCATTGCAGGTATAACCTTTTTGTACTTTTTGTACTTCATGTTTTAACCAAGACCTCCTTTTATAAGGGCTTAGCATCCAAAGATGTCATAACTCCCATTTAATTTTAACCCAAACACTTCCCAGCAGTTCTGTTATCTCCCTATTTGTATTTTCTAAATTTATATGCACTTCTTGCCCCTTTGTGGACTTCTGAGTTCAGACCCATTCCCAATGGAGTGCGTAATTTCCTTTCTGCTGCACATTTTCTTAAGGGAGGTGCTAATACTGGACCTCTTTCATGCAGTCTGTGTTTCAAAAATGATGGCTTCCTTTGACACTATGCTAGATATATATTCCTTACCTGACAAGGTATATAGGTTTTTGAAACATTCAAGTTGATTTTGTCCTAGATATCAGATATACCTGCATTGTGCTTAGGTTGAAAAATACGAGCTTATAACCCCATTAAACATGGAAAAGTACTTTTTTATTTTTTGCTCCCTGTTTTCTTGAGGATAGTCCAACTGCTGGATTATCACTCCCAATTGTCCCAAAAATACTTTCAAGCTTCTGCATTCATTTGCTTAAAAATCCCAGATCAAGCTTCTGCATTCATTTGCTTTAAAGAATGCCTGATTATCTCCTTCTTAAATGTTGAGCTGTGATGTTTGAGGAAGAAAGGAGTAGTTTTGATATTGTATTGTTGCATGATATTTGTTGTTTACATAAATGAATTCTTCTTTGCTATTCTGTTTGGACTTATATTTACCTGCTGATGCAGGTCCTTACAAAACTCGAGTACTTGGATTTATGGGGAAGCCAAATCTCTGATGCTGGTGCCACCATTTTAAATGCCTTCCCTAGACTTAATTATGTCAGCCTGCTATGGACCAGTGTCACAACCGTACCATTTCTCCCTTTGTTAAAGACCCTTAACATGAGCAATTGCACCATTGATTCCATATTTAATGGGCCCCACCCTTCAGGTGGTGTGCCTCTATCCAAGCTCATTGTCTCCGGGAGCAAGTTTGAGAATGCAGAGAAAGCGCTTTCTGGCATTGATTTCAATTCTCTGACTTATCTCAACTTCTCTGGAAGTTTGTTGAATAACTTCGATTTCTTAGAAAAAATGGAAAATTTGGAGCACTTGAATCTGAGTTTCTGTGGAATTGGCAACACTACATTAGAAACTATTGCAAAAAATGGAAATAGTTTGAGATATTTGGACTTGAAGAAAACCAAGGTCACCTCCTATGGAATTTCAGTTTTGGCTGGTGCAGTACCAAACCTGGAATATCTCTCTTTGGCCAGCACAATGATTGATGACTCGGCTCTCTCTTATATCAGCATGATGCCTTCCCTGCAAACCTTGGATTTGAGCTACACAAGCATTAAAGGTTTGTTAATTCATTTATTTATATTGAACATAAGCTCTCATTATATTCAAATAACTCAAAGGTTGACCTTTTCCATGCCAGGTTACATTTACCATGGCAATAATCCAGTTAAGGTGCTGTCTGCTTGTAGCCTTACGAGTCTAAATCATTTGGAGAGCTTAAATTTGGAGGGGATCCAACTGAGAGATGAAACCATAAGACCCTTATCAAAACTTAGAAATCTGAAATATTTAAATTTGAGAAGTGAATACCTGTCCGATTCATCATTCCTAACATTAGCCTCTATCTCAGGCTTGAAATACCTAGGATTTCAAGGTGCTGTTTTGACCGATTCAGGATTTCTCTCTTGTGTGCCCCATGAAGACCTGAAAAAACTTAATTTAAGAGATTGTTGGCTATTGACTCAGGAGGCAATATCCTTGTTTTGTAAAAGATACCCTAATATTGACTTGGAGCATGAGCTAGTCTTCCAAGTTAATACAAAAACAACACATTTTCAAAACCAAGTTAAACAAAGAAGGACAAAGAAAGAAGAGCCAAGAGGGGCTTCGAAGGTTCCTTTTGCAGGTGAGTTTACTACGGATTTAAGGTTTAAAAATATGCCTTAACTGTTCTGAAGAATCATAGTTTTGAATTTGTAATCATATCTGATGGACGTTTTTTCCCTCCTTGGAATAGATGAGAGGATAAGGTACACAATAGAGGAATTAATGCAACTGCAAATTGTCGGGGAGCCTGGTTCTGACATTAATCTCTCTCATATTCCTCCTGAGCTGAAGAGGATTGATTGAGCTATCTTTGAGGAATACAACTCTGACCCTTAAAAACAAATACAAAAATAGTAATAAAGGAAAAGGGCTGCCACAAAACACTAAAGTGTAATCTGACATGGAAGCAAAATCTTGATATTAGGTAGAAGTGTAGTGGAATGTAGACAGATATCTTAGATGAATTCATTTGAATTGAGGATTTGGATTTGTTATGTGCAATTTGAATGTTATGTTACTGTAATTGTATTTTCTGTTTTTAATGGGGTACCTGCATAGTTGTGAGTTTCCAGTTCTTGCTGGCGATGATTTTGCACTTAAGAGTACTTGATCTCTTTCTGTCGTTAAGTAGACTCAGTTACTGAGTTCATCATTTTGCACTTGACCTCCTTTCTTTTTTGTTTTTGGTGGCTCCATTTTAACCAAATTGGATTTCAGAAGTGGTGAAAGTCTTTACCATTATGATTCCTGCAATTAGAATGGACCCTTGTCCTCGTGGCATGCCTCATTGGCCACTGATTACAGAAACCACATATAGTTCTTGCTCGGTATTATGCACTACCATTTATATGAGGTCCTTCACATAAAACATCTAATTGAAATCGCAAACGAATAGGTAACCTCTTTCTTTTTCTAGTACAAGTACTGACAGATAGAGTATGAAGGTAGGAGCCATAGACCAAAATTCTGAAATGAAGACTAGTGTTAGAGTTTCTCACCTTAAAATATTTACGTTGCTAATAATTTTCCAGCTCTCTTTGCTAGGCAGATAGAATCTGAGACCTCATTGTCAATATCAGCCTAGTGACAAAATACCTAATTTAAGATCCAAAGTTCAAACGGATCCTAACCCGCTAAAATTTCTAATAATCGACCCGTTAATTTATTTTAACTAGCCCCGCCACAGCTTATCTTCAGTTTACCAATTCTTCACCGCTACTTGACTGCTCACTTCACCTCAGAATCCTCTCCTTCTAATCTCATGGCGATCCCAATTGCTCCTCCCTCCATTTCCATCCGACCAACGCTTCTCCATTCCACACCTCCCTGCACCAACCCAAACTCCACTCCACCACGGCCGCGTCCATTTGAGCACTACAAGAACCAAGTCATTCGCTTAGCTGAGCAGGGCCAGCTCGACTCAGCTGTCAAAACCCTCTCTTCCATGCCATACAAACCTGATCGGGAATCCTCCTATGTTCTCCTCCAATCATGCATTCGCGAGAATGACCTATACCATGGCGGAGCGGTGCACCGGCTTTTGCTCTCCTCTGGCGTCAAACTTGACGCCGCCACTTCCAATTCTCTCATCACCCTCTACTCCAAATGCGGCGATTATAACATGTGTTATTCTGTCTTCTCTGAACTAGGTATAATTTGTAGGATGTTATTCATTGTTATATGAAATGTGAATCTATCTGGGAACTGTGTTCACTAATTTCTTGATGCATTAAATTAGGGGCTGATTGTGACTTGTTCTCATGGGCTGCTATCATCTCCTCAGCTGCTCAAAATGGAAGGAAAAAGGAAACACTTGAACTGTTCTGCAAAATGCTCAAGTCAGGGTTTACACCAAAACTCTACATCTTTTGTACTGTTATAAAAGCATGTTCAAGCCGTGAGTTTTTCTGGCTTGGTCGGGTCATTCTTGCATCTGTTATAAAGAACGGGTCATCAAGGAAAAATGAGATTATGGTTCGTTATTTGATAGACATGTTTGCTAAAAATGATGATTTAAAGTCTGCACACAAGGTGTTCGATGGATTGTCTGATAAGAATGTGGCTCTTTGGACTCAGTTAATTACTCGATATGGTCAAAAGGGTTTTGTTAAGGAGGCCATTGAGTTATTTGTAGAAATGTTGCTTGATGGCAAGTTTGAGCCTGATCATTTTACCTTAAGCAGTGTTCTTTCGGCATGTGCAGATATGGGATCTGTAAAGTTGGGGAGACAATTTCATGCATTTGCCATTAAAACAGGTACAATTGATTTACCTGTTAGTTGTGCCTTAATTGACATGTATGCAAAATATGGAAATGGAGAGTCCATGAAGGATGCAAGGAAGGTGTTTGACAAAATGACTGTTCAAAATGTCCTGTCCTGGACAGCTCTCATGTCAGGTTATGTGCAACTTGGAGAGAACAAGGAAGCTCTGGACCTATTTATTGAGATGATTTTGGAAGGGTTTGTGAAGCCAAATGATGTCACCTACTCCAATATCCTAAAAGCTTGTGCAAATCTGTTGGATATGGGTTTGGCTAAACAAATCCATGCCCATATTACAAAGTTGGGCCTCTGTTCTGTTAACTCTGTCGGCGATGCCTTGATGAGCATGTACTCTTACTCTGGTTTTATGGAAGAGGCTTATAATCCTTTTAACTAACCTCCCACCCAAAATATGGTGTCTTACAATAGCATCGAGCAGGTATAAATGCAGGTACATTTGCTGGCCTCTTAAATGTGTTCAGTGAAATCTGCTGAAGCATCACACAATGAAGTTCGACCATTACGGGTTATGCAACACATGGTTATGCTGAGAACCTTTATCTGTTCAATGAAATGATTTCGACCAGTGCGAAACCAAATTATGCTACACACGCAGCTATGCTGACAGCTTGTAGCCATGCAGCTGAAGTACACCAAGGAAATGAACCAGCTGATCAACTGAGGAAGTACTTCTCCAACACAGTGAAAAGAAAGTAGTTTTAGCTTTCTGGTGTTTAGAGGTTTCAATTTCAAAACTGATAAGTTGCAAGAGTTCACAGATTGGCATAATTGATCAAGTTTATTTCTAAGGCGACAGGCCAGGGCATTAATAGGGATCGTAGGTTTAGTAATGGTACTGGGAAAGTTGCAGTCAATATTAGTTGTAAATTGTTGTTACTTGTTTCATCTATTGCAAAATCAGATTTTCCCTTGAAAGGAGAAGAATGCTCATTAATTATGTCTTGTAAGTGCAAGCCAAGGATTATATGTTATTTTATGGAAAACTATTAACTGGATTTGTTTGTTCATGATTTGAGGAACTAAATAACATGATTAACGTGTTTAGTTAAGAAATAAGTCACAGTTGCTATTCACATGCCTAAGTATAAGATTTTTCTTACGGCAGAAGCTCATTGAGGCCCATATCTTTAACTGATCTTCAATTCTTCTGTCATTTACGCACACTGATGTGCTCTTCCATGTTTAATCATATTTACACTATTTCAATAATAAAATACTTATTGTGGTAAACATGTAGAACAGCATTTTAAGGTTAAGGTTGCACAGTATATCTTGAAAATAGGTGCCAGCAAACTTCATTCCATGTCAATAAATATCTTTATCGAGTTCCAGTAATTGTTAGTCTTCATATATTTATATTACGGATATCACCCGATTATGACTAAAAAAAATAGAAGTATATGAATTTTATCCGTACTGTATTAAAATCGTGAATTAAAAACTGTATGGAATTATTTCTGAATCAAATTATACATATCATATTGGGAGCCACAATGATGGAAACATTATAAATTTATACTGTTTTTTGTAATTTAAACGTTCGTTCATTATTTTTCTGATCTCTCTCTGTGGTGTGCATGTTTGGTATGCTAAGTGCACAGGCCGCCCTTTTCCTAAAATCGGCAAATCAATATACCTCATACTGTGTTAATGTGTTTGGTCTAATGGCACCAAAAAATGATGCCTAATTTGTTTGGCACGTTTACAACAGACCTCCAAATTTTTTAACAGAATTTATTTTCATTTGCGTGTCCAAATGCAACACACACAAGATTTGTGGGCTGAGTTTTCTCAGAGATGGCTCCTGAATCTCTGAAGAGACTTTGATCAGCAATTTCAGCTGCCAACCCCAACATCATCCTTGTCATATTAATAGTATGACATGCGCAACCATTTTTTCAACATTTATTTATTGGCCCTACTACCAACTTGAGGGGCTAATTATAGGCAGCTGACGTGGATAGAACCAAACACCACATGAGGAGAGAAGGCCTAGTAATTTTTCAGAAGCCTTCTCTTTGTAATTGCAACTGGTGACTCAAAATTGAAAAGTTGAGATGCATTTATGCTTTTTGAGGTTTTGACACGTCGTTACCGAGAGCAACCATAAGTCCCAGTTGACTTTTTATTGTCTAAAATTGCATTTCTTTGAGTTAAACTTTCTACCTTCTAAGGAAGTTCAAGAATACACACCCCCAAGTCACTTTTGAAGCAATCATGATTTAAATACAAAATGGAACCTAAAGCATGATTTGAACTACCCGAGTCATTGTCTCGTAATAAATCCCATTTCCAGTTCCTGCATACATCATTGAATACAAATTATTTTTTTCAGTTTTATTCCACAAAGGTCTCTTTCATGTTTATTTAGCTGACAATGACAACACCACAAAGAACTGAAGAAGACAAAATTAGCCCCAACAAGAAAAACTGTATACCTATTTAGAATTTATACCTAGTTAGCTCACTCTTTCTTTTAAGAGGTCTCTATAATAAAACTACACAAACCGGCAAAGTGAAAATGAAAAATTTTACATAAGAAAGAAAGGAAAAAAGAAAATTCAAAACATGTTGTTCCACTGAAGAACAATAATGGAGTACAACACCAGGGGACCAGATCAAATCCTAACTTATCTCTATCTACAAACTTAGCCACAACATCAATTGCTACACATTTTCATAATTGCAACCTCAAACCAAACACTTATTGACTCAAAGACATATACATTTGCAAAACATAAAATTAAACATGACAAGTTGACAATCATTTAGGACTTGAATGGAAACTCACATAACGATCTCAGGCTTCAAAATGCTGGACTTGATCTCCTTGTGAGGCAGCACCACACCTCCATTACTGTAAACCTCATCTCCAACATGCACATCTTCCCCTAGAATCGTCATATTTTCAATGCGGGCCCACTGACCCACTGTTGAGTGCCAGCCGATAATACTGCTAGTAACACAAGCATGCTTCTTGATCCTTACACCTTTCATGACACTGCACCTAGAAAGTCTCACTCCGGGTTCGACCACACAACCAGGTCCCACTGCCACATCTGGCCCGATGAGGCAACCTTCTCCAATAACTGCACTCTCATGCACCAATACATTACCGACTATATGAACCCCCTTGGCAAGTTTAGATGGTGAATTTTTTCTGAGTGAATCTAGGTAAAGTCTAAGACCAGTAATGTAGTCTCTCGGCTGGCCTATATCCATCCAAAATCCAGGAAGAACCATTGCATACAATTTCTGGTCACTTGCAATTTTGGGGAAGATCTCCTTTTCAATGGAGGTGGGTTTGAGTTCAATTCGATCAAGGACGGAGGGGTTTAACAGGTAAATTCCAGCATTAATTTTGTTTCCCACAAATATTTTCGGCTTCTCTACAAAACGCTCAACTTTTCCCGTTCCTTCCTCCATCACCACCACACCATACTTGGAAGGTTCATCAACCTAACACATGAAATTTTGAAGTTCTAATTGAAAGAGAAATTGACATGATGATATTGACAGCAGTAACATTCAACCAATTCCTATTTAAAAAAAAAAAATAATGAGAAAAGAACAATCCACTTGCATTTAGAGTTTATGCCACCTTAATTTTTTTTAGAGTCCCTCAATACCTAACTAAAAGTCTAAAACACTTAGAATTCAGATCAAGATGATGATTAGGTCAAAAAGGACACATAAAATTCAAGGGTTGAAATTGCATTATTTGCAAGGGAAAAGTAGGTGATTAAAATGTTTACCTTGGTTACCATAATTGTGGCCTCACCCCCATGAGACTTATGAAATTGTATCAACTGGGAAAACGGGTATTCGCTAATGACATCACTGTTTAGCACAAAAAAGGGTTCACCAGTCCCATCAACAAGCTTGTCCCTGGCCAGAGCGAGAGGCCCAGCGGTCCCCAGTGGCTCAGTCTCTTGGGAGCATGTTATTTTAATAGCTAGCTGATCCTCAAAATCCTTCAAGAAATTGAGCATCACCTAATTGCAAAAGTAACTTATGAGTAGATTGCCACCCAGAAATACATTTATAATACCTATCTGAAGGAAAAAAAGAGTTTTCAGTGAATTTTTCACTAACCTCAGGCCGGTAATTTATTGCAAGAACAACCTCTGTCACACCTACATCTTTCAATGCTTCAATCTGAAAATTTTAATTGAAGCATGTAATACATACAGCAATTTCATTTCAGAATAAGAAAATAATTTGTAAAATTAATTGGAAGTACCTGGTGCAAAATCATGGGCTTATTGGCAAAATCGACTAGCGGCTTAGGCACACTAAGTGTGAGAGGTCTAAGGCGTGTGCCGAATCCACCGACAAGAATCAAAGCCTTCATGATTAATCCTCAATTCCACTTCTCTTCTACAATCCTACAGAAGAGAGGATTCAGAATTTATACCAGTGCCAGACACTGAATTTCAACTCAAATTGAGAAGAAAGTAAAGGTCTTTACAAAATAATTTAAGGAGAAAGCAAAGGTTAAAGTACATTCATGAGTGTATATTGAGAAAGAGATGACAACTGGAGTTCCTTACTGAAGAAGCAAGAAATTACCGTTACAAATACAATATCACTGGTCAATGGTCAACTAATAACAAAGGGTATTTCTTTCTCTTATAACAAGAAGCGAAAATAAAAAAAAAAAATAATTATGATCATTTATTTATTATAGCATTCAGCATAGTGCAGTGTCTCATTTCAAGGATTGCTACACTAAAATTGCCACAATAGAACTGAATTATTAAATAATATGAGAAGAAAAATAAAATAAACAGTGTAAAAAAAAAACATGGTTTGGAAAATAAATCACCCGATGCCGATCCGATACGAGGGAGGTGGGTTGGAATGGATATGCATTTTTATCTTACCTTTCCGTCGACTCGTGTTGAATAGAGGGAGTCACTTGGATTAAATTGAATTGGGTTAGAGAGATAGCGAGAGAGCGAGAGCTAGAGAGCTCGCCATAACCGTCCGGACTGGAATAAAAAGAGAGAGAAATGAAGGGTTTGGGAAGGAAACCAATGAAGTCAGGATCGATATTCGATATAGGACACGAGAGAGAAAAATAAACAAGGAAAAATTGAAGTCCGGATTTTACGTGCCATCTATCCAATGTATTGAGTGTTCGAAAAACGGTGTAGTCAATTATGTTGCAGCCTTTTAGAACTCTCTTTTAATTATTTTTCAGTTTTTATTTATTATAGATAATTGGTATCTACCATCTTTTCAATTACCATTCAACCATCCAACATGTCAGCACCTTCTTCTTGGATCGAGTGGCTGATCTTCTTCATTGTCTATTTCCACTTATCTCTCACTCCAAACCCTAGCCGCTAGAGAGAAAGAGAGAAAATAGCACAGTGAATGAGAAGTAATTTTACTGACGCCAGATTTAGATCCAAGTCTTGATTTGATTTCGTCTCCATTGGATCTGACAAGATTCATTAGTCAATATCGCAAGTCAGAGAGAGGGGTGAAAACTGTTGATCATGTCAAGATAGTTTTACAATATGTGTGTTTGTTCACGTGAGTGAACAAGAGATGACCAAACTAATTCGGAATAAGAAGCTTGCTCATTCCTTATTCTCTAAAAAAGTGGAATTAGAATAAGGGGTTGAACAAGCCTTGTTCTTATTCCATGGTTTGTTTAGTTTGCATACTCATGTACTTATTTCCGAACTAGGCTTATTCCAATCGTAACCAAATACACCCAATACGTATTAATTCACGTCTACAACTTAAATAACTTTTATTAAAAAATTGATGATTAAGGCAAAACATATTTTAAATTATCAATTTAAAATAAAAATAAAACTTTGGAACAATATGCATATTCATAGGGTGTGTTTGGTTTAACCGTGAACAAGAGGACGAACAAAGGCCCACGAACAGGCCCACGAACAAAACCAGTTCGTGAAAATCGGGGAACTAAGAATAAGGGGAGATGTTCACGAGCAGTCCTGTTCGTGAGGTGTTTGGTTCGCGCAAACTATAGTTGTTCGCGAACAGCCTATTCGTGGAGGCAACCAAACATAGCCTATGTAAATTATCTCAATTTTAATTTATAAATAAAATTAGTATTAAATTATCCTACACAAAAAATATTATTTCGGATGCAAAACTTATTTTGGAATTAATCATTTGTACTTAATCTCATCATGAACCCTATGGTCTTAAACATGTTTTTTTTTTTTATATTCAGAATATGTTATCTAAAGATGAGAATTTTCAATCTGAAATAACTCGTTTTATATAAATGAATTTGTTATCTTAAGATGAGAATTTTCTTTTTTTTTTTTATTATTTTTTTTATTTGTATGGTACTTTCAATTTTGGTCGCCGGCACAGTATCCTGACATCCTGTCCGTCCATTAAAACAGACAAAAAAAAAAAAAAAAAAACCTTGTTTTCTCTTCTCCGACGCTGATATCTGTCGGTTCCATACTAATCATATCTTCACTTAACCAATTCTCCATCTCTACCGCTCACTTCACTTCACCTCACCTCCCCACTCCATCCCATATGGCGACCTCAATCTCCCTTCCCTCCATTCCGCACCCACCGACTCTTCTCCATTCCAAACCTCCCTCCACCAAAAGCAACCTTCCATTCGAGCACTACAAAAACCGGGCCATTCGCCTCGCCGAACGGGGCCAGCTCGACTCGGCCCTTAAAACCATCTCTGCCATGCCATATCAGCCTGACTTGGTGACCTGTTCTGTTCTCCTTCGGTCGTGTATACGCGACAGAGACCTACACCATGGCCGAGCCGTGCACCGGCTTTTGCTCTCCTCCGGCATTGAACTTGACACTGCCATTTATAATTCTCTCATCACTATGTACTCAAAAGGCGGCGACTACGCCACGGCTTATTCCATCTTCTCCAAATTAGGTATGATTTTTGGTGTTTGTTGTTATTCCTTCTTTATCAAATATGAAATTATCTGAAAACTGTGTTTTCATTCACCAATTTACTGTTATAATAAAATCAGGTGTGAATTGTGACCTGGTCTCCTGGGCCTCTATTATCTCCTCAGCTGCTGAAAATAGAAGGCCAAGAGATGCACTTGAACTGTTCTGCAAAATGCTTGAGACAGACTTTATGCCAGAAGTCTACACCTTTTGTGCAGTTATAAAGGCATGTTCAAGCCATGAGTTTTTCTCTTTAGGTTGGGCCATTCTTGCATTTGTTATTAAGATTGGGTCATTGAAGGAAAATGGGGCTGTGGTTTCTTCTTTGATAGACATGTTTGCTGAGAATAATGATTTCAGATCTGCACGCAAAGTGTTTGATGGATCATCTTATAGGAATTTGGTTCTTTGGACTCAATTAATTACTCGATACGGCCAAAAGGGTTTTGCGAAGGAAGCAGTAGACTTGTTTGTACAAATGTTGCTTGATGGTGAGTTTGAGCCTGACCAGTTTACCCTAAGCAGTGCTCTGTCCGCATGCACGGAGTTGGAATCTATTAAATTGGGGAGGCAATTGCATTCTTTTGCCATTAGAACTGGCACAGTTGATGCATCTGTGGGTTGTTCCCTAGTTGACATGTATGCAAAATGTGAAGATGGGAATTCAATGGATAATGCGAGGAAGGTGTTTGACAAAATGCTTGTCCAGAGTGTAGTGTCATGGACAGCTCTTATGTCAGGTTACGTGCAAAGAGGGTGGAACAAGGAAGCTCTGGACTTATTTAATGAGATGATGTTGGTGGGAGGTGTGAAGCCAAATGCTTTCACTTACTCAGTAATCCTAAAAGCTTGTGCTAATATGCTGGATCTGGCATTTGGCCAACAAATCCATGCCCATATCGCAAAATTGGGCATCTCTTCTATTAATTTTGTTGGTAATGCCTTAGTCAGCATGTACAATAATTCTAATTCCATAGGGGAGGCTCGAAAAGCTTTTAACCAACTTCACACCCAAAATATGATCTCTTACAGTACAATAATGAACGGGCAGGTGGCAAATGCAAGTACAGAAGAGGCCTCTGAGATTGCCCATCCATTCAAAAACATGGTAAGGGGTGTAAATGCATTTACATTTGCTAGCCTGTTAAGTGGGGCTGCTCGTGTAGGTCTATTGACTAAAGGTCAGAAATTGCATGCCCAATTGCTTAAAGCAGGATATGGGTCGGGTTTAGCCATTTGCAACTCCCTTATTACAATGTACTCAAGGTGCGGGTACTTAGATGATGCATGCAAGGTGTTCAGTGAAATGTCCCGCCGAAATGTTATATCTTGGACTTCCATGATTACAGGTTATGCAAAACATGGCTATGCGGACACAGCACTTGCGCTGTTTGATCAAATGATTTCATCTGGCGTGAGACCAAATGGAACTACATATACTGCTGTGCTGACAGCTTGTAGCCATGCAGGTTTGGTACACCAAGGAAAGGAACATTTTAGTTCCATGCAAAGAGTCCACAAAATTTTACCCAGAATGGAGCATTATGCTTGCATGGTTGATCTGTTAGGCCGCTCAGGTCTTCTTGATGAGGCAATGAATTTTATTAATTCAATGCCTATGAAAGCTGATACCTTGGTTTGGAGAACAATGCTTGGTGCATGCAAGGTTCATGGAAATGTCGAGCTCGGTGAAATTGCTGCTAAAAATATATTGCAAATTGAGCCACAAGACTCAGCTGCACATGTATTACTTTCAAATTTATATGCAAAGGCTGGGAAATGGGATGGGGTTGCTAAAATTAGGGTCGCAATGAAGGAACAAAATGTGAATAAAGAGGCCGGGATAAGTTGGCTAGAAATAGAAAATGTGATACACGAGTTCCACGTGGGAGACACGTGTCACCCGCGTGCAAAGGAGGTGTATGCAAAGTTGGATGATTTGATCAGAGAAATTAAGCAAATAGGTTATGTGCCAGATACGAGTTGTGTGTTGCATGATATAGAAGACGACGTGAAGGAGCAGTTTTTGCTTCAACACAGTGAGAAAATAGCTGTTGCTTTTGGCCTTATAGCAGTTTCAGGTTCAAAACCAATAAGGGTGTTTAAAAACTTGCGAGTCTGTGCAGATTGTCATAATGCTATCAAATTAATTTCTAAGGCGACTAGAAGGGACATAATCGTAAGGGACACTAATAGGTTTCATAGGTTTAGCAATGGCCGCTGCTCTTGTGGTGAGTATTGGTGAGATCACACTCGAGTTCTAGTTTATCGTATTTCGTGTATTTCAAAATTTTGTTAGGATTTTTCCTAGGAGATATTCATATATTGCGTCTCGCAAATGTAAATCAAGGAACGTTGGAATAATTCATAGAGTTTATTTTACTTCCAAAAAAAACTTTGTTTATTCATGTTTTGAGAAAAAGAAGAGCATATGAGAGATGAACTTTTAATGATGTACTTCAAATGCATTTACATGCTACAAATGATATTTGCTTACATCATAATTTCATTGAGGCTGACAACATTTGATCTTCACTTTTGATTGGCATATATACATATTAATGTGATGTGCCCCTGTTTAGTCATATATACACTACAATCCAATCATAGAAATATGAACTTGAAGGGAACATATATATAACATCACCCCCGACAGGGTGGGATATAACTTGCAATGCTTGATTGCTATTCGTTTCATTGAGCTTCTTTACTTCGTACTAGCATAAAGACCATCGACTATGTTCTGGGGAAAAAAAAGTTAAATTTAAAAAAAAGAACACAGAATACACGTGAATCAATTGTTAAAGAAATAGCTAATTGATATTAAACAGGGGAAAATGCATCTAATTAATTATGCAAACCTGGTAATAGTTGAGAAGTTGGGGCCGTCTTTTCTTAAAAGTTGGCGTCAACAAGTTGCGTTCCATGTCAAATGGCAGTGGATCAAGATGCACAGCTTTTATGTATTCAAATCCTTTCAACTGCCGCATAAAAGTTATAGTAAGTATAGATGAGAAAAGGTAGCACTTGGAAAGGAGAAAAAAGAAACACTAGCAAGAGCAGCTCATACCTTGTTTGATTTTGCAACCTTTGATAATTCCTCGAGAATGTATTCTTTTGCTTTAGAATTTGCACAGATGTCAGAGTAATCTCCTTTCTCTCCATTTTGCTGCGCCCATTTTTCAAGGGAATCTTGATTTGGGTTCACCACTGCTACTAGGTATGATTTGAAGCTGTTCCCATATATCCATATCTAGGATAAAACAAGGACAACCAAAAAAAATTTTGTTAAAGAATTTCTTGATTCCATACGGTTACTGATTAAATAAACCTTCAACCACAGTAGGTAACACGTACCATATCTACAGTAGGGGCTAAACCGTAAATGTTCTCTAAGTTTTCCACTGCAACATATTCTCCCTGAGAAAGCTTAAAAATGTTTTTCCTTCTATCAATTATTTTTAAACATCCATCAGGCTGCCATTCACCAATGTCACCTACATTGATAAACTCGAGGGATTATTGCATGTAATTAGCAAGCCAAAGTCAATTATAGAACATTTACGGTGACAATGCCATGCCAACCAAGACATTAGACTGGCAACTTGAACTTTATATGAGTACAGTCTTACATTTGAGACAAAATATAATTAGCAATACCAAAATCAATACCAAGCCTTCAAAAAACTAAATATATTGTAGACCATTTATGCCAAATGTTTTTTTCCTTTTCTGTGAATAAGAACATTAAATAGTCTCTTCTCTACAGTTGAGACAGATACAATGTAATTATGCAACAATGATAATCAATGATAATAATATGGTGTTAGAATTGAAAAACAAATCTGAAAAAGCATACCTGTGTGAAACCAGCCATTGATCATTACTTCTTTTGTCAGATCCTCTCTTTTGTAGTATCCAGAGAACAGTGTTTTCCCTCTTATGCATATCTCTCCACGCGGAATAACTGACATGGCATCATACTCCATCTCAGGTACCGACTCCAATCGCACGTCGATATTTGGCACTGGTGGGCCCACCGTGCCGAGCATTGCCATGTCATTTGGTTGATTAACAAATGAGCCCGCACAGGTCTCAGTCAGGCCTGGACATATTTTAAGATCAGACACATCAAGGGTATTGATTGTGGACCCATTTGTAGTATTAATTTGTACCACAGAACCGTAAGGACAAAGATGGTATAAACAAGAATATTTCAAGACCAACATGAGAAACTGCTCTTATTTTAAAAGCATATGTGCAATTGATAACTGGTAATGAATTCGTACCATAGCCTTGTAACACATGGCAGCACATCACAACACGCAAGAATTCCTCAACATGTGGTGCGAGTGGGGCTGCCCCACATAATAAAAGCTTTACCTTTCCACCCATTGCTTCTTTTATCTGCAACAAATTAACAAAAAGATGAATTATTAATACAAATTGTTCCCTAATCAAATTCCATAATAAAAATAGAAATTGAATTATTTTGTTCAACAGGTCACTGCATGACCAGAAGCAAAGTAATCCACAAATTTGCAGTAAATTTGTAGAAGTAAAACAATAACATAAATCCCAAGTTGTGTAAAAATTTCATCTGCATACCTTACTAAAAATAAGCTTGTCGAAATAGGGAGCTGCCTCTTCATGTTTATATCCCCTTTTCATATTGCGTAATTTGCTGATAAAACATGGTGACAACCATAACATGATGTTATATTCAATTAAAAATATTAAGTAATAGCAAAGAACTGATATCAAGTAACTGTTTGTCAATATAAGCTCACTATTCAAAAGCAAAATTGAACAAGGTCTTCTTCAGGAAGCCACCAGATGAAATTTTTTCTTGCATACCTAGAATACGAACACACACACACACAAAAAAAAAAAAGAATTACCCAATTTATTTTATGCTAAAAAGAACAAAAATATACATTAGACTAGTACAACACACATATGGAACTTGCAGAAAAGTAATTGCAGGGTATTTATGCAAGTTGCTTATTGAGGACCTCAAAATCAAACAATTCACCTGAATAAATACGATCTAGGACACGTGGCACTGCACAGAAAAATGTTGGCTTGAGCATCTTAATATCCTCAAATAATAACTTCACATCCTACAAATAAGCAATTCATCAAGAGTAATATATGCATGTATTTTTTTCATGTAACAGAAAGTAAAATAGCTCCATCGATTTAGATTAAATTATGGAAAATTCTTGTACCCCACGCCAAAACCCAATTGAGCCACCATTGTAAATAAAAAGCTCCTCAAGGGCTCTATCGAAAATATGTGCTAAAGGTAGATATGACATGTAAACATCACTTGAATCCATCTGCATAAACAAATAATTGTGTACAAGTAATCAGTAATCTTAATTACTCTATGTAACCACTTTTAGGACATAGATGAAGAGAAAAATGCAATACCAAATTTTGGTAACATAATGGTGTAGTTGGCAGGTACTTCTACTAACTAAATTTTGTATCATGTGAAATAACTTTCTGCATATAACACCTAGGATCTTAGCAATTCTGCACTGAACATTCATTAAATTTACAATTGCCAACCTTTGTAATCATGATTAAGCGATTTATATGAAGCTAACTAAGTATTCATTACCCCCTGGCATTATATAAACTAAAGCCTAATGGCTTAATTTTAACTTTATTTGAAATCAGAGTTAAGTATCTAATGTAGGTGAAAAATTGTTTTTGAGAGAGTTTCCTTTATACAGCAAATAACCTCATGGTAGGGTGTTACATGCAGACAAAACTAATTGTGCCATTAAAAGAACAATAAGAGTGTAATATGAAAATTTTTGCCTTCTCATTGATGCATTCTAAATGCAGATCCACACCAGCAATGAGTGCAAGAATGCTCTCATTTGACATCATCACACCCTTGGGATCTCCTGTGGTCCCACTCGTGTACATTATTGTGCAAATATCGTCTTTTGTTTTAACAGGAAGGTCAAACTGTCGGTTCTCCCCCTGAAAAAGCAACAGTTTCAAGAAATATTAATACAGAGAGAGAGTAAAATTACTTATTGTAATGTGCTTTTACTGGTAAAAGGACAATACAACTTTCCAAATCTAGCTTGATTAATTACCAGGAGGAGAAATTCATCCCATGTATAAATGGACAAGCCATACTTCTCAACCTCTTGCCTTTGTTCTGTTGTGACTTTCCCAAAGCTGACAATTGCTGCATTAAATTTTACAGAATATGTATAAAATGATAATATATGTGAAGATTGCCACACAAAAAAGTACAAATATTCAGAACATAAATTAGAGCATACTTTTTAGAAAACGTGTCGTGCTTGGAAAAGTCTTCAAAAGCTGAGAAATGATAAATGATCTTAAGTAGTTTGTAAACAATGATATTAATTGCCAATGGCCTCAACATTAATTGGTTACTTATTTAAGTATCTAAAATTCGATCAAAAAAAGTAATAAGTTGAAATACCATTGGCAACAAATTAATTGCATTCAAACAATTTTGTTTAGGACAAATGAACAACCTCAGAAATCTTTTTCTCTTCTACGATGGCAATTTCAATCTCTGCATGGCATGTGATGAACTCCACAGCACCAGAACCTAGATATGAATAAAAAGGATACAAATAGAATGTGCTGTTTATTTCATCCTCATGAATGGGCCGATGTTGTTAAGCAAGCAATAATAACTAAGTTACCAATAGTAATGATGATCGCATACCAAGGGTATCATACAATGGAACACAGTAGATTCCATGAGCATTGCAAGCCTGGATCATCACACAAACCACGTGAGGTCAGAAAGTGTAACTAACAATAGGTAATAAATATAATAAATGAAAATCATATATGGTACCTCCATGCTTATGATCCATTCAGGACAATTGGCACCATAGATACCACAACGCCCACCCTAAAAAATTGAGAAGAAAACATAGTAAGGAAAAAAATTAGCTAACAGTAATTAACCACATAAAAACTTTAGACACTTTTCATATATTTTAGGCAAAATTTGCAATAATAATTTTTTTGAAGCAAAAATGAGGCTCTGAGACCTCATCTTATATTAATAATTTGCAATAATAATTTAATTAAGAAATTTATATCCGGAGTGACTGTAATTTCCCCAATTACAGGAGAGCACAGAGAACATAAAACAAAATTCATGATAATGCAGGGTTCAAATCTCAAAATTGTTAAAAGGTAAAGCACCTTTGAAACTCCACAGCTTCTCATAGAAGCTCCAACCTTAATCACAATATCATACACCTCTTCATATGTCTGCCACACATACTCACCAGCCTACCAAAATAAAACATAGAAAGCAAATTTGCCAGATAAATAAGCCTAATTCTAATTACAACAAAAGTATTTGTTTTATAAAATAATAAATAAATAAATAAAGGTGAGAAATAGCAAAAGGAGGAGCAACCTTACCTTGCCATCGACGATCTGACGACGACCGAGCATCCGATTTTTGGGATTCGTCTCAACTGATAAACTGTAACACAAATTCGCACAGTAGTTAAGTGAATCCGCATATCTTCTCGCTCAGTAAACATACTTCAGTAAAATCCGCAGTGAATATGTTGAACAATAAAGTGAAATCCAAAAGTGATGTTGTTGATTGCGAGAAGGTTGGCGGAGAACGGAGGTCTCCAGTCTGCACTGAATAGTGACGAGTCTTCTTTGTCCGATCAGACTCAGACAAGATCGAATCGTCCATTTTTTTGTATTCTTTTTATAAATTTAATCGTTCAGATATGTTGTGGCAATTATTTTACATCTGACTGTGTGGAGATGATTGAGTCTGCTAGATTTTATAATTTTTCTTATTTATTTATTGTTTTATTTAAATAATTTGTATCGCAACGACTAACTCTACGGCCCGTCTTGCTGGCATATTAATTTTCCTAAATTTTTTTATTGATTAATATTATACTCAATGTTTTAAGAGGATCTTTTATTTGATCTAAATCGTTGCATTGTTTTCTTTTTTATATTGCATTGGAAAAACACACTATGTCAACGACATAAATCTTTAATTCATAGCATCAATAACAGGCAAAATTCAAGTGCACTGTGCACTCTCTGCATATCATGACCACTCTTACCATTAGTTACTAATTTACAATTTACAAACATTTATCTGAAATTCTGAATAAATTATGTACGTAAGATATATATATGCATTTGGCAATTAACCTTCATGCAAATTCAGATTTCAAGAGGAAAAATTGTACCGAAAAATATCCCAACAGCTCACTAAGCCGGCTTTTGGGGAAGGGAAACCGTCCGCTGCAAATGCACTGCGGTATGCGGGGCCCACACTCGGCCGCCCATCGACGCCTTCGCAACCTTTCTCAACCTCCACCAAGTGCTTCATCCCTTCACAAAAAAAGATATATATTTCTTTCACAAGCTAAAGAGCTAGCCTTCTATTCTATTCAGCACCTTTTCTCATTGCTCTGTAACGTGAGAAGCCATTTATAATCACTCGGTCAAAAAAAAAAAAAAAAATTCTTTTGCGGAGAACCTCTTACATAATGTATTTACAATCTAATCCAAATCTGTCAGACAGTCATAGTGAAGAAAAGAGAAGTTAGGACATATGATCTGGACCGTTCGTTCCTAAATTATACGGTTCTCATTAATTTTAGATTAAAATATTGAATATAGCAGTTATAATCTCCACGCAGCAGTGGAATTAAAAAGTCAAACTATTAGTCTTTTTTGTTTAATCCCTCCTTTTTGGTGAAAGGTTGCACACATGGTGAGGTAACGACCCATTTGGTGGCCAAACTAATAAACCTTATACAACAAGCTAACTAAAACAAGTAAAGATTTCTTTGTTGGCCAAACTAGGACTTTAATCAGATATCATTTGGTGCTGGGGGTGAGAAAGATTTGGGACAAATCGAACCACTTTATTTCTCAACCCAGTATGTATTTTTTTTTTTTCTTTTCAAATCAATGTTACTCGATTTGAAAACATACGTTTCTTTTTTTTTTTTTTATGTAGATATGCTTGATGGAAATGTTTGTATCTTTTGTTTCTAACCATGAAATAATTTAATAAGGCTTATGTTCTTGTAAACTAATGCACCAAGATTCATTTTCAAATTAATACGATTTCTTTTTCCCTTGAATGTACATACGTATGCTTGATCAACAGTTTGTATCTTTTGTTCTTTAACCATGAAATAAATAAAACTTAAGTTTTGTAAATTAATATGCAAGATTCATTTCCAGATTCTCTAATTTTCTTCCTTTCTAGAATTAATATTTAGCGTACTTGTACTCTTGTGAATGTGATACAGCAAATATTAATTACGCTAAATATTAATTTTCTCCCTCGTTCTAATATTTAGCATAAACTTATGATTGGTAATTTCATTTTGAATAATAAGAGGTATATATTTTAGAACGAGGTAATCGTACTTGTACTCTTGTGAAAATAATTGACGTCACAAATAAAATAAGAAAAATTATAGAATAGAATTGTAAAGTTCTTACTGACACTCCATAATAAGCTTGCTACACAACAAGTAACATAAATGAAAAGTACATATCTAAATATGACAGCCTAATTAGATAATTATAACAGCACTAAAATTATTTATCGCTTCATCCTTCACTGCAACTAATATGCTCCAAGACTTCATCAGCCTCACTATTATTTGTTTTTTTCAGATATCTACGCCTTACACTAGAGGAATGCACTGCAGAATAAATTAATTAATTGTCAGACCAAGTAAAAGAGAGAATATATTTGGACCGGTGGCCTCGTGGTTTTATGTTCAAGGATAGATTCTCAGTTATCAATTCAGTTATGAATTGCTAGTTGTTTTCAGCAATTTCCTTCTGGCCCACAAATAACACATTAAAGCCCAATCAAATAAGTGGGCTCAAACAGGAAACAGCTAGTACTCAATTAGGCGCAACACATGAGTTAAAATAGAGAAATTAATGCAACAACATACTTTCAATTTGTAAGTAGTATTTTCACTCCAAAAGAAAAGCTCACCTGTTGCAATCCATGCTAGGAGTGATGGTAACATTGACAGAGACACCACATAAGCGGGGGAGGAGAGCGGCACGGGAGAAATCGACTGCCGGGAAGTGGTTGGCAACTCCCTTGAGGCAGTTGCACATGGTCATTTTGTCGGACTGAGTCACAGCAGTTCGGTTCAGCACTGTCATTCCACCACAGCACAAACGGTATGGCATTGTGGCCCGGCCAGCGAGGTAAGATGCACATGGACTGATCATGCGTGCCACCTCATTACACGGCATTGGCGTCGCAAACACCGTGTAGGTGTAAGTGCAAGATAGTGCAGCGGTGAAAAATAATAGAAGGGTTATGAGGCTTCTTGCCATTAGGGAGAGTGTGAGTGCGAGAGGTGGTGTATATATGAGTGATTTGGGTTTCATGTGCATATGACAGCATATATAAGGGGGTCATTTCTGCTAATTTTTTGTTTGTCTTTATTTATTGTCTATTATTTTTATAGTTTTATGTATATATTTTTTATTTTTTCTTTTGAGGGGTGAAGGAGGTGCCAAAAGTGCTTGGGATGCGGTAGTTAGGCCTATCCAAGGGGCGTGACTATTATTATGTAATTAACTCGGTCTCAATTCTTGAGAATTTATGGTACGTGCCAATTAACAACAATTGAACTAGTTTAATATTTCAACAAATTCTAATTCCTTAAACACTCTAAAGAGACTTTTCCCACGTCTATGTTGTAATTGTGAATCCTATCATCACAAAAAGTGCGTTGCTACTTGCTAGACAAAAATTAAACATGCACATGGAGCATTAAATAGCAGTTCAAGCAAAAAATTTCTTTTGTTGCGTTCAGATAGTTCCACACCCACACAATCATGTTCGATTAATTATTTAATTAAGAATATAAAAAACAAATTTGACCATCTATAGAGTAGAAGACCTCAATGGTGTTATTAGTAGCAAGCATATTAATTACGTGGATTGTGTCATTTTACATATATATCTAGTTATAAGCATCACGCCAAATTGCAAAAAAATTCCAGTATATTATGACATAGCAATATTCCTTCTGTGGTCAGATATGCATCATTTATGTCATGTTGAATATTTTTATTTTTTTTTTATTTTTTTTTTATTTTTTTTTTTTATTTTTTATTTTTTTTTAGAGAAATGAGATCTAAACCTCTCAATATTTTAGAAATTAAATATTCATGTGATACTTTCTTAACATCCTTTTAATTAAAATATTGCTAATATTTTTCAATACAACAAATCAACAATGCCCCCTATCAGCATTCATTAATGCAACAAAAGAAGAAAAAACAGAGTAATGGACCTACCGGCTACCGCTACCTAAATAGAACTATAGAAGCACCCAGATGGCTAGGACGCTTTTAGCCTAGTCCAAAGCCTAACGGTCTAAACAGCAACATCAAAATAAAGCTATGTTGCTAGGTTGTTTGGCCTAGTAGCTTCGCTCTATTCTTTCAATCAAGTGGTCCTTGGTTCTATTCACGGATAGAGCATTTATTTTCAATTTTCTTATTCTTATAACAAAATTGTTGGTTTCAAACCAACCATCAAAAAAATAATAAAAAATAAAATAAAGCTATGTTCCAAGAAACAAGCAATCCAGTTTTGCCCAAATTAAAGACACTACTACTCCAAAAACAAGACCAAAGAAGTCCAGAGACCTTGCAACCATCCAACAAGCGAGTTTCTGTTTAGGTCAACATACAGATACTCTCTCCACTGTCAATATCATTGTCAGAAAGTACCAAAGGAATCATTCCTCTTCCCATCCTGTAATGAAGCCTGTCCATCGATCAACATTCAAATACTAATGTGGAAGCATAGTAAATTCACATTATTCAAGAATATAATTATTTAAAAATAAGTGTAAAATATGTGTAACGTCATAATACTCTAAGGTTTATTCGAAGATGTAATCGTATGGGTTAATTTCAAAATTCTCGACTTTCAAACCACCTTGAGCTCCGTAGGCGGGGTTTCTCTAGAAGATTTGTTGAGGCACTTGTAAACCGTGTTTTTACTACCATACTGGCTTACCGGCCACTGGCTGAAATTGCATTTTCTGAAATTTTTCGGTATTCTCTCTTTTTATTGAATAACACTGTTTCAAATACTGTTCTGGTTTCCGGTATATATTACCGGAATTTTCCGGTATCTAGAAGGATATTGAAAATACTGCTTGCAAGTCAGTAGTCACCCTTAGCTGTTCTTTTTTCTTTTGTGTTTTTCTTCCCTGTTTATTACTTTACCAGTTTACCGTTACTTTGTGTTTCGCTATGGCTTTTTGTTGCTTTCTTTCCTAGCTACGGAGAATATCACAATGAAATTACTTCTACGGGGATCCACCCAAAAACAAAAATCAGAATTCTTCAAAATCCCGCTCAATTCCGATGATTAGTTGGAGGAATCGATCCTTACCATAGAATCGGACTGGATTTTAACACTTGTCTCCGCAATCACCTACCCAGAAAAAGTATTTAAAAAATCGGATTTATTCGAATTGATCCTTTTTTTTAGATTAATGAAGCCCGTAGGCAATTGATGATCCGTTCCAAGTTCCAAACAGGCAACCAGGAATGCCAGCTAATTATAAGCCCGTAGGCAATTCCCGGAATTATATACAGCCTAGCGCTGCAAAAAAAATAAATAAATAAAAATAAAAATAAATAAATAAATAAGTAAAATAAAAAGCTAATTAACAAAACAGACATGGTTGTGGTACCACGTCACGCCCACAAGTAATTGCTCCTCTGATCGTTAAAATTCACATGTAAATTACATTTCTAAATTAAATTTTGTATTAAGTAAAAAAAAAGTTTCAAAGATGAGAACAGTGACAAATTAACTTAAAAATGATTATTTAAATGGCAACAAAATTTTTTTAATAACTGTAAGAACCCAGAAGCTATATAACTTAGAGCATTATTACATCTTTAGAGTGACATGCTATATATGTTTTATTTTGTTTAGCATAAAAAAGAAAGGAACTATGATTCGAGAAATTTCCCCGGCAAAACTAGTTTGTATGAATATCAACTATAGGTGGATCTGCATAAGGACCTTTTAACCAACTATTGGCAATATAGCGGTAAGAGGCTTCCGTTAAACGTGCACCATCCCAATTCAAATATGTTGATGGATTCTTGCATACAGTAACATTTGGCAAGCTGCACATCTGAGTCGGGCTCCAATTGTATTTACCACCTCTTCCGCAGCAAACAACAAGTGGGTTAGATATAAATCCTGAAATAACAAATGTTGAACTCTCTGACTTTAAGACCAGAAAAATGTAAATCCAGAAATAACATCAAGATGGAATTAATACAGGAGACTTCGAGACTCCTCACTTTTCTTCTTTTCTTTTTTTTTGAAATATATTGATTATCTCAAAGCAGGTCAAGTGTATCTGTCTCAAGTCCTAATTCAATATCGTTTTCCACTTTTATTAGAAATATTTGTCGACTGATTTTGTAGCTTACCATAACGTTGAGGAAACCTGACAAAGTTCAAAACAGGTTCGTAAAAATCTGCATAAATGATCTTTGCATGAGGATAATTGACTCGTAGTTTTTCTACTGCCTTAAGTAGAAGGGAGTTATGATATCTTGATAGTGTGTTGTATCGTTCAATGCATCCAGTCTTTTGATCATGAGAATACTTATCATTGAGGTCGAAAACATCCAAAATTATCGGAAGGCAACCTATAGGCATGTTTCCTGGTACCACCACAGTCTGTGCACCTTGATGAAGAAGTTCCTATTGGAAGATAAAAAGTGTGTGTGCGTGCATACGTACGTATATATCTGTTAATACATTTGTATCCTGATTAACACATAACGAATATTTGCACATATATTTAATATGTAAATAGATCTTCTTTTGAAATTGTTGTCAATTTTTTTGTCTGTAAGTACCTTGATTATTCCCACAATAATCCGAATAATTCTTGGAGCATAAGTTGCCATCATACGCAACTTACTGAAGGGCACTTTGACGTAGTCTCTCCCTTCAATATGTCCAACGATGAAGAGAGATCTGCTAAAATAATCTCTGCATTCTACAGTGCAACGACAGCATTGCTTGTTCAGTTATTTTTACATTCAAGGTCATATTGATTCAAAATTTTACTTGAACATGCCATGTAGGAGAAGGGAACTAGAGGTTGCAAACCCTTTGTTGTTTGGCATAGCGAAGGCTTCAACTCCTTGAACCATTGTAGTTGAGACGATAATGAAGTGCTCAGCGGATCTACATAAGATGTTAGATTGTGCTCCTTGAAAAATGTCGGGTCAAGTGCTGTTGCACCTTCTACCGCAAAGTTTGCTCCTTGTCGAAAGCTTCCATTTTTGCCCAAGTAAGGCTTAAGATATGGCAGGCCAAAATGCTCCGCTGTATGACAAAATAAATAAATAAATAAATTGTAACTCCGATATCCTACTACTTATAAATGCACAGACTGTAGAGAAGTTACACGCTAGCTAGGTCTAGCTTGTAAACACGTGTTTCTGTCGTTCTATCGATTTGATCTATGGTTGGATATCAATCGCTAGATGAAACAACAGTATGTTTTGATTTTTCGTCTAATACAGAAACAAAATACATAACATATCTGCATATATCATGGGAAAATTGAGCAACATATCTTTATCTTTTTAATATTATTTTGTTTCTTTATGTGCCCACATATGAGTGCATCTTTTTTTGCTAGTGTTTATTTATGCGTGTGTGTATATATATTGAATTAGTACAGTATTTATCATGATATAGAGATTAATTATTTTCTATGTATGTACTTCTATGCTAGATTTGCTTTTGAACTGCATATATAAATTATCAAGTTCAATTTACATTTTGAAATCTTCTAGAAAATTATTTTTATATTTGTTTTAATATATTTCTACTAATTTAGAATTTTTAAAGATTGTTATATTTGGAATCAACTTAATAGAGGACAAATTGGAAAACAAATTGCTAAAGTGCTATGTGTCTTAATATCAAATTTTATACTTTAATTGACAGATATAAATCATTGAGTATTTTTTCCATATTGAAATCTTGTAAAAAATAAAATTTATATACTTTCTAGAATTTTGTACTATTTTTTTTTTTTTGGATTGTTAGACATCATTGTGATTGAATGGTCTATAACTAATTAGATCTAGAATTTTTCCGATCCGAACTCAAAAATATTATAAAGAGTTTATAAAATTTGATTTTTAACTAAATTTCAATATAAAGAACAGGCCGTTCGTTCACAAAACAATCAAGCAATCATTTATATTTTTTTTAAAAATATATTTTTTAATATAGATAATTGTAGGACTGCTAATGATCATCAGATATTGTCAAAGATACTATCATCAATGCACGGAAAATTAAAGTGTAAACAAGAAAATAATGAAAGAAATATAATAATCTGTACTGGTGCACGAAGTCTGGAATGACTACTTTCATTTTATAGCTGTGTATTTATTTGAATTATTAGTCCAAAATGTGTTAAAAAAATTCTAAAAAAGTAGTTGTCAAAAATTAATACCGAAAAAATCCACGATCAATCTACCATCGCTGAACCGGTGAGAGGGGCGGTGGAAGAAAGTCTGTCCATAAGGCAAATCATCACTGTATACAGACATCGAGAGTTTCATACCCAAAACATTTATGTTGCCAGTATCGGTGTATGAATCACCAAAGCTAAATATCGAGTTAAATGAATGACATGGGATTGATTGGATTGACAACAAAAACAAAAGAAGAGAGAGAATAATAGGAGTTGTGTTCTTCATTTGTAGCAGACTAGCAGTACATAGATAAATGGAATGAAGATTGATGAAAACTACACTGATTTTCTCTTTTTTTTTTTGGTTGAGAATTGGAAGAATTTAATGTATAAATAATATGTATCTCAAAACATTTTAGTTTCTGTCAAAGTCGACAAATAGAGTGCTCTCTATATATAGGATTAATAGAGTGGTTAATCGTTAATGACAGTTGTAATCAGAGAGAAAACGGAAGGGTGTTTAAAATAATATTTGAAGAGCTGTGCGAAATTCGAATTGAAAGAGGCTTAAGAGATAATGAATTTAAATCAGAAAATTTGAGTATTGAAAAATATTTGGAGCAACTAAACTTTTGTGTCCTCCAATTAATTGGAGGAAGTAAAATACCCTTGAAAATCAAATTTGAGTATTAATTGAAAAATATTTGGAGCAAGTAAACTTTTGCTCCAATTAATATCAATATCCTTGAAAATCAAATCGAGTATTGAAAAATATTTGAAAGAAAACAGAAATAAAGTGGTGGGGTCCATTCTCATACAGAAATGTTATCGGTTCCCATCCTTTACCCCCCGATTTTGGGGTCCATTCTCATACGATAGCATTGCCAGCCACCTAATATGCATGTCACTGGTGTACCAGTACGCATACAACAGTGAGCAGTCACTGAGATGCACTATCTCCTGTGTTTTTTTACAAATTGGAGCTCGGAAACGTTAGAAATTATGCCACATCTCTCTCAAAGTCTGTAAGGACAATCTGCAGACTTCTGCTTCATTTGAAAAAATTAAGTCATTTCTCAGCTCCCAACTCCAACTGACCACCAGTCAAATTGTGTACCATAGCCATAGAGTGGTACATGTCATGGTGCCACCATGCGCTAGTTGAGAATTATATATATGAGTTAGCGATAATGGGGTGAAATGGAAAATTGAATTACAGTGCTACTCGGCAAATGTTGCAAGCTAAGGCACACTGCAAAACAGATGTGCAACAGACTTGATCATCTGTTGATTGCACAGAACACATGCCAGGGTTTCTGTTCATCCCTTTATTTGGAGGTTTTGCTCTGTCAAGTACTATTTATAAGGAGAAGCCAAGCAAAGAGCTTTCCATTCGGTGCTGCCGTAATTCTGTAGAGGATCTGGTAGTGTGGTAGGATGTTATGGCAAAATTTACTTGTGAAAAGTTGCATTTCCAGATTTCGGTATAGAAAATGTACCTACATGCTAAAGGATATGTTATTATTACTTTATTAGTGTAAATTGCATTCTGTACAAGCTATAACATATGCAAGTATGCAACTGTCAACTCAACAGGTAACACCCACGTTTCCTCAAACGATGCATCCCTACAAATTGTGTTCCACCACTCTGTTGAGACTAGAGAGGAAAGAGAAGTGGTACAGAGGTCGGTACAGGGAGAGAGATGGAATTTCTTGGTCACACACAGAGGCTCGCGTATTGTTCTCTGTGCGCACAAAACAGAAAGAGAAAGAGCAGTAGAATTTGGTGGGCGATCCAACATCCCGATTTTCTCTCTTTGCAAATAAAATAAGGAACCTTACTAAATAAAATAATTACATAGAGACAAATGAAAGCAAATAAGGAGGGAACTCAACACACTCTAACAGCTGCTTCAAAGCTGTGAGTTGCAGAGTTGTAAGCAAGGAATATGTGATAAAATTACACCTTTGCCCAAAGTATTTTGCCATACAGCTCACCATATTCGTAACTTTGTTCTCTTTAATCTGGACGCAACCCAGATATGCTAATATGTCTCTACTTACACAAGATTCAGAATTACAATAGCAATGTCATCCACTGATACCTAGCTGTGCTACACAATTCATTGCCACAAACAAAGCTTTTGTTTCAGCTTGTAGAAGGCATGAGATAGCAACAAACCCCAGTCAAGCTATTCCAGTATAAATGTATAATATAACAAAGTGCAAGTTAGGTGCCCAAACCCACCTTTTTGAGATTCCATGACAGGCAGCACTTTTAAAGTCACTTTTACTAATTCTGATATCGCAGGTTACTTGCCTCAAATAGTCTTCGCCCTTCTGCGGTTGTTGATAGCACAAATTTGGTCTACATTTTATATTATTTACTGCGGTTGTCACTGAAAGCCCTATCACTGGCTCACCATATTTCCTACCTGTTGATCGATATGCTCCCATTAAGAGGTCAGAACTACAGAAGCAGACAGCTCAGGAACTGGTCAGACGTAAGGAGTACATACTGATTGGTTTTAAGCATCATATCATCTGGCAGCACCATGGAAATCAGTTCAACAAGAAATCAAGGAGGCTTTTCTTCAAATATCTGAGCTCCTGTAACAGATTTGATTAAAGTACTAATTGTAAATCTCAACCCCAGTCGATTTTCTAGAGAATCTCTTTTAGGGACACTCTATCGCGAGAAACAGAAGTTAGAAAGAAAGAGAGAGGAGAAGCGAAGCATAGTGGACAAGAAAGAAATAAATTAGATTAATCGCGGCACGCTAAAATATCGTAATATATATTTCAGCCCAACCTCATTCAAGAATAAAATTAAGAGATGAATTACTCAAGAAATTAATTAAATATAATAAATTTATTTAGAAAGAATTTATACATAATTAGATTACTAATAGTATATTTAATTTATAATTTTTTATTATAACAGAAGAAAAAAATTAAGAAGGAAAAAAAAACTAGAATGTTTTTTTTTTTTCTTTTTTCTTTTTTTTTTGTTCTTTACAAAATTATAAAATTTATCTAATTTTCATATTAAGTTGTACATAAACTATTTCCAACATCAATATTAGATATATTATCAATCTAAACATCTTCATACAAATCAATAATCCATTGTCATTCTATACTACAAATAATAATCCAAATGATATACCAGGTAAACAAATAGTTTTTTTTAGCCTATAATTCTATCAATGTCTTCTTCTAGATTGGTCATAAAACTGGCAATGACAAAAAATCATTTCAATTTAAGAGTGACATGCTATGTTTTATTTTGTTTGGCATAAAAAAAAAAAGAACCATATAGAATCAGTGAGCAATCGTCCCCGACAAAATTTAGTTTGTACGAGCATCAACTATTGGTGGATCTGCATAAGGACCTTTTAACCAGCTATTGGCAATATAATGGTAAGAAGCTTCGGTTAAGCGTGCGCCATCCCAATTCAAATATGTTGACGGATTCTTGCATACAGTAACATTTGGCAAGCTGCACATCTGAGTCGGGCTCCAATTGTATTCACCACCTCTTCCGCAGCAAACAACAAGTGGTTTAGATATAAATCCTGAAATAACAAATGTTGAACTCTCTTTAAAACCAGAAATTATAAGCACATGTTAATCCAGAAATAACATCAAGTTAGAATTAATACACGAGACTTCGAGACTCCTTAATATTTTTTGAAATATTGAATATCTCAAAAGCAGGTCAAGTTTGTCTCTCTCAAGTCTCAAGTCCAATACAATATTATTTTCCTCTTATATTAGAAAGAATTGTCAACTGGTTTTTGTAGATTACCATAACGTTGCGGAAACCTGACAAAGTTCAAAACAGGGTTGTAAGAATCTGCATAAATGATCTTAGCTTGAGGATACTTGACTCGTAGTTCTTTTATCGCCTCAAGTAGAAGGGAGTTATGATATCTTGATAATATGTTGTATCTTTCAATGCATCCAGTCTTATGATCATAAGAAGAGTAATCATCATTGCGGTTGAAATCTACCAAAATTATCGGAAGGCAACCGATAGGCATATTTCCTGGCACCACCACAGTTCTTGCACCTTGATCAAGCAGTTCCTTTAGGAGCATAAAGTGTGTGTATATATATGTGTTAATTCGTTTACCTCGATAAACTCGTATCAAATATTTGCACATATTTAATAAGGAAATAGATCTTCTTTCAAGTTTTAATTTGTCAATTTATGTTGTCTATAAGAACCTTGATTGTTCCTGCAATAATCTTAATAATTGTTGGAGCATAAGACGTCGACGTACGCAACTCACTGGACGGCACTTTGATGTAGTCTCTTCCTTCAATTAGTCCAACAATAAAGAGAGATCTGCTGAAATAATCTTTGCATTCTGCAGTGCAACGACATTGCCAGCTAATTAGTTCGGTTATTTTACATTCAAAGACAAGTTAATGTAATATTTTACTTTAACATTTCATGCTAGTAGTGAGGACTAGAGGTTGCAAACCCTTTGTTGTTTGGCATAGCGAAGGCTTCAACTCCTTGAACCATTGCAGTTGAGCCGATAAGGAAGTGCTCAATGGACTACATAATTTGTTAGATTGTGCTGCTTGAAGTATGCCGGTTCAAGTGCTGTTGCACCTTCTATCGCAAAGTTTGCTCCTTGCCGAAAGCTTCCATTTTTGCCCAAGTAAGGTTTCAGATAAGGCAGGCCAAATTCCTCCGCTGTATAACAGAAAAAAATAAAAGAAAAAATATTGCAACTTCGTATATGTGTATATATGTTTTCGTGGATATATTGAAGCTGCTTATATAAATTATCTAGTTCAATTTACATTTTGAAATCTTTTAGCAACTTAAATATTTTTCAGATATTTTATTTTTTTTAATTTCTAAAGATTATTATTTTTAAATTTAAACTTATTAATAAAGGACAAATTGGAAAACAAATAAAATTGCCAAAGTGCTATTAGTCGATCTGAATATCAAAATTTATTACTTTAAAAGTTTAAATGACATATATAAGCTATTCAAGTTTCTCCTTCATATTGAAAATTTGTTGGAAACCTTAAGTTTTTCTTTTTTTTTTTTTAGAATTTGTTATTTTTTATCGAGTTTTTAATAATTATTGTTATTGATGGGTCCAAAAGTAATTAAATCGAGATTTTTCTATACTCCAAAATAAAATATTAGATTTGATTTTTAACTAAATATTTTCAAAAGAATTGTTCAATCGCAAAACAATTAAGCAATCCGGTCCTCTATATTTAAAAAAAAAAGAATTCTTTTAGAATAATTGTAGGACTGCTAATGACTACTTATATTATATTTTGTTTGATCATAAGATATTGTCAAAGACACAGTCATCAATGCACCGAATATCAAAGTCTAAACAAGCAAATAAATGGAAGAAGTAATCTGACTACACAATATCGGTGCCTGAAGTCTGGAATGATATTAAGATGTATATTAAGATGTACATTCATAATTTTATAATTTTCAAGCTCATATAGTATTAAAATAATAAGGGAACAAAAAGGTAACATATTAAAATTAAAGTATCATAGAGCAGACCAATCTAAGGCCTGAGATTGTCAAGGTTAGGGACGTATTATAAGCTGCTCTCATTAAATTCGTCTAATTTAATCTATTTCATTTTCTATGGAATTTGGGTGTAATTGAATTGGGTATATAGATTTGAACTTCACGTCTCAATCCGATAAGTCCGTATTGAGTAATGCTAGAATCAAGCATAAATGACGTCAAACACGATCCAAACGTCGACTGTTAAAATTTCAAACGGCCGATTCGAATCGCTCAATATGATCTCTATATTAACAATATCTTTGAAAATCAAATTTTATATATTTTCAAATTTTCTAAATATTTTTTTTCAAATTTATAAAATTGGAGGGTTCATAACTTTTTAGATTAAGTGATGCAAGAAAGGAAACCAAAAGAATAAATATTTTCTATTTATTTTCAAGTATTAATTAGCCAATTTTTATTATTCTCATATTATTTATTTCCAAGTTTTATTATGTTCAATTAGGAAATGTATCAGGATTTAGATTATTATGCAACTATATATGAATTATTCTACTGTAAGGAAAGGGAGTTTTTTTTTAAGAGAAATAAAATTTTATCAAAGAATTGAGAATCTGTGTGATCCTCAACCAAAATATCTCTTGTTCGTGCTATTCTATCAATCTTTCTCTATCGTTCGTGCATCATTTGGTATCAGAGACCAGGATGACGGATGTGAATCGTGGTCGTGGTAGAGGTCGTGGCCGAGGAGGTCGGGGTCGTGGAGTCGATCCTGAAGAAGAAGAGCCGCGCCGCCGAGACCAGCGAGATCTGGAGATTGCTGCGATGGGGAGACGGATCCGAGAGTTAGAGCGCCAACTTGCAGAGGCAAGAATGGACTCTACAAATAAAGAAGAAGGAGAAAAGTCAGAGACCCTCAACTCTTCTGAAGCAGGCACAAACTCTGATTATGGAGTTGTTGCACAATTGGAGACTAATCAAAGCCAAGACCGTCGAATGAGGCATGGCACAATTGAAAATATATTTGAAATTTTTGAAAGTGTTGTGTGTGAAGAGTTGAGGATCACACAGATTCTCAATTCTTTGATAAAATTTTATTTCTCTTAAAAAAAAACTCCCTTTCCTTACAGTAGAATAATTCATATATAGTTGCATAATAATCTAAATCCTGATACATTTCCTAATTGAACATAATAAAACTTGGAAATAAATAATATGAGAATAAATAGAAATTGGCTAATTAATACTTGAAAATAAATAGAAAATATTTATTCTTTTGGTTTCCTTTCTTGCATCATTCTCCTCCCCTAAGAAAAGATTCGTCCTCGAATCTGCCAATTCATCCTCTGTTTTAGATGATGCATCACTTGAATTGGAATGGGAGACTAGAATCGAGTGGTGTAATCCACAAAAAGGCAATCTCGCACACAGCTCTGCTATTTGATAAAAAATAACACAAAACTGAGTATTGCAACTGTTTAAATATGTGAAATAACTTGCATTTGCTAGCATAGGCTTCGGTTGCAAGAATGGATCGCTATATTCTGAACTCATGATCTCAATGTGAGTTAAATGCAAAGTTTCTTGCTCAAACAATGCACTCATTGTTACTAAAGAACTACTCTCCAAGGTTGAACTCTTTGCAATGACAATAGGACAGGTTGGGGGCAGCGATAAGTCATCAAAATCCTCTTCATCGAAGATTATGGGACTATCAAAAGACAACAGATTTGTCTCTGTCTCCGGTTCACCCGTCACAGTAAAGACATCATCTTCATCACCATGATACTTATCAAAGATCGGTGGAGAATCAAACGACACATCTTCACACACAACACTTTCAAAAATTTCAAATATATTTTCAATTGTGCCATGCCTCATTCGACGGTCTTGGCTTTGATTAGTCTCCAATTGTGCAACAACTCCATAATCAGAGTTTGTGCCTGCTTCAGAAGAGTTGAGGGTCTCTGACTTTTCTCCTTCTTCTTTGTTTGTAGAGTTCATTCTTGCCTCTGCAAGTTGGCGCTCTAACTCTCGGATCCGTCTTCCCATCGCTGCAATCTCTAGATTTCGCTGGTCTCGGCAGCGCGGCTCTTCTTCTTCAGGATCGATTCCACGACCTCGACCTCCTCGGCCACGACCTCTATCACGACCACGATTTGGATCCGCCATCCTGGGCTCTGATACCAAATGATGCACGAACGATAGAGAAAGATTGATAGAATAGCACGAACAAGAGATATTTTGGTTGAGGATCACACAGATTCTCAATTCTTTGATAAAATTTTATTTCTCTTAAGAAAAAAACTCCCTTTCCTTACAGTAGAATAATTCATATATAGTTGCATAATAATCTAAATCCTGATACATTTCCTAATTGAACATAATAAAACTTGGAAATAAATAATATGAGAATAAATAGAAATTGGCTAATTAATACTTGAAAATAAATAGAAAATATTTATTCTTTTGGTTTCCTTTCTTGCATCATTAAGCATATTCAAAAATTCTAAAAAGATAGTAAAAAAAATTTGAAAAAATATAAAATTTGGTCTTGACGGAGATTTTATTATGAAAATAAATTTGAGCGCTTCAGATCGACCATTCTAATTTCAAAAATTAAAATTTTATCTTGTTAGACGAGTATATGTGTCCTATATGTTGGACACTAGCCAATCCCCACTTATTAAACAATATTTGATTATACATAGTAATACACATATAATGTGCAAATAATTTTGTGCATCATTTAAACATTTCAAACGATTATGCATTCATTCTAAGTTATTTGATTTCAAACGATTGTGCAAATTACATTATACATAGTAATTACACATAAAATGTGCAAATAATGCACATTATGAGCATCATTTGAGCATTTCAAGCGATTCTGCAATCATTCTAAGTCATTTGATCACAATTATCTATATTCAAGCTCTCTATATGGTCTAGAATATGTTTAAGATCTTACTTATTTTTTTTGAAGGTAGAGAGGCAAAGCCTCCTACAATTTTCATTGAACGAAAATGTTTCGTACATGTGTAAATTAAAAGCAAGAACAAGAAACATAAGACATTTGAGCATTTCAAGTAATTCTGCAATCACTCTAAGTCATTTGATCACAATAATCTATATTCAAGCTCTCTATATGGTCTAAAATATGGTTCAGATCTTACTTATTATAAACTATTGGATTATACATGATAATTACGCATATAATGTGTAATTAATGTAAATTCTGAGCATTATTTGAGATTTCAAGTGATTCTGGTTTCATTTAATATAATTTGATCACAATAATCTATTTAAGCTCTTTATACTGTCTAGAATTTGATTCATATTTTACTTATTAAAAAATTTGATTATAGATAGTAATTACGCATATAATGTGCAAATAGTGTATAATCTGAGTATTATTTGAGCATTTCAAGCGATTCTGCAATCCTTCTATGTCATTTCATCATAATAATCTATATTTAAACTCTTTATATAGTCTACAATATGACTCAGATCTCACTTATTAAAAAATATTGCACTATACGTAGGGGTGGTTTCGAGTCGAGTTATGATCGAGTTAGTATCAACTCGAAATCAAGTCGCTACATTTCGAGTTAACTCGCGAGTTGATCGTGACACACTTTCGAGTTCACTTGACTTACTCGAAATCAACTCGTGACAACTTGAGTTACTCGTGAGTTAACTCGTGACTCGACATTTCTACTCGAAATTTGATTTAGCTATTATGCAAAATTAATATATTACTGTGTAGTACACGTACAGTGCTTATTATTCATCATAAAAGACACCAAAGTTAAACTTAGCTTGAGATATTACTGTACAATATACTGGTATATAAGTGGAAATATTTGAGAGTAATTTTTGGACCGCTACACTTTGATGTATCTGAGTCGGGATTATTTTTTTTTGGGCTATACTGATTACCTGAGTTAGTGCCGATCGAGTTGGACCCAACTCGAAATCGCCTCGTTTCATTTTGAGTTGCTCCTAACTCGAGTTGTGGCAACTCGAGTTCTGTTAAATTGAGTTATATCCGAATTTTTTTCGAGGCGAGTTCGAGTAATTCATGAGTTACGATTTTTTTACCCACCCCCTAACTATACGTAGTAATTACGCATATAATGTGAAAATAATGCATATTCTGAGCAACATTTAAGTATTTCAAGCGATTATGCATTTCTTCTATGTCATTTCATCAAAATAATCTATATTTTAAGTTTTTAACTCTTTATATAGTCTAGAATATGATTCAGATCTCATTTATTAAAAAATATTGCATTATACGTAGTAATTACGCATATAATGTCCAAATAATGCTTATTCTGAGCATCATTTGAGCATTTCAAGCGATTATGCAATCATTGTAAGCCATTTGATAACAATAATATATATTTAAGCTCTCTATACAGTCTAGAAAATGATTCAGAACTTATTTAAAAATATTTGATTGTACATAGTAATACGTATATAATGCGCAAATAATGCATATTCTGAGCATCATTAGAGAATTTCAAGCGATTCTGCAATCATTTTGAGCCATTTGATAGAAATAATTTATATTTAAGCTCTCTATATGATTCAGAACTTATTAAAAATATTGGATTGTACATTGAAAAAAAAGCATATAAATTGCAAATAAAAGCTTATTTTGATAATCGCTTGGGAATAGTTCAGAGGAGTGCGCAGAAATCCTGAAGATTTGGTGGAGTTTTTTTTTTTTTAGAAATACTAGGTAGCAGCTACCTAGGAGAAAGTACAAGATAAATAAAAATAAAAAAATAAAAAACAATTAACAGTATGTAAAGCAATCTCTCGCACAGCTTATAATCTCATGAAGAATTGTCTGCATCGATCGTTTTTCTCCTCGGAATGTCCTCGCATTTCTTTCTTTCCAAAGCCACCAGGCACCAGAAGTTAAATAGACAATGGCCCAGTCCTTTGTTCGCCCACTGACACTGTTGATTGTATGAACAAAGGTAGTGTAGCAGTCTTCATGTAGAGCAGGTAGTGGTAGAGACTTGAGCTGATGTAGGTGTTGCCAAATCTGCCGTGCAAAAGTACAGGTAAAAAAGAGGTGCATGGGTGTTTCAAGTATCTGTGTATCGCATAAAGAGCAGCCTATGTTGTCAATACAATTCCATCTCAGCAGACGATCTTGTGTGAGGAGTCGATTGCGAAACCAGAGGAAGCTGAATAACTGAATAGTACTTAGTTATTCAGTACTTAGTTATTCAGTACTGAATAACTGGTGGAGTTAATCTTGACAGAAGGAAGAGCTTTTAATAGACTTTGTACTTAGTTTTTTCTTTTTGTACTTTTGCTTTTTTTCGGTTCTCACTTCTTTTCCTTTTCAACCTTGACAGTCGCTGTCAAGTTTTCTAAAAAAAAAAAAAAAAAAGATAATCGCTTGGGAATATATAGCTGTTCTGGGTTCGTTCAAAGTAATTTGATCACAATAATCTATATTTAAACTCTTTATATGATCTAGAATATGATTCAGATATTACTTACATGAAACATATTGGATTATACTTAGCAATTACGCATATTATACTTAGAAACATATTCTGTGCATCATTTAAGCATTTCAAAAATTTATGCATTCATTCTAAGTTATTTGATCATAATAATATGTAATTAAGCTCTATATATAGTTTAGAATATGTTTCAGATCTTAGTTATTAATAAATATTGGATTATCCATATAGATTACCCATATAATGGGCAGATAATGCATATTCGGAGCATCAATTGAGCATTTCAAGCGATTCTGCAATAATTCTAAGTCATTTGATCACAATAATATTTATTTAATCTCTCTATACTGTCTAGAATCTGATTCAGAACTAAATTATTGAAAAATTTTGGATTATAAATAGTAATAACATATATAATGCATATTTTGAGCAACATTTGAGCATTTCAAGCAATTCCCCAATCAATCTAAGTCATTTCATCATAAAAATCTATATTTAAGCTCTTTATATAGCCTATAATATAATTCAGATCTTATTTATTCAAAATGATGCATTATACATAGAAAAAGACACATATACTGCAAATAAAGCTTATTTTGTTTATCGTTTGGGAATCTGTAGCGATTTTAGATTCGTATAAAATAATTTGATCACAATTATCTATAATTAAGTTCTTTATACTGTCTAAAATATGTTTCAGATATTTACATATTGATAAATATTGGTTTATACATAGTAATTACGCATATAATATGCAAATAATGCAAAATTTGTGCATTATATGTGCATTTCTGGCAATTCTGCCGTCATTCTAAATCATTTGATAACAATAATCTATATTCAAGCCATATCATATAAAATATGTTTCAGATATTACTTATTAATAAATATTGGATTAATTATACATTGTAATTACGCATATTATGTGAAAATAAAGCATATTTTGTGCATTATTTGAGAATTTCAAGCAATTCTGCGCTCATTCTAAGTCATTTGATCCCAATAATCTAAATTTAAGCTCCATATATGGTCTCAAATCTTACTTATTATAAAATATTGGTTTATACATGGTAATTGAGCATATAATGGGCGAATAATGCATATTCTGAGTATTATTAGAGTATTGCAAGTGATTCTAGATTCGTTTAAAGTAATTTGATCACAATAACCGTTATTTAAGCTCTTTAAAAGGTCTAAAATATAATTCTGATCTTATTTATTAAAAATTATTTGTTTCAACATAGCAATCACGCATATAATGTGCAAATAATACAAATTCTGAGCATTATTTAAGTATTTCAAGCTATTACGCATTCATTTTAAGTCATTTCATCACAATAATCTATATTTAAGCTCTTTATATAGTCTGGAATATTATTCATATCTCACATATTAAATAATATTATATTGTACGTAGTAATTACGCATATAATGTGCAAATAATGCATATTCTGAGCATCATTTGAGTATTTCAAGCGATTCTGCAATTATTCTAAGTCTATAATATTCGGTTCATATCTTATTAATGTGCGAATAATGATTGATTCCACAATCATTCTAAGAGCTTAAATATGCAAATACTGCATATTTAAGCTCTTTATACGATCTAGAATATTAGAACTTACTTATTAAAAATATATTTGAATTTAAATAATAATTACACATCTAATATGCAAATAAATGCATATTTTGAGCATTATTTGATTATTTCAAGCGATTCTGCATTCAATCTAACTCATTTCATCATTATAATCTATATTAAAGCTCTTCATATAATCTCCACAGTATTCTGTGTAACTTTTTGATAATTTATAGCTATTCTGGATTCGTTTAAAGTAATTTGATCACAAAAATCAATAATTAAGCTCTACATATGATCTAGAATATGCTTCAAATCTTACTTATTAAAAATATTGGATTATCCACAGTAATTACGCATATAATGTGCAAATCATGTCTATTCCGAGAATCGCTTGAGCATTTCAAGCAATTTTGCAATCATTCCAAGTAATTTTATCACGATAATCTAAATTTAAGCTCTCTATACTGTCTGGAATTTGATTCAGATATTTCTTGACGCCGTTCGGATCGAAAGGATTAGAGAAACAAGCGAGCGCAACGATACATTCACTCAAAGAGGAGTAACACTCAACTCTCAAGAGGAAGAAACAGAGATAAACTCAGAAATTCATATTCATTCAATAATCTTCATATTACATTCTGATTTTCAGCTTAAATAACAATCTAACACAATTAAAAGCTATTGCTCATTAATACATCATCTCAACTACTTTTTCTAATACCAAAACATATTAATAATCTCCTAGAAGACCTCAAATGACAACACAGATTACAACAACAGATTATTAACTCTTTTTATGACTAATTAAGATAAAAGATAACTCTTAAACAACTAATTAATTACTGTTGACTGCTTTGAATGGATGACATGGCTCTTTTGCTGATTGTGCATCTGACATGGCATCTTGATCGGTGTCATTTCTTATTTAAAAATTTTGGATTATAAATAATAATTACGCATATAATTTGCAAATAATGCATATTTTGAGCATTTCAATCGATTTTCATTCAATCTATGTCATTTCATCATAAGAATATATATTTAAACTTTTTATATAGTCCATAATATAATTCAGATCTTATTAATTCAAAATGTTGCATTTTACATTGAAAAAACACATAGAAATTGCAAATAAAGCTTATTCAGTGTATCGTTTGGGAATTTATAGCGATTCTGGATTTGTTTAACGTAATTTAATCACAATTATGTATATTTAAGCTCTCTATTCAGTCTAGAGTATGATTCAGATATTACTTATTATGCAATATTGGATTTAAAATAGTAATACACATATAATGTGCAAACAATGCCTATTTTGTGCAGCATTTAAACATTTCAAAAGATTATGCATTCATTCTAAAGTATTTGATCACAATAATATATATTTAAGCTCTTTATATAGTCTAGAACATGATTCAGATCTCACTTATTAAAAAATATTTAATTATACAAAGTAATTACGCATAAAATGTGCAAATAATGCATATTCTGACTATCATTTGTGCATTTCAAGACATTCTGCAAACATTCTTAGTCATTTGATCACAATAATCTATATTCAAGCTTTCTATATGGACTAGAATATGTTTCAGATCTTACTTATTATAAAATATTGGATTATACATGGTAATTGTGCATATAGTTTGCAATTAGTGCATATTCTGAGCATCATTTGAGCATTTCAAGTGATTCTGGTTTTGTATAAAGTAATTTGCTCACAATAATCTATATTTAAGCTCTTTATACTTTATAGAATTTGATTGACATCGATTGTGCATGAGGCCACGTTATTTATGAAATTTTGCACTTAGACTTGTTTTGGACATTTGTTTTCTTCTGCTTTGTGTTTTCTTTTTTTTACCCTAGATAGCCTCTATCTAGTATTTCCAAAAAAAAAAGAATTTGATTGATATCTTAATTATTTAAATAGTTGATTATAGATAGTAATTACGCATATAATGTTCAAATAATGCAAATTCTGAGCGTCATTTAAGTATTTATAGCGATTATGCATTCCTTCTATGTCATTTCATCACAATAATCTATATTTAAACTCTTTATATAGTCTAGATTATGATTCAGGTCTCACTTATTAAAAAATGTTGCATTATACATAGTAATTACTCATATAATGTGCAAATAATGCATATTCTGAGCAACATTTAAGTATTTCAAGCGATTATGCAGTCCTTCTATATCATGTCATCAAAATAATCTATATTTTAAGTTTTTAACTCTTTATATAGTCTAGAATATGATTCAGATCTCATTTATTAAAAATATTGCATTATACGTAGTAATTACGCATATAATGTCCAAATAATGCATATTTTGAGCATTTCAAGGAATTCTGCAATCAACAATTATCCATATTTATGCTCTCTATACAGTCTAGAATATGATTCAGAACTTATTTATTATAAAATATTGGATTGTACAAAGTAATTATGCATTTAATGTATTAATAATGCAAATTCTCAGCATCATTTGAGCGTTTCAAGCGATTCGGCAATCATTCTAAGCCATTTGATAACAATAAATATATAAGCTCTCTCTACAGCCTAAAATATAATTCAGAACTTATTGAAAAATATTAGATTGTACATAGTAATACGCATGTAATATGCAAATAAAGCATATTTTGAGCATCATTTGAGCATTTCAAGCAATTATGCATCCAATCTAAGTCATTTCATAGTAATAATATATATATTTAATCTCTTTATATAGTCTAGAATATAATTCAGATCTTATTCAAAATGTTGTATTATACATTGGAAAAAGGCACATAAATTTCAAATAACGCTTATTTTGTTAATTCTTTGGAAATATATAGATATTCTGGTTTCGTTTAAAGTAATTTGATCACAATAAATAGTTAAACTCTTTATATGGTCTGGAATATGATTCAGATATTACTTATGAAAAAATATTGGATTATACATGGTACCTACACATATAGTGTGCAAATAATGCATATTCTGTGCATCATTTGGCCATTTCAAGCGATTCTACATTCATTCTAAGTTATTTTATCACAATAATCTTTATTCAAGCTTTCTATACTATCTAGAATCTGATTCAGAAGTTACTTATTGAAAAACTTTGGATTATAATTAGTAATTACGCATATAATGTGCAAATAATGCATATGTTTTAGCAACATTTGAGCGTTTCAAACAATTCCGCAATCAATTTAAGTCTTTCAACAGAAAAATCTATATTTAAGCTCTTTATATAGTCTATAATATAATTCGGATCTTACTTATTCAAAATGATGCAATATACATTGATAGCATATAAATTACAAATAAAACTTATTCTGTGTATCATTCGGAAATTTGTAGCGATTTCTGCATTCGTTTAAAGTAATTTGATCACTGTAATCTATAATTAAGCACTATATACTGTCAAGAATATGTTTCAGATATTAATTATTAACAAATATTGGATTATACACAGTAATTACTCATATAATGTGCAAATAATGCATATTCTGTGCATCATATGTGCATTTCTAGCGATTCCGCCATCATTCTATGTCATTTGATAACAATAATCTATATTCAAGCTCTCTATATGATCTAGAATATGTTTCAGATAATATGTATTAATAAATATTGGATTATACATAGTAATCACTCATATAATGTGCAAATAAAAGCATATTTTGTTATCATTTGAGAATTTCAAGTGATTCTGCGACCATTCTAAGTCATTTGATCCCAAAAATCTATATTTAAGCCTCCTATATGGTCTAGAATGTGTTTCAGATCTTACGTATTATTAAATATTGGATTTATACAAGATAAATGCTCATATAATGTGCGAATAATGCATATTCTGAGCATTATTATAGCAGTTCAAGTGATTCTGGTTTTCTTTAAAGTACTTTGCTCAAAATATTCTATGTTTGAGCTCTTTATATGGTCAAGAATACGATTCAGATCTTACTTATTAAAAAATATTTGGTTATAGGTAGCGATTAAGCATATAATGTGCAAATAATACAAATTCTGAGCATCATTTAAGTATTTCAAGCTATTCTGCATTCATTCTAAGTCATATTATCACAATTATCTATATTTAAACTCTTCATATAGTCGGGAATAAGATTCATATCTCACTTTCTAAATATATTCTATTATATGTAGTAATTATGATATAATGTTCAAATAATGCATATTTTGACCATCATTTGAGTATTTCAAGCGATTCTGCAATCAGTTTTAGTCTTTTGATCACAATATAATATATATTTTATTTCTCTATAAGATCTAGAATTTAGTTCAGAAGTTACTTATTAAAAAATATTTGGTTATATATAGTAATTACACATATAATATGCAAATAATGGATATTTTGAGCATCATTTGAGCATTTCAGCATTCAATCTAACTCATTTCTAACCAAATATATGTGTAATTACTATAGGAAAAGAAAGATTCACAGTTGAAGTTCCCTATACACAGAATATAGAGATTATACTGAAGTTCCCTATACACAGAATAGCAATATGCATTGAAAAAACACAAATAAATTGCAAATAAAGCTTATTCTGTGTATCGTTTTAAGAATTTATAGCTATTCTGGATTTGTTTAAAGTAATTTGATCACAAAAATTAATAATTAAGTTCTCTATATGGTCTAGAATATGTTTCATATTTTATTTTTTAGAAAAATATTGGATTATTCACAGTAATTACGCATATAATGTGCAAATAATGCCTATTCAGAGCATCACTTCAACATTTCAAGCGATTCTGCAATCATTCTAAGTAATTTTATCACGACAATCTAAATTCAAGCTCTCTATACTGTCTAGAATATGATTCGAATCTTTCCTATTTAAATTTTTTTATTATAAATAGTAATTACGCATATAATGTATAATTAATGCATATTTTGAGCATCATTTGAGCATTTCAACCGATTCTGCATTCAATCTTTGACATTTCATCGTAATAATCTATATTTACACTTTTTATAGGGCCTATAATATAATTCAGATCTTAATTATTCAAATTGTTGCATTGTACATTGAAAAAGGCATATACAAATAAAGATTATTCAGTGTACGTTTGGAAATTTATAGCGATTCTGGATTCGTTTAAAGTAATTTGGTCACAATAATATATATTTTAGCTCTCTATACGGTCTAGAAAATGATTCAGATATTAATTGTTAAATAATATTGGATTATACATTGCAATACACATACAATTTGCAAATAATGCCTATTATGTGCATATCATCTCAAACGATTATGCATCAATCTAATCTCAAACGATTATGCATCAATCTAAGTTATTTGATCTAACTAATCCATACTTAAGATCTTTTATATAGTCTAGCACATGATACATATCAAACTTATTAAAAGGTATTGCATTATACGTAGTAATTACGCACAAAATTTGCAAACAATGCATATTTCTGAGCATCGTATGAGTATTTCAAGCGATTCTGCAATCATTTTTAAGTTATTTGATCACAATAAATCTATATTCAAGCTCTTTATATGGTCTAGATTATGTTCCAGATATTTTTTTATTAATAAATATTAGATTATACATAGTAATTACGCATACAATGGGCAAATAATGCATATTTTGTGCGTCATTTGAGCTTTCAAGCGATTCTGAATAAATAATGCCTATTCTGTGCTTCATTTGAGCTTCCAAGCGATTCTGCAATCATTCTAAATCATTTGATCACAATAAATCTATATTCAAGCTCTTTATATGGTCTAGATTATGTTTCAGATATTTTTTATTAATAAATATTAGATTTTACATAGTAATTACGCATATAATGTGAAAATAATGCATATTCTGTGCTTCATTTGACCATTTCAAACGATTTTTGCGATCATTCTAAGTCATTCGATCACAATAATCTATATTCAAGCTCTGTACGGTCTAGAATAAGTTTCAAATCTTACTTATTATAAAATATATTATTATAAATGGTAATTATGTATATAATATGCAAATAATGCATATTCGGAGCCTCATTTTGAGCATTTCAAGTAATTAGATAACAATTATTTATATTTAAGCTTTTTATACCGTCTGGAATATGATTCAAATCTTACTTATTATTAAATATTTGATTATAGATAGAAAATACGCATATAATTTGCAAATAATGCATATTCCGAGCATTATTTAAGTATTTCAAGCGATTCTGCTTTCATTCTAAATTATATCGTCAAAATAATCTACATTTAAGCTTTTTATATAATCTATATCATTGAGATCTCACTTATTAAAAAAATATTGTATTATACATTGTAAATACGCATATAATGTGCAAATAATGAATATTCTGAGCTTCATTTGAGCATTTCAAGCAATTCTGGAATAAACCTAAGTCATTTGATCACAATAATCTATATTTAAGCTCTCTATACTGTCCAGAATTTGATTCAGAAATTATTAAAAAATATTGGAATTTACATAATCTTTACTAATTATGCATATTTTATGCATCATTTATGTATTTCAAGAGATTCTGCATTCATTCTATGTTAATTCTGTACAATAATCTATATTTAAGCTCTTTTTTTAGTCTAGAATATGATTCATATCTTACTTATTTTAAAAAATTTGATTATACATAGTCATTACGCATATAATGTGCAAATAATGTATATTCAGTGCATTCTTTGAGCATTTCAATCGATTCTGCAATCATTCTAAGTCATTTGATTACAATAATATATTACGCATATAATGTGCAAATAATGCATATTGTGAGCATCAGTTGAGCTTTTCAAATGATTATGCATTCAATCTTGGTCATGTCATCGTCATAATCCATAGTTAAGCATCTTCTGTAGTCTAGAATATAATTCAGCTCTTATTTATTCAAAATTTTGCATTATAAATTGATAAAATGCATATAAATTGCAAGTTATGCTTATTGTGTGCATCGTTTAGGAATTTAAAGATATTCACTAATCTTATAAAGCAATTTGATCACAATAATCTATATTTAAATTCCTTATACGGTCTAGAATATGATTCAGATATTAATAAAAAGGATTGGATTATACATAGTAATTACGCATATAATGTGCAAGTAAAGCTTATTCTGTATTATATGGAAATTTCAAACGATTCTGGTTTAAACTCCTTATTCTATATCACAATAACATATATTCAAACTCCTTATACGGTCGAGAATATGATTCAGATATTACTTATTAAAAAATATTGGATTATACAAAGTACTTAAGCATATAATGCACAAATAATGCATATCTGTGCATCATTTGAGCATTAAAGCGATTCTGCATTCATTCTAGGATATTTGATCACAATAATCTATAATTAAACTCTCTATACTGTCTGAAATATGTTTCAGATCTTACGTAGTAAAAAATATTGGATTATACATGGTAATTGCGCATATAATTAGCAAGTAATGCATATGCTGTCAACTAATTGAGCATTTCATGCAATTCTGGTTTCCTTAAAAGTAATTTGGTCACTATAATCTATATTTAAGCTCTTTATACGGTCTAGATATTATTCAGATCTTAGTTATTCAAAAATATTTGATTACAGATTGCATCTACGCATACAATGTGCAATTAATGCATATCCAGAGCATCATTTTAGCATTTCAAGCTATTCTGCTTCATTCTAAGTCATTTCATCACAATATTATATATTTAAGATTTTTTATATAGTCTATAGAATATGATTCATATCTTACATATTAAAAAAAAAATTGATTATACATTTATACATAATAACTATGCATATAATGTGCAAATAAATGCACCTTATTTTTTAGCCACTGTCAAATTATTTATAAAATAATGTGCAAAGAATGCATATTCAGTCATCCAGAGCATCATTTGAGTATTTCATGCAATTCTGCAATCATTCTAAGGTATTTGATTACAATAATCTATTTTTACGCTCTCTATATGGTGGAGAATATGATTCAGAACTTACTTATTAAAAATTATTGGATTATAAATAGTAATTACGCATATAATGTGAAAATAATACATATTTTGAGCGTCAGTTGAGCATTTCAAGCAATTCTGCGTTCAATCTAAGTCATTTCATCGTAATAATCTATATTTAAGCTCTTTTTATAGTCGAGAATATAATTCAGATCTTAATTCTTCAAAATGTTGCATTATATATTAAAAAAAAACACATATAAATTGCAAATAATGCTTATTTTGTGTATCATTCGGGAATTTATAGCAATTCTGGATTTTTTTTAAAGTAATTTGATCACAATAATATATATTTAAGCTCTCTATAAGTTGAAGAATATGATTCAGATATTACTTATTAAACGGTATTGGATTATAGATTGTAATTACGCATATAATGTGCAATTAATGCATATCCACTTAGCATTTCAAATGATTCTGCAATCATTCCAAGTCATTTGATCTCAATAATGTATACTAGCTCTCTATATGGTCTAGAATATTATATGGTTCAGAAATTATTTAAAAATATTGGATTGTACATAGTAATTACGAATATAATATGCAAATAATGTATATTTTGAGCATCAGTTGAACAATTCAAGCGATTCTACATTCAATGTAAGTCATTTCACCATAATAATCTATACTTATGCCCTTAATATAATCTAGAATCTAACACAGAACTTGTTCAAAATGTTTTTATTAGATACTTCTAGATTTCGATTATCTTTTAGGAAATTATAGCTATTGTGGATTCGTTGAAGTAAGTTGATGACAACAATCTAGAATTAAACTCTTTATATGGTTTAGAATATGATTCAGATATTACTTTTTTAAATATATTGGATTATACATAGTAATTACTCACATAATGTGAAAATAAATCTTATTCTACGTATCGTTCTGGAATTTCAAGCTATTCTAGATTCCTTTTAAAGTAATTTGATCACAATAATCTATATTTAATCTCTTAATACGGTCTAGAATTTGATTCAGATATTATTTACTTAAAAAATTGGATTATGCATAGTAATTACGCATATAATGTGCAAATAATGCATATTAAGAGCATCATTTGAGCATTTCAAGCGATTCTGCAACCATTCTAAGTCGTTTGACCAGGAATCTATATTTAACTATATACTGTTTAGAATATAATGCATGACTTATTTAAAAATTTTGGATAAAACATAGTAATTACGCATATAATGTGAAAATAATGTATATTTTGAGTATCCTTCTGCATTCATTTTAAGTCATTTCATCATAATAATCTATGTTTAAGTTCTTTATATAATCTATAATAAAATTCAGATCTTACTTATTCAAAATGTTTCATTATACATTGAAAAACTCATATAAATTGCAAATAAAGCTTATTCTGTGTATTGTTTGGGAATTTATAGCAATTGTGGATTTGTTTGAAGTAATTTGATCACAATAATCTATATTTAAACTCTTTATATGGTCTAGAATATAATTCAGATATTACTTATTAAAAAATATTAGACTATACATAGTAATTACGCATATAATGTGCAAATAAAGCTTTTTTTGTGTATCGTTTAGAAATTTCAAGCGATTCTTCATTCGTTTAAAGTAATTTTATTCTGTATTTAATCTCTTGATACTGTCTAAACTATGATTTATATATTACTTATTTAAAAATATTTGATTATACATAGTAATTACACATATAATGTGCAAATAATGCATATTCTGAGCATCATTTGAGCTTTTCAAGAGATTTTGCATTTATTGTAAATCATTTGTTCACAATAATCTAAAATTAAGCTCTCTATACGTTCTAGCATATGATTCAGACCTTACCTATTAAATAATATTGGATTATACATAGTATAAACACAGATATTGTGCAAATAATGCATATTCTGAGTATCAATTGAACATTTCAAGTAATTCTGCATTCATCCTTAGTTTTTTGATCACATTAATCCATAATTACTCTCTCTATACGGTCTAGAATATGTTTCAGATCTTACGTATTAAAAAATATTGGATTATGCATAGTAAGTACGCATATAATTTGCAAATAATAAATATTCTGAGTATCGTTTGAACATTGCAAGGGATTCTACATTCATTCTAAGTTATTTTCATCACACTAATCTATAATTTAGCTCTTTATACGGTCTAGAATATGTTTTAGATTTTACTTATTAAAAACATTAGATTATATATAGTAATTACGCATATAATGTGCAAATAATGCATATTTTGAGTTTCATTTTAGCATTTCAAGCGATTCTGCATTTATTCTAAGTTATTTGGCCACAATAATTTATAATTAAGTTCTCTATACAGTCTAGAATATGTTTCAGATCTTATTAATTTTTTTTGGATTATACATGGTAATTTCGCATATAATTAGCAAATAATGCATATTTTGAGCATCATTTGAGCATTCAAAGCGAGTCTGCATTCAATCTAAGTAATTTCATCATAATAACCAATATTTAATATCTGTATATAATCTAAAATATAATTCAGATCTTACTTATTTATAATGTCGTATTATACATTGAAAAAAAAAATGTTTGGATATCAGCAACATGCATTATTCTGTTCATAATTTATAGTTCTGAGGAAACGTTAATCATATCCTAAATCGTTTCTCTGATTCTTTCGTTATTCGTACAATCATACTTTCATCATAATAATCTATATTCATTCTAAGTTATTTGGCCACAATAATTTATAATTAAGTTCTCCATACAGTATAGAATTTGTTTCAGATCTTATTTATTAAAAATTTTTGGATTATACATGGTAATTGCGCTTATAATTAGCAAATAATGCATATTTTGTGGATCATTTGAGTATTTAAAGCGATTCTGCATTCAATCTAAGTAATTTCATCATAATAATCTATATTTAATCTCTGTATATAATCTAAAATATAATTCAGATCTTACTTATTCATAATGTTGTATTATAGATTGAAAACAAATGTTTGGATATCAGCAACATGCATTATTCTGTTCATAATTTCTAATTCTGAGGAACCTTTAATCGTTTCTTTGATTTTATAGTTGTTCTTTGGGCCTCTCAGTCAACCAAAACCAAAATAATGTTTGGATAGAGTTTACTTTAATTCTTTCAACGAGTTCCAAAATTCCAATTTCGAATTAGAGGGGAAAAAAGACATGCTGTGGAGTTCCATATAACTTCAGAGAATTAATTTAAGTATTTAGCAGGCAATGAATAGTTGGTGATCAGAAAATAAAAAAGAGGCAAAGATTCTAATGCGCTAAATGGAGTTCCATAACCAGAGTCGCCATCACATTACAAAACACTACACTACAGCTGGTTGACATTATCTCATTTTTCAGTGTATTAATTTCTGCTTGTCAAGCTAGCTACTTTACTGACACTAATCCATATGAAACATTTTTTACCTTGGCAGTTGGCGCATAATAGTTCTGGTTTTATTTTTATTTTTATTTGTTATTTTTTTGGTTACTTTAAGTAGCTATAAACTCCCCGTAACATGAGTTTCCATCCATCACCTTCAAGCAAATTCAAATTCAGAAAGACAAAGACCAAAAAGAGAATGGAGTAAACAGAAAACAGGCCGCCTCAATTTGCCCCACACCCAACACTGTACGTGCAGCAGCAACAGATGGAGCAAGCCAACCAGCCACCGTCAGTTATGCTTACGCAGGCACCAGTGATGCACCCCTGCTGCCATTTATGCAGCCCCAGCCACCATACATAGAACAACAAAGAAAGGATATGCAGGTAATTATGACTATCCACCCTCTTCCGAGGGGATTATCAGGCACATAGCAGGTGGGTATGTCGATTATGGCCACATTCATCGCTACTGTGATCATGACCTCAATACAACTCAAGTACTACATGCACTCGAGTTCTAATTTCTCCTCAGCTCTCAAGTAAGGATTTGCTATTCCAAGAAAGCAACAACCAAAAGGTATGCAATATATATAGTAGTTACATTACCGAAAAAAAGTAGCTAGGCTATATATAATTAGATGTTGTTGTAACTTACGAACAAAAGCTAGCAAACTAGCTTTCAGCAACCAGTCAATTGGCGGATCTCTAATAATGCGAGGTAGCTGATCACAATAATCTTACGTTTATTTGACCTGCTAACAAGCTTGGATGCAAATTTTTGTTGAATCTATTCTGTCAACTAAATGTGATCTTTTGTTTGAATCACGGAAAGAACATTTATTTTTCAATTTCTTATAATATAATCGTTGGTTTCAAACCAACCTTCAAAAAAATTACATTTTGAGTGCTTTATTTGTCTTTTGGAGCTTATTGAATTGCAACTCCATTCGTACAATTGTGGCAAGATTAAGAACCTTTCACCAATTTTTAAAGTGGAACTAAAAAAAAAAAGGAAGTGGATTCAAAGATTTCAAAATAATTTATAGAACTTCAAAAGTTCGATATTGAATTATTGATAAATTAAAAGTTCACTTTTTTTTTTTCAAAGACTTGACAGAAGCTGTCAAGGAAAAGAAAAGCAAAAGAAAAAGATAGAAATTAAACATTACAACATAGACAGGGAAACAGGACTTGCCAGACACAGATCCTTTTACCCTTCCTATCTAACTAACTATTTTTGAAAAACAGTGTGCCATCTTCTTGTATACCCTTCACCAGTATTTGTAATGGCTTTGCCTTATCTCTAAATCTTCTTTTATTCCTTTCATTTCAGAGGGACCAGAGGGTAGTGAACAGGTAAGAAAGCATCTTGCCTTTTCCAGGGCTACTCAAGGAGGACTTAGTAGTTAGTACTGAGTATTGTTTGCAGGACCGTGTCGGAAATGAGAGGAAAAGTAAGCCCTGTTAGGTTGCTGACAAGTTGCCAAAGCCCAGTCTAGTAGGAACAGGATTTCGAAAAGTAAAAGTTCACTTTTTGTTTTCATATGGGTACTTTATTACAACGAACTTGCTCGTATTAATCTACTCCCATAATTTCACTGTTGATATCAATTGTCAAGAAATCGATATCCTCAAGTCTAAAATTATTGATCGCAATTGCTGATATAGTTGCTGTCTCCATGCTTCTGACCGCCAATGGAGCTGTTGTGCCATAAGGGCATGACGCCTCACCTCACTTAATCTACAAATTGTAGCATCCATTGCAATATCTATGTTTGCGGTAGCCATCCATCTGGCAATGATAATTCTTTCTTTGCTGACTGCCTACAAGAGAAGCTAGTGACCATTTGCGCTTTTCAAAATTGTACTTTGTCAATTGTTGAGTTTATATTTATTTTTTCTACTTTTGGACTTCTTAAGTTGAATGAGCTTTGCAAAATTATTGAATTTACAGTACCTTATCATTTTGTAGACTTTGTCAAATTAAACAATTGTTTGGAATATAAGAATTATTTTTTATTATTTTCATGAAATTAATTACATGATCCTTTGATGGAATTATTTGGAATCTATTTAAAAATATAGTATTTCGACGAGCCGTCAAATTAATTGAAAACTAGAGGGGAATATCGAGCTTCGCTCGATGTAGATATCTATAATAAGAATATTTTTATTATGTTTCTATAGTTTAATTATGTTCATTTTTGGATATATGGTTAAGATAAATATATTTAGAAATATAGTTTAGTTATTGTAGAAAATTTTATTTGATTAAAGTTAAAGAGTTTGATCCATTAAAAAAAAATTATATGTGTGTAAATATAGTTATAGTTATCTGAAATAATATGATTTATATGATTATATTATGTTGATATTATTCATGAACTGTAATATGTTTATAAATGACTTAAATAAAAAATATATATTGTAAAAGATCTGATGTTTTTTCTATTTTCAATTGAATGAATTTAATTTATATTTTTTGAATCGAAATTAAGAATGGTGATGAAGAGAAATTAAGGTGGAGAGAGACTCTAAGCAACACAAAAGAGATGGAGACATGATGAAAATGAAAATAGGAAGAGGTCACAAAAATCAGAAATAAAACAATGTGTTGCCAAATTATTATCTGATATTGAACCGAGGCAGTTTTATGAGCAATAATACTCAATACACAATTAGTTACAAAGTATCATATTACAGAAATCAGAAAAAATGCTATTGCACAACTATTTCACAATGCTTGGAGTGTCGGATGATATTTAACTAAATGATCCCGACACCTGTACATCTTTATTTATAATATTGATATTGATGAGCCAATAGAAGTTCGTACCAGCAAATAGCAGTCATTAGCAAGTTTTGCAGTGAGGCCAGAGAAAAGTTCCAACTTTACTATTTCCAGCATTGTACAAAACGATTTATTATTGCCAACTATCCCTCGAGTAGACGTGTATTTTATAAAGTTTAATTGAAGTCAATGCAAAAATTCCAAGCTGGCATAAATAGAACACACATTCCCATTAAATGATTCATTTCGATAGCTTTACCTTTTCTCAAATTATTTTTTGATCAGACTAATATTGTAAAAAAAAAAAAAGGGATTGGACCAAATGATTGTTTCCTAATGGATCGGATACAGCAGTTCAGAATAATTCAGTTCCTGACTTCCTGTACGAGCGATATAGATTTTTATTCTTTATGCAAAAATTTACTCTATAGATAATTTATTGCATAATACTCAGAGTAACATGGTGCGAATTCCGCTTTTCCGATCAATTATCTGGAATACCTCTCCAAACAATTCAATGGAAATAAAATCGACAAAAAAAAAAGGACAAGAATTTAAAAAAAGAAAAAGAAAAAGAACGAAGAGTTTGCGATCTAGAAAGTTTAGTTTGTTATTTCCGTTCGCTTGTTCCGTAAATTCACAGAAAACATTTTATTGGTATTCTGCTTTGTGCTTTAATTTATGTGTGATTTTCTCTCCTCTAATGAAAAATCTAAATATTTTAAGAAATACATTTCTACGATTTTTGTTTAACAAATTTTGAAAATAATTAATAAATAAATATAATTTTTGAAAGACTAATAACAATAATGCACAATAATTTGAATGCAATTATATAACACGAATAATACAAGATAATTTATACAAAGAAACACAAAATATTATATTAATTAAAAATAACTTTATATCTTACATAAGTATTGCACTAGCTATTACGCACGCAAAATAGTACCTCCCCTGCATACTAACTGGCGGTCCAATTAGTATTGCTTTGAGGATCAAAGTTATATAAGGGAAGGGAATTAAGGGAGAAGAACAAGTCAACAATCCCCTAGGCTTTAGTTGCCAAGCCCCAAGAGGGATGATACTACAAGAGGAGCATGGGGAAGGGAAAGGATTGTGCTAATGAATACTTATCAGAGCATCAGGTTTAATTAAACCCTTTAAAAACCTCATTTCTGCACCATGTAGTGCTGGGACTGAAAACCTTTCCCCATGCGCGCAAACAAGGGACTCATCTCGTTTCTCTCCTCAGTCGCCTTCGACCCGTCAGCGTCCACATGGACCCACCTCATCCGGCGACCCCGCCTCTCCACCGTCGCCTCCTCCTCCTTCTATGTCGATCCAGCCCCACCAGGTGGGTTTCTTCTCTGCTCTCTCGTGCTGAGAGGAGAATTGAAGGAGAGAGGGAGACTGAGTGGTTTGTTAACAGAAGAGCCTGACTCGGTCTTGGAAAGTACATAGCTTCTGATTCTTTCTCTGTCGGGGGTAAGATCTTTGCTTAAATGCACAAGCTCAAGGAAATGTTAATCGGTGGTGCTTAGTTGAGTTTCTAAATTTTTGTTTCTAGCTTCGATTTTGTTTGAATTTAGATGGAGTCGGATCCGATCTGATTTATGTGAGCTTTGAGTTATATAGTTTAGCCTGTGTAGCTTATTGATTTTGTTCCTCTTTGATCTAGTTCATTGTTTGATTTCGCCTAGCATAGCTTAAATTTCATTATTAATTGGATTAGATGATTCAGATCGGATCTGAGATGATATATGAGCTTAAATTAGTTTAGATTAACAAGTAAATTCTTTTGAATTTAATTTTCCTCAATAAATTAGATCTTCTTGTGTGATTTAGACAGAAATTTGCTGTGATTTTTTTTTTAAAGCTTGTTTCGTACATATATAAGCTATTTGTGAGCATGATAGATCAGGTCACATAATGCACTTCTCTTTTCTTCAAGGACGAAACCAAGATGACTAGCAATCTTCTCATCTCAAAAAAGTAGTTCTTCATTAATTCAGATCATAATATGTAATTTGTTATGAGTGATCTAGTTTTTCTAATGAATTAGTTAGTCATCATATGTGTTCACATTGTATATTGAATATTGAATGTGTTCACTTTGTTTATTGTAAATGTTAACTATATTGTTATATGTGTTCACTTTGTATATTGTAAATGTTAACTACGAAATCAAATTTCTGCTGCAACTAACTGAACACACAAACACTTTAAATTCATCCATTAACGTGTTTAACTTAACACAAAAATTCACAAAATTATATTTCTGTTGCAACTAACTGAACACATACACAATTTAAATTCATCCCTTAACGTGTTAAACTAAACCCAAAAATGCGAAAATTTAATTTTTAGATGCAACTAACTGAACACTTAAAACTTTAAGTTCATCCCTTAATGTGTTTAGCTGAACAAAAAAATACGAAAATTTATTTTTAAGATGCAACTAACTGAACACATAACAAGATTAACTCATCCCTTGATGCATCTAATTGAACACAAAAATCTGTCCATTTGATGACGTCAGCGCGAAAAAAAAAAAAACGATTTTTTTTCGAAAAAAATTCGCTCACATCAGCGCGCGTCTTGCTGACGTCAGCACTCGAAAAAAATGATGATGAGGCCTATTTCTGGCCTGTTGGATGGTATGGATGGGAAATCAAGGAATGGTGTATATCAGCCCGAATTTTTTTTACGTCTCATAAAATTTTTTCCCGGCATAGTATTATGAATATTATTAATTTCAGAAAGACCACATTCACTCATAAACGGACAGGAACAATTTGTGCTTTCTTCAAGCCAATATATACTAAAGAAGACCAGAACTATATACAATGTTTCAAATTATAATGCATAGACCAGTTAATTGTTCATAATTGTTGGTTTAAGATAGAAGCGCCAAAATAATAGAATGGACTACTTATCAGAAGCGGAGCCAGGATTTCAACTTAGGGGGCGGAAATTTCGATTAGGTAGACTAAAATTTGAAAGTCAAAAAATGTAATAAATTGATAAAAAAAATAATATTTCATCATTTTTATAGTAGTAAATTTTCTTAACATGAATTGTATCAAATACAATAAATAAGTATTTTTTTTCTTAAAAAATAATAAGTAAGGATTTTTCATATTTGAGTAATGTTATATTTTTTATTTTTCATCTTCTGAATTTGCTCTAAAGGAAAATTATAATTAAACTAGTTTGAACAAACAATAAACTTAATTAGATTGTATTTGAACTCTTTTATTAGGGATGCAATATGTTATGTATTAATAAAATTTAGCATATAATTGAAAAGCTCTTCATATAAAGTTAAAATCTTAGGGGGGGCCAGGCCCTCTTTGCCCCCCTACTGGCTCCGCCACTGCTACTTATTCATTGTCACGTTTCCATGTTTTACATAGAATTGAAAGTCGTAACTTGGGCATGAAAAGTATTAAATGAACATTACATATTTGAGACAAACAAACAGAAATATAAACCACCCTCACAAAGTCACAATCATTATTATTACTGTATATAACATATTTTACATGACAAGTACTTCATGATTATACAATAACACAATGCAACAGTAAAGTAGCTAGTACAATTAAGGAGTTCCACCCAACAAAGTAAACACATAAATAAGAACATGAATATGCAATCAATACACGAGACACGTACCATTTTTTCTCTTAAACCATAACATTAATTATCCTAGGCCGGGTTCTTGTGCTCAAGCCTTGTCAATAGCAAAACATAGTTTATTATCCAACCTGAATGCCCACAAACGAATCACATCATCTTTTTCAAATTTACCGAGCCTAATGATTTTCTTATACTCTGTGCCGTTGATAACCGTTGATCCAGTCCCCCAACTATTGGTAAGTTTTGGCCGGAAGCGCCACCCATTTTTTATGAAAACTGTTACTTCAGTACTACCTTTAGCCCTTTCATTACCATGTAGCACATCGGATTTGGGTATAAGTAGTCTATTTTGCTGTGGTTCTACGTCCCATGCCGTTAGAGTCTTCTCCATTACGAAGTAGAACTGAAGGTTATTGTTAGACAAGCGTTGGAACCACTGGGGCAGTTCAACACATGGTTCTGAAACTCGGACTCGGATTCGGACTCGGAGTGTTGGATTAAGGAGTCGAATCGGATGACTCGGAAAAACTCGGGCGACTCGGATCGGAAACTCGGATTTTCATAAATAATCATTTTTAGTCTCTTAAAAAATAGAAAAAAATGAAAAAAATTGAGAAAAATAATTAATAAAGTGAATATTTGATGAGTGAAAATCAACTATAATATAAAAATATATAATATCAATTTTATTGGAAATTTCTTTTTCAACAATTAACTTGTGATTTAAAAATTAATAAAACATAGTTTAAAAAAAATAATCTTTTAATGATTATATTTTCATTAAAACATATGAATATATCAGCTAGAATCGTGAGAACGCAATTATCATTTTTTTCTATGTCTTCGGATTTATTTTTGCATCAATAATCATTTTGTTTTAAAATTATTTCACTTGCTTGTGATTATTCTGACCGTCTGATAATATTTATATCACTATTGAGAAATCTGAGCCGTCCAAAATGAATAAATAATGCTTAACTGGAGGTGTCCAGTTCGGACCTTTCTTCTCCAATGTTCTTCCCGTACTCAAATTGACGAATAGGGATTGAATCCCTCAATCGAGACTCGAGAGGAGATTCCTGGCGGGCCGGTGGTGCAATATTCGGCCTCCTCACGTGATTTCGCCGCCCCTAACCACCTCGGATGGTGCTCCTCACTACTATTTCACCTCTCTGTGTTGAGATAAAGAATTAATGGCGGTTTAACTTCATTTCCGTTTGAACTCGGGAAAAATCGACTCGGCAGGCGCCGAGTCCGTTCTGAATCGCCCGAGTCGACTCGGACTCGGCCGAGTTTTTAAACCATCTATCCATTACCAAAAGCTAGATGAATGTGGTAGTTGTAACAGGGGTTATTTGATGTTTGATAGTTTGTGGCTTTGTGCATTCAATCGGAGTTGTGTTCGCAATTTATATAGATGATAAAGAGAGGTAAATAAAGGGACAAAAGTTCCCTTCCCCTTGAGAAACTATGCATGAGTCCCTTGTTTGCGCGCATGGGGAAAGGTTTTCAGTCCCAGCACTACATGGTGCAGAAATGAGGTTTTTAAAGGGTTTAATTAAACCTGATGCTCTGATAAGTATTCATTAGCACAATCCTTTCCCTTCCCCATGCTCCCCTTGTAGTATCATCCCTCTTGGGGCTTGGCAACTAAAGCCTAGGGGATTGTTGACTTGTTCTTCTCCCTTAATTCCCTTCCCTTATATAACTTTGATCCTCAAAGCAATACTAATTGGACCGCCAGTTAGTATGCAGGGGAGGTACAATTTTGCGTGCGTGGGAAAAATAATAGTGCAATACTTATGTAAGATATAAAGTTATTTTTAATTAATATAATATTTTGTGTTTCTTTGTATAAATTATCTTGTATTATTCGTGTTATATAATTGCATTCAAATTATTGTGCATTATTGTTATTTCTTTCAAAAATTATATTTATTTATTAATTATTTTCAAAATTTGTTAAACAAAAATCGTAGAAATGTATTTCTTAAAATATTTAGATTTTTCATTAGAGGAGAGAAAATCACACATAAATTAAAGCACAAAGCAGAATACCAATATAATGTTTTCTGTGAATTTACGGAACAAACGAACGGAAATAACAACAAACTAAACTTTCTAGATCGCAAACTCTTCGTTCTTTTTCTTTTTTTTTTTAAAAAAAATTCTTGTCCTTTTTTTTTGTCGATTTTATTTCCATTGAATTGTTTGGAGAGGTATTCCAGATAATTGATCGGATAAGCGGAATTCGCACCATGTTACTCTGAGTATTATGCAATAAATTATCTGGAGAGTAAATTTTTGCATAAAGAATAAAAATCTATATCGCTCGTACATGAAGTCAGGAACTGAATTATTCTGTTTTGTTTCTACAATATCAATACCTTTTGTTATAATGTGTATAACGATGTTCGATATCTAATCTAATCATTTTTTTTTTTTTTTTTTTGCATCATCTAATCTAATCATTGATGATGAGGTTAATGTAGGTGAGTAGTGTTTATTTATGATTTTGTGTAACATATCGTGTGCCGCAATTGTATAGCGAGTTATCTTCATATCGTACATCGACATTTTACACGAAAGGTTCTAGTCAATTGATTCTGAAAAGAAAATGCACTCTCTTTTGTTTTTATCTGGGGGCATAGCTCACGTGGCTGCCGAGAAAGGAAGAAGTTTAATTACCCTTTTATAACCTTTTTCTGTTGATCCTTTTTATTTTCAATAATCATAGAAAGATAATCTCTTTTATAGTTAGCTCGCAGTTTTTCTAATAATCACAATTTAATCAGTGCCTCTGATTTCATTATAATTGTTCAGCAGCGATAGTAAGATTAAAAATTGGACTTTTAATTTTGACGAGGTTTGTTTTTCTTAAAGACCGAATGTGCTCATGCAAAAAAAAAAAAAAAAAGTATTAACTCGTATCAAGGGTCTCTAAAACAATTAGAAACTATCTACAAGTTTCAACCAGTGATCTAGACGAAGCAATCCACACAATGTGCCTCAAATTTGAAGATAATTTTATAAAATAAAAACTAGGTTTTATAATACAAGAACAACATATATGTACTTTTTTTTTTCTTTCATCAACATTAAAATTTGTAAAAGTGCTTGTTCAGTTCGTTTTTTTTTTATTGCTGCATATCATAATTACTTTTGTATGAATACTTTATTATTCATTAGTATATGACCAAAGTTCATTCTTCGCTGAAATTATGGTCACAATGTTATTTCAAAATTCCTAAAGTCACACTCCGAGTATATAATTAATTCAACTGTGTTGGCCCGTTTAAATTAATTCTCTTTTCATATTTTGTGGCCTCTGATGGGAATCCAGATCCTGTGTCGCGCGGCACGCGTACAGCGCGGGCTGTGGGCCGTCTGATCTGAATCTGATGGCTATGGAGGCCCCGTGAATAATACCAGATTGATAGGCCCGAAAAAAATGAACCGCCCGATCAAAATCGAACGGCTCGTGGAGATGCGCTCCACGCGTGCCGCGCGACACAGGAACGGGGTCCCTCTGATGGGGCTATCCCCCCCCCCCCCCCACCAGAGGCCATTAGGCCGATTTCAAACCAAAGAACGGCAAAACAAATTAGACTGCTGACATCTTTGCAACTAACAAGTACCACGAATTTACTTTGAATTAGTTAGCGAAACTACTGACGGTCGACGGACATAATAATATATAATATCCGGTTCAACTGTGGTAAATCATAAATAGCAAAAATTTGATATTTCCTTACCCTTGTTATAATGGGTAAATTGGGTACCTGGTTTGCGTGTGTATATTCTATTTGGAAATGAGTGCGACGCCAAAATGTCTTACTATAAAAGAGTCATATTAGAGGTTAATATTACGAATGCTAATTTTTTTTCATAAAAGAAAATTTATTTTATTTTATTTTTAATTATTGTAATTACTTGCAGAACAAATTAAACTAGAAATTAGGGATTGATTGAAAGTTCATTAAATTATGGCTTTGCAAGTAAATACGGTCTCTCTTGTCGATAATTTTTTTTATCGAAATAATGTTGGTACAAAAAAAAAGACACATTTTTTGATAACAGAGCATTTTTTATACGGAGCGACTGTATTAAGAAAGAAACAAATTTTCAAATATAAATTATATAGTAGTTGTCAGATCAAAGCCCTCTGTGGACAAAAACACTGAATCTAGCAATGTCTTATATAACATAATAATTACTCTGTCAAAACATGAGCTTACTACCACACCCAACATCATCAGAAATAGCTACAACATCATTTACATAAGAAGAATAAACTCAACATTTTAGGTCAAGGATTGAAAGTATTGACGGAACTTTTAAAGGGCGTGTTTGGATGCGGTGGAATAAAGGTGGAATAGTTTCTTTTTGGCATAAAATTTTTTCCTAATAAAAAATTCATCCAAACAACATTTCTTATTCCTAAAATAACAACTCTTCTCACTCTTCCTATATAACACTCTTCCCAATAACACTCATCTTTTACTTTTCACTCCAATAATCTTATTCCTAACTTACCATCCAAACAACATTTCTTATTCCTGAAATAGCTTCTTCCCACTCTTTCCGAAATAATATTTTTCCGCCCGGAATAGTTCTTCCTTTCTTATTCCTAACTCATCCAAACAAGCCCTTTTAAGCTATAATGGCTTGTACAATTAACTTTTATTCGAGTACCTTTCAAAGTCGTTGTCCCCTTTGTCAACCAAAAAAAAATAAAAAGGATTTGATTGTTTCAATAATCCCATCCTGAAACGGAGGGTGAGGCAGGGGAAGACGAAAATCATGAAAGAATTGGGCGAATCTAGCTGGGCATTGATTTATCATAATTAATCTAAATTATTATTATTTTTTTTGAAGGCTGATCCAAATTTAATATTTTAATGCGATTGGTTCCATAACTTGAGTTGCCATCACTCACTGCACCTGGTTGAAATTTCCCCTACATATTTATCTCTGTCTTTTTACTTGTGAAGCAACTTTCCTGACGAACACCTTGGCATTTGATAGTTCTTATTTTATTTTTAATTTTACAATTTTTATTTCTTTCAGCATCTATAAATCACCCATACACATCATCCATCACCTTAATAATAGTTTCTAAATTTCGAAGGACACAGAAAAGAAAGAGAATGGCGTGTACATCATGTACTGGAAACAGGCCGTGTTCAGGTAACCAGACCCCATCAACATGCTCGTCTCAAAGTCAGCAAGAGAAGGTGCTTACAATTTCACTGTCACTAATGGAGATTGGATACATGGCACGTGTCATATCAATTGTAACGGCATTCATTGCGACTGTGATCATGGCTACGGCCAAGCAGACTATTGGCTCGAAATATGATATCAACAAAGATGTAAAGTTTTCCATCATCTCTGCTCTCCAGTAAGGATTTACTCTTCCTGGTTCTTCCACAAAAAAAAAAATAATAATAATAATAAATAAAAAAATTAAAAATAAATAAAAATAAAAATCCTGTATTCCATATATGCATGAGCCCAGGGACGGAACTAGAAAATTTCATAAGAGGTTCACTAAATCTTTGGTCGCTTTGCGGGATCAATTAGATAGTTTTTTTGCGTTAACTTGAACCTGTTTAGAGACTTGAGAGATTGATTAAATATCTTGAGGTTGCTGTCTTTTCAAAAATGTCTCCATATTCAATTTAACATAGAACTTTAAAAAGAAAATTATCCTAAATAATTAGAATTAAAAAAATTAAAATTATTGTATTGTTTGATTAAAAGAAGTAGGCTAGTTACCATAATATTTTTGCTACTTACAAACCAATTAGTGAATCAACTGGCCTCTGTTAATTTGAGGTAGCTGATAGCTAGCCTGCAGATAGCAATATTACGTTCATTGAAATTCTTACAAGTAGGGTAGGAAATTTCTCCAATTATTGCAGTAAGTACGCAAATTAGAAGTGACTTTCAAACATTTTTAGAGTTGATCAATTGAACTAATTTATAAAGCTTAAAACCAACTGATGAACTCTAAATTCATTTTTGTTTCATGTAGCTACTTTCTTGCAGCGAATGTCATTGTGTTCATCTACTCCATAATTACACTGTTGATATCCATTCTCAAGAAATTAAAACCTATACATCTATTATGGATCGCACTTGCCGATTTAGTTGCCGTTTCCATGCTCCTAACCGGTAATGGTGCAGCTTCCGCAGTAAGTGCAGAACTTGAGAACATTGATGATGGATTTGCAAAAAGAGTATGTTCTTTCTATTGCAGATTTTGTTCACAAATTAATGCCTCAATTGGCATGTCCATGGTTGCAACGGTCCTTTATGTGGCACTAATAGTTCTTTCCTTGGTGATTGCCTACAGAAGAAGCCGATGTCCATGTGCTTGCTAATTGTGTGCTTTGTAAAATTGTTAAATTTATATTTTGTTTGCATTAGTCTGTACTTTTCATTTTGTTGAATGAGCTATGTCAAATTATTGAATGTATTATGCCTTATCATTTCTGGACTTTGTCAAATCCAATATTAATTTCGTTGTTGCTAGCGCATATATCTGATATATGCGGATATACGTATGCTAAAATATATTATTCTGAAAATAATTCTTACCTTATAATTTTGAATAGAATTTTTCAAAATTTTATTAAGAAATTAAGGACAATATGATGCAATATTAGTATAATCATATATAGAGGATTTATTAAAAATATAGAACCAATACATCAATATTTTTTAATATCTAGTTTGAGAAAAATATATAGAGAAAACTAGATTTTTTTGTTGATGATTATGTATGCATACTTTTAATTAAGCGTATGGTTTTTCCGGTGTTTAATTGAATTGAATTTTTTAATGGAACTAAATGATTTAAAGTCAATTCCGAATGATCGATTATGAGAAAATGACACTTTAGTCACATTCTTATAAAATAATAAACTAAATTATATCAAAATCTCTGCATATGTAAACAAGTATTTATGACACTTTTTTTTTTTGGGATAATGCAACACATCTCTCTAAAGTCTAAACGTTGACTCTGTGATGGTCTTGGGAAAAAAACATTACTTTGTGATAATCAGCCATCCAAAATTCTAATTTTGCATAATTACCTCCAAACATTAATTTGATGTGTTCCAACCTTTCTGAATGATAAAAGAGCAACATTTTTACCATGTTTCTCCACCGTCAATTTCACTTAAACCATCTACTTTAAGAGTGACAAATAACCAAAATACTTTAATTTATATGTACATACTAACTTTATTATATAATATTTTTTCTCCTAATTTGTTGGCAATATAGTTTAATTTTAAATAAAATATTATAGAAAGAATACATATGCGATATATAACTCATAATATGGTTGTCAACGGGTATTGTACGATAAGATAGAAAGTATTTTCATACCTGCACCTGTTAAAATTTTCTTTACCCGTGCCCACTAAAAAATAGTTTTACCCGTACCCGTTAAGAATTAACGGTAAGGGTACAGTAATGGTATATAATGTGTAATGATAATATTATTAATTTAATAAAAAAATATATAATGTGCTAAATAAATAATATCAAATAAATATATGGATAAAGTACAACATTTAGATAATACTTTATATTAAAAGAAATATCATGAAATTTATTCCCATATCAATGGAATTCAAAGAAATCTATATAACTAATTATAAATTATAATATAATAGACTACAAATTAATTTTTTCATCAACATAAATTAATTTGGATGAAGATCAAAACTAATAACATATCTTATGAAATATGCTAATAACATGATTATATATACATATATTTTTCTAAAATTTTATCCGTTAGATAATGGGTACGAAATAACCCTTACTCGTATCCGTACTCGATAAGTTAACGAAAATTTTTCTTTACCCATACACATACCCGTTAGTCTAACAAAAATAAAACATTATCCATACCCGCCTTATCAAATGCGGTACGAGTAGGATAAACGGGTTTCATTGACAGCCCTAACTAATAAGCATAGGCCCTTAGTAAACTTACAACTCTTTGGACCTTAGCTTATTCTTAAACAAAATATTAATTTAAAATCTTAAACCACTTTGGCGTAATATTGCATTAAAATAAAAAAATTGATAAAATTATAAATGTATATTAATAATTTACTTTCAAATTGGATAGATAGATTAATAAAATAATTCTCATAAATGCTAAATTAGCATAGGCCCTTAGTAAACTTATAACTCTTTCGAATGGCAAAAAAATATAATTACTGTACAATTTTTTTTTGTTAAAATATATAAAAGCCGATGATATCAAACAACAATAATATGTGGACATTCAAAAAGTAAAAAAGAAATAAAAGAACAAAAATATTGTGTGGATATAATTTTGCTAAGATTAGCCCACGATGTTTGCGGACGATGAGATTAACGTGGGTGTATACTAGATAATATATCATCTATATACTCATTTTTTTTCTAAAAGAATAAAAATCTATAGAGCTCATATAGGAACTGAATTGTTCTTTTTTGTTTTTTACAATAAGAGTATGTCCTACAGTTATAAATGACTTGTATAACGATGTTTAATATATCTATTTTAATCTAACATTTTATGGATGATGACATGAGCAGAGTAGGTGTATAGTGTTTATTTAGGATTTTTTTCTAATAGCTTATGGTGTGGCAAAACTATAGCGAGTTTTATTCTTCTAGTACATCAAGTCTAATAATAATAATAATAATAATAATAATAATAATAATAATAATAATAATAATAATTGTTATTATTATTATTATTATTACTACTACTATTATTATAGCTCAAATTTGTTTCGGTTGAGAGACGTTGAAGAGAAGAGAATTACTTAGGACAATCCTCTAGATTGTCATCCTCTGTCATCCGATGGACCAAGCGGGCTGGGCTTCTAAGGCGCTCATTTCCTCTGTCTTGTCACGTGACCTCACGTGTCTTCACTCTTCACAACGTTTAGGGTCCGCTCCAGAGGGGAGTACTCGGAGCGAAGGGAAGGGAGGGAGGACGTCGGTTACTCGCTCCAGAGGGGGAGAATCGACGGAAACCTGGAGTACTAGAGAGACAGAAAGAGAGAGTCGATTACTCCCAAAATCGGGGATACTGAGTTCCTTTCCTCCTCTCCCGAGTACTCCTCTTTGGAGCGAACCCTAAGGGTGTAAACTGATCTTCTATCCCACACTTCACTGTGGCGACTTTCCTTTTCAGATCCCGACACCCCCATCGGCGACACCACCACCTCTAACGTCTACATAGATCCATATGCGTTTGATTTGGGGTTTCGGATCTCTCTCGACTAGTCTCCGCCTCCACTGCTTCTCCACCTTCAATCGACGTTCGCAAGCTTCAGACAAACTACGACCCTGCGACCTTCGACCCCTCAACTCCTCTTTCTGATTGCATATGGCGCCTCATCGATGAGGTGTCTCCATTGTCGTCTCCTAAGAATCTGAGCACCATCGCTGATTTGGCAATTAATTCATGGGAAAGCAAGGATCGTGCTGTCATTGTGGAGTTACAAGTGAGCACCTCTTAATTTTTACCTTTTATCTACTAAATTGTTGTAATTATTGGCACTATTGTTGAAAGAAACTTTCATTCCTTCTATTGTTCAATTCACTTCGTAATTTCCACTTGCTGGAGTAAGAGATAAATCTCTCAGTTTATGTTCTTCCTTAGTAAATCTTGTACTTGCTAGAAATGTGGAGAAATAATTTTGACTTTGTAAATCCCTCTTAAGATGTCGATAAATCGCACAAAAAAATTATGTGATTAATAACTACTCAATATTTTAGCTAGAAATGCTACTCTCTAGTGTATTTGTTCCATTCTTTCCTGATGTTAATTTATTAATCTACTAATTTTTCTGAATTATAATCATCCGAGCTCGTTTTGTAAGTATAATTTGTACTGGTTCCACTGAGCAAAATGAAAAAAAAAAAGAGGGGGCTGGGTAGGGGGGTCGAGTCTTTATAAAAGCACCACCATATCCTACTTTGTCAGACAATTATGCTATCTATTAATAAAATCTCATTTTGTTTAATTATGAAAAATTCTAGAAATAGATATTGATCTTAAATTTAGTGTTAGACACCTGTACCCTACATTGCTTCCAAAATAGGTGTGTATAACTAGGTTCACAATTCAGTTTTCACATGAAGTTTGTTCAGATTCAATTTCATGGAAAACAGTGCAGTTGAATTCACCTTATAACAAACCTCAACATCTTGTTTTTACTTCTACAATGAATATTTTTTTATCATACCACCGTTCGAGTCAATAAGCTTTTTTAGAGAAAATGATAATGTAAGGTAACCTTGCTGATTTCACATTTTGTTCCAAGTCATAATTTCGTAGTCCAAGTTGTATTCCACTTGATCAACCTAGCTTCTTTTTTTTTTAAAAAAAAAAGTTACTCAATTTTTTATTTCTTATAATGTTCATTTTATCAATTTTTTTAGTGAATTTTTTTTGTACAGAATGTGGTTGTTATTTCTCTTTTTTTGGGGTTATATACAGTTCAACCATGTATTGTATGGGTATTGGGGTAAATTTTTGCATTATGCTAAGTGGAATGTCTTTTCTGTATGTTTTACACTGTGAGTTGAGAACAAGACATATTCTAGTAGCTCAAGATATATTTCACCTGGCTGCAACTACCTTCTTTTCTTTGAGCTACTTAATTGTTTGTTTCTTATAATGTTCCTTTTATCAGTTTATATTGTTTTGCTTTTCTGTACAAATTGTTGTTTTTATTTCTGTTCTTTTAGGATTATTTACTATTCAAAGATGTGGTCTGTGGGTTTTACGGTAAATAGATGATGATGGTGCACTGGTACCAGTTAGAATGAATGGTACCTGTGCATCTGGTAAGAAAACTTTAAAGGGGTCGCTCACTTGGTTTTTCATCTTTTGAACAGTTATGTATATGTTTGTTTTGCTTTTCATTTAATGAAAAATGGTGAAGGTGTTTTCCACTTGTTTCGAGAAAAAAAAGAAGTTGCTTATTGTTGAAGTTGATGTTTCAAAATTTATCAAGGTCCATAAAAGAACGCGTGAGAAGAAAATGATTACCAAAGGTGATGATGTGCAATTGGTTGTAGAGGTGAGATAGTTGAGAACAAGGCTGCTCCTTACAATAATGGGATGCTTGCAATTGAGTCACGAGATGGGGAGGAAATGAGAAATAATCAGTTACGAGAGAAGGAAGTTCTTCTCCATAAACACTGCAAGCTATGGTCGGTTCAAAGAGAAAACACAAGGAAATGGACAAAACTGAATGCTCAAAGTATATTTGATTATGGTTATCCTGTGACAGTTGGTTTGGTATTTCATTTTTGTTTTTCTTATTTAGTGAAACTTTGGGCTTGTTTTAGTAGTTGCTACCAAGGTCTTACATCCAAATTTCTTTAACTGATTTTGGACGGCAAGCCTCATCTTCTATAGAAGTTTGACTTTGTTTCATCTTCCTTGCATTTAAATCATTTAATTGCGATTGGACTTTGAAATACATGACGTATATGATAACATGCTTTGTTTATCACATTTTGTATATATGCATACACCTCCTTTCTTAAATTTTATGCAAAATTTATTTTGTCTTAAATCTTAATGTTATCAATGTTAACTACATAATCAGTTAATTGGAGTAAAAGATTAGTTCATTTCGGTAAAGGTTCAGTTAATTACTATAAGTGTTCATTTTAATAAGTGATTGGTGAATTGATATAAGTGACCATTTTAATAAAGGATTGTTTAGTAGCTATAAATGAAAATTTATTTTCTATTTTAATATTATCATTGTTAACTGCATGATCGGTTAATTCTAGTAAAGGATTAGGTTAATTTCAATAAGGGATCAGTTAATGTTTGGAGCATCAGCCATGGTCATGAGATGGGTTTAGAAAGGATGTCTCATGAATGTTTGGAGCTTAGCTCCTCGATTCATGGATGTTCCTATCGGTTGCCATTTGAGAATTTGGAGCTTAGCTCAATTCTCTTGTGGAGAGCCTTAAATTGACATGGCATAGGTCCAGAGCACAGCACTGGCCTAGCCATGATCAATGTGCTAGCTTGAAAACTCAAGACAGCAAAGAAATAATAGATTAATGGTATGCTAACCCCTACCAGACCCTTGTGTGATTGGCCCAAATTTCAGGACCTAAATGCATAAAATGAGGCACATACTGTATCCCAAAAGATAGAGTAGCTTTATCATAAAATAAATGTATATTTGTACATGTATAAAATATGATCAGAGATGAAAAATAAACAAATATGGGTTTTTAGTTGGACAAAAATGCAAAATTGCTTATGGACAGCAGGTGTGTGACCTTATGGACAGCAGGGGATAATAATTTTCATTTATGGAATTTTCTATGATTTTACACAAATTAATAAAGGCAACAGGGGCATTTCTTACAATAAAAATGTTATTTTCTAACTCTTGGGCTTTTATGCAAAGTACCTGTATAGAAGAATGATAAACATAATAATGGATGTTTGTGCAAATCTCTGTAATTTCTGAATAATTATAAGTTGGCTTTCCCCATTACTGTTTAGTTAGACAGAAAAGCATAAAAGTTAAACAAATATTTCATAAAAGTTAATGATTGCTTCATAGTTGGTTTCCTGTAACTGTAATGATCTACTGCAGATCAATTCCCTGTATCTCAGCAACTCAAGACAAGAATTACTAGAAATAATAAAGGAATTACATAAATACAAAACTGAAAATTGAGAAAAGCTCCAAATTGGTTGTTCTCACTCCTTGTGTTGATTTAGACACTCAAAACGTAGTCAATTGGACCTAAGTTGAGCCTCGAACTAAACCTACTTGCTATAAGTTAAGTTACATGCAATTTAGAAATTAAGCAAAAGGGAATAAAGTGCACATTTCCGCCCCTTCCTTCTTCACCTCAAATTGCAACGTTCCAAACCAAACTGAAGGCACAAACAAACTGTATTTGAGCTTTCAAAGCTATCCAAGTCGTTACTGGCATTAAAGAAATCTCAGGTTAGCCCCACAGTAGAAGCTCAGATCAGCATAAATTGGAGCCGAGGTGTCTCAGTTGAAGTTCATCACATTTCAAGCTTCTTCATGAAGAATTAACCCTCCATTAACCCTTATCACACACTGAAGAGCGCATAGAACCTAAAGCTGGTAAAGGATGATGGTCAGAAAGCTCGACACGCCATTAATGGCGGCTCAAACTTCCTCAGTTGACATGCGGCAGCACACACCGCCATGGTGAAAACGAAGCCCACAATTCTCTTCTTCTTGGCTCCACGACTCCAACGAACCTAATCTCGACAGAAACTGTGGCCTGAGTCACCATAATTGCGTCGGAGAAGAAAGGAGGGTCTCTCTGCAAAATAACCATACTCGTCGGAGAAGAGGGAGACTGAGTTTGATTTTTCACGGATCTTCTGTGGCAGATGATGTGTGGCAGGTCACGTTATTCGTTACACGAGGAATTGATGACCCTGGCGTCATCCTGACGTCGCCTTACCCAGTCAGCGCCAGCTGAGGATCAGTCAGCGCCCAGTCATTCTCCCCTGCACACGTGGCCCAATCGATATTTTCCACGTCAGCAAAAATTTTTAAAATTCATTAAAAATAGTAGGAAACGCAGAAAAATTCAAATAAAATATCTATAAAATTATAAAAATATGTAGAAGTTAGATTCACTGATATTTTAGTATGAAATTATGTCAAAATGTGCCCCTTTTATATTTTCAAATTATTTTCCTTAAAAATTGGATTTTATAAATTGCCAAAACTTTGTAAATTCACCAAAATTAATAGGAAACTCAGAAAAATTCAAATAAAATATCCATAAAATTCTAAAAATCTGTAGAATCTAAATTTACCAATACTTTGATATCAAAGTGTTGCAAAATTTTAGACTTTTATATTTTTTTGAGGTATTTTCGTCATAAAATTGAATGTTATAAAAATAATAAGCACAATAAAACTTAGATAAATCTTCTATAAAATTTTTAAAACAAAGTTCAAGTAACTTCAATATTAAAACAATCTTCAAGGGATTATTTTCAACTAAATACTTTGAAACAAGTATTTTCAAAGATTTAAAACAAATTTTAAACCCTTAGATTTCTAAAAATCAAAATAAAGGAAAAATAATAAGAATCACTAAAGTCTAAAGAGAAACACTAGAAAATGAAAAGTCCAAATACGATACCCAAAGTCAAAGCCGAAACCTCTTCAGGTAAGAAAAAGTCACTCCCCGAGATTAAGATCAGCGTTGACATAAAGACAAATTGTCTGATTCCTACAGCGGCCCAACATAGCCTCAGGAATCCAAATTTCCTTTGTTCCTATAGCGACTCACACAGTCCCAGGAACCGATTCCTACAGCGACTCACAGAGTCCCAGGAATAAAATCCAAAAATCTTTTGAAACGATCAAAAACCAATTCCTATAGCGACTCACATAGTCCCAAGAATAAAATCCAAATTCTTTTGTTCTTCTAAATCGTCAAATGATCAAGAACTAATTCCTACAAGTCGCCGAAATCAAGCTATCATCCGAAACCTACCCGATAAAATAAATATAAATAGAAGTCTTAGATAAAGTGTTTTAATGTCCTCAATTGGGTCCCGTTATTTAGGACTGGTACCGTCAATTGAGTCAAGTTTAAGCCAAAAGAGATAAATCGTTTAAATTCTCAATTATGCCCCCGTCAACTAAGTTTGGTAACATCAATTGAGTTTACCCTAAGCCAAAAACATAAAATAAATTGAGATAACAACTTTTCTAGCCTACGACATATAATTTCTCCAATCCCTTAATCAGAGGTTCTCGTGATTCTTCACGGGGTAATTAACAATAGGGACTTGCGCTTATTGGAAGGAAAGAATCCACAAAATTAATAAACCCTCATGAGAATAGATTCTCGTCAATGTTTTCTTATTATTAAGAAGCATTTTACACTTGAATTTAAACTCGTGAAGGGTGAATCTAAGACTTATTCCCATTCTTGAGGAAACCCGATCATTCTTCGAGAAATGACGAAAAAGTTCACACAATAAGAGATCAGATTCTATAATAAGAGATCAGATTGTTATCATAAGAGGTCAGATTGTATAATAAGGAATCAGATTGTTATCATAAGATATCAGATTGTATAAGAAGGGATCAGATTGTTATGATAAGAGATCAGATTGTATAAGAAGGGATCGGATTGTTATGATAAGAGATCAGATTGTATAATAAGAGATCGGATTGTTATGATAAGAGATCAGATTGTATAATAAGAGATCGGATTGTTATGATAAGAGATCAGATTGTATAATAAGAGATCGGATTGTTGTGATAAGAGATCAGATTGTATAATAAGGGATCAGAATGTTATCATAAGAGGTCAGATTGTATAATAAGGGATCAGATTGTTATCATAAGTGATCATATTGTATAATAAGGGATCAGATTGTTATCATAAGAGATCAGATTGTATAAATAAGGGATCGGATTGTTATGATAAGAGATCAGATTGTATAATAAGATATCAGATTGTTATGATAAAGGATCAATTAGTGGAGAGAATGGAGCGTAGCGCCTAAAATGAAAAGGGTGCTTCCAACACCCTTTCTATTTTTAATTGGGATGATACAGAATTACAAATTAGGGAATTGCACTTATAACACCCCTGAAGAGAAGGTTTTTAGATTTCAAACAGAGCAATGGCAGAAGAAATTAGCGAAACTGCTGACGTATTTATATATATAGAGTTTTTGCTATCTCCATACATCACACTAGATTGACGTATTTATTATATATATATATAATAAGTTAATAACTAATATTGATTTAATTATCATAACACAAATACAATAATATTAAAAGATACTGTCTGATACATAGCTCTTAATTACACTAGATTGATCTCCTAGCTACTTCGTTCCTCTTTACATACACTATTAGACAATAAGCTAAGCACATAATAGTGCACCGATTTGACAAGCTTACATATATAGAAGATACACAAGCACAGCTGCACAAGGACCTGGTAATTATTTCAACCTGGCATACAATATTTATAATTAACAACAACGAAATATCACATCTTGGTCTTGCCAATTGCAAAACATAACTTCTTAATCTTATCCCTTCCATCCCTGAACCCCCACATCTCTATTTCATCCTGCACCTTCAGCCCGCTCCATGCTCGAAACTCGTTCATTCCTCCACCATTTATCACAGTTGAGCCGGTACTGCCCCACCGTTGAAGTTTGACTTCCTCAACCCGGAACTTATTTTGTGTAAAAATCCTAATGCTAAGGCCACCATGGTGATCTGCTCCCACAGTTGGGAGAAGATTTGCCATGATCTTTTCCTCCTGAGAAAGCATCACTTTGATGGAATCTACATATTTCTTTTGTATGAGAAGTCGATTTTGTTGTCTCTCCAAATCAGACTCGGTGATTACCTTTTTCATAATGAGTTGAACTTCATCCGCAGCACATTCTTTGACCAAGGATTGGATCCATAGTGGTGGTGCATTCGACCCGCCAGTAGCCATAATTAATGTTGGGTGTTTTGGAATTGGACAATAAGTACAAGAAGAAAAATTGAAGTTTAGACTTGTTTGATCCTTCATGTTGGAGAGTATATATATAATGAAAACACATGTTCCCCTTCCCCAGCGGTTTCCCTGAGGAATCAAGAGTCCCTACTTCGCTTGCATGGGACAAGCTCACAAGACAAGAGTACATGGGGCATCGAGGGGAAAGGGTTTTGACTTTTCACTTAGTAGTTAATATTTGAATTTCAAATAGCCTAGACTGCCTAGTAATTAAGTTAACAACGTTTTGACAAATTGACAAGTATAAACAATTAATCATATATATTAGATATCTTGATGTCCTTTTTTTTCCTTTCCCCTAAGCTTTGGCTACCCATATATTTACCATTCCCTTCCATGTACTTACTTTGAGGTATTGGAAATTTTGTCTTGTTGATATGTCCTTGCATTTCCTCCTTTTGGCTATTCCTGTCCTTAGAGAAATATTTTAATGAGAAATTTATGTATCTCAAGATATTCAATCCCTCAATCAATGATCACAAGGAGTACTCAAGGTCTAGTAGCGTGCATATAATTTTAACATTCATACAATGCCCCACCCCCCCAAACATTGGTAGGCTTACTACAGTCGTTAATTTCCCTCTCTCACGGTTTCCCTCTTGAAGCTTAGCCAGCAAGAAGGGGAATGTTGACCTGTTGCGCTCCCTCCTTTCCCTTTTGTTCCTCCCAGGAATATTTGAAGGCGCCTCATATAGCAGGGGAAAAAATATTTTGTGTGCGTGAAAAACAAAATACATATATAGAATATTCCTAAGGTGGAAAAGGACAGTTTAGAGGGACATGAGATGCCTTTCGTGTGAAATTAATATTTAAGTATCTATTCCTTTATATTTAATAACTGTGAATGTTAATTTGTTTATTTATATTTGTGTTCCATGTATATATTTATTTGTGTTCAAATTTGTTGGATAAAAAAAATTGTAGAATTGTCTCTAAATTAGTCGAGACTTGAGAGTTCGAGTAGAACGGCATATAAACTACAGCAAGGATCAATACATGTAAAATGTTTTTTTTTTTTTTTTAATTCACAGTGCAAGCGCGCCAAAGAAAATAACAACAATCAAACTTTAGGATGGACAAGTTTTCTTCGTATTATAATTCCATGTGCAGATCTGAAATTTCTGATTGGCTTTGTAAGAAAGAACAAGAATTAGTATAATCGATCAGAATAGGCATGCCATTTCCCAATCCTGACTCTGCTGCACAATTCAAGGCTAACTAGACTTAAAATCAATCGTAGCCATTCTGACTTTGCAAATTACTTGCCTCATCTTGTCAACTCGCCCCTCCGGGAATGTTCAGCTCAATAATCGTTTTGCACATTTTGCTGAAAACTATATCAACATTTCTGGCTTTCCATGTAGCCAATTAAGTACCAGAAAAACCCAATTGGAAGCATTTGTCATGCAAAGAGTGACAACTGAAAGCATCAAATCTGTTACCATATGAGCTCTGGTCAAGAGATTATTATTGCAAATCAGGCAGCTTGACGGTGGTCGGTGGATTTGATAAAAGTACCAATTTGAAAAAAAAAAAAAAAACTTGTCCTATAAAAATTTCGAACTTGAACAAGTAATATAGAATCTGAGCTATACCTATAAACTGTGTCGATCACCATTTAAAAATTATAATAGAAAGATTATGAAACATCTTATTTTAAAAAAAAAACTGAGCCAGACTAGTAGACTAATATCCTGTCCGGAAGAAGAATGAACTCAATATTGAGAAGATTCGAGGACGTTTAATCAATGTCTTGCAAATTTCTTTTTCTTTTGAGATAAAAATCAGAGTAGAAGGTATAAAAGAAGTGAGTCTGTGAGTGTCGAACGATTTTATAGAAATAATTTTCAAAACAATCATCTAATATGTCAAATCAAAGCAGCTGTACTAGTGTTGGGTAAATTCTCTTTTGACCACCTTTATTAGCGTCCAGGTATTTTGTTTTGATAAGTTTTGACAGAACTTCCCTTTAATAAGCTTATGATTTGTACAAAATTGTACTTAAAAGTACCTTTCAAAGTAGCTGTCCTATTTGTCAACCAAAAAATAAATCTTTGGATAGAGTTTACTTTGATTGTTTCAAGAATCCCAGCACCGAAACAGAGGGGACAAAATGGATATGAAATCCAGGAAAAAAATCTAACAGGCAATAAACAGTTGGTAAGGAAGGAATAAAATGAAATTGATCCAAGTTTAAAATTTAATGCGATGGAGTTTCATAACTTGAGCTGCCATCAAATCACAACTCACTCCAGCTGGTTGACATTTTCTCATTCATATTTATCTCCAATTTTTCCATGTCAAACAACTTTCCTGACGAACACCTTGGCATAAAAATTATTATTTTACTTATTTCTTTTCTTTCAGCATCTATAAAACACCCCATAAAACATCCTCCATCCATCACCTTACAAAAATTCCAAATTCAAAAAGACACAGAAAAGGAAAAGAATGGAGTATACAGGAAACAAGCCGCCTCCTGTTACTGCACCCCCAGCACCATACATGCAGCAAAATTTTGAGGAAGCATACCAGCAATCACCAGTTTCCATGCCCCAGGCACCATCTGTACACCAAAGACAGGCAGTGCAGGCCATTACAATTCCAATGTCAATAGAGGGGATCGGGTACATAGCACGTTGCGCATCAATTTTGACCACATTCTTAGCAACTATTATCATGGGTACGGCCAAACAGACAATTGGCTCGAAATACTATTACCGTGTGACTGCAAAGTTTTCCACCTTCTCAGCTCTCAAGTAAGAATTTACTATTCCATGAATGCACGGACCAAAAATTAGGCTCATTAATTACATTACCAGAACCAAAAAATAAAGAAAGTAGGCTACCTTACCATAACTAATTGTTTCCACTTCCAAAAAGCTAGCAACTAGCTTTCTGCATTAGTCAATTAACTGATAATAACTGGTAATTTGAGTTAGCTGATATTAATCTCAAGTTTAACGAAATGCTGATAACTATATATGGTGTTAAAAAAAAATATTATAACGACCTTACATTTGAGTGCTATCTTTGTCATCTCAGAGCTTAACTTGCGCCTTCATTATCACAAATAGGTCAAGGTAGGAACTTTCTTCCAATTCAAGTGAATATGCAGAAAAATGTGCCTTCAGATATTTTTGTGGTTGAATTGAATAAATTACGGAACTTCAAACTATTGTAAACTCCAAATCCGTTTTTGTTTCATGTAGGTACTTTCTGGCTGCGAATGTTATCGTGTTGTTCTACTCCATAGTATCACTGCTTATATTTATTCTCATGAAACCAAAATCCTCAATCCTAAATCTATTGATTACAGTTGCTGATATAGTAGCCCTCTCGATGCTTCTGACCGGCAATGGAGCGGCTTGTGCAATAAGTACACAACTTGAAAACATCGATGATTTCCTTTCAACAAGCTTATGCTCATACTATGGCAGGTTTTGTTCACAAATCAAAGCATCGATTGCCATGTCTATGTTTGCAGCTGCCATCTATGTGGCACTGATAATTCTTTCTTTGGTGACTGCCTACAAGAGAAGCTGATGTCCATGTGCTTTCTTAAATTTATGCATTGTCAAATTGCTGAATTTATATTTGTTTGATCTACTTTTAAAACTTTTTAATTTTAATTGAATGTACTTTTATCAAATTAATTATTGACTGTAGAGTGCCTTCTTCAAATTATTGAGAAGTAATAGTAATTTGTGAACCATAATCCTTTTTTAATATAGTAGAAGCTGGCGACTTGAAAAGTGGAAATTTCTGCTTGATTCATGACATATCCATAACACCTTACTAACGAAATTAGTGACAAATTTACGTAATACAATTTGGCAAGCAGGGTGGTACAAGAGTACGCAAAAGTGGAAAGGATATCTCATGGACCACACAGGACAAACATTTTTAAATCTTAAGAGTTGATCATTCAAACCTTTATTCTACCTGTTTAAAGTTAAGACTCATCAATATTCTCCCTAAACGAATTGATAAAAAATTAAAATAAAAAAATCATTGTTGAACAAATTTATCAAATTCTGTAATCATGCCTACAAGGGGAAAAGAGTACCGACTCCTCGTCCGTAATTATAATATAACCCATTGTCACTAAAAATAATAATAAATAAATAAATAAATAAATACCCAACCCTTCGTCCATAAACTAGCACAACTCTTTCTTTTTGCAAAGAAAATATAAACAAATATATTACTTGACAAAATTGTTTATAATTGGAATACTATAGGAAGTCGGAACGTATGAAGTAATGAAACACCAATAGTATGTGGATATGATCATGCTAAGATTAGCCTCGCCTTTTGCTAAGTTGCACTAGCAAAACTCATTTACAACAAACAGGTAAGTGGAGAGAATAAGAAGTGCTCACAAATAATCTCCACTGATGTTAGCAAAGGATACTCAACAAATAATAAGTGCAATATAGATTTACAAGTTTCACTTGGTGCACCCTTTTTATTAGCTACCTGCCAACCTCTTGGTTATATCTAGATATTACAACAGCACCTTATATATATGTACTATTAAATAATAACATGAAATTTCCTAGACAGCCGCTGTCTAGTATTTCAAAAAAAAATAATAACATGAAATCTTGGTTTATAAAGCCTTACTAAGCAATTATAAAATTTTCTATGTAAACATCACAGGTTTACCTAGCTTACGGCACTCTCGTGTAAGTATCACATCTTAACCTCAGTACATTTCAGTGAGACTAATAGAAAGCACTCAACATATTTAGTACTATAGACCAAATTATCTCTTTCCCTGATCTCTTTCCCATCAATTGTATCCATTTCTCCATCTCTCCATTCTAATTTATCATCATCAATCTAACTTTGAAGTTCCCGTCCTCTAATCAATTTTAACAAATTTGGATCCCACATAGATACCTCCGTAATAGTATTCTAGTTTGAAAACAATTTAACTAGTAGGGAAATTGGCAAACATGTTATAAATTTTGGCAAAATTGAATAAAATTGAACAAATTTCACCAAAAAATATAATTAAGGTTCAACTTCTGCAGAACTGGGGGCAATACAAACAAGATGGGAACACTGTAATGTGGAGAGAGCCAAAATAGGTTCGAAAGGAGAAATAAGCTGGGAACCAGGGACTACCCCAGATCATATAAAATTCCAATGCCGAACAAAACCTCTTTGCCAATCATCTAATTAATCTATTTCTTTTAAAGTAATATATTGTATATATAAAAGAAGCTCTTTTGTATGCAAGATTTCTCAATTAACTTATTGTACCAGGCATCAGAACTAAACCTGGATGACACTCATTTTAACCTTCCAAGTTCCATTTCAGCAAACACATCAAAAGACATATTACATAACCCAGACAACCAAAAATTTACGTAGCTAACTTAGATACCTATAAAAAATAATAATAAATTATAGCTTAAACAGTACAAAGGTTTATATGCATTTTATTCCACAAAAGGTAAGGAGTTCCACATAGCTAAATTAAAGTAACCAAAAAAAAAAAAAAGATGCACTTTCACTACAAAAAGAAAATACCTTCTCCTGTACTAAATTGTACCATTTCACATAACAATCCTCACAAAGATCAGAAATCAGAGCAACGACCCTTACGCTCCCAATCGCCATAGCGAGTCGGCTCAGGGCCTCGCGGTCCTCCCACCTCCCCGGTGGCTTTATTCACATGCACTCCACCTTCTCCTTCGCCATCTTCATTCGACTCCTCTTTCAGTGTCGACTCGACCTTCTCTCTTTCTTTCTCGGAAGGAGGAAGATCCGATCTAGAAGACTCCTGAGGCGGAGTCGATGGGCTGGAGATTCCCGAGAGATGTCGAATCCGATGAGAGATCGAAACGGAGAGAAAGGAGGAGTCTAGGTTTAGCAAGCGGTGGAGCTTGTTCGCCATGGCGATCTCCTTTGTTTCCCAAATCTGTCGTGGCAGGATTCAGGACTTAGAGGTGGAATTTTGTCGAGAAATATAAATGACGTGTTTTTGGGCTTCTATGCAAGAATTTACTACTGGGCTTTAATTGTTCTCTGAGAAAAATTACGTACGGCCCATAATTATAACAAAATTTGTAGTGTTATAACTGTGTAAGCACAGAGATTATTTGAGCCCAATTTATGTATGATACTAATTTACGCAAGAAAATCTCAATAAGACGATAATTTCCGGGACAAAAAAGAAATAAAACCGCTATTTAAATTTCATAATATTTTATCGCCAGAAATTTTCTAATAAAATAAATTTCCAAATTCCTGAATAAACAATTCAGATAATTTGAGATAGAGATATTAACCTTTTCCTAGTAAAAAAAAAAACATATTAATCAACCATCCAATTACTAATACGCACAAACATTGTAAACTTAATAAAAATAAAAATATTTTTACTAAAAAGAAAATTCGCTATCTAATTTACACCCAAAAATGAAAATGAAGTGGCGGGAAAATCCCAAAAGTAACCCGCGCATGTCCTAAAAATTCCCAAACTCACACTCAACATTGAATCAATTACCTTTCTTCACTCAATCTCTCGCCTCTTTATCTGAGCTTTCTATTCTCCCTTTTAATTCTCTTCTATTTCTACCTTTCCAATCGAAAAGGATCCGATATATGTGTGCGATCTGAGACCTAGGGTTTCAAGTTCCTGATTTGCTCTTTCGCTAACCCTAGCTGCGAGCTTCTAGGGTTTCTTGGGTAAATAATGGCGGATGCTTTCGAGGACGAGATGGAAGAGCGCGTTGTCACCATTGATGAGTACATCGAGGAGGTTGAGGCCGAGGAACTGGTATATCTGATATCTCTCTCTCTTTCTCGTTTCTTGTTTTTCACTTAACTAGGTCGGATGTCGCACAAATACGCTACCTGATTCAGTTAATTTCGCATTAATAATTTCATGATTTGTTATTTGCACGATCAGCGAAAGAACTATGCCTGATGAACTTTTATTAAACCAAATCCAGCAATTTTGCGTCCTATAAGGTTAAAGTATCCTGATAATAGGTTATTGGGCCTTAATTTATTTATATTCTGTAATTTTACCTTATTTTTGGGGATAAAGTTGAAAAATACCAACTTTGGTAGGCGGTTACTTATTAAGCTCAGATATGATTATTCCGCTGGTTACTTTAGTGTTGGATCGACCTAATAGAGTATAGTCGTCTGATTAAAAATGTTTGAATTGTAAAACTAATTACTTAAGAGGGGTGTGTAACTATCCACTGAATACCTCTCCTTATTAACTGAAGCTATTAATTTGTACAATCTGAGAAATATGAAGCAGAATTAGTGAAGCAAGCACCTTAATATAGTATAGTTATATGAATTAAAATGGTTGAATTCCAAAATTTAGTACTTGAGAGGGGTGCATAATTATCCCACTGAATAGCTCTCATTAATAACTAAAGCTAATAATTTTTACAATTCTGATTTCTAAGAAATGAGGCAGACCTAGTCTAGCCAGCACCTTATCACCATGGGTATTGGTGAATTTCCTGTTATTGTTGGGTTATGCACACAAATTTGAAACTTTTAGGGAAGCTATAAAAGTAGTAAACAGTGGTTATTTTGGTATTAAATCAAGACAATGTTATAACTTTGTTATTTGGAAAATGCAGGAGGCTGATTTAGTACTTGGAGGGGATGAAGGGAAAGAGTGCACTTATGCCAATGGGTACATGAAGAGACAAGCTATCTTCTCTTGTTTGACTTGTGTGCCTCAGGGGAATGCTGGTGTTTGCACTGCTTGTAGCCTTACTTGTCATGATGGCCATGAGGTATTATTTTGTTTTTATCTAACTTTGTTCTTTGTAATTTTCTGTTGTTTTAAATTTGCATGGTGAGTGAGGCAGTCTAGTTTGTTATTTTTAAATAGCTGAGAACAAAGATGTTGTACCATGCATGCATTTTAATTAAAATTTCCTGTAGAAACTACTATGGTAAGTTGTGAGCAAAGTGTATCAGTAACTAATATGTTAAGCTATATTCTAATTTATGAGTCCTCTTTTTCCTTCATATATACTTACTGTTGCCACAATAATAATATGGTAGGGAACACATAAAACTGGAAGGGCTGAACATTCCTGGATTGACCCCGAACATTAGGCCTGAATGGCTGACCCATTGAGTTTGTATGTCAGATTTTAATCTGCTGGCAGGTTGGGCTGGATCTAGTATGGCCAGGTTGCAACTTAATTATGTTGTTTGTCTCATAACAAAGGCTGACTAGTACATGAAATACAATTAATTGTCATTAACAAGGACAAGGATTTGCATTATAATAAAATTAGTGAGCACAACATTAAACAGCTCAATGTTTGTGTTATTTACTTTATGCAAATGAAGATTTTACCATGCTTATCGTAGCACTTAATGTGTCAGTTAGTAGTTAGTACGCTTGCTAGTAATTGTGGTGGAGTTGCTGACTGTGCATAACTTGATATGATCTGACAAGGTTGACAATTGGGTTGATGCCATGTCCAAATCAATTTTCCTAGGCCCATTGTGATATATTTAAAGCTTATGTTCTTAGTATCCAAATACTTTTCATAAAGTTTGAATTTGATGGGTATTCGGACCAAACAATTGATAATTTTGACCTGACAACGTGACAAGTGACAACCCATAACTACGGTTCATGTTTGAATGACATTCTGGCAGGTGAGTTTTGGATCAGACATAATAATATTTTTAAGAAATATAAATCTAATTACACTATAACCAGCTAGTTTTTATATTGTTCATTCTATTGGGCAAAGCTGCATTATACAGGAAGTGCTCTTTATAAGAAATTCAAAACCAGTATGTTCCAAGTGCAAATCTGTTAATGAAATTCAATTTGTTTGGCATCTTCCTGTGAATAATCTTTGCTCTTTCTTCTACCCTACTGATCCAGATGGTGGAGCTGTGGACCAAGCGCAAGTTCAGGTGTGACTGCGGCAACTCAAAGTTTGGTGATTTCACCTGCAAGCTCACTTCTGACAAAGATTCTGAAAACATTAACAACAAGTACAACCACAACTTCAAGGGTTCTTATTGCACCTGTGGCCGGCCTTATCCTGATCCAGAGGCCGAGGAGCAAGTGGAGATGATACAGTGCTGCATTTGTGAGGATTGGTTCCACGAAGACCACCTTGGTCTCAACTCTGTCAATGAGGTAGGTAATATTATCTTTTTAACAGGAAAACCTTCTGGCCCTTAATGTGTTATGGAAAAAAAAAAAAGTAATAATAAATTATAATTATACCTTTTTCAACCAGTGTGCATCTTGTGGTGCTTGGCATTTTTTGTTTGTCATACATCCTTTCAAATGGAAGGGGTGAATTGTGGTGTCTGGTTTTAAGGAACAATGGACGGTAAGGTGGATATTTCCATCTTTTTTTTTTTTTGGTATGGACATAAATACAATGTTTGTTCAAAGTTATTGATATTTCTATATTTTATTAATTTTCTTTCTTGGAGTAGATACCAAGAGATGAAGAGGGCGAACCGATTTATGAGGACTTTATTTGTCAAAAGTGTGCCCCTACCTTTACCTTTTTGAAACATTATCCCTCTTCAATAATGTCTCGTCCAGTCCTTGCAAATGCACCTCAAGCAACTGACACGAACCCAAATGCTACTGTAAATGGATCTGCACCAGAGGGTTACTCATCAACTGATCCAAAACCTGATTCCAATTCTAAAGGGAAGGAACCTATGAATGATGAAGATGCAAAATGTAAGCTTGGGAAGGATATTAATGTAATTCCAACTGGGTCAGAGATAACTGGAACAATGTTTCTATCCAAAAAATGGAGAGAATATCTTTGTAGATGTGATACTTGCAGTACCTATTATGCTAAGAATGGTGTTGAATATCTGATTGATAAAGAGGATACAATAGCGGAGTATGAGAAGATGGCCAAAGAAAAGAGAATGGAGAAGTTACAGCAGCAGGAAGGTGCAGAAATGAATTTTTTGAACAAGTTGGACCATGTTCAGAAAATTGAAGTTTTGAGTGCCATCTCTGACATGAAGGATGAGCTTCGAAATTTTCTGGTTAGAGCTTTTGTTCCTATATTACTGAGCATTACTTTGTTTATTAAAATATTTGAACTGCAATCTCACTAAAACCAATGCTGATAACTATTAAAGTAATAATATATCAAAATAAGTAATAGCTACAGATTAGGCATATGCCCCATAATTGCTTGTTCCATTCTCGCTCAGCATGTTTATTTATTTCTCAGTGTTTTTTAAATATTTTGATTGGGTTAAAGACAGACCCAAAATTTTCAAAGCTCCAACTTTATCCATGCTTCTTAGAATCATGTTTTGATATGAGATATAAGGTGGTATTCTTCTTATTGCTGTCGTGCAATTAATCATAATATCTGTGGACAAAAGCACTACAAATCTCAATAAGCTTTTCACTGAATGACATATCTCAGGGACCAAAGCACTATAAATCGTAATATCTGTGGACCAAAACACGGGTAAGGATATATTGGCAACCACTTTTACTTGAAAATTGTAAAAACCAATCAAATGGTTACTAGAATTTAAAATTTGAATTATAGATCTTCTTTGTACATTTGTTGAGTTTTGTATAAATTTAATGCAATTTACGAATTATTTTACCAGTGATTGAGTGCCACAAAAGCTGAACAGTTAATCTTTAAAACCACTTGATTGATGACCAACTTTAAATTGCCCCAAATTTAGTACGCAATCTATCTAAACTATAAAGAAGATGTCTACAATTTTACTTCTTTGATTTTGCTAATTTTTAATTAATCCTTGTGGTTGTTTAAATAAGTGTGTTGTAGTATAACCTATCCCCAGAAAGGGAAGTAAAACATCAGGACTAATGAAAAATCAATAATTATTATGGGTTCGTACATAATTGAGTTTTGGGATCCTGATAATTCCAGGCAAGTAAGCAGGATTCATCAGATCCATCAAGACCAATCACCTCAGATGATGTGCGTGGCATCTTTGACAATCTTAGGAAGAAAAAACAGAGGTTGCTTTGATTTTTTTTCCCTGACCTGGGAAGCTAATGCTCTGCCTTGGTTGTGATGTCTGTTCTAAGGGATGTAAAATTTCTTCTAGTACGTTTAGTTGTTGTCACTATCTGGCACTGATATTATGAATTTGGAAGTTTTATCAGGGGTGTATGCAGGTTTTATTAGAACTAGGTTATGATATGAAGCCTGTTATGTTACTATGTTTGTGCTTAGGGATGTAAAATTTGAAATAGTACATTTAGTTATTGTCACTCTTGCACTGATATCATAAATTTGGAAGTTTTATCAGGGGTGTATGCATGTTTTATTAGAACTAGATTCTGATATGAAGTCTGGTATGTTACTATGTTCTGTATCACGTTGAGCTTATTTTGTGTCAGTGTTCACAAGTTTGTCAACTTGCTTAATACCTAAGTGATGACAGTTAACTGTGTTGGTTTTCTCAGTCTATGCAGAAACTACAGTCCAAGGGGGAAAAAATAATAGGAAAGAAAAATAAATGTTGCTATGGAATAGGCTTGGTGTGTATCAAATTATTGGTGATAATGCGATGGATTGCATTGTCCTTGTTAACTTTTCCTTGCTGACCTAGAAAGACGCATTAGTATCTTCTCATACCAAAATTTGTTGGTTTCCTTATCAGCACTGATGTTTGCTTCTTTGATCGTTTCTTTTTTTAAATTTGCCATTTTTGTTTCTTCCTTATTTTTATTATAATGAGAGTTGGGAGCTGGAATTTCTTATCCAAGAACAGTATAAAGCTAGAAAAAGAATTCAAGAGAACGTAGACCCACTTCATAATTTGATTAATTTCCTTGTTATAGTTAAGTACCTTTCTCAATTGATATGTTTTTGTCATCTGTATGTTATTGTTTGGTAAGATGTGTAAACTTCAACAGATAAAACAAGTTTAGTTGATTTGGTTCACACCTCACAATCCGTTTCTTTGTCATAGGTAATTTTCAAAATTCTGTCTGAGACCGTGTGAATTTTTGTTACTGGTCTGACAACTTCCTATGCCCTAATGAAAAAGCGCTGTTTAGTTTGCATAAATTTTGTCCGGTAATTTGTTTAAGATATGCAAATCTGGTGTACATAACTCAACTAATGAATAAACTGTGATTCTCCTTATGTGTCGGCAAGCTTTGTTCTTTTGCTTGGATCACCATTTTTGTTACGGACTGCATATAATGGGAATTTCTATCAAGTGCTAATAGAAATGGTAGGCTGAAACTTCAGTGCTTCGGTCCGACAACTGAAAGTAGATTATATTTTGACTTTTATAATATATTATGATATTAAGCTGAATCCTAATGAAAGCATCATTCTCTTCCTAAATACGAATCTCAGAAATATTGATCCCAGTTGACAAAGAAAGCATGCGTTTAGTTAACAGTGGAAGTGAAAAAGTAAGTTCTGGTTTCGTTATTTTAGGTTAAATATCTATTTTGAATGAACATTAGGAGGAAGATTGAAATGGATACATGTACGAGACATTACGAAAAGATGGTTAAAATTAAAAATATAATAATAAAAATTAAGCTATAAATTTAACAAATAATTCATGAGGTTAACCTCACAAGAACAGTGTTAAGTTATGAGTTGATGATGAATTGATGATCCAGTTAGGAGGGAATGTTCTACATCAGCAAACAAGCTGATTGAGTATCCAGTTATTTTTGTTCTCCGTTTCACGGTTATAGCTAATAATTTTTATTTCAAGTAATTGCGTGACTCCCCATTTTTCTTTGAAATAGACTTGATAGATAGAAGGGACGATTTAACATAGCACCATAGTTTAGGTGAGATGTTGTTAAACTTTGTATATTTCTGTCACGGCCCCAACAGTGCACTCTAGGTTCACACTTCACAACAAACAAATTAAATGTCTTCTTTGCTTCAATGAATTGTTATGTTTTGTCGCATGTTAGATAGGCTCCTCAGATCCAGCCATATTTCATTTTAATTCATCCGTTTTATATTTCTCTCTAAATAGTAATAGAAATATCATTGACTGACTCAGATAAATAAACCGTTCATTTCATATAGAAATGTTAGAATCACTCCTGAACAAAACTTGACCAAATGGCCTGGTTATTAATGAGCATATTTATTTTTATGCTATTTTTAAAATATTTTATTTATTTTTGTCTAGTCAGGAATGTACAATAATAGTTTGTGGACATATAATGTGACACTTTTATTCATTGCTTCAGAATATTATACGTGTGAAACTTGATCAGTAACGAATGATAGATATTTGATCAGCTAGACAATTTAGTATTGATATGATTCATAATTGCTAAAGTTGTGCTGATCCTTTTGTTTTATCCCTTCGTACCAGCAATTTGTGCCTTACAAGTATGAATAATTTTCATCATCCTCTTTGACCCCTTAACAATATTGTTTCAACTAAATTGTTGGCTCTGACACAGATTTGATTGGGTCAGAGTTGATACTATCAGTACTTTTTTTGTTGTCATATTACTAGAAATTGTATTTATTATTTTTAAAAAGAAGCTATTAAGAGGTACGATGTTGAACTTAACTAGACATGGCTGCACTATGTAAAATATAAAAAATCTATCGTAAAAAATTTGTCAAAATTTATAAACAAAAATTTGTAAGTTCAAAATTAGTAATTTCTTCCATAGAAAGTTGCTATATAAACTTGACATAAATTTTCTGTCCAAAAAAATCTTGCTAATATTAATGATTGGTACAAGTATTTTTAATTTATTTTAAAAAAATATATAAAAAAGAAAAAAAAACTATTTTTGACCTCTATCCATTGCGGCCACGGCTTTTAATATATATCTTAGATTAATATACTAGCTCAATTATTTCTACATAGTGACTGTTACTATAAAAATTCTAAGAGTATGCATATCTATGATTTTAATTTACATAAACTTCCAAATCAGTACAATAGTTTTTATTCAGTATTAATAAGTTCAAAACTTGAAGTAGGAAATTTTTAATATTTCTAATTTTTTATATTGTTAACACTGCATTTAAGTATTGGTCAAGTTTTGGACATTACCCTTAAAATAGGCTTGACCTTGACCAGTATTCCTATTTTGGTACAGTTTTGCATATACTTAGAAAATAATGACAATGGCTGCATAAATATTTGTTTTTTTTTTTCCAGGAGGGGCAGAATCGTAATAACTAATTGAGGGATATCTGTTTTTTGGTATCATTTATATAGTTTTTTGCCACGTGTCTGACTTGCCATGGAACTTTGTATTTCTTAGCACCTATTTATTGCTAGAAAATCAAAGAAGAAATCGTAGTATTTGCGAAGGTTCATGCTACGGTTCGAATATATATTTCTTGATTCGAAAACTATACAAATTATGATTTTATCTGTATACTACATAACTACGATAGATAATAAAAAATTTCTTGTCAATTCCAGACGAAGTCTTGCTTTAGGGTTTAGTATACCTTTTCAAAGGCTGTTTCAGTTTCTCGCCTTCTCCCAATATTTTCGGGGGAAAAAAAATTCTATTGTAACTATGGTTTTTTTTAATCCAGTGTGAAAACAAAACATTAAGAATCTTACTCCTCTGATTTATATCATTAAGCTTCGGAAATATTTTTATTTAAAAAAAAAAGACAGAGATAGAAGCAAGTGTACTCAGACCCGACAATACTATAGCAAGTAATAAATATGCAATGACAATATGACATACGAACATTTTTAACAAAGAGCTAACTTTTAGGTCTCAATAAATGTTCATAATACTGTTACTGGGACCCAGATGGGGACTTTGTGTACCCGATTCGTGGCTTCAACTCGGAGATCACTTGTTGCCTGGCCTTAAACAGCCACATGCTGGTGACGCACAAAAACGGTCCATGTATAGGACATCCTATTATGATATAGAGCTCCTTTTCTGCACCCGGAATCATGTCCTACTATTGGCACATTCTTTCATGTATGATGAGAACATGTTGCATTTTTTTTTTTTTTGAATTTAACATGTTGCATTTTGAAGGCTCTTTGCCTTACCCTTTTGATGGGAGACAAAAAATATTAGTTTTTTTTTTGATATAATATGACTCAAATAATCAAGACCCATTTGGTTCACATAAGATTGTACCGAATGAATTTCAAATATATGACTTCATATGAATTAATTTACATGCACTTAGCTTGTAAAAACGAACTTGAATAATTAAAGACCAAAGCCTATAGAATTATACAGGAATATTAGGCGAAATGTGTTAAGGTCTCTTAAGGATGACTTTCTGGTTATATATACTACCAAAATATTTATATATGGGGAGATTGAGGCTTATCTATCGACGCTATATCTCAAATGTTGACTTTCTAAATAATAATTATTAGTGGAAGTTTTTGCGAGGAAGAATTATTAGTGAAAACTTGAATAAGTATAGCATCCTTTATCTTTTGATTGTTTCTTTTAGTTCGTTCTTTAAATTATAATGTCTTGAAACAACTGCATTCTGAATTTCTGATTAAATAATCTGATAAAAACTAGCTATATATGAAGTTGCATCAGGGGAGAAATTCGCATACAAGAAAACCGTGACTAATTGTAATGAAAGCAATTTATTATGACCATAGTATAATAAAAACAATTTATTACACCTTTTATTCTGGTAATGAAGAGTAAAATATTTCATCTTTCAATGTGATTAACATGTGGTTATACAATTTTTCCATAGTATAATTCATAAGACATTATAATCTGTCACATTTATTCCTTGATGGAATTTAGACAGAGTTTGAAAATGATGCTGTTGAAAGGTTTTCATACTTATACAAATTAAAGAAATCGTACAGTTATTTGTATAGCCTAGACCGTTTGAGTCTTTCTACTTTTACACAGTACAGAAAAGGAAAAATATATGCCTTATGTACATGATAAACGGCTATATTTTTACAGAAAATGAAGGAATGCTGTGAAGATAATCTTAATATATTATTCTGAGCTTATTTGGCTGGATTTTATGAACAAGATGCTTCTTGATTTTGGCTCTTCGTAATCTGTCCAATGATGATGAATTTCTGAGGGCAGATCTTCTTTTTTTATTTTTCTTTTGATTCTTCAATATTCCTTCATCTATAGTATTTATTATAGTATTAATTAAAAACCATGACCATATTTTCTATAATTAAAAATAGTTTTCTTTTTGTTTGGTTAAATATATTAATTTCTATGCAATAAATTTTATAAAATCAAAATAATATTATTTAATCTAACTTGCAATATAATCATTGCAAATGATAATCAATTTTATGAAACTCAATTTGTTGCAATAAATTTGATAATTAAATATCAGTAAAAATTTTCGTATCAAGCGAAACTTGATGTATCCCTCTAATAAGAGGAAAAGAAGTGCAACGATGTAAAAAGAAAAAATAATTGAGCACCATATATATATATAGTCTCAATGTATATCTAGTGAGTATTCTATCAAACAAATGTTTTGTTTATACACTAAATCATTTCTACGCATGTAAAGATTATAGCGGTCCCTTAAATGTTTATTTTTGCTCAGACACAATAGCCACGTTTAAATTGCTGCAATTTTTATTTCAAAATAATAAGTTATTAGGTAAATGCATGTTAAAATTGTTAAATGATTCAATATTGATATTCTACTTGCAAAGTTTGTACGATTTGTTTGTAAAATATAAGGAAGGGTTATAGCATGCTTTATTTTTATATCGTATACGTTACCTTTCTCAAAAAAAAAAAATAATAATAATAAATAAAATAAAAAAAGCAACAGAAGTCAAAATTAATTTTTAGTAGCCGAGTATTGGGGATACGTATCAGGAACATTTCCCTTGCAATAAATACGCTGCATTTGAAACCGCCAACATTTTCGTCCAACAATTATTAATAGTTACATAGTGATTACAGCCTTCAATTAAATACATAAAGAGAGCCAGTAAAGCCCCCAAAAAATAGTAAACCAAAGCTCTGTCCAGGTCCAAAAAGTGTGTGTTTGTGAGTGCGCGTGCGCGCTTGAGAGACAAAGAGAAGTTAATGGGAAATTGCATGGAAATGTTTGCATCAGAAGAAGAACGAGAGAAAAGAGATGGAGTTTGTATGGCTTCAGAAGAGAAAGGTTTAAGAGTGAAGTTGCTTGTTACCAAAAAGGAACTAGAAGTTCTTGTAATGGAGTTGAAGAAAGGCGAGAAAGGAATAGAGGATATATTAGTGGAGATGGGAGAAAAGAGAGATAAGAGAAAGAAGGCCAAACTTCAAAATGGTTGGAAACCAAAATTGGGAAAAATTGAAGAAAGTCATGAGGTTTTAGAGTTTTAAACTATTTTATATGTTGATTGAGATGGTTCAGATCGTAGTGCAGCTTTGATTTGATTTTGGGTATGTTGTATTTCTTTATGTTTTTTTTTGGCTTAAATATATGTTGTATTTCAGCATGCATAATGTGATTATGTACTCTGTTTTGCATTTGTAGACTGTAGATAAATTTGTGTAATATGGTATGTATGTTTAAACATTATTAAAGTTCATTTTGATCAGTTTCATACTGTTTTTAGCTTATTCTTATTATGTCCTTATCCGTTACCTTTCATTACTTTTTTATTTTTAATTTTGTAAACGTTGATTTGTTCTTTTATTATATCATTATAGTTTGTTCACATTCACCAGCTGAACTTAAAAAAATAAACAGCATTATAAATAAAGGTAATAATAAACAACAAAATCCTTCTGATCGATGACTTTGTAAATATTCTGCTTATGGTTTGCCATCGTTAAAATTAGTGCATCTGAAAAATTTTATGATTATGGTTTAACTGCTCTCAAGGATGATGTTAAGAATGAAATTTGGATTTAAAAAATCGGAAATGCTTTCCATCATCTCTAAGATTCATATCATCCCCGTCATCCCTTATAGATTCACGGCATCCTTCTAGATTCGTGATTCGTCCACGTGCTTCACATCTTCTCACGTGTTTTGGCGCGCGTTGGCTCCTTTAAATTCCTTTTGTGATCAGAGATCCTTTCCCGATCGTCATTTCCTCCTTCGATAGCCATTTCCTCCTTCGATCGGCATTTCCTTCTCCGATCGTCATTTCCTCGTGCGATCGCCAATTTCTCCTCAGATCGCCATTTCCTTCTCCGATCGTCATTTCCTCGTGCGATCGCCAATTTCTTCTCAGATCGTCAATTACCTTTCCGATCGCCAATTTCTCCTCAGATCGCCAATTTCGCCAATTACCTTTTCTCTGATCTCATCTGATCTCAGTTTATCGGAATGGATAGAGTAGGTGCGTATAACAATTCAATAATGATTTCATTTGATTAAATATTACATTACGTGTTATTTGATGTTTTTTTTGATAAAATTTTTGCTTTTGTAACAGATATTGATTTGAATCAATCTTACAATCTTAGTATAGACCAGCAGTCAGGTAATACTTCAATTTCTTTTTTCATATATTTGAAATTTCTTTTGCATACACAGTGTTCTGATTAATATCATGTTTTTAATTGCTTTCTTTCTTGTGCGCTTATAGATTTTGGATGTATGCAACTTCTTGAGTTGAATATTTTATCGGAATCAGATCTGAATAATATTGATATTTGTCATTCCGATGGTAAGTAACAGTTTCTGCATATCGTTATATATTATTTTCAATAATATGCGAAGCACATGATATTTAAATTCAGTGAACTTTTCTTCTTTATATATAGTACGATTACACAGTTAATTAGAACTATTATTATAGTATGTATATGTGGTTGACATTTCAGGTGATAAGTATAGTAAAAGTGGATGAATTATACATATTGTGTTGAGTACTGCTAAAATTATTAAAAACATTAGGTTATCAATTAGAAAAATTATATATTGTGTTGATTTATGAGTTTTATAGTTATTTGATATATTTGCTTACTATTATTTGATTTTTTCTGATATATATATTTTTCCTGTAACAGATGTTGATTTGAATCAATCTTTGAATATCAGTACATATCAGCAGTCAGGTGAGAAGGTTTTGTGTATTGAACAGTAATGCACAAGAAAATCATCAATTGAAACTATTGGTTCAAGCTAATTAATCACAGAAAATAGAAATAGCAATTAACCTTACAATGCGCATCAAGAAAAACAAGGTGCGGTTTGGCCAGGCAAGCCTGTAACCCTATAACTAACATCACCATAATACCAGTCAGTAACTGTGTGAAACATGTTTCCATACTCAAACCGTGTCACCGGCAATGTAGGTTCATCTATAACCTTGAAAAGTGAAGACAGATATTAGTTGATTTGTTTGTAACAGATAAGAAGGCAATTATAAGTTAAATTCATGAACAATGCAAAATGGTACTAGAACATCCTCTCGAATTTGCAACTTTTGGATAGGTTTTACACCTAAACTTGCTGTTTTGGGTTCACTGTGACAGCTGTTATGTTTTCCAGATAAATAAACTAAGCAAGTTTTTTTGATGTGGTCTTTATTATTTGTGGAAACAGATGAAAATAATATCCAATATGTTGAAGAGGAAGATTTGTTAGGAAATGCTCATATTTTAATTTTAGATTAATTACAACTAATTAATCACCATTAACAACAAGCAAATCAAAAGATCTAGTGCTAAAGCAATCACACATCCAATCAAGAGAGAAGGTAGGAGAAATTGTATCTCTCATGAAATTGTATTCATGAGGCTCGAATCCATGGCATGGGAGTCGATGGGGTGCGTGCTCCACCACCTCCACCATCTAAGGCGCCTCTAGCCCACCAAGGACCCACCACCAAGCTCAAAGAGAATGCTAGTTCTCTTGAACCTCTTGCTAATCACCTTGCTTCTCTTAATTAACTATTTAATGGAGAGGAAGAGAGGTGAGATGCTCAACACATGAGCTAAGAGAGGAAGGGAAGAGCCATGGAGAAGAGAGAAAAATCTCTCTTCTAGGTGGAGGCGCAAGGGAGGGGAGAGGAAGAGAGATGACGGCTAGGGTTTTCTCCCAAAGAGACCCCTTTATATAGCCAACCACTCTCATCCAATCTTCATACTATTTACAAGTATGCCATCCACCCTAAGAGGCCACCTAATGGGCTCTCTTGGGCCATTTTAATAAAAGGCCTTTATTCATTAATTCACTAATTAATGAATCTCCTTTAATTGTCTCTTCATTCTTCCTTAAATCGGACCTTTAATTAACCAATTAAATAGAAGCCCAATTAGCTCAAACTAATTAAAGTAAGTTGAACATAATTAATTATTAACTCATTAATAATTAATCTATGATTAGCTAATGCATTATATTGTTTCCATATGATCCTTTTAATTTAATTAATTATAACGGTTCATAACGGTATATAATTAATTAATTAACTTATCACATTTCACAATACACATTATTGTGAATAAACAATAAATGCACCAAGTGGTTAGAATCCTATTTGTGCGACCCTATTTGAGGATTTATACTATGTTGGCCATGGAAATAAATCGTTATTTATTTCCAATAATCATAAGCGGTATCTAGCAACACGTTATGACTCCTAATTCGTATAAATAATGTACCGTTACAATATCTCAATCCTGCATAAGAAATAAAAGTATTTCTTTGTCTGATTCTTATGTCACATGATATCATTGTATAATCCAAGATAGGAATGTGTCATTCTTGCAGATTATACATTTCTTGATCTAGAGTTGATCGTCTAGTTTGCATGCATACGATCCAACTCCATCAAGGGGCCCAAACAGATATCATCACTCACTAGGTATACTAATGAGGGACATACGGTTTTCTTGATGAACAACTTTTCCCCGCACAATTCAAGAGAACATAAATAAAGTCCTTATAGCAGCCTTTATCAGGAATCAACGTTAGACGATATTTATTGAACCTATCCTCATGTGGAAAAGGTGAACATCTCAAACTTAGAATCAAACTTATATGAAATAAACAATGACACTTAACACAATCCATATGTTTATTTCATTGGGTCAAGTCCTGTACTATGTTCCAATAACATACACATATGCAATTAAGTTGGTAACTCCTTACCTATGATTTGTAGAACTTAATCATCACTTAACTTGCATACTAATCTTTTATGATAATTAATGTTCCTTGTTAATTATCAAGATTATGGACGATTTAGATTTATTATTGTCATTCTAATGAATGATCCACAGAGATCTACAATTCAGATCCTCAACCTGAATGATCTGTCAATAATAAACTCTAGGAACAAATGATCAAATATCATCATTAACATAAACTAAGAAAATTAGTCATTAAATATTGACTTCTAGGACATAACTCCAACAATCTCCCACTTGGCCTAGAGTCAATCAATAGTGACTTCTAGCCAGTGAAGAATTTAGAACAATGTCATATATCTATATATATACATGTCTCGAACCTCAAAAGATGTAATACACTTAAAAGCAAGTTACTCATACGTCCATCATGCATGGATGCACAATTGCATCTCGTATACCGCTTAAGGTAGAGGTTAAGTTAGAGTGTTCGCTGTGTCCGCGAACCTATCAAATTTTATTTGACCCTATATACATATATACTCCTATATATGTGTTCTTGATCATCATCATGTGAGATCAAGTGACATCGTCATAGATCTTAGTTGGATCACCAATTTAATATTGGGTTCTTCAAGTTTAAGCTATGGTTCGAGATGCTTAGAACTATATTAGCTTGACTAAGAACTTCATGATCCATACTACATTCTTTCATTGCTTGACAAGTTGCTATATATATTTTGTTTTTGGTGACGGAAACGGTTGTAATATCCCATTTAGAACACCTTCTAAATTTACAACACCACATTTAAACAAAATATGTAGCTCAATTGTATTTACATCAATCTTTCGAAAACTAGCATCAATATATCAATTTATATGAGCTTTCTTTCATCTTATCAGATGGAAAAACATATCACTCTTTCTCATAAGATACTCGAGGACATTCTTGATTATTGTCCAAATGTGTTTTTCTTTGTATCCATTTGACAACTGATTGTCATACTCCTTGGGTACAACACATAGGGGCATGTGCATAAGTATGGCGTACGTAATGAAACTCGTAACAGAAGGATGCTCGAAATATATCGTGCATTCTTCTCGAATTGAGTTGCAACACACCGATTAGAACTCAAGTGTATGCCATACAACATGGTTATACATCCTTTCTAGGAGTCAATCTTTTCGTGTAACTATAACACCTTGTCATTATATGCACATTTTGCTCAAATCTGACATCCATCATAATCTATCTCCATAGATTTTGTTTCCTTGGATTTAGGTGACTTACCCAAGTTCTCAACTGAGAAAACATTCTCCAATGAGATCTTGACAATATTCCTTTCTTTAATTTTATTCCCAATTAATGTCTTGTATCTTGTACAATACATGTAACATAATAATGCTCCCACTGAATATCTTGTCTATACAAGATACTTTTGACGAAGTTCAACTCCTTGACTTACTTGTCAAAATGTTTATTCCAATTTCCACAATACTTGCTTCAATCCATTAATGGATCATTGAAGCATATATATGTTTTCAACAATACAACAAAATCTTCGGTTTGTGTCAAATACACAACAACTTCCTTCATTCAATCGAAGAAGGCGGTTTTGATGTATTTTTCCATATATCTATATATACGAAATATAATTATTGTTAGAATGATCTTTATTGACTTATACACAACTACAAGCGAGAAGCCGTGCTTTGTACATGGTCAACTGGTTATCGACTTAGACATAGCATCAATCATGAAATTGTGCTTTGTACATAGTCGACTTGCTATCCATATCTATCTTTCCTTTTTAAGGATCTAAATGTTCTAGATGGATCGCTCCTTCTTGAACATCAATCAAGGTCTATACCTTGTTGTTATATATATGGACTGCACTTTAAAGATCATATAGATTCAAACCATACTTGTGGAATCGGGTCTTTCCATCGCTTCTTTATTTATCAACGGATCCTCATATGTCAAGTACGAGGATGTTGTGAAACCTATGTACCTTTCAGTTTAGGCAATTCATTCTCGTTGATCTTTGTAGGATTGGTGCATGAGGTCAGTAAACTACTTCTACAACATCTTGTAGAGTAAGTTCTTGATCCTAATATATTGCATGAGTTTCTCGAACATCATCCATTCGTGAGATGTTTGAGCACTCTTTAGAAGTGAGCGTGCTTATGAACTTCTTCCTTTCACAACTGCTTGTGAATTAAGTTCCGCTCAACTCCCACTAAGCACCATGTATGGAGTGACAAGTTTCCTATAAATGTACTTCTTGTAGTGACGCATAAACTCCTTTAATGCTCACGTTACTCCCACTACTTCTTCTTGAGAATATCATTCTTCAAGATTACGTTATGATGAGCAACAACTACTTTGTTCTTATCATGTTCGTTGAAGTAGTACCTTTTGGTTAGTTCAAGATATCCTACATAATATTAAGCGTCTTATTTGGGTCCAAGCTTATCAATCAATCGAACCTTGAAATAAGCTTCTCAATACCAAATCTTGAGAAACAATATACCTAGAGATCGAATCTCGTAAGATATCTTTCTCAATAGACTTCGATGGAATTTTTTATTCAGTGTAAACAATATTGTCCTCAAAACACAAATCCCTTACATGAGTCGAACAAGTCAATTTGATTTATTACCGATCGAACTATATCAAACAATGTTCGATACCTTCATCTTTGGATACATTTTTCAATGTTCCTCCTGGAGCGAGTAGTGAAACGTCTTTCATACTCTTTAGGCAATATATCAAACTATATGACTTAACTATTTACCATGATCCATCTTAAGACTTTTGCTTTTATTGAATAGTTTTTCAACTTTACTCTTGAGATCATTTTGATCTTGTCAAAAGATTCATACTTATACCATATCAAATAGATACGTTAATATCTACAATGATCGTTGGTCAAGTGGTAAAGTGTCAACAACCTTTCAATTGCACAAGTCCTATAAGTCTATATACATCAATATGTATAAGTCTTAATAAGGTTACTTGTCCTTTAAACCTTCGTAGGTCAAAGGCGCTTTTGTCTTTTAACAAACACGATTCGCATGAATTTCAATTGATTTGCAATCGAATTGATTTACGAGCTCCACGTTACGTAGACTCTCATAATGCGATTCTTTGCAATCGAATTGATTTACGAGCTCCACGTTACGTAGACTCTCATAATGCGATTCTTGTTTATATTCGACTAAGCAAATATTTTACATAAAAGTCAAATACTTTATGCGAAGTCTTACATATTTGTCATTCAAAATTTGTTAATCTATTTCAAGCAAATTCAATTAAGATGCATGAAATCTTATACACAAATTTATAAAAACAAGAGAACAACATTTCTCTATTACAAAACATGATCATCCATCATCAAATATGAAATGGAGATAAGGTTTTATGAGATGTTTGGAATAAGGTATACAACCTCAAATTCCTAAACAAACTCTTTATTTAGTAAAGATAACTCTACGTATTCAATGGTAGCGGCTTAGACGTACAAGCCATTTCCAAAACGGAGTTTACTTTACTTATCTCGAACTTTCTCTTATTCATCATTGTCTACACATTTCGTTAAATGCGAACACATGAACTAGCACCTAATTACTAGTGTGAATTAGAGATAGTGAGATAATTTGAACGACAAATATCTTAAGGTTTAGAACATCATGGTATTTCGGACAACCTTTCAAATGCCTCCCATAAATGGCAAATGAAACATCTCATGTGACACACGGTCACTAGTGAGGGTCTCAAAGTCTCAACTCATATATTGGTGGAGTATTCCTTTAATACTTAACCAATCATTTTTAGCACTAACAAGTGTGCGAACAATACATCCTTTATCCATAGAAAGAGTTTTTATGACAATATCAACAATCCTTGATATTGGAGATCTTAGTATCTCTAGTTGTCAATTAGCTACTCAAACCTTTCGGTTTGCAAGCTAATGAAACATTTATCTTCTTATAAGAAGAGTCTCTTGGTTAACTCACATTTCATTACTCGATCATAAATGATTGAGTATATCTTTACTTTCTCTAAGAACGTCTTCTTGAGTAAATGGATGAGAGTGTAGAAGTCTTAGTATAGTCCTTATGAATTCTCCAATTCAAAGGTCTAGAACTTCTAAAAGGATATAAGCATTCGCTTTATTGAATAATTTTCGTCAAAACTAATCAATCATTGCGAAGCTATTGTTCGGGAAGTCGAGGAACGTTTTTGGGATTAAACTTGCTCAAGTTTCTCATTTCCAAGAACATGTCTTAGAAATCGGTATTTCTTCTCCAAGTAAATACCTTAGAAACGAGCTTGTCGTTTTCCAAAGATTGATCGCAACGAAATTAACATATTTAATATCTATAACAATTTCAATTTAAGGTCATTTAGTTTATGCAATGTTTTGTTTATGGAATGATAAACAAAACTCCCACTACATTTAATTAATATCCCTAAATGTAATGGATTCCAAGATCCTCATTTTCGTCAAGTAGATCCTGCTATGGCACGACACCCTACTTAACTAGACAAGGTAGGTTCTCCAACCAATCATATCAACTATATGACTCTTGGTTTGTGAATATCTAAGTATATTTACAAACTTCGCCCCGATGTCCAAGAAAACTTGTTGGGTCCATCGATAAGCAACCTCTCTCTATTTGCTCCTAACAAATCTTTTCATTTGTACCCCGACTATCAAGGTTGACAACCATGACGTCCGCTATGGCGGACCGCGCCATGATTGGCTATTGACGTGAAGGGGATAGAGAGAAGGAAGGCGGTCGACTTAATCAATTTAGTTTGGGACAAAATAAGTGACTCTTGTTTGGTGGTCGTGTAAGCATACACCCATACCTACCTATGACAATTCAAGGCATTCACAAACAATCACATAACATAAGCATCTCAAGCATTGCCGTGGGTTTGTATGGCTCCCGCTTGCATTAATCTTCGTCGCATCTCCATGTAACGAGACTAATCTAATCAAGCCCTCCCACTAATTACTAAGATCCTATCTAATAATTAAGGGAAATAAATACATGTGATAAAATTCCTAAAACCCCGCCTAGGCCTTAGGGGCATGCAAGCCTCACAAGTTACATAAAAAATTAACCACTTAATTATCAAGGCACCTTAGGCCACTTTACAAGCAATCACATGCATTCACAACATTTTACAACACACAAGGCATTGAATTCTTGAGCCATATCAAACCCACATCCTCCTACAAAACAAAGTTAGCACATATACAATATACATGATTCACTTGCTCTTAATTAATTTCATTAATTAGAATCTTTGTGCATACTTGTTGCTCAAGTTTTTCGAATGCAAAGAAGGCTTAACCTTAACAACTAATTGTTTAAGCCCTTTTAAATTAAATCCAACTATCAAAACAGAAAGGAGGGTATTTAAGGAGTCTTCTAATTAACATTTCAATAAATTGATTAATTAGAAACTATTTTAACTAATTAAAATACGAAATTCGGGACCCGAAAAAATTCAAAATAATTCGGTCTCCAAAAAATCTGAAATAAATCCAGAGAACTCCTTACAAAGATTGTGATTACCTGTAAAAATCTCAAGGAGAGATCAATTACCATCAGGGAGAATCAAAAAAGACAAATCCTCAGATTGTGCGCGAAGCACCGTTAGAGAAAATTCTGTTATGGGTCTCAACCTTTTGATCTGTATGATCATCCCCTTGATATTTTTCCAGCAAACAATTTACATAGAAAAATACTACATACAATAGGCTATCATTCCATGAAAAGAAAATCCACAAGTTATATTCAAGATCAACGAGATAACAAGCATTTAAGCAAGGTATCCTGTTCTGGAACAGACCGTCGACCAAAAAGGTTTCACTCGGTTGAGGTATCAAATCTCAATGAAAATCTATGAAATTAATTTTTACAGATTCCAGACTTAAAGGAGAACATTTCCATTTCAACACTTTTCCATAAAAGTTTCTCAATAAGTACAGTTTTTCAAAATAATCAGTTTGTTTGAAAAAACAGATCTGACAACTTCATCACTTTTCATCCTTGAACGCCCACATAATATCCGAAATATGCAACAAAATTTACATATCTAGAAAGAGCATCAAGTTTAGAATAATCCTATCTAAAAGTTACAGGTACTTTGTATACAAACTTATTTGTTACCAACTACAACAACAGAACTGTGCAGCAGAATAACAGATCTGCGCACCGTTACCGTTTAAATCACTAAAAATTCATTTTACATCGAATTTCAATGATTCCAGTGGGAAAACAACCACAACTCAAGGGGCTACAACCTTCAATAAGAAGGAAAAAATTTCAGAGAGCTTTACACCACGAAAAACAAGCAACAAGACAGAAAACAGCCTTTCCAGGGCCAGCAAGCATGCACATCACTAATTAACTTAATTAATTACGAATTCTCACTTAATTAAGTGTGAAAAACCTTAAGCACGACCATAGCTCTGATACCACTGTTAGGAAATGCTCATATTTTAATTTTAGATTAATTACAACTAATTAATCACCATTAACAACAAGCAAATCAAAAGATCTAGTGCTAAAGCAATCACACATCCAATCAAGAGAGAAGGTAGGAGAAATTGTACCTCTCATGAAATTGTATTCATGAGGCTCGAATCCATGGCATGGGAGTCGATGGGGTGCGTGCTCCACCACCTCCACCATCTAAGGCGCCTCTAGCCCACCAAGGACCCACCACCAAGCTCAAAGAGAATGCTAGTTCTCTTGAACCTCTTGCTAATCACCTTGCTTCTCTTAATTAACTATTTAATGGAGAGGAAGAGAGGTGGGATGCTCAACACATGAGCTAAGAGAGGAAGGGAAGAGCCATGGAGAAGAGAGAAAAATCTCTCTTCTAGGTGGAGGCGCAAGGGAGGGGAGAGGAAGAGAGATGACGGCTAGGGTTTTCTCCCAAAGAGACCCCTTTATATAGCCAACCACTCTCATCCAATCTTCATACTATTTACAAGTATGCCATCCACCCTAAGAGGCCACCTAATGGGCTCTCTTGGGCCATTTTAATAAAAGGCCTTTATTCATTAATTCACTAATTAATGAATCTCCTTTAATTGTCTCTTCATTCTTCCTTAAATCGGGCCTTTAATTAACCAATTAAATAGAAGCCCAATTAGCTCAAACTAATTAAAGTAAGTTGAACATAATTAATTATTAACTCATTAATAATTAATCTATGATTAGCTAATGCATTATATTGTTTCCATATGATCCTTTTAATTTAATTAATTATAACGGTTCATAACGGTATATAATTAATTAATTAACTTATCACATTTCACAATACACATTATTGTGAATAAACAATAAATGCACCAAGTGGTTAGAATCCTATTTGTGCGACCCTATTTGAGGATTTATACTATGTTGGCCATGGAAATAAATCGTTATTTATTTCCAATAATCATAAGCGGTATCTAGCAACACGTTATGACTCCCAATTCGTATAAATAATGTACCGTTACAATATCTCAATCCTGCATAAGAAATAAAAGTATTTCTTTGTCTGATTCTTATGTCACATGATATCATTGTATAATCCAAGATAGGAATGTGTCATTCTTGCAGATTATACATTTCTTGATCTAGAGTTGATCGTCTAGTTTGCATGCATACGATCCAACTCCATCAAGGGGCCCAAACAGATATCATCACTCACTAGGTATACTAATGAGGGACATACGGTTTTCTTGATGAACAACTTTTCCCCGCACAATTCAAGAGAACATAAATAAAGTCCTTATAGCAGCCTTTATCAGGAATCAACGTTAGACGATATTTATTGAACCTATCCTCATGTGGAAAAGGTGAACATCTCAAACTTAGAATCAAACTTATATGAAATAAACAATGACACTTAACACAATCCATATGTTTATTTCATTGGGTCAAGTCCTGTACTATGTTCCAATAACATACACATATGCAATTAAGTTGGTAACTCCTTACCTATGATTTGTAGAACTTAATCATCACTTAACTTGCATACTAATCTTTTATGATAATTAATGTTCCTTGTTAATTATCAAGATTATGGACGATTTAGATTTATTATTGTCATTCTAATGAATGATCCACAGAGATCTACAATTCAGATCCTCAACCTGAATGATCTGTCAATAATAAACTCTAGGAACAAATGATCAAATATCATCATTAACATAAACTAAGAAAATTAGTCATTAAATATTGACTTCTAGGACATAACTCCAACAAGATTATGGTGATGTTGATTTGAGTGGAGAGTTAAGACATGCACTAGTTCCAGCTGGTTCAGAAGGTTCTATTTTGGGAAATTCAGTAGATGATATTAGTGTCTCCTTAACAACAACTCATTTCTTTCGTGCTGGACAGTCAACAATTCACTCTAATGTCCTTCCTCCAAAAAAAGGCATGACCTTTTGTTCAGTAGATGACGCACATAGGTTTATTTTGAACTATGGGTATCAAAACGGGTTTGCAATTGTAAAGAATGGAGGCGGTATGAGTGGTTCGTCTAAAAAAAGGAAACCTAGAGCTTTATTCAGGTGTTACAAATATGATAAACCACAGAACTGTACTGAGAGGCCGGTGAATGACAGAAACTGGTTGATTGTAAAAGAGGGTTGTAAATTTAGTATGAGTGTACTGTTTGATAGGTTGAAAGATGCATGGGTTGTGAGCAGTGTAAAATTAGATCACACACATGAGGTTTGTCCACAATATGTACACAAACTTACTGGATTCAGAGAATTGAAAGAGCATGTGAAAAAGCAATTGGAGGCAAATCACAATGCTGGTGTGCCAGTAAATGGAAATATAAATGCTGTTATGCAAATGTGTGGAGGACCAGATTATTGTGGATTCACTGAAAGAGATGCAAGAAATTTTCTGGATAGCCTGAGAAGAGTTCAGTTCCGAAATGGTGATGCTGCAGCTCTAATGAAGTACTTTCGGCATAATCAGTCAATTGATCCAAACTTCTTTTATCATGTGAAGTTTGATGAAGATAATCGACTCGAGAGAGTATTTTGGGCTGACTCCATCTGTCGAGCTTCTTACAGATATTTTGGTGATGTTGTCTCCTTCGATACAACCTACATAGTTAACAAGTAATAATTATTCTAACTTTCAATCTATTTTACTGTTCATAATTTTTTTCATTGTTTAAATTTAGCTACAGTCGTGAATTACATGTGGAATTTATATTAGAAAAAATGAAATAACATTAAACAAGTATACCAATTAATAGGTCAGAGATTTAGAATAGTATAGCTATTTTTTGTAGGTAATAACCTAATTTTTGTAATATGTTTTTTCCAATTAATCTGATAATTGTTCTAATTGATAACACATTTGTTCTAATTGATATACATGTTTGTTCTAGTTTAATCAGTGCAGAAGTTCTAGTTTCTGTTAATAATTCTAGTTTACTAGATAATATTGTATAGAATTTTTGTCTGAACTAATATGTGTGCTCTCTAATGAATTTATGTAAGTTAATAGTTCTAGTTTCCTCGGAAATACTACTGGATATAAAAAATAAATGTTTCACTAAATATAAAGACCATCATGTTCAATCAACTACTTTTTTTTTGTAGGTATGATCTACCTGTTTCTCTTATAGTTGGTCAAAACCATCATGGCCAATCAACTATTTTTGGTTGTGCAATCGTGACATCTGAGGACACTGAGAGCTATAAATGGATTATGGAGACATGGTTAGACTGTATGGATGGGCAACCACCTAAATCGATTCTGACAGATCAATGCCTTGCAATGAGGAATGCAATTGCTGAAGTTTTCCCAGAAACTGCTCACAGATTGTGCATATGGCACATTATGAAAAAACTACCTTACAAGCTCTGTAACTATTCAGCTGAATGTAGAACCTTAATCAAAAGTGCTGTGTACGAGTCTAAAACAATACCTGAATTTGAGCAATGCTGGACTGATATCCTCACTAGATATTCATTGCAACGTATGTACAATTTATTACTACCTTCTTGGTTCATTTTGAACAGATTTTTGCTATCAAGTAAAGATTAATTTTTTTTCTCTGTGTTACTTTTTTTTTGCAGAAAATGAATGGCTGTTAAGTATCTATAACTTAAGGACTAGCTGGATACCTTGCTTTGTTACTTCATTTTTCTGGGGAGGAATGAATACAACACAAAGAAGTGAAAGCATGAATTCATTTCTTGACATGTTTGTTAACTCAAAAACATCTCTAAGGTCATTTGACATTTTATACTTATATCTTAATTTTTTGAGATAATTGTCTTAATTTATTGCTTTACTATGTAATATTCCTATTTCAATTATGCTTGTCATGCATATATTTATTCTTATTTGTTTTGTTTCAGTTGTTTTGTCAGCTCATTTGAGTCGACTTTACAAAGGCTGAGAAGAAGTGAAATAGATGAGGATTGCAGTTGCTTTGTTGGACGACCAAAACAGATTTCAAGCTTTCCTATTGAATCTCAGTTTGCTGAAAAGTACACTCGAAAGATGTTTTTCAAATTTCAGGCTGAAATTCTTGCCCTCATTGAGTTGAAGTTCGAGGTGCAGTTACTGGATGGCAAAAAGTTGTATGTTGTTGAAGATGGTGATAAGGAATACAAAGTAGAGTTTAACTCTGATGATAGTACTTATGACTGTCAATGTCATAAGTTTGAAACAGCAGGCATCATTTGTCGCCACGGTCTGCTTGTATATAGAGAGGAGTCTGTTAGATATGCTCCAGAAGTATATGTTCTAGATAGGTGGGCTAAATGCAATAAGATTAGCAGGAATCACTTAGATGCAACATTGATTGCTAAAAAGGTATCAGAAAGGCGGAACAAGCATAATGATCTCTACACATTGCTTCAACCTGTCTTTTTGGAACTGGTTGATTTTGCAATGATGGATGAATCAACTAAAGATGCTGTTGTTGATGGTCTCAACACTTTGAGGTTGATTATTTCAAAATCCAGACAGAAGGATGTAGTGAATAACACAGTGGGAGAGGTTAGTGGTGCGTCTGGCATAAGCAATGTGAATGTCACTTCTAATGTTACAAATGGTACTGTGTCTTCAAATGTCAACATTTCCAATGTGGATGTGCCAGAAGAGGTTCCAATCAGAGACCCATTGAAAAAACGCAAGCGAGGACGACCTCCAGTAAAACGACTCCAAAGCTATGCTGAGAAAATTGCTCAAGGTTGCAACAACAAAAGAAATCGTGTTGTTTATGAGAATGTTAATGAAGGTTAGCACATAATTTTTTTTAACTTTATATTTGTTAATTATTAAATATGCATGCAGCAGAAAATAAACAATTGGTTGTGTTACTGATATCATTATTATTTGTAGGTATTTGGACCGTACTTGACAATCAAATGAAACTCAAACCATGAAATTATTTAATAAATTGCTATGATTTTCTAGGAATTGGCTCTACCGTCGTCTTTTCTCTTGTTTTCAGGTTTCTTGATGATTTTTGGTGGATTCTCACATCTTAGATGGATTCTCGACACTTCAGCACGCTAGACGACTCATTCCTAGCATGGGGCATGGCTAGACGACTCATTCCTAGCACTTAGAAGCACTGTCCAGGCCACTGTTCGGACCGAATAACTCATGCTCGGACCGAACAGGGCTCTGCTCGGACTTGGCATGATACAGGGCCACAGCCACCACTTTTCTCTGAGCGCTCGGTCCGAACGCACCCTTTGTTCGGTCCGAACGCACCCCTTGCTCGACCCGAATGCACCCTCTGCTCGACCCGAATGCTCCACATGATCGACCCAAACAGTGCTGAAGTTGGCATATCTCTCTCCTGGTTAGCGCTCGGACCGAGTGAACCCTTTACTCGGGTCGAGCAGAGAGCCGACATAGCTGTTTTGGCAAGATTTTATGCATGGAAACTGATTATTTTGGTAATCTTTCTTGCCCTTGACGCCCTAACTTGCTCCCCAAGTGCCTGAGATGATTATAAAAGGCAGCTTCTTCTACAGAGGCTGCATCTTTGGTTACCCTAGCCTCCATCTTGGAGAAGGAGGCCTCCATGGCCTCCTTCCTCCTTTCTAGCGCTATTTCCACCAAATTCATCGAAGCAACCCCGAATCTTGAAGCGACGGCAGCAAGAGGAAGGTTGGAATCACGCCTTGCAACACCCCACTGCCCTAGAAGTTGTTTGGAAGCATAAGGGAGTATTCGGTTTATTCTATTATGTTTTCTTCTCTATTTTCCATGGGATTGTATCTTGTGATTTATATTATTGTTATTGTGTGTTTTAATACTATGTTAGGCTAAGTTTTATGTAGTCTTAGGAGTAGGAAGTAATGGATGTTTGGATGCTATGACTTGAATTTCTTGTTATGATATTACTTGAGATTTGTTTTGTTCAGAATTATATTTTGTTGCTTGTTTGAGTTGCTTGATATAACTTAACTAACTTCTAGATGGTGGCCACGTTTAGTTAAGTTCCAAAGTTAGGTTAGTTGAGTTAATTTAGATAAGTATTTGGGATAAATCGTAGATCCGAAAGGGGAGATTAGCTAACACCAAAAGTGTAGTTTTTAGATAAGTCCAAAAGACATCTAAATATCCTTAAGAAATCCAACAAACAAGTTTAGATTAGTTAACACCTATACCAAAAGTTGTGGTCTAATTAATCTCATTAGGTTAGGTTGTGATTAAACCAGTTTCTAGTCCAACAAGCGACAGCTGAGGTTTAGTAAATCTAGGTTTAGCCAACAAACCCTGGCTCAAGTTGTAAAGTACCAAAATCAACCAAGTTAGAACACCTTTACTCTCTGTTCGGACCGAGTAAGGTCTTTGCTCGGACCGAGAAGAGAGTAATTGCTTAGAGCTTTGCTAATCGATTCATCAAAAGTGATAGATTAGTAGTTCTAAGTCCAAACTGAAGTGAAATCTGAATCCTAAGACGCCTTTAATGTTGTTAAAAACCCCAAAACCTTTACATTATTTTCTAGATTGCATTAGATTATTTAAGATAATTAAAATACCAAAAAATATCTATTTTATTGCATCTTTAGATTCCTCTTAACCCAAAACCACTAAAAATTGCTTGTCTAGATTTTGAGAACGAATAAGTCTGGTATTCATAATCCGTCCCTTGGGTTCGACCCTAAAACTTTACCGATAACGACTAGTGAGGTTAAGTCTTAGGTACAAATTTATTTGATACTTAGGTTTTAAGCCTTCATCAAATTGGCGCCGTTGCCGGGGACGGTGTTGATATTGGATCCTTATTTAAGTATCGAGAGACTAGACATTGTATCTTTTATTTTATTTATTCATTGGTTTTTTTCTTTTAATTTTAAAATATAAAAAAATTAGTGTTTAATTTGGAGTTTTGTGTTTGTTTGTTTTGTAGGATCACAACAATGTCAAGTGCAACTCGTGCTAGAGCACCAAGGGTTAGAAGACTTGAGAGACCCCCGCACGACCTCATACGGGTTGCATAACAGATCTAGAAGACAATTGGAGCCATCCTAGACATCGAGAAGATTAAATAGGATCAAATCAACACGATGCAAAGCAAAAATTGGCTAAGCTCTCTTTTCCTTCCTATTTACTTTTCTATTTGATTGAGTGCATTGAGGACAATGCTTGATTTAAGTTTGGGGGAAGGGAAATAGGAGGAAAAATTGAATTTTTCAACTCATGTCGCCAAATTTTTATTTGAGAAATTTGTTGATTGTGCCTAGATTCTCTCGATTTGGATTTGAATGACAATCTCACACTGTTTTGAAAAGGTTTTAAGCGAATCAAGAGTTTTCTCAAGTGCTTTAGAATGTTTAGACATCTCTAGTTGATCTTTATGCACCAATGGACCGAAGTGAAATTGTTTTGAAAGGATAGAACTCGATTTTTGGATGCTTGAAATTGTTAAATCACTTTAAGTCAACTCTCACAAGTTTTTGCCGAGTGAACTGATTTGTGGCTTGCAAACTTTTGTTAAAAAGATTTTTTATCAAATTTGGAACGTATAAAATGAATCTTGACTTGGTCTTAATCGCTTGAATCACCAACAAGCAAACTTAAATTGGATAAAATCTAAATAGTTGCGAAAATGAGGGTGCGAAGAGACTCAAAAATCAAACAAACAAAAATCCACAAATATTGGAGGGTGGTCGCGGTAAGGCGTAATTGATCCACAAGTGGACCGTAGCGGTAAGGCGTAAAAACCGGTCCGACCTCCCCGGTGCGTCATGTGCCGGTAGCTCAATCCAAGTCTCAATAGCGTAAAACCCTAAGTGATGTAAATCACCGCGACTCGACTTGCACAAATAAATTGGTGAAAACTAAAGAATTCGGTTGAGTTAGATTCATTATAAATTTTCCAACTTTGATAAAACTTCTTTACAAATTTTTGTGAGACACGAAAAAGAACGGGTAATTGAAATTGAGATTGCATGTGAATTGATAAAGTGAAGCTAGAGTTCTTGATTTTTGAAAAATTTCATTAGGACCAAGAGAGGCATGGATTAACTTGTAGAAAACTAAACCCAGTCCTTGAAATTAATTTTGATTAGCTCTATTTGTTGAAGTGTGAAAAACTTTAGGCATAAGCAATTGGTTTCACCGCATTTCTTGGTTTGGGATTCGACTCAATTTTTAAGTCTAAGTACATTCCAAAATTCTAAGCTTAGGGCGTTGCTTGAGGACAAGCAAAGTTTAAGTTTGGGGGGATTTGATATCATTATTATTTGTAGGTATTTGGACCGTACTTGACAATCAAATGAAACTCAAACCATGAAATTATTTAATAAATTGCTATGATTTTCTAGGAATTGGCTCTACCGTCGTCTTTTCTCTTGTTTTCAGGTTTCTTGATGATTTTTGGTGGATTCTCACATCTTAGATGGATTCTCGACACTTCAGCACGCTAGACGACTCATTCCTAGCATGGGGCATGGCTAGACGACTCATTCCTAGCACTTAGAAGCACTGTCCAGGCCACTGTTCGGACCGAATAACTCATGCTCGGACCGAACAGGGCTCTGCTCGGACTTGGCATGATACAGGGCCACAGCCACCACTTTTCTCTGAGCGCTCGGTCCGAACGCACCCTTTGTTCGGTCCGAACGCACCCCTTGCTCGACCCGAATGCACCCTCTGCTCGACCCGAATGCTCCACATGATCGACCCAAACAGTGCTGAAGTTGGCATATCTCTCTCCTGGTTAGCGCTCGGACCGAGTGAACCCTTTACTCGGGTCGAGCAGAGAGCCGACATAGCTGTTTTGGCAAGATTTTATGCATGGAAACTGATTATTTTGGTAATCTTTCTTGCCCTTGACGCCCTAACTTGCTCCCCAAGTGCCTGAGATGATTATAAAAGGCAGCTTCTTCTACAGAGGCTGCATCTTTGGTTACCCTAGCCTCCATCTTGGAGAAGGAGGCCTCCATGGCCTCCTTCCTCCTTTCTAGCGCTATTTCCACCAAATTCATCGAAGCAACCCCGAATCTTGAAGCGACGGCAGCAAGAGGAAGGTTGGAATCACGCCTTGCAACACCCCACTGCCCTAGAAGTTGTTTGGAAGCATAAGGGAGTATTCGGTTTATTCTATTATGTTTTCTTCTCTATTTTCCATGGGATTGTATCTTGTGATTTATATTATTGTTATTGTGTGTTTTAATACTATGTTAGGCTAAGTTTTATGTAGTCTTAGGAGTAGGAAGTAATGGATGTTTGGATGCTATGACTTGAATTTCTTGTTATGATATTACTTGAGATTTGTTTTGTTCAGAATTATATTTTGTTGCTTGTTTGAGTTGCTTGATATAACTTAACTAACTTCTAGATGGTGGCCACGTTTAGTTAAGTTCCAAAGTTAGGTTAGTTGAGTTAATTTAGATAAGTATTTGGGATAAATCGTAGATCCGAAAGGGGAGATTAGCTAACACCAAAAGTGTAGTTTTTAGATAAGTCCAAAAGACATCTAAATATCCTTAAGAAATCCAACAAACAAGTTTAGATTAGTTAACACCTATACCAAAAGTTGTGGTCTAATTAATCTCATTAGGTTAGGTTGTGATTAAACCAGTTTCTAGTCCAACAAGCGACAGCTGAGGTTTAGTAAATCTAGGTTTAGCCAACAAACCCTGGCTCAAGTTGTAAAGTACCAAAATCAACCAAGTTAGAACACCTTTACTCTCTGTTCGGACCGAGTAAGGTCTTTGCTCGGACCGAGAAGAGAGTAATTGCTTAGAGCTTTGCTAATCGATTCATCAAAAGTGATAGATTAGTAGTTCTAAGTCCAAACTGAAGTGAAATCTGAATCCTAAGACGCCTTTAATGTTGTTAAAAACCCCAAAACCTTTACATTATTTTCTAGATTGCATTAGATTATTTAAGATAATTAAAATACCAAAAAATATCTATTTTATTGCATCTTTAGATTCCTCTTAACCCAAAACCACTAAAAATTGCTTGTCTAGATTTTGAGAACGAATAAGTCTGGTATTCATAATCCGTCCCTTGGGTTCGACCCTAAAACTTTACCGATAACGACTAGTGAGGTTAAGTCTTAGGTACAAATTTATTTGATACTTAGGTTTTAAGCCTTCATCAGTTACCTACAATAATCAATATATATAAAATAATAATTTATTTCTACTTGTAAGGAGATATAAATAATGAAACTATTTTTTTTTCAAAAATTTTCAGTTCCTGCACATACATCTTCTGCAGCACAAACAATTCCACAGTCTTCTCATGTACAGCCTTCTTCTGGTATGAATGTTACTACAAAACTTTGTATTTTTTAATAAGAACATCACAGCAGTTCCAGAACTTTAGATAAAAACAATTTATTTGAACCATCAGTAGTTGCAGAACTTTGTTCTATACAGCCTTCATGTAGTGTGAATTCGGTTTGATTAAAACAAACTCAGAGTGACAGCCTTGTGATGGTGTGAATCATACTACAAAATTTATACTGATTCAGTGTGAAATAAATAATTCCTAATATCAAGAACATTTTGTCCCAATAAATACGATCCTTAATAACGCTTGATAACATGTATATTATAAATTGTTTTGCATACATTAGAAAAGGAATAAGAAATATATTTTTTTTTAATTTTTCCAGATATTCAAGAGCATTTATGTGAACCAGCAGCAGTTCCAGAGCCTTGTTCTATTCAGCCTTCCTGTAGTGTGAATGGTACAGCAAACTATGCATTCTTTAATTAGAACAATAATTGTATTTATTTTTTCTATGCTATCTGTAAGTTCAGTTGGTTTCTATAAAAATTTTGGCTATCATAATTCTAATAGATATATATTTTGTCTGTTCTAATTAATCATGGAATTGTTCTAATTGATATATACATTTGTTGTAATTAATGTTGCAAATGTATTAATTAATATATATGCAATTTTGTTCTAGTTTCAAAAAAAGGAAAGCAGGGTAGACCTCCCAAAAAACAGAAGAAAAGCCAAGTAGAAAGATTTCTTGAAAAATTCATCGAATTAGCTAACTGGCCTCCTCCTAACAGTAATAATGCAGGTAAACTTATTTTTTGTTTATAATACTATTATTATTATTTATTTATAGATTATTATGCATCATAATAGAAATATATAATTTCTCAAACTGTTATCTTTTATCTTATATTTTCAGTTGTACAAACTCATTACAATGCACAGTCTTCTTCATTGGAGCCTTCTGCTGGTGTGAATTATAGTACAAAATTTATACTCATTGAGTGCTAAATAAATAATTGGTAATATCAAGTACAATTTATCTTTTTATCTTATATTTTCAGGTGTACAAACTCAGAGTCGACAGCCTTCTTCAGTGCAGCCTTGTGATGGTGTGAATCATACTACAAACCACCCTTGTGATGGTATGAATGTTACTACAAAACTTTGTATTTTTTAATAAGAACATCACAGCAGTTCCAGAACTTTAGATAAAAACAATTTATTTGAACCATCAGTAGTTGCAGAACTTTGTTCTATACAGCCTTCATGTAGTGTGAATTCGGTTTGATTAAAACAAACTCAGAGTGACAGCCTTGTGATGGTGTGAATCATACTACAAAATTTATACTCATTCAGTGTGAAATAAATAATTCCTAATATCAAGAACAATTTGTCCCAATAAATACATTCCTTAATAATGCTTCATAACATGTATATTATAAATTGTTTTGCATAAATAAGAAAACGAATAAGAAATATATTTTTTGTTTTATTTTTCCAGATATTGAACAGCATTTATGTGAACCAGCAGCAGTTCCAGAGCCTTGTTCTATTCAGCCTTCCTGTAGTGTGAATGGTACAGCAAACTATGCATTCTTTAATTAGAACAATAATTGTATTTTTTTTTTCCATGCTATCTGTAAGTTCAGTTGGTTTGTATAAAAATTCTGGCTATTATAATTCTAATAGATATATATTTCGTTTGATCTAATTAATCAGGCAATTGTTCTAATTGATATATACATTTGTTGTAATTAATGTTGCAACTGTATTAATTGATATATACAATTAGAACAATTACTCATTTTGTATTAATAAATTTGTTCAATGCAATTGAACTCTTCTCAGATTATCAACATAAAGCATTACTGTCAACATAAAAAATTATTCTAATTGATATCTATGTTTGTTCTAATTAATCTGATAATTGTTCTAATTCATATACACGTTTGTTCTAATTAATGAGTTAATTATTCTAATTCATATGAATATTGGTTCTAATTAATCAGTTTATTGTTCTAATTGATATGTACATTTGTTCCAATTCGTATACAATTTTATTTGCGAATTGCTCAGGTCAGTCCTCACTTGCTCAAACACTCCCATTTTTCTTGTTTTTCTTTTTACAGGTCTCAAATTGTATGGTGACAGCATTGATTTGTATAATCAAAAAGGTGGAAAGAAAAGATTGGGGAACACATCTTCTTACCTAAATCAGACATATTTTCAAGGCAGAAGCAGTGTTGGGTATAAAGAATTGGAAACAATATTGAAGGAAGTTGTGAATAATCCAAAAATCCCAACCGATGATTTTGTATCATTGCTTGTCTTGTACATCTTCACAATGTTTCTTTTCCCCAATTCAAATGGAAATGTACCGATGGGTTTGCTACCACTGGCTGAAGATTTAAATTCATTGCACACATATTCTTGGGCAAGAGCAGTGCATGAAGTCATTATTCAACACTTGACTGAAGGTCGAAAGGGTCAAAAGAGTATTATTGGAGGATGCATGGCTGCTATTATAGTAAGAAATTTACAACAATCTATTAATGTTGTATTCATGAACAAATTGTCAGTTTTTTTTGAAAGCATAGAAATTTAGGATTATGATTTGACTAAATACCTTTGCACACATTTTTATTGCAGGTGTGGTTTTTCACTCGATGTGATATAGAAAAGTTCATTGTTTACACAGGGGGAATTCCTAGATACTATAGCTGGAACATGACCAATAAATTCACTTCCACAGAAGTTGACAACATTTTTGCAAGCATTGCAACTTCTCAAATATGCACTGACTTGCTTCTGCCAACAATTCATAAAACTGAGGATCAAATTATGGAAAGTGGTTTCAACCTTGGTTTCATTCTCCATGGGACAAACATTGTTCAGAGAGGAGTAAGGAAATTACCAGTGAACAAAAGAGGAACAAAACGACTTCAACAAGCCAGTCCAAAATCTACTCCTATTCTAAAATTGCAGGATGGTGTGTTAATTTGTTTCTTTTTATAAACAATTTTTCTTATAAAGTAGGTTCATAAAAATATTAACTTTCTTATATTTCATTGAAAAGGTTATGAAAACGAAGAAGAACAACAAAGTTCATCAAGTAACAAGAGGAAGAGAGTTGCTGTCAAGAAAGTGTCTCGCAATGCAATTTCTAACTCACAAAATTCAGCTGATACAACTACTACATCAAGTACTACTCCACAAGGTATTTCTATTTCTGATACAACTACTACATCAAGTACTACTACATTTATTCTATTGACTGGAACAATTATTTATGTGTTATTACAGCAGGACCAATATTTGAGACCTGTAGTCCACATGAAATGATTGAAAACCAAATAGTTACTACAGGTAAAAAATTAACTTTACTTATTTCTGCACTTGCAATGCTTCAGCTACCCAAGTAGAACATTTATCAAATAAAATATAACAATTAATGTATGAACTAGAGCACTTAACCTAAACAAACAACTATTTCACAATATTTCATTAGTTGTATTTTTAGTTTAATTTTTTGTGCACATGTCAGCAGAAATGGCCCCAAGTGATGTTCCAACCCACTTTATCAATGAGAATGTTCAAGGTTTGCTTGATAAATCTAAGTTATTATTTATATCATTGTATGTACATATCTGTGTATAAATGTTGTAATTTTGCTACCTCAACTTGTTTTATGAAAATTGAATTATTTTTTCAGAAGATATTGACAAGAGTATTTCTTCATTAGAGAGTGCTTCTTCTGGTACAGAACAAGGTTATCACTTTTTATTGTATTTTTACTTTGCATTATGCTGGTCTAATTATCAAATTTTAAAAACTTTTTTCTATTGCATTAAAAAACTTGTTTTGTAAATAGTTCTTCTTCTGGTTGTTTTTATTTGTATTAGCAGATACATTAATTGTGGAGGCAACAATTGGTACAGAAATTACTGAAGAGGCACATATTCAGGCGGAAATAGCAATACAAACTCCAGAGGATGGTCACTGTTATGACAAGCTTAATAGTGCTGAACAAATTAATGAAGGTAAATATTTATCTGAGAAAACTACAGAGGATAATAATTCATAAATTTAATTAGCAAATTATAACAGAATTATTTGTTGACATTTCTTTGTTTTAAACAGAATGATAATAGTTCAAAGATTTTTATTTGTTGACAGGAACACCAGAATGTCCACAAACTCATCACACGCTTGATGATGATGCGTTAATCTTTACGCAGCCGTCAGCATCTGGTTTTAATACTGCATCTCCAGAGAAAGAATATACAGGAGGTAATGAATGGATTATGATTTATTTATTATGGTTTCTATATTGTAATACTTTACTACTTTTCTTTTTCAATTAATATAGAACGATTGAACTCCAAAGGAAACAAGACTCCATCTCCACAACCACTTAATACTACTGAACAAATTAGTGAAGGTAAATATTTAGCTGAGGAAAGTACAGAGGATAATCATTCATAAATTTAATTAGCAAATTATAACAGAATTATTTGTTGACATTTCTTTGTTTTAAACAGAATGATAATAGTTCGAAGATTTTTATTTGTTGACAGGAACACCAGAATGTCCACAAACTCGTGGCACGCTTGATGATGGTGCATTAATCTTTATGCAGCCGTCGGCATCTGGTTTTAATACTGCATCTCCTGAGAAAGAATATACAGGAGGTAATTAATGGATTATGATTTAGTTATTACGGTTTCTATATTGTAATACTTTACTAATTTTCTTTTTCAATTAATCTAGAACAATTGAACTCCAAAGGAAACAAGACTCCATCTCCACAACCACTTCCAGTCTCCGTTATACTAGAAAGATTGGTGTGCAAAGAAAAGAAGTCAGCTGTTGGTAACAATGCAATAATTCCAGTTAGAACTCCTCATCGGAAAAACCTTCGTTTAGGTAGAAAAAAATTAAAAAATACCGATGTGTGTAACAACAATGACGATACCTGTCAGAAGAACAGTGACTACATTGCTACAAATTTTGTCGCTCCAATTGTTCTATTGAGAGATCATAATATTCGTGTTGAAAAAATCAATCAAAGTTATTACTTTTTCTTTTCATTCAACTGTTCTTTCAAATTTTTTTTTTAGTATGTATTGTTAGATTATTGGTTTCTAATCTATGACATTGTTTGAAAATTATTATGTTTTTCCAGAAAAATCGCAATATATTGGAACATCTAGTGCACAGGAACAAGTATCTCCAGGTAAAATATAAAAAAATAACAAAATAATTACATCAATTACTGAGTTTAATAAAACATTTATTTTATTGACTAGAACAATAATACTACTTATCAATTAATAATTATTTTTGTATGGTGTTACAGGAGGAGCAATACTTGAGACATCTATTGCACAGGCAAAAGTTCCAGAAAAACAATTACCTGGAGGTGAGAAATTAGTTATTTTACTAAGTTTAAAAATTAAAAAAGTTCATTCATGTAAATATGTGGAAAGTAGAACATTTACCCAAATAAATAGAATAATTAATTTATTCAGTAGAACAGTTATCATATGCTTTAAAAAATTAGATAAGTTTTTAATTAGAATTACCATTTTATTTTGGGATATTGCAGCTGGAGAAAAACTGGAGACATCAAGTGCACATACAATAGTTGCACAGAAACAAGTGCTTCAAGGAATAGAAAATTTGGCTGGAGGTGAGAAATTAATTACTTTACTAATTTTAGAAATTAAAAAGCGCGCTCTAATGGTTAAGATGTCAGAAGTAGAACATTTACCTAATTAAATAGAATAATTAATTCATTCAATAGAACAGTTAACATATTATTTAAAAAACTAGGTGAGTTTGTAATTACTAAATACCATTTTGTCTTATTGCAGCTGGAGAAACAATTGACAAATCTAGTGCAGATGCAATGGTCGTACAGAAACAAGTTCCACAAGGTATAGAACAGTTTTCATATGCTTTAAAATTTACATCAGTTTTTCATTACTAAAAACCATTTTGTGCTATTGCAGCTGGAGAAACACTTGACACATGTAGTGGAGATACAATGGTTGCACAGAAACAAGTTCCTGAAGGTATAAAACAGTTATCATATGTTCTAAAAAATTAGATGACTTATTAATTATTAAATCTCATTTTGTGCTATTGCAGTTGCAGAAACACATGCAAAATCTGCTGCAGATGCAATGGTTGCACAGAAACAAGTGCTTCAAGATATGGAACAATTAGGTGGAGGTGAGAACTTAATTATTTTAATAATTTTAAAAATTAATGGACCTGCTGTAATGGTAAATATGTGACAAGTAGAACAATTACCCAATTAAATAGAACAACTAATTCATTCAATACAACAGTTATCATATGCTTTATTAAAAATTTTTATTTTTTAATTACTACTTACTATTTTGTTCTATTGCAGATACTATGATTGCACAAAAACAAGTTCCTCAAGGTATAAAACAGTTATCATATTGTTGCAGAAACTAGATAGCTTTTTATTTACTAAATACCATTTTGTGCTATGGCAACTGGAAAAAAAATTGTCATATATAATGACGTTTTTATCATAGGTATTTTGGAGAAATCTGTATTGCAGTCAAATGTTGTTGCTCATAAAGATGATGATGTTGAGGTGTTGCAAGTTAATACAAAAAATAAGGTATTTCAAATTCACATTTGATCTTGGAATTATTATCATTATGCTTATTTTGATGGAGATAATAATAAGAATAAGAAACAACAGGAGATGAGTGTCCCTGAAAAAGATAAAGTTAATTTGGATGATTTTGTGGACCTGAGTGACATTGAGGATTGGGAGGAGATTCCAATTGCACAGTTGGTAGCTATAACGAGGACTACTCAAGCAACAAAAGCAAAAACAAAGTCTCAGAAAGGTTTGTTTATCTTTTCATATTGATTTTAAACACAACTGCTAGTATATTAATATTTCGATACATAAAATAAAATTTAAATACTATTTTTATTATTATAGGTAAAAAGGATAAATCTTCTACTGATATGAATGGGGACAAAGGTTGATATTTCATTTGTATTTATGTTGTTTGTAATACTTTGGTAGTACTTTTTACAACTTATTTATAATTATTTAATTAATTTCACTTAAACTACATCTAAAGGTCGCCTTTCTAGCGGTCCACTTGTTGTTTCAAGTGCTGTTAGAGATGCTTCAGCTGCAAATAAACAAAAAGGTATTGTTTGTAGTTCTTGTTTCTAATCAAAATTTCAATATATTTTGTAATAACTTTATTTATAAGTTTTCTTCTTCATTTTTTATGAATTTCAATATACACGTTTGGTCTAATTGATATAGGTAATTGTTCTAATTATTCTAATTGATATATATGTTTTCTGCAATTAATCTGATAAACATTGTTCAGAGAGGAGTAAGGAAATTTCCAGCGGTGCACTTGCTGTTTCAAGTGCTGTTAGAGATGCTTCGGCTCCAAATAGACAAAAAGGTATTGTTTGTACTTAGTACTTGTTTCTAATCAAAATTTCAATATATTTTTGTAATAACTTTATTTATAAGTTTTCTTTTCACTTTTTATGAATTTCAATAACAGGTTTCACTTTTGCTGCTACTCCTGTTCCTATTTCACCTGTTGTTATGAGTTCTGCTCCTGGTACTGACATTTTGTCTTTTCTGATATTTTTTTTTCTTGTACTTTTACAATAAAACTTTTTACACTATCAAAAAAAAATCATTGACTATTAAAAATATAACAATGTATGAACAAATTTTGATTGTTCTAATTGATATAGGTAATTGTTTTAATTATTCTAATTGATATATATGTTTTCTCCAATTAATCTGATAAACATTGTTCAGAGAGGAATAAGGAAATTTGCAGTGGTCCATTTGCTGTTTCAAGTGCTGTTAGAGATGCTTCAGCTGCAAAAAAACAAAAAGGTATTGTTTGTACTTAGTACTTGTTTCTAATCAAAATTTCAATATATTTTGTAATAACTTTATTTATAACTTTTCTTTTCACTTTTTATGAATTTCAATAACAGGTTTCGCTTTTGCTGCTACTCCTGTTCCTGTTTCACCAGTTGTCATCAGTTCTGCTCCTGGTACTAACATTTTGTTTTTTCTGATATTTTTTTTTGTTGTACTTTTACAATAAAACTTTCTACACTATCAAAAAAAATCATTGACTATTAAAAATACAACAATGTATGAACAAATTTTTATCTTTTATTATTGGTGCTCATATATGCATAAAAAATTGTTGCATCAAAGTACAGCTGTCTTTTTTTGCAGGGGTTCACCTCGACCATGATGTCTTTCACAATCAACCCACATTTACTTTAGATTTAGACAGTCCACTAGATAGTGAAAGTAGTGAATCATTAAGTGAAGGATTTATCAATACTTGTTGTGATGTATGTGATATAATTGAATCTGAGTTATATTGTGATTACCTAGGTACTCCAGGAACACCTGTTGTAGTAGGGCATGTATTAGGAACTTCAAGAATTCCTTTTGGACAATTTTTGGAAAAAATTGATCCTTACAATCCAAATGCAAAAGGTCACATTTTATGCTCAGAATGGATGGTGAAGAATCTATCAAAAAAAAGTAGGACAGGACGGCCAATTAAAGAACCAAAGAAGCTTGGCAGCCCGTATCGTGACCCGTTCAGTCCAATTCCAGTAGTGGGGAAGAAAAAGGGCAGACAATCAGATTTTTGGAGCGATTTTCGTTTTTCTTCTCAGTTACATCCTTCTGAGAGTCTGATGATAAACACAAATGCCCTCATTGAAAAGCTGATAAAGATTTCAGCAAAGGGTGAAGAAATCATCATGTTCGACAACAACAATTATAAAGTCAATTCAACTGAAGTTGATGACTTTCTATCAGGAGGTGATGTTTGTGTCAATGTAAGTATAATTATTCTTATTTTATTATACTTCTCACAGTAAATGTCAATTACATATACATGATATGTTAATAGTTCTAGTATAACCTGTAAAAGTTCTATATGAAAAAAATAAATATTGCATACAATTGAACCTAATATGTGTTCTCTGTGTAATTATTGAATATAAGTTAATATTTCAAATTTACAGTCTAGACGTAATATATATAAACTGTAAATATTCTATATAATTGTTCTCTTACATAATATGTGTTCTGTATATTGATTGGATATGTTTTAATAGTTCTAGTTTACTTTTATTTAACTTTAATATACTTTTATGTTTGTTATAGTTAAATTTGGTTGTTCTTGTTGTAGGTATTAAACCATATTTCTGATAGATAATTTTTTTTTTAAGCTTGATGAAACACTGTTTAATATTATTACATAATGCTTGTTGTGCAGATCATGTCAGTTCTCATGCAGAAAATCTTCCGAGAAGTCCCGACAAAAGACTTGTGGCTCGCACTTACACCAAGAGCTCTTGTAAGTATTATCTATTTTTTTTTAAACATTCTTATTTTACTATTCAGTATTATAGTATTTGTATGTTATAGAAAGACAAATATAAGTAATGTGTACAGCTCATTGTGTTTATTTGGGGTTTCTGATACTTTTTCCAGTGCAATATATTTTGTTAGCATCACTTGAAAGTTATGTATTTTGATTTTAACATATCTTTTTCTGATCTACAAACCAAGTTGATTGATGGTGATCTCTTGAATTTAAACAACGAAGTACTAGGGCTGTTCACCAGTTACTTTCTTGGTTGCAAATTCATTGCGTGCTTGTCAACTCATGATGAAGAGCACTGGTGGCTATACATCGTTCAGCTACGAATGGAAGGAAAAATTCTTGTCTATACATCAATGCCTGAGATAGAGTTAGATGATTGTATGATGGAAGCTGTAAGAAAGGATGGAGAAATTCTTAAGAAGTTCTTGTCCTGGAGATTTGACGGCAATCCAAGGTTTTTAAAATACAAGATTGAGTTTGTGAAAAATATTCTAAGGCACAAGTATTCGCAGGACAGTGGGCTGTTTGCGCTGAGATACCTTGTTCACATAGCTCTTGGACGACGTTTTGATTCAGATGATCTACTTCATAAGGTTTATATATAATTCTTCCCTTTAAGTATTAGTGTTCTGTCTAGCAATTGTATGAATTCTAACTGTACATGTCTTTATTGTGTAGACCAATAGTAATTCTTTCCATGTTGACTATATCTTCAAACCTGTTTATTAAACAAATTACCACAGTTTTAGTAAAAACACAATTCGGAAAAAAAAATATTCATTTATTTGAATTGTAACGGTAAAGTATTCTCAATAATGTACTTTGCAGACCTTTAATAACAATATTATACTTTTGTTAAAGTTTTGTTATTAGGTCTGTTATTTATATCTTATCACTAACAATGAAATTTATTTTTATTTCACAGCTTGATATGAAAGTTGACAGATATGTTCTCATGCACAACCTATTGCATGATCCCTACAACATTGTTCCAAGTTTGCGTTTCAAGACTTGATGATTTGAAACTTTTATGATACATTTTTACAATTTGCAGTTCTTCTTGTAAATTTGTTATTATAATTGTGATGTTTTGTTCAATGTAATTCAAGTTCTTGGTACTGACAAGCCATTTATAGGTTTATGTACGTTATGATGTCAAGTAGATTGTTAGAAATATAACTTAGCTAAATCAGACTAATTTGAACAATATCTTCAATATTTTCTGTCACAATTAGAACAATTTCTACAATTTAGCATGATCTTCATATCGGTGCACAACATTGTTCCCTCTGATAAGCTTACATCTTGATTTTTTTGGAAAAAAAATTAAAACTAAAACCCTACAGAATTTTGCGGACACAATTTTATACACGTTTGTTCTAATTGATATACACTGTTGTTCTAATTGAAATAGGTAATTGTTCTAATTATTCTAATTGATATATATATGTTTTTTCCAATTAATATGATAATTGTTCTAATTAATATACACCTTTGTTCTAATTGACATAGGTAATTGTTCTAATTATTCTAATTGATATATATGTTTGTTCTAATTAATCTGGCAATTGATCTAATTGATATACACGTTTGTTCTGTTATAATTAGAACAAGTACGCGTATTTAGTCTCATCTGCAAACACATGCAGAACATAGTTAACTAATTGTTCCAATTGATATAGACTTTTGTTCTAATTGATATACACGTTTGTTCCAACTGATGCAGAACATAGTTAACTAATTGTTCCAATTGATATAGACTTTTGTTCTAATTGATATACACGTTTGTTCCAACTGATATAGGTAATTGTTCTTATTATTCTAATTCATATACGCGTATTTAGTGTCATCTCCAAATGCATGCAGAACATAGTTGACTAATTGTTGCAATTGATATAGACTTTTGTTCTAATTGATATACACGTTTGTTCCAATTGATATAGGTAATTGTTCTTATTATTCTAATTGATATAGACTTTTGTTCTAAGTAAACTGGTAATTGTTCTAATTCATATACACGTTTGTTCTGTTAAAATTTCTAATTGTTCTAATTAGAAATTTAGTCTCATCTCGAAATGCATGCAGAACATAGTTAGGTTTGATGTTAGTAGTCGGAACAATTACGTCGCACGGCTGTGATCTCATACTGATATGATATGAGACATATGATCTTATCGCACGGCTGTGATCTGATATCGCAAATACGCGTACTCAAGAGACAATTCGCAGACGTATGTTCGGTATGACGTCAGCGATATACGAAAAGACAAAGATGCGGAGGAAACGGAAAGACGCGGCAAAAGGGAAAGATGCGGAGGAAACGGAAAGACGCGGCGAAACGTATAAACCGCGTTATCCATGGGGATGATGGGGATGGTGGATCTCGGAGATGATGGTTATCAGCCCCGTTAAAAAATATCGATGATTCCATTTGAAGCAACATTTTTTTCTTGTTTATTTCCTCATTAATATGTACATGTTCCATATATTTTTCTACTTTTTCATCTCTATTTATCGAGGGCTAGTGTTAGTTTGAACTGTTTAAGGTATTTCTTGCTTTTATGTTATTTTAAAGCACTATTACTTTTTCTTTTTTCCGGCTGAATTCATAAGCAGTGTGCCGATATGGATCGTCATACAGTGATAACCGCACACAATCGGATGCCCGACGATATCTTGGAGAAACTTTTCTAAGTAAACGCATTCGTACTTTTGTTTGTTTATTTATTTATTTATTTATTTCTTTTTTTAACTAAGAGTCCTTAAAATTTATTTCAACTCCCAGCTATATACCCCAAAAAACAAAAAATTTCCCGTACAACACTATTGTTAAACTTTTAGTATTTCAGATTACATAAATTAAACGTGACTAATGACTTAATTAATGCACGAGTAATAATAAAAGTTTTTTGTTTATTTATTACTTTATTTTGAAGGGGGTACAGCCAATTTTTTTTATATATTCGTCTTATATCTTTATTATTGAAAAGAAGGTTACAACAAGATAAACTAACACTTTTCCATAACATTGAGGGCACAAAAGAAAAAACGAAAACTTGGTAACTTTATTGCTCGTCTGTGGTTCTTTTAGTTTGACATGGACACATTTGACATAGCACATTATAGTATTATACATGTATTCAGACACAATCATACATGGCATTGCTACTGACACGTATTGTACAGATGTGCTGAAGTTTGTGCCACTGGATATGCGCTGTTCATGAATCGGTGTTATTCATACTGACACGAAATAGACCTGGATATTGTTTTCTTTCTTTTTTTATACTTTTACACAATCTATTGAAAGACGAAGAAAAAAATCGGCTTTACTTCTATTATAAAAAAAAATTTGTAAATGAAAATTATTTTCCTACCTTATAATGTAATCCTGAATATTTATATATTTTTTTATTCTAAAAATTAAAAAAATAGTTTAAGTATTTCCAAAGGCTTGCATAATGCCTTTTTATGCTTAGACGTGTCATGGGCATAAATTAATTCTTTTGAAACAATATGAAGCGGTACGTCTAAAATTTTTAAAATTTCTAGACATGTCAATAACATATGGCACATTTCAGAACATGTGGGAGCGTGGCAAGTTTAAACTTTAAAGCACCCAATTGGGAAGTTTGGTACTTAGGCAGGTCCTAATTCGACTACACGGGGAGGACAAGCGTGCGCCTTTAGTCCATTTTTTAAGAAACCATGCGGGGCCCATTCTCTGACCACATAACTAACCTCCAAAAGGTATTTGCAACGAAATTAAACCACTTTGGCACAAAAGAGAAAAGACGAGGAAAGTTGCCTATAAGAAACCATGCCTGGACCATGGTCCCCTTTGTGGCTGCTGGAGGCCCAGGATTTCCGGAAGCCTTTCAACTGAAAATCGAATGGCTAAAATTAGAGCAATCATTATTCATATTTTTTGTTCTTTTATTTATTTTTTTAATAAAGTGTAATCTGAACACCCTGATTTTGATTTTACAGTTTAAAACAATAATGAGAGAGTAATGCTATCATTTGACAACAATAGATGAACTCCTTGTAACTGTCCATTCTATTCGTCCATATTTTAATTTTCACATCAGTATTCAAAATGTAAAACATATAACAATATAAAAAATAGTATCAAAAAATATTTTATCGCAATAACTTAGGTTCTTAGACTATTGAGCAATAAAATATATATGTGGCTAATATTTTTCAACATTAAAGAGAGACGGACTATAACAAGGGAGGACATGCACTTGTCACCTCTTAAAAATTTGTAAAAACTGCATCTTAAATGTTCTCAATATATTCCTATATGAGTTATTTCTTTTAGAAAATGATTTCAACATGCTTTTTCATCCGAAATTATTATAAAAGTTATATTCCATCATGCATTTTTTTTTATGACACATTATGGTACGTTGACTTTGCTCCTCCCTGTAATCGTGGCTTTGGGTTCAAAATTCGATGAACACGCAAACCATTCCTCACGATTATTATTATTTTTGTATTGTGTTTGTGAATGTCATGGTCCAATTATCTTATTTTGGCTGGGTAAGAGTTTGAACCCAAGCTGTTCCATATCTATTGTCAGACAATGATCTTGTATACAAGCTTTTCGGTTTTATTTATTGACACGTTTCCGCCACTGTAACAGATCTAATAAATGAGTTCAAATGTTCAATACCTTTAATTTCAAAAGATATTTTAGTATATTTAACCCATGCTCAGCACAGCATCAATATTATAAATAAAGATGTGTGAGTGTCGGAATTTTTTAGTTAAATATCATCCGACACTCCAAACATTGTGAAATAGTTGTGCAATAGTATTTTTTCTTATTTTTGTAATTTGATACTTTGTAACTAATTGTGTATTGGGTGTTATTGCTCAGAAAACTGACTCGATTCAACATCAGATAATAATTTGGCAACACATTATTTTGTTTCTAATTTTTGTGACCCCTTGCTATTTTCATTTTCATCATGTCTCCATCTCTTTTGTGTTGCTTGGAGTCCCTCTCCACCTTAGTTTCTTTTCATTACCATTCTTAATTTCGGTTTACAAAATATAAATTAAATTCATTCAATTGAAAATAGAAAAAAATATTAGTTCTTTTACGATATATATATTTTTTTATTTAAGTCATTTATAAACATATTACATTTCATGAATAATATCAACATAATAAAATCATATTATTTTATATAACTATAACTATATTTACACACATATAATTTTTTCTTTAAGTTGATCAAACTCTTTAAATTTAATCAAATCAAATTACCTACAATAACTAAACTATATTTCTAAAGAAAAATATATCTTAACCATATATTAAAAAAATGAACATAATTAAATTATAGAAACATAATAAAAATATTCTTATTATAGATATCTACATCAAGCGAAGCTCGATATGTCCCTCTAGTACTAATAGAATTGTAGATGCACGGAAAAGAAACATCAATATTAAACAATTATAACACATGTTTTAATTTAAAATAATTATAAAACTATATTATATCTTAAAATTATCTCCTAAATTATAAACACATTTTTAGTTCAAAAAAATTATAAATTTATATGCTTAGATTAAAAATTCAGTGTAAGGTTAGGCAAGTCAATTACTCACTGTTATTTTTTATTCTATTTGTGAATGTCATGGTATAATTATTTATGTTATATTTAATTTATTTTTCGGCTAGTTAAGAGTATATATGGTTCCAATGATCCAATCTGTTCCATATCTATTGTCAGACAATTGAACTTCGATGATCTATATATATTTGTTGACACGTTTATGCCATTGTAACTGGTCATGTAAATGAGTTGAATACCTTTAATTAATCTCAAAATGTAATTTAATTTAGTTAACACATGCATACAAAATTGTTCATGCATATATAGATATATCAACTGATCATCATTAAAAAAATCATGAGGTGATGACTACCATTCAACGTTAGTCCGTAAATTCCTCCATTTTCCAATTATAAGCGTTTGTTTAGTTTAGAGCCACCACGTACGAGAGTTGCTGAGAAATTAGATTCCCTTTTCCTAACCCACTTCACTTGTCTGGTTCCCCTGAGAACAACAAACCCACATGCGCTCCTGTCTATTCCTTGCATAAACTAAACCAATATATATATCTTTAACTCTCTTTTTAATTATTGGTATGTAGTTAGTAGGAACTTCCCATCATCTTTTTTCTTAACTTTATCATTGTACTGTTTAATTAATAATTTTTTTTGCTCTGATCATTTTGGATCAGACATCACGGACGTCTTCCAAGTTGTGGAAGGACTGATCTGAAGTAATATATATATCCATGTTTTTTTTAGAAAAAGAAAAAAAAGTGAAGTAGTACTCTTTGTACACATTACGCTAATTTCCATGATCAATCTTCATTTCAATCACTCGGCATGCATCAGAACAAAACAAACAAGAAGTTCCGGATCTCTGAAAGAAAAAAAATTAAAAACCAAGGAGAAAACCCAAAAAACATCATCTCCTATTCAACCAATAATGGGAGGGTGAGCATGCATCTCTAGCTGTGCTTCTCGCCTCTCATCCCATTCTATTAACCTAAACTTCTAGCATGAGAACAAACATCTCTCCATGAGAATTAGTACACCTCATATATGTATGTCAAAAGGTTTTTATTGTGCAATCTCTACCAGCTCTTCGGGTATGCTTTCGAGTACCGGTCGCCATGCGCCATTTCTTGAACAAAATGATTTTTCATGTACATCCATTTTCTTGAGCTCGCTCATGATCTGGCCGATAGTCTTGTCTCCTTTGACAGACATCGATAGCAACTGTGCCGCCTCTTTCTTCGTTAGTAGCACCTTTACTCGAATAACACCCTTCTCTTGACCAACTTTTGTTTCTTCATCTTTTGTAGTGGTAGCCCTTGAACTATCTTCTTTGGTATTTGGGTCAATTGTATGGTTGGAGCTTATTTTAGACCTCTTGAACTTGTATAGCCTGCTTAGAACGACTGTATAGCAATGGAGCTTTTGTTTTGCAAGGTTTGAAGGTGTTGTTGGTACATTGGTACAATGGACCAAGCTTGGTAGAAAATTTCCCATGGAGAGAGAGAGAGAGAGAGCTCTAATACAACAAGCAGTTTAGTAGAGATGAGAAATGGGAGAAGGGGAGATGAAAGTGCTAACTAAAGGCCTCTAGGCTTTATATAATATACAACCAAGAATAAAAGAATAAAATAAATTAAGAGTAGACGAGTAGTGGGATTAGGTTTGCACTGCTCCATACTGATACACAGTAAAAAATAAATAATTATATATAAAGCAGTAAATTAAGGAGTAAGAAAAGAAAGAGGGAGCACATGGGGGGTCAAAGCTTCAAAGGCATGAGCTTGACAGTTTGTAGTTTATCATAAAACTCCAAAAGGTACGTAATAAAGGCATTTTTGCGTGAAGAGAAAGTTTTTATGCAAGTGTAGGTCAAACAGCGTTTTTATAGGTCCAAGAATGATTTAGAATTAAAGAGTAAGAATTCACAAACCCGATCCGATAAAGTATCGTTTGATTTGTTTCGAATGTTAAAATTGAATCCGATTTGATCCAATTTGAAACCACATCCGAACAATTGACCTGATATTGCACCGTGCTTGCTGACCTCAAAATTGAAGGGGAGATGAAACTAACTCTTTTTCCAGAATTTCTGAGAGAGTGGTACTAACTAGTAACTACTAAGTCCCCTTTTTAGAGAGCGGTTCAGAGGGTGCAGTTGTATACTTGAGTAACAGAAGATCTAAGCTTAATTTATTAGTTCGTGCAACTCAATATTCCAATGGTAGGTTAATTTGAGCATCTTAATACAAATTGAAGTACTTAAGATGATAATGACAAAACAAAAGTACTTGGTTGATGGCATTGTTATCGACCTAACTCAGTTTCCTGTGTCGCTTGTTGGAACGTAGCAGTTGACATGGATCCACAATTAATACTTTCAATAAAACTATGCATATCATTTGTAAGTTATGTCGTGAAAAAGAAAGCGATAAATGAATTAATGAAGGCAAAAAGAAAAAAAAAAAAAGTATTGGGCCTAGATGTTGAGATATCAGAATATTCCTTTGACTTAGTTTTGTAAGCCCATTTGTAGGCCCAGATAGTATTTTACAAACTTTTTACTTTTAGGTGAGCTTCTTTTTAGTTTTTATACCACTCTTTTGAATTTGCATGTATCTAATATACAGTTCCATGATCATTCACATAATATTAAAATAAAGAAAACATGTCTTATTCTGAAGATACTACTGAAACGCAAGAAATTAATATTAATAACAAACAAAGAAAGATAACAGAACCCTTAAATGCTGGAAAAGGTTTCTAAGACAGAAACAACCTAACCTTTCTTAATTTGAATTACGAGACCCAATCGAATGACAATAATCCAAGATACAATAGGGAAGAAGTACTAAAAAGAGGTGAACAAATTACAACAACCTGAGATGTATGGTGTTATAGGATAAGTATATGTCCCTTTACTTTATATATTTGACTTAAGTGGGTATTACCTAAACTTTAACTAAACTATATTAATAAGGAAATTAAGAATCTATATAAGCTGCTGTGAGATCCTGATTGAGACCACTTTTCCATTGTTGTCTTTCATTGTCTGATACCGCACAAAAATTCCTGAAAATGGGCAAGAAATAAAGTTAGGCATATTTACAGAGGCACCCTCATAATAATTCAATTTTCTTTTCTTTCTTAAGTGCTGAATAGTTAATTTCCTTGCAATAGTCAAATGTTCCTCTTTAAAGACAGGAACATTTCAGATTAATTTATTTGAAGAATAGTATAGCATGCATAAACTAAATTTAGACTAGAATTTAAAAATAATTTGAATTACCATCATTTGGTTGGAGATTAGTGTTAACAGCTACAGCATGGGAGCCTATCTTTGCTTTGGGCTGCCAGTCAGTGGGTGGTCCAATCCAGGACTTTGGATTCAAAATCTCTACAAATAATTTAATGTATGAAACATATATCAAAACTATTCAATAGCAAGTTAATAATAGATCACGAAGATTATTAATAGAAACATAAAGAAGTAATTCATTTTAAGTAATTGTACTGGCAGTGCTTGGAGAAGAGAGGTTCATCAGGTCGAATATTCCACCAATGGCTGCAGCAGCAGGTACAGGGATGCGGTTGCTGCCAATCTCCTCGTATTGCCAGGTTTCATCCAGGTACTCTTCCTCCAGGAACAGCTCCACATGTCTTGTATCCAGTACTTGCATTGTACCTAAAATTTGAGATTAGTTAAGTAGGAAAATAAATTTGATAAAAGAACAAGAGCTATAATTTAAGATGCAAATTCCCTCTGGTTTTCTCCCCTTTCTTTGAAAACAAAAAAAAAATTCTCTTTTGAAGACAGGAAGTGGGTGCGTGCATGATCTGACCTTCGCATGTTTCAAGGTTGCACACAGGGCAACGAACCAATTGGAGATCTGCAAAAAAATAGAAACAAAAAATTAGAAATTTCTGAGTGCACTGATAGCAACATTTCTAAATTGAAGCATCACAAGACAGGGAAAAATGTTTTTTTAATCTTTTACTACTCTTTTGTTTAGTTTTGAGTAAGATTGTACCAGCTATCCAGATGCCAGTCCTGACATTGTTCAAGGAGCATGTGCCAGTTAACTCAATTGAGCGCTTTACATCACTGCCTGGCCTGGGTAGCCTCCTGGGGAGCGATAATGTCTCTGTCAGAAGCACAAAAGGGGAGTCCAGGTAGAAAGACCCAATCCGCATCCAATCTGCACAGGAATTACAAACAAGTTTTTTCTGAAATGACGTTTTGATTGTAGAATGTAAATTTTCTTATGAGGGAAAAAACAAACCCATATGCTTATCCTGTTGGCGAAAGCAGAACGAGTGAGAACCATCTGTCAATAGAGAGCATCTGTTAGACTTGAGTATTGAGATTAAATTATAAAAATACTTTGACAACTTACAAGTGAAACAACCAGCTAGAAAGCTAAAATTAATCATATGAAAATTTGCCAATTAAATTATTTAATAGCACAGCCTTTTGTATACCACCAAGAAAGTTTATGCATCTTAGCTTCAATCAGAATTATTCATGGATCTAATTGGACTCAACTAAAAGAAAAACATGATCTACTTAAGAAAATAAATCAATACCAAAAGAAGAGGCATAGATCTCCTTCCAGGGAAAGAACACAGGACAAGGAGCTGGAATCCCCATGTCGCGAAGGCAAGCATACTTCCATATATAATCTTCAGAGATTAGACGGTTGAACCACCGGTTAGTGAAGCTCAACATTAGCAGTTCTCTTCCATCCATGTGTTTTGCCACCTCTGTCCACAGATCCATGTCATAGCTGCCATTGTTATATAACAAGAAACTTCAGTTAGATATGTTAATTGATGGATTGGAGGGAATCAGATTGGAACATATAATAAGATGCAATTTAAATCCAAAATTGAAAATGAAAATTGAGATTGTGCTCAATGCTACAACAGATTGATAATGCAATATATACTTGTCATTATCATAGAGAGGTTCAAAAAAATAAACACTATATAAGCAGTAACTTATAAAAATATGAGCTAAATTAGCTCCATTTTGAGATGCTCAGATCAAATTCAAAACTGAACCTGATACTTTGACAGAGAACTCCAGTAACATAAACTAGCTTTAGTAGAAGGAAAGAGCAGTAAGATGAACTTCTGTTATTCTTAAATAGAGATAAATAACAATAATAAGTGAATAAAATTATGTTCATGCCCTGAATTAAGTATAATGCATATGTAAATCTAAATTTCAAGTGAGATAGAACTGAATTTTAAGAAGCAAATCTAAATTTTAAACAGATAGTAACAATTCTGAAGAAAAAGCTACATCCAGAGTTCTCCCTGTACTAATCGTGATGCATGATTTATCTTAATAAATTTCTACAATATTCATATGTGAGCTCATCCTGTCATGTTTACAAACGGCCTACATGTATGAAACAAGCATTTAAAAGGAGATCACAGAAAATTTGCTCTAAGTCATAAATCAAGTTACATTTCATTGTGGAAAATTCAGTTCAGACAGAGTTTCAGTAAGTATTATTAATTAAACTCATCTATCAACTTAGATCTGATCTCGTTTCATCTGATCAAATATAATCACAAATTAAGCTATGAAGAAAATAATTCAAAAAGGAACAACATCTATAAGATAAATCAATGCACATATAAATTTCAGATCGGATCCAACTCAATCTGAATCGTATATTGAACTGAATTTCAAGAAGCAAATATAAGTTTTAACAGATAGTAACAATTCTGAACTGAAAAAGGAAATCCTAACCAAATTCTACAATGTGCAGTAGGTGACCTGAACTATCATGCTCACAAATTGCTTACACGTATGCAACAAGCTTCTAAAAAGATATCAGAGCAAATTTCTATCTAAATCACACACGAAACTACAAGTTATTGAGGAATTTCAATTCTAAAAGGAATTACTGGTAAATATTAACTAATTAAGCTCATAAATCACATCAGCTCCGATCTGACATCATCTTATCCAAATAATCACGCAATTAAGCTAATCTAATAGAAATCAAAGCATGAACTAAACCAAAGAGGAACAAAATCAACAAGTTACACATGCTAAACTATAAATCCAAGCTCATAATAATCAGATCGGATCTAACTCAATCAGAATCAAATAAACAAAAATCAAAACTAGAAACAGAGATTTAGAGAATCAAACCAGTTGGAGCTCGAGTGAGGAGAGAGAAACGAGGCTTTAGGTGAGCAGCAAGGAGCAATCGTTCTCTCCTTCTTGACAACTCTCTCTTCGTTCACAGAATCGCCATCTCCTTCTTCTCTCCCTCTTTTGTTACAGCTCGAACGAACTACCTCCTCCTCCTCCTTCTCCTCCTTCTCCTTCTCTCTTGCACAACCTCTCTTTGTTCTCCTCGTGTAGAATTTCAAAACCTCTCCGATCTTGCTCCCTCTCTTTCTCCTCCTATAGTATGTCAACATCTCTCCTCTCTTTCCGTTCTCTTCTTCTTTTACTACGCTCAGATTTGAATTGAATGGATTAAGCCACTGATAGTAGCTGGATAGTGTGAGTCCCATAGAGAGAGAGAGACAGGTTGGAGCGATGGTTTTATACACGCGGGGTGGAAGAGGGACGATTCAAATTTTTAAATAGCGATCGAGAGGCGAACGAGAATTTTCTGACTACACCTGATCTATAAAGACCGAAGCGGTGGGTCCGGATGTTCAGTAGGCTTTTTCAGTTTGAAATGATGGACCCGGTTTTGTGTTTGATTTTCCGAAAGCGAGGCCTCGTAACAGAACGGGTACAGGACAAACTCAGATCGTTCGGGGGTGTTTTCGGTATTTGGAATTTAATCGGTCCAATGTTTGACTCGGAGGGAGCAGTGACCACTCCTGTCGCGCATTTTGATTTTGGAGGCTGTAGGGACTCTGAAATGTGGGCCATGCAGAGCGATTTACTATTCCACCTTCCACGTAGGATACTCTGAAGGAATAAAATAATAATTTTTTTAAGGAATTCTGTAAAAATAAAAAAAAAAACTAATAACTACAAGTTAAATTTCAAAAAAAGAAAAAAAAAAAAAGGAAGTACAGGTCTCTGCATGGCTCGAAGGGCACTGCTGTAGTCAAACCGAATATACTGAATTAAGTGGGATTGACTTATCATATTCCGTAACATGCCATTAATAAATAACTTTTTATTATGAAACTTTTATTGAAGTTCTTATCAAATAATAACAACAACAATAATAATAATTACTTACTATTTTATTTATTTATTTATTATTATTATTATTATTGTTGTTGTTGTTGTTGTTGTTTCTAAAGGTGCAAAACACTAAATAACAAACTACTCTCTCAAAAGATTCACCAATTGAACCTACAGCAGATATTGTTATTATTATTATTATTATTATTGTAGCAGAATTCAATTTGGAATAATCATTATTTTATTTTCTTATGGGCATGGTAACACTAACCAGTGAACGCTATATGAACAGTTTCTAAAGGTGCAAAACACTAACTAACAAACTACTCTCTCAAAAGATTCACCAATTGAACCTACAGCAGAGATTCTGAAAAGAATATCACAGGATGAACTTACTTCAGAACCAAAACAATTATTATTATTATTATTATATTTATTGTAGCAGAATTCAATTTGGAATAATCATTAAAATTTTTATTTTCTTATGGCCGGCATGGTAACCAGTGAACGCTATATGAACAGTTCTAGGATAAATTTGAAATTAGCCACGGATATAAAGGTGTTTATGAAAGGAATTCTGAATTAAAATGGCAAATATCCAGAAGTTAATGGAGTCGGACTTTGAGTCTTTGACGTCCCGATCTAGAAACATGATTGTACTTTCGAAATCGTTGTTTTTCTGATCTTAGGAACAGTGATTTTTATTGATTTTTTGTGACATGTGCCCTGGGACGTAAGTACAAAGCAATATCTTTGCATGAAGTACTTTAGGGTTTCATCCACATAAGATCAAGCTACAAGTGAGTCTTTTTCACTTTTTACCCTGTGCTTCACGGGAACCGAATCCTCTGGACTTCTTTAGAAGAAGTCCAGTGGTCTTCTTTGATCCGAGCCGTCCGATTTGATCAGAACGGTTGAATTTTTTCGGGCCTATCAATCTGGTACTATTCACGGGGCTCCCTTATAGCCGTTGAGATTAAATCAGACGGCTCTGATTTAAGAAAGACCACCCAAACCGCAGTCCAGAGGATGCGGATTCGTGCTTCACGCGCCGGGGTGCGAAACGCGTCACATCATCATTTTTTTTCCTCTTTTTATTTGCATGTTAAATTTCAAGGCCTGTTTGGTTGTGACTTAAAAAATACATAACTTAAGTTATGCATTCTTAAGTCACAAAATATCAAATATATAAAACGTCTTAAGGGTGCTAGGTTGCATAAGTTATGCACCATCTTTTAATTTTTTTCCAACAATACCCTTTAGAAATAATTAATCATAATATTTAATAATTAACAAATAATTAATAATAATTAATAATATTTAATAAGTAACAATAATTATTAAAAAATCACAATTAATAATAATAATTAAAATAATTAATCAATAATAAATTTTTATAATTAAATAATTAATAATATTTATAATACTTAATTAAAAGTAATTATTAATATTTCATAATAACAAAATGATTTATTATTATCATATATAATTAATTTTTATAATAATTAGCAAATAATTAATAATAAGTAATAAATAATAATAATTATTATTAATAAATATTAATTACTATAATTAATAATTAAATAATAATTAATAATATTTAACAAGTAATATTAATTATCAACAATAACGATTAAATAATAAGAATTAATTAAAATAATTAATCAATAATAATTTTTTATTGTTAAATAATTAATAATATTTATAATATTTAATTAAAAGTAATTATTAATATTTCATAATAATAAAAATGATTATTATTTTCATTAATAATTAATAATTAACAATAATTATGTCACAACGTCTTATTAATACATAATATTAATTCAAATGTAAGGGCATTTTAGTCTTTTGACACGAATATATGCATGTATCAAGTTACTCATCCTTATTACACAACCAAACATCCGTTACGTAACACTACATAAACACTCAACTTATGTTACCCCTTACTACACAATCAAACGCCCCTTATGACCCTATACACCTTAACCTTGAATTTCTATTTTAATCCAAATTTAACATATGATATCATATACACAATATGATTATAATATATAATAATAATAATAATAATAATAATAATAATAATAATAATAATAATAAAATTAATATATATACAGTTCTCATTACAAATAGTAGAATTTCTAACATTAAATAATTATCAATATAATAATTATGTATACTAATATTTACCATATACCGCTATATTGTTATTTATAATGCTAATATATATTGATAATAACATTAATTTATAATACTAATATAATAAAATTCATATTAAAACGCTTAATATGCATCGAATAAGAAGACCGAGTAATTGGCGAAATTGCACGAGACTCTAGTATTGAATTATATTAGAGTAATGAATTAACAAAATAACATGCTAACTCATGCTAAGCGATGCAGAATAGCATTACAAAAGTCCTAGAATAGCATTACAACAGAGGACTTGTGGTGCGTAATAATAATAATAATAATAATAATGATGATGATGATGATGATGATGATGATAAAGGATTACTATTATTACTGTTATTATTATTATTATTATTATTACTATTATTGTTACTATTATTATTATTATTATTATTATTATTATTATTATTATTATTATTATTATTATTATTATTATTATTATTATTATTATTATTATTATTATTATTATTATTATTATTATTATCACCGCCACCACTATTTATCGTCATCGTTGTGGAGTATTGCTTACGTACCCATATAAGCGTTTTTACTAAAATGTTAACGAACTAGATCTTTATGTTTGAATCGTCAATTCAAATTAGCCAATGTGTTGTTCATTGTATCAAATTTTTTTATAGGAAATCAAATATTATTATTTTTTACATATGATCCTAAGATAGTTTAAAGAAATATATTAGCATGTCAAAACGCCATTTTTCAAAAGCCTGAACAAATAATAAAATAAGCTCGAGAAATAATGAATTGTATTTTTCATAATATTTCGATATAGAAATTTATAATTGGATAATACTATTTATAATTACTATTTCAATGATTATCATCGTCATAATTAAATCTAGGATTCCTCAATCCTTATATGGCCGACTAATTTCTATATGCTAGCAAGTACAAGAGCAAAATTAAGATTTGGAGATGTCCTGTACAATTGTAACAGGCAAAACAATTGTCGCTACTCCATTATACGGTTCTTTTGAATTATATATTCTACGGAGAAACTGATCAGATTTTTCTAGTTAATATAATTTCTTAAAGAGTTTCAAATTTTCTTAAAAAAATATATCTTCTTGATATATCTCATCACGCTTATCCAGCAAAAAAAAAAAAAAAAAAAAAAAATGTACCTCCATGTAAGTTTAATAACTGATTTTATCTTAATTAACTTTAAATATCAAGATTGTTGATTCAATTTTTTTAAAATTATTTTGACTGAACTGATGTATTAGATTAAATAAAATTGAATCGTTTACATTACTTCCAGATGAATAACTTCAGTTATGTAGAGTTGTAGACCGTCCGATTCGAATTCCACATTGATTGCATAGGTAACACAAGAAGCTGATTGCATTGACCGTGAGCATTAACCGAAGTTCCGTAATCGGATAAAAGGAATTTTAAAGGATCAAACTATGAAAATCGAAAGAAAAAAAAAAACAAAAACAAGGGCTGTTCCACAAGTTCAAATATTTATCGAGCCTATTTGTAAAATAATAATCTGGTTCCTATCTTACTTGTGCAATTGCCAGTTTGCCACTCTCACAAACAATGTGGTCTTTTAACACTCCGATTTAATTCAAATCGAGAAATCGTTTAGATTTTATTGCAACAGATCTCTTCTCCGGCGACGAGCAAGGATGATTTACAGGGAGAATACAAAGGCCTCTGTAAACTTTCGTTAATTCAGGTCAACCCCTCAACTTAAATAAAATTACAGATCTCTTTTCCAATTTTTTTTTTCATATTATTTTGCTCGAGTGTGAAAGAACCTGACGCGTCTTCTATCTCTTCATTTGCTTATTTTGAAGAAACATCTATGGTTTTGGTGCATGCCTGCTTGCTGGCCTCGTCTTATGCTCTTGGTACAGTAATTTGTTCTATTTTTTCGGTCAATTTGTTTATGGTCTTTTTAGAGACTCTGACTGGTATGTACCAGGGTGTCAATTCTACTTGACAACTCATTATGGGTTTTATCTGTAACTTTGTGCCAGAAAATCGTCGACCCGGATAATTTGATCTATGGTACCTTCAATTGGTTTCAACCATTGACAAATTGAGGCATCATTATTTCCTTTTAGTGTGAAGAACTTACACCAGTAATTTACATTTTCCATCTATTGTTGCCTTCAAAAACATTGATTTTTTGCCTAATCATCATAAGGTACTTATCATGACCAGACTGCCCAGTTATTAAAGGGTAATTGCATAATCGCCTTGCCTACTCTGGCTGGTATGACCCATACAGGATAACAAATATTTAGAGAGAACTTCATTTGGTCATAACTTGCACCCTCTGATAAGAAACAAAACTGAATGGCAATTCTTGAAAATAGTGGTGCAGAGGAAGCTTCTAAATTGGGTACATGAGAATCATAGTTTGTATGTATCTTTTTTTTGTATGTGACAATATATGAATATATGATTTTTTTTTTTCAAGGATTGTGAGCTGAAATTCATGCATGTTGGGCATGTCTATCTGAAACAAAAACCACAGATCTAGTATGGTTGCATATTTTCTAGCTAAGTCCTTAAAACTTGCATAATCCTGGTCTCTGTATGCCAATACAGCTGGTCAATTTATCATACCTAACAAATCTGTGACGTCAGAAAGTTTTGGAGAAGGCCAGTAAGTGTAAGATGCTTGTATCGACACTGACAAGATGGAAATTGATGCGACCAAAGAAGAGAATCACAACATTGAAAATTGTTTTTAGAACTCTGCTTACTCTGATAAAAAAATAAAATGTGGGATAATTCTACGGAACAAAGCTTACTCCCATCGAAGCAGATGTTACAAAAAAAAAAAATAAATAAATAAAAAAATAAAAAAAAATAAATCGGGAAATTAATTATATGTGATGTAAAAATGTTGTTTGGCATCAGGTGATCAGGGGTGCAATGCAATAATGCCCAATTGCAAAATTAAGCCAATAAATACCTAACATTTGCTGATTTTTTATTATGTGAAGATAATTGGGTCTCTGTTTTGACTCGTGCTTTTTGTCATTGCCTTCTCTCTCTCTCTCTCTCTCTACTCTATATTTATCCAACTATTTTCTTTTCAGTGCTGCTGCCCTGTTGTTGTACATTGCCTTGAGCACACGGTAATACTTTTCCTTTTCTTGTAAGATCAAACCACTATAATGTTTGATCAGGCTTCATGGAACATGTAAGCTTGGAATAGTTTTGTGCTTTGTACGGGGAACTGGCATTGTATTTACTAGCATGTCTTAACTTTGAATGCATGCAACTTTACCTGTTTTTAATGGCTAATGATTGCCTAACAGAAGATCTGAGCTTAATTGATCTATCATGCGACTGGATATTCCAATAAAAGGTTAATTTGAACATTTTAATATACATCGAAGTACTTAGAATGGTTGATAATGTTGTGGTGGACCTCAGTTTATTGTGTCGCTTTTCAAATGATCATAAACATTTTGCTTCTTAGATGCTAGGCAACGTTTATCAGATAAAAATAAACGAATTTTTATTATTTGAACATTGAAGTTTATAAAATGCCTATTCTAATGACAATGATGAAAGATACAATTGGAAAAAAAGCTTACACTAAAAAAGAGCGAAAAAAAAAAAAGCAACAACGTGAGATATGCTTTTGTTATTTTATATCGGTCAGTCTATCCCTTTACCTTATATTGCGCTTATGTACTTTATCTAAACTATACCAGCAAGGAATTTTATAAGAACTAAATCACATAATTTGAGATCCTGGTTGAGACTACTTGGCCATTATCGTTCTTCATCACCTGATACCTCACCAAAATTCCTGAAAATGAGCAAGGACATGAATTTAGTTAAACTTTACAAAGGTGTCCTCGTGATAATTTAATTTGCGTTTTTTTCTACATAATATACTCACCCGAGATAAGAAAAAAAGCATTAACAAATACGATTGAATACTTAATTACCATATAATAATCAAATGGTCCTCTTTAAAAGCAGGTTGTATGTTTCAAATTAATTAATTTGAATAATTCAACATTTTGTCTGTTTTTTAAAAAAAAAGGGATTATTGCAGGGACATTTGATTCCCATCGGCTTTAGACCCAACTGAAATGCAGAAATTAAACTAAATTTAGAGATGGATTAAATAATTTTATTTACCTTGATTTTGTTCGAGATTGGCGCAAAAAGCTACAGCAAAGAGACTTCTTCCTAGTTTGATCGAATTGGTGGGTATGCCAGCCCAGGCATTTGGAAAGAAAAATTCTACAAAGATATACAAAAATAAAGTATATATCAGATGTTGCCCAATAAGAAGTTATTAATCGATCAAAAAGATATCTAATTGAAATATAAAGAGGTAGTTGAAGTTCTGTAAACATACGCCGAGTGTTAGGAGACCACATGCGTGCCACGTTGAATATTCCACCCCTAGCTTCATCACAATGGTATGGGATGATCCCGAAGGCAATATCCTCATATTGCCAGGTTCCATTCTTGAAGCCTTCCTCTAAGAACAGCTCGAAGTGTCTTGCATCCAGTACATGTACTACCCCTAAAATTTAAGATTAATTCAAGTTAGAAATAATGTGATGAAAGAACAAATGCCGTTCCTTTAATGTAAACTCCCTCTGTACACCCACCGCCCTTTTTTTAAACAAAAAAAATTCTCGATTTCTGACTTTTGAGGATGGAAGGAGGGTTATTGCATCATCTGACCTCTGGTTATGTTGCTCCATGGGCAGTGAACTCTATGGTAATCTGCATAAACACAAAATTACAAATTATTGGTTTGTAATGTGCGGCAACGCCAAACAGGGAGCAATGCTTGTTGTTGGTTTTTTCTACCCCCCTTATTTTTTGTTTAGTTTAGAGTACTTGGATTGTACCAGATATCCAGATGCCAGTCTTGGCATTGTCCAAGATACACGAGCCACATAGCGCAACTGAAAGTTCAAATGCAGTGCCAGCAGGGGGTGGTATTCTGGGGAGGGATAGCGTGTGCGTCAGAAGCATATGATGTGCGGTTACGTAGAAAGCCCCATTCTGTATCCTAGCTGAAGAGGAAATACAAACATTTTTTTATCAGAATTGTTAGAGAAATAAGGTTTTGATTGTGAAAAATGTAAATTGTTCTTGTTAAGGAGGAGAAAGAAACCGATATGTGCATGCCAAATCTGATGACGAAGGCTGAAGGAGTGTGAACCATCTGTTCGTACAGAACATCAGTTTTTACTTTTTAGTCTTGAGAAATGACTAATTAAATGGTGCAAAAGCTTTGACAACTTTAGTTCAACAAACAAATCAGTAACACAGCTAGAATGAATTATTTAACAAGACAAAACTTTTTATAAATCAATCAAGAATGTTTACACTTCTAAACTTTTTTCAGAAATGTTCATGGATCTAATGAGATTAAAAACAATGAACTAAAAATCACAGTTAAAGTGAACAGAAAAGGTACATACCGAAAGCAGAGGCATAGATCTCCTTCCAGCTCAAGGACTCATCAGGCCAAGCAGCTGGGTAAGCAGCTGGGATTTTCATGTCCCGAAGGAAAGCACGCTTCCATAAATAACCTTGAGAGACTAGGCTGTTAAACCACCGGCTAACTGAGGAGATAATTGTCAATTCTTTTCCTCCCATGTGTTCTGCCACCTCTGTCCACAAATCAAAATTCAACTGATACCTGCCATTTTTTAAATAAATTTTAGTTACAAATGTAAATTGGATGTTTGGATGGAGCTAACCTGTTTGGTACTTACAATAAGGTGTGACTAAAACCCAAATTTGGAAAAAAAAAGAAAGTTAGATGTTATTGTGCTATATCAGACATATAATTCAAAATTTAATTATCATATAGACTTTAATTAGTCAGAACTTTCTAAGCAATATTCAAAGAAAATGGGAGCTAAATCCGTTCCAGTTTGAGATGGGAGGTGATACTTTTATACAGAAGTCATCACAAGTGCTAGTTTTGGTGCTATTTGTTTAACAAGGAATGGGCACTAAGATTGAAGTTCTATTATTGGCTTACTGCAGAGAAAAATAACATCAATTAAATGAATGATAGTTTTAGTGCATCCTGGGATCTGTCTAAACTAATAGTGATGGTTGCTTTAATTTATTACAAGCTCTATAATAGCTGATCCAGTGATGCATGCTCACAAAAAGACCGAGATGTATGAAACTTGAAGAGTTAAATCACACAACAAGATACAATCTTTTGAGTAAAATTCAATTTAGAATGAATTTCTGGTACATCTTCTCTAACTAAGCTCATATATTACCTCAGATCCGAACTCCATATTTTCAATCAAATTAATCAAGAAATTGTCTTAAAGAGATCAGAATACTAATTTAGACAGCAAATTCGACCTCAATTCTATAAAAACTGAAAATCTGACTAAATCAGTGCACATACAAATCTCAGATCGGATCTAACTAATACCATCTGAATCAAATAATTGAAATTTTAAGAAGGAAACGAAATATAGAAAAGGACTTAAACCAGTTGACAGTAGAATGAGGCATGCGAAACGAGGTTTGAGGCGAGCTGAGACGAGCGAGTTTCCTTTCCTTATTCGCAGGAACAGCTGCGGCTTCCTTGAAAGAGATGCCACCACCTCCTCCTCCACCGTCTGTGTTGATCTCTCTCTTCCTCCTCCTCTCGTATGTCAACAACTTAGCATTTGCTCGTTTTGTTCTGAAGTACGTCAGAAGGCCTCCTTTCTCTCCATTGTTGTCTTCTTCCCTCTCTCCATTTGCCTGATTTGAGTTGAATCGGTTGAGCTTCTGGTAGTAGGTGAGCTGAGAGAACGACATGGCGAGAGAGAGAAAGAGGTTCAAGACAGGATCTTACAACTACAAGCTTGGAAATGGAAAGAGGCCAAGAGGGAGAAGGGATTTCAAATTTTATATAGCGATCGGGAGGCAAAAGGAATTTTATGAGCGAACCAGGTCTATGAACACCGCAAACGTAGTGGGTCCGACATTCAGCGACCATTTCCGCTTTGAAATGATGGACCCGGTTTTGTAGTTGATTTCCCGAACGAGAGGCCTCGTAACAAACTCAGGTTGTTCGGGGGTATTTTCGATATTTTCAATTTATTGGTTGTTCGGGGGTATTTTCGGTATTTTCAATTTATTGGGTCTCGTAACAGGGTAGTTTGGTCCAAATCCTATGCACAGCCTACAAGAATCAAGAAGAAGCATCTCAATTGTCATTTGTCAAGATACATTTGATCAGCGATGAATGTAGAGAGAGCGTCTTACACTCAGAATCTGTTCTAACTAACTTTGTTAAGAGCGTCTTACTTCATTGACAAAAAAAAAAAAGAAAAAAAAAGAAAAAAGAGCGTCTTACTTTAATCTAATAATAACTTTTGTGAGGTAATGCACCTATATGTTGGTCCTCCGCAAACAATCAACGTAACATGCGTTTTAAAAATACATCATAACATTGGAATTATTTCTGAAGTTTATAGTTAAAAATTATTGTTAATTTCTAATTTTAAGAATGAATATTTTTTTTTGTGGTTGTTCAATTTGAAACTAGGCCCAGATAAATTTTGTGTTTAAACTTGTATACTCGCTGCTGTAGCAACCGGCATTAAAATGACAAATATCAAGATGAAATAGTTAGAACATGAAAGCTCCTTCTCTGAAACGCTATGAAAAAATATTGTTGACATTGGAACATTACTATACTTTGAAAAATATTGTTGGGGGGGGAGGGGGGGTTTCGGTATTTTCAATTTTTGAGACCTATGTTTGACTTCGATTGAAGGTTTGACCGCACCTCTTGCGCATTTTAGAGGAAGTAATTTCTCGCCCCTTACAAATGAAATGATGATATATGACCCTATACACAGCCTACAAGAATCAAGATGTTAAGATAATATCAACTCATCAAGATATATTGATCGGTAATGAATGTAGAGACTAGAGAGACCGTCTCACAGAGTCTGATATAACTATATATATGGTCCAATGCACAGCCAACAAAAATACGTCGGATCACGAAACTATTTTTGAAACTATTATTGTTGTTGAATTTGAAACTAGCCACAGATATTTTTTGTGTTTAAAACTCCATATTTACTACAGTATAACCGGCATTAAAATGAAAAATATCAAGATTAATTTGCTCGAATATGAAACCTTGATCTTAGAACGCCGTTCTACCTTCAAAATCGTTATGAAAACATAATAAAATTTTTTAAAAGTTGAAATATTAAAATTTACAATTTTAAATTGAAACAATAGAAAATTTTGAAATTTATGAAGGGAGGAATTTTTGGTCAATACCAAAAGTTTTCAAATTTTTTTTTTATAATATTTTGATATGAAGAACACGTTGACATCTTCAAATGATCGTAATATCACAAATATCATATTTGTTAGTACATTCACAAAATTTTATTATCAATATCATCTTCATCAGTTATGATCATTAATTCATAGTCGTCATTTTGTTTTTAAGAAACTCTTGGTAGAGACTGCAGTAAACAATTATGTTGCAATACTTAAAAGAATTATGTTGTACATAGAAACTCATCGTCACATTTCCTACTCTTCTTTTTCTTAAAGAGGCCCAAATGCTCCAAAACATTATTAAGTCTTGATAAATTAGACCATGGTTATCAATTTTAAAATGAAGTCTATTGGTCTATATAAGCTCTAGGGCTCGTTTGGATGCTTCCGGGAATAGGAGAATAGTGGGAATAGTCACTCTTCCCACTCTTCCCAATAACACTCTTCCCAACAACACTTTTCTCTCTACTTTTTCACACTTCCCAACGCTATTCCTAAACTCACCATCCAAACGACCTAGGAATAGCACTCTTCCCACTCTTCCCACTCTTCCTATTCTTCCCACTTTTGCACACTATTCCCACTATTCCCACACCATCCAAACAAGCCCCTAGTTATTTCGACTGAGCTGGTATGATAATTTTTGAACCATGAGCTGTAAACAATTAAACAAAAATTGGACCGTTTAGATTAATTCATGATAACTTCGATAATTTGTAAAATGTTGAATCTCCCAATTCCTAATTGGACAAAAGTCGGCTGTAAACAATTAAACAAAAATTGGTGCCGTCGGATAAAAGGAAACGCGGTTATCGGATAAAAGGAATTTAAAGGATTATTATATATAGTACGAAAATGAAAAAGACAAAAGAATGGCTGTACGCCTGTACCACAATTCCTAATACTCCGACCCCTAATTTGTAAAATGTTGAATCTACCCAATCTCCTTTCTCTTGCTTTTTGGCACTCCACTCACAATTTTTGGAAAACTACTGAGAGAGAATCCTGCTCCATCGACGAAGAACAACAACAGGTGGATGATTTACTGAGAGAGAATACCAAGGCCTCTGCAATCTTTCCCCAATTCAGGTTAACCCCTCAAAATCAAAGAATTACGCATATCTCCTGCAACTATTGTTGTGTTATTTTTTGCTCCAGTGTTAAAGGCGAATGAGGCGTCTCCTCTCTCTTCATTTGCTTATTTTAGAGACTGAGTTCTAATGTACTATGTGTGAAATAGTGTCAGTAAATCGTTCTGATCAGATACCTTTTGATCTACTTTAGCTTTAGCTGGTTTCAATTTTTGACAAATTGAGGCATCATTAATACCTTTATTGTGAGGAACTGAAATGAGAGTAACTTACATCAGTAATCCATAAATTGAAAATACATAGTACATTTATGGTTAGTTTGGTTAGTTCTAATAAATGCATTGCTAATGTCATGATTTTGCAAAAGGTGAGGGCTACGACCCCCATTTTTTAATTCAAAAAAGATGTTAAAATTTCAACTGCATGGTGAGGGCTGCACACAAAATGTCCCCGCTGGTTCTGAACTGTGAACATTGTGTCAGTGAGCAGTTCTTTGTTAATTAGTATTTTATACACAATAATTCTGATGCTAAACCTTTTTTTTTATTTATTTCCTTTTGTAGACAGTTGTGGGATTTGTTTGGCAAATCAAATTTGCTTTGTTGTTCGCCTTTGGACATCTAGAGGCTATTGGAAGGTTTAGTACTTTTAATTTGTTTTTGTTTAAAGAATAAACAGTGGAATGCTGTTTCTTTCTTCTCTATCCCTCTCCAATAGAATGTTCAAGTAAACAAATTGGAAATATAGTGTTAACTTCAGGTGAAAAGTACAGTATCTGAGAATTTTGAAAGTCATAGAACACTGAATCCTAAACCCTGAAACCCATCCAAATATGTCACTGTACTATTTTAGAGTTGGTTAAATTTGTCTTTTGAAAACTTGAAATTATTGGGCAGTGCATTAAACTTTTCTAAATGGGCTGACACAGCAGTTTAAGATGATGTTTGATGAGTATTTCAGTTTTGGGCTCACAATTATCTTTTCTAATTGGGCTGACACAGCACTTTAAGATGATGTTTGATGAGTATGGGTCTTTGCAACTGCAATTTATGTTGGTGGTGTTCTCCCTGCTCTTATCTGTACCCTTTTGATGAGAAATATTTCACGGTTAGTTGTAGCTAATTTTCAAATGCTTTTTGCATGTTATGGTATAACAAAGTTACTGAACTGTGAGCTCTTCATTCTTGAAAAGGGTATTTAGCATGGATAGTTTAATGTTCATTTAGATATATATATAATATAATGCTTGAGAGATTTTGCCTAGATTTTGATTTAATTCTGGAAAATCTTATTTTATTATTGTCATATTTATGATTTGTTGAAACAGGTGGTACTTACAATCAACTTTGTCTATTTCTGTTTTGTTAGTTTTCATGTTAGTCTTCAAATATTATTATAGAATAGTACATGAAGTATTGCCTGTTATCTTAGGACAAGAGCAGGTACAGGCGTAATAAGGAGAGCAATTGACCAGACATGTACAGATGTGAATTACCAAGAGCAAAGGCCTAACTGGAAATATCAAGGCAAGCTTAATAAGCTTATCATACAAGCAAGAGAGATACACTAATAAGCAACCGCACAAGCATGAGAAGCAGAGTGACAAGCCCCGATGTGTAGTTGAGAGAGAGAACCACTATAAGAAGGATGTGCAAAAATATTTTCAGGAGAAATGGTTTTCTGGGAATTTCAAGGGCAGAAGCGTAATAGAGATGAGCTGGGAGATGGATAAGCAGTTAAGCACGTGCCAGACTGCCAGGACTTGAACAATAGAAAAATTGGTCACCTATCAGATCATAGCTGTCACAAAGGCTCTCCAAAATCTGAACCTAATTCAATTCGGGGTCAAAACAGGTAAATATTTTACACTTTTTTTTTTGCTTGATTGTCTGTAGTATCTCTGTTCTTCTTTGAATGAACGTTGATCAGAAGTTAATTTTGGGTTGTTGAAACTACTGTATGTAAGTGACAGTAATGCATGTCTTATATGGTTAGATATTTCATGGCAATGTTTGGATGAGCCATCATGAGTTCATGACCACATCCTTTTTATTCGATTAATTAATGCATACTTGTCCCAGCATTTCCTATTACTAATTTGATTTTATTCAACAGTTAAAAGGTCCCTTCTGGTATAAGATCAGAATTCCTAGAATGGAACCCGTTTCAGTTCCTTACAACTCATCTGGAAAAGAGAATCCATTCCCATCTGAATACTGTTTTGTATATATATTCCCTGTTGGCATTATGCCACAAATGGGTAAATCTGAAAGAGGATTTGGATAAACTGTATTGGAAAATGCTGAACCCCAAAATAATACTGCCTGGCTGCCAGAACTTCTTACTGGCCACTTGGTTCTCGTGCTCATAATTATGCAGAGAATGAGGGGAGTGAAGTGACCAAATTGTAGAGAGAACTTAATTTCGTCATACTTGCACCTCTAATAAGCCCCAAAGTGAATGACAATACTGAAAAGGGTGGTGCAAAGAGCTTCTAAATTTTGCGCCAGGCATGTATATTGCGTGCATGAGAATCATAGTTTGTATGTGTATTTTTTCTTTTTTTATTTGTGACAATGTATGATGCATGTTTTTTTTTTGCATGTTCGGCACAATTTTGTAGTTTGGGGATCTATCTGCAACTAGTACCAGAGACCTATTATGGTTGAATTTTCTAACTAGGTCCTTAAAACTTGCATAAATCCCAGCTTCCTCATGCCAATGCAGCTGGTAAATTTATCATCCTAACAAACCTCTGATTTCAGAAAGTTTAGAAGGCCAATGAATGTAAGGTGCTTGTATCAACACTGACAAGATGGAAATTGATGCGACCAAAGAAGAGAATCACAACATTGAATTCTGTTTTCAGAACTATGCTAACTCTGACAAAAAACAAAATGTGGGATGATTCAATGGAACGCCGCTTACTCCCATCAAAGGAGCGGTTACAAAAAATGTCGGGAACGTAATTTAATATGAGGTCCAGTAAAAATGTTGTTTGGCATCAGTTGTTCAGGCATGCAATGCAGTCTTCCCCAATTACAAAATTAAGCCAACAGATACCTAACGTTTGAAGCTTATTTTATTATGTGAAGATAATTGCGTCTGTGTTTTGACTTGTGCTTTTGGTCATTGCCTTCTTTCCTTAGCCTATATTTATTCAATTACTAGCAAAAGATGCCCTCAATATGCGGGCAAATAAAAAAATAAAATTTTGATATTATTTTTGTTTCATATAAAACTTTACATGTTAGACAATAAAAATACGGTAAAATCAATAATTTAGTCTTTCCTTTTAAATAAATAGCTAATTTGGTAGTAACTTAATTTTTTCTATAAAAAGTCTGACCTTAATCTAGACCACTGATCAAATCAAATTACACAAATCAATGGTCCATAATTGATATAAGAATTGTTTAACACCCTTTTATATAACATGTTTACTCCTTTTATATGAATTGTTTACACCTTTCGTATGCGTGCATTTATAAGTAGTAGAGATTCTCTTCTTCGTTTTATTCCTGCTCTGTTGTTGTACAGTGTCTTGATCAGACGATAATACTTTTCCTTTTTTGATAATTGATCGGGCCTCACGAGAAGCTGCAAGTTTGGAAAAGTTTTGCGTTTACTAGCTTGTCTTAACTTTGAATGCATGCAACTTTTCCTGTTTCTAGCTAGGGGCTTAATGATATGATATGAGTAACAAAAGATCTGAGTTTGTCTCTTGTGCGACTGGATATTCCAATGTAAGATTTAATTTGAGCATCTTAATATACTTCGAAGTACTTAGGATGGTTAATAATGTTGTTATGGACCTCAGTTTACGTGTCGCTTTTCAAATGAAAATATGCACTTTATTTCATAGATATCAATTATTTAAAAAATTAGTATTAAAAGTATACAACAAAGGACACACCTGACCCCCTCCCCCCCCCCCCCCCCCCCCCCAAAAAAAAAAAAAAAAAAAAAAAAAAGAAAAAAAAAAAGAGTAAACCCAAACCTACACCCCACCAAAACTAAAAAAAAAAACTTGAAAAATAACAATTCCTAGGTGTTCTGGGAAATATTTCTCAAATAAAAAAAAAAAAACCGAATTTTTATTATTTGAGCATTGAGGCTTATAAATGCCTATTCTAACGATAACGGTCAATGACACAATAGCGAAAAAAAAAAAAAAGACAACGTGAGATATATGCTTTTGTGATCCTTTATGGGTCAGTCTATCCTTTTACCTTATGTAATTTAATCTAAACTATACCAACAAGGAAATTTATAAGAACTAAATCACATAATTTGAGATCCTGATTGAGACTACTTCGCCATTGTCGTTTTTCATCACCTGATATTTCACCAAAATTCCTGAAAATGGGCAAGGATCGACATGGAGTTAGTTTAACTTTACAAAGATGTCCTTGTAATAATTTAATTTGCATTGACAAATACGATTGAATAGCTGATTCCCATTCAATAATCAAATGGTCCTCTTTAAAAGCAGGTTGTATGATTCAAATTAATTAATTTGAATAAGTCAACATTTTGGCTTTTTTAAAAATAAGAAATTATTGGAGGGACATTCCCATTGCCTTTAGACCCGTATGGAATGCAAAAACTAAACTAACTGTAGACATGCATTAAGTAATTTTCTTTACCTAGATTGTATGCGAGATTGGCTCTAGAGACTACAGCATGGAAGCCTACCACATATTTAACCAGATGGACGATGGGTGGGCCAGCCCAGGTATTTTCACTAAACAATTCTACAAACATATAGAAAGACAAGCATCTATCAGATAGTGCCTAATAAGAAGCTATTAATCAATCAAAAAAGATATTTAATTGAAATATAAATAGGTAGTTCATATTATGTAATCATACGATAAGTATTAGGAGACCGTATGTGTGTCAGGTCAAATATTCCACTGGTGGCTACAGCAGAAGGGTAAGGGATGATCGTAATGGCAATATCCTCATATTGCCAGGTTCCATTCTTGTAGCCTTCCTCCATGAACAGCTCGAAGTGTCTTACATCCAGTACATGCACATCTCCTGAAATTCATTATTAGTTTTAGCTAGAAATAATGTGATAAAAGAACAACTATTGTAGCTTGAAATGTAAAGTCCCTCTGTGCCTTGCCGCCTTCTTTTTTCCTTAAAAAAAAAAAAAATCTTGCTTTTTGACTATTGAGGATGGAAGGAGGGTTATTGCATCATCTGACCTCTGAATATGCTGTTCAACGGGCAGTGAACTCTATGGTGATCTGCATAAACACAAAAATTACAAATTATTGGGTAGTCTGATAGCACAGGGAGTAATGTCCCCCCTCCCCCCCCCCCCCCCCCCCCCCCCCTGCTTTTGGTTTAATTTAGAGTAGTTGGATTATACCAGATATCCAGATGCCAGTCCTAGCATTGTCCAAGCAACACATGCCAATTATCTTGACTGAAATGTCTAAACAAACGCCTACAGGGGGTACCATGCTGGGTTCGGATAGTGTTTGCCTCAGAATCACAAACTGTGAGCTCAGATAGAAAGCCCCAAGCCGTATCCATTCTGAAGAGGAATTACAAACGTGTTTTTTTTTATCAGAATTGTTAGAGTAATGTGGTTTTCATTGTGAAAAATGTAATTGTTCTTTTAAGGGGGAGAAAGAGAAACCGATATGCATATGCCCATCCTGATGACGAAGGTTGAAGGCGTGAGAACCATCTGTTCATAGAGAACATCAGTTAATCTCGAGAAATGACTAATTAAATGGGTGCAAATGCTTTGACAACTTAATGAGTCAAACAAATCAGTAACACAGCTAGAATGAATTATTTAACAAGAGAAAATCTTTTATAAATCACTCAAGAATGTTTACACTTCTATTCAGAAAGGTTCATGGATCTAATCAGATTAAAAACAATGAATTAAAATTTCCACTTCAAGAGAAAACTGAAAGAGGTCAATACCGAAAGCTGAATAATAGATCTCCTTCCAGGGAAAGGACTCAGGACAAGAAACCGGGATGTTCATGTCTCGAAGGAAAGCACACTTCCATATATAACCTTGAGAGAATAGGCTGTTTAACCACCTGCTAGTCGAGCTGAGAATAATCATTTCTTTTACTCCCAAGTGTTTTACCACCTCTGTCCACATATCAGAAATCAAGTAATACCTGCCATTACTATATTAAATAAAATATTGTTACAAATATAATTTTGGTACTTACAATAAGGTGTCACAAAAACTAAATTTAAAAAAAAAAAAAGAAGTGAGATGTTATTGTGCTATATCAGACAGATAATTAAAAAATGTACATATCAGTAATTATCATATAGAGTTTAATAAGTCATCAGCATTTTGTAAGCAGTCTTCAAAGAAAATGGAAGATAAATACGAAAGTTTTAGGTGGAAACGAAATATTGAAAAGTAATTTAACCTGTTGCTAGTAGAATGAGGCATGAGAAACGAGGTTTGAGGCGAGCTGAGACGAGAAAGTTTTCTTTCCTTATTCACAGGAATCAAGGCTCCTCCTTCCTTGAAAGAGATGCCACCTCCTCCTCCTCTTTCACCACCTCCGTCTCTGTTGCTTTCTCTCTTCCTTCTCCTCTCGTATGTCAGCATGCCTCCTTTCTCTCCATTCGACATCTCAACATTTGTGTTTGTTCGTTTTCTCCTGAAGTATGTCAGAATGCCTTCTTTCTCTCCATCCAACATCTCAACATTTGCGTTTGTTCTTTTTCTCCTGAAGTATGTCAGAATGCCTTCTTTCTCTCCATCCAACCTCCCAACATTTGCGTTTGTTCTTTTTCTTCTAAAGTATGTCAGAATGCCTCCTTTCTCTCCATTGTTGTCTTCTTCCCTCTCTCTCTTCCCAGCCTGGTTTGAATTGAATCGGTTGAGCTTCTGGTAGTAGTTGAACTGGGAGAACGCCATGGAGAGATAGAGAGAGAAAGAGAGAGAGAGGTTCAATTCAAGAGAGGATCTTGCAACTACAAACTCGGAAATGGGAAGAGGCCAAGAGGGAGTAAGATTTCAAATTTTTATATGGCGATAGGAGGCAAAAGGGGTGGGTCCAGAATTCAGCGAGCATTTCTGTTTTGAAATGATGGACCCGGTTTTGTGTTTGATTTCCTGAACGAGAGGCCTCGCAACAGAATATCAATCTTTCAATCAATGAAAAAGAAAAACAGAATATCAATCAAGATACATGGTGGACAAACTCAGGTTGGTCGGGGGTATTTTCGGTATTTGGAAGTTATTGGCTCCGGTGTTTGACTTGTTGAAATTTGACGCCTGTTGCACATTCGTCATTCAGATTTTGGAGGAGTAATTTCTCGCACCTTACAAATGATGATATATGTGATATATGGTTCTATACACAGCCTACAACAATCAAGGGGCACCTCAAGATGTCAGGATGCATCAAAATACACTAATCAGTAATGAATGTTTAAATTATCAATACAAGATGTCTAATGTGATTTATTTAAAAATCTCGCAGGAAAAAAAATTCTATATTTATTTATTTATTTATTTATTTATTATTATTATTATTATTATTATTATTATTATTATTATTATTATTATTATTATTATTATTATTATTATTATTATTATTATTATTATTATTATTATTATTTTTGCTTCGTTTAGACCTTTTTTAAAGGTGACCCAAAACATAATAAAATAAATATATTAGCATGTGAAAAATTGATATCTATAGAAAACAAAATATATTAGCATTTCAATAGACTAATTATTTAAAAACACATAAAAGTTTTGAATTTTTAATTTTTAAAATTTTTGCTGCCTAAGTGAATTTTTTTTTTTAAAATTAAGAACGGAGGAATCTTTGTTCAATACCAAAAAATGGTATAAAGATGACAGCATAAGTTGGTATATATGTTTAACTTAATTGGATTTGCAGTCACAGTTTTAAAAATAAACTTAGGGCAGACATTTCTCAAATTTTCAAATTTTGTAGTGGTATTGATCTAATTTTCCCTCTTTATAATATTTTGAATTTTTGATATGAAAAACACGTCGACATTCCCAAATGATCTTTGTAATATGAAAAAAATCATAATTTAATTAGTGATTATATTGCAAAAATTTATTGTCAATATCATAATCATCATTTATGATCATTATATAGTTTCATTATTATCCTAGTCGTCATTGTGTTTTTTATAAACTCTTGGCAAAGACTGCCAAGTACACCCAACACACCCAAATATGTACTAACAAGAATAACTTTTATTTTGAGAATTATACTATTGCAAGAGGCATTGGAGACGTCTTGTCCAATTGCAAGAGGCAAAACAATTGTCTCAACTCCCTCGTATAATTCTCTAGAATTATGTTCTACATAGAATTAATCACATTATCTACTCTTTTTTTCTTAAAGAGGCCCATATATTCCAAAAACATTATTATTTAGTTGATTAATTAGAACGCGGTCTACTTACTGTCCTCTGGTGGCTTGTTTTTTTGTCCCGCTGTTATACTTGTTAACTTATAGCTTTAATAAAAACAGACAATCATTTCTCTTGATTATATTTCTCCAAAAAAAATAATAATAATAAATAGACCGCGAATATCAACTTTTAATTATTTCGACTGAGCTGATACAATATTTTTTGAACCATGACCTGTAAACAGTTAAACAAAAATTGGACGGTATAGATTAATTCACGACAACTTCGGTTATTGGTGCCGTCGGACTCGGCTAAAAGGAAGTTAGGGGTTATTATAGTACGAAAATGAAACGACAAAAGAATGGCTGCACCACAATTCCTAATACTCGGAGCCCTAATTTGTAAAATGATACATCTCCCTCCTTCTCAGGACCCACTTTGGGATCTTGCTACACTCCGACCTAATTCAAATCGACAAGTCGTGAAGATTCACTAAAAATGTGTACTAAGAACATTGCGTTAGAATCTATTCTCTATCGACGAAGAATAACAACGACAGGTGCATGATTTACTGGGAGAGAATACCAAGGCCTCTACAATATTTCCCCAATTCAGGTTAACCCCTCAAAATCAAAGAATTACGAATATCTCCTGCAACCATTTTGTGTTAATTTTTGCTCCAGTGTAAAAGGCGAATGAGGAGTCTCCTCTCTCTTCATTTGCTTATTTTAGAAACTGAGTACTAATGTACTATGTGTGAAATAGTGTCAGTTAATTGTTCAGACCAGATCCCTTTGATCTATTTTAGCTTCAGCTGGTTTCAACTTTTGACGAATTGAGGCATCATTTATACCATTAGTGTGAAGAACTGAAATTAGAGTAACTTTACATTAGTAATTCAAAATATCCATCTAATACTGCCTTTGAAAATACAGATTTTTTGTGGTCTAATTATTGTAAGCTACTGGTCATGAAAAGACATTTGTACTTATTTATGGTAAATTTGGTTAATTTTATAAATAAATAAATGCATTGCTAATGTCAAGATTTTGCAAAGGTGGACACTATGACCAGATAGTTTTTATTTAATTGGAGCTGCACACAAAATGTCTCCGCTGGTTCTGAACTGTGAAATATTTTGTCAGTTAGTAGTTCTTTGTTAATTACTAGTTTTTACACAATAATTCTGGTGCTGAACCTTTTTTCACCTTTGGAAGGTTAATTAGTAGTTGGTACTTATAATTTGTTTTTATTTAACGCATAAACAGTACAATGCTGTTCTTTCTTCTGTCTCTCTCCAACAGAACGTTCAAAGACAGAAACAACCGAATTTTATTGATTATGAACACTGACGCTTATAAAGGCCTATCCTAATGACACTGTCAAAGATACAGTAGGGAAAAAGTACACTAAAAATAAAAATAAATAAAAAATAAAAAAACTACAAAGTGAGATGTTTGCTATGTTGCTATTGGCATCCTGTATGGGTCAGTCTAATCCTTTCCACTTTTAATTCGCTTGTGTGGACTATTACCGAAACTACTATACCAATATGGAATTTTATAAGGACTAAATCACATAAGTTGATATCCGCAATGAGACTAATTTGCCATTGTCGTCTTTCATCACCTGATACCTCACCAAAATTCCTGAAAATGGACAAGGACATGAAGTTACGCATATTTTATTTACAAAGGTGCTCTCATAACAATTCAATATGCGTTCTTCTTTTAAAGAGCTAAATTAATCAATATAATATAAAAGTATTAACCAATAGGATTGATGATTGAATAATTTAACTTCCATTCAAAAATCAAATGGTCCTCTTTAAAGACAGCTTGTTTACTTCAAATTACCTAGTTTGAAGATATTTTTCTTTTTACTGTGTTAAAAGAATAATGCAACATTTTCGGCTGTTTTAAACAGAAGGGATTATTGCAAGGACAATCCCGATGCTTTTAGATCCAAAAGAAATGCATATTAAACAAAATTTATTTACCATCATTTTCTGCGAGTTCGGTGCTATAAGCTACAGCATGGGAGCCTATCTTTGCTTTGAAGGGAGCTGGCCCAGCCCAGGATTTTGCCGTTAAAATCTCTACAAACATATAGTAAATGAAGCATATATCTGATATTGCCCAATAAGAAGGTATTAATCGATCAAAAAGATGTTTAATTGAAATTTAAAGAGGTAATTCATGTTATGAAATCATACGAGAAGTGGTAGGAGACCACATGCGTGTCAGGTCGAATATTGCACCGATGGCTGCATCTTGATGGAAAGGGATGCAATCGTAGCCAATTTCCTCATATTGCCACCTTCCATTCTTGTAGCCTTCCTCCAGGAACAGCTCCAAGTGTCTTGCATCCAATACATGCACCAACTCTGAAATTTAAGATATAATTAAAGTTAGAAATAATGGGATCAAAGAACAAAAGCTGTATTTTGAAATGAAAAGTGCCCCCCAAATCCAATCAAACCCATTTTTTTTCCCCCTGAAACAGAAAAATTCTAGCTTTTGAGGATGGAAGGAGGGTTGTTGCATTATCTAACCTGCGCATGTGTTGCTGCAGTGGCAACGAGCTACTTGGTGTTCTGCATAAAAATATTGTAGACATAAATTTACAAATTATTGAATGGACTGAGAGCAGACTTTTTGTTTAATTTAGAGTAGTTGGATTGTACCAGATATCCAGATACCAGTCCGGACTTTGTCCAAGGAACAGAAGCCAAATAGCTCAAGTGAAAGCTTTAAATAAGTGCCCGGAAGAGGGGGCAGCCAGCTGGGGAGGTTTAGTGCCTGCATCAGATGTACAAAAGGCGACTCTATGTAGAAATGACGAAGTCGCTTCCAAGCTAAACAGGAATTAGAAACAAATTCTTATCAGAATTGTTAGAGCAATAATGTTTTGATAGTGACAATTGTTAATTGTTTTTTGAACACAAGCCGAATAGCTCAATTGGAAGCTTTAAATAAGTGCCTGGAGGGCGTAGCGAGATGGGGAGGTGTAGCGTCTCCGTCAGAAGCACAAAGGGTGACTCTATGTAGAAAGCACGAAGCCGCTTCCAAGCTAAACAGTAATTACACACAATTGCTTTATCAGAATTGTTATAGCAATGATGTTTTGATATTGACAATTGTAAATTATTCTTTTCAGGAGGATAAAGACAAACCAATATGCTTATCCTGATTGCGAAAGCTGAAGGAGTGAGAACCATCTGTTCATAGAAAACATCAGTCAATCTTGAGAAAAATGACTAATTAAATGGTGCAAATGCTTTGACAACTTATGAGTTAACCAATAAAACAGCAAAAATGAAGACAACCTTTTATAAATCACTCAAGAAGGACTTTGTTCAGAAAGGTTCATCGATCAAATGAGTTTAAAATTCCGTTTAAAGAGAAAAGAAAAGGTCAATAACTGAAAGCAGAGATATAGATCTCTTTCCATGGAAAGGACACACGACAAGCAACCGGGATGCCCATGTCGCGAAGGAAAGCATACTTCCATATGTAATCTTGAGAGAATAGGCTGTTGAACCACCGGTTAGCCAAGCTGAAACGTACCAATTCTCTTGGACCCATGTGTTTTGCCACCTCTGTCCACAGATCCATGTGATACCTACAATAGTCATATTAAACAAACAAACTGTTAGCTATAAGTGTAAATTGGATCGCTTGGATGGAGGGTACTTGTTTGGTACTTAAAATAGGATGCAAGTAAAATCTAAAATTCCTGTTAATACGAAATGTGCTTATCATCATCATATCATATTGAGTTAAATGAGTCAGCAATTTCTAAGCAGTATTCGAAGAAAATTGGAGCTAAATCAGTTCCAGTTTCAGGTGTTGAGATCAATTTTAAAAATGAAGTGATATTTTACAGAGAATCATCGTAAATGGTTGCGTTAGTGCTAGTTCTATAACAAATAAAGGGCAGTAAGATTAAAGTTCTGTTATTTCTGAACAGAAAAAAGTAACATCAATTAAAAGAATAATGGTTTTAGTGCTAGTTTATACAATACACATTATGTGGCTGATCCTGTCATGCTCATAAAATGGCCTACATGTATGAAACAAGCTTCTAAAATGATATCACACAAATGAAATTAGAAAAAGTTTCTGGTATACGTTCTCTGATTCAAAGAATACAATGACAATAATCAGTGATCTAACAATAATAATTGAAAATTCGGGCTCAATTCAAAGAGAAACAATAATCAGGTGAACATGTTAAACATAAGATTCAAGCTCAATTCAAAGAGAAATAAGTGAAAGTTTAGTCTGGAAACAGAAATATAGAAAAGTAAACCAGTCCATAGTAGAATAATAAGGGACGAGAAATGAGGCTTGAAGTGAGATGCCGCCTCCTCCTTCTCTTTCACCACTTTCCTCTCTATTGCTTTCTCTCTTTCTCCAAAAGTATGTCAGAATCCCTCTTCTCTCTCCATTGTTTCCTTCTTCCTTCTCTCTCCTCCTATCCTGATTTGAAGTGAATCGGTTACAAAGTCTCTGATAGTAGCTAAACAGTGAGAACGCCATAGAGCATAGGGAGGTTCAAGAGAGGATCTTGCAACTAAACAAGGAGTGGGAAGAGGGAGGAGGATTTCAAAATTTATATAGTGATGGGAAGGCGAGGAGAATTTGACAAGTACACCAGCTCTATGAACAGCGATGAGGTGGGTCCCACGTTCAGTGAATCATTTCCGTTTTGAAATGGTGGACCCGGTTTTGTATATGATTCCCCGGAAGCGAGGCCTCGTAACGGAACGTACGGCCGTACGGGAGAGAAAGTCAAGTTGTTCAGGGGTAATTTCGGTATTTTCAGTTTATTGGGAATTATGTTTGACTTGGATAGAAGTTTGACCACTCCTCTTTACACATTTTAAAGGAAGGTAATAAATAAGCAATGACCCTGGAATGTGGGGGAGTAGTCAAAACCTTATGTTGCGACTCGGTAAAATTTCTTATTATGAGCATTTTTGCCTTTTCAGATCATAATTGTTCTTATAAGCAACCCATGAGTCATGACAACAGTTCTTACAACAAAATCCTAGTATTGGAGGCATTTTTAATGACAACTATTGGGTAGTATTACGACTTCATGATAAAATATTGATAATTGACGAAAATTAGCAGTTGTTGTGCTCATGTCGTGAACGAAAGACCAATAGGTAAAAGGCAACGTAGATGCGACATCACACACTTTCAAATTTTTCTCACCAAAAAAAAAAAAAAGAATTTAATTAGATGTGTAAAAATTACAAGGAAAACATTGACACCGATATTTCAATTACAGTTGGGTAACGCAAAAATTTAATCAATCTTTTGTATACATCATATATTTCCCAAAAAACCGTGCAAGGGGAGAAAAAAATATAATCAAACAAAAATGGATTAAAAACAAAATAATCACACTCCCACCCAATTATTGAACCCAAAAAAAAAAAGTTACCATCCAAACAGCGGCATAGTGGAATCCAGTTTTATGGTCAAATTTTGAACAAGGAAACTTAACAAATTTTATGAGACGTGGTGAAGCACATCCAAACAGTGGGCACATCTACATATAATTCTACCTCAACCATTTTGCGAGGGTCAACATAGAGAGATCTTTCTCTGTACACTCATATCTCAGTGTCAAAAACCCTTATGAACATATCAGAAACAATTTTTCTGGCAAAAGGGATATAACTCAGGCCATACCTGCAATACAATCATTAAAATAAAATTGTTAACAGCCAAAAATCAGCCTAATGAACTTTGGAGAAGGCTGTAAACACATAACCAAGGTTATTAACAGGGAAAGCAAGCTTACCAAATGAGAGCGCAAATCTCAACTATAATTGCAATTAGAGTCAATATCTTGTTATGAATCTGTCAAAAAACAAGAAAAAATATTGACTAGTAATTTTGTTTTTATCAGCACACCCAAAAAGAATTAACAAATTAACTACAACTAATTAAAGAATATCTTACCAAAAGGGCACAAATAAGGGCAAGGAGAACACAACCAACATAAATTGCAGTTGCAAGGACCCTAACTCGATCAAACATCATCTTAAATTGCTGTGTCGGCCCGATTATAAAAGTAGTGCTGCCACAATAATTAAAGATTTTTCAAAAGATAAATTTTTAACTAACCAATTGTACATTAACAATTACATTCTAAAGTGGTTAACTATGTGAATCGTGGTGCAGAAAGGGAGTCAATTTGAAAGGCATTGGTATCGAGGGTTGGTATCAGTGTGCCTTTCAGGGGGCCAATTTCTTTCTGCATTTTTGCTTTGCTTTCATTAAATGAAGGTGGTAGAGTGATAAAGTGCTGTACTCCTTCCAAAAGGACAGAGAAGACAAAAGGAAAAAGAGAACAGAGAAGACAAAAGAACAGCATTGTGCTACCTTATGCTTCAAAACAAAAAACAAGATATAAGTACTAACCAACCTTCCAACAGCTGCTACATTTCCAAAGGTGAACAACAATGCAAATTTGATTGGCCGAACAAAAGCCACAAGCGACTACAAAAGGAAATAAAAAATTGTTTAGTGCCACAATTATTGCTTAATCCACTGAATAACAAAGAACTGCTCACTGGTACGTTGTTCTCAGTTCAGTACCAGTACATTATTATGTGTGCAGCTCCTGTACTCACCATACAATCAGAATCCTGACATGCAGCATAGAAATTAAATGCAATTGCCAAAATCTGAGTTTTTAAAGGTCAAAACCATACATTGTTCTCAGTTCAGTAATAATCAGTGCCCTAGGATATTTAGGCCAAAATCTTTGTTTTTTGAGGCAATAACAAATAAATATTATCAATTTCTGATGTAAGTTACACGAATTTCAGTTCTTCACACTGAAGGTACTAATGATGCCTCATTTTGTTACGATTTGAAACCAGACCAAGCTAAAATTGATTATATTATCTGGTCCAAACAAATTTACTGAAATTACTTCACAGATAAATCCTCTAATGACTTATCAACTAGAATTAGCACCTCGACAATCATAGTAATTAGTCACTAAATATAGCATAAACAAATTAGAAATTAAAAAAGTTACTGTACCAAAAGCATAAAAACCAGTCCAGCAAGCAGACATCCACCAAAACCATAGATCCTCTACAAAAAAATAAGCAAATGAAGAGACATAAGACACGCCATTCGCTTTTATACAGGCATTGTAACCCCAAAAAAGTTGCAGAGAGAGTTTGTAATTGTTTGATTTAAAGGGGTTGACCTGAATTGGGGAAAGATTGCAGAGACCTTGGTATTCTCCCAGTAAATCATCCTCCTGTTGCTGTCCTTCTTCGTCAGCGGAGAAGAGATTTTGTTGCAGTCTTCTTAGTGCATCCATTTTTGATTCGATTTAAATTAGATGGGAGCGGTGGAAGATCACATCATTTGGGAAAATTGGGAGTGCAAAGTGCCAAAACGAAAGAGAAGAGACAGAAGACCCATAATTTTACAAAAAGGGGCTCGGAAGTATTAGGAATTGTGGAGGCCATTCTATTTTTTCTTTCTTATGTTTTTTAAAGGAATTGATTTCACACACTTAAAAGTTTAAACTGATTCGACACTCTCTTAGGGTCCGCTCCAGAGGATGGGAGTCGGAGCGAAGGAAAGGGAGGAGAGCGCCACTTATTCCGCTCCAGAGGGGGAGAATCGACGGAAACGCGGAGGACTACAGACACAGAAAGAGGGAGAACTCAGTTACTCCCAAAATCGGGGTACTGAGTTTTCTTCCCTTCGCTCCGAGTACTCCCCTCTGGAGCGGACCCTTAGTCTCTTTAGACCAAAATACTCTTAGTAAATTAAAAATATTTTGATGATGATTATTCTCCTGCACAATATTTTTAATTGATTTGGAGTATTTTAGTTTGTATCTTGCAAATCAATTCCCGTTTTCTAAGATATTTATATACAATTCTTTTGAAAAAAAAATTTATCCATCTTAGTTACTTGACTACTTACAATTATACGGTCGTTGTGAGAGACAAACAGATTTACCACTCAGATTGTCCCTTTTGGCAACATTATCAGAAAAATGTTGCCTACGGGCGTCTGTTAAAAAATAAACATTTTTTTCCCCCTTTCTATGGCCAAACTTTTAAAATCAATGTGCTTCGTTAAGTGGGATTGGAGCTCATTTATCTGCAACATCTCTAGTGGTCAACTGGTCACTTTTTGCTTGTTCTTTCTGTTATTCTTTTAATTAATATCATTTTTATGACATTGGAAAGATACCTCTTTAAAAATCGTCAACATTCTCTTTGATAAAATAAAAAAAGTCATGGAATGGTTATGTTTACTTATTTGCATGCTATCCAGAACAAAGTTAAATTTATTGTTCGCCCTTTTTCGTTTTCCAAAAGATGATTTTTATCCGTTTTACATATGCATCTTTGGAAATTGGAGTCAGCTTGTATTTTTTTTTTTTTTTCTTTTTTGCGATTGGGGGTACAGTACTAGGGCTTAATCACTGTCCTCATCTAGCATTGAAAATACATATTATATAATTCATATATATCAATTATTCTTGTTTCAAAAAAAAATGTCTATTATTCAAATATTCAAAACTTAATTTCATTCTCACATCCAAATAGTTCTTGATCTATTTTCTTCAAATTAGAAATACAAGGGACTGAAACTGGAGCTATCTGAATTCGGAACTCTGGTATGGTTGTATGGAACCTCTCGTCTCACTTCCTGCTGTAGTCCGTGGCACATTACGCCACAAGCCCACAACATGTGCTATTTTCCCAAGTCGAACCAACCTGCTAATTTACAATTTCTATAGACAATGATTTTGTCCTGTAGATAATAATATTAATTCGTATTTTCGTTTTTCTTTATTTACTTTCTCTATAGTTAATCTAATCTTATAACTTCTTAACTTATTCAATTCAAAGTTATGGAGCTTGACCCCTAATTTTCTTAAAAAAAATAGTTAATCTGCCTTTTTCTTCTTGAACACTTCTTTATTTGGTTCCCCTTCCGCTGCTTGGTACTTCTTTAAAACGATTTCTAAATTTGGAGAATCTTGCACTGTAATAATATGGTATTTGATTAACCAGATATCTAGTATCTCAAAATAAAAAAAAAATTGATATTTGAGAGATCAATATTAGTTATTTCCAAGCTTTTAAAATGCTATGTTTTATCACTGACTGAAATATCTATGTTTTTAGCCATTCCACATGACTGTTTATCACCGCATAATCGTTTTATTACCGTTTTCACCGCTTTATCACGAATTATCACTCAACCGCTAAACTGCACAAATCGCATTTTAAAACCTTGGTTATTTCTTTGTTTCAATGATACGTTGACAACAGATGATTTAAAATGAGTTATATAAATTCTTGTCTTAGCCCTGGAAATTTAATTATATTTGAGGGAAACAAAAGATACTAATGAAAGTAATTTAACGATCTTAAATACAAAAATAAATCAATATGAAATGTTTCCTTTAATTAGACATTGCTTTATTTGTGAATTTGTAGAATAAAATTCTTCAAGAACTACGCGAGAAAAGCACTACAAAATCGAACTTTTCTCTTGCGTGATGATGAACACCGGAAATATCCTGACCTTACCTCTTCTTCCCTCTTTATATCTCTCAAGTTGTAGTTTTTGAAAAGAAGCAATAGGCCATATGCTATCCATCAGAAACAATAATAATATAAAGAGCCTTGTAACCTAAAAATGATCTGCAATTTATGGTGAAATCATAAATCAACAGATTAAATGACATGCAAGTACGAGTGCAACACAGTAGAATCAATTCTTCAAAAGAAGAATACCAACACCACAGTTAAATTACCAAATAATGCATACAAAAATTACAAGTACCAGATAGAAATAAAATATATAGGTCATTTAATACAATATTTAAATTTGAAACATTGCACAGAAAGAATTACAAGTACCAGATACAATTAAAGTTTATAGGTCATTCATTACAACATTTAAATTGGACACAATGACACGTAGGTTAACACAGTACCAATTTTTCCTTTGTTCTTTTTTCTATTCTTTTTTTTTTTCTTTTACCTTGACAAGTACCCACTATGATTAAAATTGTACCGATTGCACGTACAATTATGCAGAGGCAACCTCCTCTACAAATTAATGTATACGGAGATTATTACAACAGCCTCCTCTTCATGTACGGAACTTTAAAGAGACTATAGGATACAGCAATAATCTTTTCTCTCTTTTTTTTTTTTGTATTTTCTCTCCCTGTTTCATTTTTTTTTGGGAAAATTTTGTTTTTTGTTTTTTGTCTTTTTTTTTTTCACTCTTTGCGTTCATTTTTCCTTTTAAATATACAAGTATCTAGCAAACTTTAGTATAAAATTATTCTCCCGTGCCCAAAAGCACAAAATTACAATAAAAGTAAAACATACCAGGACAATGAATGAATAACAGAGCAACCAGTCTTGAAAACTGATGTGCAGTGGATTTTTTTTTGGCACATGCATGGTCGGTGGGGGTGGAAGGTTATGGACATGACAAGAAATTAAATTCCGATGACGAAAAGCAACTCCATGTTCTCTGAAAAAATAAAGTTGGAAGTGCTAAATTAGATTAAAACATATGATGGCGAGGCAATGGCAAACATAACAATCTTAACGGAGATTCCTGTTAACAGACCTAAACCATAGGTACTAGTAGGTAAAATTGCTATTTGCTGCTAAAGTGCTAATACACATGATTGGCGGCGACTGCCAACCAAAATAGTTGTTTATGGTAGATAAATTGAAATATGTGACCAAAATAGCTCATTTGAATTGAAAGGATTCAAATTGAAGTTTTCCAACAAAGATAATATTTGCAAAATACCTTTATGTGGCTCACCAGAGTTCTTCAGAAGGGCCTTTCTTTCATTTTTATTATTTCATAATTTTTCATGAGAAAAAGTTTTAGTAGGTTATTTGTACTTATATTATGTCGAACATCCATCACACAGCAAATAAAATTAAAGTTTGAAAGTTGAGTTATCTGTCCAGTCCCCAAACACCGGGCAGAATAAAAGCAGAAATATGTAACCAAGGAAAGGCCCAAAGCCCATGAATCAGCAAAAATTCATTTCATAAAAAAAAAAAGGTACTAATTCATATCATAAGTATGACCTATCCTACAGCTAGTGAATCTGGATGCTTGGCAAAATAACCATTTAGTCCCCTTTGTATGATCAAGTGTACATGACTTCCAAAAGTATGGTCTTTGATGATGCATCTGCATGAACATAGTGACATCCAAAGCATCTATTGAATTTTTTAAGCCAACAGAAATTATTAATGTTATGGTGAACCAAATCAATAAATAACTCTTAAAAGTTACATGCGCTGAAGGATTTTATCTTCTAAATCTACGAAATTGGAAGAATCAATATTTCATATGATGATTTCAAAAGAAAAAGGCAAATTACTAGAATAAATGATGCATCAAGAATTTGTGGAAGAAGAAAATTTAAAAGAATGAACGATCTATGGAAGATTGTCTGAATTAGGCCTACCATTTAAAATGTTTTCTAGGAATATGTGCTATATTTTTGTGCTTGGAACCACCATTTCCATATCGCTTCTCTAGAAGGGGACAGTCATCGATTATTAAGTCTTCAAGATTCTCGGGCAAAACTGTCAAATCATGTAGCTTTTTACATTTCGCCAATATGAGAGTGCGGAGATTGGCAAGATCCTTCACCTTCATAGGGAGAGATGTAATCTGACACATAATAAACATCAGAATCTCCAGAGAGGTAAGACATTCAAAGACCCCATCATCTATGGTGCCTCCTTCAGCACAAATTATTCCCAAACTCTCCATTTTTGAGATAGTTTCACCTGACAGAATCAGCCTTAATAATGATAGGTTATTAATCTGGGCCCCGAGAAGCTGAGATGAGCACTTATCTTCAGGGTAACTGAGGCCAATCCCAGGGCATCCCAACACCGCTAGATCGTTGAGTCCACATAATGAACTCAAGCCCTCTAGCACAAAAGGCTGTGAGCAATTCATGATTATCAATTTCGCTAGGGAAGAAAGGTTGGTGAGGTTTATCTTCTTAATTGAGCAAGAATGGAACTCAAGAGTGTGCAACTTTGGCAAGCTAGAGTGCTCCATGATGACATCTACATTTGCACACTCCTCGAAGTTTAATGCCTTCAATTCTGAAGGCAAGAGAGATCCATCTGATGATGCTTTTAACTCTAAAACCAACCCACATAATTTCAGATATTTCAGGGAGGTCAGGGCCACGATGCCACCTAGGGAAGTTAGTAAAGAGCAACCCTCAATTTCAATAGAATGGAGATGCTTAAGTCCATGTAGAACTTCCTCTGATGGAAGAGAGGTTATTGTCAGGATATTACGTACCAACAATATAGAAAGGGAATGAAGGTTTTGCAAAGCCATGGACAATGCTTGGTTTGTAATGCTACCACATGATATGAGAAGGAAAGTAAGAGAAGATGGTAAAACCAATCTGACCTCATTCCCTCGATTAAACATCATACCTAGTTCACAATACATGCCTGTAACCCACATATCTATGAGCACTTCTTTTGGGTGACATTTTGGATGACTAATTTCATCCATTGCTAATAGAAATTTTTTACATTTTGAACTATTAGAAGAGGTCTCTGTTTCTGCTTTTAACCTTTTTGTAATTGACACTAAAGATAATCACAGAATCGACAATAAATCATTGGGTAAAAATGATTCTGGGAATTTGGAATACTTTGCCATTTGCTCTACAACCATCAATGTGGATGCCTTTCTTTCCTCTGACAGCTGCAAGTCATCCATAGAGACAAAGCTAGGCAAAAGTGGTAATTCAATAATTAAAAAATTAAGTTTTGGAGGAAGCGGAAATAGTTCATTAGGGTTATCGAGCTGAGTAAGAACAAATGATTTGCAGTTGGGGAACAATTGGTCAATGCATGAGAGGTTTTCAACTTTAGCACACCCAATTAGAGCAAGCGTTTCGAGGTACTTTCCTGAAGCCTGATTTAGGAGCCAGTTTGGTAATTTTCTCCCATGGAAGTTTATTAAGTGGACGTGTTGAATGAAGGGATGTGGACAAAGAGCCTCAAGAATTTCAGCATCGTCAGTGTCTCTTTCCTCCTCATCCCATTCTAACATCAAACTTTCAAGGTTTACTTTCTCTCTCATTTGAGCCTTAACAGCATCATCTTTTCTTGTCACTTTCCCGAGACCTTTAATGCACAAGTCCCCACCAAGCTGAGCCAAATTTTCTAGCTGTTGTAATTCATTGCCATCACTGTGCTTCACATGGAATTCACTGAGGCCTTGAAGCGAAGTCAGCCTTCCCACATCACATATTTTGGTAACGGTTTCGTTGCTTGTAAGAAAATGTCTCAAGCTAATTAGTTCAGAAAAACTCTCAGGTATGGACTCACAATTTGAAAGGGCGAACACTTGGAGGTGATAAAGTTTGCAAATGGAATTTGGCAGCATTCTGAGAGAACAACCAGAGATGTCAAGGTATCGGAGATGTTTTAAGTTGCCAATAAAGTCTGGCAAATCCTTTATTCCACAAGAGGGAAGTGATAACACACGCAATTTTTCTAAGCTTTGCATAATCTCTATTAATTCCTTCTTTGAGATGGTTCCATCTCCTTCAAAAATAATTAGAGTGCGCAAATTCTTCTTTTTGCAGATATCATTTTTAACTCTGCTTATCATACTTGCTTGTAAAGAGACATGATGAATATTTTCTTTTTGTGATAGCTTGTTTCGTGTTTCTCTAGGAATTTCTCCATCATTATTGTATTCTATCCTAATGCAATCATCACCACAAACCCGCTCTGCAAGATCACTGAGCAGTTCATGTAGTACATAATAATTCCCTTCTTGTTCATCCACGCGTTTATCTAGAAAGTAATTTGATACCAGCTCGTGCAAGTAACTTTCTCCAATATCCTCCATTCTCTTATCATTATTCCCTGGTTTTATAAAACCCTCCGCCATCCACAAATGAATTAGCTTATCACCTCCAAACCTAAAGCCTTTCGGAAATAAGCCGCAAAATGCAAAGCATCGTTGAAGATTTGCATGTAGGTTCTGATAACTCCAAATCCTTGATTCCATTTCATCTCCTGACCAATCTTTTTCTGATATTTTCTCCCATTCCATTATGTCTTTTGTCCTCAACTGAGCGCCCAAAACCTCTGCTGCTTTAGGATCCCCTTTCAATTTTTTAGCAATTTTTCTACCAGCCACTTCGAGACTGTCTCCCCCCATATTACTATTGTTATCTGAAGCATGGTACATAAAAATTTCGAACATGGGGCCTTCCCCTAACTGGTCTAGTTCATGGATGCTCTCTTGGGGAACATTAATTTGGTTTGCGACTTTAGGTGAGTGAGTAGTAAGTAGAATTTTGCTCCCCGATCCCCAACTGCTTAAACAGGGCGTGAAATTTTCCCATTCTTTATCATCTCCTTTATTACACCCAAAATTGTCCAAGATGAGTAAACATTTTTTAGAACGCAGTATGCTTTTAATATCTACAAGAAGACTTTGTAGAGGGGAGTTATCATTGTAAGAAAGTTGCACCTTATTTGCAAGAGAGCAGAGCTGGTCTTCGAGTTCAAACGGGAGATTCTTTTGTTTGGTCAAATGGCCAACAGGAGTTACTTCTTTTGTCTCCATGACTTTCATCATTTTATTAATCACATCGCTGGCCTTAAATTTCCGAGGGAGATACACCCACATGAAAATATCAAAAAGACCCTCTTTCCTTGCATAGTTATAAACATACTTGGCTAGCGCAGTTTTCCCAACACCAGGTCGACCAGTAATGGCAATAATAGGAAGACTGGATAATGTATTTGGTCCATGCTCAGTTAGGTTTTCTTCCTTTAGTTTACTCACTACAGTTTCAATATCCTTATCACGACCAACAACTATCTCATTGACCTTGAATTCAGCGATGGTTTCCCTGCTGTCAAGACCAGCATCACCATCTTGCAACAAATCACGATAATTTATGAACTCCTTAACAGTTTGTAAAAAATCAGAAATCTGCTTCTTAGTAGATGTTAATATGCGGTGCTCTGACCCCAATGAACCCACCCCCGTTTTTATTTGATCTGTTATCTTTCGAGATTTTCTTTCATCCTTCACCTTTTGTTGAAGCTGATAATAATGGAACAAGTCGATTGCTTCCTCGGTCTTGTAGTATGCATCCTTCAGCCTTTCTAGCCAGTTCTCCAGTAGGTGCCTTCTGGGGCTCTTCTCGGCTCTCTCAATCGCCAGCGAGATACCAGGAAGTAAATTGGTTTCGAGATCCTGAAGCATTTTGTGCCGATCCTCTGTGCTGGTTCCAAGACGATTGAACACTTCATTCCAAAGCCTACTTATGAGTGGTGATATCACCCACTTTAAGCTGGCTAGAGTGGCCGCCTCAGCCATAATTGGCTTCAGTTCTCTGCTGCTAGCTAGTTTACTCTTGGTTTTGCGCTTCCTTTTTTTTTTTCCCCTGTTGACTATAGGTGCTCTTCTAAATTACTAAATTGCAACAAAAATTGAGAAAAGTTGCTTGGAATTCACAAATGAGAAAAGAAGAGATGGTAAGAACTGTTAGGAAATTTTTTTCAGAATTAGGTGATAGTTTAACGACGGAGAAGGATTAATGAAGGCTAAGGAATTTATGAAGACGAAAGTGGGAAATACTGTGCGTAATGTCTAGGCTTGTGCTCAAAGTCAAAGGTTGTTTGGTATGGCCATAAAGCGTATGGAAGGTTGTTTAGTAACATTCACATTTTTAATTGTTTGGGTCCATATCACTGCTATCACGGTAAATTATTTTGTATATCCAATACGCAATGAATGATGCAATCAACTCGACAACCCAAAGGAAGCACGGCATGCCAACTCCCGAACAGTTGATGTGCATCTAATCTATTTGCGTTGAAGCTTAACTGCATTTATATTTAATAAACTTAATTTCGTTTTTTCTTTTTTATAATTTGAGAATATTTGGTCTACATATAGAAATTAACAAATGATTATATTAATAAATCAGAAAAAGCCTATAATATCCTAAATTTAATTTAAGAAACTACACATTTTTTGTCAAATCTATAGTATTAATTAAAAACCGTGACCGCTATGATTTGCGATAATCTAAGTCGTTCGTTCGTTTACATTGAAATCTGATCGTTCTTTTTTTATATATATTTAAAAAAATAAATTAAAAATAGTCGTACCAATTAAAAATATCATACTAATTATTAATATTAGCAAGATTTTTTTGGAGAGAAATTTTATGTCAAATTTATATAGTGACTTTTTATAGAAGAAATCTATAGTATTAATTAAAAGCTGTGGCCGCTATAATTTGCAATAATCTGAGTCATTCGTTCGTTTATATTAAAATCCAATAGTTAATTTTTTATTTTTAAAAAAAAATAAATTAAAAATAATCGTTCCAATTTAGAATAGTCATACAAATCAATAATATTAGCAAGGTTTTTTTTGGGAGAATTTATGTCAAATTTATATAGTGACTTTTAATGGAAAAAAATTACTAATGTAAATCTTACAAATTTTTGTCTATAAATTTTGACAAGTTTTTAGGCAGATTTTTTATATTTTTCATTGGAAATTTTGACAAGTTTGACGAAATATATTAAATTATTCTTTAATTAAAAAACAAAACACAGAAAAACTACGACTCCGACTCCATGTCTAGTTGCTATTAATAAGCAAACACGGTGTAAGGCAACATTGTGTATAGATTGTTGAATTACGAATTGATATTTTTCTTTGGGGTCCATTTTGGCAGGCTGCTGCATGATGTCGTCCTTGAACTCACCTGCCCAATTTACACAAGATTACAAATCCGCATCAGTATACTCTGGAGTATTTTTAACAGAAATAAAATAAAGATATTGGTTCTCAAAGACAAAGTTAACAAGGTATTGTTGGATTGCACCCATCCAAAACCAGACAATCGAGTATCCGACCTTATATTAGAGCGGTTTCTAAAAACAAGGAGGTTGGACGGTCTAATGTCCTTGCATCCTCCTTTATTCCAGACTGACACTATTAGTAAATATTTAACAACGAACTTTTGATATTGATTGACAATTCAATAATCAGGATAACCTTACAAATAATCTTTGGAGTGGAAAATATTACTATTATTCTAGTAAATGATCTGAGTCCTAAAGTGGAAATATTAAAATTGCAAGAATCATCAACACTATATCATAACACAACAAAATTGGCGCAAGGAGAACAATTTTATAGGGAACCTTGTTTTTTTACCTGGACAATGGTAATAAAGCACAAATGAGGTTTACACTTGGATTAAAGGAGTCTCGATCTTAATTACTCTATGACAGCATCCATAACATGTGGTATTTAGTTGCTGGGTCCAATTAACCCTGTAAAACGAAGGAGAGGATATTCTTCATGTTCTAAATGGACAACTGGTCCCACAAAGAGATCCTTCTAGCATGTACAATTATTTATTTAAGCACATATCAAGCTACTCTATAATACCAAACAATAATTCCTTTCAATAAGTAAACTAAAGCCTTTGTTGTTGTTGTACCAGTGAAAAGTTGATGGCAGTGCACTAGCTGCAGTAACCTTGTTTCCTTTTTACTCCTTAAAATAAGTACATAGATGTTTGCTCAATGTTACAGTTAATAGTGCACTAAAGTACACCTCAATTAACAAGGAAAAAGGAGGAATCAATATAGATGGCCCATGACAATTTTCTTTTCTGACTGAGCTATCTTTAACCAAAAAAGCAAGTGTCGAGACAAAATATATTTATCACTACTTTGATCCAAGTATATGAATAGCAAGATCCTTGGTCCTTTTCCTTATTTGACCACTCCAATAAAGGCACTTCAAGAGCTTCAGTTCTTATCTAACTTTCCCGGGCAGTTAAAAATTATTCAAGATTGCAAAGCATGGATCTCCTTTTGTTAGCCTCAAATTAAAATCTTACTTAGGCAGTGTATAGACAGTATAGGTTTGTACATTTGTAGGTTGCTTCTCCTTCTGTTCTTACTTGTAACTTTGTTTTCGTTTTTCTTTTTCTTTTACTTGTACCAAACTTTTTTGGTTCAATGAAATTGTAGGAAGACACTCGTCTACCTACCTTCAAAAAAAAAAATTATTTAACACCACCCTTTATGCTTCACAGTTTATTGTCAGATCTACTAGATTTGATTTTATATATGCACAAAGAATACCTACATGAGAGTCCTCTGGTCCAGAAGCAATGCTATTTGTTCTGGTTTCACAGATTTTTGAAGGACAGGGAGTGGCATGTGACAGTACCATGTCCTGCTTCAGCTTCCAGTGTCTTTCTATCAGGGCCAATCTGTAATTACTGAAAAGAATTGAAACTTTGAAATTAAAAAAAAAAAAGAATATTCAAAAGTTTGCAGTACAAATATAGATCTTTATTTAGTAGTCGTAAAGATTCAACACCTGTAAGATGATATTACAGTAAGAAAATTTATTTTTTGTCAAAAACATGTCTCGGTTCAAAGTAATAAAACTGAGGATTCAAAATCTAAGAGAATTAAAAATTTGAAACGCATACCAAATTTTATTTGAAAAATAACATAGGAAAGTGCTTATTTGCAACTAATTTGGTTTATTTAATCTCTGTTACAATAACCATGCAAATCAAGGATCCAGAATCAATCACAAATGGATCAGTTTTGATACGATTTGTGCTCAGTGGAAAGACTTTTACGTAAAATCAGGGGCAAAATTGACAAACTTTAATGGCAAATACTTAGGTCAAAACATTTAAGCCATCAATTATAACAACTTAATGGCCTTTCAGAAAAACTAGATATAATGAAGAGATACCAATTTAATGGCCTTTCAGAAAAACTAGAATATAATGAAGAGATACCAACACTGATGTCACTAGTTCCCAAGATTCAATACCTGTAAAAACGATAGAATGGTCATAAAGGTTTCTTTTTTTTTCCTAAATGTTTGGTTCAGGTAATTAAAGTCGAGAATTCAAAGATTGAGAGTGGATAAATATTAAATGTATACAAACATATATATATATAGAAAAAATACAGAGACAATTACTTGCATTTGCAAGTTGCAAGCAATTTGGTCCATTTTAATCTATATAAGAAAAAACCATGTAAATAGAATTCATAATTGAACGCAAATGACTCGATTGTTCATTAATTTAATGGCATTTACTTAGGTCAAAACTAAGTCATCAATTATATTGAAAATGACAAGGGCTAATTACACAAGATAGAAATATTAGGTGTGCTACATGCAGATATACAAGAAAATGTTAGTGAAATTTATAAAACAATAAAAAATGAATTCAAAATACATTGTCCAAAACCTTGTGCCAGTAAATTAATCTGTGCATCTCCATCATAATTCTGACAAGGTCACACATATCCAACCTTCCAAAAGCTGCTACATTTCCAAAGGTGAACAACAATGCAAATTTTATTGGCCGAACAAATGAGAAAAGTGACAACAGAATGAAATGAAAAATAGTTTGTTACCAAAATTAAGTACTATTGAATAGCAAAGAATTGGTCCAATGTTCTCAGTAACACCAGGTACATTGTATGTACAGCAGCATACCTCCAGTCAAAATTCTGACATTCAACAATGGCAATTACATAAGTAACATGTTAGGCTGCTATTGTTCTGCATCTTCGGCACTATAGAAAGTTAATTTTAAAATAATGGTAGTCAAAAGTTAAATTTCATGATCAAATTATCTGGTTTGGTCTAATTTACTGACACTACTTCACAAACACAGATATATCCAATAATGAGTTCTGAACTAAAATTAACACACTGACACGCACAAATCAGTTTCCAAATATGCCATCAACAAATCAAAAAAGAAAGGGAAAAAAAAATGGAATACTGTACCAAGAGCATAAAAACCAGTCCAGCAACAAATTAACACCCTGACAACACGTAAAAATTAGTTTCCAAATATACCATCAACAAATCAATAAAGAAGGCATAAAAACTAGTCCAGCAAAAAGGCATGCACCCAAAAAGCTCGAAAGAGTTGCAGGAGATAGTTCGTGATACTTTGATTTTGAGGGGTTGACCTGAATTGGGGAAAGATTACAGAGACCTTGGTATTCTCTCAGTAAATCATCCTCCTGTTGTTCTCCTTCTTCGTCGGCGGAGAAGAGATTTTGTTGCAATAATCTTCTTAGTGCATCCATTTCTAGTGAAAAATCTAAATGATTTCTCTTTTTGAATTAGGAGTGGTGAGAAATCACATTGTTTGTGCAAATTTTTGAGTGGGAGTGGTAAAAATCACGAACAAAGGAGACGAACGGGAGGCCTATCATTTTTAACCAACTAGCGCTCGGAAATTTTAGGACTTGCAAAGTAGTCCAAACAAGTTTTCTTGATGATTTTTGATATCTACTCTCTTTTTAGTTCTTTTCCTTTTTTGACCGTATAATTCTTATTTGTTTTATAATGACATAGAAATAATTAGTTATTTAATGATGACATATTGCAAATTTAAAATTTTTGCAATGACATAAAAAAAAAAGATTTCCCCCTACATAAAAGATTCACAAACAGATTTACCACTCCGATTGTAGGTTTTTGACAAAAAATACAAAGACGAAATGTTTTCTGAGGGCGTTTTGTTAAAAAAAATAAAACTAAAAAAAATAATTTTTTTCCTCTTTTTGTCGCCAAACTTTAATCCTATCTGCGTCAATAATTTCTGTCCGCCTAGACTTATATCGGTATATGGTAAGTTGATAACATACAACTTGTCGGCATATAGTGGAGGGATTGCATCTGATATGAGCAAAAGCTTGTCGGCTTCTCTCGGCAGTCGGCATTCGGCAGCGAGGTTGATTTTAAACTCATATAATTCTGGGCTTAATTTATGGTCCTGATCATAATCATTTTTCTTAAGACGGGTATTTAATTTATACCACATCAGTATCTCAAACATCAAATTCCAAGCAATGCAAAATTCACACAAAAATAAAGCTACAATGTCTCAATTTTGCCCAGAGAAGAAAATTGATTATTCCATCCCCGTAATACCCCAATTAAAAATTAGCAGATATGTGTTGCAGCTGCTTGCCTCAGTAAGGGAAGAGATTCTAGCTAGCTGGTGTCCGAACTCTTTGGCCCTGATCACAATGATTTTTACTCGGGATTTCATTTCATTTGAATTGATTTCGTAGGATTTTATAGGATTTCGTTAGACCAAATTACATAGAAATTCCAACCAAATGACACCAAATCCGCTCATTGTGATCAAGAATTTTCCAATGAAATGAAATGAATTGAAATCCCACGTTAAAAAAGGGGGATTCTGATCAGGGCCTTTATCTTCTTGCTTTATAACTCCTGGGCAATAATGAGATAATGAATTATCAATCTTGAGTATTATGGACATCAGAGATTTAAGTGCCAACGAAAAAAAATAAATAAAAAAAAAATAATAAAAAAAAATGGTGGGTGTGGAAGGTTTCAGATATGCAAGTCATAAAAACAAATTCCACATAGGAGGAGCATACCCTCTGCACTGTAAATTTTCACATGATGAAGCAACCCCATTTCCTCTGAAAGAAAAAGAAAATATTATAAAATCAAAGTTTAAGAGAATGATTAGATTACATCAGATGATGGTAGAGTAATGAGAAACATAATTAATTATCTTTTGAAGTGAACCATATATACCAGAAAGTAAAATTGCTTGTAGCTGCTAAAGTTCTAATCACATCTACAAGACAGTTATGTGGACTGGTTTATGGTAAATGAATTGAAATATGTAATCCAAAATAACCGAATTAGTTTACTAGGCTGCCAGTACTAATCAAGTCCAATGTAAATGCGAGCAAATCAAACTGAAGTTTAATGGCTTATAACTGTCCAGTTGCCAAACACAGAATTTTATTTATTAAATCTAGAAATTTGGAGGCAGCATGCTATATGATATTTCAAAAAAAAAAAGAAAAAGGGTAAAATATCTAAATTAAATAATGCAAAGAGAATTTCTGAAGAAGAAAATTTAAACGGTGCTTACCATCTGAAAAGTATTATGGGAATATGTGCTATCTTTTTGTTCATAAAACCATCCTTCCCATATCGATCGCCTCTCTAGGATGGGACAGTCTCTAATAACCAACTTTTCAAGGTTCTTAGGTAAAACTGTTAAATCACGTAGCTTTTTGCAGTTCAACAATGCAAGAGTGCGGAGTTTGTCAAGACCCTTGATCCTTTTAGGCAGAGATATTATCTGGCAAGAATCAAACGTCAGGTACATGAGAGACCTAAGGTCCTCAAAAATCAAATTATCTATGTAACGTTTTTGAACCCAGCTTATATCCAAAACCTTTAGTTCAGAGATAGTTTGAGCCGACAGCAACCTTAACAGTGATAGGTTATCAATATCAGCATAGGAAAACTGATTAGATAAGCATATATCTAAAGGGAATCTGCAGCAAATTGTAGGGCATTCCAACACTTCTAGAACGAAAAGATTAGGTAAAAACCTCAAGCCCTCCAGAAGAAAGCGCGGTGAGCATCTTATGGTGGACAATCTTGTCAGGCTTGACAGATGAGTGAGGTTTATCTTCTTGACTGAGCAATAACAGAACTTGAGAGTGTGCAATTTTGGCAAGTAGGAGCGCTCGATGATGACATCTATATTCACACAATTTTCAAATTGTAATTCCTCCAATTCTGAAGGCAAGAAAGATCTATCAGATTCCTGCAAATCTAGATATGAGCCAGATAATTTGAGCTTTTTCAGGGAGGTCAGTGCCACAATACCTCCAAAGGAAGTTAGTAAATAGCAATCAACAATTTCAAAGGACTGGAGATGCTTAAGTTCACCAAGAACTTCGTCCGGTGGAAGAGAGGTAATCGTCAGGATTCCATCTATGTACAATTCAGAAAGGAAATAAAGTTTTTGCATGGACATTGATAATGCATGGTTTGTAATGCTACCACCCAATATTCGAAGGCTAGTAAGAGAAGATGGTAAAACCAATGGGACCTCATTCTCTGTATTAAACATTATATCTAGTTGTAATTCCATGCCCAGGACCCACATATCCATGAGTTCATCTTTGGACTGATTTTCTGGATGACCAATTCTGTCCATTTCTGAAAGAAAATATTTACATTTTGAACTACTAGTAGAGATATCTGTTTCTGCTTTTAATCTCTTTGTAATTGAAAGTAAAGATGTTTGTAGATTTGACAATAAACCAATGGGTAAAAACGATTCTGGTAATTTTAGATAATTTCTCATTTGCTCCACTACCTCTGATGTGGAACCTATTCTCTCCTCTGCCATCCGCAAGTCATCTGTGGAGACAAAGCTAAGCAACAGTGGCAAATCAATGGATAAAGAATTAAGTTTTGGTGGAAAAGGAGGAAGTTGTTTTAGCTTATCGAGCTTACTAAGATGACACGACTTGCAGTTGGGGAAAAATTGGTCAATGTATGAGATGTTTTCAACTTCAGGACATCCCTGTAAAGAAAGCTTGTTGAGATATTCTCCTGAATCACGATTTAGAAGCCATTTTGGCAGTTTTTTCCCATGGTAGTTTATTATCTGGAGCTCTCTTAAGAGAGGATGTGGACATAGAGCCTCCAGAATTTCAGTCTCTTTATTTTCATCTCTTTCCTTCCCTGCCCACTCTAACATCAAAGTTTCAAGGTGTTCCTTTTCTCTCATTTTAGCCTTAACAGCCTCATTTTTACTAGTCACTTTCTCAAGACCTTTGATCCACAATTGCCCCCGAAGATCAGTCAAATTTTCTAGCTGTTGTAATATATGACTATTTATGCGTTTGACATGGAATTTACTAATGCTTTGAATGGAAGTCAGCCTTCCTACATTAGAAATTTTTGAAACGGTCTCACTTATTGTAAGAAAGTGTCTCAAGCTAATTAGATCAGAAAAACGCCAAGGTATTTGCTTACAACTTGATAAGGCAAACACTTGGAGGTGGTAAAGTTTGCATATGGAATATGGCAGCCTTTGGAGAGAACAGCCAGAAATATCAAGGTATCTGAGATGTTTTAAATGGCCGATAGAGATTGGCAAAACCTTTATTCCACAGGAGGGAAGTGATAATACACGCAATTTTTTTGAGTTTTTTAATATCTCATTCAATTCTTTCCTTGAGATAGTTCCGTCTGCTTCCAAAATAACTAGAGTGCGCAAATCCCTCTGTCTGCAGATATCATTTTTAACTTTGCTCATCATACTTGCTTGCAAAGAAAGGTGGCGAATATTTTCCTTTTTCCGTAGCTTGTTTCTTATAGTCCTAGGGATTTCTCCATCATTATTGTATTCTATTCTAATGCAATCATCACCAAAAACCCGCTCAGCAAGATCATGGAGCAGGTCATGTAGTACGTAGTATTCCTCCCCTTGTTCATCCACATGCAAATCCATAAAGAAACGTGATACCAATTCACGCAAGTAACTTTTTCCAATATCCTCCATTCTCTCACCATATTTTTCTGCTTTTATAAAACCTTCTGCCATCCATAATTGAATCAGCATTTCGCCTTGAAATCTATGACCTTTGGGAAATAAGCCACAAAATGCAAAGCATCGTTGAAGTGCAGCATGTAATAAGTTCTGATAACTCCAAATCCTCGATTTCATTATTTCATCTCCCAACCAATCTTTTCCTGACAGTTGCTCCCATTCCTCTATTCCCCTTTTTTCCCTCAACTGAGCACCCACCAATTCGGCTGCTTTAGGATCCCCTTTTAGTTTTTTAGCAATTTTCCTACCTAACAAAGCTTTCCTTCTAACTACCAAAGCTTTCCTTCTAACTACCCAAAATTGTCCAAGATGAGCAAACAGTTCTTAGAACGCAGCATCGTATTGATAATTAAACCAAGACCTTCCAGCGGAAAGTTATCATTAAAAGTAAGCTGAACCTTTTGCCCAACCAAAAGGCCAAAGATTTCTTCTTTGCAATTACTCTCCTCGACTTTTATAATTTTACTAATCACATCACCAGCCTTAAATTTGCGAGGGGCATAAACCCACATAAAAATATCAAAATGTCTTTGCTCTTGAGCATATGCGTAAACATACTTGACAAGAGTAGTTTTACCTACACCTGGTCTGCCGGTAATGGCAATAACACCATGCTCAGTTGAGTTTAGTTTCTGCAATATAGTTGCTCTATCCCCATCACGGCCATACACTTCGTTGACCTTGAATTTTGAGACTGTTTCCCTGTCCTCATGAGCAGCATCTGCATCTTGGAACAAATCCTTGTAATTTATACACTCCTTAACAATTTCTAAAAAATCAGTAACCTGTTTCTTTGTGGAAGTTATTATTCGATGCTCTTTTAAACTAACTCCAGTTTTTAGTCGAACCACGATCACTGGATAATGGTGGTGTTGTGTTTCAATCTTTCGTTGAAGCTGATAATAAACAAGCAGGTCGATTGCTTCCTCGGTCTTATAGTATGCATCTTTCAGTCTTTCGAGCCAATTCTCCAATTGGTACCTGCTGAGTTATTTTATATTATTAATATGTTGTTTATAGGAGTTTAGGGAACTATTTGTAAAATTTTAGGTTTGTCTAAAAGCAAGGCTAAAATTCAATACATTAATTAAATGGAGAAGGTTTGTCCAATGTGGTTGTTTTTGGATTTTGTATTTCAAACAATCAATTCAAACCATTTCATGTGATTTTCTTTTTGAAATTTAAGTATAAAATCGAATTTTATATATTTTCTGAATTTTAATTTAAGACTTTCAGTAAATCGTCAATATAAAAAATTATGAACGATTTATAATAATGATTTTCTAAAACTCTAAAAAAAAAATAGTAAAAAGTGCAGAAAAATATAAAATTCGGTTTCGTCCTATATTTAAATATAAAGATCATGAATAGTATGGATCGGTCATTTGAGATTCCAAATTGAAAAAAAAAAAAAAACGAGCTCATTGGACGGACCATATTTGTCCAATGTATTAGATTTTAGCCTTGCTCTTTGTTTAACCGTGGGCTTTAATCAAATGGGCTTCTGAATATTGCACTTGGATCCAAATAAAATGAGTGCTGATAAGTGCAATGAAACTCTAAGACAATCAATCAATCAGAGCCATTTTTGACAAATTCGCTGATCTCCACTTTCTGAAAATGGAAAGCGCATTTTCACGGAACGTGTTCGATCCTCTCTGTCCTCGCACTCCTCACCCCACGTCACCCCCCTCCTCCCCCCTCATGCGTGCCCCTCTGTCTGTTCACCTCTCCCCTCTTTTCTTCTCTCACCCATCTTCTCTCCTCTGTAACCTCTTTGTGCATATTATTTACTCCCTTATACATATTATATACTTTCTAGTGGATATTATTTACTCTCTTTTCCAATATTAACTACTCCATTAAATGACAACAATAACCTTAAGTTTATATTTCGATTAAAATTATTTAGAACATGAAGTTCTCGATACCCTTGAAGTAATTTGTTTACAACTTGAAGTTCTTAATTTTTGAATTTATTTGCTTAATACCTGAAGTTCTATTAGAAATTTAATATAACCAGAAGTTATGGAACGCCACTAAATATTATTAGATAAATAAATTGTAGCTATTATTGAAATCTGAAATTTTATCAAAGAATAAGAAGTGCTATTACTTACGAGCAGCGTTCCGCTGCCAACATTTTACGCTGCCCCAAATGTCACCAATTATCGACCGTTAAATCAAAGTTTGATAAACGGTTTTGATTCAATCTGTTGACCACTTATATAACCTTTACTTTGGTACGAATTTTGACAGCTCAAAAAAGTAAAATAAATTAATAAATTAATATCATCTCTCTCCCAAGTCCCAACCAACCCCCACCCCTCCCCTCTCTATCCCAACCTGACTTCGTTTTTCTTCTCATGTTTCACCTCTCCGTCCTCTCGTTTGGCACCTTCCTTTAAAACTCCCAGACATAATCTTTCGTTTCTATGTAACCTAGATCCAATATATTTCTCTTTATCCATTCTGGCTATTGTGGGTTAATTTTAATCGATTTTCATGTTTGATTTGAAACGATGGATCATTTATTTTTTTTATTTCTTTTGGTTTAATATTATATCAGGTGCCATATGAAGTCACATTTTCTTTTTCCCATACCTTTCAAAGGGTCTAGATGGTTGACCGAAGTTCAATGGTTTTGAGTTTCTTTTTTGTTTTCACGGCCAATTCAAAGGGTCTAACTGGCTTCGTCAAAAAAATAAATAATTGAAGCTATTCATAAAGCACGACAGAGAAGCTGAAGAGGAGGATTCTGGTGCATTTGGAAACTAACTTCTTCAGAAAACAAATAGAGAGCGCACGACGGAGAAGTCGGAGAGGACGGGTATTAGTGCCTTTTAGGGATCGAGAGTCGAAGCGAAGCAGCGTGTTGTATCTTGAAGTTGGAGACAAGGTCGCGAACGAGAGAGAACAAGTGCGAGAGTAGCAGGGGCGAAGCCAGGATTTTATGACAAGGGAGGCCGAGGATAAACTTCGAGTTGCTCGGTCAACTGATAAAGCTTAAATATGACTGTATTTGTCAAAACTGAAAGAAAAAAAATCACTTTTTGTGTCATGCAAGATGTAACAATGGAAACCATAAGAAAAATATGAACTTATGAGTAATGAAATATAGCCTTGATCACTTATCAATAATTCTATATTAATAAATACTAATTTTCTAAATTGATTAAAATTAGAAAATTCAATCATGAGATGAATCACATAAGTACATAACGCATAAGGCCATAAGTACAATTATAATCATTGCTCTCAAAGTTCGGTTTTTTTCTCAACAATAAGCCTATTAACTTATTAATATCGGATTACATAACTCAATACCTCATCCTTGAAACCTAGAACAAATTTCTCTCAAATGAAATGTGAAACAATACTAGAAAGAAGAGCAAAAAATTGAGATTACCTAACTACTAGATACGGCGGAGTTTCGGAGGTTGATTCTGCTTGTTAATTAAATGTGAGCAAAACTATGGGAATAGATTTTTCCGATTAAAACGTCTAATTTTTTATTTCACTTACGGAGGAAAAAGAAAACACTATTGGGTCTTATTTTTGTTGGGGGGCCAAATCAGAAAATTCCATATACTAAGTACCTTATTATAACAGTCGGTAAAAAAAATTTCAAAATCAAGGGTGGGCCAGGCCCTCTACGGCCCCTGTGCTGGCTTCGCCACTGGAGAGTAGTAGTCAGACTCGGAGAGAGATGAATATCAGTTTTATCATTTTTTTAATTTTTGAGTTGTCAACAGAGTGAATCAAAACCGCTTATCAAACTTTGATTCAACGGCTGATAATTGGTGACATTTGGGGCAGCGTAAAATGTTGGCTCATTACTTAATAACAGGAGTTATTATTGGATAATGGATGAAAAATAATATGAAGTTATTCCCAATTTAATATATTAATAGTTATTATTTGTCATTGGATGAGAAATTAACGTGAAGTTATTTCATTTAAATTCTTTTAATTGTGCAGTCAAACTATTTAATAACTAGAAGTTATTAAATAAAAATTTACTATACATTGAAGTAATAATTAAAGTTATTGTATGTTATTTTATTTACTTTATTCATTCTTTTATTTATTTTTTTATTTATTTATTTATCTCCATTTATTTATCCGAACCTGAAGTTACTATACTAATAACCTGAAGTTAGCATAGTAATAACCTCAAGTTATGATATTAATAAAGTTTTCATAGTAATAAAACATGAAGTTATGATAACCTGAAGTTATCATGAAAACATGTTAGTACTTTTGAAGAGTTTTCAAAGGAAAATGTGACCATTAAACCAAAAACTCATTATAACATGTGAGATTATATGATTTTAAATCTGGTTGTGAGTAAAATTATCAATAATTTATGTCTCAAATTTGCTCCCGTAGTAGCAAAAAGTACTCCAAGTTAGTGTCACATCTTCTAAATGCAAAATAAAATAAGGAGTTTCAAATTGGACCATCCAGGAAATATAACGATGATGAGAATAATTGAAAATGCAAATGGGCATCCCCTAAAGGACCTGAAGATCCTATTATCTAAAGAATTGACATGTCAAGCATGCTTTCTTGGAAAGCTAATTACTAGGCCATCTCCAAATAAAGTTGTGTTTGCCTCCAAATTTTGCCATGTGACAAATTATCAGACGTCAGCAAAAAGACCTGCAGAAATGGAAGATATTGCATGATGAAACAAAAATTCATAAACAATGAAAAAAAAAAATCACAGACAAGACGATGAAACCTACAAATATATAAAATAGTTAATTAATCGATTAAGTTATGTGAAATATGCCCATGCTCGCATAATTAATTAATTAATTAATTAAATATATAGAGGACCAAAAGAATTGTGTAAAAGGTGCACACCATACACTTTCCTAAGGGACTCAAACCAAAACCCGCCAAATTACTAAGCAATTGACTAATTAATTAGATTATGTGAAAAATGCCAAAAAAACTCGCATAACTAATTAGTTAATTAATTATATTATACAAAAGAAAAGAGATGGAAATTGTATGATGGTCAAACAATATACAGTTTCTAAAAGTTTCATACCAACCTCCACATCAAAGACCCACCAAATAGTTTGTTAATTAATTAATCGAAATTATGTGAAATACGTCGGTGCCCACATAATTAGTGAATTAATTAATTAATTAATTATAAAAAGCCCTAAGAATGAGAACTGTACGATGGTTATTCATTGTGCATTTTTTTTCTGAAGGTTCAAGTCAAATTCCATACTAAATCCCCACCCGTCAAATGTGCTTAAAATTGAGCGCTATGAAATTCCAGTATATAAATGGAATCCAGTATCATAACAAGTACAATGACTCTGCACCAGAGATAACTAAACGAGTACATTCCTGTAATATGGGCTCATTACCAAATTGGATTTGCATATTGGGTAATTAGAAAAGATTAAAACTTAAGCCTATGCCAATCATTTGAAACTGGCCCGTTCAATCCAATCAAAATATGGGCCTTTATCAAATTAAACTAAGCCCAATCAAACTTGGCCCGTTCAAACACAAACCCGAATTTTTTTGTGTCGGGTCGGGACTCATGCGCAACACCCGACTTAAGCTCATCGACATGGATCAAACAGTGCCAAGTTGACTTGGTTAAACCCGACCTGGGCTTGACACGTGTCCATATTTCATTGGCTCTCTCCGTGGGCCCCCTTCCTTTTCCATTAATGGAAAAAAAGAAAAAAAGAGAGGGAAGGACAATACTTACCTGCAGAAGAACTGCAATGGAGTCACTGGAGATCCACACCTCGCCGTCGATGCACGTCGCCGCAGCTCAAACTAACCGAACCGCCGTGAAGGGGACGTCGCTACGACCCCAACGAGATCAAACACGGTGGTCTTTCGAGTCTGCAATTTGGAAAATTCGAAGAAATTAGCGCCTGGGTCGCTAATTGGGGAAATTACTGAGGCAAAATTAATAGAGAGGAAGGCAACCGAATGACCTGAAAAGCTTCTCTGGAGCATGAAGAGGAGGATTTCAGAGTCAATTTCACTCAATTTGGGGGAGGGAACAGTTATCACCTTCCGCCATTGATGAAGATGTTAAGCTCGGTGAAACTAGCTTTGTGTGGCCTCCTAAATAAAAAGGAGGAGGTGGGAATGTCCAGCAGAGCTCAAAGTACTTCAAAAGCAGTATAAAATGAATCACAGGGGTGTGAATTGGCGACAGCCAAAACTTCTCCATAACTGGAGGGGTCCAGTAGAGAAAAGGTGAAGCATAAGAATGAATGGAGAACATTGTTTTTCCGTAGCCACAGCCTACCATCTGAAAAGGGAACCTACGACTGAAGAGGCGCCTGGTACATGTACTATGTGGCACGAGAAAGAGAACCTTGGCATTTTCTCTTAGCCGTTTGATGATAATTGATCTGACTTACTCAAACAAAAGAAATCTGAGAAGAATTGAAGTATGCAGAATGCATGTTCGAGGTTCATCTGTACCCTTGATTCCCATATCAAGGTGGCAACACAATCAGTGAATGGTAGGATAAATCCATTGTGTGCTTCTTCTGTTGTATGCTCATATACGCCCAAGTATGACTGAAGAGAGACTCTCCCATGCATGACACCTCGTCTGTCAGGGGCATATCAGGTATTAGAGGGAACAGACAAGAAAGTTTTCAGTGCAATTGAAGAATTATAAGGCATCATTACCTATTTTGCCCCCAGCTTGTCTTTGTGCATAACTAAAACATAGATTGTTTATGGCCAAAGCTGCTGGAAGTTCTCAGAATCGTAGAAAAGAGGATATGAGAGACAATGCCGCAAGTGTATAGTCACACAGAGAGCCACAGTGCACCATACAATTCCTTGGCGCCAGAGATGGGGGATAGAGCATATACCACCCTCAACAGCAAACAGCAAAAAAATTCAATAGCAGTTTATCCAAAGTTCAGAAGAATTAGTAGTGGAAATAGGATTAACTGTGAACAAAACTGAAGGGCAGAAGAGGAAATTGGGCAAAGAAATACTGCCTAACATTCCTCTCCATCTCTGAGTCATGCAAAATAACAATGGTTATAGCCCAGGGATGATTCAATTAACCTCACACAAATCTAAAATTACTTGATGAGATTAATACCTGACTATGGGAAACTTTTCTGTATGTAATCTCATAGCCAATTGGTTGTACACAAGGTTACACCAATGGTCACTACAGAAACTGTTAATTAAGCAAAAAAATTGGAGAGAATCAAAGAGATTTCTTAAGAGTCATCAGATATGCACAGCTAGGAGCATGGAGGATACCATGTACTAAGCCATCCTCTCCACACACAGCCTATGATGGCTTAGATGCATGCCACCTGTCCTTGCCAGCAGCTGGCGCCAGCATACTCCTTCTCCAAGCATATCCAATGGGATGAAACAAAAAGAACATGTCCCACATGTCATACAGTTAATGTCACAAGGCCCCACATGTCATAGTGGCAAAGGATGAGTCAAGACAAAACAATTGAGGCGGTTTGTCACCAGTTAATCACAACCCTCCATCATGTTTTGAGAACATCAAAGAATGCCACATGGCACCAGGAATTGAGCTGAAACCCTAGCTCAGCTGCCTATAAAAGAGAGAGAAGAGGCGCCAGAAGACCCCCCCCCCCAGTTTTTGATATTTTCTTAGTCGACATTTTGTAACTTTGCTTTAAACAGTAAAGGTAAAGAAAACCATGTATTTACTGCCTTTAATAAAATTTGTTTAAAGAAATATTGTTCATCTTTCTAATTTTCTGTGTGCACTTTATAACCAGTCATATTGTTGATACTACACCTTTTTTTTTTAATTCTCAGAAGAAAGCTTTAGAGGGGCAGCTTGATATTGAGATTTCTTTTTCTTTCTTTCTCTTTTCTGTTCTTCCTTTTCTTTTCATTTGATGCATCATAATCATGTGTAACATCTAATAAGCAGATTAGTGATATGTGCCCCTGAGTTTCTTGCCTGTGAGCAGGTACTTGGGTGCATGTATGGCTATTCTGGTAAAAAAATGTGCATAATGTTGTGTATAATCCTTAATGTCTGGATTAGTTGTAAACATGTTCAAATTTCTTGCCTATGAGCAAGTATTTGAGTATGTACATGACTGGTTCCAAAAACAATAAACATCATAAGTCATATGTCATTTGCATGAAAAATAATCATCAAATTAATTATGGATATGCTCAAGTTTCTTGCCTGTGAGCAAGTACTTGAACATGTACATAACTGGTTTGGTTAACTGAGGAAGTTGTCTAAGTCACTCTAAGTGTATAATTGAACTCTAGTGCTCCATTATGCATATGTTTAATTTCAGTCAATAAAAGGGACTAAAGTGCATATTAAGGTCAGAATAAGTTCATGACATGGGGAGGTAATTAAAGTCATATACATTTAACCAGGGGTATGCTTATAAGAAAGTCTCCAGAAGATATATATGTATACATGAATAATGACAGTGATAAGTACTTTGTTTTCAGTGAATAAGACCACATATTAAGTATATGCATATATGTAGAGCACATGCCCAAATGAAATGAGATTAATGTACAGGGTATAATAAAAATAAATAACAGTCTTGTATTCCCACTTAAGTGTATTTAGTGTATCTAGAAGAGTATCACTGCATATATGACTAATTCCAATAGAGAGGAGGGGCTAAAATGCACAGTAAAGTTGAAGTCAGTCTTTAGAACAAAAGTCAATTAGATTATATATCTCATCAGGGGTACGTTTATAAAGGAAAGTTTGGATAAGAATGTAAAATATGTCATGAATCTATGAATAAAAGGGAGAACATAGGTAAGGGAGCAACCGTGAGCTGGTTTAAAAATAGGCATATAGACACAACAATGATAACAGTATGTGTGGGTCTTAAATCCATTTGTGTAGCTTAATGTAAGTATTAATAAATGACCAGTCAATAAAAATGGTAATAATAGACTGGATAGAATGGAAAGGCATCATTACAGTATATTTGTTTCCAATTTTGCCCTTCTGGCCACCACATAAAAAGGGGGGGGAAGAAAGAAACATGTATTAAATAAAAATAAATATAAAAAAAAATATACATGTATATACCTCATTCTATAAGTCTGCTCACTTAGTTTAAGTCTTCAAAAGTGTATAAATAAGCAATGAAGTAAGTCTGTGTAGTAGAGCAAAGACATAAGCTTAAGTTAACTCCATGAATTGGGACTTTTTTTTCAGTTCATACTTTGAGAAGTTTTCATTCAGAATTCATAAACATAATAATCAGAAAAGGGGTGGAGAGAGATGAGTAAACTGAGGATCAACAGTGAGCCCACACAGACCTACACACATATCAAGTACAGTATATCGTTATGCATTCACAACCATGTCTGATAAGTCATTGTCACTACGTATAAAACATTAGGTATAGTTCAAAATTTATAGATCAGTATAGTCATTTTGACTAAGTCCCACCAAATTGTAAGTGCCAAGCTTGACGGGGATTTTAAAATTAAATAAGGGGTCGTCTCAATTAGGTCCTAATGTTAAATAACAAATTACATGACTATAATCTTTTGATAAGTAATCTGTCCAATAGAGATAATCTGGGAAATAAAAACAGAAATAATAGCTCATACATGCATGGCACAATTAAGAACACATTGACATTAAATTATGCTAAATTTTATTAGTCTCAATTGACCAAATTGATGATACAAATAGAGTCAGAATAAACTAATCATGTACAAAGATGAACCAATTCGATGGTCACACTTTCAGATGCCTCTAGAAAGGCCCAGTCAGTGAGATGATATCAGACCAGATTAATGCTAAAATCTCCTGAAATCGAGAAGTGAAGTTTCAATTGTCAGTATAAGTGAACTGCAGGGGATGCCACGATGAAAGAAAAACCACTTCTGACCAAAGATGACCGTCGACAGCCCCAAATTATTCAGAAAATCCCTTGTCAGACCAAAACTGAGAATGGAATGAAATACCCTCAATCAAGCGACGCGGCGAGAATTAATGACACCACTAGAAAGAGAAGGAAAAAACGACTCCAGTGAACCTAAGAATGACCAAAATGGTGGTGGAATTGCCGGAGTCAACGGCCGTTGTCGTCGAGTCAAAAAGGAGCAAAGGAGGGAGACCATAGGGAGCGCTATCCTCTGCTCACCTTTTAGGTGAGCAGAGTGCTCACTTTCGATCCGACCCGTTCGATTTAGATCGGACGGTTAATTTTTTTTCGGGCCTATCAATCTGGGATTATTCACGGGGCACCATCATTGATCGGACGGTTCGGATCTAAGGTGAGCACTCTGCTCACCTAAAAAGGTGAGCAGAGGATAGAATTCGGAGACCATAGTGGGAAGATCGAATGGACTTGGTGCACCTGCGCTCGTGTAGACCAAACTCATCTTTAGTCGTCCCCAGATCTTCTGTGACCCCACTCGTGAGGCGAGTTGCTGACGACAGAACACAAAACAGCGAGTTGTTGACCAATAATAATTTCCTAAAACACAGAAACTTCAAAAATACATTAAAAATAGCCAGAAAATCCAGAAAATTACCATAAAATACCAAAATGACCAGAAAATTATGAGAAATATTTTTCTATAACACTCCAAGTCCAAATTCTCAACCAAAAGAGAATTAAAATTAAAGTCATAAAAAATAATTAAAATTAATAATGCAAAAAAATATATATACCCAAAAATTGAATTATATCAAAATTTGATAAAAAGTGTAAGGGTATGAACCCCTTTGACAGCAGGTACTCTAAGATGATTTGGACAGCAGGTACAATTAAACGGTAATTGCCGTTAAGAACAAATTCCATGCAAAATTTCCGGGAATCTGGAAATAAAACCCGCAGCCAAAATCAAAACACAAAACCAAATTAAATCCAAAACACAAACTCAGACCCAATCCAAAACTAAAAACCTAAACCAAAAATTCAAAATACAAGTCCCTAACTTAGACAAAATCCGAAACCAAAACCCAGAAAATCATAATTGAATCCAAAAATCCATAAAATCCAAACCCAAAATACAAAACCCCAATTAAATCCAAAACTCCAAAACTCCAATTAAATCCAAACTCAAATACAACACTCAAATTAAATTCACGACCCAAACTCAAATCAAATCCAAAACCTAAAAGCCTAAACTCAAATTAAATACCAAAACCCAAGCTCAAATTGAATTCAAAATCCAAACCCAAATTAAATCCAAAATCCAGGAAAACTCAAACTCAGATTAAATCCAAAACCCAGAAATCCAAATTCCAAACGCAGAAATCCAAACTCAAATCCAAAATCTGAAAAATCCAAATCAAATCCAACTCAAAAAAAAAAAATCCAAAACACAAATCCTAAACTCAAATTCAAGGAATTCAAACTCAAACCAAATCCAACTCCGGAAAAATCCAAAACATAAATCCCAAACTCAAATCCAGAGAATCCAAGCTCAAATTAAACCCAACTCCAAGAAAAAAAGAATCCAGACTCAAAAGGAATTCAAATTAAATCCCAAAACCCAGAAGATACAAACCCAAATAAAATCCAAGCCCAGAAAATTTGAACCAAATCCAGATCCAGAAAATCCAGACTAGAGACCCGGATCTAAATCCAAAGACAATACAAACCCAGAAACAAAATTCTATAATTATATACAAACTTCCAGAATCCAAGGACAAAACTTTAAACACGTCTGAAAATCAGAATTTGGTAAATTCTAGAACATATGAAGACCTAAGTTTAAAATGTCCAAAGTGACCAGAATTTCTAAACACGCCTTAATACCGGAGTTTAAAACGTTTTATAACCTAACTCCTGTACGTCACAGGGCCCGAAATTCGACACGTCAATAGTTGACCAGAATCGACACACGTTCAAGGACCGGAACCTCTACATGCTTTAATGCCTGAGTTCCCAGAAACGTCTAATAACCTTGATTCTAACATGTCAACAAACAGACCAAAGTTTTAAACACGTTGATAAATCAAAGTTTTAAAATAGTTAAAGCTTTAATACGATCTGAATACCGAAACTTTACACGTCTATGTCCGTTCTCTTTAAGTTTACAATGCGTACAGTTTAAAGAGAACAAAACAAAAAATTGTCAAATACATATAAAAAATTGGGTTGAATGTGGATTAATAGATAATCACCCTAAATCAAACTCCGGAAGTCTTGAAACTCTAAACTGAAACTAAGTTTCTCTGCGTCATGTTCTGCATCATGTTAATCCTCTCATGGTTGCATCATTCGCTCTATTCATGTCACTATTTGTTTGCGTTCTTTAATGTTAGTATCTTTTGGTAAAGTGTTAGAATGCTAATTGTTATGCCTAATCCATTTGATTATCCCGATCTAGAGGTGCTCTTGACTTGGTTCAGAGGTAATTAACAGTAGGGGCTTGCGCCTACTGGAAAAAAAGAACCTGCAGTAAACAATCAAACTCTCGAAAGGTTCGAAACCACTTCGATACTCACATCCCTTTTCAGGTGGGTGCCGATGTCTGAGTTTTGAAACGATCGAGGGGTATCTCGTCCGCAATATCTTTTTCCCCCTTGGGAGCATCCGGTCATTTCCCCCTTCCGAGGATCAGGGTCCAAAAAGGTGCGAGACAGATTCTGGCACGCCCGGTGGGACCTTTTTCTCCTCTCATCAGGGAATAATCAATGGACCAGGCATATCGACATAGTGTATCAACATAATATGAAATACGTTTAAAATATACAAAGATACTGACGTTAACTTTGAGTGCTTTCCATTTGTAGGAAAAACTCACTCAAAACCAACAAACAACGATCAACATGGTGACTTGGAGCGAAATTGTGAGTGGTGCGCACCTCAAGAAGGCCAGCAGCTCGGTGGCCGGGACTCTCACTGTGCCCGTCCAGGTGCCCTTGACCGCGCTTGCTGGTGGAGCGCCCGTGACTGCAACCATCTCTCTCAACAAGAAGGCTGGGGCTGATGCCCAGCGCCTCAAGGTCTCTCTCGCCCCCAAGAAGGCGAAGGAAACTCGCGTCAGGCTCTCGAGGTCTCAAGCCCTCCGCCTGGCCCAGGAAGAGGAAATTGACACTGATCTGCCTCTGAACAATGCGTTCGCTCCTCTCCGCATTGTGAAGAAGAATGCTGACGGTCCGCGCCTGCGCGAAGACTGGGAACTACCCCAGTATGCTCCTCTGAAGGTTGAGGTGGTTTCCACTCCCAAGAAGCACCAAGCTGTGGAAGCCATCCATGCTGCATACAAGATAGTCAAGAAACTCCGCGGGGCCCGCAAAGCCTTCGCCATACCTGCCAAGAATACCCAGAAGCCCTCAATCAAGGAGAGGCTCCGGTTCCCAGTCTTTCAGCGCCTTCGTTTCCCCTACTATGAGGATACCAGGATCGGAGATGCTGATTACAGCGCCTCGGAGAAGAAAGTGGAAGTCACACCTCCTTCGGTCTTTGATCGGCTCACTTTCCCTCCTCTCAAACCCAACACCAAAAATATGAAAGCCAAGGGGAAGGCTGCTCAGGTTCGGAAGCCCAAAAATGCTTCTGAGCCTCAGCAGGAAGGCGCCATATCCCCGAAGGAAAACAAAAGGAGGAAGAAAGCCTCCGAGATATCTGATATTGTGTCATACATGACGCAAGCCCCAGGAAAGAAGGTCCGCGTGCCCAAGAAAAGAAAGGGTGCAGGATCTGCGTCTGTTTACCATGTTCATGCTGATGTCGATCATGATGATGACCTCACTGAAGTTCACATGGTCGGAACTGGCTCTCAAGAACCCCCACAGTCCGAGAGCATACCAGTTGAAACCCGGAGCCAGAAAAGCAAAGCTTCTGCCTCCGCCCCACCAAAGAAAAACAATCGTCCCCGGATTCCCGAGCCCATTACAGAAGAAAGGGTCAACCAAGCCAGCGATCACTCTGCTGGTGAGGAGGAAGATAGGGGAGAAAACCCCGGTTCAAACAGAGATGAAGCCTCTGATGGAAGTGCAGACGAGGAAAATGAAGTCCTTGGAGAAGTTGCCCAGCTCCGCAAGGAGCTGGAAGAAAAAGACAAGAAGTTGAAACAGTTGCAAGTCGACAATGTCCGCATAGCTGAAGCCTGTGCGGAGATCCAGAAATACATGGCCAAGAAAGGAGCATGGCCAAGCCCAAACCCAGTCACTTCAAAGCAAGGAAGCGCCCGACACTCGGTGCCCGAGCGCAAGAAGAAAAGAAAGAACAAATCCAGTCGTGACTCAAGCGAAACCTCTGATGAGGGGTCATATGGTAAAAAGAATGCTTCCAAGGTCGATCCAATTGACCTCATGGAAGAAATGAGAAAGCAGATGGAACAAAAATTCCAGTACTTGGGAGTTGACGGACCTCAATTCCCCAATAACTTCACAGGAAGACCATATCCTGAGAGGTTTGACAAGGTTGAATACCCAAGGGGTTATGTTGTGCCAAAATTCAAGCCGTTTGAAGGAGTCGGCAGTAAAGTGACTCCCGACCAACATTTGTCTCACTTTCTGACATCCTGTGGAGACACTACCAGAAGACAAGAATGGCTGTTAAGGCAATTCCCCCAAAGCTTAACGGGAGTAGCCTTTGAATGGTATGCCTCGCTGGAGGAAAACAGTATCAAGAACTGGAAAGAAATGGTCGCCGCTTTCAAGACCCGATTCAGAGTCACACCTCGTCGTGTCACTTTGACCAGTTTGGTCAACACTAAACAAAACAAAGGAGAAACTGCCTCGGACTTTGTCGCGAGGTGGGAAAACATGTACACGCGATGCCAGTCAAACATCTCTGAGAAGGAGGCGGTCCGCATGCTCATGAATGGGATCCGTCCACCTATGAAAGTGCTCCTGGCAGGACATAACGTTGCCACTTTTGAGGGCTTAGTGACTAAAATCATTGAGTTCGAAGGGATGGAGGATGACATCAACCTGATGTATGCTCTCCCCAAGGAAAGGCCAAAGAAAGCTGAAAGCAAAACCGTGAAAACAAAAGCGGCCAGCAATCAAGTCGAAGGCACGAGTGGTGTACAATGGGGAGAAAGTGATGAAGAAAAAGACGGGACTTCACAAACCCATGCCCCAAGACCGACTTTGAAAGAGTTACAAAACAAACCATACTCTTTCAAAAAAGAGAAAACTAAAAAGTTGTTCCAGCAAGCAATGAAAGTGCTGGAAATACGACTCCCGAGGTGCAAAAGGCCCGAGGAAGAAAACAAAGTCAATCACCCGAACTATTGCCCATACCACCGTGTATTGGGTCATAGCATAGAAGACTGTTATGTCTTCAAGGACTGGATCGAGAAAAGAATCCAGGAGGGAGCGATTCCACTCCATGATGACGCTAGGCAAGAGCCGGCACCTCATACTGGGCCAACCAGAACCCCAGTTGCCAGCGCGAATCGCGTCTCTGCTTGCTCTGACGGCAGACCATCCACCACTTGGAGTGTAAGCCTCAACAAGAGCACCAAAAAGAAGTTGAAGGTGCTTCAAGCTGAACCCAGGCTCAGATGGAAGAATGCCATCACCCCCATCGTGCCGAGAAACGTTGTCATACCAACAAGATTGCCTCTTAGATCGAGACGCAGTTATGTTCAGTGACACGGTCAAACAACAATAGACCATTCTGGAGGAAAATCGCACCTCGAGAAATCGAGGAACAAGATATAAAGGGGAGACCAAAACAAGCAACCTTGGCTGACTTTCTGTCCCCAAGAGACTTCACCAAAATTACTGGTAAAGCTTGGAAAGATATGACAGAGAGAAAGGAACGTGAGAGTGCAGAATCTGAAGAATTCTGGACGGCTTCGTGTCGTCACATTTCCAGCAATGATCAGGAGAATGAGGATCCCTCTGATAAGAAGGCATCTCAGTCAACCCCTGATCAGTTAAGTCAGCAAGCCCAAGAAACATCGACGCCCTCCGCGGCTGTGCAGTACAGTCAAATGGGGTCATCATCGTCTCGAGGAACACAAACCGAGACCACCCCTACCAAGACCAAGAAAACCCACAGGGGCCGCAGAAACAGAAAATCCAGCACTCGGGCAAATACGCCTGGAGGATCTTCCGGGTACCAAAGTCCCGGGGCTCCGGATTCAGAGCTAATGATCCTTCCAGTAACCGTCAATGGGCAAGAAAGAAGGGTATATGTGGAAATTCCCAGAGAATGTCAAAGTGAGGACGGCGGTTTAAACCTAAACAATTTGGGTTTCAACTTGCTTGTGGAAGACAAAGCAGGACAACCTGAACTCCCTCCTTCTGTGATACAGACTCTAGCCCAGCACGTGTCTGGTCTAATGAGTGAAGCCATAAGTGCGACAAAGCTTAGAAGAGAAAGGGAGGCAGCGGCGGCTAAAATGGCAACCACTTCAACCAAAACTCCAGCTAAAACTTCAGGGCCGGAAGAATGCTACTTCGAAGATGAATATTCATGGCCTGGTTCTAGTCCTCCCCGTGATGACATGGATAACAATTATGACTTTGATTGTCACTTCAGTAGTGACGAAGAAAGAGGTGGTAGTGCCGCCGGTGCATGCTGCAATGTCTTCGCGACCTCTGATACTGAGGATGAAGGAGATGGCAATGAAAATTATGATGATTTCTATGAAAATGCCGAAAATGATGCAGTCCAACCATCTGAAGAAACAGAGGTGGAAGATAAACATGTGACGGAAGAAACAGCTGTTGCGACTCCGTAATCACTCTTGAGAGGTGAGGGGTCGACCGCAAGAAATGGTGTCTTTTACCAGGAGGTAGAACCCCGCGAACTCCCCACCCGGCAAAGGATGAATATGTTTCTAAGAGCACAAAAACAGTGGCGAGAATTGGCCACTTGGTACCGCACGGTTATATTTCACCCCGAGCTAGAAACGGAGATTTTGGCGGATCCCATGTGGTGGGTCCACGAATTGATGAAAGGAGATGATATCGATCAGTTGCTGGCCGCATGGCTGGTTGGCAAATATCAACTGAAAGTGTCACTCAAGAAACCTCAAAGCACGGAGACTACAGAAACCTGCCGGCATCTAAGTGCTTCTGATGAATCCGAGGTAGAAAATGATAGTGATTCCGAAAGGATCATAATTCAAACCTCTGCTCTCAATTTCAATGACAACTCTGACGATGAGTCGCCACCAGAAGTGACATTCGAAGCGGTGTCTGATTACATCGACTTCTTAATGGACTTGAAAGTCCAAGACTTTGACCTATTCCAAGACGAACTGAAAGTGGATGAAGCCATAGATAATGCCACTGACTTGGATCGTGATGGTATCGAGCATTTGGCCGTGAAAAAGGTGGCCGCTGATATCATTGTGAACAATGGATGGGATAAAATAGGCGTGAGTGCGGTCAGTGCCATGACTAACGACCAGATCGCCTACGAGCATGCCAAGGTATTGGATGCACGTGAGAAACCACAACAAGAGACTCCGTTTTTCGAAGGAGGCCTAGGCCGGTGGTTGCGTCCTAAGCCCGGTGATAATGGATGCTCCACCCGAGAAGAGTTGATTGATGCATATGTCCAGTACCTCAAGAGCTTGAAAATGATAGCCCCTGAAGAGTTTCACAACATGTTGAATCCAGAAGACTCCTCCGAGTTGGAAGACTATGAAAAGGAGGCTATCGCAAGAATGTTCAAAGAAGAGGCTGAAGGTACTGGCCTTGAAGAAGGTGAAATCACCCCAGAACCCAGTTCCCCGGAAGCCAATCAAGAGCCATGGATGTACGGCTATAGGCAGCACCTAAGGGAAGTAAGAACTGGAAGACCGATGGTGGAAACCTCCAATCAAGTAGAGACAAGCCAACAAAGATCGCCGGAACAACCACACGACTCTTGGCAATACGAACATGATGAAATGGTAGAGTTCTATGTCTCCTACCTCAAGGATTTAAGGGTCTCTGATCCCAGAACCTTCAAATATGTTATGGATCCTGTGCATTCAATGTTTGCTAGCGAATTTGTTGAGGATTTTGAGAGAGAAGCTGTTGAGATAGTACAGAAGGAGTTGAGAAATGGAAAGACTCCCGCGTACGTATCCGATTCAGACAATGATGATGACGCGCCCTCAGCATCTTGTCGTCATATTACTGCCGATGATGACAGCGATGACGACAAAGATAAAGGTGAATCATCGAATAATGAGCCACAAGCGCCACCGCCACAAGAAAGAGCTGGCCCTAGGCGGAATCCCAGGCGAAGACCCGGTGAGCTCGGTCCCAATGATGTAGACCCAAATGCGCGTATATTTTTCACAGGAGGGCCCAACTCCTCAGAGCCCATTCTAAATCTAACCCCTGCGCTCGAAAACCTCACTATACATCAATCGGCTGGGGTGGTTGCGTACCTCAGTCATCTGAAACAAAATGATCCAGGATTCATCGACATGATATCGGATAACACCGAAAATGCTGAAGTATGGGGCAGTTTCATGGAACACCCCGAACATGATCCTGACCGAGCCCGGAGAAGGAGGCGGGAGAAATTTATAAGAAAACACCCAGCTGAGGCCGCCCATATGAGAGAGGTAGCCGCCACTTTCCACAGAATCGTGACTTCTGTTGCGAGTGATGATGACGGCGACGACGATGATTCAGGCGCCGGTCCTTCCGGGTTTTCACACCACATAAGCATCAATTGGGACGATGATTCGGACTCTGAAAGCGAATCTCATGAACCATCCCATCCTCTGAACGAAACTCCTGCTACCTCGACAGAAGATACAAGATGTCAGAGTGCTGAACTGCACAGATACTTGCAAAATTTGAGGAGAAGGGAAGCTTCTTTCTTCAGATTCGCGAACACCAATCTCCAGATGATAATGCGGTATTTGGAATACCCTTACAACGACCCGAGTCCTATTTGGGTCAGAAATCGCGAATATTTTGTGCGAAGTCAGCCTGTTGAAGCCGCATTGGTGCGGCAGATTGCCGAAACTGCAAGGCACATCTTCACATCAAACGCACCAAGCGACGAACCCAACACTGCTACGGCTTCTTGTCATAAAACTTCTCACGACGGGGAAGAAAGCGATAGAAGTGAGGAAGAGCAAGGAACAGGTTCCGGGAATAATACTACCGGAGAAACCTCACAGAATGAAAGCACTCCCAATCCCAGAACACCTAATCCCGAAGCTCCCACCTCCAGCAGCGGATACTCAAGAGTAAGTGTGTTCTATACCGGGGATCGCGACTCGACTGACCCGCCACTGCGTGTATACTATGATGAAGACCCTGGCTCTGTATGCCCATTGGAAGATGTCTCGGACGCCTTTGAAGGCCTCTCCATGAATCAAACTATTGATACCTTCTCATACCTCAACCACTTAATTCGGGATGACCCAGAATTCCTGGATATAGTGGAAAATCATACCCAAATTTTCACTCGTTGCTTGGAGCACCCACATCGTGAATCCAATCCAGCCTGGAGAAGAAGGCGAGAAAGGTTTATAAGAGACCATCCCGCCGAAGCCGCTCGGATTAGAGAGGTAGTTGAGATTTTCGACAACATAAGGCATCCTACTCCATCCAGCGGTGATAACAGTGACGGAAGGAACTCAACCAATGCCTCTGGCAATTCTCACCACATCAGCACCAGCTCAAACCGAGAAGATAGCCCAGCTTCCGATCAGACTGAGTCAGCAAGTCAGCTGGATCCTACAGTTGAGGAAATGGCAGCACGAACGAGAGTCGAAAGGCACAGGATGGTTAACTTGGATAATTATCTACGAAACCTGATGAGCACCGAACTCGCGTTTGCCCGATTTGCAGCAGCACATTTTCCAATGCTCCTGAGACACATAGAGTATCCCATGGTCGACCCTGACCCCACGTGGAGAACGGATCGCGAAAGGTTCATACGCAGTCACCCTGTCGAGGCTACTCGCATGCGAGAGGTTGCAGAGACCACTCGGCGCATATTTGGGTTGGATGACAACAATAATCTTGACCCTAATATTTCTGGTACCTCCTTTTATACCGGTACCAGCCCAAACGGAGGAAATGCTCCTAACCCAAACCGAAATCAACCACGCAGGTCAACCAACCCCTTGGTGGAAGAAACAGTGGCCCTTACAGGAATCACCAGACGTCAAGGCATCGACCTACACGCATATCTCCAGGATCTGAGGAATAGTGAGCCAGCATTCTTCCGGTTCGCAACAGAAAATTTTCAAACGCTCATGCGATACTTGGAATATCCCATCACGGATCCTGATCCTACATGGAGAAGGAGTCGTGAAAGATTTGTGCGCAATCATCCTACTGAAGCCATTCGCATGCGAGAAGTAGCCGAAGCCGCCCAGCACATTTTCAAGCCTGATGATGACAACAACCCTGGAGTCGGTCCCTCCGAATCATCTCGGTACATCAGCAGTGATGAACCTGAGAGCCCCAGAGAAAGGAAATCCAGCCGTCGTGCAGCTAAGATAGCAGAGTGGACGGACGATGATGAACCTTCTCCCAAGTCTCGGGGCAAGTCCAAAGAAAAGAAAGCCCATAGGAAGAATGCACGTATGTCGGTCCGGCCACAACCCGAATGGACTGAAATGTTTCCCGAAGGATTAGCGACTCTTATAGCCGCCACCGAAGGGAAGACAACAAGTGAACTCTTGCGAGAACTACAACTAACTGACGAGGAGGACGTTCTCTACCTCTCTGAAGAAAATGAGTTCCCGGAAGAAAAAGGCACAACCAAACCTCTCTTGGTTTACCAGAGGAGAAACAAGAAGAACCAAAAGAAGAACAAGGCATCAAAAGGTGAATCCTCTCGGAATGTTAGTTCTTGCTACCGAATCACCTGTGAAAGTGCAAGTGATGATCAAGAGGAGGGATCCGAAATACCTCAACCACAGCCAGACTCACCTCCACCGCAGTCTGGAGATGCTCAGTCTCAGCCTGCTGCACCTGAAACACCGCGGCCACAGCACGAAGCGCCGCAACCCCAACCGGAAACTTCTCAACCACAATCAACAACACCCGGCCCGCGCCCTGAAAACCCTCAGTCACAGCAGGGGGCAGGATACGGTTCAGATGAAGAAAATGACGGAATCCAGTACGACTACGAGTTCGTATTGGATCCCGAATACCAAGTAAACCCAGCGGATCTAGAAGGACAGCAAGTCAGAAGAGTAAATCTCGACATACACATCTCTAATATCCCTGGTCATCCTGAGCTTACCTTGGAAGACTTGAGCGAAATTGTGCGCCAATTGGTCAACCAAACAAGGGAAGCTATAATCATGGAAGAAGAGGACGCCCGCCAAGGACAGGGGGCAGCTGAAACTCCATCCACCAGCCAGCCAAATGACACAACTCCGCCTTCCGATCCTCCTCAAGAAGGGGAAGAAAAAGAGGAAGAAGATCAAGAATCCGCGTCCTGCAGAGTCATATACATTTCTGATGATTCATGCACTGAGGAATCCGAAAGGGAAGAGTTTTCAGATGAGAACTATGAACATGACTTGTCAGATCCGATTGGGTGGACAGGACATCTGATAAAAAATGTAGAAAAATCTGGTGAACAAGTCGGGTGGCAAGGCAGTGATGAAGAACTCGAACCCGAACATCCACACTTGACCAGTCTTCGGCCATTCATACTCGACCCATGGCCCACAACTCGTCAACCAACAACGGTGAGACAAGAAAGCGAAATCCGGACTGCCCCACTGCCCTGGGTAGAAAGAATAAGATGGAATAGGTCTCGCCGAGAAGTGTGCAACTTGGAATATGACCGAGTCAGAAGACTGGTATACCCAAGTCAGCCTGAAAAGAAAGAGACTGAGAAAGAGCTTCTCCAACAGTTCCTCCAATCTCCAGTCACAGAAGGAGTGGAGGGTCACGAACCATCTCCTCATTACCCTGTTCCGACAGGATGGGTTCGACACTACATGGATGAAGAATTCCACCGGTACTATGACCCCGCCATATGGGAGAACATCCAAAAAGATACCTTGCCTGAGGCACGAAAATTCAAGAACGCCTCAAAGAGAATTGAAACTTCTCGCTTCATCACTGTCTCAGAATCAGACTCGGAGGGTGAAGGAAAGTCTCCGGACAGACGCTCTTTTAGCCCAGATAGGCCTGTTCCAATCAGACCTGAAAGCAGGAGAGCGCATTACCCTCTCCGAGCGGACAGCTCACGACATGAAGCCGTCTCGATGCCAGGTGAACAACAATGCACGAGACCTGAAGAAGGCGGCCCTGCCACTCGCACTCGATCGCGGCAAGCACAACCAAACCCTGTCCCGGCCCATGGACAGGGGGCATTGCAACCAGACCCGGTTAATGACCGAAACGAAATGGCAAGGATTCAAAGGAGACTTAGTATTTTGCAAAATGCCCTTGCTAATGTACTCAGACAAAATGACATCATCCTTGAGTTCTTCCGCACGCTGCAAGCGACAAGCGTAGGGGAATGGGCTGACAACCGAAGATCACTCATGGAAATAGAGCGCAAGTTGGCTCACGTTATGGAAGGGCAACGCCTCGAGGCTAAAACACGGAGAAAAGAACGGCGGAAACAATACAAGGAAGAAAAGCCAACTGAAGCACAACTCCCTCCTAGGAGGAGAGAAGTAGGCATTTCTATCCAAGAAGGCCGTCAACCCACAGCCAAAGCTGATAAACCCATTGGCAAAGGCAACGCACCAATGCCAATTGCGGAAAAGAAAAAGAGGCGCGACAAGGCTCAAACTTGCCTTCCACCCGGTGGTTCAAATGACAGCAAGATGGAAAAAGGTGAAAGCTCGCGTAGCCGACCCTCTAAAAGCGAAGCCAGCGCCGCGAAAGATGGGCCTCCCCGTAGAGGGAGATACTACATCGATGTAAAGATGCGCCGAATGGAAGAACCTTCCTCTGGAGGTGAAAAGATGCCGAAATGGATTCATGTCCATGGTCAACTTCAAAGAAATAAAAAGAAGACCTCTGCACCGGCTGTATTGCCTCTATCTGAAAAAACAAAGCCCGACAAACCAAAAAAGAGCACTCCACAAAAACACCAGCATGTCGTGGAACGAGCCCATAAACCAAAGAAACCCGAAGAATGCGAAAAGTATTGTGAGCATCACGAAGAATGGGGCCACACCAGAAATGAATGCTTAGCCTGGCCCACTGATGGTGACAGCACCTCGGACGAAGAAACAGAAAAAGAAGAGTGCCACGTCACAACCTGGTACCCGGACTCTGAAAATTCAGAAGAGGAAGAATCCGAAAAGTCAGACTATGACAGCCCGGAGGAAGAGCCAACTGTAATGGTGACTCACCCCGTAACAATCATGCCTTTTGGGAGTGATTCTGATGAAAATGAGACCGAGGAGGAAGAAGAAATCATGTCGTCTTTCCCGAGTCGACTGAACCCAGCACCCCGACAAGATCAAGCCAAAGCCCAACAAAAACAAAAGGGACAATGCAATGTCAGCTTGAGGTCTGGTACCAGAATACCTGAAAGGCAACCCCCAAGGGAAGTCCCTCATAACAGGCGAAATACTCCGGAAGAAATAGTCACTGAAGGAGACGCGAGGTCAAACGGCGGCAGGCCCAGAATGACTGTAGGTGATTACAACGTGGTAGCACACCTGCGCAAAATACCGGCCTTGCTAAGTGTCTTTGATGCTCTCATGGTGTCACAAGAGCTTCGTGAGTCTCTCATCTATGCCTTACAAAATCCCGCCAGCTTCCAAGCATACTTTGCTCAAGAAGCCCGAGAGGAAGTAGCACAAATCGAGCCAGAACCACACATCACTTTCACTGATGATGATCTGATGGCCGGAACAGCAGACCACAACAGGCCTCTCTACACCACCGGCATCATATATGGCAAAAAGATCAACAAGATTCTGGTCGACCCAGGGTCTTCTATCAGCATCATGCCATTGAAAACCTTGGTTCAGCTCTCCCTTAGCATCAGGGAAACTAAGAAAGATAAAATCCGGATTCATGGGTTCAATCATCAATACCAAAAGGCCTTGGGATCTACCATCATCGACATAGATTTTGGTGAAATTGTCACGCCTGTGAAATTCTTTATCATAGAGGCTGACACCACTTATAAGGCACTATTAGGGAGACCATGGCTTCACGAAAACGGCTTAGTCCCCTCCACTCTACATCAATGTGTCAAGTTCACTCGCGATGGCAGACAGTGTGTAATCAAAGGTGACGACCGGCCTTTTGAGGCACATGAAGCTGAACTGGATGATGCAAAATATTATCAACCCAGGGTTGAACAGGGGGCAGCACCCACAAAGAATGCCTCTTCGTCAGACGCTGTCAGAGAGGCGGTGAAGAGGGTGGTACTCAAGGCAGCCATCAAGGCGCAAACAACCCAAATGTTGTGGGGAAGTGATAGTGAGCCAGAATCTTCTGAAAAAGCTGAAGATGATGTCCATACCCCAGTTCGCCCATGTAAAGACTCAGGGAGCGAAGGAGAAGGTCAAAGCTCTTTAGCTGTGGAGTTCATGCCCATGGAACATTGCAAAGATCTCACTCCTCGCGAGAAGGAGAGAATCTCCAAGCTGAAAACATTCACCGTCCCACCGAAAATCGAAGAAGTGGAACACGGGACCGTGATCCACCCTAGCATTCACTTTGTCAAAATAGGAGAAGTTGACCCAGAGAATGGCCAAACTCCTTCCGAGGATTGCAAACGATGGCTAGAAGAAAGTGAAAGTGAAACCAAAATGCCTCCCAAGTTACAAAGAAATACCGATGCTCGCTTGAAGGACCTGTTCCAACGGACTCATTGCTTGGAGCCAGTCTCTAAAAAACGGGTCGAAATGTTTCAAAAGCTCTGGAGCGGTGACTCAAACGAAGTGACCAAACTCAATGGAAAGACTTCCAACACCCGGGGCCTTGGTTTCGATACACAACCAGGAACATCAAGACCCAAAACATTCAAAAATACTCAAGTGCACACAAGCCGACACATCTCCTCCACGGAGACGTGGAGAAGAAGTGGCTCCAGGAGACAGGCATCCAATGAGATAACCATGTTTGATGTGCTCCAAAGACGCTTCCAAGAGATGGTTCGCTCGCAACAAGATGTCGAGCGCTCCATGGAACGTCTGATTGCACGAAACCAAGATCTTAGTCGGCAGATAGCAACAAAAGAACAAGAGAATCAAGCATGCCGAGAGAAGATAAAGGAACTCCAACGGCGAGTCAGCAGACTATGTCAGGAGATAACCCGACTCCAGGACGCTGGTGAAAGAGTCAAGGATAGAATAATTCTGGTATCTCAAAAGAACTTGTCTTACCAAAAAGAAATAGAGACACTCAGCCGAGTGGTAAGGGAAACCAAAGAAGCCCTCGTCCTTGCTAAAAATCAAGTCCAGTCGGAAGATACTCAGTCGCACACATGCCACAGGGTCACTATATCCGACATGTTAGAAGAAAAGAATGAGAATCCTGAAGCTAGCAATGAGAACGATGGCTCTGACGGAGGCTTGCCAATACAAGAGGTGATCTCAATTGAAGAAATGAAAGAATGTTTTCAAGATGTTCTTCAGAATCTGACTCAGTCCCATAAAAGGCTCGAGTGCGAAATGTCCCGCCTTATAGTCGAAAAGTCAGACCTACGCGCCCAACTAGAAAGGCTGTGGGAGAGATACCAGGAAGAAAGGAAAGTTTCTCAAAGAAGAGAACAACATCATGTGTATCAAATCCTCACCTTAGAACGATTGAGGCAAGAAACAGCCAATAGTCTGGAGAAAGAGTACAAGATAAACGACAAACTCCGAGAAAAATGTCGGCGAAGTGCACAAGGCGAGGCCGCCTGTCAACAAGAGATCCTCAAATTGCAGGATCAAATGTCGCATCGTTGGGCAGAAAGTCGAAGTGGCAGATATCAAAAAGGGAAATCTCACTCCTATACAAAGAAAGCAGAAACAGAAGAGCCACATGACAGGAACCAAGGCTCACACTTTGGTAGGTCTCGATACAAGGGAGCCAGAAATCAAGGGCATACCTGTCATCGGGTCACCATAACGGAAGCCGAGGGGGAAGAAGAAACCCTCGAGGCTGAACCTGAAATATCAGAAGGCGAACAGTTTATCTTAGCTGTCAAGAATGCCCCGAAAGAATTGGAAGAAGGAGGCCAAAACACCATTGATGAACTCAAGTCAGTAAATCTGGGCACCGAGGAAGATCCTCGACCTACCTTTATCAGTACCTCTCTCAACCCAGACATTGAAGGAAACTGACGGAGCTCCTGAAAGAATATCGGGATTGCTTTGCTTGGAGCTACAGTGAAATGCCAGGGCTAGACCCCGCTGTAGCTGTTCATAAGTTGAAAATAGATCCAGGAGTCAAGCCTGTAAAGCAAGGTCCTCGGAGAATGAGGGTTGAACTTGAAGAAAAAGTGATTGCTGAAGTCAAGAAATTGATCAACGCCGGCTTCATAAGAGAAGAAGAAACTCCTGATTGGGTCGCCAACATTGTCCCAGTTAAGAAAAAGAATGGACAAATCCGGGTCTGTGTGGATTTTCGAGACCTGAACAAAGCGTGCCCAAAAGATGATTTTCCTCTACCTGTGACAGAAATCATAGTGGATCATACTTCCTCCTATGTGGTATACTCATTTGTAGATGGGCACTCTGGATACAACCAAATCAAGATGGATGAAAATGATCAAAAGCATACAGCTTTCCGCACTCCAATTGGCATTTTCTGCTACAAAGTAATGCTCTTTGGGTTGAAGAATGCAGGTGCCACATATCAAAGAGCCATGACCAAGATCTTCGATGACCTGATACATAAAGTCGTGGAGTGCTATGTTGATGATTTGGTGGTGAAATCCCACTCATACGAAGAACATTTAGCCAACCTCAGGCTGATGTTCGACCGTATGAGAGCTCACACGTTGAAACTCAACCCCCTGAAGTGTGCCTTCATGGTCTCCTCTGGCAAGTTTCTCGGCTTTGTGGTGCGACATAGAGGCATAGAAATTGATCCGGAGAAAATCAGAGCTATCCAGGAGCTGCCGCCTCCTAAAACACTCAAACAGCTCAGATTCTTACAAGGACGATTGGCGTACATCAGAAGATTTATCGCCAACCTTTCAGGCAAAATCAAACCTTTCACTCGACTCACCAAGAAAGATGTACCATTCAAATGGGATGATGAATGTCAGAAGGCGTTCGAGGACATTAAGCAATACCTGTTAAACCCACCAGTTTTGGCAGCACCTATCCCAGGGAAGTCTCTCATCCTATACACCACAGCATTGGATGGATCTCTAGGAGCACTGTTGGCCCAAGAAAATGAAGAAGGAAAGGAAAATGCCCTCTACTACCTCAGTCGAATGCTAGTCGGAGCAGAACATGCCTATACCCCAATCGAAAAACATTGTCTAGCCCTTGTCTTTGCAATCAAGAAACTCAGACATTATATGCTAGCGCACAAGGTCACATTGATCTCCAAAACTGACCCCCTGAAATACCTCATGACTCGACCCATGCTCACCGGCCGATTAGCAAGATGGGCGGTCGCATTAATGGAGTTCGACATAACCTATGCACCTCAAAAGGCGATCAAAGGGCAGGCGTTAGCCGATTTCTTGGCCGCCCATCCCATACCGGACGACTCTCCGCTAGCATGCGACTTTCCAGATGAAGAATCCTTACATACAGACAACCAAGAAGAATATTGGAAGATGTATTTCGATGGTTCTTCTTCTATCCAACCAGCCGTGAAGCCAGATTTACCCAAACGACAAGCCGGAGTGGGCCTGATCTTTGTCACACCTGAGAAGGGCATCATCAGATATGCCCTGAGTTTGACAGAACCACGCACCAACAACGAAGCCGAATATGAAGCCCTCATCGCGGGACTTGAAATGGCTCTAGATATGGGTGTTGAAAAGATGAAAGTTTTTGGCGATTCCCAGTTGATACTCAGTCAGTTGGAGGGACAGTTCAAAATACGAAAACCAGAATTGGTAAAATATCATGAAAAGGCTCTCGAGCTTATGGCCAAGTTCACTGATATTATACTGGAGAAAGTGCCTAGGTCTTTGAATGGAAAGGCCGACGCTTTGGCTCGCCTAGCCAATGAACTCAGTGACCCCGACCAAGACGAGATTCAAATCTTGGTTCATAGAAGAAGGGCGCTCTCTCCCTGCTTCCCAAAACTTATGGAAGAAAATGAAGAAAGCGCACTGTTCATGGAGGTAGCAGCTTGGGAAGAGGAAACCATACAAGAATGGGGAGAAGTCACTCAAGCCATGACTATCGAAGATACTGAAGACGAAGACTGGAGAAAACCCTTTCTCGAGTTTTTCCAACAAGGGAAACTTCCCTCAAACAAAGGACTCAGAGAACAGATCAGAAAAAGGGCTCTAAGATATGTGTATGTCAACAATACTCTATATTGGAGGTCATATGATGGCGCATGGTTAAGATGCATCACCAGAAATGAAGGCCACCAAGTCATGAAGGAAATACATTCCGGGGCATGCGGATCCCATCAGTCGGGTTCCAGAATGCGAGTCCACATCAAATTGTTGGGCTATTACTGGCCCACAATGATTGCTGATTGTGAAAACTTCTCCAGACAATGTCACATGTGCCAAATACATGGAGACTTCATACACCAGCATCCGAATGCGTTACACCCGACTGTGGTGTCATGGCCTTTCGAAATATGGGGGACAGATATCATAGGTCCCATTGATTCCCCAGCCTCAAATGGGCACCGCTTCATCTTAGCCACGACTGATTATTTCTCGAAATGGGCCGAAGCCCGATCATATAGAGAAGTCAAGGCCTTCGATGTAGTGAAATTTTTCACTACAAACATCCTCTACAGATATGGCACCCCCAGGAAGATCATCTCCGACAACGGGACCGCCTTCAAGAATACCAGAATCGATGAATTCACCAAGAAACACAATATTGAGTGGAGATATTCCTCTGTGTATAACCCCAGAGCCAATGGCTTGGCCGAGGCGTTCAACAAAACATTGATCAAAATCCTCCGAAAGACGGTCGGGGATAATCAGAAAGATTGGCACAACAAACTGTCAGAAGCATTGTGGGCGTATAGGATCACACATCGAACTCCTACTCAAGCCACGTCCTACTCTCTAGTATACGGGACCGAAGCGGTTCTCCCCATTGAGATCGAGCTACCCTCATTGAGAGTGGCTATGGCCTCAGAAATCCCCATGACCAAACAGATGCAGCTCAGATTTCAAGAGTTGGACGGAATGGATGAAAGAAGACTCATTGCACAACAGAACCTAGAGTTATATCAAGCTCGAATGACGCGGGCCCATGAAAAGCTTGCAAGACCAAGAGCGTTCAAGAAAGGTGAGCTGGTGTTGGCATTAAGGCGACCAATCACTGGCCGGCACCATGGCCCAAAGTTCGCACCAAATTGGGAAGGTCCCTTCATAGTCGACCAAGTCTATGATGGAGGAGCCTATCTCCTGGCCACAGAGAACGGAGAACACCCACTGCCAGTCCTAAATGGAAGATACCTCAAGAAATATTACAGCCAAAATCAACTCCCGGAATACACAAAGCCTCGACGGCACCCAGACAAAGACTTCATTGCCAACTGGGCCGAAGCCCACGAGGAAATGACACAACTGTTCTCACAACTGTGAAACGCAAAATTGGTGAAACTTACCGGTGAAATTTACCAAACAAAGACTCCATGTTGAGGGAGCTTGTGTGGTTCCTGAATACGTGGAGCATGGTGAAACTTACCCCTAAAATCCGCTTAATGAAGGAGCCTGTGTGGCCCCCGAAAGCGAAAAGGGTATTTTATGACGCTAAAACCTGTGTGGAAAGCTGAAAATACCTAGACCACTCCCCATGAAGCCTATCTGAGGGCGTGAGTCTAAAATCCCAACCTGTGTTGAGGAAGACTATGTGGCTTCCGAATACACTGGTTGCAAACATTTACCCAATACAACTCCCTAATCCGCTTTATGAAAGAACCTGCGTGGTTCCCGAAAGCGAAAAGGTACTTGAGGAGGCTCAAACCTGTGTGGTAGCTGAAAGTACCGAGGACACGTCCCATGAAGCATATCTGAGGGCGTGAGCCTCACCAACCCACCATGTTCCCTAGTAAGGTAGGGATCTTAAAAAGGCGATTTGTCTCATGGCCCCATAAGTCGACCTTTACACCTAACAATATATCCAAACGACAAGTCCTACGGTTCACGCTTAAACCTCAAACAGCCATATATCCATATATCCAAATAACAACAAAGTCCTACGGTTCATGCCTAAGCTGTACCTCAAACAGCCATATAGCCCTATAACAATAACAATCCCACGGTTCATGCCTAAAGCTATACCTCAAATAGCTATACATGTACGTATATTCCCATAATATATGTGTACATCCAGATAACAAGTCCTACGATTCACGCTTAAGCTGTACCTCAAACAGCCATATATCCATATATCCAAATAACAACAAAATCCTACGGTTCATGCCTAAGCTGTACCTCAAACAGCCATATATCCCTATAACAATAACAACCCCACGGTTCATGATCAAAGTTGTACCTCAAACAACTATACCTATATGCATATTTTATAACATATGCATATATCCAAACAACAACACCACGGTTCATGCCTAAGCTGTACCTCAAACAGCCACATATCCCTATAATAATATACCACGGTTCATGTTTAAAGCTATACCTCAAATAGCTATACGTGTGCGTATATCCTCATAACATACGCATACATCCAGATAACAGTCCCACCAACTATGCTTAAGACTTACCTCGAACAACTATACTTACATGTATATTTCATGATATATGCATAGATTCAAACAACAATACTACGGTTCATGCTTAAAGCTATACCTCAAATAGCTATACATATCCACATATCCTCATAGTATATGTGAGTATCTTGACAATAAACCTTCGGGCTATGCCTAAAACCATATCCCAAATAGCCATATGTATGTGCATATCCTTATGACGTATACATTTATTCAAACAACAAATCCCACGGGCTATGTCCTACCCCCAAACACCTATACATGTATGCACATTCTCAGAGCATATGTGTATATTCAAGTAACAATCTCACGGTTCATGCCTAAAGCTATACCTCAAATAGCTATATGAGCACGCACATTCCTATAATGCGTGCAAATGACAGATCCCACCAGCTGTGTTTAAGACTATGCCTCAAATTGATATACATATACGTATCCGTATAATGCATACACATATCCAAACAACGACCTTATGAACTGTACTCCAGTTATAATCCAAAAAGACCCCATATGCCTGAAATATATCCAAGCTATATTCTTGCAATTCACTTTAAGGCAGATATATCATTATCCAAACAAACAAGCCATAATCAATAAACAAAAGATCCAGTAACAAGAACAAACAGTCAATCAAACGACCAAAACAACAAACAACGTTACCAAAATAGAAAAAGTGAAAAGAGGATGCCTACGCAGGGGGCAGGGCCATATTCCCTGCCAACTTGTTAACAGCATCGAACAATGATTGGAGCATCACCTCTATAGCCTCCAAACGAGCGTGCAACTCCCCAAGCTGCTGGTCCAATGGAACCTGAGCCGGTGGAGGATCTCCAATGGCAGACCCGTCATCTGAAGAAGGAGAAGCTTCTCTTATTGGACTATATTGGTTCACAGCAGCATTTTCCTGCAAAATATAGCCATTGATCAAATGATTGGGGTCAGGTGCCAGATGACCGTCCTGATCACCAACCCACCCAAAAGAAGGCAAGACATCCAGGAGATTGCGGCAGTACACCATGTCCCTCTCGGATACAGGTCTTCCCCACAACATATCAGGCATTGGGATCTGGGCTCGATTCATTAAAGCCGTTATCAGATGACCATAAGGTAAACACCCTCTTGTGAACCTTACTGTCTGATGCATGTGCTGAAGTATCAAACTGGCCAGATCGGGCTTGTCACGTTTACGGATAAGCGGACGAAGATAAAACAAACCCCCTGGCCGAGAAAGATTGGTCAAACTTCCCTGTGGAAAGAGAATTTGAGTCACAACCAAGAAAAAAGCCCTGCAAACAAATTAAGCATACTTAGCAATGCTCAAGCAAAAGAAAGATGAAAAATTTAAACACACCTGTGAAGCGCGGGTAAATGCTCGGTGGATACAACCTCAGCACCTCTCTCATAAGGATGAGCTTTGAACCAACGACGACAAGCGCCAAAGGTCCCAAAACCCTGAGGCCAATACTCATAGGCATACACGGCCATGCCACCTAGACCCTCGGTAGCCTGGATAAGGGCAGCCAAATCCTCCCTCTCTATATGGAACTCTCTGCCGAATAGATAAGAGGAAGCAGAGGGGACCCCGAAGTGATCAAATGTTACCCTGAGATTGGCATAAAACAGACGCACAATCGAAGGATAAAAAGGGCGATCGAACAAAGTCAAACCCTTGAGGTTCCAAGCATTTAACCAACCATCAAGCAGGCTCTTAGGCTGACCCGCTATGGCGCCGTCAGGAGTAAAGAAAAAACAGTCGGCCACTGGGCGCCGATCGCCTCCGGTATTATGCATGTGACAATCAAAGGCTTTGGCATCCCGAAAAAGATAGCGGTTGTCAGGGACTAAAGACCAGTTGGGAACAGTCGGGCCTGGGCTCGCCACCGAAGAACTAGAGGTGTCTCGGGGACGTTTTGGGTTCGAGACAGACATGGTGAAAGGAGACTGCAAAAAGCTAAACCCTAAAAGCAAAGCAGAAAGGGCGGCGTCGCCGCGGCGTTTAAATAAGGAATAGAAGATAGTGACGCCAGGATTCTGACCTAAAGGCGTTTGATTCTCATGCACTAATCGCTTTGTGATTAAGGGGAAAATATCACAAAAGATATACAAGATGAAGAAACATAGAAAGATATAATCCAGAAAGATATCACAAAAGCATAAGCAAAGCGCTACAGATATCCGGTCTCATATAGTCATACAAAATAAGACAAGCATAATGATATAGCTAACTAAAGACTAAAAATGCGATAAAGGAAGATACAAGGAGCGCAACAACTCCATAAATTTCTATCCTGTATCAAAGATATCAAGAAGCTGGCGACTCAACCTCAGGCTCATCCTGAAGATAAGGCTCAGTCCTACCACTACCTCCAGAAAGTGGCTCAGTGTCCCCTGAAATCGGCTCTGTATCTCCGCTGCCGACCGGACTATCCACAAAGGGGACTCCAGGACAAGAGAGGGCTAGCACGACATCAACAGCTGCACCCTCCATGTCATCGTCTTCTGACATCAACTCATCATCATCAGTCCCACCGGGTGGCACAAATCCTACATCCCCAGGGTCAGACAAGTCTGTCAACATAACTCCGGATGTAGGAGTGTAGCTCGTCCCAACATCCAAAGGCGGGACAAAGTCAATGGGGTCCACACCTAGCAAAACGGCCGCCCACTCAGGATAATCCAGTAACACCTCTGACAAAGGCACTGCCCCCATATTCGCATCTGTCATGAGGATATCGTGAAGAGTCTGAAAATCACGATCATCAAATAGATCGTCAATCATATCCTTCCCTAAAAAAAAGAGAGGGGGAAAGGACTAAAAGGTCAATAAACAAGAACTTCACCATGTTTATTCTCACAATTACGCTCATAAGAGCCATAAAACTGAGGGTACCTGAGGAAAGCTGAACAACAAGAGCAGCATCCTCCTGAGTCTCCGGCTCCACGTCCTCCCGAGTCTCTGGTCCCACGATCTCTTGAATCTCCAGCTCCACGCCAGGGATAGCACCTGAAAGCTCGCCTATGCTAGCGAAGCTACGAGCTGAGAACTGATACTGACAGCATAGCTGCCGTAAGCCGGAAGCCCAGAGATCAACATCGAAGGCCCCTAGCCAAGGGGGAAGTCGCCCTGCAAAGTAGTTGACTCACAATGAATGCCAGGAAAAGCAAGACAAGTAAAATACAGCTGATAAGGGAAGTACAGTACCTAACCCTCGAAGTATAGGAGGAATCTGAGGTAAAGGGGCCGGCTCGCATCCCAATACAGTCACAGGAACAATAGCCAGTGAATCATCCGAAACCGGGTCATCATCCTCTATAAATGGAGCAGGAATAGCTGAACGAGGGTATAACATCTCCTCAAATGGCACCTCCAGTGCCTCTATCCCTACCATCTCCACCTCAACTCCCCCAGTCTCAGCCTCAGCGGGCACAATCTCACTAGCCTCTGCATCAGGCTCAATAGTTAATGCCGCAACTGCCCCCATAGTCTCTTGCGAAGTCGTCACAGTCTCCGTCCCACCGGCACCAGACTCAGTGACAAGAGCACTACCCCACAATCCAGAACATGAAGTACCTAGACACAAAACATGAGACAATACCATGAAGAAAAAAAAAAGAAATGTAAAGAAAAGGACATACCTGTAAAAGGTGTGAGCAAAAGAGGCTCCATGGAGAATCTGACGCCAGATGATCCCTCTCCCAGCCTTGGCCGCAGCTCATAGCGGGATACCTCCTCTAAAGATGGAGAATCCTCGCGGCATCTCTTCCTCAGCTCTGCAAGTTCCTCGGGATACTCCGGCGAAGGGCACGAAGATAAATCCGGATCGTCCTCAGGAGCCAAAGGATCAGATATAGGCTCGGGCATAGACTCTGACTCAAGCTCAGGCTCGGGAACGCCTGACATAATGATTTTATAAGCCTGAGCACATACAAGAGGAAATATAAAAGTCAAAGGGATATCACATACCTGTATATATGGCCCAAAATCTATAACTCTCTGGCCCATAGGAAGGTGTCTGCGACGACTCACCTTCGGCCGGAGGATCCTCTGCAAGCATGAAGTGGAAATGACCAAAGTTGTATTTCCCTAGACCTGCAAAAAAACAAATTAGTAGATAACATGTGACACACATCTATGACGAAATAAAACGAAAGCAAAAGAAGAATCAGTACCTGGAGATAAACCAGCAGGCAACAAAGGAGGTTCTCGATACCTCGCAGGCCTATAGGTAGAGATGACGGAACCATCTGCTCCGAAAGAGTTCCTCAAAGGTCTCGGACCACCTGGTACCCTCCTCCTAGTCGCCCTGAAAGGATACACTTTCTCCTTCAAAGTCTGAGCAGGCATACCCTGTGGTATCCTTGCCCAATCCCTAAACCATTTATCATATCTCCCTGTCAATTTTCCCTTCCGCGAGACAGCAGGGACCACATCACAAGTACCCGTCCCTAGTCGCAAAGAAAAGGCCCCTCGAACAGCACATGACTCGAGAGTCGCCTCAGAGGCTCCAGGAAGTGTGAAAACAGAAGGGATATCCTGGTCATAGCCAAACTGCCAAGCACATCGCTGTGGACTGTAAATCTCGTGAATCACACGATTCCCCATCCTCATAGAAAAACATGCGGGTCTAATGCTAATAGCGAAGTCCCGGTACTTCCTAAAACGAAAAGTACCCAGTCTAGGACAAGTACCCGGAGAATCAGGAGCTGTGTCTCTCACGACGTACTCCTTCCCTGTTTCTTTTGGCCACCCCTTTACAAAGGCCTCGGGGCGATACTCAGGGATGTGAAGAGAACTCTGAGAAAAGAACAGATGAGCAGAAATCTGGTCGGGGTCATGAACCCTGCACCCTGCTATATGAATCAAAGCTGGCAGCTGCATCCGCATACCAGCCGAAGACACGGGTGCATAACACTTCTCCCAGTAGATGAAGAACCATCCATGTAAAATATGGACAGGTATGGCTACATCGGCATATGAAGGATCCCTCGATGAAGTCAACTCCCGCATAGACCTATAAAGGTTCACCAGAGCGGGGATGGCCAGTGCAAAGCGCTCACCGCGAGCCAAGGCATTTGCCACTACAAATACCCCAGGGCGAATATACCCAACAGGCTCAAAGATAACCAAAAAATAACACAGCCACCAAGCCAGATAGGCTGTCAACACCGTCTCGTTATCCAATGAAAGGGAGGAGATATCAGAAATCTTCACCTGACGAGAAGGCACAAAAGTCTTATCGAGACCCTGCACAACTGACTCTAAAGGGTCAGCAAAACCTGTTGCCCTACGCTCCGAAACCCGGTCAGTGAAGTACCGGACCCAGTCTTTCAAAGGAACATCCCTGCTCAGGCCACGGCGAGCACGAGACGTAGCAATCTCGTAATAAATCCGGAAAACAGTTCTGAGAGAATCCGGATGTAAAGTGGAACCATGACGATCAGGCCCATAAAGCTCTATCTCAGGAGGTACCCTCTCCTCATAATACAGACCCTCAACCGGGACCCCCATCAAATGAGCCATCTGCTGAAGATTGACAGTGGCATCACGATCCTCTAACACAAAAGTGTTATGCACATAGTTCCAGTTCGAGGCCATGGCTCGAAGAAGGTTGGGGCTCCATGAGTACTCAAATAACGCAAGAGTCACGCCTCCAAATATTTTCACCTTCTCCAAGTCATCACCCATACAGCACATAATGCAGCGAGTCCACTCGGTCTGACCAGGACTCCACTCCAGACCTCCCTGGACCCTCAAATGCCCAGGTAACCAAGGGGCAACACGACCCTCCATCATCTCAACACTCAGTAGATGAAAGTCCGAAGAAAAAGTACTACGCCCAGTAGGACCCAGGAAAAGACCCTCAAAACTCTGAGTAGGAGCTACGTACCTGTCACGTGTCACGGGACAATGAGAGTCGTATGCCCAGGCTCTGCGCTTCTCTATACGAGTAGACGGGTCAGCTACTAAACGAGGAAAATGATAGCGAGGCGGCAAAGGTAGGCGATCATGCCGAGCCAGCAAACCATGAAAATTATCCCTACCCTGAAGGATTCTCTTTCTCCACTTGCCATGAAGATGCTTGTAGGTCCCTTCAGGATCCAAGTAATTGTCTATATAGTCGGTAATAGCCTCATCAGAAGGGCCATAAAAGCCGGTCCTGGTAAAGCCGAAGCGTGGGACAGTGCTGTAAATCTCCTCTACAGGACCCATAGTCACCTACAAAGACACGACAACAAAAATAAGCAAATGCCAAACTCAACTCTGAAAATAATAATCAGGAGGCTGGGGGCACCAGAGTAGACCGTTCGGAATCATACCTCACGCTCCACTCTGGTGGGGGGCATTTGTTTGCCTCCAAATTTTGCCATGTGACAAATTATCAGACGTCAGCAAAAAGACCTGCAGAAATGGAAGATATTGCATGATGAAACAAAAATTCATAAACAATGAAAAAAAAAAATCACAGACAAGACGATGAAACCTACAAATATATAAAATAGTTAATTAATCGATTAAGTTATGTGAAATATGCCCATGCTCGCATAATTAATTAATTAATTAATTAAATATATAGAGGACCAAAAGAATTGTGTAAAAGGTGCACACCATACACTTTCCTAAGGGACTCAAACCAAAACCCGCCAAATTACTAAGCAATTGACTAATTAATTAGATTATGTGAAAAATGCCAAAAAAACTCGCATAACTAATTAGTTAATTAATTATATTATACAAAAGAAAAGAGATGGAAATTGTATGATGGTCAAACAATATACAGTTTCTAAAAGTTTCATACCAACCTCCACATCAAAGACCCACCAAATAGTTTGTTAATTAATTAATCGAAATTATGTGAAATACGTCGGTGCCCACATAATTAGTGAATTAATTAATTAATTAATTATAAAAAGCCCTAAGAATGAGAACTGTACGATGGTTATTCATTGTGCATTTTTTTTCTGAAGGTTCAAGTCAAATTCCATACTAAATCCCCACCCGTCAAATGTGCTTAAAATTGAGCGCTATGAAATTCCAGTATATAAATGGAATCCAGTATCATAACAAGTACAATGACTCTGCACCAGAGATAACTAAACGAGTACATTCCTGTAATATGGGCTCATTACCAAATTGGATTTGCATATTGGGTAATTAGAAAAGATTAAAACTTAAGCCTATGCCAATCATTTGAAACTGGCCCGTTCAATCCAATCAAAATATGGGCCTTTATCAAATTAAACTAAGCCCAATCAAACTTGGCCCGTTCAAACACAAACCCGAATTTTTTTGTGTCGGGTCGGGACTCATGCGCAACACCCGACTTAAGCTCATCGACATGGATCAAACAGTGCCAAGTTGACTTGGTTAAACCCGACCTGGGCTTGACACGTGTCCATATTTCATTGGCTCTCTCCGTGGGCCCCCTTCCTTTTCCATTAATGGAAAAAAAGAAAAAAAGAGAGGGAAGGACAATACTTACCTGCAGAAGAACTGCAATGGAGTCACTGGAGATCCACACCTCGCCGTCGATGCACGTCGCCGCAGCTCAAACTAACCGAACCGCCGTGAAGGGGACGTCGCTACGACCCCAACGAGATCAAACACGGTGGTCTTTCGAGTCTGCAATTTGGAAAATTCGAAGAAATTAGCGCCTGGGTCGCTAATTGGGGAAATTACTGAGGCAAAATTAATAGAGAGGAAGGCAACCGAATGACCTGAAAAGCTTCTCTGGAGCATGAAGAGGAGGATTTCAGAGTCAATTTCACTCAATTTGGGGGAGGGAACAGTTATCACCTTCCGCCATTGATGAAGATGTTAAGCTCGGTGAAACTAGCTTTGTGTGGCCTCCTAAATAAAAAGGAGGAGGTGGGAATGTCCAGCAGAGCTCAAAGTACTTCAAAAGCAGTATAAAATGAATCACAGGGGTGTGAATTGGCGACAGCCAAAACTTCTCCATAACTGGAGGGGTCCAGTAGAGAAAAGGTGAAGCATAAGAATGAATGGAGAACATTGTTTTTCCGTAGCCACAGCCTACCATCTGAAAAGGGAACCTACGACTGAAGAGGCGCCTGGTACATGTACTATGTGGCACGAGAAAGAGAACCTTGGCATTTTCTCTTAGCCGTTTGATGATAATTGATCTGACTTACTCAAACAAAAGAAATCTGAGAAGAATTGAAGTATGCAGAATGCATGTTCGAGGTTCATCTGTACCCTTGATTCCCATATCAAGGTGGCAACACAATCAGTGAATGGTAGGATAAATCCATTGTGTGCTTCTTCTGTTGTATGCTCATATACGCCCAAGTATGACTGAAGAGAGACTCTCCCATGCATGACACCTCGTCTGTCAGGGGCATATCAGGTATTAGAGGGAACAGACAAGAAAGTTTTCAGTGCAATTGAAGAATTATAAGGCATCATTACCTATTTTGCCCCCAGCTTGTCTTTGTGCATAACTAAAACATAGATTGTTTATGGCCAAAGCTGCTGGAAGTTCTCAGAATCGTAGAAAAGAGGATATGAGAGACAATGCCGCAAGTGTATAGTCACACAGAGAGCCACAGTGCACCATACAATTCCTTGGCGCCAGAGATGGGGGATAGAGCATATACCACCCTCAACAGCAAACAGCAAAAAAATTCAATAGCAGTTTATCCAAAGTTCAGAAGAATTAGTAGTGGAAATAGGATTAACTGTGAACAAAACTGAAGGGCAGAAGAGGAAATTGGGCAAAGAAATACTGCCTAACATTCCTCTCCATCTCTGAGTCATGCAAAATAACAATGGTTATAGCCCAAGGATGATTCAATTAACCTCACACAAATCTAAAATTACTTGATGAGATTAATACCTGACTATGGGAAACTTTCCTGTATGTAATCTCGTAGCCAATTGGTTGTACACAAGGTTACACCAATGGTCACTACAGAAACTGTTAATTAAGCAAAAAAATTGGAGAGAATCAAAGAGATTTCTTAAGAGTCATCAGATATGCACAGCTAGGAGCATGGAGGATACCATGTACTAAGCCATCCTCTCCACACACAGCCTATGATGGCTTAGATGCATGCCACCTGTCCTTGCCAGCAGCTGGCGCCAGCATACTCCTTCTCCAAGCATATCCAATGGGATGAAACAAAAAGAACATGTCCCACATGTCATACAGTTAATGTCACAAGGCCCCACATGTCATAGTGGCAAAGGATGAGTCAAGACAAAACAATTGAGGCGGTTTGTCACCAGTTAATCACAACCCTCCATCATGTTTTGAGAACATCAAAGAATGCCACATGGCACCAGGAATTGAGCTGAAACCCTAGCTCAGCTGCCTATAAAAGAGAGAGAAGAGGCGCCAGAAGACCCCCCCCCCCCAGTTTTTGATATTTTCTTAGTCGACATTTTGTAACTTTGCTTTAAACAGTAAAGGTAAAGAAAACCATGTATTTACTGCCTTTAATAAAATTTGTTTAAAGAAATATTGTTCATCTTTCTAATTTTCTGTGTGCACTTTATAACCAGTCATATTGTTGATACTACACCTTTTTTTTTTAATTCTCAGAAGAAAGCTTTAGAGGGGGCAGCTTGATATTGAGATTTCTTTTTCTTTCTTTCTCTTTTCTGTTCTTCCTTTTCTTTTCATTTGATGCATCATAATCATGTGTAACATCTAATAAGCAGATTAGTGATATGTGCCCCTGAGTTTCTTGCCTGTGAGCAGGTACTTGGGTGCATGTATGGCTATTCTGGTAAAAAAATGTGCATAATGTTGTGTATAATTCTTAATGTCTGGATTAGTTGTAAACATGTTCAAATTTCTTGCCTATGAGCAAGTATTTGAGTATGTACATGACTGGTTCCAAAAACAATAAACATCATAAGTCATATGTCATTTGCATGAAAAATAATCATCAAATTAATTATGGATATGCTCAAGTTTCTTGCCTGTGAGCAAGTACTTGAACATGTACATAACTGGTTTGGTTAACTGAGGAAGTTGTCTAAGTCACTCTAAGTGTATAATTGAACTCTAGTGCTCCATTATGCATATGTTTAATTTCAGTCAATAAAAGGGACTAAAGTGCATATTAAGGTCAGAATAAGTTCATGACATGGGGAGGTAATTAAAGTCATATACATTTAACCAGGGGTATGCTTATAAGAAAGTCTCCAGAAGATATATATGTATACATTAATAATGACAGTGATAAGTACTTTGTTTTCAGTGAATAAGACCACATATTAAGTATATGCATATATGTAGAGCACATGCCCAAATGAAATGAGATTAATGTACAGGGTATAATAAAAATAAATAAAAGTCTTGTATTCCCACTTAAGTGTATTTAGTGTATCTAGAAGAGTATCACTGCATATATGACTAATTCCAATAGAGAGGAGGGGCTAAAATGCACAGTAAAGTTGAAGTCAGTCTTTAGAACAAAAGTCAATTAGATTATATATCTCATCAGGGGTACGTTTATAAAGGAAAGTTTGGATAAGAATGTAAAATATGTCATGAATCTATGAATAAAAGGGAGAACATAGGTAAGGGAGCAACCGTGAGCTGGTTTAAAAATAGGCATATAGACACAACAATGATAACAGTATGTGTGGGTCTTAAATCCATTTGTGTAGCTTAATGTAAGTATTAATAAATGACCAGTCAATAAAAATGGTAATAATAGACTGGATAGAATGGAAAGGCATCATTACAGTATATTTGTTTCCAATTTTGCCCTTCTGGCCACCACATAAAAAGGGGGGGAAGAAAGAAACATGTATTAAATAAAAATAAATATAAAAAAAAATATACATGTATATACCTCATTCTATAAGTCTGCTCACTTAGTTTAAGTCTTCAAAAGTGTATAAATAAGCAATGAAGTAAGTCTGTGTAGTAGAGCAAAGACATAAGCTTAAGTTAACTCCATGAATTGGGACTTTTTTTTCAGTTCATACTTTGAGAAGTTTTCATTCAGAATTCATAAACATAATAATCAGAAAAGGGGTGGAGAGAGATGAGTAAACTGAGGATCAACAGTGAGCCCACACAGACCTACACACATATCAAGTACAGTATATCGTTATGCATTCACAACCATGTCTGATAAGTCATTGTCACTACGTATAAAACATTAGGTATAGTTCAAAATTTATAGATCAGTATAGTCATTTTGACTAAGTCCCACCAAATTGTAAGTGCCAAGCTTGACGGGGATTTTAAAATTAAATAAGGGGTCGTCTCAATTAGGTCCTAATGTTAAATAACAAATTACATGACTATAATCTTTTGATAAGTAATCTGTCCAATAGAGATAATCTGGGAAATAAAAACAGAAATAATAGCTCATACATGCATGGCACAATTAAGAACACATTGACATTAAATTATGCTAAATTTTATTAGTCTCAATTGACCAAATTGATGATACAAATAGAGTCAGAATAAACTAATCATGTACAAAGATGAACCAATTCGATGGTCACACTTTCAGATGCCTCTAGAAAGGCCCAGTCAGTGAGATGATATCAGACCAGATTAATGCTAAAATCTCCTTAAATCGAGAAGTGAAGTTTCAATTGTCAGTATAAGTGAACTGCAGGGGATGCCACGATGAAAGAAAAACCACTTCTGACCAAAGATGACCGTCGACAGCCCCAAATTATTCAGAAAATCCCTTGTCAGACCAAAACTGAGAATGGAATGAAATATCCTCAATCAAGCGACGCGGCGAGAATTAATGACACCACTAGAAAGAGAAGGAAAAAACGACTCCAGTGAACCTAAGAATGACCAAAATGGTGGTGGAATTGCCGGAGTCAACGGCCGTTGTCGTCGAGTCAAAAAGGAGCAAAGGAGGGAGACCATAGTGGGAAGATCGAATGGACTTGGTGCACCTGCGCTCGTGTAGACCAAACTCATCTTTAGTCGTCCCCAGATCTTCTGTGACCCCACTCGTGAGGCGAGTTGCTGACGACAGAACACAAAACAGCGAGTTGTTGACCAATAATAATTTCCTAAAACACAGAAACTTCAAAAATGCATTAAAAATAGCCAGAAAATCCAGAAAATTACCATAAAATACCAAAATGACCAGAAAATTATGAGAAATATTTTTCTATAACACTCCAAGTCCAAATTCTCAACCAAAAGAGAATTAAAATTAAAGTCATAAAAAATAATTAAAATTAATAATGCAAAAAAATATATATACCCAAAAATTGAATTATATCAAAATTTGATAAAAAGTGTAAGGGTATGAACCCCTTTGACAGCAGGTACTCTAAGATGATTTGGACAGCAGGTACAATTAAACGGTAATTGCCGTTAAGAACAAATTCCATGCAAAATTTCCGGGAATCTGGAAATAAAACCCGCAGCCAAAATCAAAACACAAAACCAAATTAAATCCAAAACACAAACTCAGACCCAATCCAAAACTAAAAACCTAAACCAAAAATTCAAAATACAAGTCCCTAACTTAGACAAAATCCGAAACCAAAACCCAGAAAATCATAATTGAATCCAAAAATCCATAAAATCCAAACCCAAAATACAAAACCCCAATTAAATCCAAAACTCCAAAACTCCAATTAAATCCAAACTCAAATACAACACTCAAATTAAATTCACGACCCAAACTCAAATCAAATCCAAAACCTAAAAGCCTAAACTCAAATTAAATACCAAAACCCAAGCTCAAATTGAATTCAAAATCCAAACCCAAATTAAATCCAAAATCCAGGAAAACTCAAACTCAGATTAAATCCAAAACCCAGAAATCCAAATTCCAAACGCAGAAATCCAAACTCAAATCCAAAATCTGAAAAATCCAAATCAAATCCAACTCAAAAAAAAAAAATCCAAAACACAAATCCTAAACTCAAATTCAAGGAATTCAAACTCAAACCAAATCCAACTCCGGAAAAATCCAAAACATAAATCCCAAACTCAAATCCAGAGAATCCAAGCTCAAATTAAACCCAACTCCAAGAAAAAAAGAATCCAGACTCAAAAGGAATTCAAATTAAATCCCAAAACCCAGAAGATACAAACCCAAATAAAATCCAAGCCCAGAAAATTTGAACCAAATCCAGATCCAGAAAATCCAGACTAGAGACCCGGATCTAAATCCAAAGACAATACAAACCCAGAAACAAAATTCTATAATTATATACAAACTTCCAGAATCCAAGGACAAAACTTTAAACACGTCTGAAAATCAGAATTTGGTAAATTCTAGAACATATGAAGACCTAAGTTTAAAATGTCCAAAGTGACCAGAATTTCTAAACACGCCTTAATACCGGAGTTTAAAACGTTTTATAACCTAACTCCTGTACGTCACAGGGCCCGAAATTCGACACGTCAATAGTTGACCAGAATCGACACACGTTCAAGGACCGGAACCTCTACATGCTTTAATGCCTGAGTTCCCAGAAACGTCTAATAACCTTGATTCTAACATGTCAACAAACAGACCAAAGTTTTAAACACGTTGATAAATCAAAGTTTTAAAATAGTTAAAGCTTTAATACGATCTGAATACCGAAACTTTACACGTCTATGTCCGTTCTCTTTAAGTTTACAATGCGTACAGTTTAAAGAGAACAAAACAAAAAATTGTCAAATACATATAAAAAATTGGGTTGAATGTGGATTAATAGATAATCACCCTAAATCAAACTCCGGAAGTCTTGAAACTCTAAACTGAAACTAAGTTTCTCTGCGTCATGTTCTGCATCATGTTAATCCTCTCATGGTTGCATCATTCGCTCTATTCATGTCACTATTTGTTTGCGTTCTTTAATGTTAGTATCTTTTGGTAAAGTGTTAGAATGCTAATTGTTATGCCTAATCCATTTGATTATCCCGATCTAGAGGTGCTCTTGACTTGGTTCAGAGGTAATTAACAGTAGGGGCTTGCGCCTACTGGAAAAAAAGAACCTGCAGTAAACAATCAAACTCTCGAAAGGTTCGAAACCACTTCGATACTCACATCCCTTTTCAGGTGGGTGCCGATGTCTGAGTTTTGAAACGATCGAGGGGTATCTCGTCCGCAATATCTTTTTCCCCCTTGGGAGCATCCGGTCATTTCCCCCTTCCGAGGATCAGGGTCCAAAAAGGTGCGAGACAAGTTGGACCTAAAACTTCATCATGTTTAGAACGAATTCAAGGAGATGTATGAGGAGTTGAGGACCTATTACACCACCAATGTATATCATTTAGATATTTTTATGGTTTTAGTTGATGCATCAACACGTTGGTCACATGTGTGTTTGTTAGCAACAAGAAATGTTGCATTTGTTATATTCTTAGCACAAATTATCCAACTGAGAGCTAACTTTTCAGATTATCAAATTAAAAGAATCTAACTTGATAATGCAGGAGAATTTACATCCCAAGCTTTTAATGACTATTGCATGTCTACTGGGATTATTGTAGAACATTCAGTGACACATGATAATACACAAAACGGTCTTGTAGAATCATTGATTAAAAGGTTACAATTAATAGCTAGACCATTACTTAAGAAATCTTGTTTACTATTTTCTGCATGGGGACATGCCATATTACATTTCGCAGCACTAATTAGATTAAGACCAACTGCTAATCATAAGTATGCCCTGTTGCAATTGATTTTCGGAAGAAAACCAAATTTGTCCCATTTAAAAGTATTTGGTTGTGCAATATATATTCTAATTTCTCCTCCACAACGCACAAAAATGAGACCTCAAAGAAGGTTGAAAATTTATATTAGTTTCAACTGATCTTCTATTGTTAAATATTTAGAACCACTAACAAGAGATGTTTTTATAGCAAGATTTGTTGATTATAATTTTGATGAATCAATATTCCCAAATTTAGGAGAAGAAAATTAAAAGCTGGATAAATAAGTGACTTGGAATTCATCATTATCTTATCTTGATCCAGAAGTGGTCAATGTGAACTTGAAGTTCAAAAGATTATAACCTTACAAAGAATTACAAATAAATTGCCTAACACATTCACGGATATAAATGGAGGTACTTAATTACATATTTCAGCTATAAAAGCACTTGCTTGAATAGATATTACAAAAGTATCAAATGAATCTAATGAGCGTAGAAAACGTGAAAGATCAATTTGTTTTAAGGATACAAATCCATGTAAAAGAAAAGAGCAGAATAAAATGGTTGGTACAACCCCAAAAGAAAACTCTTTTAAGATACCTGAAGAAGTTGATAAAATCTTATAAGAGATTTATGAAATTCCAGAAGAAAATAATGACATTCCAAAAGAAACTCAAACTCAAAAAGAGGTTGGTGAAGTTCTAGAAGAAACTGAAGTACCAAATGATTATGAGATTTTTATAAATTATGTAAAAAAAATATAACATTGAATAGGGATGAAACTCAAGTTGATGAAATTTTTGCATTCTCTTGTAGCTAGTGATGTTATAAGCGAAGAGGATATTGTGTCAAAAATCATACAAAAATCTAGGCAAAGAAATGATTGGCCTAAATGGAAAGATGTCATACAAACTGAATTAAATTCGCTTGCTAAACGACAAGTATTTGGACCAGTAGTCCAGACGCCTAAAGATGTTAACCTTGTAGGTTACAAATGGGTATTTTTTATTAAAAGACATGAAAAATTGAGATTGTGAGATACAAATGAAAGCTAGTGGCGCAAGGCTTTACACAAATATATAGAGTTTATTATGAAGAAACGTATTCACCTGTAGTGGATATGACAACTCTCAGACTTTTAATAGGTCTCACAGTCACAGAAAATCTAAAAATTCAATTTATAGATGTTGTCATAGGCTATCTATATGGTTCACTTGATAGTGACATATATATGAAAATTCCTGAAAGATTAAAATGTCCGGAGCATATAAATCAAAGCCTATAGAAATGTACTCCATAAAATTGAAAAAATATTTATACGGACTAAAACAATCAAGTCGAATGTGGTATAATCGATTTAGTGAATATCTTTTAAAAGAATGATATAAGAATAATATAGTTATTCTGTGTGTTTTTATTAAGAATAATATCTTGGTTTTACATATAAGAATAATATCTAGGTTTTGCAATCGTTGCGGTGTATGTATGTTGATGATTTAAATATTATAGGATCTCCTGAAGAGATTGAAAATACTGCAAAATTGTTGAAAAAGAGGTTTAAAATTAAAGACCTTGGTGTAACTAAATTTTACCTCGGCCTGCAGATCGAGCATTTAAAAAATGAAATATTTATCAATCAATCAAATTATGTAGAAAAAAATTCTTAAAAGGTTTAATATAGATAAAGCTCATTCTTTGAAATACCAATGTTCGTGCGATAGTTAAATGTAGAAAATGATCCCTTTCGTCCCCCAATAAAATGATAAAAAAGTACTTGGTCCTGAAGTATCATTCTTAAGTGCAATTGGATCATTATTATATCTTGTAAATAATACAAGACCTGATATTGCATTTGCTGTAAATTTATTGTCAAGATATAGTTCCAAACCAACCTGAATACATTGGAATGGAATTAAAGCTATTTTCACTATCTTTGCGAAACTCGAGCTATGAAACTATATTATCAAAAGGATATAAAATCTAATTTAGCAGGATATGCAGATGCAGGATATTTTTCAGTTCCATATAAAGCACGATCTCAATCAGAATACATATTTACTTATAGTGGAGCTACGATTTCATAACGATCGACAAAACAAACTCTAATTACTACATCATCATATGATGCTGAACTAATTACTCTCTGTAAAGCGAGTCGAGAATGTGTTTCATTAAGGTCAATAATTCTACTATATTCAAGAAGATCCTACTTCAATATATGAAGATAATGCAGCTTGCATAGCACAAATTAGAGAATGATATATTAAAGGAGATCGAACTAAACACATTACACCGAAGTTCTTGATATCTCATATTTATATATGTATTTTGATCGTACTTAGCCTTTAATTATTGATCAAACCATTATAAATTGCCTCATAAATTGCTGTGTTTTTTTAGATTTCGGTACTGCCGTTGCTTCTTGTTTTATTTTGTAGAATTCGTGTAAATTGGACACGAGACATGACTCATTCCATGGGTCAAAGCATATCGGACATCACGCATGGGCCTCATTCTCAGCCCATTAGACGACTTAGATTAGCCATTTCGCACCGAAATGATTCCATTTCGGTCCGAAATGCGTTTCGAAAAATTGCGTATTTGGTAGTTTTCGAAGAAGGAAAGGTCCAAACCGCCTCTCTTTGTCCTAGCCGCCTCCTGTGAGTATAGATACGCGTCCCCTGCCTCCTAAGAGGGGGACGGACCTTCCACAATGAATTTTCACCTCTCGTTCCATTGTTTTGGTTCTTTCCACGGAATTCTTTGAAGGACAGCAAGCTCTTGATGGCGACGGCTGCAAGGCAAGCCGCTCTCCATCGATTCCTTGCCCTAGACCAGCGAGTATTTGCGTAAAGGGACACTTCGGTTACTCTTTTATGCTTTTATCTTGTTATTCTATGGCTTGTGTCTTTATTATTTGCATGATGTTTATTGTTGTTTGTGTTATGAACATGTTAGGCTAGATTTTATTATGTCTTAGGGGTAGTTAGTAGATTAGTTTGGTATTTTGTGATGTCTTGATGGATTTATGATATATTATGTGATTTATTTAGTTGAGAAATATTGTCTATGCTTAGTTTAATTGATTGTTTGCTTGAAAGTTTACTTGTTAATGTCTGCAGCGTTAATAAGACACAAATTCGACCAAACCTTTAATTGATTAAGTATTTGAGGTAAGCCAATCGCTCGAAAGAGGAGGTTAGTTTAACGACCGAAAGGTGTAACTTTTATTGATCTGAAAAGATTTTAAATACATCTGGAAATCCAACTAAATATTCTTAAATTTTTAAAAACCAAAACGCGACGGCTGATCAGGTTTAGTTATTAACGTGGTAAAAGCCGGTTCCATACCAAACCAGAATCAAAACGCGACGGCTGAGGTTAGGGTTTAAGTCTGGTCATCAAGTAACCTTCATATAGTATCCCATAAAATTATCAAGTCAAATCAAGAGGTCTAAAGCAAGTTTTTGGACAAAACAGCATAGATTTCGGTCCGAAATCTAGGCATTTCGGTCCGAAATAGGCTTCTATCCCGGTAAAAATCGTAGGCGAAAGTGCTTTGGAGCCAAACTAATCGAACACGTAATCCTAGGACATATTTTTGCATCTGTTTGAGTCAAAAGAATTTTAAAAACCAACAAAAAAATATTTTATTATTTATTACTTACTTTATTACTTTATTTTCACTATATTTTACTTAATTGTAACTTATTCCAAAATTTATACAAAAATCATCTCTCTAGATTTTAAGAACGATTAAGTCCGGTACTCAACTAATCCGTCCCTGTGGGTTCGACCCTTAGCTTTACCAAATGACTAGTGAGGTAATTCTTAAGTATAAATTTATTTGACCTAGGTTTTGAAACCTTCATCAGCTCTTCTTAGCACATGACCTACAAAAGGATGGTATAATACATGTTCAAAAAAATCAATCATGCAATAACTTGGCTGATCTATTTACGAAGTCTTTGACAACAAGAATTTTTAACAACTCAACAAGAAGATTGTGTGCATCGACTGAAGGATATCCAATAATATCAAAATGAGGGAAAGCATTATGTCCATCCACCATATTTTATATTATATTAATCTTAGTTTTTACAATAAGTTTTAGTTAATGGTTAAAATTAATACATTCTTGTTCTTTGTAATTGTGCCCAAACTATGTATTAATCTTATTTTTATCTATAAATTTTAGTTAATTACTGAATTTATTTTTTTTGTTAATGTGTTCGGGCTTAAAATTAGGCTGGATCCATCCCTATTCCCTCCTAAAATAAAGTCATTTGATGTTTTTACTGTGTACATGAGATGCTTTTGAAATATTTAGTTACAATCTTGCTTCTCATTATCATATAAATAAAGTCTTTTGTGTATTGAGTCAAATAATGTTTAAAATTTTTAAAATTTCACTTCTTTGACATACACAAAATCCCAACAGATTGCACCTGGATTTGGTACTCCATAATTAGTTGAAGAAGTACTTGTATGGGCTGAAACAATCTCCAAGAGCATTGGTTGATTGATGCAAACTTGCATTATGTGGCATGCAGTACAAACAGTGCAATTAAGAACCACTCTATATTTTACAGGTACTCCAAGTCATATCACCATCCTTGTTGTCCACGTTAATGATATTTTGATCATTGATGTATCACCATCGATCCTTGTTATCTATATTGATGATATTTTGATCTCCAGGAATGATGCTGAGGAGATCATGAGGCTAAAAGGAAATCTTGAAAAAGAATTTGAGGTCAAGGATTTGGGTAATTGAAGTATTTTCTCAAAATTGAAATTGTTAAGTCGAGAATGGACATAATACTTTCTCAAAGAAAGTACACCCTAGATCTTCTCTTAGAGACAAGGATGATGGAATGCAAGGTTGCCCCTACTCCTAACGAGCTCAAAAGTTATATGCTGAGGGAGGTGACTCGGTAGATAAGAAACAGTATAACAGACTAGTTGGTCGGCTCATTTATCTATGTCATTACAAGACCTAATATTGCTCATATAGTAAGTGTGATGAGTAGATATATGCATGATCCCATATAACAACATATCGAGGATGTTCAGAGAATTCTCACATATATCAAAGAAAGCTCCAAAAAGGGGCTTCGGTTTAGAAATCATTGACATCTAAGAGTTGAAGGTTATTGTGATGTTGATTGGACAGATTGGATGATTGTAGACCCATCACAAAATATTGTGTTTTTGTTGGAGGCAATCTTGTGTCTTGGCGAAGCAAGAATCAAGGAGTGGTGGCTAGATCTACAGCTGAAGTTGACTATAGGACTGTGACACTCAGCTTATGTGAGATGATGTGGGTGAAAAATCTCATATCCGAGCTACAATTTTTTCAAGGAGAATTTGTACAACTTTTGTGTGATAACAAATTAGATCACACCAAACATGTGGAGATTTCGAAACATATAACTTTTTATAACTTTTGTGTGATAACAAGTATGATCACACCAAACATGTAGAGGTTGATTGTTTCTTCATTAAAGAACAACAGAATGATGAATCAAGAAAATAGTTAGCTTATTGTCTAACCAAAGGCTTAGATACAAGGAGTATGGAGTTTTTTTATAACAAAATAGAGATGATTAATATTTGTCATCATCTATCTTGAGAGGGAGTATTGAGTTATTAGTATGTTTTACAAGAAGGTTTACAACATTTACATATTGGTATGATAATGGTAAGATTATACACTTTGCATAGAAGAAGTGCAGGTGTTAATGCTCTGGTGTTACTTCGTGACACTAGATGGAGAGACAGTAGAGCTGTTATAAGCTCTATGGAAATGGATTTATCATCTGGAACTCAATTAGCATATACTGCTCCAGATATAACTCTTTCCATTCATGATTTCAGGGATCACATACAGTTAGTTATCTAAACTCATGGATATGAAGGGTGGCAAGGCGGAGAGAGTAATTTATTGCTCTCTAGATCTCTGATAGGAAGGCTATCTAACACCAGTCACACAAATTTCAGATATAATGTCCAGAACGTGGCCGACCATTTAGCTAGCAGAGGAGTTCGTGCTATCCCAGGCACACCAAGGACAACCGAAGAACTCCAAGAAAGACAATGGATCATAAGACCTGCGATTATATCAAGGGTCTAGATCCCGCAAGATGCGAACATTCATACTAGAACCGATGGATCATTATCCATCAGATTTGCGAATTATTCCGCAGCTGCACCACCAAATAATGATATCCAAAGGGGTACAGCAGATGAAGAGGAGTTAGAGCAAGAATCAATTAACTTGCTAACTCCAGATGAGTATTGGCCATGGGAGATAAACGAAGAATTTGGTGAATTACCTGAAGAATTTGATGAGCTACCTGAAATTCCTGAAAATTGGCCAAATGATGAGACAATCCTAGGAGCATGGCTCACAAACATGCTAAGACTAGAAGAACCAACGATCGAATACCTAGAGCCTATATACCCATATGTATGGTGTGATCAATTTGATGACACGGATCCCATTATCCAATTCATTTCTGAAGAAGTCAGTTGGGCGGAACTAGTAGATAATGAACAATACTGGCATCAAGATGAACAAGCATTGATGATGACTTGTCAATGGGACGAGTCCGATGAGGATGAATCGGATGAATTAGAACATTTCCTTAATGCTCTACATTCACCAACTGAACCAGACTTACTCAGTCTGCTTGTGGAACAAGGTGGGAAGGATTGCGGCCTCCCCCAAGTTCCTCAAGCATCTGTTGAATCTGAGATCAGATGGGATCCTGAACCATCCGAGTCAGTCTATGTTTTGGAGGATATGGAGTATCCACTCCTAAAGCAATTAGTTCAAAAGGAGTCGGTTTTCTCTACAGCCGAGTCCTCAATCACACGGATACCTCCAGAACCAATCATGGGTCCAGCAATGTACCCACCAGCATCAAGCAGTAGACAACCAACAGGTCTACAAGTGCCAGAAATACGTGCAAGATTAAACAATATCCGAGGAGGGTATGCAAACCAAATGAATGAGAGATACAATCTCCCGTCAGCACGAGCAAACCAAGGAGCCATTCTGGTTTTACCAGAAGATATCGGGCTCTATGAAGATGTATTTTCTAGATGGGAATCAATCACTTTGAATCTCATCAATGAGCGAAATTGGGCAGATAACAGAGCCAAAGTAAATTACATTGAAAATTTACTAGGCGAAATAGAAAAGAAAATGTGGATTCAGTGGCGCATGATCTATAACGCCGAATATGAGGAACTAATAAACATTGCTGATGACCCTCAAAATGTGTTATCACAGATCAGGCGAATGTTTTTAATGGAAGATCCAGCAACAGGATCAACCGATGAGCAAAATAGAGCTTACCAAGATTTGGAAAGACTTTCATGTAATTATGTCAAAGATATATTTAACTATATCAATGACTACAAAATTTTGGCGGCAAAATCAGGAAGGATGTATGTTTCTGAGGAACTTTCGGTTAAGTTTTTCAGAAAAATGCCCCCAATATTAGGAAATGAGATAGAAAAGTCATTTGCGGAAAAATATCCCGGAAATACAATCGGGGTGATGCCAAGAATTAAGTTCACATATGATTTCTTGGCTGAGCAATGCAAAAAGGCTGCTCTTCAACGCAGTCTTAAAGATCTGACATTCTGTAGTCAGATACCAGTACCTGGCTATTACCAGAAGAATAAAAGGTATGGTCTTAGAAAATCTAAGACATACAGAGGGAAACCACATGATACCCACATCAGGGTATTCAAAAAGAAGCACAGTGACAAGGTTCGAAAGTGCAAATGTTTCATATGCGGTGAAGAAGGACATTTTGCCAGAGAATGCAAGAAGCAGCAGGGGAACATTGCCCGAGCCGCTATAGTCGATAATCTCGACCTTGATGATGATTGGGATGTACTCTCAGTCGATCTGAATGAACCAGATAGCGATGCTATCTGTTCATTTTCCGAAGGGGAAGGGAGTAATGGCAGAACTTTTACTGCCAGTATAGAAAACTTGCCTTATGAGTCAGCATTTATGCTGAATACAACAAGTTCATGGCGATATAATGTTCCACTTCCCAAGGAAATGGAGAATTGTACACATGAGTGGGAAGACAATTCGCCAATACCTGCCGAGCACATCAGATGTAAAATCTGTAAAGATGTCACAAACCAGAAGATGCGAGCGCATTGTGTAAGATGTTTCTTAACAGTGTGTCCTATGTGCTCAAGATTCCAATTAGGGAGACAGTTGATAATTCAAAAATCTACACTGCAGTATGATAGCAAAGATGCGTTAATCAGAGAACTAGTCGAGTATGCTAATTTCCTATTAGCAGAGAACCAAAGGCTAAAGGAAAGAATACTTGAATTAGAGCTATCAACAGAGATGAAAGAACTCCCAAAAACAGATAAAGGAAAAGGATTGGATATACCAGAAGGCTATGTGGAGGAATTAGACTATGATATCCCGCAATCAAGCAAGGGGATAACTATAAAAATGATGAATGATGAGTATATCTCCACTCAAGTTCCAGACCCACAAAGAGGAAAGAGAGTCTTGAATAGACTCTACAACATTAAAATACAAATGGAAATTCCAGGTTGTGAGAAGTTCGCAATACAGGCAATACTGGATACAGGAGCAACAATATGCTGTGTAGATGAAGGTGCGATACCTGAAGCAGCATTAGAACCAAGCGCGTATCCAATTCAAATCAATGGTGTTAATTCCAAACAAATAGCGAATAAAAAGCTAAAAGGAGGAATGATGTCCATTGAGGAAAATAGATTTAGAATCCCATTCACATATGTCTTTCCAATGGCACAAAGTGATGGTATTCAAATGCTAATTGGTTGTAATTTTATTAGGGCCATGCAAGGAGGTCTGAGAATTGAAGGACAGATGGTTACCTTCTACAAAAACATCACAACCATAGCAACAAAGGTAGAAGCCGAAGTAGCTTCAGCAATATCAATCTCTGAGTTAGATCTGACGGAATTGGAATTCCAAGAAATTCAGAGAGCAGTGGCATATCCATGCGGAGTAGAATCAACAAAATTCAAAGAAAAATTCAATTCACTCCTTAACAGGCTAAGAGAGCAAGGCTACATAGGAGAGGAACCTATGAAATATTGGAGTAAGAATCAGGTTGTTTGTAAATTAGATATTATTAACCCTGATATTACTATACAGGATAAGCCATTAAAGCATATAACACCAGCAATGAATGAGCAATTCAACAAGCACATTCAAGCGTTGCTAAAAATAGGTGTCATAAGGCCAAGCAAGAGCAGGCACAGAACAATGGCCATGATGGTAAACTCAGGAACCAGCATTGACCCAAAAACAGGACAAGAGGTCAAAGGTAAGGAAAGGATGGTCTTTAATTATCGAACCCTTAATGATAATACTCACAAAGACCAGTACAGTTTACCAGGAATTAATACAATTTTGAAGAAAGTTGGAAACAGTCGAGTTTTCTCCAAATTCGACCTAAAAAGCGGGTTTCATCAGGTGGCAATGGACCCAGAATCTGTTGAATGGACAGCTTTCGTAGTCCCGGGAGGGCTATATGAATGGTTAGTTATGCCATTTGGTCTGAAAAATGCACCAGCAATTTTTCAAAGAAAGATGGATGATTGTTTTCGAGGAACGGAGAATTTCATAGCAGTCTATATCGATGATATCCTGGTGTTCTCGGAAAATGAAGAACAGCATGCAAAGCATCTGGAAACCATGCTGGCAATCTGTGAGAAATGGGGACTCGTTCTCTCCCCCACTAAAATGAAGATTGCTGTCCCAGAAATTGAATTTCTTGGAGCAGTAATAGGAAATCAAAAGATAAAATTACAGCCTCATATCATTAAGAAAATAATATCTTTTGATGAGAGCAGGTTAAAAGAAAAGTCAGGAATGCGTTCTTGGCTAGGAATTCTGAATTATGCAAGGTCATACATCCCGAAGCTTGGAACAATCCTTGGTCCCCTCTACTCGAAAACCAGTGAGCATGGAGACAAGAGGTTAAAAAGCTCGGACTATGAAATAATAAATAAGGTAAAGTCTTTGGTACAGAATTTACCAGACCTTGAGTTTCCACCACAAGATTCACACATAATTTTGGAAACTGATGGATGTATGGAGGGCTGGGGAGGAGTATGTAAGTGGAAAAAATCTAAATACGATCCCCGGAGTTCAGAGAAAGTATGTGCATATGCAAGTGGGAAATTTCCGGTTCTGAAGTCTACAATTGATGCAGAAATTCATGCTTGCATGGAAACAATGAGTGCTCTTAAAATCCATTACCTTGATAAACAAGAAATTACTCTAAGAACTGATTGTCAAGCGATAATTAGTTTTTACAATAAATCAGCATCTAACAAACCATCTCGAGTTAGGTGGATTAGTTTTGTTGATTTTGTGACAGGTACTGGGGTCAAAGTCAACTTTGAACATATTGATGGAAAGCTAAATGTCCTAGCTGACTCGCTTTCTCGGTTAACGGCAAAAATGGTTTCTACCGTTAATTGCTGTACTATTGATAGACATTTGGAAGAACTAGAAGGTGTCTTGAGGAAATTGGAAGAGGCGCCGCCTAGTTCAGACTCAGAGAAATTTGTTGAGATCATCAATAATCTCAATAAAATACTCTAAAACAGAATCGCAAGCAGGCATTAGGGACTGCTGGGAAAACCCCTAATTGTACCTTAAGATAAGTCTGGTAGTAATCTACGGAAAGCTACTGACTAATTTAGATTTTCTTTTATTTGTTTGCTTGAAGAATTTATTTTCTTTTGCAGATCAATGGTGTTAGACTATCTTAGAGGAATCATTCGGGCCAAAGAAGGGAGAAAGAGAAGCAATTGAACTAAATAAGCAAACCTTTGATAAAATTTAATTAGGAAATTTCAATCCGAACAAAACATTCAAACAAAGCTACAATTTCATTCAAATTTCATACATTGAGTTGCAAGAAACCACCTTTACCCCAACTTGCATAACTCTGGCTCTGTGGGCTATGAGATATAGCTCCTGTAGCATGGCTTCATATTGTTGCCAACACATATGTTTAATTTTGTGACTAATCTCATTAGGCAATTCTCCTAAGAGATTGTTTCTTAATTTAGGGACCAAAAATGACCTCTCAAGTGTATGGACTGGATTTTGGTGTTGTCTCACCCTCTCCTCTAGTTTTTGCTTAGAAGTGGATATGTCTCTCATCTTCTCATTTAATTTTTCATTTTCCTGCTCTAGTGAGTAGAGCCGGTTTGCGAACACATGTAGTGCTCTGGCCTTTTCTGCTTTGTCATTGGCGACAAAGCCAGCGTCAAGCAAAGCTGAGCTTTTTAAAGACAATTTTGTGGAAAAATCATTTTGGAAGATGGGACAGTCATCGCTGACTGGCATCTTATTTTTACCAATTGAGACAATTTGCCTCTTTTCCCAGGCTCTCGGTTGAGAGAAACCATGGATTTTCTTAGTCCTAGCAGCATATGTTGATGCTGAGAACTGTTTTATAGAGGAAGGAGAACCTTCACTCACTTTTGCTTTCTCCTTTCCTTTCGGAGAATTCTTTGTCGTACTGGCCTGCATCTGCATTAAACAAAATATCATATTTTCTGGAAAACTTAATACTAGGCATACTCTTATTTAATATACTTAAACCTAAAATCATCCTAAAATATTCTTAAATCAAGGTTGTTTCAAACCGATTTCTCGGTAAGGGTGCCTTTTAGGGTTATTCCAACAGACTTATTATTGCGTATCAGCAATTCCGGGATGCTCATACCTTTCATTAATTGTTTTATCAAATCTTTCAGCCATACTGAAACTGCATAAAAATTCAATAAATATTTTAATTTTGTTTAGGTGCCTTCTTACTCTAATACCACAATTATTACGAACGTACGGTACTTTTCCGCCTTCTGCGTACTTATTCCTTCCTTTATCGCCTATAATATGGTCTGGTAAGTTCACGTCTCCTAAACCATAAAATAATTATTTCATATCTTACACGATTATTATTTGGCCGAAAAATTTAACAAAGCAACTCATTCATGGTAATTTTGCAAACCTCTCCTGCTAAATATTTGGCTATTAAGCTCTTTGTCGGAACAGAGCCCTCCGGCCCTTACCTGAGATGACTACTCACTAGTCATCATAATTACCTTGCTCTGATACCAAAACGGGGGGGGGCTCCCAGGGATTTCTCGCCTAACTCGGATTACTGAGAATGCTGGTTAAGAGAGAATAATGCGGGAAAACTTATTTTATTGATAATGGTTTTGTACAAGAGAGAGAGATATTGGTGGGATGGGTGATGCTCTTCATCGATCATCTGATACTTATTATATAGAGAAACCTAAAGGTATCTCATTATTGCTATGCGGGTACACATGTGTGCCCCATTGTCCATTAGCAATAGTGGATTACCACATCTGGTTCTCTTTTACACACTTTATTTCTTATCGGGAATCAAAAGGACAATAAAATATCCTGCTAAAATATCCTGGCGCGTATTTAACAATTGCGAAGCTTGTCCCCAACTTAATATCACACAACACAACCAACTATACATATGCATTCCACGTGCATTCTAACTTCTAAGCAGCATAATTAAAATCTAACAAGTAGAAACTAGAAACTATATTAAGGCTTTAACTTCTTGTACAATTATTTTGTAATTCATAACAGGAAATCTTTAAAAAAAATTTAAAAAAGGGGAAAAAGATGCTCATTATTATTGACACGGAACCTTCACATATTCTATGTACGATCTTCATTTTTCACAGCTTATTCAGGCCTAAAATTGGAAAAAAAAAAAAAAAAAAATAGAAGCAGATAACAAAACAAAAGCAGCTCAAAATGTGCCCAAGGGGGGCAACAATGTCCACGAAATTATGTTTTACCTAGATAATGGTGAGTAGACCATTTGGAAAAATGGCACTTACGGTGTTACAGTACAAAAGAGGTTTACAACTTGGATCTCTTAAGGAGTCTTGATCTTAACTCATCTGCAACAGCATCAATAAACTCTGTGGTGTTTAGATACTTGGTCCGATTAACCCTGCAAAATATATGACAAGATACTCTTTGTAAAAGACACTAAACTTTTTTTGTAAATAGTAGTTTTAAAAAACCAACATAGAGATTCTTGGTTCACGTACCTAATTATTTATTTGAGTAGGTACCAAACTATAATAACTAAAGTACCAAACAACAATTTCATTCCTTTATTTTCTCTGTAACATGAGTAAAAAAAATTGATGGCGCTAGCTGCAATACCCTTGATTTGTTCACCTTAAACAAGTACAGAAACTAGCCCAATGTTTCAGTTAGTGCACTAAATTGCACCTGGAAAACAACAAAAGGACATAAGCAGGGAATCAATATAGATATGGCCCATCACAGTTTTTTGTATGATTCATTTCTGACTTGGCTATCTTTAACCAAGAAAGTAAGTGTCAATGAAAAAAATAATAAAATATAAATATATATAAAGTTACTTTGATCCATGGATAAGGATAGCGAGATCCTTGGTCATTTTTCCAGATTCAACCACTCCAACACAGGCACTCTCAAGCGCTTCAGTGAAACCAAGCAATCTCATGTTGTTATCCAACTTTGCCCTGTATTTAAATATTATTTAACACCGCCCTTATGTGTTGACAATCAGATTTTTCAGTCGACTTGATTCAATTTTAAATATGCACACAAAAGAATACCTATGTGACAATCCTCTTGTCCAGGCAAAAATAGAAGCAATGCTATTTGTACTGGTTTCGCCACCTTTTTGATGGACGCGGAAGTGGCGTGTGACAGTACCATGTGCAGCTTCAGCTTCAATTGTCTTTCCATCAGGGCAAATCTGCAATTGACAGAAGAATAAAAATTTAAACAAAAAAATGCAATAAAAAATTTGCAGGACCCAAGTAGATCTCTTCTCTTCAACAAATTACAAAAGATTAACAATTTAAACAGAATCGAATGACCTTCCAAGAATTTCAAAAAAAAAATAGAAATGAAATGAAAATATACCAAGACTGATGTCATTAGTCCCAAAGATCCAAAACCTGCAAAGATGATAGTACAGTCTTAAGGAACTGAAGTTGAGAATTTGAGGATTAAAGAGAAATAGAGAATTGATAATATTTGAATGCATTCCAAAATATATATGAAAATTAACATTGAAAATAACTCAAACCTACTAGTCAAGAATCTAACACCCATGAGGCCATGACTCAATTTTGATCAAGTTTGTGCTCAGTGAATGAACTTTCAAGGGCAAAGTTGTCAATATTCTATGGCACATACTTAGATCAAAACATTGTATTTTAAAATGACAAGTACTAGTTTCAAATGTGAAAAATTGGGCCCCATATGCAGATACAAGAATCACTAAGTGGAACTTGCAAAACAATAAGAAATAAATTCAAATCCATTGTCTAGAACCTTGTGCCAAGAAATCACTCTGTACATCTCCATCATAATTCTTGCAAGCCCACACATAGCCACCATCACTTTTTAATGCATAAGCAACCATATCATCTATGAGGCGATGTTCATACCTTAAAACAAATAATGGAAAATAAAAGAAAATGTTAAAAAAATAGCAGTCTTTTGTAAAGCCTATAAGGCAAACTGTCATATGATTTAGGGAAGTCAAATCCTGATCCACCTTATCCAACTGATCTTAAGAATGCCACCTATGATACTAGGTCAAATTAGGTCAAGCAAGGTTGGGTCAGGAGTTTGGTACAAGTGCAGATTAGCAGATTAATATCTGATCCACCATCTAAGTTCATGACCAGAACTGACAATCAAGTTTCAGAAACAACACATAACAATTATGGGGCTAAAACGTCAATATAAATTATGACAACAAAAGGCTTAAAAGTTTTAATGTTACAAATAAGTGGTGCACCAAAAAAAACCCATACATGCTAATTTTTCAGTAATTTGCTTACTCCAGTTACAAAAAGCCTAGACAATGCTATTTTTTCAATCCCACAACTCTCACTGCCAGAAACATTTTTTTTTAAATCGAGTAAGGCAGGTGTTAGTCCTCATGGTGCTTCTATCTTTGATTAACACCATGCCTCTCCTCTGTGATGCAAACCTAGTCAACTCTCTGTCTACTTTCTCATCACTCATTCTCTATTCTCCCGTCTTACAGTTTCTGTTTAGTATATTTTAAACTGGTATTGTTTCTCTAAGCTTACATACTTGGACATTGTATTTGACGGTCCCATGAGCTCAGATCTTTATTTGAAGAATTTTATTGGTCTAAAATTCAGAATAATTTTTTATTTTCTAATCAGCATTATTCATTGCTAGACACATTTGCTTAATTTTCATTTCACAGATTAGACAGTACAAATGCAATATAGTGTTAACCACCTTTAAGTGTGTCAAAACAAACTTATACAATGGCATCTCACGAAATGTAATGTTTCACTAGTTATTATTATAAGAGAAATGCAGCATTGTCATGTCTTCTAGGGCTAAATTGAAAACTTGGTCTTCTAGGGTCAAATTGAAAACTTGGCTGCACAATTCTGGCAAAGGAAATAATGAGCTGAAGGGACTACCATCAACATCTCTCCTTCTGACCCCATCACCCATACCAGTAGCATACTAGAATGGTTTGTACCAATCCAAGATTAAAGCAACAAAGAGATGTAAGTTCAATTTATTCTTTGTAAACTTTACACTATATTGGTTGGGTTGCATAGTTGGATCTCATCCATTGCCTCCCACAGTAACATAATTTGTTTTATATACTTTTAAATAATAGGTACCATATTCCAGCTGCCTCATACTTGGACTTCCATTCCTTGTCATAGACTTCTTGGAAAATGTCTTTAAACCTATTAAATCAGCAAATCATCGAGAACTTACAACAAAATCGAGGAAAATTGGCACTTGACAAATCTGACTAAAAGATAATATACCTTCCATCATATTTCTTGAGGATAGTGTTTTTGGTACTGAGATAAAGTGGCCATTTCTTCTGATAAGCCATGTTCATTGAAGCTTGAGCAAAAGCACGAATTGACTGATTTGCAGAAAGGACAAAAGAGATGTAAGTTCCAATTTTTGGAAAGCCTCCCAATCAATAATCATATAATATTTATCACTTTTGCATCCTGTCTACATATTATTAATACTAAGAATAAAAATATTCATATGTATGTCAATTTATTGAGATCGAGAAGGATAATGGACTATGACAAAATTTGCCCCTCCTGCATCCATAAGGTACTTTTTGTAAAAGAAATTCAGACATTAAATTGAAGTAACAATTACAGAATAATTTAACATTAAAGCAAGGTGTCTCTGATATGAATAGTTATTTTAGGTTTTAAAACCAATGAGATATCCTCAAAATTTCCTCTTTCTTCCACTATAAGACCATTTGGTTGAAAAATAACAAGAACAATTTGGCCTTTATCTTCAGTTGACCTACCGACTTTTCTTAAATGCTTGATATTATACGCAATAATCAACAAAAGTACAAACAGGGATGCCATTATTAAAATGGAATTTCAAAAACTGGGACAGCTTGATATTATACGCAATAATCAACAAAAGTACAAACAGGGATGGCCATTATTAAAATGGAATTTCAAAAACTGGGACAGCTTGCAAAAGGAAAATATAATAAAATTTCTAGTATAGATTTAATATACCTCATCAGTGTTGTACATTGCAAGAGCTACTCCACCAACTCCTTTGAAGTCAAACACTTCTAGCTCTACATTCTGCTCCTTACCCTCTTTATAAATAAAGAAAGTTAAAAACAAAGAAGCACTGAAAACTATCCATAAACATGAATAAGATGAACCAATTACTAGATCATAAAATTTTCTATACAAGTTAACTAACCAAAAATTAACTTAAGCTTGCCGGGTCCTTTAGTAACTAGATCAGTTGCTCTATATTGATCACCATATGCATGCCTTCCAATGCATATAGGTTTCGTCCAACCTAGAATTAGAATATGGAAAAATCAAATCCATCAATATATGTCTTTGCAGTATAAAATGTTTCTACTAAAAATATCAAATGCTATATTCTATTATAAATTCAACATCTAGGAGTTTGATTGATTCATGAAAATTTTTCAAGGCTATTTATAATCAAATAATTCTACTTCATGCTATTAGCTCCCATAAGTATGAAAGTAATTTGTACCTGTCACAAGCCTTGGAATATTCTTGCATATAATGGGTTCCCTGAAAACTGTACCTGAAAGCAGTAATCAATATAAAAGAATAAATATTATATTTCATTAATTTTTTCTGATTTTACAGAATGTGAACAGGTTAAAATAGAAAAGGGTATCAAACCATTCAAGATATTTCGAATTGTTCCGTTTGGACTCTTCCACATGGACTTCAAGTTAAACTCCTTAACACGACCTTCATCTGTTTATTTTACAACAATACAAAAGTTACATAAGAGAATGACCACGCACAGTAATTATGCAAAAGGCCCCTGAGATACAATCTAGTTCCTGTTTCTACTCCCAAATTTGCTGGTTCATTGCATCCAGACTTCCTCTTGTACCAATCATGGGATGAATCAAATGAAGGCTTCCATCCATGTCACTCGGGTCATTACCAAAAGGAAAAGTGACTCATATAATGATAAGCATTTTGTCCATTTTTTTCATTTGCAAAAATCTTGGCTTATTTTCTCAGAATAATTATGGTGAGGAAGTAATGCACAAACTGAAATGTCTGGTGATGCAAGTCGGTGAATCAGCCCAGAAGAAGATGAGCCTCACCTCTCTTTACAGTACATCAGTCCCCACAAATATCATCAAAACGATGCTGGGGTTAATGACATCAATAGTTTAGAAAGGAAAACGAAAATTATGGTGAGTGGCGACCATTATGGGATGTTGGGAGCTTTCAAAATTAGAGACTGTACAAGAACTAAGTATAATTTGGGACCCTTTCTGCAATTCACTTCAATATTTAATAATGAAATACTATGATATAATCTAACCTGGGGTAATAGTTGCACACTTAATTGCCACATTGTATCTGAAAAAATAGATCAAGGTCTATTAAAAACTTCAAAATATCTCTTAAGGTGAAGAGACTAGTAAATTGAATTCAATACAAGGCAAGTAAAGGCAAGAGATGCAATAATTAATAGAAATGAATACCATGCAAACAATTGCATGTCTAAGGATATGCTAATAGTAATACTAATAACACTTAGTAATAATACATGTCAGAAAATTAATATATTTAATTGATTTAAGACATACTATTTTATTTTCAAATTACACACAACCATTTGCTTTATAAGTTTGGTTAAATTGGATTGTTAGAAATAATGGTAAAATTGCCAAATATATTCTCAATCATATTATAATAGTAGTACTAACAAATATATCAAAGAAACTGGTATCTGAAAAAATAGGATAAATATGGGGTATTGTCGGGAAGTACCTCAAAATGGTAAATGTGAATATGTAATATTGCAAAAATTACCAACAGAAAAGTAACAAACAAAAATAGAAATTAATTTTACACTTTACTTTAGTGTAGCTTGTGCACTTTCTATTGTAACTCTGTCATCAGTGGCATCACGGTTCGGGAGGCTTAAGTCAAAGTACTTTATGTCCAATTCTAAGAATGGAAATATAAGCTGAAATACCCATAAAACGAATCAATTATGTTTCAAATCGATATTAAAAAAAATTTTACATATGTCCCCTTATTTTGCATTAGAAAAGTAATAAGAAGATAACTAAAATTTCAGGCAGATTTCTGACCTTATCTTTGATCTGCTTCCAGATCACACGGGTCATTTCATCCCCTGTGGAAGAAAATATATATAATCATACTCTATTGACTAAGACAAAAAATGAAATAAAAATTCATATAAAATTAAATTAAAATTGCCAATGTGTGTAACATGTAAGCTTGAAAAGTAAACCACCATTTCCCACTAATTGAGACAGACAGCAAGGTTTATCAGAGTAACTAACACCGACCAAATACTAAATTTCTTATAAATTCCATCAACCTAAAAGGAACTAGAGGGACACGTGGAAGTATACTCACCGTCCATCTCGACGATCGGATTCGCCACCTTGATCTTCTCGAACGCCATCGCAACTTTGGGGAGCGAAACGGAGAGAGAGGCGACGAGGAGAGAGCCTCGGCGCGTCAATTTAACGGCAGGAGGGACCGAGCAGGAGCAGCGCAGGAGAGAGCCCATGCTTTTTTGGGAAATACCAGAAATGCCATTGTTTGGCTGTAAAGAGAGGTTTGACTGGATTCCCTGTAGCTTTTACTAGAGTATTGTACCGTGTAGGATTTCACTGACATGAGATTTATGTTGTTGTCAATTAGAAATATTTTAATGCTTTAAAACAATTTTGAGTGGTGGGTTGATGTGGAGCTTATTCTGATGTGGCCTTATTGTTGGTGTGACTTATACAAGGCATTAAAATTAAAAATATATAATAATAGTAATATGAGATTATTTGATTATTAATTTGTTATTTCCAGATTATTTGATTGTTAGGTTGCTATTCTTCATATAACTAGATTAAAGAGGAAAAGTTATTCCTCCCGATTAAATTAATAAAATCCCCATTTAAAACCCCTAAATAAATAGTCAAAGACCGTAATTACTCGTTTCCTTCTGTATTTTATTTTTTAGCAACTTTTTTCCTGTTTAATGAGTACTGAGCAGTGCAGTAAATAGCTTACATTTGTAATGTTATTATGCGTCCATTCTATGAGGCGTGTGGATGAGTCAAAAATAATGAAATAAGAGATTTAACAAGAAAAAAATTAATTGCTATATTTTAGAGTTTTCTTGTAAGTTTTTTATTTTAGGTCAATAAATTTGAAAAATTATTGCCATTATTATTTGTGATTTTCCTATAATGTACGTACATACATACACAGCCACACTGACAGGCGTACATGCTGATACTTCTGTGTGCTTTTTTGGAGAATGTACGTACTTCTGTGTTGTGGATAATTTGGGCGACAAAAGATGATGACGAATTTAATGACGGGACAAAAGGAAACAAGCGCTGACATCATGAGTGATCACTATAATTTTGTTTTTCTTCCATTGGTGTGAAAAAATTTTTAAGGACGTATAACATAAGAGTCTAATCAAAACCTAAAAAAAAAAATTTCAAAAATGGTGTCCATACTATTGTAGGTGAAAAACTAACCACGAAAATGTCATTTGCAAAAATTTTAACAATTTTTTATTCAAAGTGAAGTCGAGATCATATGCTATCCCGCAACCACTTAGTCGTCTTTTTTAGTCTACAACTGTTACACGGAATTTTAATTAGTCCAATAAATTTGGATTTTGGCTCTATCGTACAGATAATTTGGAGAACACCTTAAAATACGATTGCTGAAATGTCACTTGCAACGTCATTAGCCACTTCATTGGGAGCGAGAAACACAGTTGATTTGGAGCTGAGTAAGAGAAGTTCGCCCATGCTGCCTTCAACAAATTTACTTCCTCTATATTATTGAGGCTTAGTTGTACAAACTGAACTACTAATATTGAAAATGAAATTCCTCAAAAAAAAAAAAAAAAATATGAAAATGAACTAGGTTCGAAGGGAATGAAATCTTCTGTAGCGGATACATGGTAGCAGACTATATAGGGCCGTCCGATCAATGATGGGTGTCTCGTGATTAACATCAGAGCTGTCGAGATTCGTGTGACCCTTGAAAATATATCCGTCGAGATTACATCAGACGGCTGAATATCATTCCGCTACACTATGGCCGCTTTTGAGGAATATATTGTGGGTGTGCTTGATTAAAAACAAGGTTTGATGGAAAACATCGTATTCTACAAATAAAAAGAAAAGTTACATAAAAATCATATTTTTTGAAGGATACTTTGGGGCACCTCGAATGATCAGATTGTCCTTTTGACACCAATGTGATTTAGTTCTTTTTTATGCTTTTGTATAGTATACTGTATATTTCTTTCTGTATGTTCGCATGTGGCAAAAGGATTGATTTGCCTGTCTTTTGGTTTTAAATCATCATAAATTTAAGATTCTAAAAATTGGTTACAACCATATGGTTATGAAAATCGACTTTCGTATAATTCGTTTCGCAGAAAACAAAGCCCCATTCCTAATAGACGGTCTATAATTTTTTAAATCAATTAATTTTGTTGATATTTTAGTAAAAAAAAGTTTTAAAATAAATTTTATTTCTAATTATTTTTTTTAATAAATTTCAATATGTAGACCATATTGAATAAAATGGATGGTCCTTAATTTGGGGGAAGAGATATTTAGAAATTAGAACCAAAGTATTGACAAATTCATTACGTCAACTTAAGTATTACTTTTAGTAATAAACATATACAATCTATCAATATTTGTTTGACGGCCAAATTATTTTCAATTGCTTTGAATTTCATATAAAATCTATCTAAACTGTAGTAAAGATACATGTAATTTTTGCTTCTTTGATTTTGATTACTATTTTGTTTGGTTATCACAATTGTCAAGTAAAAGTTGTTGTAAACTCCTTCCTATTTATTCCTAGATAGTCCCTATCTAGTGTTTCAAAAAAAAAAAAAAAAAAAATCCTTCCTATTTAAATTTTCCTCTATAGCTGTTTCTGTACGAGATATTTTCTAATGTTTTTTTTCTTGATTATAATTGGACAATGGATTTATCATGTTTTATTTTGCTCCATTTTTGCGTAAAATTTATGTAAAGATATTTTCCCTCTTCGTATACCTATTTCATAACGGAAGGTTATGGTTCGAAGTTTACCAACACATAACTTGGCGTCAGACAACTGGCATTCCGTGCCTTCATGCCTTAAGGTCGTGCTTTTCCTTATTTTCTTAATTCTTTGATTGATTTTATAGCAAAATTTGTCATCTTCTTTATCCAAAAACAGAAAATATATATATATTTTTTTGAGTTTATGTATGACTGTATGTTAGTAGATTTGGTAAGCCAGACATCCACCTAATTACAATTCAGAAACATGTTTATCATGTAATCGAATCTTTTTTTTTATTTCTACCAATTTCAATTTAATCGATGCAATAATCCCTTCTTTTTCTTCATGTATCCGTTCTACGCATGGGCGAAATCAAATTTTTTTTGGGATGGGGGTCAATAATAGAATAGTTTTTACATTTTTATGGAGTTCAAATATATATATTTTTAAAAATACTCGTATACTATTAAAAAAATTTATAAATATATTTACTATTAGAACAACAAAGGATTGACATTGACACTCCATTGATCAATGTAAATCGCTCCTTATTTATATAACATATGGTAATTTTTTCCCTTGACAATCGTCGTCAAGTTCTCTAAAAAAAATAAAATAAAATATAACATTAAATTTTACGACATGTCATCAGAACTCCGACTTCTGACAACTGGCACTCCATGCCTTTGCTTTTACTTTCCTAATTCCTCGATATTTCCGCTCCTCTGTATTTATAACAGATCTTGTTATCGGCTTTACCTTAAAAAACGACGGCATTACTGATCTTGTGTGAATTTCAATTTCGAAAGCTAGAAATATTTGATAAAATTCTTCGTTCGTCAAGATAAATATTAGTCACTATGGTTCGCAGCGGTGAAGGTCGTCTTTCCGATCGAGAAGAAAATCAACATGTAAGAATTTTTTTTCTCTCTCTCTCTTTTTTTTTTGGCTATAGATTTCAAGATCTAGTGTTTTAGCTTCCGTTTTTGGAGTTCTTTTATTCGGGTGTTGATTTTTTATCTTGTGATTTTTAACTTGATCACGTTTTTTGATGTGATCTTATTTAGAAATTATTTTCATGCACATGGTTTCCCCTTTTATACTTCGTGTTTGCCAGACAAAACAACCTACATTTTTGCTTTGCCAAAATAGGACTCAAGAAGACGGATATACTTTTAGAGATCTACAAATTGTCTTAATTTCTTGCGATTGACATGATCTATAATTACGGGGTTCTTTCAAAAGTTATAAATCCTCTTCTTCTTTTTTTATGACAAATTATTTTCCTACATGCGTCTTAATAGTAACAAATTTTGGCGAATCTATGGTAATAATATTTTGAGCTATTGTCGAAAAATTATTTAGTAGTTTTACCTGTACATAGTATTTGTCATAGCATGCTAGTATGGTTTTGAACTTTTATAGAGACATCAAACCTATAGATGTTATGGACGGTCCGAATCTGTATTAAGAGATAGAATTTTGATTTTGCTATCTTTGTTTCTCTAAGAATTAATACTAGAAGCTAACCTTGAAAATATGGTTTCATATGGTCATCAAATTGTATTTCCATGAGGTCTATCTGCACTGTGATTACTCAAAATAAAGAGGTGTAATTATTTTACACAATTTCGGCTGCTGCATCAGGGACTTGGGCATCAATTTGCAATTTTTTGTATCCTGCATATTTGGGATATTATATTTTTTCAAAAAAGAAGGGACTAGGGTAAATTTTGGAAACCATCTTTTCCATCAATAAGCCCAACAGCCACTTGTCACTTGAATTAAAACCTTTACTAAGCCAGTAGGCCCCAAAAATGCCCTATTTACACTTTATGGTAATATGCCCTCGGCCCGGTATGATACTGTTAATTATTTTTCAATGAAGCCCATGGGCCATCATTCTCATATTCCGCCTCCTCTCCTCTTGGGACCGACCACAATTATCTCTCATCTCCAGTTTTACCAAACCGTATATTACCACTCCTGTCCTTTGTCAACCTTTCTTAAAAAAAGAGAGACCAGTGTTTTTGATACTGGAGATGATATGATACAAATTCGCAAATCTCTGGGAAACAACACCATCCTGATTCCTGAGTTCCTGGCCCCGTTACCTCTTTCGTTCCTTTATTTTTGGTTCCAGTCGAAATTTTTTGGAGCGAACCTCTCCAACCCCAAAATTTGGAGCCAAACTCGAATTAGAAACCCAAATTCCAATTCACCAAAACTTTCACAGATCTGAATCCGAAATCTCAAGTCTCGTACATACCTCGACTAAACCAACTCAAAACCACTAAATCGGGTTCACTAATAGTCGTACCAAAACCAAATTCGGCTTGAATTCTCCCCGATTCTAGGGTTTTCTCGTCGTTGTCGCGCTTGATTTGTGAAAATTTAGGGTTTTTCTCATGAATTATGATGCTAATAAAGAGGGATTCGCGAACGCAGATTACGAGTTTGAAGCGTTGCAAGGCGGAGGGACCCGCCTCCCCCTCCGGCGACGGCCACATGGCCGGCGTTGATGAACCGTACAAGAAGAAAATGAGGCAGGAGACGGTTCAATTGGCACCCGCCATGTCAGCATGTGGCGCTGGAGTTCAGGTGGAGGCTGTCGGGAGGAGCTCCAGGACACGAGCCAGAGTTGTTCCTTCTCGCTTTAAGGATTCAGTTCTGATCGATGGACACAATAAGGAGAAGTCGAGCTCCAAATCTGTTTCCGATGTCGCTTCTGGAGAAAACTCAAATGCAGGGAATTCATTGAATGTGGACATTGATTTGGTGCCAAAAAGCTCCAAATCCAAGTCGCATGTTGCTAAGCATGTCAATTCTTCGGACAAAGAGGAATTACGGATGGAAGAGAGAGTATCGGTATCGAAAAAGAAAGATGAGCAGACTTTGCTAGAGGAGCTGGAGATAGGGGAAGTGATATGGGCGAAGTCCAGCAAGACAAGCCCCCCCTGGCCGGCCATTGTCATAGAGCCGAGAGAGCACGCCCCGGAGGTGGTGCTCAATGCACTTGTTCCCGGTGCAGTTTGCGTGATGTACTTCGGCCATTCAGCAAACGGAAACAGGGTACGTGCAAGCTTCTTTTCTGCTTTCTTTTCCTAATGTGATTGTTTATTCATGATAAGCAACAAAACTTAAAAAAAAATAATAATAATTGAGATATTGTGCTGGATTTAAATTAATTCTTGAGCTGATTTTTGAATCCTTTGTATTGATTTTGTTTAGGACTATGGATGGGTTAAAGCTGGAATGATTTTTCCTTTTCTTGACAATGTGGACAGGTATGCAGCTAATTCTGACACTTTATGGTAATATACGTGTAAATTATTTGTGCAAAGTGGACGTTTTATTTTTTCCCTTACTATCTTCCAGATTTCAAGGCCAGAAATTGGGTAAGCTCAAAGCCAGGTTTGTAGATGCTATCGAGGAAGCATTTTTAGCTTACCGTGGTTTTTTTGAGCTCGGATCTTATTCTGCTGAGGGGCCAGAATGCAGCGAGCCTGAAGACATGGCCCCTGTGTCAAGCCATGGCGAACATGTTTGTTCTAATGTAAGAATACTTGTACTTTTCTTCTGCATTAATGCTTCTTATTATTTTTTTGAACCAATTCTTCCATGATGGTTTTTTTCTTCAATTGGTACATTTTGTTTGTTTTGCAGGATGCTAACAGAACATGTAAAGGCTGTGGAAGAAGCATTTCTTTGACAAAGAATAAGAAGTCGGAGTTTGATCAGAGCCTTTGTATAGCATGTAGGAAGGTCTGTTGCAATTTACTTCTTACCGTCTGTTGTGCTTTCAGAAGCATGTAAAATCATCTTTTGTGGGGTTTGTAAAATTAACTTAAACATTTCAATCATGCATAATTGGTGCTTGTAAACAAAAACACACCATTTTCAGGATCTAAGTAGCATGTTATTTTTTTGATATAGAAATATTCTAATGTTTTTGACAGAATATTTTTACCTTTTGTTTATACATAATTGTTTTGTTACTGTGCAGCTGTATAAGGAAAGGCGCTATTGTGGTGTGTGCGAAAGAGTCTGGTATGATACAGATGGGGGATCCTTTGTAAGAACCATTAGCTTGTTATAATTAGTTTAATGTTTCATGAATACCGGTCCTGACTAGTACTCAATTTACTCGACTTGTACTTGATAAGAAAGTAGGAGCTTTAAAAACAGTTTCTCCCAAAAACAGAAAAAAAAAGAAAAAAAAAACTGTGAAAGGACAAATTTATAATTTATTATTAGCTGTCTCCTTTTTATTTTGTTGTCTTTTGATTTGTACTAATCATCTTGTTTCGTGTGTTATTTATTTTTAGATTCAATGTGATGGGTGTGAGATTTGGGTTCACTCAGAGTGCATCAAAACTCACACAGAAGAGGTTCCTTATCTTTCCTTCTTGCATTTCTTATGTCAATATTAGGTAGTCTAGGTACCAGTATTGTAACAAGCTACTGGTCATGATTAACACTGGTATTATACAGGCCTGTTCATCAGGTTTTGTAGTGTGAATCATGGATGGGCATAGCAAAAGGTTATTGGTGGTTTGGCACTGATTTGACATTCTAATTTCTAAAGCTTTGTTTTAGTACTGCGATCATATTAATTTACTACTATCATCTTTTCTTCTTTGAAGGAACTAAGAAACATTAAATACTTCTGCCCTGCATGCATGGCAAAGGGAAAGATGAAGACTGTTTCAGCAACACCACATCCTGTTGATAATACTAGGTTAGAGCTTTCATCTGATATTTTGTTACGATAGTGATTCTTACATTATATTGATGGATAAATGAGCTTTCCTGCATAATAGGATTGTTAAACTTGCAATTTTCTTGGCATTTTCTTTTTTCATTTTTTCTGAGGGCAGGTGCGAGGAAAAAAATTTAAAAGTGGAAATAAAGGACACAATTCCTGTCTACCTTGAGCAATATGAAGGGCTATATCTGCGCAATGAGCATATGTGAGTTTTAAGCACCCTTCTCAGCTTAATTTTTTTGTCCTGAATAAAATTAATGTTTAAACACTAACAATATAAATACATAAGATAAGAGAAAGTAGTATACTCATACTAATACTTTGCTTAACTAAAGAATGCATTTTTTTTTAATCCTAGTGACCAAGCCATAAAAGGTTTCACATTTTAGGGTTTATGGAACCATAAAATTGGTTCCTTGAAGCTTAGTTCCTTTTTTTTTTTTTTTTTTTTTAATCTTGCTTTAATTGAGCTTGATTGCATTTGGTAGTTTTACCCATATGTTTGTTACTACTGATGATTGGCATCATATATAGTACCGACCTTCGCATATATATTTGTATTGTTAGTGAATGTGAACATTGTGCATGCCATATACCAATGGAGAGTTCAGATTAAATTGAGTCTTCCATTGATGTGTGTACATTGTACTTGATTTTTACTTTTTAATTTGGTTTTTATGTTCTATCTCAGGATTCTGTGCAACTGCAGTCAGTGCAATGGTACAAAGCTAACCCCAGCTAGGTTTGAGAGTCATACTGGTTCCAGGAGGAAAAATTGGAAGATCATTGTCAAGGTCAAAGGCACTGACATGAAGTTAGATGACCTGGTACACATTTCTGGAACTTCTAATTTAAAGCTTTAAACAGTTTCTTAAGTACACTTGGAAGAGATAGCATACCTTCTGGTGATGTTGGATAAATTATGTTGGTCAGGGATGGCAGTTGGTGCCCCATAAGTTCATTTTAAGTATTTCAAAAGGGTGTATTGACAAACAAACCTATTTGGCTATTCATAACTATGACAGCCAAAAAAATAGTTATATCAAAATCAAAATTTAAGTTGTAGATATGTTATCGATAATATATAATGGTTCTTTACCGAATTTGTAATATGAAAATCTGATAGTTCATCGATTGAAGCATGCCTAAAATTTTTTTGTTATAAATATTTTAGAACAATTTTAGGGATGTGGATGTCACTGTAGTCAAATAAGTTTGGTTGTCAATTGCTAAGTGGTCATGTTGCTATTGCACATTGCTGACCTGACTGATCCAAGCTGCCAGTAGTTTAGAAGTCTCTGGCATGTTTTTACCCATTAACCTTGTCTTGAAGCTGAATAGTCCTGTTTCATTGAGTTGGGTTGACCTGTCTGTTTTTAGTGAACGAAATTTTGAAGCCTACTGTTGTTGAAGTCATCTCAATTTGTGATCTCAGTTGTCAATATCTAACCGTATACATGCCTTTTGTTGTTGTTGTTGTTTTTTTTTTTTTTCTTTACTATGAGTTCTAAAATAGTTAAATGGCAAGAAACCCTGTGTTGCGAAGAGTACACAACGCAATCCTCCGATTTCAATGAAACAGAAGGTGGAGGAGTTGCTACAAGGTTACTTTTATATAATATTCATATTGACAGCTTAGCTAAGAATCTGTTTGAAATCTTCTTGTGAAAATTAAATTAATTAGACTTATATATATGGTCCAGAAGGTTTGTTTGATATTAATATTTACAATTGCATTTGACTTTATTTTATCATTTCTCCCGTTAACTTTTTAGAGCCATATACGCCAGTGCATGCAAGGTGGACTACTGAAAGGTGCGCCATCTGCCGGTGGATTGAAGACTGGGACTATAATAAAATTATTATATGCAACAGGTACCCTTTTTAAAATTTACCAGGAGCTAGGTGCTTTTCTTTCAGTAGCAATGCCCGATCTTCCTAGAAAGTAGAAACTACCCACTGTGCCACCATGACTATGTCATTCATTCAGGAATAGAGAAATTATGCTCATTTTTCCTGTATCTGAAATACTATGTGGTCTGTTCAAATTATGGTTTTGAATACCATGTGTTCCTTCAGTTTGTACTAGGTGCACTATTGCCATCCAGTTTTGGCATTACTATTCTTATTACATATTTAGGTTATTATAAGCTAGTGTTTCTGATTAGTGTTTTGAGGACGCCTTCACTGGTTCTGGTTTGCTTAAACCAGAGAGATCTCTATTTTATCCCCAAACTCATCAAGTAAAAAAAGAATGCATGGATTAAGCTCAAACTGAGCAATAAATGTCTACTGGCCTGATTAGTGAGGTGCTATGTTGATAAACAAGAGGATATAGGTTCACACCTGCATTTGTTAATATATGGATGTGCCTCTCCGTTTCACTCGTTAATAAAAATCCAAAAGCATTGCAGCCTTATTTACTAGAGAATCTTATGATCAGATCTCATCTGATTCAAGGAATGCAGATTTTTGCATTATGATGCTAAACCAGACCTAGCTGTGATTACTGAGGTTGTAAGATAACTGTTGGGAAAATTATAGCTCAAGTGTAAATGCAATTTCTGATAATCTTGGGCAGGACATGCTATTTTGATGGCATTTAAAACATAGTATGATGGAAATATTCTTGTACTGCATAACTATAATTTCTGTAATTTTCAGATGTCAAGTGGCCGTACACCAGGAATGCTATGGCGCAACAAATGTGAATGACCTCACATCTTGGGTTTGTAGAGCTTGTGAGGACCCTCAGTTGAAAAGAAACTGCTGTCTTTGCCCTATAAAAGGTATTTCAAAAAAAAAAAAAAAAAGAAACACACAGAATTTTGTTCTTATGAGAATGGCATATATGTTAATAATCGCCAGTTTATGATCTTAGGTAAACAATATTGTGATTGCATAATAGTTTATAATAACATAACAGGGGGTGCTCTTAAGAGGACTGACGTGGGTGATTTTTGGGTGCATGTGACCTGCACATGGTTCCAGCCCAAAATGACTTTCCCAAATCCTGACACCATGGAGCCTGCTGTTGGTATACTAAGTGTGCCTTTAGACTCTTTCAAGAAGGTTAATATTTTCTATTAACTGCTTTATTCATGCGTTAATCACTTTGCATTACTTTACTTTATTTTTATTATTTAATTTCCTTTTAAGAAACTGATGTTATCCAGATTTTTCCTGGTAGATGTCACATTGAGTTTAGGACCTACCTGGATCTCTCTGCCTGAAAGTTAAAACTTATCTTTTTCACTACTATTGCATCTTAAGTTTTGGGTTGTTAAGCTAATATGGGGAGTTGTCAGTGAAAAAGAAAAAACTAGAAACCTAATTAGCCATATAATCTGTTGTCATAGGTTTCTTCAATGAGAAACTGAAATGTTATTTTTGTACTTGGGTTCTCCTTTGTAGATGTGTGTGATATGTGAGCAAGTCCATGGCGCGTGCACAAAATGTTGCGAGTGTAATGTTTACTATCATGCAATGTGTGCATCAAGGGCTGGATATCGCATGGAGGTATCTTGAGAGTTTATTTATTTGTTTTTCTTTGTAATATATATTTTAAGTCAGGAGTATACATTTCTCTTAGATTGATATGGACTGCATATGCTTATGGGAGATTTGAATTTAAAAAATGTGGGATTGTTCGTGATGGAATTACAAGCTTAGTTTTCTCCTTTCTGTTCTTGCTTGGTTTAAGTCACCTTCATATATATTTTATTTATTTATTTATTTTTTTGAAAAGTCACCTTTTATAATGGCTTATATTTTGGTTGCAGTTACACACTTTTCTTAGCCATGGCAAGCAGATATCACGATTCGATTCTTACTGTCCAAATCATGGGTACTACTCTCTTTGATTTGTTTATAATTACATTCTTTGAAGACCTTTTTGGTTTAAAATGTGTTTATTTTCCTGCAGCCATGCAAGCAAGAATAATGCATTGGTCTTGCTCACAAAAGATGAAGTTTTCTCGAGCATGAGATCTGAGACAAATAATGCAAAGCTGAGCTGCTCAAGGCTTGTTAGAAGAGACAATGAGATGCAAAGCACAACTTGCCAAGAGATGGATTTGCCATCAACAAGTTCTGAAGAGGCTTGTGCCAGATGTCGTGTTTACCAGAAGAAGGACAGCAAGGTACTTATCTTTTCCTGTCATGAATTTTTCATCAAAATTTGGGTATGCAGCCAATGTTTTCAGCTCCCCTGAACTTCTGAAGTTAGAAATACTGGTAAAGGTGGGAATCACTGCCATTTGTCCTGTCATGAAACTTATCAAGTGAAGGGAAATAATTGCACATGTAGTTTAAGCCAATATTTTACTTGCAGTAGATGAAATTTTTTATATTGATTGAGTTCAATTAGATGCACACACTTTCATGGTTCACTGTTATTGTAATGAAATCTATGACTAAGGTGAGTATTATCTGTAGTTTATATATTTGTAATGTTGTTCACCATGGCTTAGTTCATAATGCTATCTAAAGAAATCTATTTCTAGCTGTCCACACGAATTATGATAGTTTATATTTCAGAGAAGGACAAGAGAGGAGGCTGTTCCTCACCGCACTATGGGGCTCCGTCAGCACTCTCTGGAGGCCATTGAGAGCCTCAACGTACATCCGGTAATTTTTTGTTTTCTCTGTGTTAGCTTTTTTATTTACTGTTTGCATGTCTGCTTTGCTATTAATTTTAATTGTTGTAATTTGACAGAAAGAGCTGGACCCAAAAAATTTCTCCACATTTGATGAGCGTCTGCAATATTTGCAGGTGATTTTGGTTGTTATATATCTGCCTGTACCTCGTTGAAGTACTTTTCTATTTTTGCTGATTTGATATGTTTGTTTAATGTATTACAGAAAAATGAAAATCACAGAGTATGCCGTGGAAAATCTGGGATTCACGGCTGGGGACTCTTTGCTCGCCGACCCATTCAAGGTGGAGAAATGGTAATTTTATCTTCTTTTACCTATACAAACACACAGGTCCAGCTGGTTCGGTTCCATTGAGTTTCAATTTTGTATTAGTCATTATGACGCTTAAGATCCATAATTAATCGTCACAACTTTAAACCAATCCACCCATGCTTTCTTTGACAGGTATGGCAGGTTGCGAGTTCCATTTATAAAAAATCATATATAAAAAAATGATGTATAAAGTATGAACAAAATACCAATTGAACTTTACTCTAGCTAACAATGAATAAATAAAAAGTATCAACATATAATATTATTCATGTATCTTGCTAATGCTATTATCTGATATAACATTATCCATACAACACTATTGATATGTTTCACTTGACATCTGCTGTCAAGGTTTTGAAAAAAAAAACATTATTGATATGTTTAATTGATAACATATGTTTGGACCTGGTCATGTTTTCACCAGTATAAGTTTAATCTGTAGCAAATATGTACTTAGTGTGTTGGTTAAATTTGACCCAATTAACCAAATAAAATTCGAATTTGCTATTTTTTGGGATGGTTCGAGCATGTTTGTTCGGTTAGGCAGATTGTTTGTAGCCACCTTTGCTGTTTAACAATGGAGGCAGCGTTGGAAGGTAATTTGTTCCAACTTTTTAAACATTTCATTTGTCAATGTATTCTAGATAATTGAATATCGTGGTGAGCGAATTCGGTGCAGTGTCAGCGATGCTAGAGAGGCACGCTATCGGGCTGAGAATAAAGACTGCTATGTGAGTTATACACTCTTTTCTTCATTTTATTTCTTTTGTCATTACCTCCAACTTTGGTTAATATGCAATTTTATTTATTTTTGTGCAGTTATTCAGAATCAGTGAGGACTTTGTACTCGACGCTACTAGAAAAGGAAATGTAGCACGGCTCATCAATCACTCTGTATGGCAGTGCTTCTACCTTTTTTTTATTATCTAATATACGAACTTCAGCTCTCAATTGTTTTAGTTCTCGGCGCTCTGATGAAAACTTCTGATTGTTATTGCTTTGTGCAGTGTCAGCCAAACTGCTATGCCAGGATTGTGACATTGAATGAAACAAACCGAATCGTATTTGTTGCCAAAGAAGATATTCCTGCGGGTCAAGAGCTGACGTAAGTATCTGTTAGGATGTATTTTTTTTTATCAAGTTTAATCTTGGCATCAAAATTATTTCTTGATTCTGTTTTGTGATTATTTTTTGTAATTGCAGATTTGATTACATGTTCAATACTGATGAATCTGATGAAAATAGAGTCAAGTGCCTCTGCCAAGCTCCGAACTGCCGGGGATACATGGCGTAAATATTTTAGTGTCCCCAATATCCCCTCCTATTCTCATTGTTGAAATGGCCATTATGTCTTACTTGCCATTCTTAATTATTTTAATCCATTCATGTGAATCCTTTATTGAATAATCAATCATGTAGATGGCTTAGAGTATAGACCTCATAGTTTTTTTTTTTTCAAGGTTTAATCCTAATTGTAAGTACATTGTTTGAAAACTGATGAAATGAAATCATTCTTTCATTTTTCAGTTAGGTTACTATTTTTTTTATTTTTTATTTTTTATTTTTTTTTTACTTTTTAGAAATGCAGCTAAATGTGATTACATTAATGCAAATCAATCAGTACCAACCGACCTTGGTTCTGCGGATCATTGATCGGACTATTAATTTCGAATTTATGTTCTCAATCCGTCTCCAAAAACATTTAGTATGCTAAGGAGAGCATTGAACTAAATTTAAAAGCAACCTTGAAAGCTAGCTCAATGTAGTGGATTCGTTAATTCAAATGTCTGCCTCATATTGCACTTCTGTAAACATCAACGCGTTACATTGTTGCAGGAAATCTAACGATATAGCTTGAATAACGATAAATAGTGCTTTTTTGTGGCATGCGGGCATGCGGCAATGACTCATGTGGCCATATAGAACGGGTTATATGCTCACCTCGTGGAGTCGTGGTCGTGGTCTCGTGGAAGGTTGCGCGGAAATGCTAAAAATAAAAAAAATGTTCTCTTGTAGTTGTAGGTGTGAATGGTGTTCTTTCTGAATCCTGTGGTGATATCCGTGTGGCCACCGTCCCGCGTGTCACATTAAGTTATTTATATGCTCGTTTCGTGCAAGGTTATAAGAAACCTTTTTCTCTTCAGATGACATTAAGCTATTTATATACTCGTTTGGTGCAACGTTATCATGTTAATTTTGCGCAACCAGTTTTAAAGAAAAAAAAAAGAAATTATGTATCCTATGATATTTATCTTTGGAAGATTCGTACTTGGTGTACTTCGTATTTTGGTACACTATGCGGTGCTTTAAAAAAATGTGATAATTGAAAAATTAGTCTGAGTGTGCGCTCTTTGTTTAGGAGATAATCTATGTTGTCACTATAAGAAAATTATTTTCTGCTTTAAATATTCTAGCCAAGATAAATGGGATCTGCATTTAACTTATTAAACTCATAGTTGTGATAAAATTTTCTTTTCCTTTACTTAACTAATCTGCAAGATTTTGTTTCATGTTTTAAGAACTCATAACATCACTATTGGTCCGATATTCTGATCTTGATGATGCTGAGTCTACCAGGTCTTGCGATAACCATGACTTGATAACATCAAGTTCGATAAACACAAGGTTTATAGATCTGGTAGATTTTTTTATTTAATATAACAGGAGGTGTAGACACGGTAGGAGATTAAATTGATGTTAAATTAAAAAATAAATTGAAAATAGAAAGTGAAAGCTAAGAAATATATTCAGAGGAGATTAAAGTACTGGACTATTATAAGTTACGGAAGGCGGTTAAACGCCAAAATAAAAAAAAAAATGAGACCGTTACTAGAGTTGAGATGTAAATAGCGCGCAAGACCTCAACAAAGAAAGGCTCCCTTCTTCTCTTTTAAAGGTCCTGCCAAACCTGCGTTTTCTTGCTTGCATGTAAGGTTTGCTTTGGTCTCCTTCCTATCGGTAAAGTTCATCAAGAATATTTCTATGACAAACAAGACAAACTATCGTAATAAAATCTAAATATGTTCTTTCGCCATGACAGGAAATAGGGAATAGTACAAGCCTACAAGTTGATTGTTTTAGTGTCTTTCATACAGTTTTTCTATCAGTACAACTCACCAACGTGATTAATTGTTGTTCTGTTGATTTGATGGAGCAAGAAATATAGTTTTTCAATGTTTAATAATCAATAAATACCTGGTTTATTTGACTAAATAAATTACAAGCTTCATTGTTGATTTTACATTTGCCAAATTTTCCAGATTCCAGTTGGGTTTCTGTTTGGTTTGAATCTCTCTTCAACTAGTTGAATTAATTTGAGAAGCTGTGAGAGAGAACCTCATGGATGATCTATGCAAAGATGACGCAAACTCTTGGCTGGCGCGCCCTCGTTTCTCTAAAACAGTCTATCACTGCCAAGACCCTTCGCAATTACCGGTTATTCCTCTAGCCAAACTCAAACTTTGGCATTCTGACCTAAACTCCAACTGGGTCGCTACCTCCAAGCCGGTCACCCAGGAAAATACCTCTAAGACGAGCCAATCTGCTACCATGTCAACTTTGAAGTCAAATCTTGCTAGCAGTCTTACCAGTGGGGTGCAAGAGGACCCATACAAAGACGACCCGAACTCTTGGCTGACACGAACTCGTTTCTATAAATCAGTCTATCAGATCCCAAACCCTTCGCAACTACCCATTATTCCTCTAGCCGAACCCAAACTTTGGCACTCTCACCTAAACTCGAACCAGGCCTCTACCTCCAAGCCAGTCGACCGGGACAACACCTCCAAGACAAGTCAGTATACTACCATGTCAACTTTGAAGCCACATCCTGATAGAAGTACCAGTGAGGTGCAAGAGAACCAACACAAAGATGGCCCAAACTCTTGGCTGAAGCGAACTCGCTTCTATAAAACAGTCTATCACCACCCAGACCCTTCGCAACTACCCATTATTCCTTTAGCAGAGCTCAAACTTTGGTATGCCAAATTAAACTCAAATGAAGCAGGCACCTCCATGCCGGTCACCCAGGACAACACCTCCAAGGAAAGTCAGTCTGCCACCATGCCGAATTTGAATTTGAATCCTGATAGCAGTCTTACAAGTGAGTTGGCAGGGGCCTCCAATTCTACGACAAAAAGAACTGAACCAGCACCCCAAAATAAGGCTTATTGTGGCATGCTTAAAGTGGTAAAGAAAACTGTCAAGAGGTGGTTCGTGGGCCCACCATCCAGAGAGAGAACAAGGACCGAAACAGATAAGTCACCCTCTAGGCTGATGAAGAAGAGCCGCTCGCTGAAAAAGTACTTTGATCGTGAAGTGTGCCAGGTGAGCACACTGGAGAATTCCAGTGACAGTGAGATTCACTAAGAAGTGGACATGTTGAAGCTGTTCCTGTGAAGACCATGCCAGACCTCTAGCTGTGAAGAAATTAGTACTTTTCGTATTTGTGGTGATTTTTTTTATGTAATCGAACTAGTGGTTCAAATATGTAAATGCATTAATTATCTTGACATATGTCTAGTATTTAAACAGTTTTGAATATGCTTGAATGTAATTAAACTGAAGTACCTAAATAATTTTCTTCTGTGCTTATTTTTATTTTGTTTGAATTTCCCATTTAAAGCTTTTTCTTCCGGTTTGCACTAGAAGAATTTTAACAACATATAAGGCAGCAACACTATTGACTTTTAGTTTCCTTTCTTGACATTTCTATTCTTATGCTTAGCATTCGTTGTGCATATTTCAGGAGTAATATTATGCAAAGATTCGAATGGGTTAAAACATGTGTAATGTTTGTCTAACTAGTTTAAACACAACCTTGTAGCTCCAGTTAGTGCTACACTATGTAATGTGCCTCTTTCATATAGGCCTCAACGGTATATCTTCGGTACGTCCTGAATACCTTGACTTCACCTTCTCTGAATTTTACATAACATCTTATAAATCTTAAAAAAAAAAATAATCTTCAAAAAAAAAAGATCTTATAGGGATATTAACTTTTTTAATTTTTTTTTGGCAAGTTACCAGTGGGATCAATTGATTGATAAAAAACCACTTTAACATTGAAAAGAGCACTTTTAGGTACATGAGAATTACAAGTTCAATGTGGGAAAAAAAAGGCCATTAAATTGTAGAAATAATCAAGTTTGGGCCATAAAGCCTAGACAGACTATATATTTCCTATGCCATAAAATTTGTCTGAGAAAATAATTTGTAAGACATTATTGTTGGTAATTCACTAATATCCTGAAAAAAAGTTAAATTGGCATGAGCGAATTAAATGGGACCCTATTTACTTTAGTATTTGCGCTCTTCTTCTAATTAGACTGATAACTGGGCCCCAAATCAAATAATGCCTTGCGATTTGTACCAGCTGTCGGAGAAGCTTCCTATTCCTCTCTGTTGTGTTGCCGACTCAACCTTGAATTCCAAGAAAGCTCTTGCTTCGGTATATTACCGACTCCAAATCTTATGTGCAGGAGATATTTTCCTAATTTCAATTTTCATCTCCAGAGGAATTGATTTGGACGCCCCCTCATTTAGTCCGAACACCCTTGTATTTTTAAAATGACAAAATTGGCCTTTTTCATTCAATTACGTTGTTTAAAACTAAAACAAATGCATACCCGTTTCATCTTCTCTCACTCGAGCCGGTCTGTTATAGTTTCCTCTTCCATCACGTCCCTACTGAGCGTCATGTTGATTTTGGTTGGGCTGTGCAAGAAATGTAGTAGTAGAGAAGGGACAAGCCTATGAGATTAAATCGGGAACAGAATGGGCTGCGAGAGGAGACAGAATTAGAATTCGGCTTTAAATAATCAAGGGTATTATCGTCAGAATAATAATTTTGGAGTGATCGGACTAAATAAAGGGGTGTCCGAACCAATTCCCCCAGACTCTTGTAGCTCCAGTTAGTGCTTCACTATGTAATGTGTCTTTTATATAGGCCTCAACGGTCTCCATCTTTATCAAAATCATGGCACAATGGCACATATATCTTCGGTACGTCCTGAATACCTTGACCTCACCTTCTCTGAATTTTACATAACATCTTATAAATCTTCAAAAAAATAAAAAAGAAAATTAGATCTTATAGGGATATTGATTTTTTAAGGCAAGTTACAACCAGTGGGCTCAATTGATTGATAAAAAGCCACTTTTACATTTAAAAGAGCACTTTTTAGGTACATGAGAATTACAATTTTGAAACAATGTAGGAAAAAAAAAGGCCATTAAATTGTAGAAATCATCAAGTTTGGGCCATAAAGCCAAGACAAGACTATATATTTTCTATGCCATAAAATTTGTGTCTGAAAAAATAATTTGTAAGACATTATTGTTGACAATTCACTAATAATATCCTGGAAAAAAGTTAAATTGGCATGAGGGAATTAAAGTGGGACCCCATTTACTTTAGTATTTGCGCTCTTCTTCTAATTAGACTGACAACTGGGCCCCAAATCAATTAATTCCTTGCGATTTGTACCAGCTGTCGGAGAAGCTTCCTATTCCTCTCTGTTGTGTTGCCGACTCAACCTTGAATTCCAAGAAAGCTTGCTTCGGTATATGACCGACTCTCTCCAAATCTTATGCGCAGGAGATATTTTCCAAATTTCAATTTTACCGTTGGACGTTGTAGGAGAAGGAAGCTTCCTCTCTGTTGGTGTTAGTACTTATACCAGTAACACCGACTCTCTCCAACTCCGTGTCCAGAAGCATTTTCCTAATTTGATTTTACCGTTGTATGGTGTGGGAGAGGCTTTAGTTTAAGTTCAATTCGACATTTCCTTTCTTCATTTCGACATTTAAAGATTCCATTCCACGCCGAGAGATAGAGCGAGAGAGAGACAGAGAGAGGAGAAGAGCTAATGGAGAGAGACAGAGAGAGGAGATATAAATGGAGAGAGAGAGAAAGAGCGAGAGAGAGGGAGATAGAAATGGAGAGAGAAAGAGAGAGATGGAGAGAGAGAGGAGATAGAAATGGATAGAGCGGGAGACAGAGAGAGAGAACGGTTCTCTCTGATTGAACTAAATTCGTTCTGAATTCTCCAGGTAATCTTTCTCTGTCTCTTGCGTATTGTTATTTGTTTTTTTTGATCTGATTCGCCTCTTAACTTTCTTTGAACCGATCGTTGGCTTTCTCGTTTTAGTTCTAAGTTGAACTCTAATTCTTGTTTTGTTTTTCATCCTCTCTCTGATTCTCTTTCTCAAATTATCTTTTACGGTTTCAAATTCAAAGTTTAGTCTCAATCCACATATCTGATGTTTTCTTTTTAAATTTTTTCTACTCTTTAGTCTTATATCGAACATCTTTTCTCCTTACCAAATGCTAGCACATAAGTATTCTAATAATATTCAGATTCCGTTCAAAATTGATTTTGCCAAAGGTTGGAAAAATGAGGTCTAATGTGATTTTTTAGGACTTATAAACCTCTTTTGGGTCTTTTTGACTATGTTTTTATAAATTCTAGGTCAGCATTTTTTTTTTGACAATTACTAGTTTAATTCCTACAAGAATTTGTAATCGAGATCCATTAAACAATTACTTAATTTTTTCTTGTTCTGGTGACAAATAGGTTGATTAGATTGGTTCAAGAATCATTTCCATGTGGTGGCAAGATGTTTGGTTCAAGAATCATTTCCTTCTGGCATGAGCCGAGATACAGAGGAAGATAGGTCTCTGTTCTTTTGAACTTTATTTTTTTTAAATTCAAATTTCAAATTTCTTGTTTTGAACTTTCATATTTGTCCATTAATTCTGTCTCTTTTCTCTGATTCTATCTAATATTATGTATTACGGTGTCAAACTTAATCCACGTCTCTGTTCTTCTTTTTAATTTTCTTTTTTAGTTTTCACCAAAGAGTTACATGTTTAAGTATCAGTTTTGTCCACACATAGCGGAGCTTTATCAAGCAATTAATTAATTTACTTTGTATTATATGGGTGCAAGATTTCATTGTCGAAACTAAATTTTTATTAGCGAAACTAAGTTGTCATAAACCTAGAATTTAGAGGTGAAAATAAATTTCTGCTGTAAAATAACATGATTTCATTCATCTATCTTAATGCACCCTTTTTAAGGTGAGAAGCTTGTGTGCGCAGTGAGGGGGAGAAGGCTGTTTGGGCAACATTGCATACCAGCTTCTTGGACGATATTGTGCATCAGCCTTAAAAGCTCAGATCAAACCCAATTCTAAATCACGACTCATTCAAACCAGGTACATAAATTTAGCTCAACACTTCTGGTAGTTTTCTTATGAACCAAGCTTGGTGATCTTTGTCTGTTTGAGGTACAATCTGTTTTTAAGGACATAAATCTTTTTATTACAGTGGTCAACATTATATATAAAAAACAGTATGTAAGACAACAAAAAGGTTGTGACACAAAAAAAAAAAAAGAGCAAGACGAAAGATAATAAAATTCTGCAAGTACAACAACAACCCCTGTCAGAGAGGGAAAAAAAACATGATAAATTATGCACAAAATCTTAAATATATCCCTTTTTATATTATTGCTAATAAAGAACATGACCTCTATTTAACTATATCATAAAAACATTTATTTTATAAAGCTTCTGGATTTATTGATCATTTGAGCTGCAAGGGTGGCGAGCTATTTGGCCGCTCCTAAAACATATTTATTGATTATTTTTCTTTCAAAATTAAGCAAAATTGCATGATGTAAATGTAAATTATTGGGCTTGTTAACACTTGTTTAAATTATAAATGTTCAGGTGAGGAACATAATGCTGGAATCAATATTGGACTTGTTGTTATAGAGTTTCACCAGCTATCTTCAGCCATCTTGAGCCCGATAAAGAAAAAACTAGCGAGGTACAAAACTGAAACTCAGCCTATTTCAAGATAAGATTTGTAATTTCGAATAAGAAACTGATGTGAAATAGATTTTTAAACAAGTTAAGATTTGTTATATGAACGTAATTCAAATAATACAATTTATTAAGGTTTAGATTTTTCAAGATAAATATAGTCAAGAATATATTTAAGTAAGACAATATAAGAAATAAATAAATATAAAAATATTGAAAACTCAAAAAATACGAAATATGAATAGGAACATGAATAGGAAATAAGATTAGAATTAGGATTAGGATTTAGGATTATGATATGGATTAGGTATATGAATAGGAATAGGAATAAGAATAGAATTAGAAATAGGAATAGGAATAGAAATATAGGAATGGAAATAAATTAGGAATAAATTAGAAATATAGGAATTTAGGAATAAGAGTGGGAATAGGATTAGGAATATGAATAAAAATAGGAATAGGAATAGGAATATGAATAGGAATAGATTTAGGAATAGGAATAGGAATAAGAATAGAAATAATAATAGGAATTGGAAAAAAGGATTAGGATTAGGATTAGGATTAGGAATAGGAATAGGAATATGAATATAAATAGGAATAGGAATAGGAATAGGAATAGGAATAGGAATAGGAATAGGAATAAGAATGGGATTAGGATTAGTATAAGGATTAGGATTAGGATTAGGAATATGAATATGAATATGATTAGGATTAGGAATAGGAATAGGAATAGGACTAGGATTAGGATTAGTATAAGGATTAGGAATATGAATATGATTAGGAGGATTAGGATTACAATTAGGAATAGGAATAGAAATAGAAACAAGATTAGGAATAGGAATAGGAATAGAAATAAGATTTTAGGACTATGTATAAGAATAGAAATAGAAATAAGATTAGGAATAGGAATAGGAATAGAAATAAGATTTTAGGAATAGGAATAGGAATATCACAGGTTTTCTTGGGTCAACAGATTTCCTCGGGGTCAGATTGTCTCGGGTCGAAAGACAACCTCGGCTTTGGGTCGAGAGATTTCCTCGGGTGTCAGATTGTCTCGAGTCGACGATTTCCTTGGAGTTTCCACAGTCACAGGTTTTCTCGGGTCGACAGATTTTCCTCAGCTCTTAGGTTTCCTCAGGTCGACAGATTTCATCCGCTCTAGATTTCCTCGGGTCAGATTGTCTCGGCTCGACAGATTTCCTCGGGTTGACAGATTTCGTCCGCTCTGGGTTTCCTCGAGTCGACAGATTTTCTCGGGTCAAATAATCTCGGCTCGACATATTTCCTCGAGTCTTAGGTTTCCTCAGGTCGACAGATTTCATCCGCTCTAGATTTCCTCGGGTCAGATTGTCTCGGCTCGACAGATTTCCTCGGGTCCTAGGTTTCCTCGGGTCGACAAATTTCCTCGGCTCTGGGTTTCCTCGGGTCGAAAAATTTCCTCAGGTCAGATTGTCCCATGTCGACAAATATATACTCGGTTCGACATGTTTCGTTCGCTCTGGGTTTCCTCGGGTCAACAGAAACTTAGGACCTGAAAAATCTGTCGATCCGAGACAATCTGACCTGAGGAAATCAGTCGACCCGAGGAAACCCAGAGCCGAGGAAATTTGTTGACCCGAGGAAACCTAGGACCCGAGGAAATCTATCGATCTGAGATAATCTGACCCGAGGAAATCTGTCGACCTGAGACAATCTGACCCGAGGAAATCTGTCGACCTGAGACAATCTGACCCGAGGAAATCAGTCGACCCGAGGAAACACAGAGCCGAGGAAATTTGTCGACCCGAGGAAACCTAGGACCTGAGGAAATCTGTCCACCCGAGGAAACCCAGAGCGGACGAAATCTGTCGACTCGAGAAAATCTATCGACACGAGGAAATTTGTCGACTCGAGAAATTCTGACCCTAGAATCCTAATCCTAATCTTATTCCTAAAATCCAATTCATATTCCTATTCCTATTTTTATTCGTAATCCGAATCCTATTCCTATTCTTACGAATCATATTCATATTTATTCCTAATCCTAATCTTCCTATTCCTATTCCTAATCTTCTTATTCCTATTCCTATTCCTAATCCTATTCCTATTCCTATTCCTAATCCTAATCCTAATCCTAATCCTATTCCTATTCCTATTCCTATTCCTAACCCTAACCCTAACCCTAACCCTATTCCTATTCCTATTCCTATTCCTATTCCTATTCCTATTCCTAATCCTAATCCTAATCCTAATCCTAATCCTAATAATCCTAATCCTAATCCTAACTAATCCTAATCCCCTTCCTATTCCCATTCCCATTCCCCTTCCTATTCCCATTCCCATTCCCATTCCCATTCCCATTCCCATTCCCATTCCCATTCCTATTCCTACTCCTCTATTCCTATTCCTATTCCTATTCCTATTCCTATTCCTAATCCTATTCCTATTCCTATTCCTAATCCTAATCCTATTCCTCTATTCCTATTCCTCTATTCCTATTCCTATTCCTATTCCTATTCCTATTCCTATTCCTATTCCTAATCCTAATCCTAATCCTAATCCTAATCATAATCCTAATCCTAATCCTAATCCTAATCCTAATCCTATTCCTAATCCTTTTCCTATTCCTATTCCTATTCCTAGATTCCTATTCCTCTATTCCTATTCCCCTATTCCTATTCCTATTCCTATTCCTATTCCTATTCCTATTCCTATTCCTATTCCTATTCCTATTCCTATTCCTATTCCTCTATTCCTATTCCCCTATTCCTATTCCTATTCCTATTCCTATTCCTATTCCTATTCCTATTCCTATTCCTATTCCTATTCCTATTCCTCTATTCCTATTCCCCTATTCCTATTCCTATTCCTATTCCTATTCCTATTCCTATTCCTATTCCTATTCCTATTCCTATTCCTATTCCTATTCCTATTCCTATTCCTATTCCTATTCCTATTCCTATTCCTATTCCTATTCATATTCCTATTCCTATTCCTATTCCTAAGCCTAATCTCATTCCTAATCTCATTCCTAATCCTAATCGTATTACTATTCCTATTCCTATTCCTAACTATTCTCTTATTAAAGTAACCTGAAATCAATCAGCGCAAAAAGTGTGCATTAAGCAAAAAATGAAATCAAGCAGGTTAGTTTCAATAGCAAGAAAACTTTGTTGATAAATCTAGGTTTGTGCCAACTTAGTATCACTAACTCAAATATACTGTAAACATAAATTCTTGCACCCATATAATGAAATAAGTAAATTAATTAGTTGATTGATCAAGCTCAATTATGCGTATGGACACAAAAACTGATAATTGTTAATAAAATATAAATCTTTGGTGAACACTAAAAAGAAAATAAAAAGAAGAACAGAGACGTGAATTGAGCGTTAAGTTTTGACACCGTAATACATAATATTAGAAAGAATCAGAGAGAGGAGACAGAATGGGCAAATAGGAACTAATACAAGAAATTTGAAATTTGAATTAAGAAAAATAAAGCCAGCGAGGTACCACATATTCTTAAACCAATCTAATCAACCAATTTGTCACCAGAATTAGCAAATTAATTAATTAAGTAATATCTTGATAAATCTTTATTACAAAGGGAAAACCTGAGGAACAAGTAAAAAACAAAGTTAAAAAAGCTTTATAAGTCCTGAAAATCAGATTAGACCACCCAACCTATACAAAATAAGTTTTGAACGGAATCTGAATATTAGAATACTTATGTGTACTTTTAACATTTTGTAAGGAGAAATGATGTTACAACTTAGTTCCACTAATTCAAATATAGTTTTAAATTTAAATTTTGGAATTGTAGTTGACAGTGGGAGTTCAAATATAATTACGAACATGAATTCTTGCACCCATATATGAAATAAGCACATTAATTAGTTGCTTGATAAAATTCAGTTATAAGTTACTGTGCGGACACACAGAATACGTATATGGATTGAGAGATGACAAATGGACAAAATGAACAAATGTGAAAAAAAAAGAAATTTCAAGTTTGAATTAAAAATAGAATAAAATAAAGCTAGTTAAGTACCACAGATCTTTGTATCTCGGCTCATGCCAGAAGAGCGGCCAAACATCTCCTTTGTACCTCGGCTCTTGGGTATGATCCTTGCACCAATCTAATCAACCTATTTATCGCCAGAATAAGCAAAATTAAGTAATTGCTTGATAAATCTCGATTACAAGTTCTTGTAGGGATTAAACTAGTAATTGTCAAAAAGAGGTTGACCTACAATTCATAAACTATAACAAAATCTGAGGGTAAAAAGAAGGGAAAAAGAACAGACTAAACAAAGATCTTATAAGTCCTAAAATTAGATTAGACCTATAAAAAATCAATTTTGAACGCAATCTGAATATTAGAATACTCATGTGTTAATATTTTATAGGGAGAAAAGATGTTTGATACAAGACCAAAGTGTGCATTAATATAAATGAAATTAATCATGTTATTGTACGGCAAAAATTTACGTAAAAGCTTTTGCCACTATTTCTAGGTTTATGACAACTTAGTTTCGCTAATAAAATTTAGTTTCGGACATGAATTCTTGCACCCATATAATGAAACAAGTAAATTAACTATTGCTTGATAAAGCTCAGTTATGTATGGACACAAAACTGATAGTTGTCAAAAATGTAACTCTTCGGTGAACACTAAAATAGAAAATAAAAAAGAAAAACAGAGAAGTGTATTGAACCCTAGTTTTGACACCGTAATAACATTAGACAGAATCCGAGAGAGAGAGGAGACAGAATGGACAAATATGAATGTTCAAAACAAGAAATTTGAAATTTGAATTAAAAAAAAAAACAAAGCCAGTGAGGTACCTGTATCACCGATCTTCCTCTGTATCTCGGATCATGCCATAAAGAGCGGCCAAATATCTTGCCACCACTTGGAAATGATTTTTGAACCAATCTATTCGACCTATTTGTCAACAGAACAACCAAATTAAGAAATTGTTGATAAATCTCAATTACAAGTTCTTGTAGGAATAAAACTAGTAATTGTCAAAAAATGTTGACCTATTTATAAAATAATAACAAAACCTGAGGGTAAAAGAAGGAAACAAAAAGAGACTAAAACAAGGTTTATGTCTTACAAAATCAGATTAGACCTTCTTGTTCCAACCTTTTGTGAAATCAATTTTGAACAGAATCTGATTATTAGAATATTTTTGTGTTAATTTTGTAAGGAGAAAAGATGTTCGATATAAGAAGAAAGAGTAGGAAAAAAAAGAAAAAGAGACGAAAAGAAGGAACAGATATGTAGATTCAGACTAAATTTTAAATTTGATCGAAACCGTAAAAGATAATTTTGAGAGAGAGATCAGAGAAATGATGTGAAACAAAACAAGAACTAAGTTCAAATTAGAATTAAAAAGAGAGAGCCAGCGATCGGTTCAAACAAAGTTAAGAGGCGAATCAGTTGAAAAGAAGCAAAACGCAATACGAGAAAGATTACCTGGAGAGAGAATTCAGAGCGGTGGATGAACTTATGAAGCTCTAAGCCAAGCAACATGACACCAATCCAGTCGAATTCAGAAAAACCGCTCATCTCTCTCTCCATCTCTCCATCTCTCTCTCTATCTCTCCATTTCTCTCCCTCTATCTCTCTCTCCATTTCTATCTCCTCTCTCTACCTCTCTCGGCGTGGAATAACAACACGCAAGAGACAGAGAGAGACAGAGTGAGAGATTACTTGGAGAATTCAGAACGAATTTAGTTGAATCAGAGAGAACCGTTCTCTCTCTGTCTCTCGCTCTCTCTCCATTTCTATCTCCCTCTCTATCTCTCTCTCTCTCCATCTCTCCATCTCTCTCCCCATTTCTATCTCCTTCTCTCTCTATCCCTTGGCGTGGAATGGAATCAGAAATGTCGAAATGAAGAAAAGGGAATGTTGAATTGAACTTATATAAAGCTTCTCCCACACCATACAACGGTAACATGAAATTAGGGAAATATTTCCTGGACGCGGAGTTGGAGAGAGGCGGTGTACTGGTACTCAAGTTCCCAACACCAACAGAGAGGAAGCTTCCTTCTCCTAGAACGTACAACGGTATATTAAATTGAGATTAGGAAAATCTTTCCTGGACCAATATCAGTTGGAGAGAGAGTCGGTCATACACCGAAGCAACCTTTCTTGGAATTCAAGTTTGAGCAGGAAGCTTCTCTGACGGCTGGTATAAATCGCAAGGAATTAATTGATTTGGGCCCGATTGTCAGTCTAATTTAGAAGAAGAGGGCAAATACTAAAGTAAATAGAGTCCTACTTTGATTTCTTCATGCCAATTTCACTTTTTTCCAGGATATTAGTGAATTATCAACAATAATGTCATACAAATTATTTTCTCAGACAACAGTACATTAATACTTGATCTTAGATAAAATAGCCACTCAATTATTTTGTTTCTAGCAAAATCATGACAAAACTTGGCACAAACTGGGACGAGAAAGTTGATAAGCCTCTTATATACGCAAATTTAATGACATAGGCAAAGCAAAATTTCTACAATTTAATGGTCGTTTTTTTTTTTCCCTATATTGTTTCAATCTTGTAATTCTCATGTGCCTGAGTGCCTCTCGTTTTTTTGGTAGTGTCAGCTCTTAAGACTTGAGGATTAGAACAGTTTATTTTAGTGTGAGTTTCTGTGTTTTTCTGGCATGTACAAGGCTCTCATAAAAAGCACATATTTTCAAATGTAAAAGTGTTTTTCTATCAACCAATTGAGCCCACCGGCAACTTATCAAAAAAAGGAAAGCTGCTTCCCTATAAATTTGTAAACAGGTAAAATTCAGAGAAGGCGAGGGGATGTCTTCAGCCCGGAAGGTTTATGTGGCACGATTTTGGCAAAAATGGAGACCGTTGAGGCCTATATTGAGAGAGACATCACATAATGAAGCACTGGACTAATCCAGCACTGAAGCTACTGGAGATGATGAAAGCTAATTTAGTAAGGTTGTTAGACAGACCAAGTGTATTGAGTTTGAAGATGAACAAATATATCTTTTAACCAGAAAGTCTGATTTCCTTTAATGGCGATTACCTATATTATAAGGTTCATGTGATGTAGCCACTTTGAATAAAAACACAAGTACAAATTTGCAAAACTTGTAACAAATAATGGACTTTTAGTGTTTGTATGATGTCTTAAACTAAGTTAATGTTCTCTAAATTATTTTACCTTATATTGTTATGCACTTTCAAGTTTTTGCTATTAATTTAATTTATATTGTTATTCACTTTATGTTATTTGCTTATATGAAATGTATAATAAATATTTAAAAACTTAAACCGCGCATATAATTAAAGAGGCGGTTCAACAGTAGAAATCAATTTAAAACTGAACAGTGCGCATATGTTGACCAGACATGAGAGGTGAGGACTCAAAAATAGAGCGCTTTTAGTTTCCTAGTAGCCAGCGAATAAATCAAAAAACATTTTTAAGAAGTACTAACATAACTAATGGTGGAAAAAAACACTAGTCTCAAACGCATGTTTGTATTACAAAAAAGCAGTGGAGCCAAAGAGATCACACATGTTTTTAGACTTTTAGCGCACGCGAATCTTTGCATAACATGACTGTCCAAAATATGCACTACGAATGTAAAGCATAAAAACAAAGCGTCAAGAAAGAAAACTAAAAATTAAGTATTACTTTCCTTATTTGGTGTTAATGCTCTTCTAGTGCAAACTGGAAGAAGCAGCTTTGAATGGGAATTGGGAAATACAAACAAAATAAAAATAGCAGAGTACTATGCCTAAAAAAGGTACATAGATATTCTTTACAAAATCAAAATTAAAGAATGAATATGTGTTCCCAGTTGTGATACCACATTGCTTTTGAATCATTATTTTCTCTCTCTCTTTATTTATTTATTTTTTATTTTATTTTTTGAATCAACCTTCAACCGGTAACTCTTCTGCCTCCTCAGATAGGTAATCTTGCCTAAAAAAAAAAATCAACTTTTACACAATTAATTACCAATAAAGCATTCAAAATTATAAAATCAGAAAGAGAGTGCTCATGAATGAACAGCTGAAATATAATAAAAGTAAAGACAACACTTAATTAAACTTACTGTATCTTCCTACCAAGTTGATAGAGAGACCACTCATGCCATAGCAATGTTAACACTGAAAAGTAACCAGTTTTCCTGCAAAGAATTTAAAATAAACAAAATATTAAAATAAAAGTACACAATGTTTATAATCAAACATCTGGAGGCTCAATCCTTTTAGTTTGCATTACCACCAACAGCAATTCCCTGACCAACATGGTTTATCCAACATCACCAGAGGTATGCTATTCTTTCCAAGTATGCTTAAGGGACTGTTTAAATGTTTATAAAAATGTGTACCAGGTCAATGCCCTTGAATAACTGATTCTGAATAACTGCAGAAAAATAAATAAAATTGCATATTAACCAAAATTGGAGGTAAAATGACAAAAGAAATAAAATGAAGAAAAGAGTGTATAACTCACATAGCAATCTTTATTCTCAGCCCGATAGCGTGCCTCTCTAGCATCGCTGACACAGCACCAAATTCGCTCACCACGATATTCAATTATCTAGAATACATTAACAGATCAAATGTTTGAAAAGTTGGAACAAATAACCTCCCAATGCTGCCTCCATTGTTAAACAGCAAGGGTGGTTATAAACAATCTGCCTAACCTGACTGACATGCCCGAACCGTCCGAAAAAATAGCAAATTCGAATTTTATTTCATTAATTGGGTTAAACTTTTACCAACACACCAAGTACACATTTGTTAGAGATATTAAACTTGTACTGGTTAAAACATGACCAGGTCCAACCATATATTGTCAATTAAACATATCAATAGTGCTGTAATACGGATAATGTTATCAGATTATAGCATTAACGATATGCATGAATAATGTTATATGTTGATACTTTTACTTATTCGTTGTTAGTTGAGTAATGTTTAATTTGGTTTTTTGTTCATACTTTATACATCATTTTTATATATGATTTTTTACAAATGGAACTCGCAACCTGCCACACCTGTCAAAGAAAGCATGGGTGGATTGGTTTTAAAGTTGTGACGATTTATTATGGATCTTACATCAATAATACGAATTGAATTGAAACTCAACGAAACCCAACCAGCTGGACCTGTGTGTTTGTATAGGTAAAAGAAGATAGAAGTACCATTTCCCCGCCTTGAATGGGTCTGCAAGCAAAGAGTCTGATCTAGGTATAAACCAGGGTCAAAAGAAAACCTTGTTTACCTGACTAGTCGTTTGAGTAAAGCAAAGGTGTCGAACCCACAGAGACGATGATGAATACTAATCTTATCCTTTTACTAAAGATGATAAATTTTTATGGTGTTTTGGTATTAATGAAACAATTGAAGAAATGATGCAATTGACTAAAACAAATAAAATAAATATTTTTGTTATTTTCTGGATTTAAAATATGTAATTAAAAATGCCTTAGGGTTCGATTTCACTTACGATTGGTCACAGGGTTGTGAATCGTAGCACTTTCGTGTTCTGACCCACCAATACGGTCCGTATTGTGTCCAATTCGGTCCGTATTCCACTGTGTAAACTCTATGTTCTGCTTGTTGATTTGATTAGTTTGTGCTAAAGGTCCATCTAGCCATACCTAAACTCTCTAGTCCTCCGCTTTCGTCTATTGGACACGGTATTTGGTATAGAACCTAGTGTTAACCCTCATCAAGTGTATTGTACCTCAACTTTCGTGATGTTGGTAGACTTACTCGAGTTTACTTGTTATTTTCTACGAGACATCTATTATAAACTTTCGTTCTAATAGAAACCTTCACCTTTCAGTTACAAGTTGATTGACTTTCGCCTTTTAACCTATCTCGAATTACTTATGCAAGTTTTAATTATTAATTTATGTTTTAGTCCTAATAAGATGTGGCCATTCATCCATTAAGAAACACAATACAATAATCAATTCTAAGCATAAGCATAAGATATAAAACTCCAACAAGTAAATAGCATTACTAATCAACAACAAGTATCACATAACGAACCAAATCCTAAGCTACATCTACTCCTAAGACAATAAAAGTCTAGCCTAACAGTCTCAAACAACACATAAATAATAATAAAAACAAGATACAAACTTCATGACAACAATAAATAAGAGAAAATGAAGAGATACAACAATATGTTACTTTACTCCTATTTAAACCGAAGTATGAAGTCGTGGTTGGATTGAAACTGCCGCCGTCGCGTCTAGAATCTCTCCAAAGCCGCTGCCATGGTCGAGTGCTGCTGGAGTGGTGGAAATCCCATGCCTTTCGGCGTGAGAACGGTGGTAGGAGGTGGTAGAATGGTCAATAATGGTGGATACCTCCTCTACAAGAAAGGGTATGCATTTATATCCATAATTTGCCTCTCTGGACGTCCTAGAAGCCTTCCATAACTTGCAAACCGACCTAGGGACGTTCCCAAAAGAGAAAACTCCTTTCCAAAGTTGACAGAACTTTCTTTGTATGGAATACGGACCGAATTCATGCCAATTCGGTCCGAATTGTGAAAACAGAGAATTTCCAGTATGGAAATTTGGTCCGAATTGGTAGTAATGCGGTCCGAATTCATGTGCATCCAGCATTGTGCAGTGTTTGGGGCATAACTTCTTCATCCAGACCCCGATTGAGTTGATTCAAAACCCGTTGAAAAACTTAGAATGAGCTTCACAATATTATGAATTCCTTTGGATCATTTCCTTCTTGTAGATTCTCCATTTGTTACAATTAATGTGGCCTATCCACCAAGTTCATGCAAAGCAAAACAAATTCCACGTCAGTATCCAATCTTGACAAATGTAACACAAAACACGATGGATTTAATGGTTTCAGTCACAATTTCAATGTAAAGTCTGGCCAAAATAATAGTATAAATATGAGATATCAGACTCCCCAGCCGTGAATGCCAGATTTCCCACCGCATACTATGTGATTTTCATTTTTCTGTAATACATTAAACAAACATATCAAACCAGCAAAAATAGAAAAGTACTTCAATGAGGTACAGGTAGATGTATAACAAGCAAAATCACCTTCAAATACTGCAGTCGCTCGTCAAATGTGGAGAAATTTTTTCGGTCCAGCTCTTTCTGTCAAATTACAACAATTAAAAATAATAGCAGTGCAGACATGCAAAGGTAAATAAAAAAGCTAGCACAGAGAAAGCAAAAAATTACTGGATGTACGTTCAGGCTATCAATGGCCTCTAGAAAGTGCTGACGAGGCCCCATCATAAGGTGAGGAACAGCCTCCTCTCTTGTTCTCCTCTGAAATATAAACTATTATAATTTGTGCGGACAGCTAGAAATAGATTTCTTTAGAAAGCACTATGAACTAAGCCATGGCGAACAACATCACAAATATATAAACTACACAGAATACTCACCTTAGTCATAGATTTCATTACAATAACAGCGAAGTCCGTGAAAGTGTGTGCATCTATTTGAACTCGATCAATATCAAAAATTTTATCTACTACAAGTAGAGTATTGTCTTAAACTACCAGCACATTTATTTCCCTTCACTTGATAAGCTTCACACAGGACAAATGGCAGTGGGTTCAAACCTTTACCAGTATTTCTAACTTCAAAAGTTCACGGGAGCTGAAAACATTGGCTGCATGCCCAAATTTTGATGAAAAATTCATGACAGGAAAAGATAAGTACCTTGCTGTCCTTCTTCTGGTAAACATGACATCTGGCACAAGCTTCTTCAGAACTTGTTGATGGCAAATCCATCTCTTGGCAAGTTGTGCTTTGCATCTCCATGTCCCTTCTAACAAACCTTGAGCAGCTCAGCTTTGCATTATTTGTCTCAGATCTCATGCTCGAGAAAACTGATGAATAAACTAAAATAAAAAAGGAGAGGAGGCATGTCGGCATAGTCGGCACAAATGTGAACAAAAAATTTTTTGAAGTCAATTTTTGTGTGCGCATGAATTATTCATTATGAGCTGTAATTGGTTGTGTGCAAAGTCGGTTAAAACAATTAAACCGACTTTTGAGCCTATATATACATAGGTGATACATTTGTAATTGTAATTTTGATATTAGAAATCCATATTGAAATTCCATTTGAATCTTATTTGTAACAAATTGGTATCAGAGCCTATGGCGAGTTCCGGCGTGACGTCGATCGGGCATATGCCGCTGCCCCGTCTTACCAAGACGAACTACGATAACTGGTGTATCCATATGAAAGCACTGCTCGGTGCTCAAGATGCATGGGAAGCAGTCGAGACCGGCTACGAAGAGCCGACAGAAGCGGCTATGGATGCCATGACGGTGGCTCAAGTGAAGGCGTTAAAGCAAAAACGCAAAGGTGATAAAACTGCGCTTTATTTAATTTATCAAGCGGTAGATGAATCCGGTTTCGAAAAAATAGCCGGTGCGACAACCTCAAAGGAAGCATGGGATATACTCGAAAAGGCATATAAAGGCGCTAATCGAGTCAAGCAAGTGCGGCTCGAAACCCTACGAGGCGAGTTGGAGGCCATGAAATGAAAGAGACGGAAGGAGTCTCCGATTTCATCACCCGTGTGCAAACGGTGGTGAATCAACTCAAACGAAATGGCGAAACCCTAACTGATGCAAGGGTTGTAGAGAAAATTCTTCGATCATTAACCAATGATTTTGAAAACGTGGTATGTGCAATTGAAGAGTCAAAGAATCTAGAAGAGATGACCGTCGACGAGTTAGCCGAGTCTTTAGAAGCCCATGAGCAAAGGAAAAAGAAGAAAAAGGAAGAATCCCTTGACGAGGAGCTGCAAGCAAAAGCGACAATTAATGAAGATAAAGCGATGTATGCGCAGCATAACCACCAAGGAAGAGGAGGCAGATCTGGAGGTCGTGGCCAGAATCGAGGTAGAGGCCGCGGAAGAGATAACAATTATAATCAAAGACAACAGCCAACTGAATTTCAACAGAATTCTCGTGGTAGAGGACGTGGCCGAGGAAGAGGTGGCCGTGGATACCGCCCTGACGTCGACTGTTATAACTGCGGTGGGCATGGGCATTATGCGCGAGATTGTCGATTACCAAAGAAGGTGGAAGAAAACACGAATTTCGTGACAGAAGAGACAAAAGACGATGGCGTTCTAATGATGGCACATGATGATACCACTCCCGACAGCGACACGGTATGGTATCTCGACACGGGTGCTAGCAATCATATGAGCGGGCACAAACATCTATTCAAGGATATGCAAGAGGTCAAAGATGGTCACGTTTCATTTGGCGACGCATCGAAAATTCAAGTAAAAGGTCGAGGTAAAATCAAATTTTATCATAACGGCAAAGAAAGTACAATTGAAAATGTGTACTATGTGCCAAACATGAAAAGTAATATCCTGAGCGTGGGACAACTGATGGAAAAAGGCTACTCGGTTTTCATGAAAAATCGGGTGATGTTCTTGAAGGACAAAAGAAATCGCTTAATTGCACGGGTGGAGATGGCCCAGAATCGCACGTACAAACTCAACTTGAGAAACGTGCAAGAAACGTGTTTGAAAATTAATATGACGGATAAAGCCTCGCTATGGCATTTACCGTTTGGGCATTTGAGCCGAGATGGCCTAAAAGAGCTGGTGAAAAAAAGACATGGTCCATGGTTTACCCAATATAGATTACCCCAAGCAATTTTGCGAAGGATGCGTGCTTGGCAAGCAAGCAAGAAACTCGTTTCCTAAAAGTGCAGAGTATCGTGCAAAGAGAATTCTCGACCTGGTACACACCGACATATGCGGTCCGATCACACCCAAATCATTTGGAGAAAAGAGATATTTTATTACTTTTATTGATGATTATACAAGAAAGACATGGGTGTACTTTCTTAAAGAGAAATCTGAAGCATTAGAAGTATTTAAGAAATTTAAGACAATGGTTGAAAAGAGGACCGGCCATTATATTAAAGCGTTGCGGTCAGATAGAGGTGGTGAGTATATGTCAACTGCCTTCACGAATTTCTGTGACGAACACGGCATAAGGAGATTCCTGACAGCTCCCTACTCGCCTCAACAAAATGGTGTAGCAGAAAGAAAGAATCGAACTATTCTCGACATGGTTCGGTCAATGTTGAAGACCAAGAATATGCCAAAAGAATTTTGGGCAGAAGCGGTACGATGTGCCGTATATGTGCAGAATCGATGTCCACATGCAAAGCTGATGAATCAGACACCACAAGAAGCTTGGAGTGGAATCAAACCAACGGTGTCGCATCTCAAGATATTTGGCAGCGTGGCCTACGCACACGTACCAGATCAAAGAAGAACCAAATTAGACGATAAAAGCAAGAAATATGTGTTCATCGGGTATGATGAGAAGACGAAGGCTTTCAGGCTGTTCAACCCGATTGAAAAGAAGGTGATCATAAGTCGAGATGTGCAAGTGAATGAAGAAATTGCATGGGACTGGAACAACCAAAAGGAGATGGCAAATGAAAAAGAAGAACCGTCAACCTCTACACCGACAACAACAAACACGAGTAACGAGAGCTCCGACGATGAAGAAGAGCCAAGACAACTAAGAACGAGAAACTTGCAAGATCTATATGAATCAACACCTGAGGTACATTTAGTATGTCTTTTAGCAGATTCTGAAAATATTACATTTGAAGAAGCAGTGAGAGATAAAAGATGGAAAGCTGCGATGGATGAAGAAATCGCTGCTATAGAAAAGAATGACACTTGGAAGTTGGTAGAATTACCAGAAGGATGTCAACCCATAGGAGTTAAGTGGGTATACAAAAAGAAGATGAATGCTGAAGGCAAAATTGAAAGGTATAAGGCGAGACTCGTTGCGAAAGGATATCGGCAAAAGGCCGGGATTGACTATGATGAAGTCTTTGCCCCGGTTGCAAGAATGGAGACAATTCGACTTCTTATATCACTAGCTGCTCAATTCAAATGGACAATCTATCAAATGGATGTAAAATCGGCATTTTTGAAGGGTGTGCTTGAAGAAGAAGTGCTTGACGAGGCGCTACAAGCAAAAGAGACAATTAATGAAGATAAAGCGATGTATGCGCAGCATAACCACCAAGGAAGAGGAGGCAGATCTGGAGGTCGTGGCTCAGGTCGAGGTCGAGGCCGTGGTAGAGATAACAACTACCAAGAAAGACAACAACCAAATGAATTTCAACAAAATTCTCGTGGCAGAGGACGTGGCCGCGGAAGAGGTGGCCGTGGATACCGTCCCGACGTCGACTGTTATAACTGCGGTCGGCATGGGCATTATGCGCGAGATTGTCGATTACCAAAGAAGGTGGAAGAAAATACGAATTTCGTGACAGAAGAGACAAAAGACGACGGTGTTCTAATGATGGCACATGATGATACCACTCCCGACAGCGACACGGTATGGTATCTCGACACGGGTGCTAGCAATCATATGAGCGGGCACAAACATCTATTCAAGGATATGCAAGAGGTCAAAGATGGTCACGTTTCATTTGGTGACGCATCGAAAATTCAAGTAAAAGGTCGAGGTAAAATCAAATTTTATCATAATGATAAAGAAAGTACAATTGAAAATGTGTACTATGTGCCAAACATGAAAAGTAATATCCTGAGCGTGGGACAACTGATGGAAAAAGGCTACTCGGTTTTCATGAAAAATCGGGTGATGTTCTTGAAGGACAAAAGAAACCGCTTAATTGCACGGGTGGAGATGGCCCAGAATCGCACGTATAAGCTCAATTTGAGAAACGTGCAAGAAACATGTTTGAAAATCAACATGACAGATAAAGCCTCGCTATGGCATTTACGATTTGGACACTTGAGCCGAGATGGCCTAAAAGAGTTAGCAAAGAAGGACATGGTGCATGGTCTACCCGACATAGATTACCCCAAGCAATTTTGCGAAGGATGCGTACTTGGCAAGCAAGCAAGAAGCTCGTTCCCTCGAAGTGCAGAATATCGTGCAAAAAGAATTCTCGAATTGATACACACCGATATATGCGGTCCAATCACACCCAAATCATTTGGAGAAAAGAGGTATTTTATTACTTTTATTGATGATTTTACAAGAAAAACGTGGGTGTACTTTCTTAAAGAGAAATCTGAAGCACTAGAAGTATTTAAGAAATTTAAGACAATGGTTGAAAAGAGGACCGGCCATTATATTAAAGCGTTGCGGTCGGATAGAGGTGGTGAGTATGTGTCAACTGCCTTCACGAATTTCTGTGACGAACACGGCATAAGGAGATTCCTGACAGCACCCTACTCGCCTCAACAAAATGGTGTAGCAGAAAGAAAGAATCGAACTATTCTCGATATGGTTCCGTCAATGTTGAAGACCAAGAATATGCCAAAAGAATTTTGGGCATAAGCGGTACGATGTGCCGTATATGTGCAAAATCGTTGTCCTCATGCAAAGCTGATGAATCAGACACCACAAGAAGCTTGGAGTGGAATCAAGCCGACGGTGTCGCATCTCAAGGTATTTGGTAGCGTGGCCTACGCGCACGTACCAGATCAAAGAAGGACCAAGCTAGACGATAAAAGCAAGAAATATGTGTTCATCGGGTATGACGAGAAGACAAAGGCTTTCAGGCTATTCGACCCGATTGAAAAGAAGGTGATTATAAGTCGAGATGTGCAAGTGAATGAAGAAATTGCATGGGACTGGAACAACCAAAAGGAGATGGCGAATGAAAAAGAAGAACCGTCAACCTCTACACCGACAACAACAAACACGAGTAACGAGAGCTCCGACGATGAAGACGAGCCAAGACAACCAAGAAAGAGAAGCTTGCAAGATCTATATGAATCAACACCTGAGGTACATCTAGTATGTCTTTTAGCGGATGCCGAAAATATCACATTTGAAGAAGCTATTAGAAATAAGAAATGGAAAGATGCGATGGATGAAGAAATCGCCGCTATAGAAAAGAATGACACTTGGAAGCTGGTGGAATTACCAGAAGGATGTCAACCCATAGGAGTTAAGTGGGTATATAAAAAGAAGATGAATGCTGAAGGCAAAATTGAGAGATATAAGGCGAGACTAGTCGCAAAAGGATATCGACAAAAAGCCGGAATCGACTATGATGAAGTCTTTGCTCCGGTTGCGAGAATGGAGACAATTCGACTCCTTATATCGCTAGCAGCTCAATTTAAATGGAAGATTTATCAAATGGACGTGAAATCAGCATTTTTGAACGGTGTGCTTGAAGAAGAAGTGTATGTGGAGCAACCACCTGGATACATGAAAGCTGGCAAAGAGACACAAGTGCTGAAATTAAAAAAGGCGCTCTATGGACTTAAGCAAGCACCTCGAGCGTGGAATTCCCGAATCGATACATATCTCAAGAAGAATAAATTCAAGCAATGTCCGTATGAATATGCACTGTATGTGAAAGAAAAGGAAGGGATATTTGTGTCGCAAGAGGCGTATGCAAAAGAAATTTTAAAGAAATATAAAATGGATGAATGCAATCCCGTGTCAACACCGATGGAGCTCGGTGCAAAACTCTCCAAGTTTGAGGGAGGAGATCGAGTAGATGCGAGCAAATACCGAAGCCTAGTGGGAAGTTTGCGGTATTTGACATGCACAAGACCCGATATTGCATATAGTGTCAGCGTGGTGAGCCGATTTATGGAGGAGCCGAAGTACTCACATTGGAAGGCGATCAAACGAATTCTGCGATATATCAAAGGAACTGAAGCACTCGGGTTATTTTACTCGAACTCAGAAAAATACAAATTGATGGGTTACTCTGACAGTGATTGGTGCGGAGATGTAGATGATCGCAAGAGCACATCGGGCTATGTGTTCTATATGGGAGACACGGCATTTACTTGGGCCTCGAAGAAGCAGCCAATAGTAACTTTGTCAACATGCGAAGCGGAGTATGTAGCAGCATCGTGGTGTGTTGCCCACACAATTTGGTTAAGGAATTTACTTCGCGAGCTAAAACTTCCGCAACATGAAGCGACCGAGATTCAAGTCGACAATAAATCAGCAATTGAGCTAGCCAAGAATCCGGTGCATCACGAAAGAAGCAAGCACATAGATGTTCGATTCCATTTTATTCGGGAGCATATTAAAAACGGAGAAGTGCAAATGAGGCACGTCGCAAGTCGTGATCAAGCGGCCGATATCTTCACGAAGGCATTACCGACAGAGCTATTTAATAACTGCAAGACGAAGATCGGAATGAAAGACGGAAGAGATTTGAGTTTAAGGGAGGAATTTGTAATGTAAACTCAAATAAAAAATAAAACAGCATGTCGGCATGTGTATGAAAGTGCATGGTCAAAGGTCAAACTTTGTTGGTAGTAAATTTGAAATTGAAATTGATATGCCAAATGAGTGTGAGCTGTATTTTTTTGAGTAAAGTCGGTTGAAACAAAAACCGACTCTTAGCCTTATATATACATGGGATTGTACTATGTAATGGAATTGGAATTAATATTAGAAATTTGTTCTTCCTCCATTTATAATCCACTTTTTATTTGAATTATATTGCAACAGAAACTGCTCTAAATTATTAATAACAAAAAAAAAAAAAAAAATTGTAGGCATGTTTCAATCGATGAACAATCATATTTTCATATTACAAATTCGGTAAAGAACCATTATATACTATTGATAACATATCTACAAAAAAAAGTAAAGTAAATATTATTGATATAAACAGAGGATTACTATTTCAAATCAGTAAAAATCCACCAATGACCCTTTTTGCTATGTTATCCAAAACATGCACCTTACTAAACTTGATTAAACATGCCTGTATACTGCCAGTATTAACCATGACTACTAGCAGGATATTAATATATACTTCCTGAAATATAATACACAGTAATTACACAAAGAAAAGATAAGGAACCTCTGTGTGAGTTCTGATGCACTCTGGGTGAACTTGAGGGTTTTCTGACAGCCAACAAACCCATTGGCATCTGAAAAATAAAAGAACGCATTCAGTTTCTTAAAAAAAAGGGAAAACAAACAGATTAGCTTAAATTATAGGAATAATAGATAAGCACTCAAAAGTACATATCTGGATCAATTTGATCGCAAACTAATTTTGTGCAAATAAATCCAATGCCTTCAAAAGGAATTGAGATGGCCAAACTTACCTCGTAGTCTCAGATTTCAGCACCATACTGAACACATCAAGTTTTGGAGCACTCATTCAATGCGGCCGGGGGATTTGTTAATCCCTCTCTTCTCTAATTAATTTTTTTTTTAATTTTTTTCACACATTTTTGAGACGGTAAAAGATGGACCAAAAGATGGCTACCCTAGGGCTTTATATAGTAGTTATATCACTGCCTAGGAGAATGACCTAACCCTAACTTTTGACGGCTGAAGAAATAAAAACATACCGTTAGACAATATTACAAAAACACCCTTTCCTAGAGTCTAATTTTAAGGGTTGGGATCAAATGAATTTAATCATGATGGCTCGAAATGATTAGTCTAGGTGAACTTATATAATTCCAGAAGGACAGACCAAATCAACTAAACATTATCTGTGGGCAGCTCCGAACAACTGGCAGATTTACTCTAATCCAAAACCCTAGCTAGTTTGGATGGTTCAGATTAATTACTACCAAATTTATAAGGCTTAAAATTGTTTATTTCCAAAGTACAAAAACAGAATATTTAATTAACAAAAAAGAACAATAATTTTCACCATGGTTCATGGAAATTCATGTGGAAAGTATTAAATCTGCACCCTCCCCTTCTTCTGAACATGATAATTCCAAATTAGCCAGTGAATCTATGATTCAAAAGTTAAGATAAATTCATAATTTCCAAACATAAATAATCTTTTATTCCTCTTTTTTTGGCGAAGGTACACCCTTCCTGTTTATATCGGTGTGAACAAAAAAAATTTGGGAACATCTAAGCAGGGCAAAGTACTGCAGGGGCCGTAGAGGGTCTGGCCTACCCCAAAAATTTTAATTTTCTGTTACAAGTACCCACGTGTTAATCTTAGTTAATATAATTTTTAGATTTGGGCCCCCTCAAATAAAAGAAACCAAATCTGATTTTAGCTATTTGGCCTTGCCTATCAATTTCTTCTTTCTTTCTCTTATGCTCTTAGCGAGTGTAAAACTGTAATTTGGAAACCATATCTCTCTTGTTTCTCACTCTTTCTCAAATCGGAAAAAAAATCAGACCAGTTATCTGAAATTTTATCTTAGATTTTTCTCTGGCCCTCTCCAATTTCAAATTCTGGTTCCGCACCTGCATTTATGTTCTTTTATTGGGAACCATGAGTTGGTGGCCTGGCCAACCGCAAATATCTCAACTGTTGCCCAACCAAAACAATGTTTAAATGCACAACATAACCAATATTAAAAGATAAAAATAAAAAAAATGTAGGGACTAGGGAGAATAATTATTTTTTTGTGGGTTGTTATGATTAATCAACTTTCAATAAGTTTTTTTGTGTTAAATGCAAAAACTATATATTTTTTGTTCTCTGAACGGCACATTGTTAGTATAGCACAAGTGCAAATTTAATTGGCTTCCTCATCATATACATATACATTCAAATAATTAAATTCATCTACAAAATCTGAAATTACAAACAACTATTTTTGAGATACCTCTGAACTTATAAAATTCTTTCAACTTTGTAAAACATTTCTATTAGAACGCCACTAAAGGATTGCTACAAAAGGTTTGTTGACCAAACCTCCAATCTCAAAATGTCCTCAATATGTCAAAAGATGGTTTACAAAAAAGAACAACAAAAAGCCTACCCAATTCAATATCTAGTGCCAAGCTAGTAGTTAAAAATATCAAAAATAAAAGAGGATTAACCTTCAAAGCTCCTGAAACTTGATTCCTCGAGAATCATTTAGCTGGGGTCCCGAATTTCTCCTTGGATCTAATTGGACTTCGAATTGAAAAATAGCCCAACTCCGCTAATCCCCAAATAAAACCCCATGCGACATCAGATTGAGTCTAAAACCAACATTTCGAGCTCTTGGCACCGAAAAATCTCCAACCTGACATCCGGAGAGAAAAAATATGGAATCTCTGCCGACAGATAGGGTTCTCAGGGTTTTGGGATTTACTTCTTTCTTTTTGTCATAGTTATGACTCACGTCTGAAGCAAAAGTTCGTAGACGGAAACCGCCGGAATTTGTGCAGATAGATTTAGGCTTTATTATATTATATCATATATAATGAAAAACTTTAGACTAGTAACGGCAGAGTGTCATTCGTTAGTCTTCTCATGGTCAAACTAACGGCTGAGTCTGCGAGAACAGTGCGCCATGATCAAAGGAACTGCTTTCCCCACTCCTCAATTTAGAGATGCACTCCAACTTTTACACTAGTGACCAAAATATCATCAATGTTTTAAGAAAATTTTTTACTTAATTTTGTATGCAAATAAATCAATTATAATTATAGTTTGCTCATTACCAACAAATTTGGAGTGCATCTCCAAATTAGGTACTGAGAAAAGTCATTCCCATGACCAAATGAGCCAGCCAAGCACTTCACAGATTTGAAAGAAACAATCATAGCACTAATTGGAACTGGTGAAAGAGAAGAGGGCCTGGTCGGATTTCAAAGGACCGAACTCGACGAGTTTAGTAGAAGGGTCGGGCCGGACCGGACTAGGAAAAAGGGTTAAGATAGACCGGGTTAGACGGGTTTATTTTTTTAAACATGAGACCGATCCTTCGAGAAACTGGCCCTTCTAATCTTTCTAAAATAATACCTACATATAATTTTTTAAATAGTTTTTTAATCTCTATCGTCTCATCATGATCAAATGGTCGCTACAATTGAAGGACTAGGATGGACCCCGCCCTTCAACATCTATCTTTGAAAAAAATTAGACCCGGCTCTTTCAAAATTCGGTCTTTCTAAATCCTTGTCCGTCAAAAGTCCTTCGAAGGACCGGTCCGATCCAGATTTTATGATGATTTTTCAAAAGACGGGCCAAGGGCCAAGGATTTTTTAACTATCACTAATTGAAACCTCTTAAAATTAGCTATGCGGGACAAACTCTTTCCGTAGGACTCAAAAAAAAAAATCATTATAGCCCAAGCTTTTAAATTTCACCGAAATAACATCGTTATGACCGAAATAACAATTTTTTGGAGCAAAACGCATCAACGTTACAACAACCAAACACGAAATAACAGTTGCGTTATATTTTCGAAAAATCGGCAATATAACTTAAAATTTTTGCATTTAGCGGCGTAAAAACGGACGGGTAATGTAACTTACAAAAAAAAACTTTTTGCTGAATACGAATCCATACAAAAACCCTAATTCCTTTAGTTTTTAATACTTTGATTTGGTCTATTACGCCTTTTGATTTTTTATTTTTTTATATTTTAAATTTTCAAGTAACTTATAAGTTAGATTAGTTGTATAATTATCTTTTTATACACACCGTTTTTTTCTCCGTTATATCACCGATATAACACCAAATCGCTAAATCAACTCTGTACCGTCATACCGCAAAAACCGCATTTTAAAACCTTGTTATAGCCTAATTGGGAAGTTACAACGTCCATTTGCATGATTAGAATCAGTTTCCTTTTCGTGGAATTTTCCATAAAATTGAATTTTTTGATAAAAATAAACGGATTTGATTTCATTTGATCGAAAATTTCATTTATTAGATCCTATGAAATTTTTAAAAAAATTGAATCAAATGAATCTCATATAAAATCATTTTGATCAAAGCCTATATATCCCAATTGGGACCTCTTTGCAAGTTATAAGATGAGAATAAGAGATATAAGTAAGACAGAAAGAGGGAAAAAAGATCTCGGCTATTATTTTCAAACGGCTTTATAATTTTTGCACCAGCCAAAAATAAATTATATTTTTAATCATAGTTGATCAAGCACTAATAATTAGATAGTAAAAATGAAAAACTTAAAAGAATTTGTCTGATACATGATATAGTGAAGAACATAGGGACAAATATGAAATTTGGAAAAGAGTTGAAAGCATAAAATATTAGTCCTTAATTTAAAAATCTTTAATTTTTTTAAAAGAAGTTCACCACTTCAGATCGGCCGTTTGAAGTTTTAATAGTCGACAATAAATTATGGAAGTAGTTATTCAGTCTTTTTAATCTTTGTTTTCATAAAATTTTGACCCACATGTCAAAAGACTAATTAAATGTGTACACCTGGAATCTCGATGAGATATCATGTTTATATTCGCGCCTGCATTTTTCAAAAAAAATTACAAAAAAAAACACTAGTACTCAAAGAATAATACAATAAACTACAAGCTGATTTATTTATAACTTTATAACATTTTCTCTCTATATGTATAAATTTATGACATTTGAAAGCAGATACATAATTTGACATACTTGAAAAATATCCACACAAGAAAATTATTGTAAATTCATAATATATTTCAATGAAATTAAAAAGTACTTTGATCGTGAAGTATGCCAGGTGAGCGCGCTGGAGAATTCCAGTGACAGTGAGATTCACAGAGAAGTGGACATGTTGAAGCTGTTCCTGTGAAGACCATGCCAGACCAGGGTCTAGCTGTGAATAAATTAGTACTTTTCGTATTTGTGGTGACTTTTTTATGTAATCCAACTAGTGTTTTAAATATGTAAATGCATTAATTATCTTGACATATGTCTTGTATTTAAACAGTTTTGAATATGCTTGAATGTAATTAAACTAAAGCACCTAAAAAATTTTCTTTTGAGCTTATTTTTATTTTGTTTGTATTTCCCATTTAAAGCTGTTTCTTCCAGTTTGCGCTAGAAGAATTTTAACAACAAATAAGGCAGCAACACTTTTGACTTTTTGTTTTCTTTCTTGACATTTTATTCTTATGCTTCGCATTAGTGCATATTTCTGGAGAATAATATTATGCAAGGATTCGCATGGGTTAAAACATGTGTAATGTTTGTCTAACTAGTTTAAACACAAAAAATGGGCTCGTTTGGATGGCACCGGAATAGCTTAATCCTGAGAATAGCTTAATCCCGGACTAAAAATTTCATCCAAACGGAAGTGGACTAAGATCGGAATAGCTAATCCCAAGAATAACATAATTTCCAACAACACTCTTCCCAACAACACTTTTCTATCAACTTTTCACATTTCCTAACGCTATTCCTAAACTCACCATCCAAACAACATTCTTAGTCCCGAAATAGTACTCTTCCTACTAGTCCCGTGAATAGTATTTTTCCTCAAATTTAGTCTCGGATTAGCTATTCCTAGCCTAATCCCAACCCATCCAAACGAGCCCTACTTGCTAATTTTCATCTCCAGAGGAATTGATTTGGACGCCCCCTCATTTTAGTCCAAACACCCTTGTATTTTTAAAATGACAAAATTGGCCTTTTTCATTCAATTACGTTGTTTAAAACTAAAACAAATGCATACCCGTTTCATCTTCTCTCACTCGAGCCGGTCTGTTATAGTTTCCTCTTCCATCACGTCCCTACTGAGTGTCATGTTGATTTTGGTTGGGCTGTGCAAGAAATGTAGTAGAGAAGGGGCAAGCCAATGAGATTAAATCGGGAACAGAATGGGCTGCGAGAGGAGACAGAATTAGAATTCGGCTTTAAATAATCAAGGGTATTATCGTCAGAATAATAATTTTGGAGTGATCGGACTAAATAAGGGGGTGTCCGAATCAATTCCACCAGACTCCAGTAGCTCCAGTTAGTGCTTCACTATGTAATGTGTCTTTTATATAGGCCTCAACGGTCTCCATCTTTATCAAAATCATGGCACAATGGCACATATATCTTCGGTACGTCCTGAAGACCTTGACCTCACCTTCTCTGAATTTTACATAACATCTTATAAATCTTCAAAAGAATAAAAAAGAAAATTAGATCTTATAGGGATATTGATTTTTTAAGGCAAGTTACAACCAGTGGGCTCAATTGATTGATAAAAAACCACTTTTACATTTAAAAGAGCACTTTTTAGGTACATGAGAATTACAATTTTGAAACAATGTAGGAAAAAAAAAGGCCATTAAATTGTAGAAATCATCAAGTTTGGGCCATAAAGCCAAGACAAGACTATATATTTCCTATGCCATAAAATTTGTGTCTGAAAAAATAATTTGTAAGACATTATTGTTGACAATTCACTAATATCCTGGAAAAAAGTTAAATTGGCATGAGGGAATTAAAGTGGGACCCCATTTACTTTAGTATTTGCGCTCTTCTTCTAATTAGACTGACAACTGGACCCCAAATCAATTAATTCCTTGCGATTTGTACCAGCTGTCGGAGAAGCTTCCTATTCCTCTCTGTTGTGTTGCCGACTCAACCTTGAATTCCAAGAAAGCTTGCTTCGGTATATGACCGACTCTCTCCAAATCTTATGCGCAGGAGATATTTTCCTAATTTCAATTTTACCGTTGTACGTTGTAGGAGAAGGAAGCTTCCTCTCTGTTGGTGTTAGTACTTATACCAGTAACATCGACTCTCTCCAACTCCGTGTCCAGAAGCATTTTCCTAATTTCATTTTACCGTTGTATGGTGTGGGAGAGGCTTTAGTTTAAGTTCAATTCAACATTTCCTTTTCTTCATTTCGACATTTCTGATTCCATTCCACGCCAAGAGAGAGAGAGAGAGAAAGAGAGAGAGGAGAAGAGCTCATGGAGAGAGAGAGAAAGAGCGAGAGTGAGGAAGATAGAAATGGAGAGAGAAAGAAAGAGATGGAGAGAGAGAGAGAGAGGAGATAGAAATGGAGAGAGCGAGAGACAAAGAGAGAACGGTTCTCTCTAATTCAACTAAATTCGTTCTGAATTCTCCAGGTAATCTCTCTCTCTGTCTCTTGCGTATTGTTATTTGCCTCTTTTGATCTGATTTGCCTCGTAACTTTCTTTGAACCGATCGCTGGCTTTCTCGTTTTAGTTGAACTCTAATTCTTGTTTTGTTTTTCATCCTCTCTCTGATTCTCTTTCTCAAATTATCTTTTACGGTTTCAAATTCAAAGTTTAGTCTCAATCCACATATCTGATGTTTTCTTTTTAAATTTTTTCTACTCTTTAGTCTTATATCGAACATCTTTTCTCTTTACCAAATGCTGGCACATAAGTAATATTAAGATGCCGTTCAAAATTGATTTTGCAAAGGTTGGGAAAAAGGAGGTCTAATATGATTTTTAGGACTTAAGAACTCTTTTTAGTTTTTTGACTATTTTTTTATAAATTCTAGGTCAACATTTTCACAATTACTAGTTTAATTCCCACAAGAACTTGTAATCGAGATTCATCAAACAATTACTTAATTTTTGCTTGTTCCGGTGACAAATAGGTTGATTAGATTGGTTCAAGAATCATTCCCATGTGGTGGCAAGATGTTTGGCTGCTCCTTCTGGCATGAGCCGAGATACAGTGGAAGATAGGTGGTACCTTACTGGCTTTAATTCTTTTAAATTCAAATTTCAAATTTCTTGTTTTCAACTTTCATATTTGTCCATTAATTCAGTCTCCTTACTCTGATTTTGTCTAAATATGTGTTACGGTGTCAAAACTTAATCCATGTCTCTGTTCTTCTTTTTAATTTTCTTTTTTAGCTTTCACCAAAGAGTTACATATTTGATAAGTATCAGTTTTGTCCACACATAACTAAGCTTTATCAAGTAATTAATTAATTTACTTGTATTATATGGGTGCAAGATATCATTATCGAAACTAAGTTGTCATAAACTTAGAATTAGAGGCGAAAGTTTTTAAATAAACTTCTGCTGTAAATAACATGATTTCATTCATTCATCTATCTTAAATTCTTAATGCACCCTTTTTCAGGTGAGAAGCTTGTGCGCGCAGTGAGGGGGTGAAGGCTCTTTGGGCGACATTGCATTCCAGCTTCTTGGACGATATTGTGCATCAGCCTTAAAAGCTCAGATCAATCCCAAATCCAAATCACGACTCGTTCAAACCAGGTACATAAATTTAGCTCAACACTTCTGGTAGTTTGCTTATGAACCAAGCTTGGTGATCTTTGTCTGATTGAGGTACAATCTATTTTTAAGGACATAAATCTTTTTATTACAGTGGTCAACATTATATATAAAAAAATAGTATCTAAGACAACAAAAGCTTGTGACAAAAAAAAAAAAAAAAAGAGCAACACGAAAGATAATAAAATTCTGCAAGTACAACAACAACCCCTGTCAGAGAGAAAAAAAAAAACAACATGATAAATTATGCACAAAATCTTAAATATATCCCTTTTTAAATAAAGAACATGACCTTTATTTAATTATATCATAAAAACATTTGTTTTATGACGCTTCTGGATTTATTGATCGTTTGAGCTGCAAGGGTGACGAGCTATTTGGCCGCTCCTAAAACAAATTTATTGATTATTTTTCTTTCAAAATTAAGCAAAATTGCATGATGTAAAGGTAAATTATTGGGCTTGTTGTTTCTATAAAAAAGTTAACACTTGTTTAAATTATAAATGTTCAGGTAAGGAACATAATGCTGGAATCAATATTGGACTTGTTGTTATAGAGTTTCACCAGCTATCTTCAGCCATCTTGAGCCCGATAAAGAAAAAACTAGCGAGGTACAAAACTGAAACTCAGCCTATTTCAAGATAAGATTTGTAATTTCGAATAAGAAACTGATGTGAAATAGATTTTTAAACAAGTTAAGATTTGTTATCTGAACGTAAATTCAAATAATACTTATTAAGGTTTAGATTTTTCAAGATAAATATAGTCAAGAATATATTTAAGTAAGACAATATAAGAAATAAATAAATATAAAAATATTGAAAACTTAAAAAATACAAAATATGAATAGGAATAGGAATAGAAATAGGAAATAAGATTAGAATTAGGATTAGGATTATTTATGATTATTAGGATTAGGATTTAGGAATAGGAATAGGAATAGGAATAGGAATAGGAATAGGAATAGGAATAGGAATAGGAATAGGAATAGGAATAGGATTAGGAATAGGATTAGAATTAGGATTAGGAATAGGATTAGGATTAGGAATAGGATTAGGATTAGGATTAGGATTAGGATTAGGATTAGGATTAGGATTAGGATTAGGAATATGAATAATTATAGAAATAGAATTAGGAATATAAGAATAAGAACAGAAATAGGAACAGGAATATGATTAGGGTTAGGATTAGTATTAGGTAATGTATAAGGATTAGGATTAGTAGATTGCGAATAGGAATATTAATAAGATTAGGTTCCACGATCACAGGTTTTCTCGGGATTTCCACAGGTCAGATTGTCTCGGGTCGACATATAACCTCGACTTTCAGTCGATAGATTTGCTCCGGTGTCAGATTGTCTTGAGTCGACGATTTCCTTAGAGTTTCCACAGTCACAGTTTTTCTCGGGTCGACAGATTTTCTCGAGTGAAATAATCTCGGCTCGACAGATTTCCTCGGGTCCTAGGTTTCCTCAGGTTAACAGATTTCATCCGCTCTAGATTTCCTCGGGTCAGATTATCTCCGGTCGACATATTTCCTCAGGTCCTAGGATATCGAGCCGAGAAAATCTGTCGATTCTCACATCTGGGTTTCCTCGGGTCGACAGATTTCCTCGGAGTTTCCATGTCCAAGGTTTCCTCGGGTCGACAGATTTCCTCGGGTCAGATTGTCTCGGCTCGATAGATTTCCTTTGGTCGACAGATTTCGTCCGCTCTGGGTTTCCTCGGCTCGACAGATTTCCTCGGGTCGACAGATTTCGTCCGCTTTGGGATTCCTCAGGTCGACAGATTTCCTCGGGTCCTAAGTTTCCTCGGGTCGACAAATTTCCTCGCCTCTGGGTTTCCTCGGGTCGAAAAATTTCCTCGGGTCAGATTGTCCCATGTCGATAGATTTCCTCGGGTCAGATTGTCTCGGGGACATATTTCCTCGGGTAGATAGGTTTCGTCCACTCTGGGTTTCCTCGGGTCGACAGATTTCCTCGGCTCAGATTGTCTCAGGTCGACAGATATGAATAGGAAATCTATCGAGCCGAGACAATCTGACCCGAGAAAATCTATCAAGCCGAGAAAACCCAGAGCGGACGAAATCTGTCGACCCGAGGAAACCTAGGACCCGAGGAAATCTATCGAGCCGAGGAAACCTGACCCGAGGAAACCTTGGACGTGGAAACTCCGAGGAAATCTGTCGACCCGAGGAAACCCAGATGTGAGAATCGACAGATTTTCTCGGCTCGATATCCTAGGACCTGAGGAAATATGTCGACCGGAGATAATCTGACTTGAGGAAATCTAAAGCGGATGAAATCTGTCAACCTGAGGAAACCTAGGACCCGACAAAATCTGTCGAGCCGAGATTATTTCACTCGAGAAAATCTGTCGACCCGAGAAAACCTGTGACTGTAGAAACTCTAAGGAAATCGTCGACTCGAGACGAGACAATCTGACACCGTAGCAAATCTATCGACTGAAAGTCGAGGTTATATGTCGACCCGAGACAATCTGAGCTATGGAAATCCCGAGAAAACCTATGATCGTGGAACCTAATCTTATTTCTATTCCTATTCATATTCCTATTCGCAATCATTCCTATTCCTATTCTTATACATTACCTAATCCTAATCATATTCCTATTCCTATTCTTATACATTACCTAATCCTAATCCTAATCATATTCCTATTCCTATTCCTATTCTTATTCTTATATTCCTATTCCTAATCCTATTTTCTATTTTATTCCTATTCCAAATCCTATTTTCTATTTTATTCCTATTCCAAATCCTAATCCTAATCCTAATCCTAATCCTAATCCTAATCCTATTCCTAATCCTAATCCTAATCCTAATCCTAATCCTAATCCTAATCCTAATCCTATTCCTATTCCTATTCCTATTCCTATTCCTAATCCTATTCCTATTCCTATTCCTATTCCTATTCCTATTCCTATTCCTAATCCTAATCCTAATCCTATTCCTATTCCTATTCCTAATCCTATTCCTATTCCTATTCCTATTCCTATTCCTATTCCTATTCCTATTCCTATTCCTATTCCTATTCCTATTCCTATTCCTATTCCTATTCCTATTCCTATTCCTATTCCTATTCCTATTCCTATTCCTAATCCTATTCCTATTCCCATTCCTATTCCTATTCCTAATCCTAATCCTAATCCTAATCCTAATCCTATTCCTAAATCTATTCCTCCTATTACTATTCCTATTCCTATTCCTATTACTATTACTATTACTATTCCTAACCATATCTCTTATCAAAGTAACATGAAATCAATCAGCGCAGTGCATTAAGATAACATAAAATGAAACCAAGCAGGTTAGTTTCAATAGCAAGAAAACTTTGTTGATAAATCGCTAACTTAAATATACTGTAATCTTTGTTGATAAATCGCTAACTTAAATATTCTTGCACCCATGTAATGAAATAAGTAAATTAATTAGTTGATTGATAAAGCTCAATTATGCGTATGGACACAAAAACTGATAATTGTAAATATAATATAAAGCTTTGGTGAACACTAAAAAGAAAATAAAAAGAAGAACAGAGACACGTGGATTGAGCCCTAAGTTTTGACACCGTAAAACATAATATTAGAAAGAATCAGAGAGAGGAGACAGAATGGACAAATAGGAACTAAAACAAGAAATTTGAAATTTGAATTAAGAAAAATAAAGCCAGTGAGGTACCACATATTCTTAAACCAATCTAATCAACCTATTTGTCACCAGAATTAGCAAATTAATTAATTAAGTAATAACTTAATAAATCTTTATTACAAAGGGAAAACCTGAGGGTAAAACAAGTAAAAAACATAGTTAAAAAAAGCTTTATAAGTCCTGAAAATCAGATTAGACCACCCAACCTATACAAAATAAATTTTGAATGGAATCTGAATATTAGAATACTTATGTGTACTTTAACATTTTGTAAGGAGAAATGATGTTACAACTTAGTTCCGCTAATTCAAATATAGTTTTAAATTTTAATTTTGGAATTGTAGTTGACAGTGGCAGTTCAAATATAATTACGAACATGAATTCTTGCACCCATATAATGAAATAAACACATTAATTAGTTGCTTGCTAAAATTCAGTTATAAGTTACTGTGTGGACACAGAATACGTATATGGACTGAGAGATGACAAATGGACAAAATGAACAAATGTGAAAAAAAAATAAGACATTTCAAGTTTGAATTAAAAATAAAATAAAATAAAGCTAGTGAAGTACCACAGATCTCCTTTGTATCTCGGCTCATGCCAGAAGAGCGGCCAAACATCTCCTTTGTACCTCGGCTCTTGGGAATGATCCTTGCACCAATCTAATCAACCTATTTATCGCCAGAATAAACAAAATTAAGTAATTGCTTGATCAATCTCGATTACAAGTTCTTGTAGGGATTAAACTAGTAATTGTCAAAAAGAGGTTGACCTACAATTCATAAACTATAACAAAATCTGAGGGTAAAAAGAAGGGAAAAAGAATAGACTAAACAAAGATTTTATAAGTCCTAAAATTAGATTAGACCTATAAAAAATCAATTTTGAACGCAATCTGAATATTAGAATACTCATGTGTTAATATTTTATAGGGAGAAAAGATGTCTGATACAAGACCAAAGTGTGCATTAAGATAGATGAAATTAATCATGTTATTGTACGGCAAAAATTTACGTAAAAGCTTTCGCCACTATTTCTAGGTTTATGACAACTTAGTTTCGCTAATAAAATTTAGTTTCGGACATGAATTCTTGCACCTATATAATGAAACAAGTAAATTAATTATTGCTTGATAAAGCTCAGTTATGTATGGACACAAAACTGATAGTTGTCAAAAATGTAACTCTTCGGTGAACACTAAAATAGAAAATAAAAAAGAAAAACAGAGAAGTGTATTGAACCCTAATTTTGACACCGTAATAACATTAGACAGAATCCGAGAGAGAGGAGACAGAATGGACAAATATGAATGTTCAAAACAAGAAATTTGAAAATTGAATTAAAAAATAAAGCCAGTGAGGTACCTGTATCACCGATCTTCCTCTGTATCTCGGCTCATGCCATAAAGAGCGGCCAAATATCTTGCCACCACTTGGAAATGATTCTTGAACCAATCAATTCGACCTATTTGTCAACAGAACAACCAAATTAAGAAATTGTTGATAAATCTCAATTACAAGTTCTTGTAGGAATACTAATAGTAATTGTCAAAAAAATGTTGACCTAGAATTCATACAATAATAACAAAACCTGAGGGTAAAAAAAAAGAGACTAAAAAAAGGTTTGTAAGTCTTACAAAATCAGATTAGACCTTGTTCCCAACTTTTGCATAATTACTTTTGAATGAAATCTGATTATTAGAATACTTTTGGGCTAACATTCTGTAAGGAGAAAAGATGTTCGATATAAGACGAAAGAATAGAAAAAAAAAAAAAAAAACAGACGAAAAGAAGGAACAGATATGTGGATTCAGACTAAATTTTAAATTTGATCGAAACCGTAAAAGATAATTTTGAGAGAGAGAGAATAAGAGAAATGATGTAAAACAAAACAAGAACTAGAGTTCAAATTACAATTAAAAAGAGAGAGAGCCAGCGATTGGTTCAGATAAAGTTAAGAGGCAAAAGAGTTCAAAAGAAGCAAAACACAATACGAGAGAGATTACCTGGAGAGAGAATTCAGAGCGGTGGATGAACTTTTGAAGCTCTAAGCCAAGCAACATGACACCAATCCAGTCGAATTCAGAAAAAACCGCTCATCTCTCTCTCCATCTCTCCATCTCTCTCTCTATCTCTCCATTTCTCTCCCTCCATCTCTCTCTCCATTTCTATCTCCTCTCTCTATCTCTCTGTCTCTCCATCTCTCGGCGTGGAATAACAATACGCAAGAGACAGAGAGAGACAGAGAGAGAGAGATTACCTGGAGAATTCAGAACGAATTTAGTTGAATCAGAGAGAACCGTTCTCTCTCTCTGTCTCTCGCTCTCTCTCCATTTCTATCTCCCTCTCTATCTCTCTCTCTCTCCATCTCTCCATCTCTCCATCTCTCTCCCCATTTCTATCTCCTTCTCTCTCTATCTCTTGGCGTGGAATGGAATCAGAAATGTCGAAATGAAGAAAAGGGAATGTTGAATTGAACTTATATAAAGCTTCTCCCATACCATACAACGGTAACATGAAATTAGGGGAATATTTCCTGGACGCGGAGTTGGAGAGAAGCGGTGTACTGGTACTCAAGTTCCCAACACCAACAGAGAGGAAGCTTCCTTCTCCTAGAACGTACAACGGTAAATTAAATTGAGATTAGGTAAATCTTTCCTGGACCAATATCAGTTGGAGAGAGAGTCGGTCATACACCGAAGCAACCTTTCTTGGAATTCAAGTTTGAGCAGGAAGCTTCTCTCACGGCTGGTATAAATCGCAAGGAATTAATTGATTTGGGGCCCGATTGTCAGTCTAATTAGAAGAAGAGGGCAAATACTAAAGTAAATAGAGTCCTACTTTGATTTCTTCATGCCAATTTCACTTTTTTCCAGGATATTAGTGAATTATCAACAATAATGTCATACAAATTATTTTCTCAGACAACAGTACATTAATACTTGATCTTAGATAAAATAGCCACTCAATTATTTTGTTTCTAGCAAAATCATGACAAAACTTGGCACAAACTGGGACGAGAAAGTTGATAAGCCTCTTATATACGCAAATTTCATGACATAGGCAAAGCAAATTTCTACAATTTAATGGTCGTTTTTTTTTTCCCCCCTATATTGTTTCAATCTTGTAATTCTCAGGTGCCTGAGTGCCTCTCGTTTTTTTGGTAGTGTCAGCTCTTAAGACTTGAGGATTAGAACAGTTTATTTTAGTGTGAGTTTCTGTGTTTTTCTGGCATGTACAAGGCTCTCATAAAAAGCACATATTTTCAAATGTAAAAGTGTTTTTCTATCAACCAATTGAGCCCACCGGCAACTTATCAAAAAAAGGAAAGTTGCTTCCCTATAAATTTGTAAACAGGTAAAATTCAGAGAAGGCGAGGGGATGTCTTCAGCCCGGAAGGTTTATGTGGCACGATTTTGGCAAAAATGGAGACCGTTGAGGCCTATATTGAGAGAGACATCACATAATGAAGCACTGGACTAATCCAGCACTGAAGCTACTGGAGATGATGAAAGCTAATTTAGTAAGGTTGTTAGACAGACCAAGTGTATTGAGTTTGAAGATGAACAAATATATCTTTTAACCAGAAAGTCTGATTTCCTTTAATAGCGATTACCTATATTATAAGGTTCATGCGATGTAGCCACTTTGAATAAAAACACACGTACAAATTTGCAAAACTTGTAACAAATAATGGACTTTTAGTGTTTGTATGACGTCTTAAACTAAGTTAAAGTTCTCTAAATTATTTTACCTTATATTGTTATGCACTTTCAAGTTTTTGCTATTAACTTTTAAGTTTTTGATATTAATTTACTTTATATTGTTATTCACTTTATGTTATTTGCTTATATGAAATGTATAACAAATATTTAAAAACTTAAACCGCGCATATAATTAAAGAGGCGGTTCAACAGTAGAAATCAATTTAAAACTGAACAGTGCGCATATGTTGACCAGACATGAGAGGTGAGGACTCAAAAATAGAGCGCTTTTAGTTTCCTAGTAGCCAGCGAATAAATCAAAAAACATGTTTAAGAAGTACTAACATAACTAATGGTGGAAAAAAACAGTAGTCTCAAACGCATGTTTGTATTACAAAAAAAGCAGTGGAACCAAAGAGATCACACATGTTTTTAGACTTTTAGCGCACGCGAATCTTTGCATAACATGACTGTCAAAAATATGCACTACGAATGTAAAGCATAAAAACAAAGCGTCAAGAAAGAAAACTAAAAATTAAGTATTACTTTCCTTATTTGGTGTTAATGTTCTTCTAGTGCAAACTGGAAGAAACAGCTTTGAATGGGAATTGGGAAATACAAACAAAATAAAAATAGCAGAGTACTATGCCTAAAAAAGGTACATAGATATTCTTTACAAAATCAAAATTAAAGAATGAATATGTGTTCCCAGTTGTGATACCACATTGCTTTTGAATCATTATTTTCTCTCTCTCTTTATTTATTTATTTTTTATTTTATTTTTTGAATCAACCTTCAACTGGTAACTCTTCTGCCTCCTCAGATAGGTAATCTTGCCTAAAAAAAAAAAAAAAAATCAACTTTTACACAATTAATTACCAATAAAGCATTCAAAATTATAAAATCAGAAAGAGAGTGCTCATGAATGAACAGCTGAAATATAATAAAGTAATGACAACACTTAATTAAACTTACTGTATCTTCCTACCAAGTTGATAGAGAGACCAGTCATGCCATAGCAATGTTAACTCTGAAAAGTAACCAGTTTTCCTGGAAAGAATTTAAAATAAACAAAATATTAAAATCAAAGAACACAATGTTTATAATCAAACATCTGGAGGCTCAATCCTTTTAGTTTGCATTACCACCAACAGCAATTCCCTGACCAACATGGTTTATCCAACGTCACCAGAGGTATGCTATTCTATCCAAGTATGCTTAAGGGACTGTTCAAATTAGAAGTTACATAAATGTGTACCAGGTCATCTAACTTCATAACTGCAGAAAAATAAATAAAATTGCATATTAACCAAAATTGGAGGTAAAATGACGAAAGAAATAAAATGAAGAAAAGAGTGTATAACTCACATAGCAATCTTTATTCTCAGCCCGATAGCGTGCCTCTCTAGCATCGCTGACACAGCACCAATTCGCTCACCACGATATTCAATTATCTAGAATACATTAACAGATCAAATGTTTGAAAAGTTGGAACAAATAACCTCCCAATGCTGCCTCCATTGTTAAACAGCAAGGGTGGTTATAAACAATCTGCCTAACCTGACTGACATGCCCGAACCGTCCGAAAAAATAGCAAATTCGAATTTTATTTCATTAATTGGGTTAAACTTTTACCAACACACCAAGTACACATTTGTTAGAGATATTAAACTTATACTGGTTAAAACATGAGCAGGTCCAACCATATATTGTCAATTAAACATATCAATAGTGCTGTAATATGGATAATGTTATCAGATTATAGCATTAACGGTATACATGAATAATGTTATATGTTGATACTTTTACTTATTCGTTGTTAGTTGAGTAATGTTTAATTTGGTTTTTTGTTCATACTTTATACATCATTTTTATATATGATTTTTTACAAATGGAACTCGCAACCTGCCACACCTGTCAAAGAAAGCATGGGTGGATTGGTTTTAAAGTTGTGACGATTTATTATGGATCTTACATCAATAATACGAATTGGATTGAAACTCAACGAAACCCAACCAGCTGGACCTGTGTGTTTGTATAGGTAAAAGAAGATAGAAGTACCATTTCCCCGCCTTGAATGGGTCTGCAAGCAAAGAGTCCCCAGCCGTGAATGCCAGATTTCCCACCGCATACTCTGTGATTTTCATTTTTCTGTAATACATTAAACGAACATATCAAACCAGCAAAAATAGAAAAGTACTTCAATGAGGTACAGGTAGATGTATAACAAGCAAAATCACCTTCAAATACTGCAGTCGCTCGTCAAATGTGGAGAAATTTTTTCGGTCCAGCTCTTTCTGTCAAATTACAACAATTAAAAATAATAGCAGTGAGACATGCAAAGGTAAATAAAAAAGCTAGCACAGAGAAAGAAAAAAATTACTTGATGTACGTTCAGGCTATCAATGGCCTCCAGAAAGTGCAGACGAGGCCCCATCATGAGGTGAGGAACAGCCTCCTCTCTTGTCCTCCTCTGAAATATAAACTATTATAATTTGTGTGGACAGCTAGAAATAGATTTCTTTAGAAAGCACTATGAACTAAGCCATGGCGAACAACATCACAAATATATAAACTACACAGAATACTCACCTTAGTCATAGATTTCATTACAATAACAGCGAAGTCCGTGAAAGTGTGTGCATCTATTTGAACTCGATCAATATCAAAAATTTTATCTACTACAAGTAGAGTATTGTCTTAAACTACCAGCACATTTATTTCCCTTCACTTGATAAGCTTCATTACAGGACAAATGGCAGTGGGTTCAAACCTTTACCAGTATTTCTAACTTCAAAAGTTCAGGGGAGCTGAAAACATTGGCTGCATGCCCAAATTTTGATGAAAAATTCATGACAGGAAAAGATAAGTACCTTGCTGTCCTTCTTCTGGTAAACATGACATCTGGCACAAGCTTCTTCAGAACTTGTTGATGGCAAATCCATCTCTTGGCAAGTTGTGCTTTGCATCTCCATGTCCCTTCTGACAAACCTTGAGCAGCTCAGCTTTGCATTATTTGTCTCAGATTTCATGCTCGAGAAAACTTCATCTTTTGAGAGCAAGACCAATGCATTGTTCTTGCTTGAATGGCTCCAGGAGAATCGTGATATCTGCTTGTCATGGCTCACATAAGTGTGTAACTGCAACCAGAATATAAGCCATGGTAAAAGGTGACTTTTCAAAAAAAAATAATAAAATAAAAAAATAGGTGATTTAAACCAAGCAAGAACTGAAAGGAGAAAACTAAGCTTGTAATTCCATCATGAACAATCCCACCTTCTTAAACTGACAGCTTGGATCAGTCAGGTCAGATCAAGGTCAGTAATGTTCCATAGCAACAGGACCATTTAGCAATTGACAACCAAACTTATTTGACTACAGTGACATCCACATCCCCCGAAACTGCTCTAAATTATTAATAACAAAAAAAAATTGTAGGCATGTTTCAATCGATGAACAATCATATTTTCATAATACAAATTCGGAAAAGAACCATTATATACTATTGATAACATATCTACAAAAAAAAGTAAAGTAAATATTATTGATATAAACAGAGGATTACTATTTCAAATCAGTAAAAATCCACCAATGACCCTTTTTGCTATGTTATCCAAAACATGCACCTTACTAAACTTGATTAAACATGCCTGTATACTGCCAGTATTAACCATGACTACTAGCAGGATATTAATATATACTTCCTGAAATATAATACACAGTAATTACACAAAGAAAAGATAAGGAACCTCTGTGTGAGTTTTGATGCACTCTGGGTGAACTTGAGGGTTTTCTGACAGCCAACAAACCCATTGGCATCTGAAAAATAAAAGAACGCATTCAGTTTTTTAAAAAAAAGGGAAAACAAACAGATTAGCTTAAATTATAGGAATAACAGATAAGCACTCAAAAGTACATATCTGGATCAATTTGATCGCAAACTAATTTTGCGCAAATAAATCCAATGCCTTCAAAAGGAATTGAGATGGCCAAACTTACCTCGTAGTCTCAGATTTCAGCACCATACTGGACACATCAAGTTTTGGAGCACTCATTCAATGCGGCCGGGGGATTTGTTAATCCCTCTCTTCTCTAATTAATTTTTTTAATTTTTTTCACACATTTTTGAGACGGTAAAAGATGGACCAAAAGATGGCTACCCTAGGGGTATAGTAGTTATATCACTGCCTAGGAGAATACCCTAACCCTAACTTTTGACGGCTGAAGAAATAAAAAACATACCGTTAGACAATATTACAAAAACACCCTTTCCTAGAGTCTAATTTTAAGGGTTGGGATCAAATGAATTTAATCATGATGGCTCAAAATGATTAGTCTAGGTGAACTTATATAATTCCAGAAGGACAGACCAAATCAACTAAACATTATCTGTGGGCAGCTTCGAACAACTGCAGATTTACTCTAATCCAAAACCCTAGCTAGTTTGGATGGTTCAGATTAATTACTACCAAACTTATAAGGCTTAAAATTGTTTATTTCCAAAGTACAAAAACAGAATATTTAATTAACAAAAAAGAACAATAATTTTCACCATGGTTCATGGAAATTCATGTGGAAAGTATTAAATCCGCACCCTCCCCTTCTTCTGAACATGATAATTCCAAATTATAGCCAATGAATCTATGATTCAAAAGTTAAGATAAATTCATAATTTCCAAACATAATAATCTTATATTCCTTTTTTTTTTGGCGAAGGTACACCCTTCCTGTTTATATCGGTGTGAACAAAAAAAATTTGGGAACATCTAAGCAGGGCAAAGTACTGCAGGGGCCATAGAGGGTCTGGCCTACCCCAAAAATTTTAATTTTCTGTTACAAGTACCCACGTGTTAATCTTAGTTAATATAATTTTTAGATTTGGGCCCCCTCAAATAAAAGAAACCAAATCTGATTTTAGCTATTTGGCCTTGCCTATCAATTTCTTCTTTCTTTCTCTTATGCTCTTAGCGAGTGTAAAACTGTAATTTGGAAACCATATCTCTCTTGTTTCTCACTCTTTCTCAAATCGGAAAAAAAATCAGACCAGTTATCTGAAATTTTATCTTAGATTTTTCTCTGGCCCTCTCCAATTTCAAATTCTGGTTCCGCACCTGCATTTAGGTTCTTTTATTGGGAACCATGAGTTGGTGACCTGGCCAACCGCAAATATCTCAACTGTTGCCCAACCAAAACAATGTTTAAATGCACAACATAACCAATATTAAAAGATAAAAATAAAAAAAATGTAGGGACTAGGGAGAATAATTATTTTTTTTGCAGGTTGTTATGATTAATCAACTTTCAATAAGTTTTTTTTTTGTGTTAAATGCAAAAACTATATATTTTTTGTTCTCTGAACGGCACATTGTTAGTATAGCACAAGTGCAAATTTAATTGGCTTCCTCATCATATACATATACAAATTCAAATAATTAAATTCCTCTACAAAATCTGAAATTACAAACAACTATTTTTGAGATACCTCTGAACTTATAAAATTCTTTCAACTTTGTAAAACATTTCTATTAGAACGCCACTAAAGGATTGCTACAAAAGGTTTGTTGACCAAACCTCCAAACTCAAAATGTCCTCAATTTGTCAAAAGATGGTTTACAAAAAAGAACAACAAGAAGCCTACCCAATTCAATATCTAGTGCCAAGCTAGTAGTAAGAAATATCAAAAATAAAAGAGGATTAACCTTCAAAGCTCCTCAAACTTGATTCCTCGAGCATCATTTAGCTGAGGTCCCGAATTTCTCCTTGGATCAAATTGGACTTCGAATTGAAAAATAGCCCAACTCCGCTAATCCCCAAATAAAACCCCATGCGACATCAGATTGAGTCTAAAACCAACATTTCGAGCTCTTGGCACCGAAAAATCTCCAACCTGACATCCGGAGAGAAAAAATAGGGAATCTCTGCCGACAGATAGGGTTCACAGGGTTTTGGGATTTACTTCTTTCTTTTTGTCCTTTCTCGGCGGAAAGGGTTATGACTCACGTCTGAAGCAAAAGTTCGTAGACGGAAACCGTCAGAATTTGTGCAGATAGATTTAGGCTTTATTATTATATTATATCATATATAATGAAAAACTTTAGACTAGTAACGGCAGAGTGTCATTCGTTAGTCTTCTCATGGTCAAACTAACGGCTGAGTCTGCGAGAACAGTGCGCCATGACCAAAGGAACTGCTCTCCCCACTCCTCAATTTAGAGATGCACTCCAACTTTTACACTAGTGATCAAAATATCATCAATGTTTTAAGAAAATTTTTTACTTAATTTTGTATGCAAATAAATCAATTATAATTATAGTTTGCTCATTACCAACAAATTTGGAGTGCATCTCCAAATTGGATACTGAGAAAAGTCATTCCCATGACCAAATGAGCTAGCCAAGCACTTCACAGATTTGAAAGAAACGATCATAGCACTAATTGGAACTGGTGAAAGACAAGAGGGCCAGGTCAGATTTCAAAGGACCGAACTCGACGAGTTTAATAGAAGGGCCGGGCCGGACCGGACTAGGAAAAAAGGGTTAAGATAGACCGGATTAGACGGGTACCGATCCTTCGAGAAACCGGCCCTTCTAGATCCTTGGCCCTTCTAGTCTTTCTAAAATAATACCTACATATAATTTTTTATATAGTTTTTTAATCTCTATCGTCTCATCATGATCAAATGGTCGCTACAATTGAAGGACTAGGACGGACCCCGCCCTTCAACATCTATCTTAGAAAAAAATTAGACCCGGCTCTTTCAAAATCCGGTCTTTCTAAATCCTTGTCCGTCGAAAGTCTATCGAAGGACAGGTCCGATCCAGATTTTAGGATGATTTTCCAAAAGACGGGCCAAGGGCCAAGGATTTTTTAACTATCACTAATTGAAACCTCTTAAAATTAGCTATGCGGGACAAACTCTTTCCGTAGGACTCAAAAAAAAAAAAAAAATCATTATAGCAATATAGCCTAATTGGGAAGTTACAACGGCCATTTGCATGATTAGAATCAGTTTCCTTTTCGTGGAATTTTCCATAAAATTGAATTTTTTGATCAAAATAAACGGATTTGATTTCATTTGATCGAAAATTTCATTTATTAGATCCTATGAAATTAAAAAAAAAATTGAATCAAATGAATCTCATATAAAATCATTTTTTGATCAAAGCCTATATATCCCAATTGGGGCCTCTTTGCAAGTTATAAGATGAGAATAAGAGATATAAGTAAGACAGAAAGAGGGAAAAAAGATCACGGCTATTATTTTCAAACGGCTTTACTAATTTTTGCATCAGCCAAAAATAAATTATATTTTTAATCATAGTTGATCAAGCACTAATAATTAGATAGTAAAAATGAAAAACTTAAAAGAATTTGTCTGATACATGATATAGTGAAGAATATAGGGACAAATATGAAATTTGGAAAAGAGTTGAAAGCATAAAATATTAGTCCTCAATTTAATAATCTTTAATTTTTTTAAAAGAAGTTCACCACTTCAGATCGGCCGTTTGAAATTTTAATAGTTGATGTTCCTATTGTGTTTGACTTCTATATGTTCGATTCTAGCATTGCTCAAAATATTATACTTATCTATGTATAATTATAACTGCTTAAATTTTCTTAAACTATTCACAGGAACATGTTGAAGCTGTTCATGTGAAGATCATGCCAGACCAGGGTCTAGCTGTGAATAAATTAGTACTTTTCGTATTTGTGGTGACTTTTTTATGTAATCCAACTAGTGTTTTAAATATGTAAATGCATTAATTATCTTGACATATGTCTTGTATTTAAACAGCTTTTAATATGCTTGAATGTAATTAAACTAAAGCACCTAAAAATTTTCTTTTGAGCTTATTTTTATTTTGTTTGTATTTCCCATTTAAAGCTGTTTCTTCCAGTTTGCGCTAGAAGAATTTTAACAACAAATAAGGCAGCAACACTTTTGACTTTTTGTTTTCTTTCTTGACATTTTATTCTTATGCTTCGCATTAGTGCATATTTCTGGAGAATAATATTATGCAAGGATTCGCATGGGTTAAAACATGTGTAATGTTTGTCTAACTAGTTTAAACACAAACTTGCTAATTTTCATCTCCAGAGGAATTGATTTGGACGCCCCCTCATTTAGTCCGAACACCCTTGTATTTTTAAAATGACAAAATTGGCCTTTTTCATTCAATTACGTTGTTTAAAACTAAAACAAATGCATACCCGTTTCATCTTCTCTCACTCGAGCCGGTCTGTTATAGTTTCCTCTTCCATCACGTCCCTACTGAGTGTCATGTTGATTTTGGTTGGGCTGTGCAAGAAATGTAGAAGTAGAGAAGGGGCAAGCCAATGAGATTAAATCGGGAACAGAATGGGCTGCGAGCCTGCGAGAGGAGACAGAATTAGAATTCGGCTTTAAATAATCAAGGGTATTATATCGTCAGAATAATAATTTTGGAGTGATCGGACTAAATAAGGGGGTGTCCGAATCAATTCCACCAGACTCCAGTAGCTCCAGTTAGTGCTTCACTATGTAATGTGTCTTTTATACAGGCCTCAACGGTCTCCATCTTTATCAAAATCATGGCACAATGGCACATATATCTTCGGTACGTCCTGAATACCTTGACCTCACCTTCTCTGAATTTTACATAACATCTTATAAATCTTCAAAAAAATAAAAAAGAAAATTAGATCTTATAGGGATATTGATTTTTTAAGGCAAGTTACAACCAGTGGGCTCAATTGATTGATAAAAAACCACTTTTACATTTAAAAGAGCATTTTTTAGGTACATGAGAATTACAATTTTGAAACAATGTAGGAAAAAAAAAAAAAGGCCATTAAATTGTAGAAATCATCAAGTTTGGGCCATAAAGCCGAAACAAGACTATATATTTCCTATGCCATAAAATTGTGTCTGAAAAAATAATTTGTAAGACATTATTGTTGACAATTCACTAATATCCTGGAAAAAAGTTAAATTGGCATGAGGGAATTAAAGTGGGACCCTATTACTTTAGTATTTGCGCTCTTCTTCTAATTAGACTGACAACTGGGCCCCAAATCAATTAATTCCTTGCGATTTGTACCAGCTGTCGGAGAAGCTTCCTATTCCTCTCTGTTGTGTTCCCGACTCAACCTTGAATTCCAAGAAATCTTGCTTCGGTATATTACCGATTCTCTCTGAATCTTATGTGCAGGAGATATTTCAAAATTTCAATTTTACCGTTGGACGTTGTAGGAGGAAGCTTCCTCTCTGTTGGTGTTAGTACTTATACCAGTACCACCGACTCTCTCCAACTCCGTGTCCAAGAAGCATTTTCCTAATTTCATTTTACCGTTGTATGGTGTGGGAGAGGCTTTAGTTTAAGTTCAATTCAACATTTCCTTTTCTTCATTTCGACATTTCGAATTCCATTCCACGCCAAGAGATAGAGAGAGAGAAAGAGAGAGAGACAGAGAGAGGAGAGAGAGAGATAGAAAGAGCGAGAGAGTGGGAGATAGAAATGGAGAGACAGAAAGCAAGGGATGGAGAGAGCGAGAGACACAGAGAGAACGGTTCTCTCTGATTCAACTAGATTCGTTATGAATTCTCCAGGTAATCTCTTTCTCTGTCTCTCTCTCTGTCTCTTCCGTATTGTTATTTGCCTCTTTTGATCTGATTCGCCTCTTAACTTTCTTTGAACCGATCGCTGGCTTTCTCGTTTTAGTTCTAAGTTGAACTCTAATTCTTGATTTGTTTTTCATCCTCTCTCTGATTCTCTCTCTCAAATTATCTTTTACAGTTTCAAATTCAAAGTTTAGTCTCACATTATCTTGTATTGTTACCTGATGTTTTCTTTTTAAATTTTTTCTACTCTTTAGTCTTATATCGAACATCTTTTCTCCTCACAAAATGTTAGCACATAAGTATTATAATATTCAGAATCCGTTCAAATTTGATTTTGCATAGGTTGGAAAAAAGGAGGTCTAATCTGATTTTTAGGACTTATAAACCTCTTTTTAGTCTTTTTGACTATATTTTTATAAATTCTAGGTCAGCATTTTTTTTGAACAATTACTAGTTTAATTCCTACAAGAGCTTGTAATCGAGATTCATCAAACAATTACTTAATTTGCTTGTTCTGGTGACAAATAGGTTGATTAGATTGGTTCAAGAATCATTTCCATGTGGTGGCAAGATGTTTGGCTGCTCTTTCTGGGATGAGCCGAGAGGTGGTACCTCACTGGCTTTATTTTTTTTAATTCATATTTCAAATTTCTTGTTTTGAACTTTCATATTTGTCCATTAATTCTGTCACCTCTCTCTGATTTTGTGTAATATTATGTATTACGGTGTCAAAACTTAATCCACGTCTCTGTTCTTCTTTTTAATTTTCTTTTTTAATTTTCACCAAAGAGTTACATTTTTTTGTAAGTATCAATTTTGTCAACACATAACTGAGCTTTATCAAGCAATTAATTAATTTACTTGTATTATATGGGTGCAAGATTTCATTGTTGAAACTAAATTTTTATTAGCGAAACAAAGTTGTCATAAACCCAGAATTTAGAAGTGAAAGTTTTTAAATAAATTTCTGCTGTAAATTAACACGATTTCATTCATTCATCTATCTTAATGCACCCTTTTTCAGGTGAGAAGCATGTGTGCGCAGTGAGAGGTGAAGGCTGTTTGGGCAACATTGCATAACAGCTTCTTGGACGATATTGTGCATCAGCCTTAAAAGCTCAGATCAATCCCAAATCCAAATCACGACTCATTCAAACCAGGTACACAAAGTTAGCTCAACACTTCTGGTAGTTTGCTTATGAACCAAGCTTGGTGATCTTTGTCTGTTTGAGAGGTACAATCTGTTTTTAAGGACATAAATCTTTTTATTACAGTGGTCAACATTATATATAAAAAAAACTATATGTAAGACAACTAAAGCTTGTGACACAAAAAAAAGAGCAAGACAAAAAGATAATAAAATTCTGCAAGTACAACAACAAACCCTGTCAGAGAGAAAAAAAAACATGGCCTTTATTTAATTATATCATAAACAGAGTTGTTTTATGAAGCTTCAGGATTTCTTGATCATTTGAGCTGCATATGACCGACTCTCTCCAAATCTTATGTGCAGGAGATATTTTCCTAATTTCAATTTTACCGTTGTACGTTGTAGGAGAAGGAAGCTTCCTCTCTGTTGGTGTTAGTACTTATACCAGTAACATCGACTCTCTCCAACTCCGTGTCCAGAAGCATTTTCCTAATTTCATTTTACCGTTGTATGGTGTGGGAGAGGCTTTAGTTTAAGTTCAATTCAACATTTCCTTTTCTTCATTTCGACATTTCTGATTCCATTCCACGCCGAGAGATGGAGAGAGAGAGAGAAAGAGAGAGAGATGGAGAGATAGAGAGATAGGGAGAGAGAGAGAGATAGAAATGGAGACAGAGAGAGAGAGAGATGGAGAGATGGAGAAATGGAGAGAGAGAGAGAACGGTTCTCGAAGTAATCTCTCTCTGTCTCTTGCGTATTGTTATTGTAGAAATCATGAGAATTACAAGTTTGAAACAATGTGGGAAAAAAAAGGCCATTACAAGTTTGAAACAATGTGGGAAAAAATTAATTAAACAAGTTATTTAGATGTTAGATGGTCTCTACCGTCTTTCATTTTTTTTCTTTTTCCTGATGTATCAATTTTATTCTCTTCTTCATTAGGATCTGCTCCACAAGTGTCTTATTAAAGGAAAGGAAGGAGGCGGAGAGGAAAGGTGCCCAGAGTAAATTTACCTTCCAAATCGGGGGTATGAACTTGGAGATTTTTTTTTAGAAAACTTAGCAGCGACTGCTAAGTGATGAACTTGGAGATTGGTGTAGTATATTTTGTGTCTTTCTCTCACTTCGCGACCCTTCCTCTAACCTCGTGAAGCCCTGTTCTGGAGCGAGTAACAATTCTCAGGCAGTTGCAGTCAGACCATCCTTACTTCATCTCCTGTTCCCTTCCTTCCTATTTTGTGTTAAGGTGCTATGAGTGAACTGGGTTGCTACGATAAGTTTAGTCAAAAGAAAAATACAAGCTAAGGTATATGAGAAGCCTATCGACACTCAAAATGTAAAATATGATATTTTTTTAATATAAACACATTAACCACTAGATTAGTAAATTGTGAGAATTGAGCAAAAATAGTACGATAAAAAAAAAGCAAAACAGTCCCTACAAAATTCACACTTATTGATATGAATGAGCCTAAATAACATGAGAATTACAAGTTTGAAACAATGTGGGAAAAAAAAGGCCATTAAATTGTAGAAATCATCAAGTGGGGCCATAAAGCCAAGACACAGACTATATATTTCCTATGCCATAAAATTTGTGTCTGAGAAAATAATTTGTAAGACATTATTGTTGACAATTCACTAATATCCTGGAAAAAAGTTAAATTGGCATGAGGGAATTAAAGTGGGACCCTATTACTTTAGTATTTGCGCTCTTCTTCTAATTAGACTGACAACTGGGCCCAAAATAAATTAATTCCTTGCGATTTGTACCAGCTGTCGGAGAAGCTTCCTATTCCTCTCTGTTGTATTGCCGACTCAACCTTGAATTCCAAGAAAGCTTGCTTCGGTATATGACCGACTCTCTCCAAATCTTATGCGCAGGAGATATTTTCCTAATTTCAATTTTACCGTTGTACGTTGTAGGAGAAGGAAGCTTCCTCTCTGTTGGTGTTAGTACTTATACCAGTAATATCGACTCTCTCCAACTCCGTGTCCAGAAGCATTTTCCTAATTTCATTTTAGCGTTGTATGGTGTGGGAGAGGCTTTAGTTTAAGTTCAATTCAACATTTCCTTTTCTTCATTTCGACATTTCTGATTCCATTCCACGCCAAGAGAGAGAGAGAGAGAAAGAGAGAGAGGAGAAGAGCTCATGGAGAGAGACAGAGAGAGGAGATAGAAATGGAGAGAGAGAGAAAGAGCGAGAGAGAGGAAGATAGAAATGGAGAGAGAAAGAAAGAGATGGAGAGAGAGAGAGAGGAGATAGAAATGGAGAGAGCGAGAGACAAAGAGAGAACGGTTCTCTCTAATTCAACTAAATTCGTTCTGAATTCTCCAGGTAATCTCTCTCTCTGTCTCTTGCGTATTGTTATTTGCCTCTTTTGATCTGATTTGCCTCGTAACTTTCTTTGAACCGATCGCTGGCTTTCTCGTTTTAGTTGAACTCTAATTCTTGTTTTGTTTTTCATCCTCTCTCTCATTCTCTCTCTCAAGTTATCTTTTACGGTTTCAAATTCAAAGTTTAGTCTCAATCTACATATCTGATGTTTTCTTTTTAAATTTTTTCTACTCTTTAGTCTTATATCGAACATCTTTTCTCTTTACCAAATGCTGGCACATAAGTAATATTAAGATTCCGTTCAAAATTGATTTTGCAAAGGTTGGAAAAAAGGAGGTCTAATATGATTTTTAGGACTTATGAACTCTTTTTAGTTTTTTGACTATTTTTTTATAAATTCTGCGTCAACATTTTGACAATTACTAGTTTAATTCCCACAAGAACTTGTAATCGAGATTCATCAAACAATTACTTAATTTTTGCTTGTTCCGGTGACAAATAGGTTGATTAGATTGGTTCAAGAATCATTCCCATGTGGTGGCAAGATGTTTGGCTGCTCCTGGCATGAGCCGAGATACAGTGGAAGATAGGTGGTACCTTACTGGTTTTAATTCTTTTAAATTCAAATTTCAAATTTCTTGTTTTCAACTTTCATATTTGTCCATTAATTCAGTCTCCTTACTCTGATTTTGTCTAAATATGTGTTACGGTGTCAAAACTTAATCCATGTCTCTGTTCTTCTTTTTAATTTTCTTTTTTAGTTTTCACCAAAGAGTTACATATTTGATAAGTATCAGTTTTGTCCACACATAACTAAGCTTTATCAAGTAATTAATTAATTTACTTGTATTATATGGGTGCAAGATATCATTATCGAAACCAAGTTGTCATAAACTTAGAATTAGAGGCGAAAGTTTTTAAATAAACTTCTGCTGTAAATAACATGATTTCATTCATTCATCTATCTTAAATTCTTAATGCACCCTTTTTTCAGGTGAGAAGCTTGTGCGCGCAGTGAGGGGCTGAAGGCTCTTTGGGCGACATTGCATTCCAGCTTCTTGGACGATATTGTGCATCAGCCTTAAAAGCTCAGATCAATCCCAAATCCAAATCACGACTCGTTCAAACCAGGTACATAAATTTAGCTCAACACTTCTGGTAGTTTGCTTATGAACCAAGCTTGGTGATCTTTGTCTGATTGAGGTACAATCTATTTTTAAGGACATAAATCTTTTTATTACAGTGGTCAACATTATATATAAAAAAAACAGTATCTAAGACAACAAAAGCTTGTGACAAAAAAAAAAAAAAAAGAAGAGCAACACGAAAGATAATAAAATTCTGCAAGTACAACAACAACCCCTGCCAGAGAAAAAAAAAAAAAAACATGATAAATTATGCACAAAATCTTAAATATATCCCTTTTTATATTATTGCTAATAAAGAACATGACCTTTATTTAATTATATCATAAAAACATTTGTTTTATGACGCTTCTGGATTTATTGATCGTTTGAGCTGCAAGGGTGGCGAGCTATTTGGCCGCTCCTAAAACAAATTTATTGATTATTTTTCTTTCAAAATTAAGCAAAATTGCATGATGTAAAGGTAAATTATTGGGCTTGTTGTTTCTATAAAGAAGTTAACACTTGTTTAAATTATAAACTAGAAGGACATATCGAGCTTCGCTCGATGTAGATATCTATAATAAGAATATTTTTATTATGTTTCTATATAGTTTAATTATGTTAATTTTTGGATATATGGTTAAGATATATTTATCTTTAGAAATATAGTTTAGTTATTGTAGGTTTGATTTGATTAAATTTAAAGAGTTTGATCAATTTAAAGAAAAAAATATATGTGTGTAAATATAGTTATAATTATCTGAAATAATATGATTAATATGATTTATATTATGTTGATATTATTCATGAAATGTAATATGTTTATAAATGACTTAAATAAAAAAATATATATCGTAAAAAATTTAATATTTTTTTTCTATTTTCAATTGAATGAATTTAATTTATATTTTGTAAACCGAAATTAAAAATGGTAATGAAGAGAAATTAAGGTGGAGAGAGACTCTAAGTAACACAAAAAAGATGGATACATGATGAAAATGAAAATATGAATGGGTCACAAAAATCAGAAACAAAACAATGTGTTGCCAAATTATTATCTGATGTTGAACCGAGTCAGTTCTATGAGCAATAACATCCGACACACAATTAGTTACAAAGTATCACATTACAGAAATCAGAAAAATGCTATTGCACAACTATTTCACAATGCTTGGAGTGTCGGATAATATTTAACAAAAGAATTCCAACACCCACACATCTTTATTTATAATATTGATGTTCAGGTAAGGAACATAATGCTGGAATCAATATTGGACTTGTTGTTATAGACTTTCACCAGCTATCTTCAGCCATCTTGAGCCCGATAAAGAAAAAACTAGCGAGGTACAAAACTGAAACTCAGCCTATTTCAAGATAAGATTTGTAATTTCGAATAAGAAACTGATGTGAAATAGATTTTTAAACAAGTTAAGATTTGTTATCTGAACGTAAATTCAAATAATACTTATTAAGGTTTAGATTTTTCAAGATAAATAAAGTCAAGAATATATTTAAGTAAGACAATATAAGAAATAAATAAATATAAAAATATTGAAAACTTAAAAAATACGAAATATGAATAGGAATAGGAATAGAAATATGAAATAAGATTAGAATTAGGATTAGAATAATCGGAATAGGAATAGGAATAGGAATCACTACAACAAAAATTATTTTTAGAGACGCCTCCTTTAGAGGCGGTTTTCCATAAACCCGTTTCTAAAAATTACCAGTGGCATTTTGGAAATTTTTGTCGATTACTTTTAGAGGCGGTTTTTAATAAAAACCGTTTCTAAACTTTTTTGCCAAAAATAAAAAAATGCCTGTCTATCGTTAGAGGCGGTTTTTATAAAAAACAGCCTCTAAAAATCACATTTTTAGAGGCGGTTTTTAAGAAAAAACTGATTTTTAGAGGCGGTTTTTAAGAAAAAACCGCCTCTAAAAAAGAAGTATTTTGCTGGAATTTTTCTCATTTTTAGAGGCGGTTTTTATAAAAAACAGCCTCTAAAAATGAAAACTTTTTCTGAATTCTTTTCGCATTTTTAGTGGCGGTTTTTTATAAAAAACAGCTCTAAAAATCATATCCGAATTTAAAAAAATATTTCATGTTAAAAAATATTCAAATATTAATAATACTAAAAATAATAATGTTAAAAAATATTTAACTATTAAAAATACTAAAATATTTGATGTTTAAAAATTTGTTAGTATTAAAAATAGTTAAAATAGTTACTAATTAAAAAAAAATAAAAAAATTTTAAATTCGGATTTGATTTTTAGAGGCGGTTTTTAAGTAAAAAACAGCCTCTAAAAATCAAATCCGAATTTAAAAAAATATTTCATGTTAAAAAATATTCAAATATTAATAATACTAAAAATAATAATGTTAAAAAATATTTAACTATTAAAAATACTAAAATATTTGATGTTTAAAAATTTGTTAGTATTAAAAATAGTTAAAATAGTTACTAATTAAAAAAAAGAAAAAAAAATTTTTAAATTCGGATTTGATTTTTAGAGGCGGTTTTTAAGTAAAAAACAGCCTCTAAAAATCAAATCCGAATTTAAAAAAATATTTCATGTTAAAAAATATTCAAATATTAATAATACTAAAATTAATAATGTTAAAAAATATTTAACTATTAAAAATACTAAAATATTTAATGTTTAAAAATTTGTTAGTATTAAAAATAGTTAAAATAGTTAAATATTGAACTAATTAAAAAAACAGAAAATAAAAAAAAATGTAATTCGGATTTGATTTTTAGAAGCGGTTTTTAATTAAAAAAAAGCCTCTAAAAATCAAATACAAATTTAAAAAATATTTCATGTTAAAAAATATTCAAATATTAATAATAGTAAAAATAATAATGTTAAAAATATTTAACTAATAAAAATACTAAAATATTTAATGTTTAAAAATTTGTTAGTATTAAAAATAGTTAAAATAGTTAAATATTTAACTAATTAAAAAAACAGAAAATAAAAAAATTTTAATTCGGATTTGATTTTTAGAGGCGGTTTTTAAGTAAAAAACAGCCTCTAAAAGTCAAATCCGAATTTAAAAAAAATTTCATGTTAAAAAATATTCAAATATTAATAATACTAAAAATAATAATGTTAAAAAATATTTAACTATTAAAAATACTAAAATATTTAATGTTTAACAATTTGTTAGTATTAAAAGTAGTTAAAATAGTTAAATATTTAACTAATTAAAAAACAGAAAAAAAAATTAAATTCAGATTTGATTTTTAGAGGCGGTTTTTAAGTAAAAAACAGCCTCTAAAAATCAAATCCGAATTTAAAAAAATATTTCATGTTAAAAAATATTCAAATATTAATAATACTGAAATTAATAATGTTAAAAAATATTTAACTATTAAAAATACTAAAATATTTAATGTTTAAAAATTTGTTAGTATTAGAAATAGTTAAAATAGTTAAATATTTAACTAATTAAAAAACATAAAATAAAAGAAATTAAATTCGGATTTGATTTTTAGAGACGGTTTTTAAGTAAAAAACAGCCTCTAAAAATCAAATCCGAATTTAAAAAAAATTTCATGTTTAAAAATATTCAAATATTAATAATACTAAAAATAATAATGTTAAAAAATATTTAACTATTAAAAATACTAAAATATTTAATGTTTAAAAATTTGTTAGTATTAAAAATAGTTAAAATAGTTAAATATTTAACGAATTGAAAAACAGAAAAAAAAATTTTAATTCGGATTTGATTTTTAGAGGCGGTTTTTAAGTAAAAAACAGCCTCTAAAAATCAAATCCGAATTTAAAAAAATTTCATGTTAAAAAATATTCAAATATTAATAATACTAAATTAATAATGTTAAAAAATATTTAACTATTAAAAATATTAAAATATTTAATGTTTAAAAATTTGTTAGTATTAAAAATAGTTAAAATAGTTAAATATTTAACTAATTAAAAAAACAGAAAAAAAATTAAATTCGGATTTGATTTTTAGAGGCGGTTTTTAAGTAAAAAACAGTCTCTAAAAATCAAATCCGAATTTAAAAAAATATTTCATGTTGAAAAATATTCAAATATTAATAATACTAAAATTAATAATGTTAAAAAATATTTAACTATTAAAAATACTAAAATACTTAATGTTTAAAAATTTGTTAGTATTAAAAATAGTTAAAATAGTTAAATATTTTACTAATTAAAAAAACAGAAAATAAAAAAAATTTAAATTCGGATTTGATTTTTGGAGGCGGTTTTTATGTAAAAAACAGCCTCTAAAAATCAAATCTGAATTGAAAAAATATTTCGTGTTAAAAAATATTCAAATATTAATAATACTAAAAATAATAATGTTTAAAAATATTTAACTAATAAAAATACTAAAATATTTAATGTTTAAAAATTTGTTAGTATTAAAAATAGTTAAAATAGTTAAATATTTAACTAATTAAAAAACAGAAAATAAAAAAATTTTAATTCGGATTTGATTTTTAGAGGCGGTTTTTAAGTAAAAAACAGCCTCTAAAAATCAAATCCGAATTTAAAAAAATATTTCGTGTTAAAAAATATTCAAATATTAATAATACTAAAAATAATAATGTTAAAAAATATTTAACTATTAAAAATGCTAAAATATTTAATGTTTAAAAATTTGTTAGTATTAAAAATAGTTAAAATAGTTAAATATTTAACTAATTAAAAAAATAGAAAATAAAAAAATTTAAATTCAAATTTGATTTTTAGAGGCGATTTTTAAGTAAAAAACAGCCTCTAAAAATCATATTCGATTTTAAAAACATGTCTCTCTCTCTCGTTCACTCTAAGCTCACTCACCCGAACTTACTCCTTCAGATAAGTGTCATCTTTTTCCCTTTCTTTTTCTTTCAGAACTTGAAATTTTTCCTTACAATGAATAAATTTTCTCGCTTCGTCTTTTTCAGTTGTTTTTTTTTTTTATTTGTGCTCAACTGCTATTCAGTGGACAACGAGTTGGATTTTGTTTATCAGTACCCCTGCTCCTTTGTGCTTGGTTGTTCCTTCCACAGGTAAATTTCCCTTTCATTTCTAGATTTTTTCTTTCAATTTTTATGAACAATTATTTTAGTGTGGCCATGAATTGAGAAAATTAATTTAATTGAGTCACAGATGATAAATGTAGTGGCTGCTTGACTCTTTTTCTTTTCCTTATTTAATTAAAATTTAGACAGTTTTTTCTTCAATGTTTTGACATTCAGTGCTGAAACATATATATATATATATATATATTTTTTAGTAGTTTTGTTAGATCATTCTCACAGGAAACCAAGTTAGCTTAGTGTTTTGCTTAATTTAGTTTATCATGCTCCGTTAAAATTTTCCATTTTCATCTCCTTATTTCGCAAAGGTTGCTTCGATTGATTAAAATTATGCTACTTGATTTGAGATCCTTTGTTTTGGATGGAATATAAGGCGGTTTACATTGGTTCACAGGTGACGCAATTTTTATTTCATGTGTAAACAGATATGGATGCTCCTTCAAAAATGTGTAAACAGATACTACTATGCAGGCTAAGTACTGGCACGAGAAAATATCTCATAAAAATGTGATTACGTTTTATTTCTAGGATTAAAATCACTTTGATTATGGATGCTGTTGTTCTCAACTTTTTGATGTTCAATCTAGCATAATAAGTGAGGCGTAGTCGTGTAAGTGATACCACCATGCCAATATTATTCTGGTATACTGAGGTTTTGTAATTTTGGGTACACAGGTTCATGGTTTGATACTTGAATGGTAACCTCTTTGTTTGCTATAACGTAAAATCACTATCACGAATTGAATTAATTTGGATTCTGAATGAAAAAATTGTTGCTTTTTATTCTGGCTATCAAAAAATGGGACTAGCCCCAAAATTTAAAATTATTTTTTTTTAATTCTGATCTATTATTAGAGGCGGTTTTTTAGTAATAACAGCCTCTAAAGATATATCTTTAGAGGCTGTTTTTTGTTAAAAACCGCCTCTAAAGATCATGAATTTTTTTTCCTGCTATCTTTAGAGGCTGTTTTTTTATTAAAAACCGCCTCTAAATATACATGAATTTATTTAATCTGATTAAATATTTAATTTAATTCAATTAAATATTTAATTTACATTTTAATTTGATTCATTTAATCTGATTCGAATCTATCTTTAGAGGCGGTTTTTAATAAAAAACAGCCTCTAAAGAAATTTTTTTTCGAAACTGGTGTATCTTTAGAGGCTGTTTTTTATTAAAAACAGCCTTTAAAGATACTCCAGATTTTGAAAAAAATTCATATCTTTAGAGGCTGTTTTTTATTAAAAACCGCCTCTAAAGATGTAGAAATATTTTTTCAAATCTGGCTTATTTTTAGCCACGCCATTTTTAGAGACGGTTTATTAGCCATTTTTAACGCCTCCTATTTTTAGTGACGGTGGAAAATCGGCTCTAAAAATGCTTAAAAAACCGCCTCTAAAAATGTTATGTGGTGTAGTGAATAGGAATAGGAATAGGAATAGGATTAGGAATAGGAATAGGAATAGGAATAGGATTAGGATTAGGATTAGGATTAGGATTAGGATTAGGATTAGGATTAGGATTAGGATTAGGATTAGGATTAGGATTAGGATTAGGAATAAAAATAGGAATAGGAATAAAATAGAAAATAGGATTAGGAATAGAAATAAAAATAGGAATAGGAATAAAATAGAAAATAGGATTAGGAATAGGTAAGAATAAGAATAAGAATAGGAATAGGAATATGATTAGGATTAGGATTAGGTAATGTATAAGAATAGGAATAGGAATATGATTAGGATTAGGTAATGTATAAGAATAGGAATAGGAATATGATTGCGAATAGGAATATGAATAGGAATAGAAATAAGATTAGGTTCCACGATCACAGGTTTTCTCAGGATTTCCATAGGTCAGATTGTCTCGGGTCGACATATAACCTCGACTTTCAGTCGATAGATTTGCTCCGGTGTCAGATTGTCTCGAGTCGACGATTTCCTTAGAGTTTCCACAGTCACAGGTTTTCTCGGGTCGACAGATTTTCTCGAGTGAAATAATCTCGGCTCGACAGATTTTCTCGGGTCCTATGTTTCCTCAGGTTGACAGATTTCATCCGCTTTAGATTTCCTCGAGTCAGATTATCTCCGGTCGACATATTTCCTCAGGTCCTAGGATATCGAGTCGAGAAAATCTGTCGATTCTCACATCTGGGTTTCCTCGGGTCGACAGATTTCCTCGGAGTTTCCACGTCCAAGGTTTCCTCGGGTCGACAGATTTCCTCGGGTCAGATTGTCTCGGCTCGATAGATTTCCTCGGGTCCTAAGTTTCCTCGGGTCGACAGATTTCGTCCGCTCTGGGTTTCCTCGGCTCGACAGATTTCCTCGGGTCAGATTGTCTCGGCTCGACAGATTTCCTATTCATATCTGTCGACCTGAGACAATCTGAGCCGAGGAAATCTGTCGACCCGAGGAAACCCAGAGTGGACGAAACCTATCTACCCGAGGAAATATGTCCCCGAGACAATCTGACCCGAGGAAATTTTTCGACCCGAAGAAACCCAGAGGCGAGGAAATTTGTCGACCCGAGGAAACCTAGGACCCGAGGAAATCTGTCGACCTGAGGAAACCCAAAGCGGACGAAATCTATCGACCCGAGGAAATCTGTCGAGCCGAGGAAACCCAGAGCGGACGAAATCTGTCGACCAGAGGAAATCTATCGAGCCGAGACAATCTGACCCGAGGAAATCTGTCGACCCGAGGAAACCTTGGACATGGAAACTCCGAGGAAACCCAGATGTGAGAATCGACAGATTTTCTCGGCTCGATATCCTAGGACCTGAGGAAATATGTCGACCGGAGATAAGCTGACCCGAGGAAATCTAGAGCGGATGAAATCTGTCAACCTGAGGAAACCTAGGACCCGAGGAAATCTGTCGAGCCGAGATTATTTCACTCGAGAAAATCTGTCGACCCGAGAAAAACTGTGACTGTGGAAACTCTAAGGAAATCATCGACTCAAGACAATCTGACACCGAAGCAAATCTATCGACTGAAAGTCGAGGTTATATGTCGACCCGAGACAATCTGACCTGTGGAAATCCCGAGAAAACCTGTGATCGTGGAACCTAATCTTATTTATATTCCTATTCGCAATCTACTAATCCTAATCCTTATACATTACCTAATACTAATCCTAACCCTAATCATTCATGTTCCTATTTCTGTTCTTATTCTTATATTCCTATTCCTATTCCTATTCATAGTCCTAGTCCTAGTCCTAGTCCTATTCCTATTCCTATTCCTATTCCTATTCCTATTCCTATTCCTATTCCTATTCCTCTTCCTATTCCTCCTATTCCTATTCCTATTCCTATTCCTATTCCTATTCCTATTACTATTACTATTCCTAACCATATCTCTTATCAAAGTAACCTGAAATCAATTAGCGCAGTGCATTAAGATAACATAAAATGAAATCAAGCAGGTTAGTTTCAATAGCAAGAAAACTTTGTTGATAAATCGCTAACTTAAATATATTGTAAACTTTGTTGATAAATCGCTAACTTAAATATTCTTGCACCCATGTAATGAAATAAGTAAATTAATTAGTTGATTGATAAAGCTCAATTATGCGTATGGACACAAAAACTGATAATTGTAAATATAATATAAAGCTTTGGTGAACACTAAAAAGAAAATAAAAAGAAGAACAGAGACACGTGGATTGAGCCCTAAGTTTTGACGCCGTAAAACATAATATTAGAAAGAATCAGAGAGAGGAGACAGAATGGACAAATAGGAACTAAAACAAGAAATTTGAAATTTGAATTAAGAAAAATAAAGCCAGTGAGGTACCACATATTCTTAAACCAATCTAATCAACCTATTTGTCACCAGAATTAGCAAATTAATTAATTAAGTAATAACTTAATAAATCTTTATTACAAAGGGAAAACCTGAGGGTAAAACAAGTAAAAAACATAGTTAAAAAAAACTTTATAAGTCCTGAAAATCAGATTAGACCACCCAACCTATACAAAATAAATTTTGAATGGAATCTGAATATTAGAATACTTATGTGTACTTTAACATTTTGTAAGGAGAAATGATGTTACAACTTAGTTCCGCTAATTCAAATATAGTTTTAAATTTAAATTTTGGAATTGTAGTTGACAGTGGCAGTTCAAATATAATTACGAACATGAATTCTTGCACCCATATAATGAAATAAGCACATTAATTAGTTGCTTTCTAAAATTCATTTATAAGTTACTGTGTGGACACAGAATACGTATATGGAGATGACAAATGGACAAAATGAACAAATGTGAAAAAAAAATAAGAAATTTCAAGTTTGAATTAAAAATAAAATAAAATAAAGCTAGTGAAGTACCACAGATCTCCTTTGTATCTCGGCTCATGCCAAAAGAGCGGCCAAACATCTCCTTTGTACCTCGGCTCTTGGGAATGATCCTTGCACCAATCTAATCAACCTATTTATCGCCAGAATAAGCAAAATTAAGTAATTGCTTGATAAATCTCGATTACAAGTTCTTGTAGGGATTAAACTAGTAATTGTCAAAAAGAGGTTGACCTACAATTCATAAACTATAACAAAATCTGAGGGTAAAAAGAAGGGAAAAAGAACAGACTAAACAAAGATTTTATAAGTCCTAAAATCAGATTAGACCTTTACAAAATCAATTTTGAACGCAATCTGAATATTAGAATACTCATGTGTTAATATTTTATAGGGAGAAAAGATGTTTGATACAAGACCAAAGTGTGCATTAAGATAAATGAAATTAATCATGTTATTGTACGGCAAAAATTTACGTAAAAGCTTTTGCCACTATTTCTAGGTTTATGACAACTTAGTTTCGCTAATAAAATTTAGTTTCGGACATGAATTCTTGCACCCATATAATGAAACAAGTAAATTAATTATTGCTTGATAAAGCTCAGTTATGTATGGACACAAAACTGATAGTTGTCAAAAATGTAACTCTTCGGTGAACACTAAAATAGAAAATAAAAAAGAAAAACAGAGAAGTGTATTGAACCCTAATTTTGACACCGTGATTACATTAGACAGAATCCGAGAGAGAGGAGACAGAATGGACAAATATGAATGTTCAAAACAAGAAATTTGAAATTTGAATTAAAAAAAAATAAAGCCAGTGAGGTACCTGTATCAGCGATCTTCCTCTGTATCTCGGCTCATGCCATAAAGAGCGGCCAAATATCTTGCCACCACTTGGAAATGATTCTTGAACCAATCTATTCGACCTATCTGTCAACAGAACAACCAAATTAAGAAATTGTTGATAAATCTCAATTACAAGTTCTTGTAGGAATAAAACTAGTAATTGTCAAAAAAATATTGACCTAGAATTCATAAAATAATAACAAAACCTGAGGGTAAAAAAAAAGAGACTAAAAAAAGGTTTGTAAGTCTTACAAAATCAGATTAGACCTTGTTCCAACCTTTTGTAAAATCAATTTTGAACGGAATCTGATTATTAGAATATTTTTGTGTTAACATTTTGTAAGGAGAAAAGATGTTCGATATAAGACGAAAGAGTAGGAAAAAAAAAAAGAAAAAGAGACGAAAAGAAGGAACAGATACGTAGATTCAAACTAAATTTTAAATTTGATCGAAACCGTAAAAGATAATTTTGAGAGAGAGAGAATAAGAGAAATGATGTAAAACAAAACAAGAACTAGTGTTCAAATTAGAATTAAAAAGAGAGAGCCAGCGATCGGTTCAGATAAAGTTAAGAGGCGAAAGAGTTCAAAAGAAGCAAAACACAATACGAGAGAGATTACCTGGAGAGAGAATTCAGAGCGGTGGATGAACTTATGAAGCTCTAAGCCAAGAAACATGACACCAATCCAGTCGAATTCAGAAAAACCGCTCATCTCTCTCTCTCTATCTCTCCATTTCTCTCCCTCTATCTCTCTCTCCATTTCTATCTCCTCTCTCTCTCCCTCTCTCCCTCTCTCGGCGTGGAATAACAATACGCAAGAGACAGAGAGAGACAGGGAGAGAAATTACTTGGAGAATTCAGAACGAATTTAGTTGAATCAGAGAGAACCGTTCTCTCTCTCTGTCTCTCGCTCTCTCTCCATTTCTATCTCCCTCTCTATCTCTCTCTCCATCTCTCCATCTCTCCATCTCTCTCCCCATTTCTATCTCCTTCTCTCTCTCTCTATCTCTTGGCGTGGAATGGAATCAGAAATGTCGAAATGAAGAAAAGGGAATGTTGAATTGAACTTATATAAAGCTTCTCCCACACCATACAACGGTAACATGAAATTAGGGAAATATTTCCTGGACGCGGAGTTGGAGAGAGGCGGTGTACTGGTACTCAAGTTCCCAACACCAACAGAGAGGAAGCTTCCTTCTCCTAGAACGTACAACGGTAAATTAAATTGAGATTAGGAAAATCTTTCGTGGACCAATATCAGTCGGTCATACACCGAAGCAACCTTTCTTGGAATTCAAGTTTGAGCAGGAAGCTTCTCTGACGGCTGGTATAAATCGCAAGGAATTAATTGATTTGGGGCCCGATTGTCAGTCTAATTACAAGAAGAGGGCAAATACCCAAGTAAATAGAGTCCTACTTTGATTCCTTCATGCCAATTTCACTTTTTTCCAGGATATTAGTGAATTATCAACAATAATGTCATACAAATTAGTTTCTCAGACAACAGTACATTAATACTTGATCTTAGATAAAATAGCCACTCAATTATTTTGTTTCTAGCAAAATCATGACAAAACTTGGCACAAACTGGGACGAGAAAGTTGATAAGCCTCTTATATACGCAAATTTCATGACATAGGCAAAGCAAATTTCTACAATTTAATGGTCGTTTTTTTTTTTTTCCTATATTGTTTCAATCTTGTAATTCTCAGGTGCCTGAGTGCCTCTCGTTTTTTTGGTAGTGTCAGCTCTTAAGACTTGAGGATTAGAACAGTTTATTTTAGTGTGAGTTTCTGTGTTTTTCTGGCATGTACAAGGCTCTCATAAAAAGCACATTTTTTCAAATGTAAAAGTGTTTTTCTATCAACCAATTGAGCCCACCGGCAACTTATCAAAAAAAGGAAAGTTGCTTCCCTATAAATTTGTAAACAGGTAAAATTCAGAGAAGGCGAGGGGATGTCTTCAGCCCGGAAGGTTTATGTGGCACGATTTTGGCAAAAATGGAGACCGTTGAGGCATCACATAATGAAGCACTGGACTAATCCAGCACTGAAGCTACTGGAGATGATGAAAGCTAATTTAGTAAGGTTGTTAGACAGACCAAGTGTATTGAGTTTGAAGATGAACAAATATATCTTTTAACCAGAATGTCTGATTTCCTTTAATAGCGATTACCTATATTATAAGGTTCATATGATGTAGCCACTTTGAATAAAAACACGAGTACAAATTTGCAAAACTTGTAACAAATAATGGACTTTTAGTGTTTGTATGATGTCTTAAACTAAGTTAAAGTTCTCTAAATTATTTTACGTTATATTGTTATGCACTTTCAAGTTTTTGCTATTAACTTTTAAGTTTTTGCTATTAATTTACTTTATATAGTTATTCACTTTATATTATTTGCTTATATGAAATGTATAATAAATATTTAAAAACTTAAACCGCGCATATAATTAAAGAGGCGGTTCAACAGTAGAAATCAATTTAAAACTGAACAGTGCGCATATGTTGACCAGACATGAGAGGTGAGGACTCAAAAATAGAGCGCTTTTAGTTTCCTAGTAGCCAGCGAATAAATCAAAAAAACATGTTTAAGAAGTACTAACATAACTAATGGTGGAAAAAAACACTAGTCTCAAACGCATGTTTGTATTACAAAAAAGCAGTGGAGCCAAAGAGATCACACATGTTTTTAGACTTTTAGCGCACGCGAATCTTTGCATAACATGACTGTCCAAAATATGCACTACGAATGTAAAGCATAAAAACAAAGCGTCAAGAAAGAAAACTAAAAATTAAGTATTACTTTCCTTATTTGGTGTTAATGTTCTTCTAGTGCAAACTGGAAGAAGCAGCTTTGAATGGGAATTGGGAAATACAAACAAAATAAAAATAGCAGAGTACTATGCCTAAAAAAGGTACATAGATATTCTTTACAAAATCAAAATTAAAGAATGAATATGTGTTCCCAGTTGTGATACCACATTGCTTTTGAATCATTATTTTCTCTCTCTTTTTTTATTTATTATTTATTTTATTTTTTGAATCAACCTTCAACCGGTAACTCTTCTGCCTCCTCAGATAGGTAATCTTGCCTAAAAAAAAATCAACTTTTACACAATTAATTACCAATAAAGCATTCAAAATTATAAAATTAGAAAGAGAGTGCTCATGAATGAACAGCTGAAATATAATAAAAGTAATGACAACACTTAATTAAACTTACTGTATCTTCCTACCAAGTTGATAGAGAGACCAGTCATGCCATAGCAATGTTAACACTGAAAAGTAACCAGTTTTCCTGCAAAGAATTTAAAATAAAAAAATATTAAAATAAAAGTACACAATGTTTATAATCAAACATCTGGAGGCTCAATCCTTTTAGTTTGCATTACCACCAACAGCAATTCCCTGACCAACATGGTTTATCCAACATCACCAGAGGTATGCTATTCTTTCCAAGTATGTTTAAGGGACTGTTTAAATGTTTATAAATGTGTACCAGGTCAATGCCCTTGAATAACTGATTCTGAATAACTGCAGAAAAATAAATAAAATTGCATATTAACCAAAATTGGAGGTAAAATGACAAAAGAAATATAATGAAGAAAAGAGTGTATAACTCACATAGCAATCTTTATTCTCAGCCCGATAGCGTGCCTCTCTAGCATCGCTGACACAGCACCAAATTCGCTCACCACGATATTCAATTATCTAGAATACATTAACAGATCAAATGTTTGAAAAGTTGGAACAAATAACCTCCCAATGCTGCCTCAATTGTTAAATAGCAAGGGTGGTTATAAACAATCTGCCTAACCTGACTGACATGCCCGAACCGTCCCAAAAAATAGCAAATTCGAATTTTATTTCATTAATTGGGTTAAACTTTTACCAACACACCAAGTACACATTTGTTAGAGATATTAAACTTATACTGGTTAAAACATGAGCAGGCCCAACCATATATTGTCAATTAAACATATCAATAGTGCTGTAATACGGATAATGTTATCAGATTATAGCATTAACGATATACATGAATAGTGTTATATGTTGATACTTTTTACTTATTCGTTGTTAGTTGAGTAATGTTTAATTTGGTTTTTTGTTCAAACTTTATACATCATTGTTATATATGATTTTTTACAAATGGAACTCGCAACCTGCCACACCTGTCAAAGAAAGCATGGGTGGATTGGTTTTAAGGTTGTGACGATTTATTATGGATCTTACATCAATAATACGAATTGGATTGAAACTCAACGAAACCCAACCAGCTGGACCTGTGTGTTTGTATAGGTAAAAGTGTTGGACAAGACCCCGTATGGTGGTAACGGCAGCGGAAGCCAATTCAAAAAGACAAGGAGGGTAATTTCGGTTTGACAGGTTATGAGCACAAACATACACCTTGATCACACAAAGCATACATGTTCGTTTACATAAACATACACCTAGTGCGGTACCAGCAAGAATGAAGCTAACACTTGAGAATCAATAAACCACAGCACAATCAAGCAACAGCACAAGAAAATAAAGAGAGACACAAGATTTTACGTGGAAAACCCGAAAGGGAAAAACCACGGGAGCGATCGGTGCAAATCCACTAAATCAAGAGTTTCTTACAAGTACATGGAGATCAATCAAGCTATCAACCTTTCTCTTACTCTCACTCTCACTCTCTCACAATTTGAGGTGGAATTAACAAGAGTTACAAAGAGAAATATAAACCCTAGATAGCTCACAGCAGGGAGACAGAGAGCTTCAATTTCCTGGAGATGAATTCGCGATACAGGGAGAGACCATCGCTGCCCCCTTTTCTTCACTTCTGCGTACTGGGCCAAAATGGGCCAAGCCCATTTCTTTGGCTTCGTACACAACAATCTCCCACTCGAAGACAAAGCTCCCACTGGATCACAGAAGCATACACATTTGATCTCACAAACATACACTTTGATTACACAAAGCATACACATACGCCTCTGGTCACATAAGCATACACCCTTGATTATACAAGCATACATCCAGCACCTCGCTCCAAACACATCCAAGTTATTCAACCAACCCAGATCGCCCCCTACAGAATATTACCTTGTCAGGAGGCACCACCTTCGTGAACATGTCAGCAACATTCTCCTTCGTGTGAACCTTTCTCACGACTAGTTGCCCATGGTCTAGAACATCACGAATGAAGTGGTATCGCACATCAATGTGCTTAGTTCTTGAGTGATATGCCGCATTCTTTGAAAGATGTATGGCACCTTGATTATCACAATGCACCACATACTCCTTTTGCTTCAACCCAAGTTGTGCAAGCAATCTTTTCAACCAAAGCATTTCTTTCACCGCCTCGGTCAATGCAACATACTCCGATTCCGTGGAAGATAAAGCAACAATGTCTTGTAGTCGAGACATCCAACTAACGGCTCCACCACCGATAGTAAACACATAGCCCGTCGTGGACTTCCTAGTCTCACTACAACCCGCATGATCGGCATCAACATACCCTTCAATTGTCAATTTAGAATTTTCTCCACCAAAGCATAATTGCAAGCCACGAGTTCCTTTCAAGTACCGAAGTATCCACTTCACCGCTTGCCAATGCACCCATCCCGGGTCAGACATAAATCGAGAGACAACTCCCACTGCATGTGCAATGTCCGGCCGTGTGCACACCATAGCATACATCAAGCTACCAACGGCCGACAAGTATGGAATCTTTTCCATCTTCAATCTCTCTTCATCATTCTTTGGAGAATTCTCTTTAGACAACTTAAAATGACCGGCCAAAGGTGTAGTCACCGGTTTGCAATTCACCATGTCAAACCTCTCAAGGACTTTATCAACATATTCCGTTTGACTCAACCAAAGTTTGCCTCTCTCCCGATCCCTATGAATCCGCATGCCCAAAATTTTCTTTGCTTCGCCAAGATCCTTGGTTGCAAACCTCTTAGACATATCAAGCTTAAGAGACTTAATCTCATCATGATCATTACTTGCAATCAACATATCATCCACATAAAGTAACAACAAGGTAAAAGAACCATTCACCTTTCTTTTCATGTAGACACAATGATCATAGCCACTTCTTTTAAAACCTTCTTCTTGCATAAAAGTATCAAACTTCTTGTACCATTGCCGAGAGGCTTGTTTCAAACCATACAACCCCTTCTTCAATCTACACACAAGATTAGGGTTTGATTGATCAACAAAACCCTCTGGTTGTGACATATAGATTTCCTCATCTAAGTCACCATGCAAGAAAGCCGTCTTAATATCAAGTTGCACAAGCTCCAAGTCTAAATTTGCCACCAATGACAAAACAATCCTTATTGAACTATGCTTCACAACGGGAGAGAATATCTCATTAAAGTCAACACCATGTTTTTGTCCATAGCCCTTGACTACTAGCCTAGCCTTATGCCGTTTAGAACCATCGGCCTCATTCTTCAACACAAATACCCACCTATTTTTCAATGCTTTCTTTCCTTTTGGAAGCTCAACCAACTCACAAGTCTCATTCACATGCAACGAGTTCATTTCATCTTCCATTGCTCCAAGCCACTTGGCTTTCTCCAAGCAATTCATAGCTTCTTGAAATGACTCGGGTTCACCCGCATCCGTGAACAAAGCATAAAATAGGGAAGGTGAATACCTTTGTGTAGCTCTAGAAATCCGAGTTGACCTCCTCAACTCTTGTATTGGGGTATTAGTGTGCTCTTCTTCAATGATGCCTTGAACATCATGCTCTTCCACCGGTTCACTCTCATCCTCTTGATCATGACCACTTGATTGAGGATCCGCTAGTATTCTAGGTGCAATACTAGCATCAACATGCTCCTCCACATGTCTTTCATCATCTTGCTCTTTCTCATGATTTTCCATGAACATCACATTTTCACGGAATATTATGACATCTCGGCTTCTAATTGTCTTCTTCTCAATAGGATCCCAAACCCTATAGCCCAAATCATCACCGCCATAGCCAACAAATGCACACCTCCGTGACTTGACATCAAGCTTATTCCTTTTCACATTTGGAATTTTCACATAAGCCTCGCATCCAAAAATTCGTAAATGGCCATAAGAAATCTTCTTGCCACTCCATACGACTTCCGGTATGCCACCGTCCAATGCCACACTAGGTGATCGGTTTATGAGGTAAACCGCCGTGTTAGCCGCTTCGGCCCAAAATGATTTTGGAAGACCCGAGTGAGACAACATACTTCTAATCCTCTCCACAATGGTCCGGTTCATCCTCTCAATGACCCCATTTTCTTGTGGAGTGTATGGAACCGTCTTCACTCTCCGAATGCCATGTCTCGCACAAAAATTATCAAAATCATTAGAGCAAAATTCACCACCATTATCGGTTTGTAAACACTTAATGGATTTTTCACTCTCTTTTTCAACACGAGATTTAAAATTCTTAAAGGTTTCAAGAACTTGATCTTTTAAGGCTAAGGGATAAATCCAACACTTCCTAGAAAAATCATCTAAGAAAGTAACAAAATAACTAGCACCACCAAGGGATTTGACATTAAATGGACCACACACATCGGAATAAACCAATTCCAATGGTTTCACCTTTCTATGGGACTCATTCCTCTTAAAGTTCACTCTCTTTTGCTTTCCCATTACACAATGAACACAAAATTCAAGAGATGAACAATCAAAAGAAGGAATAAAATTTTCACCTTGTAACACTTTCATACCTCTTTCACTTAGATGACCAAGTCGGTTGTGCCACATGTGCATATCTCCATGCTCACTTGCCATGGCCGCAACACCTTTTCGAGGCGCTCCATGAAGAGTGTACAAACTCCCATCTTTGTGTCCTTTCATTAATGTCATGCAACCCTTTGATACTTTCCATGATCCCTCACCAAAAGATATAGCAAATCCGCCATCATCAAGTTGACCCACCGAGATAAGATTCTTGGTTATCTTCGGGACATACCTCACATTACTCAATCTACATCGCCTTCCATTAGCTTGCTCAAGCTCAACATCACCAACTCCAAGAATCTTGCATGGCCGACTATCACCAAGATAGACATTCCCACCATCTACATCCTTGTAGTTGACAAAATAAGAACGATCCGAGCATATGTGGAATGATGCACCCGAATCCAATACCCAAACATCCATGTTCTCTTTCTCGGAACTTGTCACACTTAAAGTCACCGCATCTCCAATCTCATCGGAAACTATACTTGCTTCACCATCTTGTTTCTTCCCTTTTTGCTTGCCTTTCAAGAGAGGACAATCTCTTTTCATATGACCCTCATTCTTGCAATGCCAACAAGAAAGTTTCCGGCCTTTAGACTTCGATCTTCTCTTGCCTTGAGATTCACCCTTTCTACCCGAGGAATTGACCCTAGTCACCGGCCGTCCCCTATCAACCGTCAATGCCTCACTAGGCCCGGTTTCCAATTGGGTAGTAGCCTTCCTACTTTCCTCATTCATCAATGAAGCAACAACATCACTCAATTTGAATTGATTGCCCATTGTATTTGCAACGGTAGTCACAAGAGTATCCCAACTTGTAGGTAAAGAGCTCAAAAGTAGCAAGCACAAAACCTCTTCATCAAGGTTTACCTTCAAGGACTTCAATTGAGCCGCAATTGAGTTGAACTCACTTACATGCGTTCTCATTGATATGCCATCCTTCATTTTCAAGAGAAATAACCGCTTCATAGCATGCATCTTGTTTACACCCGAAGGTTGCTCATATGATCGCTCCAATGTGGTCCAAAGCTCATGAGCGGTCTTACATTGATAGACATCAAACAAGATAGATGGTGAAATACACGGCCTTATAGCCGCTAAACACTTCCGATCTAGCAACTCCCATTCATGATCCTCCATATGGATAGGTTGTGCACCCGGTCCCATCAATGGTAAATCCAAATCTCTAACCACCAAGTAATCTTGCATTAACATTTTCCAAATTGCCCAATTGCTATCATTCAATTTCTCAAATTCCATAGCTTTCTCCATTCTATTACCACACGTGCAAACCACCGAAATACACAAGAACTTAGGTCTAAACCGAATCCAAGTCTCAATCTCCTATTCTTAACACCAACGAGCCAACACGCTCTGATACCATTTGTTGGACAAGACCCCGTATGGTGGTAACGGCAGCGGAAGCCAATTCAAAAAGACAAGGAGGGTAATTTCGGTTTGACAGGTTATGAGCACAAACATACACCTTGATCACACAAAGCATACATGTTCGTTTACATAAACATACACCTAGTGCGGTACCAGCAAGAATGAAGCTAACACTTGAGAATCAATAAACCACAGCACAATCAAGCAACAACACAAGAAAATAAAGAGAGACACAAGATTTTACGTGGAAAACCCGAAAGGAAAAAACCACGGGAGCGATCGGTACAAATCCACTAAATCAAGAGTTTCTTACAAGTACATGGAGATCAATCAAGCTATCAACCTTTCTCTTACTCACTCTCACTCTCTCACAATTTGAGATGGAATTAACAAGAGTTACAAAGAGAAATATAAACCCTAGATAGCTCACAGCAGGGAGACAGAGAGCTTCAATTTCCTGGAGATGAATTCGCGATACAGGGAGAGACCATCGCTGCCCCCTTTTCTTCACTTCTGCGTACTGGGCCAAAATGGGCCAAGCCCATTTCTTTGGCTTCGTACACAACAAAAAGAAGATAAAAGTACCATTTCTCGGCCTTGAATGGGTCTGCAAGGAAAGAGTCCCCAGCCGTGAATGCCAGATTTCCCACCGCATACTCTGTGATTTTCATTTTTCCGTGATACATTAAACGAACATATCAGACCAGCAAAAATAGAAAAGTACTTCAATGAGGTACAGGTAGATGTATAACAAGCAAAATCACCTTCAAATACTGCAGTCGCTCGTCAAATGTGGAGAAATTTTTTCGGTCCAGCTCTTTCTGTCAAATTACAACAATTAAAAATAATAGCAGTGCAGACATGCAAAGGTAAATAAAAAAGCTAGCACAGAGAAAGCAAAAAATTACTGGATGTAAGTTCAGGCTATCAATGGCCTCCAGAAAGTGCTGACGAGGCCCCATCATGAGGTGAGGAACAGCCTCCTCTCTTGTCCTCCTCTGAAATATAAACTATTATAATTTGTGTGGACAGCTAGAAATAGATTTCTTTAGAAAGCACTATGAACTAAGCCATGGCGAACAACATCACAAATATATAAACTACACAGAATACTCACCTTAGTCATAGATTTCATTACAATAACAGCGAAGTCCGTGAAAGTGTGTGCATCTATTTGAACTCGATCAATATCAAAAATTTTATCTACTACAAGTAGAGTATTGTCTTAAACTACCAGCACATTTATTTCCCTTCACTTGCTAAGCTTCATTACAGGACAAATGGCAGTGGGTTCAAACCTTTACCAGTATTTCTAACTTCAAAAGTTCAGGGGAGCTGAAAACATTGGCTGCATGCCCAAATTTTGATGAAAAATTCATGACAGGAAAAGATAAGTACCTTGCTGTCCTTCTTCTGGTAAACATGACATCTGGCACAAGCTTCTTCAGAACTTGTTGATGGCAAATCCATCTCTTGGCAAGTTGTGCTTTGCATCTCCATGTCCCTTCTGACAAACCTTGAGCAGCTCAGCTTTGCATTATTTGTCTCAGATCTCATGCTCGAGAAAACTTCATCTTTTGAGAGCAAGACCAATGCATTGTTCTTGCTTGCATGGCTCCAGGAGAATCGTGATATCTGCTTCCCATGGCTCACATACGTGTGTAACTGCAACCAGAATATAAGCCATGGTAAAAGGTGACTTTTCAAAAAAAAAAATAATAAAATAAAAAAAATAGGTGATTTAAACCAAGCAAGAACAGAAAGGAGAAAACTAAGCTTGTAATTCCATCATGAACAATCCCACGTTCTTAAACTGACAGCTTGGATCAGTCAGGTCAGATCAAGGTCAGTAATGTTCCATAGCAACATGACCACTTAGCAATTGACAACCAAACTTATTTGACTACAGTGACATCCACATCCCCCGAAACAGCTCTAAATTATTAATAACAAAAAAAAATTGTAGGCATGTTTCAATCGATGAACAATCATATTTTCATATTACAAATTCGGTAAAGAACCATTATATACTATTGATAACATATCTACAAAAAAAAGTAAAGTAAATATTATTGATATAAACAGAGGATTACTATTTCAAATCAGTAAAAATCCACCAATGACCCTTTTTGCTATGTTATCCAAAACATGCACCTTACTAAACTTGATTAAACATGCCTGTATACTGCCAGTATTAACCATGACTACTAGCAGGATATTAATATATACTTCCTGAAATATAATACACAGTAATTACACAAAGAAAAGATAAGGAACCTCTGTGTGAGTTTTGATGCACTCTGGGTGAACTTGAGGGTTTTCTGACAGCCAACAAACCCATTGGCATCTGAAAAATAAAAGAACGCATTCAGTTTTTAAAAAAAAGGGAAAACAAACAGATTAGCTTAAATTATAGGAATAATAGATAAGCACTCAAAAGTACATATCTGGATCAATTTGATCGCAAACTAATTTTGCGCAAATAAATCCAATGCCTTCAAAAGGAATTGAGATGGCCAAACTTACCTCGTAGTCTCAGATTTCAGCACCATACTGGACACATCAAGTTTTGGAGCACTCATTCAATGCGGCCGGGGGATTTGTTAATCCCTCTGTTCTCTAATTAATTTTTTTAATTTTTTTCACACATTTTTGAGGCGGTAAAAGATGGACCAAAAGATGGCTACCCTAGGGCTTTATATAGTAGTTATATCACTGCCTAGGAGAATGACCTAACCCTAACTTTTGACGGCTGAAGAAATAAAAACATACCGTTAGACAATATTACAAAAACGCCCTTTCCTAGAGTCTAATTTTAAGGGTTGGGATCAAATGAATTTAATCATGATGGCTCGAAATGATTAGTCTAGGTGAACTTATATAATTCCAGAAGGACAGACCAAATCAACTAAACATTATCTGTGGGCAGCTCCGAACAACTGGCAGATTTACTCTAATCCAAAACCCTAGCTAGTTTGGATGGTTCAGATTAATTACTACCAAATTTATAAGGCTTAAAATTGTTTATTTCCAAAGTACAAAAACAGAATATTTAATTAACAAAAAAGAACAATAATTTTCACCATGGTTCATGGAAATTCATGTGGAAAGTATTAAATCCGCACCCTCCCCTTCTTCTGAACATGATAATTCCAAATTAGCCAATGAATCTATGATTCAAAAGTTAAGATAAATTCATAATTTCCAAACATAATAATCTTTTATTCCTCTTTTTTTGGCGAAGGTACACCCTTCCTGTTTATATCGGTGTGAACAAAAAAAATTTGGGAACATCTAAGCAGGGCAAAGTACTGCAGGGGCCGTAGAGGGTTTGGCCTACCCCAAAAATTTTAATTTTCTGTTACAAGTACCCACGTGTTAATTTTAGTTAATATAATTTTTAGATTTGGGCCCCCTCAAATAAAAGAAACCAAATCTGATTTTAGCTATTTGGCCTTGCCTATCAATTTCTTCTTTCTTTCTCTTATGCTCTTAGCGAGTGTAAAACGGTAATTTGGAAACCATATCTCTCTTGTCACTCACTCTTTCTCAAATCGGAAAAGAAATCAGACCAGTTATCTGAAATTTTATCTTAGATTTTTCTCTGGCCCTCTCCAATTTCAAATTCTGGTTCCGCACCTGCATTTAGGTTCTTTTATTGGGAACCATGAGTTGGTGAGCTGGCCAACCCCAAATATCTCAACTGTTGCCCAACCAAAACAATGTTTAAATGCACAACATAACCAATATTAAAAGATAAAAATAAAAAAAAATGTAGGGACTAGGGAGAATAATTATTTTTTTGTGGGTTGTTATGATTAATCAACTTTCAATAAAATTCTTTCAACTTTGTAAAACATTTCTATTAGAACGCCACTAAAGGATTGCTACAAAAGGTTTGTTGACCAAACCTCCAAACTCAAAATGTCCTCAATATGTCAAAAGATGGTTTACAAAAAAGAACAACAAGAAGCCTACCCAATTCAATATCTAGTGCCAAGCTAGTAGTTAGAAATATCAAAAATAAAAGAGGATTAACCTTCAAAGCTCCTCAAACTTGATTCCTCGAGCATCATTTAGCTGAGGTCCCGAATTTCTCCTTGTATCAAATTGGACTTCGAATTGAAAAATAGCCCAACTCCGCTAATCCCCAAATAAAACCCCATGCGACATCAGATTGAGTCTAAAACCAACATTTCGAGCTCTTGGCACCGAAAAATCTCCAACCTGACATCCGGAGAGAAAAAATAGGGAATCTCTGCCGACAGATAGGGTTCACAGGGTTTTGGGATTTACTTCTTTCTTTTTGTCCTTTCTCGGCGGAAAGGGTTATGACTCACGTCTGAAGCAAAAGTTCGTAGACGGAAACCGTCAGAATTTGTGCAGATAGATTTAGGCTTTATTATTATATTATATCATATATAATGAAAAACTTTAGACTAGTAACGGCAGAGTGTCATTCGTTAGTCTTCTCATGGTCAAACTAACGGCTGAGTCTGCGAGAACAGTGCGCCATGACCAAAGGAACTGCTTTCCCCACTCCTCAATTTAGAGATGCACTCCAACTTTTACACTAGTGATCAAAATATCATCAATGTTTTAAGAAAATTTTTTACTTAATTTTGTATGCAAATAAATCAATTATAATTATAGTTTGCTCATTACCAACAAATTTGGAGTACATCTCCAAATTAGATACTGAGAAAAGTCATTCCCATGACCAAATGAGCCAGCCAAGCACTTCACAGATTTGAAAGAAACAACCATAGCACTAATTGGAACCAAGAGGGCTGGTCGGATTTCAAAGGACCGAACTCGACGAGTTTCGTAGAAGGGCCGGGTCGAACCGGACTAGGAAAAAGGGTTAAGATAGACCGGGTTAGACGGGTTTGTTTTTTTAAACATGAGACCGATCCTTCGAGAAACCGGCCCTTCTAGTCTTTCTAAAATAATACCTACATATAATTTTTTAAATAGTTTTTTAATCTTTATCGTCTCATCATGATCAAATGGTCGCTATAATTGAAGGACTAGGACGGACCCCGCCCTTCAACATCTATCTTTGAAAAAAATTAGACCCGGCTCTTTCAAAATCCGGTCTTTCTAAATTCTTGTCGGTCGAAAGTCCTTCGAACACCGGTCCGATCCAAATTTTAGGATGATTTTCCAAAAGACGGGCCAAGGTTCAAGGATTTTTTAACTATCACTAATTGAAACCTCTTAAAATTAGCTATGCGGGACAAACTCGATCTTTCCGTAGGACTCAAAAAAAAAAAAAAAAAAAATCATTATAATATAGCCTAATTGGGAAGTTACAACGGCCATTTGCATGATTAGAATCAGTTTCCTTTTCGTGGAATTTTCCATAAAATTGAATTTTTTTTTATCAAAATAAACGGATTTGATTTCATTTGATCGAAAATTTCATTTATTAGATCCTATGAAATTTAAAAAAAAATTGAATCAAATGAATCTCATATAAAATCATTTTGATCAAAGCCTATATATCCCAACTGGGGCCTCTTTGCAAGTTATAAGATGAGAATAAGAAATATATGTAAGACAGAAAGAGGGAAAAAAGATCTCGGCTATTATTTTCAAACGGCTTTACTAATTTTTGCATCAGCCAAAAATAAATTATATTTTTAATCATAGTTGATCAAGCACTAATAATTAGATAGTAAAAATGAAAAACTTAAAAGAATTTGTCTGATACATGATATAGTGAAGAATATAGGGACAAATATGAAATTTGGAAAAGAGTTGAAAGCATAAAATATTAGTCCTCAATTTAAAAATCTTTAATTGTTTTAAAAGAAGTTCACCACTTCAGATCGGCCGTTTGAAATTTTAATAGTTGATGTTCCTATTGTGTTTGACTTCTATATGTTCGATTCTAGCATTGCTCAAAATATTATACTTATCTATGTATAATTATAACTGCTTAAATTTTCTTAAACTATTCAAAAAATTTGACAATGTATTTTAGTTATCAATAGTTATTTTTAACTAAAATATTTAAGTGTGTGTTGAAAAATAAGTGAGTATATATGTTAATGTTTTATGAAAAATTGTATTAGAAACATTTGACAATAAAATTATGAAAGTAGTTATTCAGTCTTTTTAATCTTTGTTTTCATAAAATTTTGACCCACATGTCAAAAGACTAATTAAATGTGTACACCTGGAATCTCGATGAGATATCACAAATAAGTCATGTTTATATTCGCGCCTGCATTTTTCAAAAAAAATTACAAAACAAACACTAGTACTCAAAGAATAATATAATAAACTACAAGCTGATTTATTTATAACTTTATAACATTTTCTCTCTATATGTATCAATTTATGACATATGAAAGCAGATACATAATTTAACATACTTGAAAAATATCCACACGAGAAAATTATTGTAAATTCATAATATATTTCAATGAAATTAAAAAGTACTTTGATCGTGAAGTATGCCAGGTGAGCGCGCTGGAGAATTCCAGTGACAGTGAGATTCACTGAGAAGTGGACATGTTGAAGCTGTTCCTGTGAAGACCATGCCAGACCAGGGTCTAGCTGTGAATAAATTAGTACTTTTCGTATTTGTGGTGACTTTTTTATGTAATCCAACTAGTGTTTTAAATATGTAAATGCATTAATTATCTTGACATATGTCTTGTATTTAAACAGTTTTGAATATGCTTGAATGTAATTAAACTAAAGCACCTAAAAAATTTTCTTTTGAGCTTATTTATTTTGTTTGTATTTCCCATTTAAAGCTGTTTCTTCCAGTTTGGGCTAGAAGAATTTTAACAACAAACAAGGCAGCAACACTTTTGACTTTTTGTTTTCTTTCTTGACATTTTATTCTTATGCTTCGCATTAGTGCATATTTCTGGAGAATAATATTATGCAAGGATTCGCATGGGTTAAAACATGTGTAATGTTTGTCTAACTAGTTTAAACACAAACTTGCTAATTTTCATCTCCAGAGGAATTGATTTGGACGCCCCCTCATTTAGTCCGAACACCCTTGTATTTTTAAAATGACAAAATTGGCCTTTTTCATTCAATTACGTTGTTTAAAACTAAAACAAATGCATACCCGTTTCATCTTCTCTCACTCGAGCCGGTCTGTTATAGTTTCCTCTTCCATCACGTCCCTACTGAGTGTCATGTTGATTTTGGTTGGGCTGTGCAAGAAATGTAGAAGTAGAGAAGGGGCAAGCCAATGAGATTAAATCGGGAACAGAATGGGCTGCGAGCCTGCGAGAGGAGACAGAATTAGAATTCGGCTTTAAATAATCAAGGGTATTATATCGTCAGAATAATAATTTTGGAGTGATCGGACTAAATAAGGGGGTGTCCGAATCAATTCCACCAGACTCCAGTAGCTCCAGTTAGTGCTTCACTATGTAATGTGTCTTTTATACAGGCCTCAACGGTCTCCATTTTTATCAAAATCATGGCACAATGGCACATATATCTTCGGTACGTCCTGAATACCTTGACCTCACCTTCTCTGAATTTTACATAACATCTTATAAATCTTCAAAAAAATAAAAAAGAAAATTAGATCTTATAGGGATATTGATTTTTTAAGGCAAGTTACAACCAGTGGGCTCAATTGATTGATAAAAAACCACTTTTACATTTAAAAGAGCATTTTTTAGGTACATGAGAATTACAATTTTGAAACAATGTAGGAAAAAAAAAAAAAGGCCATTAAATTGTAGAAATCATCAAGTTTGGGCCATAAAGCCGAAACAAGACTATATATTTCCTATGCCATAAAATTGTGTCTGAAAAAATAATTTGTAAGACATTATTGTTGACAATTCACTAATATCCTGGAAAAAAGTTAAATTGGCATGAGGGAATTAAAGTGGGACCCTATTACTTTAGTATTTGCGCTCTTCTTCTAATTAGACTGACAACTGGGCCCCAAATCAATTAATTCCTTGCGATTTGTACCAGCTGTCGGAGAAGCTTCCTATTCCTCTCTGTTGTGTTCCCGACTCAACCTTGAATTCCAAGAAATCTTGCTTCGGTATATTACCGATTCTCTCTGAATCTTATGTGCAGGAGATATTTCAAAATTTCAATTTTACCGTTGGACGTTGTAGGAGGAAGCTTCCTCTCTGTTGGTGTTAGTACTTATACCAGTACCACCGACTCTCTCCAACTCCGTGTCCAAGAAGCATTTTCCTAATTTCATTTTACCGTTGTATGGTGTGGGAGAGGCTTTAGTTTAAGTTCAATTCAACATTTCCTTTTCTTCATTTCGACATTTCGAATTCCATTCCACGCCAAGAGATAGAGAGAGAGAAAGAGAGAGAGACAGAGAGAGGAGAGAGAGAGATAGAAAGAGCGAGAGAGTGGGAGATAGAAATGGAGAGACAGAAAGCAAGGGATGGAGAGAGCGAGAGACACAGAGAGAACGGTTCTCTCTGATTCAACTAGATTCGTTCTGAATTCTCCAGGTAATCTCTTTCTCTGTCTCTCTCTCTGTCTCTTCCGTATTGTTATTTGCCTCTTTTGATCTGATTCGCCTCTTAACTTTCTTTGAACCGATCGCTGGCTTTCTCGTTTTAGTTCTAAGTTGAACTCTAATTCTTGATTTGTTTTTCATCCTCTCTCTGATTCTCTCTCTCAAATTATCTTTTACAGTTTCAAATTCAAAGTTTAGTCTCACATTATCTTGTATTGTTACCTGATGTTTTCTTTTTAAATTTTTTCTACTCTTTAGTCTTATATCGAACATCTTTTCTCCTCACAAAATGTTAGCACATAAGTATTATAATATTCAGAATCCGTTCAAATTTGATTTTGCATAGGTTGGAAAAAAGGAGGTCTAATCTGATTTTTAGGACTTATAAACCTCTTTTTAGTCTTTTTGACTATATTTTTATAAATTCTAGGTCAGCATTTTTTTTGAACAATTACTAGTTTAATTCCTACAAGAGCTTGTAATCGAGATTCATCAAACAATTACTTAATTTGCTTGTTCTGGTGACAAATAGGTTGATTAGATTGGTTCAAGAATCATTTCCATGTGGTGGCAAGATGTTTGGCTGCTCTTTCTGGGATGAGCCGAGAGGTGGTACCTCACTGGCTTTATTTTTTTTAATTCATATTTCAAATTTCTTGTTTTGAACTTTCATATTTGTCCATTAATTCTGTCACCTCTCTCTGATTTTGTGTAATATTATGTATTACGGTGTCAAAACTTAATCCACGTCTCTGTTCTTCTTTTTAATTTTCTTTTTTAATTTTCACCAAAGAGTTACATTTTTTTGTAAGTATCAATTTTGTCAACACATAACTGAGCTTTATCAAGCAATTAATTAATTTACTTGTATTATATGGGTGCAAGATTTCATTGTCGAAACTAAATTTTTATTAGCGAAACAAAGTTGTCATAAACCCAGAATTTAGAAGTGAAAGTTTTTAAATAAATTTCTGCTGTAAATTAACACGATTTCATTCATTCATCTATCTTAATGCACCCTTTTTCAGGTGAGAAGCATGTGTGCGCAGTGAGAGGTGAAGGCTGTTTGGGCAACATTGCATAACAGCTTCTTGGACGATATTGTGCATCAGCCTTAAAAGCTCAGATCAATCCCAAATCCAAATCACGACTCATTCAAACCAGGTACACAAAGTTAGCTCAACACTTCTGGTAGTTTGCTTATGAACCAAGCTTGGTGATCTTTGTCTGTTTGAGAGGTACAATCTGTTTTTAAGGACATAAATCTTTTTATTACAGTGGTCAACATTATATATAAAAAAAACTATATGTAAGACAACTAAAGCTTGTGACACAAAAAAAAGAGCAAGACAAAAAGATAATAAAATTCTGCAAGTACAACAACAAACCCTGTCAGAGAGAAAAAAAAACATGGCCTTTATTTAATTATATCATAAACAGAGTTGTTTTATGAAGCTTCAGGATTTCTTGATCATTTGAGCTGCATATGACCGACTCTCTCCAAATCTTATGTGCAGGAGATATTTTCCTAATTTCAATTTTACCGTTGTACGTTGTAGGAGAAGGAAGCTTCCTCTCTGTTGGTGTTAGTACTTATACCAGTAACATCGACTCTCTCCAACTCCGTGTCCAGAAGCATTTTCCTAATTTCATTTTACCGTTGTATGGTGTGGGAGAGGCTTTAGTTTAAGTTCAATTCAACATTTCCTTTTCTTCATTTCGACATTTCTGATTCCATTCCACGCCGAGAGATGGAGAGAGAGAGAGAAAGAGAGAGAGATGGAGAGATAGAGAGATAGGGAGAGAGAGAGAGATAGAAATGGAGACAGAGAGAGAGAGAGATGGAGAGATGGAGAAATGGAGAGAGAGAGAGAACGGTTCTCGAAGTAATCTCTCTCTGTCTCTTGCGTATTGTTATTGTAGAAATCATGAGAATTACAAGTTTGAAACAATGTGGGAAAAAAAAGGCCATTACAAGTTTGAAACAATGTGGGAAAAAATTAATTAAACAAGTTATTTAGATGTTAGATGGTCTCTACCGTCTTTCATTTTTTTTCTTTTTCCTGATGTATTAATTTTATTCTCTTCTTCATTAGGATCTGCTCCACAAATGTCTTATTAAAGGAAAGGAAGGAGGCGGAGAGGAAAGGTGCCCAGAGTAAATTTACCTTCCAAATCGGGGGTATGAACTTGGAGATTTTTTTTTAGAAAACTTAGCAGCGACTGCTAAGTGATGAACTTGGAGATTGGTGTAGTATATTTTGTGTCTTTCTCTCACTTCGCGACCCTTCCTCTAACCTCGTGAAGCCCTGTTCTGGAGCGAGTAACAATTCTCAGGCAGTTGCAGTCAGACCATCCTTACTTCATCTCCTGTTCCCTTCCTTCCTATTTTGTGTTAAGGTGCTATGAGTGAACTGGGTTGCTACGATAAGTTTAGTCAAAAGAAAAATACAAGCTGAGGTATATGAGAAGCCTATCGACACTCAAAATGTAAAATATGATATTTTTTTAATATAAACACATTAACCACTAGATTAGTAAATTGTGAGAATTGAGCAAAAATAGTACGATAAAAAAAAAAAGCAAAACAGTCCCTACAAAATTCCAAAGTCAGATCACCAGGAACTTTCTCCCAATCGTGATTGGTAGAAAGGGGGGAGGATTGGAGGGGCATCTTTGACATTTTGCTGAGAAAAATAGAAGCAACATTTTTCTTTCCCTCCTGTACACTCCAAATCGGGGTGTAATGAATTTGTATAGGAAGTAAAATAGCAAGGGGAAATAATCTTCATCTGTTTAAAATTTTCCATCCTAAAAATTGCTAACCAAACAGGGTAAATTTACAAATTTCCTTTCTTCCTAATTTATTTCCTTCCATTACCTCAAATCCAAACAGAGTGCTAGAGGAAAGAGGAAAAGAAGATTCTCGAATATTGTTTTCATGTCTATAATTTTTTTTCGAATAATCTAATGGCAAAATCATTGGCATACCCCTCTAATTTTCTCCAATTGTATATTTACCCCTCTAATCTTTGATTTTGTATATTTACCCTTGTAATCATGTCTTTTATCCAGATTTATCCTTTTCATTGAATTTAATAATTTTTAACCTTTAAAAATTTGTCTTATAAAATTAATGACCAAAATGCCCTTGTCCTTCTTTCCTACTGTTCATATTCATGTCTATGAATTAAAATAGCGCTCAAATTTGCATCACGTAGGAAACAAGAACAATGGGGTTCTTTTTTTCAATGGTGTTGTTTTTATGCATAGATGCAAATTGGTGCGGGCTAGTCCCTCTGCACATTTAGATTTAGATGGAGCTAGATAGTAGGCTCCAACAAAATTAGCTTCTTGTTTGTGAAAATTGATTATCTTGTATAGAAGAATAATAACGTACGAGAAAGATCATTATCTTGTATTATTGACCTTGATTACAAATACAAAGGGCTTACGATTTCCAACTATCACCAGTAGATGGCAAGCACCATCCTGGATATCCTCAGGTGATACCATTACCCTTGCGAGCCACCAATAATAAATTGCCAAAAAAGAAAAATTAAGGAAGCACTACTGCTATGTGCATATATGATTGCTTATTAGTTTCTAAGGAGATAAATCACTATTTTCACATAGTTGGTTTTAATTCCTATTTTTTCGCTGGTAGAGTTTTGTTAGGCGGGAATATGAATAATCACATAGTAAATAAAGAAAATGGCATTCTAGTCATTAATTTTATAAAATAATTTTTTAAAGGTTAAAAATTATTAAATTTAATGAAGAGTATAAATCTGGATAAAAGACATGATTACAAGGGTAAATATACAAAATCAAAGATTAGAGGGGTAAATATACAATTAGAGAAGATTAGAGGGGTATGTCAATGATTTTGCCTAATTTAATTTAGGGTATGGATCTATATTTAAATCATTTATTTAGAACTATGAATTATTGTGATTTAATTACAGTTTGAATGAATAGTCTAAATTTGAATCTCTATTAGAATTACCTATAATTTATATTTTTATTTTTTTAAAAAATTTGATATATATCATTAAGAAATTACTGATTAGTTTTGTATAACTGTAAAGTAGTAAAAAAACTGATTTTATTTTACAATCGTGTGAAATGATCGTGCTCGTTTCATTAGTTATTTATTTTCTAATAGCAATGGCATATTTCACACTTATTGATATGAATGAGCCTAAATAACATGAGAATTACAAGTTTGAAACAATGTGGGAAAAAAAAGGCCATTAAATTGTAGAAATCATCAAGTGGGGCCATAAAGCCAAGACACAGACTATATATTTCCTATGCCATAAAATTTGTGTCTGAGAAAATAATTTGTAAGACATTATTGTTGACAATTCACTAATATCCTGGAAAAAAGTTAAATTGGCATGAGGGAATTAAAGTGGGACCCTATTACTTTAGTATTTGCGCTCTTCTTCTAATTAGACTGACAACTGGGCCCAAAATAAATTAATTCCTTGCGATTTGTACCAGCTGTCGGAGAAGCTTCCTATTCCTCTCTGTTGTATTGCCGACTCAACCTTGAATTCCAAGAAAGCTTGCTTCGGTATATGACCGACTCTCTCCAAATCTTATGCGCAGGAGATATTTTCCTAATTTCAATTTTACCGTTGTACGTTGTAGGAGAAGGAAGCTTCCTCTCTGTTGGTGTTAGTACTTATACCAGTAACATCGACTCTCTCCAACTCCGTGTCCAGAAGCATTTTCCTAATTTCATTTTAGCGTTGTATGGTGTGGGAGAGGCTTTAGTTTAAGTTCAATTCAACATTTCCTTTTCTTCATTTCGACATTTCTGATTCCATTCCACGCCAAGAGAGAGAGAGAGAGAAAGAGAGAGAGGAGAAGAGCTCATGGAGAGAGACAGAGAGAGGAGATAGAAATGGAGAGAGAGAGAAAGAGCGAGAGAGAGGAAGATAGAAATGGAGAGAGAAAGAAAGAGATGGAGAGAGAGAGAGAGGAGATAGAAATGGAGAGAGCGAGAGACAAAGAGAGAACGGTTCTCTCTAATTCAACTAAATTCGTTCTGAATTCTCCAGGTAATCTCTCTCTCTGTCTCTTGCGTATTGTTATTTGCCTCTTTTGATCTGATTTGCCTCGTAACTTTCTTTGAACCGATCGCTGGCTTTCTCGTTTTAGTTGAACTCTAATTCTTGTTTTGTTTTTCATCCTCTCTCTCATTCTCTCTCTCAAGTTATCTTTTACGGTTTCAAATTCAAAGTTTAGTCTCAATCTACATATCTGATGTTTTCTTTTTAAATTTTTTCTACTCTTTAGTCTTATATCGAACATCTTTTCTCTTTACCAAATGCTGGCACATAAGTAATATTAAGATTCCGTTCAAAATTGATTTTGCAAAGGTTGGAAAAAAGGAGGTCTAATATGATTTTTAGGACTTATGAACTCTTTTTAGTTTTTTGACTATTTTTTTATAAATTCTGCGTCAACATTTTGACAATTACTAGTTTAATTCCCACAAGAACTTGTAATCGAGATTCATCAAACAATTACTTAATTTTTGCTTGTTCCGGTGACAAATAGGTTGATTAGATTGGTTCAAGAATCATTCCCATGTGGTGGCAAGATGTTTGGCTGCTCCTGGCATGAGCCGAGATACAGTGGAAGATAGGTGGTACCTTACTGGCTTTAATTCTTTTAAATTCAAATTTCAAATTTCTTGTTTTCAACTTTCATATTTGTCCATTAATTCAGTCTCCTTACTCTGATTTTGTCTAAATATGTGTTACGGTGTCAAAACTTAATCCATGTCTCTGTTCTTCTTTTTAATTTTCTTTTTTAGTTTTCACCAAAGAGTTACATATTTGATAAGTATCAGTTTTGTCCACACATAACTAAGCTTTATCAAGTAATTAATTAATTTACTTGTATTATATGGGTGCAAGATATCATTATCGAAACTAAGTTGTCATAAACTTAGAATTAGAGGCGAAAGTTTTTAAATAAACTTCTGCTGTAAATAACATGATTTCATTCATTCATCTATCTTAAATTCTTAATGCACCCTTTTTCAGGTGAGAAGCTTGTGCGCGCAGTGAGGGGCTGAAGGCTCTTTGGGCGACATTGCATTCCAGCTTCTTGGACGATATTGTGCATCAGCCTTAAAAGCTCAGATCAATCCCAAATCCAAATTAATCACGACTCGTTCAAACCAGGTACATAAATTTAGCTCAACACTTCTGGTAGTTTGCTTATGAACCAAGCTTGGTGATCTTTGTCTGATTGAGGTAATCTATTTTTAAGGACATAAATCTTTTTATTACAGTGGTCAACATTATATATAAAAAAAACAGTATCTAAGACAACAAAAGCTTGTGACAAAAAAAAAAAAAAAAAAAAGAAGAGCAACACGAAAGATAATAAAATTCTGCAAGTACAACAACAACCCCTGCCAGAGAAAAAAAAAAAAAAAACATGATAAATTATGCACAAAATCTTAAATATATCCCTTTTTATATTATTGCTAATAAAGAACATGACCTTTATTTAATTATATCATAAAAACATTTGTTTTATGACGCTTCTGGATTTATTGATCGTTTGAGCTGCAAGGGTGGCGAGCTATTTGGCCGCTCCTAAAACAAATTTATTGATTATTTTTCTTTCAAAATTAAGCAAAATTGCATGATGTAAAGGTAAATTATTGGGCTTGTTGTTTCTATAAAGAAGTTAACACTTGTTTAAATTATAAATGTTCAGGTAAGGAACATAATGCTGGAATCAATATTGGACTTGTTGTTATAGACTTTCACCAGCTATCTTCAGCCATCTTGAGCCCGATAAAGAAAAAACTAGCGAGGTACAAAACTGAAACTCAGCCTATTTCAAGATAAGATTTGTAATTTCGAATAAGAAACTGATGTGAAATAGATTTTTAAACAAGTTAAGATTTGTTATCTGAACGTAAATTCAAATAGTACTTATTAAGGTTTAGATTTTTCAAGATAAATATAGTCAAGAATATATTTAAGTAAGACAATATAAGAAATAAATAAATATAAAAATATTGAAAACTTAAAAAATACGAAATATGAATAGGAATAGGAATAGAAATATGAAATAAGATTAGAATTAGGATTAGAATAATCGGAATAGGAATAGGAATAGGAATATATAGGAATAGGAATAGGAATAGGATTAGGAATAGGAATAGGAATAGGAATAGGATTAGGATTAGGATTAGGATTAGGATTAGGATTAGGATTAGGATTAGGATTAGGAATAAAAATAGGAATAGGAATAAAATAGAAAATAGGATTAGGAATAGAAATAAAAATAGGAATAGGAATAAAATAGAAAATAGGATTAGGAATAGGTAAGAATAAGAATAAGAATAGGAATAGGAATATGATTAGGATTAGGATTAGGTAATGTATAAGAATAGGAATAGGAATATGATTAGGATTAGGTAATGTATAAGAATAGGAATAGGAATATGATTGCGAATAGGAATATGAATAGGAATAGAAATAAGATTAGGTTCCACGATCACAGGTTTTCTCAGGATTTCCATAGGTCAGATTGTCTCGGGTCGACATATAACCTCGACTTTCAGTCGATAGATTTGCTCCGGTGTCAGATTGTCTCGAGTCGACGATTTCCTTAGAGTTTCCACAGTCACAGGTTTTCTCGGGTCGACAGATTTTCTCGAGTGAAATAATCTCGGCTCGACAGATTTTCTCGGGTCCTAGGTTTCCTCAGGTTGACAGATTTCATCCGCTTTAGATTTCCTCGAGTCAGATTATCTCCGGTCGACATATTTCCTCAGGTCCTAGGATATCGAGCCGAGAAAATCTGTCGATTCTCACATCTGGGTTTCCTCGGGTTGACAGATTTCCTCGGAGTTTCCACGTCCAAGGTTTCCTCGGGTCGACAGATTTCCTCGGGTCAGATTGTCTCAGCTCGATAGATTTCCTCGGGTCCTAAGTTTCCTCGGGTCGACAGATTTCGTCCGCTCTGGGTTTCCTCGGCTCGACAGATTTCCTCGGGTCAGATTGTCTCGGCTCGACAGATTTCCTATTCATATCTGTCGACCTGAGACAATCTGAGCCGAGGAAATCTGTCGACCCGAGGAAACCCAGAGTGGACGAAACCTATCTACCCGAGGAAATATGTCCCCGAGACAATCTGACCCGAGGAAATTTTTCGACCCGAGGAAACCCAGAGGCGAGGAAATTTGTCGACCCGAGGAAACCTAGGACCCGAGGAAATCTGTCGACCTGAGGAAACCCAAAGCGGACGAAATCTGTCGACCCGAGGAAATCTGTCGAGCCGAGGAAACCCAGAGCGGACGAAATCTGTCGACCAGAGGAAATCTATCGAGCCGAGACAATCTGACCCGAGGAAATCTGTCGACCCGAGGAAACCTTGGACATGGAAACTCCGAGGAAACCCAGATGTGAGAATCGACAGATTTTCTCGGCTCGATATCCTAGGACCTGAGGAAATATGTCGACCGGAGATAATCTGACCCGAGGAAATCTAGAGCGGATGAAATCTGTCAACCTGAGGAAACCTAGGACCCGAGGAAATCTGTCGAGCCGAGATTATTTCACTCGAGAAAATCTGTCGACCCGAGAAAAACTGTGACTGTGGAAACTCTAAGGAAATCATCGACTCAAGACAATCTGACACCGAAGCAAATCTATCGACTGAAAGTCGAGGTTATATGTCGACCCGAGACAATCTGACCTGTGGAAATCCCGAGAAAACCTGTGATCGTGGAACCTAATCTTATTTATATTCCTATTCGCAATCTACTAATCCTAATCCTTATACATTACCTAATCCTAACCCTAATCATTCATGTTCCTATTTCTGTTCTTATTCTTATATTCCTATTCCTATTCCTATTCATAGTCCTAGTCCTAGTCCTAGTTCTATTCCTATTCCTATTCCTATTCCTATTCCTCTTCCTATTCCTCCTATTCCTATTCCTATTCCTATTCCTATTCCTATTCCTATTCCTATTCCTATTACTATTACTATTACTATTCCTAACCATATCTCTTATCAAAGTAACCTGAAATCAATTAGCGCAGTGCATTAAGATAACATAAAATGAAATCAAGCAGGTTAGTTTCAATAGCAAGAAAACTTTGTTGATAAATCGCTAACTTAAATATATTGTAAACTTTGTTGATAAATCGCTAACTTAAATATTCTTGCACCCATGTAATGAAATAAGTAAATTAATTAGTTGATTGATAAAGCTCAATTATGCGTATGGACACAAAAACTGATAATTGTAAATATAATATAAAGCTTTGGTGAACACTAAAAAGAAAATAAAAAGAAGAACAGAGACACGTGGATTGAGCCCTAAGTTTTGACGCCGTAAAACATAATATTAGAAAGAATCAGAGAGAGGAGACAGAATGGACAAATAGGAACTAAAACAAGAAATTTGAAATTTGAATTAAGAAAAATAAAGCCAGTGAGGTACCACATATTCTTAAACCAATCTAATCAACCTATTTGTCACCAGAATTAGCAAATTAATTAATTAAGTAATAACTTAATAAATCTTTATTACAAAGGGAAAACCTGAGGGTAAAACAAGTAAAAAACATAGTTAAAAAAAACTTTATAAGTCCTGAAAATCAGATTAGACCACCCAACCTATACAAAATAAATTTTGAATGGAATCTGAATATTAGAATACTTATGTGTACTTTAACATTTTGTAAGGAGAAATGATGTTACAACTTAGTTCCGCTAATTCAAATATAGTTTTAAATTTAAATTTTGGAATTGTAGTTGACAGTGGCAGTTCAAATATAATTACGAACATGAATTCTTGCACCCATATAATGAAATAAGCACATTAATTAGTTGCTTGCTAAAATTCATTTATAAGTTACTGTGTGGACACAGAATACGTATATGGAGATGACAAATGGACAAAATGAACAAATGTGAAAAAAAAATAAGAAATTTCAAGTTTGAATTAAAAATAAAATAAAATAAAGCTAGTGAAGTACCACAGATCTCCTTTGTATCTCGGCTCATGCCAAAAGAGCGGCCAAACATCTCCTTTGTACCTCGGCTCTTGGGAATGATCCTTGCACCAATCTAATCAACCTATTTATCGCCAGAATAAGCAAAATTAAGTAATTGCTTGATAAATCTCGATTACAAGTTCTTGTAGGGATTAAACTAGTAATTGTCAAAAAGAGGTTGACCTACAATTCATAAACTATAACAAAATCTGAGGGTAAAAAGAAGGGAAAAAGAACAGACTAAACAAAGATTTTATAAGTCCTAAAATCAGATTAGACCTTTACAAAATCAATTTTGAACGCAATCTGAATATTAGAATACTCATGTGTTAATATTTTATAGGGAGAAAAGATGTTTGATACAAGACCAAAGTGTGCATTAAGATAAATGAAATTAATCATGTTATTGTACGGCAAAAATTTACGTAAAAGCTTTTGCCACTATTTCTAGGTTTATGACAACTTAGTTTCGCTAATAAAATTTAGTTTCGGACATGAATTCTTGCACCCATATAATGAAACAAGTAAATTAATTATTGCTTGATAAAGCTCAGTTATGTATGGACACAAAACTGATAGTTGTCAAAAATGTAACTCTTCGGTGAACACTAAAATAGAAAATAAAAAAGAAAAACAGAGAAGTGTATTGAACCCTAATTTTGACACCGTGATTACATTAGACAGAATCCGAGAGAGAGGAGACAGAATGGACAAATATGAATGTTCAAAACAAGAAATTTGAAATTTGAATTAAAAAAAAAATAAAGCCAGTGAGGTACCTGTATCAGCGATCTTCCTCTGTATCTCGGCTCATGCCATAAAGAGCGGCCAAATATCTTGCCACCACTTGGAAATGATTCTTGAACCAATCTATTCGACCTATCTGTCAACAGAACAACCAAATTAAGAAATTGTTGATAAATCTCAATTACAAGTTCTTGTAGGAATAAAACTAGTAATTGTCAAAAAAATATTGACCTAGAATTCATAAAATAATAACAAAACCTGAGGGTAAAAAAAAAGAGACTAAAAAAAGGTTTGTAAGTCTTACAAAATCAGATTAGACCTTGTTCCAACCTTTTGTAAAATCAATTTTGAACGGAATCTGATTATTAGAATATTTTTGTGTTAACATTTTGTAAGGAGAAAAGATGTTCGATATAAGACGAAAGAGTAGGAAAAAAAAAAAGAAAAAGAGACGAAAAGAAGGAACAGATACGTAGATTCAAACTAAATTTTAAATTTGATCGAAACCGTAAAAGATAATTTTGAGAGAGAGAGAATAAGAGAAATGATGTAAAACAAAACAAGAACTAGTGTTCAAATTAGAATTAAAAAGAGAGAGCCAGCGATCGGTTCAGATAAAGTTAAGAGGCGAAAGAGTTCAAAAGAAGCAAAACACAATACGAGAGAGATTACCTGGAGAGAGAATTCAGAGCGGTGGATGAACTTATGAAGCTCTAAGCCAAGAAACATGACACCAATCCAGTCGAATTCAGAAAAACCGCTCATCTCTCTCTCTCTATCTCTCCATTTCTCTCCCTCTATCTCTCTCTCCATTTCTATCTCCTCTCTCTCTCCCTCTCTCCCTCTCTCGGCGTGGAATAACAATACGCAAGAGACAGAGAGAGACAGGGAGAGAAATTACTTGGAGAATTCAGAACGAATTTAGTTGAATCAGAGAGAACCGTTCTCTCTCTCTGTCTCTCGCTCTCTCTCCATTTCTATCTCCCTCTCTATCTCTCTCTCCATCTCTCCATCTCTCCATCTCTCTCCCCATTTCTATCTCCTTCTCTCTCTCTCTATCTCTTGGCGTGGAATGGAATCAGAAATGTCGAAATGAAGAAAAGGGAATGTTGAATTGAACTTATATAAAGCTTCTCCCACACCATACAACGGTAACATGAAATTAGGGAAATATTTCCTGGACGCGGAGTTGGAGAGAGGCGGTGTACTGGTACTCAAGTTCCCAACACCAACAGAGAGGAAGCTTCCTTCTCCTAGAACGTACAACGGTAAATTAAATTGAGATTAGGAAAATCTTTCGTGGACCAATATCAGTCGGTCATACACCGAAGCAACCTTTCTTGGAATTCAAGTTTGAGCAGGAAGCTTCTCTGACGGCTGGTATAAATCGCAAGGAATTAATTGATTTGGGGCCCGATTGTCAGTCTAATTACAAGAAGAGGGCAAATACCCAAGTAAATAGAGTCCTACTTTGATTCCTTCATGCCAATTTCACTTTTTTCCAGGATATTAGTGAATTATCAACAATAATGTCATACAAATTAGTTTCTCAGACAACAGTACATTAATACTTGATCTTAGATAAAATAGCCACTCAATTATTTTGTTTCTAGCAAAATCATGACAAAACTTGGCACAAACTGGGACGAGAAAGTTGATAAGCCTCTTATATACGCAAATTTCATGACATAGGCAAAGCAAATTTCTACAATTTAATGGTCGTTTTTTTTTTTTTCCTATATTGTTTCAATCTTGTAATTCTCAGGTGCCTGAGTGCCTCTCGTTTTTTTGGTAGTGTCAGCTCTTAAGACTTGAGGATTAGAACAGTTTATTTTAGTGTGAGTTTCTGTGTTTTTCTGGCATGTACAAGGCTCTCATAAAAAGCACATTTTTTCAAATGTAAAAGTGTTTTTCTATCAACCAATTGAGCCCACCGGCAACTTATCAAAAAAAGGAAAGTTGCTTCCCTATAAATTTGTAAACAGGTAAAATTCAGAGAAGGCGAGGGGATGTCTTCAGCCCGGAAGGTTTATGTGGCACGATTTTGGCAAAAATGGAGACCGTTGAGGCATCACATAATGAAGCACTGGACTAATCCAGCACTGAAGCTACTGGAGATGATGAAAGCTAATTTAGTAAGGTTGTTAGACAGACCAAGTGTATTGAGTTTGAAGATGAACAAATATATCTTTTAACCAGAATGTCTGATTTCCTTTAATAGCGATTACCTATATTATAAGGTTCATATGATGTAGCCACTTTGAATAAAAACACGAGTACAAATTTGCAAAACTTGTAACAAATAATGGACTTTTAGTGTTTGTATGATGTCTTAAACTAAGTTAAAGTTCTCTAAATTATTTTACGTTATATTGTTATGCACTTTCAAGTTTTTGCTATTAACTTTTAAGTTTTTGCTATTAATTTACTTTATATAGTTATTCACTTTATATTATTTGCTTATATGAAATGTATAATAAATATTTAAAAACTTAAACCGCGCATATAATTAAAGAGGCGGTTCAACAGTAGAAATCAATTTAAAACTGAACAGTGCGCATATGTTGACCAGACATGAGAGGTGAGGACTCAAAAATAGAGCGCTTTTAGTTTCCTAGTAGCCAGCGAATAAATCAAAAAAACATGTTTAAGAAGTACTAACATAACTAATGGTGGAAAAAAACACTAGTCTCAAACGCATGTTTGTATTACAAAAAAGCAGTGGAGCCAAAGAGATCACACATGTTTTTAGACTTTTAGCGCACGCGAATCTTTGCATAACATGACTGTCCAAAATATGCACTACGAATGTAAAGCATAAAAACAAAGCGTCAAGAAAGAAAACTAAAAATTAAGTATTACTTTCCTTATTTGGTGTTAATGTTCTTCTAGTGCAAACTGGAAGAAGCAGCTTTGAATGGGAATTGGGAAATACAAACAAAATAAAAATAGCAGAGTACTATGCCTAAAAAAGGTACATAGATATTCTTTACAAAATCAAAATTAAAGAATGAATATGTGTTCCCAGTTGTGATACCACATTGCTTTTGAATCATTATTTTCTCTCTCTTTTTTTATTTATTATTTATTTTATTTTTTGAATCAACCTTCAACCGGTAACTCTTCTGCCTCCTCAGATAGGTAATCTTGCCTAAAAAAAAATCAACTTTTACACAATTAATTACCAATAAAGCATTCAAAATTATAAAATTAGAAAGAGAGTGCTCATGAATGAACAGCTGAAATATAATAAAAGTAATGACAACACTTAATTAAACTTACTGTATCTTCCTACCAAGTTGATAGAGAGACCAGTCATGCCATAGCAATGTTAACACTGAAAAGTAACCAGTTTTCCTGCAAAGAATTTAAAATAAAAAAATATTAAAATAAAAGTACACAATGTTTATAATCAAACATCTGGAGGCTCAATCCTTTTAGTTTGCATTACCACCAACAGCAATTCCCTGACCAACATGGTTTATCCAACATCACCAGAGGTATGCTATTCTTTCCAAGTATGTTTAAGGGACTGTTTAAATGTTTATAAATGTGTACCAGGTCAATGCCCTTGAATAACTGATTCTGAATAACTGCAGAAAAATAAATAAAATTGCATATTAACCAAAATTGGAGGTAAAATGACAAAAGAAATATAATGAAGAAAAGAGTGTATAACTCACATAGCAATCTTTATTCTCAGCCCGATAGCATGCCTCTCTAGCATCGCTGACACAGCACCAAATTCGCTCACCACGATATTCAATTATCTAGAATACATTAACAGATCAAATGTTTGAAAAGTTGGAACAAATAACCTCCCAATGCTGCCTCAATTGTTAAATAGCAAGGGTGGTTATAAACAATCTGCCTAACCTGACTGACATGCCCGAACCGTCCCAAAAAATAGCAAATTCGAATTTTATTTCATTAATTGGGTTAAACTTTTACCAACACACCAAGTACACATTTGTTAGAGATATTAAACTTATACTGGTTAAAACATGAGCAGGCCCAACCATATATTGTCAATTAAACATATAAATAGTGCTGTAATACGGATAATGTTATCAGATTATAGCATTAACGATATACATGAATAGTGTTATATATTGATATTTTTTACTTATTCGTTGTTAGTTGAGTAATGTTTAATTTGGTTTTTTGTTCAAACTTTATACATCATTGTTATATATGATTTTTTACAAATGGAACTCGCAACCTGCCACACCTGTCAAAGAAAGCATGGGTGGATTGGTTTTAAGGTTGTGACGATTTATTATGGATCTTACATCAATAATACGAATTGGATTGAAACTCAACGAAACCCAACCAGCTGGACCTGTGTGTTTGTATAGGTAAAAGAAGATAAAAGTACCATTTCTCGGCCTTGAATGGGTCTGCAAGGAAAGAGTCCCCAGCCGTGAATGCCAGATTTCCCACCGCATACTCTGTGATTTTCATTTTTCTGTGATACATTAAACGAACATATCAAACCAGCAAAAATAGAAAAGTACTTCAATGAGGTACAGGTAGATGTATAACAAGCAAAATCACCTTCAAATACTGCAGTCGCTCGTCAAATGTGGAGAAATTTTTTCGGTCCAGCTCTTTCTGTCAAATTACAACAATTAAAAATAATAGCAGTGCAGACATGCAAAGGTAAATAAAAAAGCTAGCACAGAGAAAGCAAAAAATTACTGGATGTAAGTTCAGGCTATCAATGGCCTCCAGAAAGTGCTGACGAGGCCCCATCATGAGGTGAGGAACAGCCTCCTCTCTTGTCCTCCTCTGAAATATAAACTATTATAATTTGTGTGGACAGCTAGAAATAGATTTCTTTAGAAAGCACTATGAACTAAGCCATGGCGAACAACATCACAAATATATAAACTACACAGAATACTCACCTTAGTCATAGATTTCATTACAATAACAGCGAAGTCCGTGAAAGTGTGTGCATCTATTTGAACTCGATCAATATCAAAAATTTTATCTACTACAAGTAGAGTATTGTCTTAAACTACCAGCACATTTATTTCCCTTCACTTGCTAAGCTTCATTACAGGACAAATGGCAGTGGGTTCAAACCTTTACCAGTATTTCTAACTTCAAAAGTTCAGGGGAGCTGAAAACATTGGCTGCATGCCCAAATTTTGATGAAAAATTCATGACAGGAAAAGATAAGTACCTTGCTGTCCTTCTTCTGGTAAACATGACATCTGGCACAAGCTTCTTCAGAACTTGTTGATGGCAAATCCATCTCTTGGCAAGTTGTGCTTTGCATCTCCATGTCCCTTCTGACAAACCTTGAGCAGCTCAGCTTTGCATTATTTGTCTCAGATCTCATGCTCGAGAAAACTTCATCTTTTGAGAGCAAGACCAATGCATTGTTCTTGCTTGCATGGCTCCAGGAGAATCGTGATATCTGCTTCCCATGGCTCACATAAGTGTGTAACTGCAACCAGAATATAAGCCATGGTAAAAGGTGACTTTTCAAAAAAAAAAATAATAAAATAAAAAAAATAGGTGATTTAAACCAAGCAAGAACAGAAAGGAGAAAACTAAGCTTGTAATTCCATCATGAACAATCCCACGTTCTTAAACTGACAGCTTGGATCAGTCAGGTCAGATCAAGGTCAGTAATGTTCCATAGCAACATGACCACTTAGCAATTGACAACCAAACTTATTTGACTACAGTGACATCCACATCCCCCGAAACAGCTCTAAATTATTAATAACAAAAAAAAATTGTAGGCATGTTTCAATCGATGAACAATCATATTTTCATATTACAAATTCGGTAAAGAACCATTATATACTATTGATAACATATCTACAAAAAAAAGTAAAGTAAATATTATTGATATAAACAGAGGATTACTATTTCAAATCAGTAAAAATCCACCAATGACCCTTTTTGCTATGTTATCCAAAACATGCACCTTACTAAACTTGATTAAACATGCCTGTATACTGCCAGTATTAACCATGACTACTAGCAGGATATTAATATATACTTCCTGAAATATAATACACAGTAATTACACAAAGAAAAGATAAGGAACCTCTGTGTGAGTTTTGATGCACTCTGGGTGAACTTGAGGGTTTTCTGACAGCCAACAAACCCATTGGCATCTGAAAAATAAAAGAACGCATTCAGTTTTTAAAAAAAAGGGAAAACAAACAGATTAGCTTAAATTATAGGAATAATAGATAAGCACTCAAAAGTACATATCTGGATCAATTTGATCGCAAACTAATTTTGCGCAAATAAATCCAATGCCTTCAAAAGGAATTGAGATGGCCAAACTTACCTCGTAGTCTCAGATTTCAGCACCATACTGGACACATCAAGTTTTGGAGCACTCATTCAATGCGGCCGGGGGATTTGTTAATCCCTCTGTTCTCTAATTAATTTTTTTAATTTTTTTCACACATTTTTGAGGCGGTAAAAGATGGACCAAAAGATGGCTACCCTAGGGCTTTATATAGTAGTTATATCACTGCCTAGGAGAATGACCTAACCCTAACTTTTGACGGCTGAAGAAATAAAAACATACCGTTAGACAATATTACAAAAACGCCCTTTCCTAGAGTCTAATTTTAAGGGTTGGGATCAAATGAATTTAATCATGATGGCTCGAAATGATTAGTCTAGGTGAACTTATATAATTCCAGAAGGACAGACCAAATCAACTAAACATTATCTGTGGGCAGCTCCGAACAACTGGCAGATTTACTCTAATCCAAAACCCTAGCTAGTTTGGATGGTTCAGATTAATTACTACCAAATTTATAAGGCTTAAAATTGTTTATTTCCAAAGTACAAAAACAGAATATTTAATTAACAAAAAAGAACAATAATTTTCACCATGGTTCATGGAAATTCATGTGGAAAGTATTAAATCCGCACCCTCCCCTTCTTCTGAACATGATAATTCCAAATTAGCCAATGAATCTATGATTCAAAAGTTAAGATAAATTCATAATTTCCAAACATAATAATCTTTTATTCCTCTTTTTTTGGCGAAGGTACACCCTTCCTGTTTATATCGGTGTGAACAAAAAAAATTTGGGAACATCTAAGCAGGGCAAAGTACTGCAGGGGCCGTAGAGGGTTTGGCCTACCCCAAAAATTTTAATTTTCTGTTACAAGTACCCACGTGTTAATTTTAGTTAATATAATTTTTAGATTTGGGCCCCCTCAAATAAAAGAAACCAAATCTGATTTTAGCTATTTGGCCTTGCCTATCAATTTCTTCTTTCTTTCTCTTATGCTCTTAGCGAGTGTAAAACGGTAATTTGGAAACCATATCTCTCTTGTCACTCACTCTTTCTCAAATCGGAAAAGAAATCAGACCAGTTATCTGAAATTTTATCTTAGATTTTTCTCTGGCCCTCTCCAATTTCAAATTCTGGTTCCGCACCTGCATTTAGGTTCTTTTATTGGGAACCATGAGTTGGTGAGCTGGCCAACCCCAAATATCTCAACTGTTGCCCAACCAAAACAATGTTTAAATGCACAACATAACCAATATTAAAAGATAAAAATAAAAAAAAATGTAGGGACTAGGGAGAATAATTATTTTTTTGTGGGTTGTTATGATTAATCAACTTTCAATAAAATTCTTTCAACTTTGTAAAACATTTCTATTAGAACGCCACTAAAGGATTGCTACAAAAGGTTTGTTGACCAAACCTCCAAACTCAAAATGTCCTCAATATGTCAAAAGATGGTTTACAAAAAAGAACAACAAGAAGCCTACCCAATTCAATATCTAGTGCCAAGCTAGTAGTTAGAAATATCAAAAATAAAAGAGGATTAACCTTCAAAGCTCCTCAAACTTGATTCCTCGAGCATCATTTAGCTGAGGTCCCGAATTTCTCCTTGGATCAAATTGGACTTCGAATTGAAAAATAGCCCAACTCCGCTAATCCCCAAATAAAACCCCATGCGACATCAGATTGAGTCTAAAACCAACATTTCGAGCTCTTGGCACCGAAAAATCTCCAACCTGACATCCGGAGAGAAAAAATAGGGAATCTCTGCCGACAGATAGGGTTCACAGGGTTTTGGGATTTACTTCTTTCTTTTTGTCCTTTCTCGGCGGAAAGGGTTATGACTCACGTCTGAAGCAAAAGTTCGTAGACGGAAACCGTCAGAATTTGTGCAGATAGATTTAGGCTTTATTATTATATTATATCATATATAATGAAAAACTTTAGACTAGTAACGGCAGAGTGTCATTCGTTAGTCTTCTCATGGTCAAACTAACGGCTGAGTCTGCGAGAACAGTGCGCCATGACCAAAGGAACTGCTTTCCCCACTCCTCAATTTAGAGATGCACTCCAACTTTTACACTAGTGATCAAAATATCATCAATGTTTTAAGAAAATTTTTTACTTAATTTTGTATGCAAATAAATCAATTATAATTATAGTTTGCTCATTACCAACAAATTTGGAGTACATCTCCAAATTAGATACTGAGAAAAGTCATTCCCATGACCAAATGAGCCAGCCAAGCACTTCACAGATTTGAAAGAAACAACCATAGCACTAATTGGAACCAAGAGGGCTGGTCGGATTTCAAAGGACCGAACTCGACGAGTTTCGTAGAAGGGCCGGGTCGAACCGGACTAGGAAAAAGGGTTAAGATAGACCGGGTTAGACGGGTTTGTTTTTTTAAACATGAGACCGATCCTTCGAGAAACCGGCCCTTCTAGTCTTTCTAAAATAATACCTACATATAATTTTTTAAATAGTTTTTTAATCTTTATCGTCTCATCATGATCAAATGGTCGCTATAATTGAAGGACTAGGACGGACCCCGCCCTTCAACATCTATCTTTGAAAAAAATTAGACCCGGCTCTTTCAAAATCCGGTCTTTCTAAATTCTTGTCGGTCGAAAGTCCTTCGAACACCGGTCCGATCCAAATTTTAGGATGATTTTCCAAAAGACGGGCCAAGGTTCAAGGATTTTTTAACTATCACTAATTGAAACCTCTTAAAATTAGCTATGCGGGACAAACTCGATCTTTCCGTAGGACTCAAAAAAAAAAAAAAAAAAAATCATTATAATATAGCCTAATTGGGAAGTTACAACGGCCATTTGCATGATTAGAATCAGTTTCCTTTTCGTGGAATTTTCCATAAAATTGAATTTTTTTTTATCAAAATAAACGGATTTGATTTCATTTGATCGAAAATTTCATTTATTAGATCCTATGAAATTTAAAAAAAAATTGAATCAAATGAATCTCATATAAAATCATTTTGATCAAAGCCTATATATCCCAACTGGGGCCTCTTTGCAAGTTATAAGATGAGAATAAGAAATATATGTAAGACAGAAAGAGGGAAAAAAGATCTCGGCTATTATTTTCAAACGGCTTTACTAATTTTTGCATCAGCCAAAAATAAATTATATTTTTAATCATAGTTGATCAAGCACTAATAATTAGATAGTAAAAATGAAAAACTTAAAAGAATTTGTCTGATACATGATATAGTGAAGAATATAGGGACAAATATGAAATTTGGAAAAGAGTTGAAAGCATAAAATATTAGTCCTCAATTTAAAAATCTTTAATTGTTTTAAAAGAAGTTCACCACTTCAGATCGGCCGTTTGAAATTTTAATAGTTGATGTTCCTATTGTGTTTGACTTCTATATGTTCGATTCTAGCATTGCTCAAAATATTATACTTATCTATGTATAATTATAACTGCTTAAATTTTCTTAAACTATTCAAAAAATTTGACAATGTATTTTAGTTATCAATAGTTATTTTTAACTAAAATATTTAAGTGTGTGTTGAAAAATAAGTGAGTATATATGTTAATGTTTTATGAAAAATTGTATTAGAAACATTTGACAATAAAATTATGAAAGTAGTTATTCAGTCTTTTTAATCTTTGTTTTCATAAAATTTTGACCCACATGTCAAAAGACTAATTAAATGTGTACACCTGGAATCTCGATGAGATATCACAAATAAGTCATGTTTATATTCGCGCCTGCATTTTTCAAAAAAAATTACAAAACAAACACTAGTACTCAAAGAATAATATAATAAACTACAAGCTGATTTATTTATAACTTTATAACATTTTCTCTCTATATGTATCAATTTATGACATATGAAAGCAGATACATAATTTAACATACTTGAAAAATATCCACACGAGAAAATTATTGTAAATTCATAATATATTTCAATGAAATTAAAAAGTACTTTGATCGTGAAGCATTGCCAGGTGAGCGCGCTGGAGAATTCCAGTGACAGTGAGATTCACTGAGAAGTGGACATGTTGAAGCTGTTCCTGTGAAGACCATGCCAGACCAGGGTCTAGCTGTGAATAAATTAGTACTTTTCGTATTTGTGGTGACTTTTTTATGTAATCCAACTAGTGTTTTAAATATGTAAATGCATTAATTATCTTGACATATGTCTTGTATTTAAACAGTTTTGAATATGCTTGAATGTAATTAAACTAAAGCACCTAAAAAATTTTCTTTTGAGCTTATTTATTTTGTTTGTATTTCCCATTTAAAGCTGTTTCTTCCAGTTTGGGCTAGAAGAATTTTAACAACAAACAAGGCAGCAACACTTTTGACTTTTTGTTTTCTTTCTTGACATTTTATTCTTATGCTTCGCATTAGGGCATATTTCTGGAGAATAATATTATGCAAGGATTCGCATGGGTTAAAACATGTGTAATGTTTGTCTAACTAGTTTAAACACAAACTTGCTAATTTTCATCTCCAGAGGAATTGATTTGGACGCCCCCTCATTTAGTCCGAACACCCTTGTATTTTTAAAATGACAAAATTGGCCTTTTTCATTCAATTACGTTGTTTAAAACTAAAACAAATGCATACCCGTTTCATCTTCTCTCACTCGAGCCGGTCTGTTATAGTTTCCTCTTCCATCACGTCCCTACTGAGTGTCATGTTGATTTTGGTTGGGCTGTGCAAGAAATGTAGAAGTAGAGAAGGGGCAAGCCAATGAGATTAAATCGGGAACAGAATGGGCTGCGAGCCTGCGAGAGGAGACAGAATTAGAATTCGGCTTTAAATAATCAAGGGTATTATATCGTCAGAATAATAATTTTGGAGTGATCGGACTAAATAAGGGGGTGTCCGAATCAATTCCACCAGACTCCAGTAGCTCCAGTTAGTGCTTCACTATGTAATGTGTCTTTTATACAGGCCTCAACGGTCTCCATCTTTATCAAAATCATGGCACAATGGCACATATATCTTCGGTACGTCCTGAATACCTTGACCTCACCTTCTCTGAATTTTACATAACATCTTATAAATCTTCAAAAAAATAAAAAAGAAAATTAGATCTTATAGGGATATTGATTTTTTAAGGCAAGTTACAACCAGTGGGCTCAATTGATTGATAAAAAACCACTTTTACATTTAAAAGAGCATTTTTTAGGTACATGAGAATTACAATTTTGAAACAATGTAGGAAAAAAAAAAAAGGCCATTAAATTGTAGAAATCATCAAGTTTGGGCCATAAAGCCGAAACAAGACTATATATTTCCTATGCCATAAAATTGTGTCTGAAAAAATAATTTGTAAGACATTATTGTTGACAATTCACTAATATCCTGGAAAAAAGTTAAATTGGCATGAGGGAATTAAAGTGGGACCCTATTACTTTAGTATTTGCGCTCTTCTTCTAATTAGACTGACAACTGGGCCCCAAATCAATTAATTCCTTGCGATTTGTACCAGCTGTCGGAGAAGCTTCCTATTCCTCTCTGTTGTGTTCCCGACTCAACCTTGAATTCCAAGAAATCTTGCTTCGGTATATTACCGATTCTCTCTGAATCTTATGTGCAGGAGATATTTCAAAATTTCAATTTTACCGTTGGACGTTGTAGGAGGAAGCTTCCTCTCTGTTGGTGTTAGTACTTATACCAGTACCACCGACTCTCTCCAACTCCGTGTCCAAGAAGCATTTTCCTAATTTCATTTTACCGTTGTATGGTGTGGGAGAGGCTTTAGTTTAAGTTCAATTCAACATTTCCTTTTCTTCATTTCGACATTTCGAATTCCATTCCACGCCAAGAGATAGAGAGAGAGAAAGAGAGAGAGACAGAGAGAGGAGAGAGAGAGATAGAAAGAGCGAGAGAGTGGGAGATAGAAATGGAGAGACAGAAAGCAAGGGATGGAGAGAGCGAGAGACACAGAGAGAACGGTTCTCTCTGATTCAACTAGATTCGTTCTGAATTCTCCAGGTAATCTCTTTCTCTGTCTCTCTTTCTGTCTCTTCCGTATTGTTATTTGCCTCTTTTGATCTGATTCGCCTCTTAACTTTCTTTGAACCGATCGCTGGCTTTCTCGTTTTAGTTCTAAGTTGAACTCTAATTCTTGATTTGTTTTTCATCCTCTCTCTGATTCTCTCTCTCAAATTATCTTTTACAGTTTCAAATTCAAAGTTTAGTCTCACATTATCTTGTATTGTTATCTGATGTTTTCTTTTTAAATTTTTTCTACTCTTTAGTCTTATATCGAACATCTTTTCTCCTCACAAAATGTTAGCACATAAGTATTATAATATTCAGAATCCGTTCAAATTTGATTTTGCATAGGTTGGAAAAAAGGAGGTCTAATCTGATTTTTAGGACTTATAAACCTCTTTTTAGTCTTTTTGACTATATTTTTATAAATTCTAGGTCAGCATTTTTTTTGAACAATTACTAGTTTAATTCCTACAAGAGCTTGTAATCGAGATTCATCAAACAATTACTTAATTTGCTTGTTCTGGTGACAAATAGGTTGATTAGATTGGTTCAAGAATCATTTCCATGTGGTGGCAAGATGTTTGGCTGCTCTTTCTGGGATGAGCCGAGAGGTGGTACCTCACTGGCTTTATTTTTTTTAATTCATATTTCAAATTTCTTGTTTTGAACTTTCATATTTGTCCATTAATTCTGTCACCTCTCTCTGATTTTGTGTAATATTATGTATTACGGTGTCAAAACTTAATCCACGTCTCTGTTCTTCTTTTTAATTTTCTTTTTTAATTTTCACCAAAGAGTTACATTTTTTTGTAAGTATCAATTTTGTCAACACATAACTGAGCTTTATCAAGCAATTAATTAATTTACTTGTATTATATGGGTGCAAGATTTCATTGTCGAAACTAAATTTTTATTAGCGAAACAAAGTTGTCATAAACCTAGAATTTAGAAGTGAAAGTTTTTAAATAAATTTCTGCTGTAAATTAACACGATTTCATTCATTCATCTATCTTAATGCACCCTTTTTCAGGTGAGAAGCATGTGTGCGCAGTGAGAGGTGAAGGCTGTTTGGGCAACATTGCATAACAGCTTCTTGGACGATATTGTGCATCAGCCTTAAAAGCTCAGATCAATCCCAAATCCAAATCACGACTCATTCAAACCAGGTACACAAAGTTAGCTCAACACTTCTGGTAGTTTGCTTATGAACCAAGCTTGGTGATCTTTGTCTGTTTGAGAGGTACAATCTGTTTTTAAGGACATAAATCTTTTTATTACAGTGGTCAACATTATATATAAAAAAAACTATATGTAAGACAACTAAAGCTTGTGACACAAAAAAAAGAGCAAGACAAAAAGATAATAAAATTCTGCAAGTACAACAACAAACCCTGTCAGAGAGAAAAAAAAACATGGCCTTTATTTAATTATATCATAAACAGAGTTGTTTTATGAAGCTTCAGGATTTCTTGATCATTTGAGCTGCAAGGGGTGGCGAGCTGTTTGGCCGCTCCTTCTGGCACAAAAGAGATGTGGTACCTCCCTGATTTTAACTTTTCTGAAACATATAATGGCAGTAAATTTTTTTCCTTTTTGTATTAGAGTAGACCTTATTATGAATCATCACTAATTTGTATTAGAGTAGACCTTATGATAATGATCACTAATAGCGGTAAATTATTGACGGCATAATGAAAATTTTGCATAATTTTGAAAGAAAAATAAGCATATAAGACAATGTCTGAATGGTTTCATGTATTGTTTACAGTAGCATTCAAATACATACAGAATTATTCACTAATAGCTGAGCCCTTCGGGATGTTTAACACTGAGATGATAATTTGTAATTTTTCTATAGAAAATTTGCATGATGTTAAAAGTGTAACACTTGTTTTGTTCAGGTGAGCAACAAAATGTTGGAATAAATATAATCATTGGGTTTAAGAAGCTGAGTTTTTAAATGAGCCCTTCGGGAAGTAAACACTCAGATGATAATTTGTAATTTTTCTATAGAAAAATTGCATGATGTAAATGTAAATTATTGGGCTTATTGTTTCTATAATAAAACTTGTTTAAATTATAAATGTTCAGGTGAGGAACAGAATGCTGGAATCAATATTGGGCTTGTTGTTATAGAGCTTCACCAGCTATCTTCAGCCATCTTGAGCCCGATAAAGAAAAAACTAGTGAGGTACAAAACTGAAACTCAGCCTATTTCAAGATAAGATTTGTAATTTCGAATAAGAAACTGATATGAAATAAATTTTTAAACAAGTTAAGATTTGTTATCTGAGCATAAATTCAGATAATACAATTTATTAAGGTTTAGATTTTTCAAGATAAATATAGTCAAGAATATATTTATTTAAAACAATATAAGAAATAAATAAATAAAAATATTGAAAACTTAGAAAATACGAAATAGGAATAGGAATAGGAATAGGAATAGGAATATAATTAGAATTAGGATTAGGATTATTAGGAATAGGAATAGAAATAAGAATAAGAATATGATTAGGATTAGGATTTAGAATTTAGGAATAGGAATAGGAATAGGATTAGGATTAGGATTTACGATTTAGGATTTAGAATTTAGGATTTAGGAATAGGAATAGGAATATGAATAGGATTTTAGGATTAGGTAATGGAAATTAAGAATAAGAATAGGAATATGAATATGAATAGGAATATGAATAGGAATATGAATAGGGATTATTAGGAATAGGAATAGGAATAGGATTAGGATTTAGGATTTAGGAATAGGAATAAAAATAAGAATAGGAATAGGAATAGGAATAGGAATAGGAATAGAATTAGGAATAGAAATAGGATTAGGATTAGAATTAGGATTAGGATTAGGATTAGGATTAGGATTAGGATTAGGATTAGGATTAGGATTAGGATTAGGATTAGAATTAGGATTTAGGATTTAGGATTTAGGATTTAGGATTTAGGATTTAGGATTTGGGATTTGGGATTTAGGAATAGGAATAGGAATAGGAATAGGGAATGAATAGGAATAGAATAGGAATAGAATAGGAATAAAAATAAGATTTTAGGAACAGGAATAGAAATAAGATTTTAGGAATAGGAATAACATTTTAGGATATTAGATTTGGGATTAGGATTAGGATTAGAAGTTTTCACGGTCATAGGTTTTCTCGGGTCAACATATTTCCTCCGCTCTGGGTTTCCTCGGGTCAGATTGTCTCGGGTCGACAAATAACCTCGGCTTTGGGTCGAGAGATTTCCTCCGGTGTTAGATCTCGAGTCGACAGGTTTCCTCGGAGTTTCCACGGTCCAAGGTTTCCTCGAGTCGACAGATTTCCTCGACTCTAGGTTTCCACAGTCACAGGTTTTCTCGGGTCGACAGATTTCCTCGGGTCAGATTGTCTCGGCTCGACATATTTCCTCAGGTCCTAGGTTTTCTCGAGTCGACAGATTTCGTCTGCTCTGAATTTCCTCGGGTCATATTATCTCCGGTCGACAGATTTCCTCGGGTCCTAGGATATCGGACCGAGGAATCTGTCGATTCTCACCTCTGGGTTTACTCGGGTCGATAGATTTCGTCCGCTATGGATTTCATTGGGTCGACAAATTTCGTCTGCTTTGGATTTCCTCGGGTCGACAGATTTCCTCGGGTCCTAAGTTTCCGTCGAACCGAGACAATCTAAATCCTAAAACCCAGAGAGCTGAGCAAATCTGTTGATCCGAGACAATCTGACCCGAGGAAATCTGTTGACCCGAGAAAACCAAGAGCGGACAAAATCTGTCGACCTGAGCAAACCTAGGAACCGAGAAAAACTGTTGAGCCGAAACAATCTAACCCAAGGAAATCTATCGACCCGAGAAAACCTTGGACCGTGGAAACTCCGATTCCTAATCTTAATTCTAATCATATTCCTATTCCTAATCTTAATTCTAATCCTATTCCTATTCCTAATAATCATATTCCTAATCTTAATCCTATTTCTTTTCCTAATAATCCAATTCCTATTCCTAATCTTAATCCCTAATCCTATTCCTAATAATCCTATTCCTTAATCCTAATCCTAATCCTATTCCTATTCCTAATAATCTTATTCCTATTGCTATTCCTAATTTCTACTCTTATTCCTAATCCTAATCCTAATTCTAATCCATATCCTAATCCTAATCCTATTCCTATTCCTATTTATATTCCTTTTCCTATTCCTATTCCTATTCATATTCCTAAAATCCTATTCCTATTCCTATTCCTAATCCTACTCCTATTCCCTCCAAATCCTAATCCTAATCCTAATCCTAATCCTATTCCTAATCCTATTCCTAATCCTATTCCTAATCATATTCCTATTCCTATTCCTATTCCTATTCCTATTCCTATTCCTATTCCTATTCCTATTCCTATTCCTATTCCTATTCCTATTCCTATTCCTATTCCTATTCCTATTCCTATTCCTATTCCTATTCCTATTCCTATTCCTATTCCTATTCCTATTCCTATTCCTAAAATTCTATTCCTATTTTGGTATCCTAATCCTATTCTTATTCCTATTCCTATTCCAATTCCAATTTCTATTCCTAATCCTATTCCTATTGCTATTCCTAATTCTATTCCTATTCCTATTCCTATTCCTAATCCTAATCCTAATCCTAATCCTAATCCTATTCCTATTCCTAATCCTAATCTTATTCCTATTCTCCTATTCCTATTCCTATTCCTATTCCTATTCCTATTCCTAACTAGTTCTCTTATCAAAGTCACCTAAAATCAATCTGCGCAAAAAGTGTGCATTAAGATAACATAAAATGAAATTAATCACGTTAGTTACTACAGCAAGATAACTTCGTTGATAAATCTAGGTTTGTGCCAGCTTGGTATCGCTAATTCAAATATAGTTGTAAACATAAATTCTTGCACCCATATAATGAAATAAGTAAATTAATTAGTCGATAAAGCTCAATTATGTGTATGGACACAAAACTGATAATTGTAAATAACATGTTAAGCTTTGGTGAACACTAAAAAGAAGAACAAAGACGTGGATTGAGTCCATACACCGTAATACATAATATTAGAAAGAATCAGAGAGAGGAGACAAAATGGGCAAATAAGAACTAAAACAAGAAATTTGAAATTTGAATTAAGAAAAATAAAGCTAGTGAGGTACCACAGCTTTTTAAACCAATCTAATCAACCTATTTGACACCAGAATTAGCAAATTAATTAATTAAGTAATATCTTGATAAATCTTTATTACAAAGGGAAAACCGGAGGGTAAAACAAGTAAAAAAAAAACATATTTAAAAAGCTTTATAAGTCCTGAAAATCATATTAGACCACCTAACCTACAAAATAAGGACATGTTTGGTAGGAGGAATAAGCTTCTTTAAAGAGGAATAAGTTTCTTTAAAGAGAAAGAACTTATACCACCAAAATTGGTGGAATAACTTCTTACACGATGGGGCCCCTGCGGATTAGTCTAGATTTTCGAATAATCAATCACTATTTTTGATTATTAATGATAATTAATATATTATTGTAATATTATTATTTTTATTATTGTAAGTATAATTATTATTAATATTATAATTACTACAAGAAATAATCAATAATATCTTAATTCATGTGATACTAATAATAGTAATAATAATAATAATAATAATAATAATATAAAAATTATTATTATTATTACAATATTAATTATTATTATCATTAGTGACAACCACTTAGTATAAAGAATAACATTTATAACAATAATTATTTATTGTGAATTAAAATAATTTATATAATAACAATTGTTATTAGTATTATAATAAATATTTTTAAACTAATAACAATAATAATAATAATAATAATTTATAATACTAATTATAATAATAAATATTATAATAATTATTATACATCTAATTTTATAATTTTATATTCTTATTCCATCACTTTATATAACCAAACAACCATGACATAACTTGACATAAGTTCTTCCTCCTTGACTTATTCCTATTAAGTTAATTCTTTACCAAACACCACCTAAGTTTTGAACGGAATCTGAATATTAGAATACTTATGTGTACTTAACATTTTGTAAGAAGAAATGTTACAACTTAGTTCCGCTGATTCAAATATAGTTTTAAATTTAAATTTTGGAGTTGTAGTTGACAGTGGCAGTTCAAATATAATTACGAACATAAATTCTTGCACCCATATAAGCACATTAATTAGTTGCTTGATAAAATTCAATTATAAGTTACTGTGTGGACACACAGAATATTGAGAGATGACAAAATAGATAAAATGAACAAATGTGAAAAACAAAATAAGAAATTTGAAGTTGGAATTAAAAATAAAATAAAATAAAGCTAGTGAGGTACCACAAATCTCCTTTGTATCTCGGCTCATGCCAGAAGAGCGGCCAAACATCTCCTTTGTATCTCGGCTCTTGGGAATGATCCTTGCACCAATCTAATCAACCTATTCATCGCCAGGATAAGCAAATTAAGTAATTGCTTGATAAATCTCGATTACAAGTTCTTGTAGGGATTAAACTAGTAATTGTCAAAAAGAGGTTGACCTACAATTCATAAACTATAACAAAATCTGAGGGTAAAAAGAAAGGAAAAAAAAAGACTAAAAAAAGATTTTATAAGTCCTAAAATCAGATTAGACCTTTACAAAATCAATTTTGAACCCAATCTAAATATTAGAATACTCATGTGTTAATATTTTATTGGGAGAAAAGATGTTTCATATAAGACCAAAGTGTGCATTAAGATAGATTCATACAATAACAGCAAAAATTTACGTAAAAGCTTTCGCCACTAATTCTAAGTTTATGACAACTTAGTTTCGCTAGACGCTAATAAAAAATTGGTTTTGAACATTCTCGAACCCATATAATGAAACAAGTAAATTAATTAGTTTCTTGATAAAGCTTAGTTATGTATGGACACAAAACTGATAGTTGACAAAAATGTAACTCTTTGGTGAACACTAAAATAGAAAATAAAAAAGAAAAACAGAGAAGTGTATTGAACCCTAATTTTGACACCGTAATAACATTAGACAGAATCCGAGAGAGAGGAGACAGAATGGACAAATATGAATGTTCAAAACAAGAAATTTGAATTTGAATTAAAAAAAATAAAGCCAGTGAGGTACCTGTATCACCGATCTTCCTCTGTATCTCGGATCATGCCATAAAGAGCGGCCAAATATCTTGCCACCACTTGGAAATGATTCTTGAACCAATCTATTCGACCTATTTGTCAACATAACAACCAAATTAAGAAATTGTTGATAAATCTCAATTACAAGTTCTTGTAGGAATAAAACTAGTAATTGTCAAAAAATGTTGGCCTATTTATAAAATAATAACAAAACCTGAGGGTAAAAGAAGGAAACGAAAAGAGACTAAAACAAGGTTTATGTCTTACAAAATCAGATTAGACCTTCTTGTTCCAACCTTTTGTGAAATCAATTTTGAACGGAATCTGATTATTAGAATATTTTTGTGTTAATTTTGTAAGGAGAAAAGATGTTCGATATAAGACGAAAGAGTAGGAATAAAAAAAAAGAAAAAGAGACGAAAGGAAGGAACAGATATGTGGATTCAGACTAAATTTTAAATTTGATCGAAATCGTAAAAGATAATTTTGAGAGAGAGAGAATCAGAGAAATGATGTAAAACAAAACAAGAACTAGAGGTCAAATTAGAATTAAAAAGAGAGAGCCAGCGATCGGTTCAGACAAAGTTAAGAGGCGAAAGAGTTCAAAAGAAGCAAAACACAATACGAGAGAGATTACCTGGAGAGAGAATTCAGAGCGGTGGATGAACTTATGAAGCTCTAAGCCAAAGCAACATGACACCAATCTAGTCGAATTCAGAAAAACCGCTCATCTCTCTCTATCTCTCCATTTCTCTCCCTCTATCTCTCTCTCCATTTCTATCTTCTCTCTCTATCTCTCTCTCTCTCTCCATCTCTCGGCGTGGAATAACAATACGCAAGAGACAGAGAGAGATTACTTCGAGAACCGTTCTCTCTCTCTCTCTCCATTTCTCCATCTCTCCATCTCTCTCTCTCTGTCTCCATTTCTATCTCTCTCTCTCTCTCTTTCTCTCTCTCTCTCCATCTCTCGGCGTGGAATGGAATCAGAAATGTCGAAATGAAGAAAAGGAAATGTTGAATTGAACTTAAATAAAGCTTCTCCCACATCATACAACGGTAACAAGAAATTAGGAAAATATTTCCTGGACGCGGAGTTGGAGAGAGGCGGTGGTACTGGTACTCAAGTTCCCAACACCAACAGAGAGGAAGCTTCCTTCTCTTAGAAGTTAGAACGTAGAACGATAAAAATTGAGATTAGGAAAATATTTCCTGGACCAGGATCAGTTGGAGAGAGAGTCGGACATGTACCGAAGGAACCTTTCTTGGAATTCAAGATTCACCAGGAAGCTTCTCTGACAGCTGGTACAAATCGCAAGGAATTAATTGATTTGGGGCCCGATTGTCAGTCGAATTAGAAGAAGAGGGCAAATACCAAAGTAATTAGAATCCTACTTTGGTTCCCTCATGCTAATTACACTTTTTTCCAGGATATTAGTGAATTACCAACAATAATGTCTTACAAATTATTTTCTCAGACAAAATACATTATGACTTGATCTTCTCAAATAAAATGGCCATTTAATTATTTTTTTCTAGCAAAATTATGACAAAACTTTGCACATACTGAGATGAGAATGTTGATATACCTCTTATATACACAAATTCCATGACATAGGCAAAGTAAATTTTGTTATGGATTTGTGGCCCAAACATAATGATTTGTACAATTTAAAGGTCGTTTTTTTTTTTTTTTTTCCTTCATTGTTTCAATCTTGTAATTCTCAGGTGTCTGAGTGCCTCTCGTTTTTTGGGTAGTGTCAGATCTTAAGACTTGAGGATTAGGACAGTTTATTTTAGTATGAGCTTCTTTGTACATGGCTCTCACAAGAAGCACATATTTTCAAATGTAAAAGTGTTTCTCTATCAATCAACTGAGCCCTCCGGCAACTTATCAAAAGAAGAAAAGTTGCTTCCCTATAAAATTGTAAACAAAGAATGTAAGCCATACATTAGGTAAAATTCAGAGAAGGCGAGGGGAGGTCTTCAGCCCGGAAGGTTTCTGTGGCACGATTTGACAAAAATGGAGACCGTTTAGGCCTATATTGAGAGAGACATCACATAATGAAGCACTGGACTAATCCAGCCATACGAAAGTTAATTTAGTAAGGTTGTTAGACAGACCAAGTGTATTGAGTTTGAAGATGAACAAATATATCTTTAACCAGAAAGTCTGGTTTCCTTTAATAGCGATTACCTATATTATAAGGTTCATGTGATGTAGTCACTTTGAATAAAACACGTACAAATTTGCAAAATTTGTAACAAAAAATGGACTTTTAGTGTTCGTATGATGTCTTAAACTAAGTTAAAGTTATCTTAATTATTTACTTTATATTGTTATCCACTTTTAAGTTTTTGCTATAATTGTCATTATGTTATTTGCTTATATGAAATGTATAATAAATATTAAAAAATTTAAACCGCGCATATAATTAAAGAGGCGAGGACTCAAAAAAATAGAGCGGTTTTATGTACAATCAGACAGTAGAAATCAATTTAAAACTGAATGGTGCGCATATGTTGACCAGACATGAGAGGTGAGGACTCAAAAAATAGAGCGCTTTTAGGTTCCTAGTAGCCAGCGAATAAATCAAAAAACATGTTTAAGAAGTACTAACATAACGGATGGTGGAAAAAAAAAAAACACTAAGTCTCAAACGCATGTTTGTATTACAAAAATGCAGTGGAGCCACAAAGATCACAGATGTTTTTAGACTATTAGCGCACGCGAATCTTTGCATAACATGACTCTCCAAAGTATGCACTACGAATGTAAAGCATAAAAACAAAACGTCAAGAAAGAAAACTAAAAATTAAGTATTACTTTCCTTATTTGGTTTTAATGTTTTTCTAGTGAAACTGGAAGAAGCAGCTTTGATGGGAAATACAAACAAAATAAAAATAGCAGAATACTATGCCTAAAAGAGGTACATAGATATTCTTTACAAAATCAAAATTAAAGAACTAATATGTGTACCCAGTTGTGATAACACATTACTTTTGAATCATTACTTTCTCTTCATTTTTTATTTTTTATTTTTATTTTTTTGAATCAAACTTCTACAGGTATCTCTTCTGCCTCCTCAGATAGGTAATCTTGCCTAAAAAACCAAACTTTACACAATTAATTACCAACAAAGCATTCAAAATTATAAAATCAGAAAGAGAGTGTTCATGAATGAACAGCTGAAATATAATAAAAGTAATGACAACACTTAATTAAACTTACTGTATCTTCCTACCAAGTTGATAGAGGCCAGTCATGCCATAGCAACGTTAACACTGAAAGTAACCAGTTTTCCTGCAAAGAATTTAAATAAACAAAATATTAAAATAAAAGTACACAATGTTTATAATCAAACATTTGGAGGCTCAATCCTTTTAGTTTGCATTACACAAACAATGCAGAACAATATAATTGAAAGCTTTAGAGGTGAAATATTAGTGTCATAGAAGTATAGAACACACTGCTACATTGCAGGCTAACATCAAACTAATTATTTAAGTGCAAATATACAATCACAAACTTCGCTCTTAGTTTACTATAACCCAGGTGAAGCATTCAAAAACAAACGGAGGTTTTTGGGTAACTTACATCTATTATTAATTTACTTCTATAAGGAATTCAAAGTAAATTATTGTAGTTATAAATATCTACGAAAACATCCTTAATGAAGGGACTAAATTCTAAGTTTTACAGCATTCAAGGGATAACAAACAATTTCATGTGGCAGCCCAATAAATTTTCAAAATATGCCCTCTATAGCCCCCTCTCTTCCCTGTTCATTTCAAAATGACTCCAATCACCTCCTAAATCCCTGATAATCTCTATAGCCCATGGGGGGGGAAAATCCAAAATAAAATAGGATCATCAGAATAAATGTAAATACATGATGGTTTGGAGGGGATATGTAATGTAATTCCAAGGATATATGTTTTCCATTAATTTGTTCTAAACTTCTAATAGTTTTATCATAAATTTTATTTCCAGGATGCTTAGCAAGTCCAAGAAATTTTGGTATTCTAGTAAATATACAATATTTTAGGTGCTCTTTGCCAATTGCAAAGTATAAGAGGCAAATATTAAAATAGAAACATAGTATATCATAGTACATACAGGACTAATGACCATGCTATATAACGAGACCAGATGAGTCCAGTCAAATACCATTGATTACAAATATTCAAACCTATATATACATAAATACATAATACATAATAGGAAAAGTAACATCCAACAAACACCAGACCAGGTTAAATCTTCCAGTCAGCACAGTTTCAAGACAATATAATTTTAATTTTCTTCTGTTCTCCTTTTGAATTAGTATGCACCTATGAAGTACCTCTACCTAACAGGATAAATGGCATGCATTAATTTAAACTGTCTTTTATTTACTTTGTACTCAACCTGCCATTTTGCAGTGCTTAGGAGAAAAGACCCTATGTTTCTCACATTTGTATCCAGCACTAAATATTGTTGATAGAGATTAAGCTAAATAATTACTTCCTCATAAATAAAACAGTATTAAGTAAGCTATATAGATTTTCCCCAGGTGAAACCTAACCAAAAGTGTTTTGTCTACATCCAGATACTTATTATAAATATGATTCTTTTTTTTTTGAAGGTTGGTTTGAAACCAACGATTTTGTTATAAGAATTTTGAAAGTAAATTCTCTCTCCGTGAATCGAACCAAGGACCACTTAGTTGGTGAAATAGAACCAAGAACACAGCTATTTTTTCTTTTTTTTTTTCTTTTCAAACTAGTATATTCTAACAGAAAACTGTTTGTTGTTATATCAAGAAAGGGACCAAAAAAATTCTGCTCAGCAAAAATGCATAAAGTAGCCTGGGGTTTTGGGAAAAGTAGTAATAATCATACCGATTTTGTGAGAATAATTCACTGGAGGTTTGGAAAAGTCAGCAATGTTAGCAATACTGATTCCCCATTTGAATGTCGGAGGCCCAAAAATGAACTGCAAATATGACAATATTTAAATCAAATACCAACAAATTAAGTACTAATAAATAGTATTACTGGTTTCAGGTGCAGTAGATAAGTCATGGAGCAGTGAGATAAATACATGAACTATTCAACCATGTTCAGTAACTACAGCAAGAAAACCTTAGAAACCACACCACTCATGTTGGTTAAATTTCACAAGTATGTGAGTGTATGTGTGCTGAAGTGAGAGAGAGAGAGAAAGAGAGGAGAAAAGGGAGATAGAAAGAGAACTAGTTTTTGGGCCAGCAGGGTGATTCCATATACCTTGAGGCTTGGAAGCTTCCATCTCAATCTTTCCCCCCTTTTCCACTCTATAGATGAGCAAATTTAAATTACAGAAAAATCATACATTGAATCTAAAACAAAACGGTATGAATGAAATTAAATTCTGGTAGAATTAGCATCTACATTCAGGTTGCGAACTAATTGCGCATAGAGTTCAGGGAGTCAGGATTGAGGAAGTAAAAATATCATTTGAAATTCAAACAAAATCTAAGGATTGAATATGGGTCCTCCGTCAATATGGAACAATGGTCAATTTGGAAGCATTTTAATAAAATTCAGCAGATAATTAGAATCAACAGCTTTTTTGAGATAGGAGATGAGCAGTCAATATATCATATTTTTTGAGATAGGAGAATCATCATCATGTTTTGATAGTGTGAAGAAATTCCTTTTTGAGTATTCAATTTTCCTCCCTATATCAGATTTGTTCTACTTAATCTCTTATTGTAGCTAATATTTTGGAAGGGAATTACATTCTTTATCATTTCAGAGACAATTGAACTACAGACAAACTCAAGACAAAATGTATTATTTAGTTTTCTAGCCAATTTGAACAAACAACATCAATTAATTTAGAAATTAGTTTTATAACATGTGCATGCATGATAGCACCATAAATTAGGGTTTAGGGCCAAACCCACTATGACTTCCTTTTTACAAAACCAACCCTTAAGACCCACAAAATCAAGATTACAATTCAACTAAAATTCATTCCCAATAATATCTTTTATATGCATGCAACCACTCTTTATTGAAAATCAATGCAAAACTTGAATTAAATCAATTTCATATGCTTAACAATTCTAATGATGCATACAATTTCCAAATATCAATCATCAACACACAAGTAATCAATCAATCACAGATTCAGATTACTCAGATTACACATATTATTCAGATTTCACAAATTACATAAATTACATATCATAAAGAAGAGATTAGAAAAGACTTACCAAAGAAAGGACTCAAAGACTGGCAGCTCACAAACTAAGCAACGCCATCGGTCAATCGAGGACAATCGGACGAGTGGTGGAGTTTCGAGGCTAGGGTTTGTAGAGAGGGGAAAAGTGTAGATTAGTCTAAGGGAGGCCACGGCATTTGACGGCGGTTCGAAGTACACCGGAGAAGGTGCCAAGGTGGCGTCGCCATTCTCGTGCCACGGCGATGGTGTCTCTGACTCTCCCTCCGTAACTGGGGAGTGGGGACTAGAGTGTAGAGAGTCAAGAGTGAAGTGAGTGGTGGAGTTAAGAAAAGGATGATGATCTGACCTTGTGGGACCTACCCGTCAGTATCTCTTCTTTTGAGTGAGGTGTTATTCACAGACGGCCCTGATTTAATTTAAGCCCAACTAACAGCGTCTGTGATCTGTCCACGTCTTTTTGTTTTTGTTTTTGACCAGGTCAGACCATACCACCTGTTGACTTAGTCAACAGTCGATTCAGATGACAATATCTTTTATATTAACGCCTTGAAGCATTGAAATATTTACGTGTGCGTTGGAAAATTAAGTGATTATATATGTTTTCGGAAAATTGTATAAGAAAATAGAATTGTTTGACGATAAATTATGAAAGTAGTTATTCAGCCTGCTTAATTTTTCAGTTGTCATAAAATTTTGACATGCCCGTATGTCAAAATACTGATGAAATTACGTGTGTACGCATGGAATCTCGATAACGTATCATATATTAAGTCATGTTTATATTCGTTTCTGCATGTTCCATAAAATTTACAAAATAAAAACTAGTTGATTTATTTATAATTTTTGAATTTTCGCTCATATGTATAAATTTATGACATTTGAAGGCAAATACATAACCTGACATACTTCAAAAATATCCACATAAGAAATTACAGTAAATTCTTTATATATTTCAATAAAATAAAAATGCTTTAAATTTAGATAGAGGACCTGGCATCATTATATCAAACAATTTTATTGATGACCGAGCTCGAAAATTGCAGATATTATATTTTTTGACAAACAGAGGCACTAAAAATAAAATCACCTGAATTATCCTCAAATATTTGCTTTTTACATTTTATCGAGTTAACTATCACGTGATGAAATCAAGTTGGATACAAGAGATTTTAAAAATCTTGATCGGAATTAATTTATTCAGTTTTAATAAAAGGTGGAAGCCAGGGAGGTAATATGACAGTAAATATTTCTAAAACATTACAAATTAGGAAAGTATAATAGAATGTCCAATAAATAGAATTGTATGATATCTATAATCTATTAAGGGAAAACGATATATTAGGAAAGATAGTGAAACCTGATTACGTGTCAGCTTATTTTAGGAACGCCGACTTAAACTAGTCTGTTGCTAGAGCTGTTATATAAACACTAAACAGGGGATTAAAGATCGATAAATAAGTTCATCAAGAAAGCTAGAAGAACTCTTTTCTCTTCTTCTCTCTTCACGGCGGTAGCAAGAGCATACCTACGTTTTCTTGGTTGTGAGGTTTTGCTTCGGCCAACATCATTTTGGTAATTTTTCGAACTATTTGAACCATTTTTATCACATAATGTGACAATTTATCGTTGTGTTAAATCAATGGTGCAAAAAAGTTAGGTTTTGATAATCTTTCTAGCACGATAAGGTAAGTATTGTTCCGGCCTTCAGAAAAAAAGAATCAGAAATAGTATCGTGGTTTATGAAAATGAAGAAACTAATTAATATAAGATTTTGGTTATTTTACTATGCCAGAAAATTGGAACTTGTGAGTTGATTGCTGTTTCTATATTTCATGCAATTTTTTCGGTTTGCAGAATCCACGAATGTGATAATTTATATTGTTATACCTTTGATATAGAAAGTTTCTATGTTCCTGTAGTTGAATCCTTTTTTGTTAAAAAATAAAATTTCGGACACAATAATATAACCTATAGCACTGATTTTATTTCACCACGAAGGGGGTAAAAGTAATAAGCTTTATTGCTGATTTTAGTTTTCTTTTGCCAAATTTTGTTAATTCCAATTAAGAGTTTGTTTGGTTTGAATCCTCTTTAACAGGTTTATTGAAATTGTGAAATTTGTGGGAGAGAACTTGATGGAGGACCTGTACAAAGACGACCCAAACTCTTGGATGAAGCGCGCTCGTTTCTCTAAAACAGTCTATCACCGGCCAGACTCTTCACAACTACCCGCTATTTCTCTAGAAGAACTCAAACTTTGGCATTCTGACATGAACTCCAAATTGGTTGCTGCCTCCAAACCATGCAACCGGGAGAAAACGTCCAAGGCGAGTGAGTCCAACACCAGGCCAACTTTGAAGTTGAATCCTGAAAGTGATAGCAGTCTTACCAGTAATCTAATGCCAGAGGGCTCCAATTCCAAGACAAAAAAAACTGAAGCGGCATCCAAGAATAAAGCTCTATCTGGAATGCTTAAAGCAGTAAAGGATACCATCAGGAGGAAGTTTGCAGGACCACCATCCAGAGAGAGAACATGGAACAAAGCAGTGAAAACGTCCTCTGTGCCAAGGAAGCATTTCGATTGTGAGGTGAGCCAGGCGAGCGCCCTGGATTAATGCAGTGAGGTTGAACATGTCAAAGCTGTTCAACCATGCAAGACCTGTGTCGAGCTCTGAAGCAATTAGTCCCTTTGTTTTCATTTCTGGTGGCTTTCTTTCATGTAATTCAATTAATGGTTCGAATATGAACATTTTTTAGTTAATTTAGAGATACTTCTGGTTTTTAATTAGTTTTGAACATGCGTCTGTATTTAAAGATAATGATCTTCTAAATGTTCTTTGTTATTTTTCTTTTGTGCTTATTTTAATTCATATGAATGAATATACGTGTTATAATTGAAATACTGAAATTAATTAAAAGATAACCCAAAAGAAATACAATCAAATTTGTTTATAACGTCCAACTATAGCTGAGACCTTTACTGAGATGTAGAAGACTTGATAGGCATGGTCTGTGAGATAATTATAATTATTAAGATACTTCGTAGTAGAATCATACATGAGTTGTTGGTCATACTTTGTATTATCTCTATATAGAATAATCTTCTCCAATTTTCCTTTTTTCGCCCCGGTCCTTCAGAATCACTTGCAGTACTAACAAAGCTCAAGGCAAACACTTGCTTGCGAAAATCTTGTATAATCCACTCGTCTTGTGTATTTACTCATGTGAACAAAAATATACACTTATATAAGATCAATATGACACATGAGCGGATGAGCCAGTAACTATGATAATTTTCAATGGTACCGTGAGTAGAAAAGAGATGGGTCAAGCCTTCAATACAGAAAAATAAAAAGAAAGGCTAGAAGTCTTAAATTCAAACACCTATCACATATTGAAAGTATATAACAGTTGTAAGCAGTGTATAAAATGATTATTCCAGAATGAAAAACTCCATGACATATAAACTGTAAAAAAAAAAAAAATTAAATATGAAATACAGATATTTATTTGGATTTTATTAAACGCTGCATAGAAGTTACAAGTGAGGCATACGACAGCAGCAAATAGAAAAAACTAAAAAAAAAATTAAAGCTTGAAGAGAGATACAAAAGTCATTTCTTATATTCTGTATTTCTGTTACACAGTCCTAAATCAACAATATTTGTCCAAATATTTTGAACAAATTTTTGCAATTGCACCTGGGTCAATAGAGAGAACATTCAGATGTGCAGTATCCAGTAACCAACTGTTACGAGCAAACCCATATAGCCTTGCTCAGTGCCTCAGCCCCATCAACAGAACGTCAGGAGCTAACACAGCCTGATGGAAGAATATATAAGCAGAATAATCTCCTTCTAAGACCATCTGCATCTTAGGGAAACTCAATTGGATGAGTAGATGTGTGCCCCCATAGGATCGAAAAATCTGTGTCTGGGCAGTAATATGCTGCTGAGGGCAGCTTCATCCTACAATTTTGTGCACATGGTTATCTTAATGAAACTAATTGCTGTTGGTTGAACAACCAAATTAGAATTTGACACTCAAAAAAAAGCTTTTTGAAATAATTTCCAACCTCCTACTTACCACCAGAGCACCAAAGAAAACAATCCCCCAAAACATCACAACAACGAAAAAGAACCAAAATCATAAAATAACCGGCAAATGAAAAAGGATATATTAACTCAGGGATCTGAATAAAACAAGAATATATTAACTAGATTAAAAAAGGATAAATTGAATTATATAAATTATTGACATGAACAAAAAATAATCTATCCTTAATTTTGTGAATCCCACTGCCTTCAAAGAAATTAACACAGCCAAAATTATTACCTTGCGGTCTCAAATTTCAAGACCGCAATGGGTGCATCTAATTTTGCAATATTCATGTAATGTGGCTAATGATTTTTTAATCCCTCTCTTCTCAAACTTGTTTCACAATTTTTCGACTTCGGAAGGGATGAACAAAAAGATGGCTGTCCTGGTGTGTTATAGTACTTTTCTCTCTGCCTAAGGGGACAAACTAACCCTAATAAAAACCACCTCAGGAAATGAAAAAAAATACCCTTTTAAAAAACCTAATTTTGATGATTCAGAACAAATAACTTGATCATTATGGCTCTTAAGAAATTGTTTGGTACAATTTTAAAATCCTAAGAGGCACAGCTCAAACCAAACGAACATTATCTGTGGGCAGCTCAAAACAATTGGCGAAAATGGCCAATCCAGAACTATAGATAGTTTGAATGGCTCAGATTAAGTATTCCCTAATTTAATTATTTAAGTGGCTTAAAAAAATTGATTTCAAAGTACAAAATACAATATATGCACGTGTCAAAATAGAAACATCAATTTTCAAATTGAATAAAAAACCTTTACTTCGAAAGCAGTAAATCTACATTATACCTTTGCTTCTGGGGCACAATGGATCCAAATTGACCAATAAATTGATCGGTGTAAAATTTAGGATTGTTTCTATTAAATATACTATCTTTGTTTTCCTGCCTTTGCTCGGCTGCCAACATACACCTTTCCTATTTGGGTGTTAAAACAAATTGGCTTTGGGAAGCATACATGTTTTTTCCATTATACTGTCAATTTATGTGCTTTCCAACCCAATTAACTCAATTTTTGCCAAACCAAAAGAAGATTATTATTAAGGGGTGCTTTCGGCATTTCTGAAAAAAAATCTGACATAAAACTCTTACTTTTATTAATTTTAGTGTGTTTTTATTACAAATAATGGCATAAATCCAATTTTTACAATTTTATAGTGGCATATCTCGTATTAGACATTTTGTGATGACATATTTGAAATTGAAGTGTTTTGCAATGGCATATAACAAATTTTCCAAACATAGTTTGTTGCACAAGCATATGAAGCAATCATAATTTGATATTGAAAAGGGACCAAGCCTGTGGAGCAATCATAAATGTTCTCTGACCACCGTATTATTATTAGAACTGTAGACAAGTGCATATGTATATGCCTTCTTATAGATATAAAAGTACACTGATTGCTACAATTTAACAATATCTTTGAACTTAAAATATCCTCTATTTAAGTCCAAATATGAGTTACAAAAAGGTACAACATATACAGGCAGCCATTTCAATTTCTAATGAAATTATAGTAGATATAGGTATCAAATTTAAAAGAAGACTAATTAAAAGTAGATATAGAATAAAATTAGCTGCATACCTAGCTTGTTTAGTTTTGTACCATTGCACTGACAGCAGCTGCACAGAATCCTGACAGAAAACATACAGTCAAAATCCCAAAATTAAGATAAATTACGAAATCAATCAATAATTCGTACCAGTCCGAACTACCCACTGGTAAATGACATACAATGTTCATAATAAATATTTGGATAGTATATGCAAGTTGTATCATATATGATGCCAATAATCAGTAGGAATGTACATATGGGTAACACCGTAACAGACTAACAGTACCGTCATATATGACTCTAAAACAGTTAACAGAAGAAATGAAAAAAATAAATTCAAGTGCAATAGTAAATATCAATATCAAACAAATCTTCCGAACCTCATATATAAGTCTAATTAATTTGGTTTCTCACAAAAGGTTTCAAACAGATGCATAGGTAAGCTTGTTCGTATGAATATTATACAAAATTACCTTGTAGCAACTCCTCCAGCTTCTGTTTCATTGTAATTGGAGCACTACATTGTGTACTCTTCACGACACAGGGTTTATTGCCATTTAACTATTAAAGAAAGGCATATATAGGTTAGATATTGACAACTGATATCACAAATTGAGATGACTTCTTCAACAATAGTTGTAGGCTTCAAAATTCGTTCACAAAAGGCAGCCAGGTCAACCCAACTCACTGAAATAGGACTACTCAGCCTTCTAGACAGAATATGAATAGTATTCACAACAATACTGCTGATGGCTTGCATCAGTCAGGTCAGATCAAGGTCAGCAAGGTGCAACCACAACATGACCACTTACAATTAATATTAAAATTTTTATGGAAAAAAGCCCACAATTCATAATTATCCACTCATAACAACTATCAGCCGAAGGAAAACCAAGGCCAGTTAAACTACAAAAAGCATACAGATTCATTTTCAATTTAGTACTTTAAGCCAACCCAACAGTTTCAGTTCAACATCACGGATTAACATGTTGGACCTACATCATCGTCTTTTAATTAGCAGATACAGCATGCTGAGACTGATATTTAAGGGAGGGGATATATTGACTTGACTACAGTGGCCATCCGCTGAAACTGTTCTGAATTTTTTATAGCAAAAAAAAATTGCAGGCATGCTTCAATCGATGAACAATCAGATTTTCATATTGCAAATTCGGCACAGAACCTATAGATAATATATCTGCAATTTAATTTTGATTTTGATAGAACTATTTTTTGGCTGTCATAGTTGTGAATAAGTTTGTTTGTCAATAACCTTTTGAAATACTTAAAATGAACTATGGGCCACCAACTACAATTCCCTGACAACATGGTTTATCCAACATCACCAGAGGTATGCTATTCCTTCCAAGTATGCTTAAGGGACTGTTTAAATTAGAAGTTACAAAAATGTGTACAGGTCATCTAACTTCATGTCAATGCCCTTGAATAACTGATTCTGAATAACTGCAGAAAAATAAAAAAAATTGCATATTAAGAAAAATTGGAGGTAAAATGACAAAAGAAATCAAATGAAGAAAAGAGTGTATAACTCACGGCAAATCCATCTCTTGGCAAGTTGTGCTTTGCATCTACATGTCCCTTCTGACAAGCCTTGAGCAGCTCAGCTTTGCATTATTTGTCTCAGATCTCATGCTCGAGAAAACTACATCTTTTGTGAGCAAGACCAATGCATTGTTCTTGCTTACGTGGCTGCAGGAGAATAAACACATTAAGCCAAAAAGGGCTTTGAAGAATGTAATTATAAACAAATCAAAGAGAGAAGTACCCATGATTTGGACAGTAAGAATTGAATCGTGATATCTGCTTGCCATGGCTCACATAAATGTGTAACTGCAACCAGAATATAAGCCATGGTAAAAGGTTACTTTTCCAAAAAAAAAATAATAATAATAAAATAAAATGAAAGGTGACTTAAACCAAGAAAGAACAGAAAGGAGAAAACTAAGTTTGTAATTCCATCACGAACAATCCCACATTTTTTAAATTCAAATCTCCCATAAGCATAGACAGTCCATATTAATCTAAAAGAAATGTATAATTCTGACTTAACATAAATATTACAAAAAAAAACAAATAAATAAACTCTCAAGATACCTCCATGCGATATCCAGCCCTTGATGCGCACATTGCATGATAGTAAACATTACACTCGCAACATTTTGTGCACGCGCCATGGACTTGCTCACATATCACACACATCTACAAAGGAGAACGCAAGTACAAAAATAACATTTCAGTTTGTCATTGAAGAAACCTATGACAACAGATTATATGGCTAATTAGGTTTCTATTTTTTATTTTATTATTATTTTTTTAACTGACAGCTCCCCATATTAGCTCAACGAAGAATCCACCAATGACCCTTTTTGCTATGTTATCCAAAACATGCACCTTACTAAACTTGATTAAACATGCCTGTATACTGCCAGTATTAATTATGACTACTAGCAGGATATTAATACTGCCTGAAATATAATAACACAATAATTACACAAAGAAATGAGAAGGAACCTCTTCTGTGTGAGTTTTGATGCACTCCGGGTGAACTTGAGGGTTTTCCCACAGCCAACAAACCCATTGGCATCTGAAAAATAAAAGAACGCATTAAGTTTGAAAAAAAGGGAGAAAGAAACAGATTAGCTTAAATTATAGGAATAATAGGTATGCACACAAAAAGTACATATCTTGATCAATTTGATCGCAAATTAATTTTGCGCAAATAAATCCAATGCCTTCAAAAGGAATTGAGATGGCCAAACTAACCTCGTAGTCTCAGATTTCAGCACCATACTGGACACATCAAGTTTTGGAGCACTCATTCAACGTGACCGGGGGGATTTGTTAATCCCTCTCTTCTCTAATTTATGTTTTTACACATTTTTGAGATGGTAAAAGATGAACCAAAAGATGGCTTCCGTAGGGCTTTATATAGTAGTTATATCACTGCCTAGGAGAATGACCTAACCCTAACTTTTGACGGCTGAAGAAAGAAAAACATACCCTTAGACAATATTACAAAAGCACCCTTTCCTAGAGTCTCATTTTAAGGGTTGAGATCAAATCAATTTAATCACGATGGCTCTAAATAATTAGTCTAGGTGCACTTACATAATTCCAGAAGGACAGACCAAATCAACTAAACATTATCTGTGGGCAGCTCTAAACAACTGGCAGATTTACTCTAATCCAAAACCCTAGCTAGTTTGGATGGTTCAGATTAATTACTACCAAATTTATAAGGCTTAAAATTGTTTATTTCCAAATTACAAAACAGAATATTTAATTAACAAGAAAGAAACAATAATTTTTACCACGGTCCATGGGAAATTCATTTGGAAAGTAGTAAATCTGCACCCTCCCCTTCTTCTGAACATGATAATTCCAAATTAGCCAATGAATCTATGATTTAAAAGTTAAGATTAAACTCATATTTCCAAACATTATCTTTTATTCCTGTCTTTTCTTGGTGAAGGTACACCCTTCCTATAACTTGTGAACAAAAAAATTTTGGGAGCATCTAAGCAGGGCCGTAGAGGGCCTGGCCTACCCCAAAAATTAAAATTTTCTGTTACAAGTACCCACATGTTATGCTTAGTTAATGTAATTTTTAGATTTGGGCCCCCTCAATTAAAAGAAACCAAATCTGATTTAGCTACTTGGCCTTGCCTATCAATTTCTTCTTTCTTTCTCTTATGCTCTTAGCTAGTGTAAAACTGTAATTTGGAAACCATATCTCTCGTCTCTCACTCTTTCTCAAATCGGAAAAGAAATCAGACTAGTTATCTGAAATTTTATCTTAGATTTTTCTCTGGCCCTCTCCAATTTCAAATTATGGTTCCGCACCTGCAACTCAGTTCTTTTATTGGGAACCATGAGTTCATGAGCTGGCCAATCCAAATATCTCAAATTCTCAACTGTTGCCCAACCAAAACAATGTTTAAATGCACAACATAACCAATATTAAAAGATAAAAATAAAAATAAAAAAATGATGTAGGGACTAGGGAGAATAATTATTTTTTTGTGGGTGGTTATGATAAATCAACTTTTAATAAGTTTTTTTTGTGTTAAATTTTATCTTAGATTTTATACTTGGATTTTTCTGTCCCTGCATCTAAGTTCTTTTTATTGGGAACCATGAGTTAAAATTCCTTCAACTTTGTAAAAAATTTCTAATAGAATAATAACACCACTAAAGGATTGATACAAAAGGTGTGTTGACCAAATCTCCAAACTCAAAATGTCCTCAATATGTCAAAAGATGGTTTAAAAAAAAAAAAAAGACAACAAGAAGCCTGCCCAATTCAATTTGTAGTGCCAAGCTAGTACTTAGATATATCAAAACTGAAAGAACATTAACCTTCAAAAGCTCCAGTTCGATTCCACCAGCATCAAACTTGATTCCTCGAGCATTATTCACCTGAGGTCCGAAACTTCTCCTCGTATCTAATTGGACTTCGAAATGGAAAATACCCAACTCCGCTAATCCCCAAATCAAACCCATGCGATATCAGTGCGAGTCTAAACCAACATTTCTAGCTCTTGGTACAATAAAAATCGTAACATTATCAGTACCGGAAAAACTCCAATCTGACACCGGGAGAGTAAAATAGGGAACTTGGGTTTAATGGGAGGTCGTGAACTTTTGAGGTGGCGATAATAAGGGTTTAAAATTGAAAAGGAGAAGGAGAAAAGAAGAGCTCGTGAAGGTCTCCTGATGTTTCGCCGGAGAATAAAGAGTAGTGGCCACGACGGTTCACAGGGTTTAGGGTTTAACTTCTTTCTTTTTGTCCTTTCTCGGCGGAAAGGGTCATATCTGAAGCAAAATTCATAGACGGAAACCGTCGGAATTTGTGCAAAAACTTTTGACTAGTAACGGCAGAGCGTCATTCGTTAGTCTTCTCATGGTCAAACTAACGGCTGAGTCTGCAAGAACAGTGAGCCATGACGAAAGGAACTGCTTTCCCCACTCCTCAATTTAGAGATGCACTCCCAACTTTTACACGAGAGACCAAAATATCATCAATATTTTAAGAAATTTTTTTACTTAATTTTGTATGCAAATAAATCAATTATAGTTTGGTCATTACCAAAAATCATTTTGATCATTTTGATCAAAGCCTGTATTTCCCAATTGGGGCCTCTTTGCAAATTATAAAATGAGAATAAGAGATATAAGTAAGACAGAAAGAGGAAAAAAAAAAAGATCTCGGCTATTATATTTTCAAACGGCTTTCCTAATGTTTGCATCAACAAAAATTCCAAGGGTTTGGCAAATATAATAAGAACTACGGCTTTACTTAAACACTAGTACTCAAAGAATAATATAATAAACTACAAGTTGATTTATTTATATCTTTATAACATTTTCTCTCTATATGTATAAATTTATGACATTTGAACGCAGACACATAATTTGACATTCTTGGAAAATCCACACAAGAAAATTATTGTAAATTCACAATATATTTCAATGAATTAAAAATGCTTTATTTTTATATAGAGGAGTTGACATAATTATATCTAACAATCTTATTGAAATCCGGGCTATAAAATTCTGGATATTATATATTTGACAAATAGCTAGAGGCATTAAAAATAAATCACCTGAACCACCCTCACATATTTGATTTTTTTTTTTTTTTTGAATTAACTATCACGTGATGAAATCAAGTTGAATAGAAGAGATTTAAAAAATTCTTGATCGGAATTAATTTATTTAGTTTAGTTTTAATAAAAGGAGGGAGGTATAATGACAGTAAATTTTTCTAGAACATTACAAATTAGGAAAGTATAATAGAATGTCCAATAAATAGAATTGTATGATATCTATTCAGGGAAAACGATAGATTAGGAAAGATTGTAAAACCTGATTACGTGTCAGCTTATTTTAGGAACGCCGACTTAGTCCGTTGCTAGAGTAGTTATATAAACACTAAACAGGGGATTAGAGATCAATAAGTCGATCAAGAAAGACAGAAGAACTTTTTCCTCTTCTTCTCTCTTCACGCCGGTAGCAAGAGCGTACCAACGTTTTCTTGGTTGTGAGGTGTACATCGCCACCATCATTTTGGTAATTTTTTCGAACTATTTGAACCATTTTTATCACATAATGTGGCAATTTATCGTTGTGTTAAATAAATGGTGCAAAAAAGTTAGGTTTTGACAACCTTTCTAGCACGATCAGGCAAGTATTGTACCGGCCTTCAGAAAAAAATGAATCGGAAATAGTATCATAGTTTATGAAAATGAAGGAACTAATAATTAATATAAGATCTCGGTTATTTTACTATGCCAGAAAATTGAAACTTGTGAGTTGATTGCTGTTTCTATATTTCATGCAAATTTTCTGTTTGTGGAATCCACTAATGTGATAATTTTTATTGTTATACTTTTGATATAGAAAGTTTCCATGTTCCTGTAGTTGAATCCTTTTTTGTTCGCAAATGAAATTTCGGACAACATAATATAACCTATAGCACTGATTTTATTTCACCACGAAGGGGGTAAAACTAATAAGCTTTATTGCTGATTTTAGTTTTCTTTTGCTAGATTTTGTTAATTCCAATTAAGAGTTTGTTTGGTTTGACTCCTCTTTAACAGGTTTATTGAAATTGTGAAATCTGTGAGAGAGAACTTGATGGAGGACCTATACAAAGATGACCCAAACTCTTGGATGAAGCGCGCTCGTTTCTCTAAAACAGTCTATCACCGACCAGACCCTTCGCAACTACCTGTTATTTCTCTAGAAGAACTCAAACTTTGGCACTCTGACATGAACTCCAAATGGGTTGTTGCCTCCAAACCGTGCAACCGGGAGAAAACGTCCAAGGGGAGTGAGTCCAACACCAGGCCAACTTTGAAGTTGAATCCTGAAAGTGATAGCAGTCTTACCAGTAAGATGCCAGAGGGCTCCAATTCCAAGACAAACAAAAATGAAGCGGCATCCAAGAATAAGGCTCTATCTGCAATGCTTAAAGCAGTAAAGGATACCATCAGGAGGAAGTTTGCAGGCCCACCATCCAGAGAGAGAACATGGACCAAAGTAGTGAAATCATCCTCTGTGCCAAGGAAGCACTTTGATTGTGAGGCGAGCCAGGCGAACTCCCTGGATAAATGCATTGAGGTTTACTGATAGGTGAAGATATCAAAGCTGTTCCTGTAAAGACCATGCAAGACCTGTGTCCAGCTCTGAAGCAATTAGTTTTTTTTTTTTTTTCATATGTAGTGGCTTTCTTTCATGTAATTCATTTAATGGTTCAAATATGGACATGCTTTAGTTATCTAGAGATACGTCTAGTTTTTAATTAGTTTTATCATGCTTCTGTATAAAGATAATGATCTTCTACATGTTCTTTGTTATTTTTCCTTTTGTGCTTATTTTAATCCGTATGAATTAAAATGTGTGTTATAATTGAAATGCTCAAATTAATTTAAAGATAACCCAAAATAAATAAGATTAAATTTGTTTACAATGTCCAATTATAGCTACGACCTTTACTGAGATGTAGAAGACTTGATAGGCATGGTCTGTGAGATAATTATGGTAATTAAGATACTTCGTAGTAGAATCATATAACAGTTGTAAGCAGTGTACAAAATGATTATAGCATGACAAAATTTGGAAAAGAATTTTATTAATATTTTCTGTGTCGGTATTACAACGCACATATGCCTCTATATATACTTGTCTTACATCTCATCTTACAAGGAAACTAATCCTATGCTATATCTGATTACAAATACTGATACGCAATATCTAAAACATATCTAAATCATATCTTCATATATTCTTTATACTCCCCCTCAAGTTGGAGCATGCAGATCACAAATGCCCAACTTGCATGTAAGATAATCAAACTGATATTTTCCAAGTGCCTTGGTAAAAATATCAGCAAGCTGTTCAGTGGATTTCGTGTGACATGTAACAATCTTTCCCTCACGAATTTTGTCTCTCACAAGATGACAATCAACTTCAATATGCTTCGTTCTCTCATGAAATACAGGGTTAGCTGCAATATGAAGTGCTGCTTGATTGTCGCAGAATAGCTTCATTGGTTGCACATGAGTGACACCAAGAAAAGAGAGAACTGACTTCAACCAAGTCAATTCGCAAGTTAGAGATGCCATTGAACGATACTCTGCCTCGGCCGATGATCTTGACACTGTATGTTGCTTCTTTGTTTTCCAGGAAATAGGTGAATCACCTAGCAAAACAAAGTAACTTGTTAGTGATCTTCTAGTAATTGGACAGCTGGCCCAATCCGAGTCACAATACCCGTACAATTGCAGATCACTCACAGCCCGAAGAACAATCCCTTGTCCTGGATTCTTTTTCAAATATCTCACAACCCTTAGTGCTGCATCATAATGTGTTTGAACAGGGGCATGCATAAATTGCGCCAAAGTATGCACAACATAACACAACTCGGGTCGAGTAATTGTGAGATAAATAAGCTTTCCAACCAAGCGCCGATATTTTTCTGGATTCTTCATTTGATCACCAGTTGCCTTTCCTAAATTGTGGTTTTGCTCCAGAGGAGTCATTGCTGGCTTTGCACCAAGGAGACCACATTCAGCAATTATATCCAATGTATACTTTCGCTGACTCAAGTATAAACCAACTGGACCCCTAGCGATCTCAATACCCAGAAAATATTTGAGTTGCCCCAAATCTTTCATGTGAAAGGTAGCACACAAGTATTTCTTGAAATGATTTATTGCATCATGATTGTTCCCTGCAATGACTAGATCATCCACATATACTAAAACCGTCAGAAATACATCACCTTTGTTGTATACAAATAATGAGTAATCTGCTCGTGACTGTGCAAAACCATAACTCTCCAATGCGGCAGTGAGCTTTGAAAACCACATACGTGGCGCTTGGCGCAGTCCATAAAGAGACTTCTTGAGGCGACAAACTTTAGCTGGGTGTGATGCTCCAAAGCCCGGTGGCATGCGCATGTAGACTTCTTCATGCAAATTCCCATGCAAAAATGCATTATGCACATCCATTTGGTGCATTTCCCAGCCTCTGGCCATCGCTACTGCAAGCACAACTCGCACAGTTGTCATTTTCACAACTGGTGCAAAGGTTTCATTGAAATCTATACCTTCAACCTGTCGGTTTCCCAACACCACCAACCGTGCCTTGTATCTCTCAATGGTACCATCTGAATTATATTTAATTCGATACACCCATTTACATCCAATGGAAGTCTTCCCAGGTGGCAATTCTTCTACACTCCATGTGTCATTTCTTTCAAGTGCCTCTATCTCAGTTTGCATCGCATCTCGCCAGTGTTTGTGCTTCATAGCTTCCAAAAAATACTCAGGCTCCTTTTCTTTAGTAACTGCACTGAGGAACTTCCTGTGCTTCAATGAAAACCTGTTACAATTGACATAATGAGTTATAGAGTAAGGAGTACCTGAGGAGCTGACAGATGTAGGGTGAGCATAAAGAGGATCTACATGAGCAGTATAGCAGATATAGTCACGCAATTTTGCTGGAGGTTGTCTCATCCGAGTAGATGGTGCTCTGGTTTCTTCTTGAGGCATAGTTGTGACCATACTTGCGTCGGTATTCTGACGCTCATTTGAGTTGTCATGCATAGTGTGCTCAAAAATTTCCACTTGCTCATTTAAAACATCATCACCTTCGACCATCTCATCTATACTCCCTCTTACTTCAATACCATCATCTCCTTTATTTGATTCATGCTCATAATCAACAATATCTAAAACATTGTTTATACCTTCTCGAACTCTTCTGTTTGTACTCGCATCTGCCCCGGTAGCACTTTCATTTGTCTGGTTGAAAGGAAAAACATGTTCAACAAACATCACATCTCTTGAGATGACATATTCATTTGTCTCCAAATCAAATACACGCCACCCTCTCTTTCCAAAAGGATACCCCACAAATACACACTTTCGAGCTCTACTACAAAACTTATCAGAAGTTGGAATTTTGACATAACATAAACAACCAAAACACCGTATAGGCGCATAGGATGGTGGTTTGTTAAACAACATTTCATATGGGGTTTTATTTTGCAAGAGTGGAGTAGGTGTACGATTAATTAAATGGGTGGCTGCCAAGACACATTCTCCCCAAAAATTGATCGGCACATTGGATTGAAACTTCAAAGCTCTCGCCACATTCAATATATCACGATGTTTCCTTTCTACTCTACCATTTTGTTGAGGAGTTCCTACACAAGATGTTTGGTGTATAATTCCATTTTCAGTGCAAAACTGCTTCATAATTCTAGATGTGAACTCAGTCCCATTATCACTTCTAATAAACTTAACTGGCTTTTGAAACTGAGTGTGAACCATTTTGACAAAACCTTGTAACAAGCCAGCAGTTTCACTTTTGTCTTTCATTAAGTATACCCAAACAGCACGTGAAAAATCATCAACAATTATTAGAAAATAGTGTGCACCACAAGAAGAAGCAACTCGATACCATGACAAAATTTGGAAAAGAATTTTATTAATATTTTCTGTGTCGGTATTACAACGCACATATGCCTCTATATATACTTGTCTTACATCTCATCTTACAAGGAAACTAATCCTATGCTATATCTGATTACAAATACTGATACGCAATATCTAAAACATATCTAAATCATATCTTCATATATTCTTTATATAGCAGAATGAAGAACTCCATGACATAAATTGTAAAAAAACATTAAGATATGAAACACAGATATTTATTTGGAGTTTATTAAAGTTGCATAGAAGTTACGAGGCATATGACAGCCACAAATAGAAAAACTAAAAAATAATGCTTGAAGAGAGATACAAAAGTCATTTCTTATATTCTGTTACACAATCCTAAATCAACTATATTTGTCCAAATATTTTGAGCAAAGTTTTGCATTTGCACCTGGGTAATAGAGAGAACATTCAAATGTGCAGTATCCAGTAACCAACTGTTACGAGCAAACCCATATGGCCTTGCTCAGTGCCTCACCCCCATCAACAAAACGTCAGGAGCTAACACAGCCTGATGGAAGAATTGGTATATAATCAGAATAATATCCTTATAAGACCATCTGCATCGTAGGGAAACTCAATTGGATGAGTAGATGTGTGTCTCCATAGGATCGAAAATTCTGTGTCTGAGCAGTTATATGCTGCTGAGGGCAGCTTCATCCTACAATTTTGTGCACTTGGTTATCTGAATGAAACTAATTGCTGTTGGTTAAACAACCAACTAGAATTTGACACTCAAAGATAAAAAAAGCTTTACGAAAAAATTTCCAATCTCCTATCTTCCCACCAGTGCACCAAAGAAAACAATCCCCCAAAACATCCAAACAACGAAAAAGTACCAAAATGATAAAATAACAGGCAAATAAAAAAGAATACATTAACTCAGGGATCTGAATAAAACAAGAATACATTAACTAGATTAACAAAAAGGATAAATTGAATTATATAAATTATCGACATGCACTGAAAATAACCTATCCGGATCAACTTTATCGCATCATAATTTTGCGAATCCCACTGTCTTCACAGAAATTAACGTAGGCAAAATTATTACCTCGCAGTCTCATATTTCAAGACCGCAATGGGTGCATCTCATTTTGTAATAATCATGTAATGTGGCTAGTGATTTTTTAATCCCTCTCTTCTCAAACTTGTTTCAGAATTTTTTGACTTTGGAAGGGATGAACAAAAAAAAGGCTGTCCTTGTGTTTATTTTACTTTTCTCTCTGCCTAAGGGAACAAACTAACCCTAATAAAAACCATCTCAGGAAATGGAAAAAGTACCCTTTTAAAAATCCCTAATTTTGATGATTCAGAACAAATAACTTGATCGTTATTGCTCTTAAGGAATTCTAAGAGACATAGCTCAACCCAAATAAGCATTATCTGTGGGCAGCTCAAAACAACTGGTTAAAGTAACCAATCCAGAACTTAGCTAGTTTGAATGGCTCAGACTCAGATATCAGTCAGATTAAGTATTCGGTAATTTGTGGCTTAAAAAAATGGATTCCGAAGTACAACATACAATATATCTAAGTGTCAAAATAGGAACATCAATTTTTAAATTGGGGAAAATCTTTACCAGTAAATCTGCATTATCCTTTCTGGGCACAATGGATCCAAATCGACCAATAAATTCATCTGTGTAAAATGTAGGATTGTTTCTGTTGAAATATACTATCTTTCTTTTCCTGCCTTTGCATGGCTGCCAACATACAACTTTCCTATTTGGGTGTTAAAACAAATTGGCTTTGCCGCTTTGGGAAGCATACATGTTTTTTCTACGATACCATGAATTTCTGTGCTTTCCAACCCAATTAACCCAATTTTTGCCAAACCAAAACATGATTTGTTGCACAAGCCTTTGAAGCAATCATAAATTGATACTTCAAAAGGACCAAGCCTGTGGGGCAATCATAAATGTTCCAAATTTTAAGGAGAAATTAGTTATTCAGTTTGTGCGTTCTTATGATTTTATTTAACTTCAAATAGGTGTTTTTTTTGTGCCAAATGAAAAATTTTAACTTTTGTTCCCTGAGCACCTTATTATTAGTAGAACTGTAGACCAGTAGAAGCACAAGTGCATATGTATGTGCCTTCTTATAGATATAAAAGTACACTGATTGCTACAATTTGACAATATCTTCAAACTTAAAAGCATTCTCTATTTAAGTCGAAATATGTGTTACAAAAAAGTACAACATATACAGGCAGAGATTTCAATTTCTAATGAAATTATTTAATTATAGTAGATATAGATGTCAAAATTAACTAATTAAACTTTAATTGAAAACTCTCAGCTTTATCAGCAAAGAAACCTTCACTATGGCCTCAGGAGTCAGGACAGTAAAGATAATGATCTAGGGTTTAAGGGAGGTAGTGAACATTTAAGATGGCAAAAAGGGTTAAGATTAAAATTTAAAAGGGAAAGGGGGAATGAAGAGGTGGTGGAGACAGGAGAGATGGGTGGTGTAGCCATGGTGTCCCTTACACTCTGTCAGCAGAATTGACTGAAGTAGGTCAGAGGGGGGAGGAAGATGATTTGACTTCGTGGGACCCACGCGTCAGCTTAACATTCTTCTAACTGAGATGTTGTATTGTTGTTATCTAGAGCTGGGCCTAATTTAAGCCCAATTAGCAGCCCAATCTTCCTTTGACTCTTTTCCTTCCATTTTGACCAGGTCAGAATCGGAGAGGTCGTGATTCGTGAATCGCGAGTCGTGAGTCGTGAGTCGTGAGTCGTGATAGATTAGCAAAACTGGCGTCCAAATGTACAATTACGAGATTGTTCACCAACGGTCTAATGCATTGGGAAAAAAAAAGCTTTTACATTTTTAAGTATATTAATTTTTTAAATATCATATTTTTGTCTCCAGTTCTAACTTCATATGAAAACATAAATGTTATATTTACCACTATATATTTACAATTATATCATTGGGAGTCACTTTTATTGAAGTTTTTAATGCAATGAAAAATATCCACATATTAAAGTTTTTATTAATTCGAACTTTTTTGTTGGAAACATTCTTTGAATATAAGATAAATTGTGTTTCCTTAAATGAAAATTGTTGTAAAGAAGGTGTTTGAATATAAGGTTCCCAAACATTCTTTGAATATAAGGATCGTTAAGCGATCAATCACTTTCTCGACATTCAACAAGATTAACGAGCAATTAAAGTTGATAAAGTGCAAATAATTTATATGTGGTATAAATTACAATTATATTTAAATTTTTTAAATCATAAATTAGGATGAGATCATTGAATTACGTAAACTAAAGGGATCATTTTTATGAATGTTTCCACAAAGTACCAAACCAGATACACCAAACTGTTGGATATTCAAGATTTGACTTCCATATCAGAAATATTTATTTGCTTGCTTGATAAGGAGTATTATTGACGTCAATTATTTAGGCTTATATTACTTTAGTTCAGCTTGTAAATACATCGTGTAAAATTGTTTACTTTTGTTCAGTTCAAGTTAATTACATGGTTTGTCGTGCAACTTCCAAATTTATTTTTAATAAAAAAAATAATTATAGAATTATAAAAAACATGATTAAAATATTGGCACACTGATCACTTACTTTTTTCTGATCTAACTGGAAAATTATGATTATTAAGTAAAGGCTAGGATTCGAGAATTATGCGAGGTTACGTAAACAGAATATTTTCTTCTTTTAATTATCCGTGCTGATTTGAGTTTGTAAAGGATAAGAGATATAGGAATGGAGAAATAAAATTAATAGAATACAAGACGTGAGGATGGTTCAGAAGATCTTGCTTTTAATGCCTCCGTTTATTAAAAAAAAAAAAAAAAAAAAAAAAAGAAAAGATCTCATAAGTTTAAGCTCATTTTCAATAAAATTGTTATGTATGAATTATTATGTCAGGTCTTCTATGTAAAACTTGTAGCATTTTCACTTTAATATTGTTGTATATATATTAAGAATGTATAATTATGTCGAGGTATATATATAGTTTATGTTATCAATGTCAGGTTTTATTATTATTATTATTATTATTATTATTATTATTATTATTATTATTTTAAACTTGTGGAAATTGGTGGCAATGGAAATAACACAACTTCATGATGCCTCAGAGATTTTACAACTATAATTAAGCTCACAATGATTGAGCATGAATTTACTCTCAAGTTTTTTAGGTTACTAAATATTTGTCTATTGTCCAATGCACATTAAACTATATATTATTCAAAGCACACTAGACTATTTAACTTTTATTGAAAGTTGGAAAAAATAATAGAAGAATAATATTTAGAATGTGGAACTTGAGGTAAAGATAACAAAGATATCCAGTGCATCACGGTGTTGATAAAAGATCCCACAATTGTGTGCGATTTTATGATAATATGGCCTACGTACTCCGTTATCCGTCTGTGTTGATTTGATGAAAATATTGACGTTTTATGAACTTACTCAAAATATTACCCCAAGTCTGCAACGGTCGTCTAAAATTCACTTTATACGGCATCCCATATATATGTCATTTGCAGGTACACAACAATCCAATGAATTAATCTTGCAATCTTGCACCTGTAAGATCAATCAATAATAATGCATGTAATTAGTTATTCCATTTTGTGTTGATCTATAATTCAACGCAATGGAATGATTTCTCAAAAATAAATATATAATATAATATATTTGGGGAGACTACACACATAGTTGTCAAAATCGTCTGCCTTGATGTGTTTTATACTTTTTTGAAGAAAGCAAGGGGTCAAGCCCCAAAACTTTTAAAGATGTGTTTTATACATGATCAGTTTAAATGAGTTGCCTAGATTTATTTCTTTTTTGTTGGCTTGATTTGCTTTTTTTCCCCCTACAGTTAGTTGCAAACTTGCAATATATAATCAAGGTACGTTAATAAACTTTGTTGAAACATTCATAAAAATGATACCTTTTAGTTTACGTAATTCAATGATCTCATCCTAATTAATTTATGATTTAAAAATTAAAATATAATTCTAACACACATAAATTATTTGTACTTTATCAACTTAATTGCTCGGTAAACTTGTTGAATGTCGAGAAAGTGATTGATCACTTACGAGTTACGAACGATCCTTGAAATTACGGATTACCTTCTTTAGAACAAATCAAGGATGCTCGAATTTTAAACACCAGAACTACTACTGAAAGGAAATACAAATTATCTTATATTCAAAGAATGATTCTAATAAAATGTTTGCATATAATAAATTATAGACATTCTTTACTAATTTATTGCGTATTGGGAAAATATATATAGTTACTGATTTTTTTTCCCTAATTTGAATCTTGTAATATAACAAATTGGAGTTATTTCTGGTTGAAAACCAATTTAAGATAAGAAGTTTTCAACTCTGAAACTACTCGCATGTTTTGGAATTAATTTGGTTGCCTACGAACCGTACCTCATTTATCTTTCAAAAAAGGTTTTTATACTCATGTTTTGTAATATATTAGCAGTACTTAAGGGAACGTGTCGCTTTTTTTTCTTTTTTTTTTCTTTTTTTTTTTAAGACGTGTCTATGCGTTAATTTAATGTTATGCCTATGGGTTTTTGTGTCAAAAATAATAAAATAAATAATGCATCCAAATCAATAACATCCGTTCTTAATTTGTTCTAAATTATTTACACAATTTGGTTCGATCAAATTAAAAACATCTAGATTATTGAAATGCTACGTACATTATCTGATATAATTAGTTTATTAAAAATAACACAACAACTGGTTCAATTGACTGACACTGCTTGTGCAGTGGGTTAAGGCATTGGCTCTACCGGTAGAGAGCTGCTTAAGCTGGTAATTATAAGGCATGTGTCCTTTGGGTGGCTGACGGGTAATATCAAAATAAAATCAAAATCTTTCAATGGATTTCATTAACTACAGAAGCTGTCCTGAACAAGTTAATTACGTCACCTGATTTAAGATTTGGTCAGAAAACACATTCCTGTAAAAAATTGGAGAATATAATTGCACAAAATCTTTCGACGATCGACTCTTTTGTGTTTTTATTTTTATTATTTTTTTTGTCTTCTGAAAATTTCCGGTCTTCCACTAAGGCTTATAAAGGGGCTGCTCTGTTCATATACAGCACCCTAGCTATATAAATGCAACATCGTCATCTCGAAATGTTTATATCATAATTATTCCAGCAACCGCACACGGCACACTTCACTTATTCATCTTATATGCGCAACTTTATCCTTAGTACGATTTCTGCTACAAATTTACAATAACATAGGTGATAGGTCCATATACATCTATGCTCAACTTAGAGTTCAATTATATTTTCTAAGTCCTAACAGAAGAGATGGGGTGTATTTTCTCCTCGAATTCCTACAGGCCACCTGTCGAGGTATATTCTTAATTTTCTGCAGATTGCTGTTTATATATAATATGTTGTTTTTTTATTTATCTATTAATAATTTAATATATACGAATCTTCCTCTCCGATAAGTTAATCTTTTTTTTTTTTCTTTTTTTCCCCCTTTTTGCTTAAAAATTAAATGCAACATCTACATATAAGTTTATTAGTTAATTTTACAGTTGAGGGTCAAATTGACATATAATGGTAACAGCTAGTTAGGTGATAGCCTTTTGGAACGGATTAAGTTCTTTCGTCACCTAATCAATAAGAGGTGAATACAGAATTTTGGAACGGTTTAAGAAGTTTCTGCGCTCATTACCTAAATTTAACAGATGATTCAGTGTAGTCAAAATTGTGAATTTATGATCACTGCACCCAGTAGTAACCATGCACCTAAATTTATTTTTTCAACAGACAGATATATTTAGGAAATCAACTTTGCTATATAAAATACTTTAGCATATTATTAAGTATCCCGAAGAAAAAAAACAATAATTATTTTAAAGGGTTAGATGTCGTCATCATTTTTAAGAAAAAAAATATTAAAGAATTCAAGAAAATGGTACTAACGTTTGAATAATTATTGATATGCAAATACAATCTCAAAGTAGCAACTTGGATATCTAACGTTTGAATATTCCAAAATGTATAATTTGAACATTTGCATACAGCTTGGATCTCCCTCACCGCCACCCCTCTCTCTCTCTCTCTCTCTCTCATTCAATGAAACAGGCTATTAATACAATATCAAATGTCAAATTGTTGATCCAAAAATTTCCAAATCACTAAATATAGTATTTTAAATAAAAATCTTCTAGCCAACAAAAATAAATTTTTTTATTATTTTATTATTAACAAATATATGACAATTAGTGTCTAACTAATGGTGCTCAAGTAATATTTGATCACAATATTACAACAGTAGTTCATGAATATATAACACTTTTTTTTTTCCTGGAACCGATAATAAGAAATTGTAATAATATTAATTTAATTTGGTAGAAGATTTTGATAGATAATCTAGATAACATAATTGAGTGATTTAAATTAAAATTAATTTTGTCACTGGAGAGTGAGGTCTGACATGCTTAGTTCCTAATTGTTAAATATTAATTTTATTATCCTATAGTATTTTAGCTAGAATCATTATGAGACAAATTAAGCACGCATACTTTTAGTGATAAATCATAATGCAATTACTGGTATAGGCATCTAATGAAATCTGTGTTAATGGTAATCATGCAATATCAAAACAGAATAGGGGCGAATTTCATGCAGTTTCTAATGAAATCTCTGAATCACAAAAGAGTACTACCATGCAGCGGAATGTTGGAGGTCGTGATGATACCTCTGAAACACAAAAGAGTACATCAGAAAAAAGGGGTCGTGGTGAAACCTCTGAATCACACAAGAACACATCAGAAAAGAGGGGTCGTGGTGGTGAAACCTCTAAATCACAAAAGAATACAAAAGTTTAGGGCTTGATCAAAAGGGTTTTTACACGGGATATTTCATTTCATTTTGTTTCAATACAATTGATTCCTCGGATTTCGTTGGATATAATAACATAGAAATTCTAACTAAATGACACCAAATCCGTTCATTTTGATTAGAAAATTTCTAATGAAATGAAATCCCATGTTAAAAAAAAAAAGATTCTGATCAGGCCCTTAAAATGAGGACGCATCACAATGACGTCGTATGTATAAATGAATGTATGTACTTAATTACAAGAATATTTGTTTTGGCTGTATGTAATTTACAATTTGCACCAATATTATGTGCGTATTTGTATGCTTGGATGTACGAACATACGTCTATGTATGTATTCAACTATTCATGCATGTTTGTAATTGTTATGATCAGCTCGTTGACATATATGCATGTGTTGCTTGGCATTATCTTGATGCTTTTTTGGTTATTGCTTGGCATTACCTTTTTTAAAGGTAGGGAGCAGATAGTCTCCTACGGTCGTTGCTTTTCACAAGGCTCCAATTAGCAATTCACGCTAAAATTAACTAGCAAGACTAAATTATCCTCGAACTGTTTAACGCTATATGATCTTCTGTGAAAATCTCCGAAATTTTCTTTCTTTGGGAATATTTTAATGTTCACCACCCGTAGTATAATTTACGCTGGTCTTCGCTAACGACCACATATATCCTTTGTCTGAAGTACTTGTATAAAAAAGTACTCGTATTATTAAGATTGCTCGCCTCCTGGGACAACTGGTTCCGACTTTGTCAGACTGGGTTCACTAACCACCTAAAACTAAGAAATTAATAAGGGTGCGTTTGGATCATCTAAGAATAAAATTAAGATTAGCTCAAGCTTTTAAATTTCACCGAAATAACACCGTTATGACCGAAATAACAGATTTTTGAAACAAAACGCATCAACGTTATAACAACCAAGCACGAAATAACAGTCGTGTTATATTTCCAAAAAATCGACGATATAACTTAAAATTGTTGTATTTATCGGAGTAAAAATTGATGTGTCATGTAACTTACAAAAAGAAACTTTTGCTGAATACAAATCCATTCAAAAACCCTAATTCGTTTAGTTTTTAGTACTTTGATTTTGTCTATTTTGCCTTTTGACTTGCTATTTTTTTATATTTTAAATTTTCAAGCAACTTATAAGATAGATTAGTTGTATAATTATCCTTTTATACACACCGTTTTTTCTCCGTTATATCACCGATATAACACCGCATCGCTATATCAACTTTGTATCGTCATACCGCAAAAATCGCATTTTAAAACCTTGGATTAGCTATTCGGAGTAAAAAATATTATTTCTAAACGATCAAGAATAAGTTTTTTGAGATCTAGAGTGTTGTTTTTAAGTTGTCCAACATCCGGATTAAATTTTTATTCCTAGGGTGTTTGGATCATCTTTTTAATCCGGATTAAAAAAGTGGTCTCAACAACTTCTTAATCCACATTAAGAAGATGATCCAAACACCCTAGGAATAAAAATTTAATCCGATGTTGGATCACTTAAATATACTCTAGATCCCAAAAACTTATTCTTAATCGTTTAAGATTAATTTTTTTTTACTCCGAATAACTAATCCTATTTTTATTCTTACACGATCCAAACGCCCCCTAAATTATTAAGATATGTTGGATAAAATATAAATAATGAAAATTTACTTGTTGCACTCATATGAAGTACGAGACACAAGCCAATTTTAAAAAAAAAGCGAGTGTTATTATTCTAATTGATTTGTGCCAAGGAGTTCAGTATGAATTTAGGCTTTTGTTGTGCCACTTTGAATTAATTTGGGTTCTCAATTGTTATCTCGTCAGTTCCTACTTATAATCAGATTCATCCAGAAGAATATGTAGTTCACTACAGCAACCAGCTTGGATTGAAAGACAATTTGAGTAAGGAAAAATAAGGTCATACATGAATTTTTCAAGAACAATTAATAGATGTTAGCTATTGCATTCAACCATCCTTTTTAAACAGAAAGGAAAGAAAATGACATTTAAATATATGATTGAGATTTAACAAAGTGAATTTCATACAAATTATATAAAATGAATTATCCATAGCACTGTTTAACTCAATATTAATACTTGGAAATCTGAATATTACGAAACCTTTCTACTTTTCCATTCTATTTTTTAAAGCATCCAAGAAACTCCCAAATTTTACCACAGACATATTATTTCAAAATTGGCACTACTGATAATCATAATACAAAGAAGAACTTCAACTGAACAAATTTGGCCCAATAGATGTAAATATTAAATATACCTTGTCATTCAGAGGCCCTTGCTGTTGCAACTATCTGTGGATATGCTCGACAGCAGCGCTGGACTGGACAACCTCCGATTTGCTTCAGGGAAAGGAAGAGTGGTACGGAGCATTTGTTGATGGAGAACAAATGTTGATCACGGAGCTGTCGAAAAGGGCGCGCTCAAAGAAGAAGGTGTGTGAAAAATAGCGAGGAAGACTGGCGAGGTGAGAGAAACTGGATAGAAGAGTGTGGACTGTGGAGGCGGATGGCTCAAGGGCAGGGATATTTCTGTCATTTATTAAAAATTAGCGTGAATTGCTAATTAGAACCATGTAAAAAGCAACGCCCGTCTCCTACATACTGTTTCATTGAACGAACGTATACATCAAACAAAACAAGCAAAAAAAACAAGATGGCAAACTAAGAAATTACAAAATAGCTATTTAACCAGACCATTAACACCCTATCCCTCTTTATCTAATTAAGACAACCTAGTCCACTGTTTTGCATCCATTAAGATAATGCGCACCGTCCTGCTTAATTAGCGGTTGTCCTTGGATAATTGATGCGCAGCGTCGGATAAAAAATAATATAGAACGGCAGTGTAATTGTTCGGATTTCAGTATTGTATGAAAGTTAAAAAAAAAAAAAAATAGTGTTATTCATTTTTTCACAAGTAATGGAAAACTGACAGATCGTTATTATAGTACATAGTAGCGTATCTTTGTTATGCAAAGTTTATTTACTGGGCTCCTATAGTATAACAGGCAATTTTTTTATAATATATGTTAAAAGTTTGTATTAATTTGATATGTAAAATATATTTAGAAGGAATTCTTTATATAAGATTTATTAATAAATTTATATTAGTACACACAGTACACAGACCATTACATATATATGACTTTATGTTTAAAATATGTTTAACAATTTTTTATTAAAATTTTTCTTTATTCTTGATAGCTCTTAGCTTCCTTGATCTGTTGGAGGCTTCTGTCAGGAGATCGGAGTTGCCCGTCTCTCCATTGTTGTGCTCAGGAACCACGATTGCGGTTACGCGCCGCGCCCTTGTCCTGCGAACCGTGAAAAATGCAGCTTATTGTTTGTTGATGTGTCAGACTCAAAAATAAGAAATTCAATACTGAAAGATCCCTCTTACGTACATGACCTCATGTTGACCTTCTTGGATATGATCTCAAAATTCCACGTGATAATTTCTTTTCGTTTTTTATGAAAAAAAGTGGTAAGTCATCCCACTTGCTTCACAGATAAAAAAAAATAATAATAATAAGTACCTCAGTCCTCAAACACTATGTTAACCTTTTTTTTTTTTTTTGAATTGTGTCCGAGCAAGTCATTCAAACTCTAAGATTAATAATGTAACTTGACTATTGCAAACAATAGTAGGAAAACAAACACAAGCTATCACAAAGAACAGTGGGCTTGAGTAGTTGAACTGATCGGCAAAGCATTCAATGTGTAAGTACAATAATCTTACTTACTGTACTCCACCAAAAATATATAATTACGAGGAAACATTCTTTTTCGATGAATTGTATATCAACACGAATGGGAAGCTTGCTTACAGTTATGGATGCATTGTCACAATCAAATAACGGACAATGGTTTCACATTTCGTTACAGTAACAGAACGGACAAACGGAACGCTTTTCAGCACACATTTGTCTTAGATACAATTCAAATTTATACGTCCCGCCACATTTTGTTTCGACGGAACGAATAACGAATCATTCCGGTACATACCATTACTAAAATGGAACGAAATCATTCATTCCGTTTCCGTTTTCAATTTTAGACACCCCTAATAACAAGGTATGAACATTCCGGATTATAAATTTTATACAATGGACTCTATGACAACAAACTTATCTGAAAAAGAGGAACAACTGTTAATAAAATTGATAAATGCAGGAGATGATATTTGATCGAGTTTCAAGTCTTAAATTAAACAAAAAAAATTGCACACATAATTACGTTAAATCTATGTAGTTATACAGATTTGGCCTCAAGTCTGTCAACTTACACTGGAAAAAACGGAAAAAAAAATTGAGCGCTATTGGAGCCCTTTTTCTTCGTATAAACTTTAATTCCAGTGTCTTCGACAGTGACAGTAGGCATCAAGTCTCTTTCGCACACACCACAAAAGCACCTTTTATACAGCTGCAAAGTAAACAAAGATTTATATAAAACAAAATGGCAAAATATTATGTTAAAAGAAAAGGCCATATATCTATATCAAAGAAATAATGTGCTAATGAAATCAAAACTGGTGTTTGTTGTCATATCAAAGGAACAATTTTGCATCATTCAAAGGTTTCATGTTTTTCTCTTAATGAAGACATGCTTGTATAAGCTTCTGGAAAGCACAATAAGGGTAAAGCAGTAAAAGTGCAGCTGACCTCGCTACATGCTATATATAGGCTCTGATCAAACTCAGACTACTTAATTCTTTGTCAAAGAAGTGCTTCTTCCACAGCCTTTACATGTTTTGTTACTACCCTGAAGACAACAAACAAAATTACCAATTGAGAAAGCTGAAACAAAATCAAATGATTTCAGAGCAGTTACACTATTAAAGATGTATGAATTTCACTAACCATGGCTTGATGCAGGAGTAAAGTCAGCAGCCTCACTGCATGCTTCCTCGGTAGCACCTACAAACCTGGTTCTAAGCTTTACCCAATTTCTTGCCTTGAAATCTGAATAATAAAAAGAGTAATTAAGGTTCTATTCTGCATAAAAGATTAACAACTTTTACCATAAGGTATAAAAATTAGCTGCATACCTAGCTTTTTTAGTTTTTGTACCATTGCACTGACTGCAGCTGCACAGAAACCTGACAGAAAAAACATATAGTCAAAATCCCAAAATTAAGATAAAAGTATGAAAGTCAATCAATAATTCGTACCAATCCTAACTACCGACTGGTAAATGGCATACAATGTTCATAACAATCATTTAAATAGAATATGCAAGTTGGTATCATATATGATGCCAATAATCAGTAGGAATGTACATATGGGTAACACCGTAACAGACTAACAGTACCGTCATATATGGCTCTAAAACAATTAACAGAAGAAATGAAAAAATAAATTCAAGTGCAATAGTAAATATCAATGTCAAACAAACCTTCTGAACTTCATATATAATTCTAATTAATTTGGTTTCTCACAAAAGGTTTCAAACAGATGCTTAGCTAGCTCTTAATATGAATATTATACAAAATTACCTTGTAGCAACTCCTCCACCTTCTGTTTCATTGTAATTGGAGCACTACATTATGTACTCTTCACAACACAGGGTTTACTGCCATTTAACTATTAAAGAAAGTCATAAATAGGTTAGATATTGACAACTGAGATCACAAATTGAGATTTCTTCAACAATAGTGTCGTAAACATGAGCAGGTCCAACCATATATTATCAACCTTGACAGAAGATGTCAAGTGAAACATATCAATAGTGTTATAATATTGATAATGTTATCAGATTATAGCATAAACAATATACATGAATAATGTTATGTGTTGATACTTTTTATTTATTCGTTGTTAGTTGAGTAACGTTTAATTTGGTTTTTTGTTCATTCTTTATACATCATTTTTATATATGATTTTTTACAAATGGAACTCGCAACCTGCCACACCTGTCAAAGAAAGCATGGCTGGGTTGGTTTAAAGTTGTGATGATTAATTATGGATCTTAATCATCAATAACTAATACGAATTGGATTGAAACTCAACGAAACCCAAACAGCTGGACCTGTGTGTTTGTATAGGTAAAAGAAGATAAAAATACCATTTCTCTGCCTTGAATGGGTCTGCGAGCAAAGAGTCGCCAGCCGTGAATACCAGATTTTCCATGGCATACTCTGTGATTTTCATTTTTCTGTAATACATTTAAAGTTAAACGAACATATCAAATCAGAAAAAAATAGCAAAGTACTTCAATGAGGTACAGGTAGATATATAACAAGCAAAATAACCTTCAAATACTGCAGACGCTCGTCAAATGTCGAGAAATTTTTTGGGTCCAGCTCTTTCTGTCAAATTACCACAATTAAAATAAATAGCAGTGCAGACATGCAAAGGTAAATAAAAAAGCTAGCACAGAGAAAGCAAAAAATAATAGGATGTACGTTGAGGCTCTCAATGGGCTCCAGAGAGTGCTGACGAGGCCCCTTCATGCGGTGAGAAATAGCCTCCTCTCTTGTCCTCCTCTGAAATATAAACTATTATAATTTGTGTGGACAGTTAGAAATAGATTTCTTTAGATAGCACTATGAACTAAGCCATGGCAAACAACATCACAAATATATAAACTACAGAGAATACTCACCTTCGTCATAGATTTCATTACAATAACAGCAAAGTCCATGAAAGTGTGTGCATCTATTTGAACTCGATCAATATCAAAAATACATCTATTACAAGTAGAGTATTGGCTTAAACTACCTGCGCATTTATTTCCCTTCACTTGATAAGTTTTATGACAGGACAAATGGCAGTGGGTTCCAACCTTTACCAGTATTTCTAACTTCAAAAGTTCAGGGGAGCTGAAAACATTGGCTGCATACCCAATTTTGATGGAAAAATTCATGACAGAAAAAGATAAGTACCTTGCTGTCCTTCTGGTAAACACGACATCTGGCACAAGCCTCTTCAGAACTTGTTGATGGCAAATCCATCTCTTGGCAAGTTGTGCTTTGCATCTCTTTGTCTCTTCTAACAAGCCTTGAGCAGCTCAGCTTTGCATTATTTGTCTCAGATCTCATGCTCAAGAAAACTTCATCTTTTGTGAGCAAGACCGATGCATTATTCTTGCTTGCATGGCTGCAGGAAAATAAACACATTTTAAACCAAAAAGGGCTTCGAAGAATGTAATTATAAACAAATCAAAGAGAGTAGTACCCATGATTTGGACAGTAAGAATCCAATCGTGATATCTGCTTGCCATGGCTCACAAAAGTGTGTAACTGCAACCAAAATATAAGCCATGGTAAAAGGTGACTTTTCAAAAAAAAAAAAATAATAAATAAAAAATATGAAAGTGACTTAAATCAAGCAAGAACAGAAAGGAGAAAATTAAGCTTGTAATTCCATCACAAACAATCCCACATTTTTAAAATTCAAAGCCTATGGCATAGACAGTCCATATTAATCTAAGAGCAATGTATACTTCTGACTTAAAAATATATATTATAAAGGAAAACAAATAAATAAACTCTCAAGATACCTCCATGCGATATCCAGCCCTTGATGCGCACATTGCATGATAGTAAACATTACACTCGCAACATTTTGAGCACGCGCCATGGACTTGCTCACATATCACACACATCTACAAAGGAGAACCCAAGTAGAAAAATAACATTTCAGTTTGTCATTGAAGAAACCTATGACAACAGATTATATGGCTAATTAGGTTTCTATTTTTTTTTTTTTCACTGACAGCTTCCCATATTAGCTCAACAACCCAAAAACTTAAGATGCAATAGTAGTGAAAAAGATAAGTTTAACTTCCAGGCAGAGAGGGGTCCAGGTAGGTCCTAAACACAATGTGGCATCTACCAGTAAAAATCTGGATAACATCAGTCTCTTAAAAGGAAATTGAATAATAAAAATAAAGTAATGCAAAGTGATTAATGCATGAATAAAGCAGTTAATAGAAAATATTAACCTTCTTGAAAGAGTCTAAAGGCACACTTAGTATACCAACAGCAGGTTCCATGGTGTCAGGATTTGGGAAAGTCATTTTGGGCTGAAACCATTTGCAGGTCACATGCACCCAAAAATCACTCACGTCAGTCCTCTTCAGCGCACCCCCTGTTATGTTATTATAAACTATTATGCAATCACAATATTGTTTACCTAAGATTATAAACCGGTGATTATTAAGATGTATGCCATTCTCACAAGAAAAAATTATTCTGTGCGATTCTTTTTTTCTTTTTTTGAAATACCTTTTATAGGGTACAGACAGCAGTTTCTGTTCAGCTGAGGGTCCCCACAAGCTCTACAAACCCAAGATGTGAGGTCACTCACATTTGTTGCAGCATAGCATTCCTGGTGTACAGCCACCTGACATCTGAAAAATTACAGAAATTATAGTTAAGCAGTACAAGAATATTTCCATCATACTATGTTTTAAATGCCATCAAAATAGCATGTCCTGCCCCAAGATTATCAGAAATTGTATTTACAGTTGAGCTATAATGTTCCCAACGCTTATCTTACAACCTCAGTAATCGCAGCTGGTTTAGCATCATAAATCATAATGCAAAAATCTGCATGCCTTGAATCAGATGAGGATCTGATCAAAAGATTCTCTAGTAATTAAGGCTGCAATGCTTTTGGATTTTTATTAACGAATGAAACGGAGAGGCCCATCCATATATTAAAAAATGCAGGTGTGAACCTGTATCCACTTGTTTATCAACATAGCACCTCTCTAATTGGGCCAGTAGACATCTATTGCTGAGTTTGAGCTTAATCCATGCATTCTATTATTAACTAGATGATTTTGGGGATAAAATAGAGATCTCAATATGTCTGGTAAATCCAAACCAGTGTTAAGGCATCTCAGAACACTAATCAGAAACACTAGCTTATAATAACCTAAATATGTAAGAAGAATATTAATGCTAATACTGGAAAAAGATAGTGCACCTAGTACAAACTGAAGGAACACATGGTATTCAAAACCATAATAAGAGCAGACCACATAGTATTTCAGCTACAGGTGAAATAAACATAATTTCTCTATTTCTGAATGAATGACATAGTCATGGTGGCACAGTGGGTAATTTCTACTTTCTAAGAAGATCAGGCATTGCTACTGACATAGAAGCACTTAGCTCCTGGTAAAATGTAAAAAGGGTACCTGTTGCATATAATAATTTTATAATAGTCCCCGTCTTCAATCCACCGGCAGATGGCACACCTTTCAGTAGTCCACCTTGCATACACTGGCGTATATGGCTCTAAAAAGATAACAGAAGAAATGATAAAATAGAGTTAAATGCAAATGTAAATGTCAATATCAAACAAACCATCTGGACCCCATATATAAGTCTAATTAATTTATTTTTTCACAAAAAAATTTCAAACAGATGCTTAGCTAAGCTGTCAATATGAATATTATATAAAAGTAACCTTGTAGCAACTCCTCCACCTTCTGTTTCATTGTAATCGGAGCATTACTCTGTGTACTCTTCACAACACAGGGTTTCTTGCCATTTAACTATTTTAGAACTCATAATTAAGGGGGAAAAAAAAAAAACAGAAGGCATGTATAGGTTAGATATTGACGACTGAGATCACAAATTGAGATGACTTCTTCAACAATAGTAGGCTTCAAAAATTCGTATACTAAAGGCAGACAGGTCAACCCCAACTCAATGAAACAGGACTATTCAGCCTTCAAGACAGGTTAATGGGTGATAACATGGCTGAGACTTCTAAACTACTGACAGCTTGGATCAGTCAGGTCAGATCAAGGTCAGCAATGTGCAATAGCAACATGACCATTTAGCAATTGATAACCAAACTTAATTGACTACAGTGACATCCACATCCCCCAAAACTGTTGTAAATTATTTATAACAAAAAATTTGTAGGCATGTTTCAATCGATGAACAATCAGCTTTTCATATTACAAAATCAGTAAAGAACCATTATATACTATCGATAACAAATCTACAACTTCAATTTTGATTTTGATAGAACTATTTTTTTGGTTATCAAAGTTATGAATAAGTTTGTTTGTCAATATAACCCTTTGAAATACTTAAAATGAACTTATGCGCCACTAACTGCCATCCCTGACCAACATAATTTATCCAACATCACCAGAAGGATTGCTATTTCTTCCAATTGTACTTAAGAAACTGTTTCAAACTTTAAATTAGAAGTTCCAGAAATGTGTACCAGGTCATCTAACTTCATGTCAGTGCCTTTGACCTTGACAATAATCTTCCAATTTTTCCTCCTGGAACCAGTATGACTCTCAAACCTAGCTGGGGTTAGCTTTGTACCAATGCACTGATTGCAGTTGCACAGAATCCTGAGATATAACATAAAACCAAATTCAAAAGGATAATTCAAGTACACTCTACACACATCAATGGAAGATTAAAATTGTTCTGTAGTCTCCACTGGTATATGGAAAGCACAATATTCACATACAATCATCTGTGGATCGTACATGAGAAAGTTGGTACTTTATATTATGGCAATCATCAGTAGTAAAGAACATATGGGTAAAACCTTTTATGCCAAATGCAATCAAGATTTATTTTATCTTTTTTTAAATCAAAAATAAATTAAAGCTTCAAAAATAAATTAAACTCACATATGCTCACTGCGCAGCCAACAAACCCATTGGTATCTGAAATATAACAGAACGCATTAAGTTTAACAAAAAAAAAGAAAACAAACAGATTAGCTTAAATTATAGGAATAATAGATATGCATTCAAAAGTACATATCTTGATCAATTTGATCGCAAATTAATTTTGCGCAAATAAATCCAATGCCTTCAGAAGGAATTGAGATGGCCAAACTTACCTCGTAGTCTCAGATTTCAGCACCATACCGGACACATCAAGTTTTGGAGCACTCATTCAATGCAGCAGGGGGATTTGTCAATCCCTCTCTTCTCTAATTTATTTTTTCACACATTTTTGAGACGGTAAAAGATGAACCAAAAGATGGCTTTTTTTTTTTGAAAATAAAAAGATGGCTACCCGAGGGCTTTATATAGTAGTTATAGCACTGCCTAGGAGAATGACCTAACCCTAACTTTTGACGGCTGAAGAAAGAAAATCATACCCTTAGACAAATTACAAAAGCACCCTTTCCTAGGTCTAATTTTAAGGGTTCAGATCAAATGAATTTAATCATGATGGCTCTAAATTATTAGTCTATGTGCACTTATATAATTCCAGAAGGACAGACCAAATCAGCTAAACATTATCTGTGGGCAGCTCTAAACAACTGGCGACTGTATCCAAAACCCTAGATAGTTTGAATGGTTCAGATTAATTACTTCCAAATTTATAAGACTTAAAATTGTTTATTTCCAACGTACAAAAACAAAACATTTAAATTTTAATTAACAAAAAAGGAACAATAATTTTCACCATGTTCCACAGGAAATTCATTTGGAAAGTAATAAATCTGCACCCTCCCCTTCTTCTGAACATGATAATTCCAAATTAGCCAATGAATCTATGATATAAAAGAGTTAAGATTAATTCATATTTTCCAAACATAATAATCTTTTATCCCTTCCTTTTCTTGACGAAGGTACACCCTTCCTGTTTATATCAGTGTGAACAAAAAAAACTTGGGAGCGTGCAGGGCGGAAGTACTGAAGGGGCCGTAAAGGGCCTGGCCTACCCCAAAAATTTAGATTTTATGTTACAAGTACCTACGTGTCAAGCTAGTTAATGTCATTTTTAGGTTTGGGGTCCCCTCAATTAAAAGAAGCCAAATCTAATTTTTGCCACTTGGACTTGCCGATCAATTTCTTCTTTCTTTTTCTCATGCTCTTAGCTACAGTGTAAAACTGTAATTTGGAAACCATATCTCTCTCGTCTCTCACTCTTTCTCAAATCGGAAAAGAAATCAGACCAGTTTATCTGAAATTTTATCTTAGATTTTTCCCTGGCCCTCTCCAATTTCAAATTCTGGTTCCGCCCCTGCATCTAAGTTGTTTTATTAGGAACCATGAGTTGATGAGCTGGCCAACCCCAAATATCTCAACTGTTCCCAACCAAAACAATGTTAAAATGCACAACACAACCAATATTAAAAGATAAAATAAAAAAAATGATGTAAAGACTAGGGAGAATAATTTTTTTTTTGTGGGTTGTTATGATTAATCAACTTTTAAAAGGTGTTTTTTTGTGTTAAATGCAAAAATTATACATTTTTTGTTCTCTGAGCAGCACATTGTTAATATAGCACAAGTGCAAATTGAATTGGGTTCCTCGTCATATACATATACAAATTGAAATAATTAAATTCATCTACAAAATCTGAAATTAAAAACAACTATTTTTGAGATACCTCTGAACTCGTAAAATTCCTACAGCTTTGTAAAGCATTTCTATTAGAATAATAACCCCACTAAAGGATTGCAAAAAAAAGGTGCGTTGACCAAGCCTCCAAACTCAAAATGTCTTCAATATGTCAAAAGATGATTTACAACAAAAGTGCAACAAGAAGCGTACCCAATTCAATTTCTAGTCCAAGCTAGTAGTTAGAAATATCAAAAATAAAAGAGGACTAACCTTCAAAAGCTCCTCCATTTCAATTCCACCAGAATCAAACTTGATTCCTCGAGCAGCATTCACCTAAGGTCCCGAACTTCTCCTTATCTAATTGGACTTCGAAATGGATAATGGCTAACTCTGCTAATGCCAAAATCAAACCCATGCGATATAAGTTTGAGTCTAAAACCAACATTTCTAGCTCTTGGTACAAGAATACGTAACATTATCAGCACCGAAAAATCTCCAATCTGACATCGGGAGAGTAAAAATAGGGAACTGGGGTTTAAACTTTAAAGGGAAGTCGTGAACTTTTGGGATGGCGACAACAAGGGTTACGTTTACAATTGAATAGGAAAAGGGGAAAAGAAGAGTTGGTGGAGGTCTCTTGACGTTTCGCTGGAGATGGGTGATGGTCATGGCGTCTCTGCCATCAGATGGGGTTCACAGGGTTTAAGGGTTTAACTTCTTTCCATTTCGTCCTTTTTCGGCGGAGAGGGGCCGTGTCTGAGGAACCGCATCCTCTACCCATCTTTAGCATCCTCTACCCATCTCATCTTTTAAGATGGATAGAGTGCCCGTCTTAAACCTCAACCGTCTGATTTAATCTCAATGGCTAAAGGAGCTCCGTGAATTCCACCACTCCCGAAAAAAATAAACCGTCCAGATTAGATCGGACGGTCGTGATGAGATGGGCACTCTACCCATCTCAATAGAGATGGATAGAGGATACTGGTCCCCGTGTCTGAAGCAAAAATTCAAACGGAAACCGTCGAATTTTGTGACTCTATAGAACCGGGCATCGAACCGGTGAAGCAAGGGTATAGGTTTTATCGATTTTATGGGTTATACCGGTTCTAAAAACCAGATGATATTATAATGTTTTGATAATAAATAAGCTCAATGCACATATACATCTTCATAAATAAAAACAATACAGGATTTAAACCTAAAAATGTATATATAAATATTTTTGTATATTTAAATTTATAAATTTTAGACATAATAAATTATGGTAAGTTTTTTTTTAATTTACTACGTATATTTTATTTGTTTAAAAAACTAGTTGGTCCAATTCATAAAAAAAAGGGCCAGTTTTTATATAAAAAGTGCATTGGTGGGACGAAGAGGGATTCACAGGATGTGATCATAGCGAGCACCTCAGGAAAGGATCCGAATATGGTGCCCCGTGGCAAGTGTGTTGCGCACAATCTAAGCTGTTCGATCTGACCTCGGCGGTTAATTTTTTTTCAGACTTATCAATCTAGTATTATGTCCGACGCATCCATCATCAATCGGACGGTTGGGATTGTGCGCGGCACACTTACCGCACGGCAAGGGATTTGGATTCCTCAGAAACATGTGTCTCTCTCCCCCTTATTTCCAAATTCCAATGAATATGGATAGGCGGGAAAAGAACAGAACTAGGTGGAATGACCGGTGTTTCTGATTTTTCTGAAATTTAATAAATACTAGCTTTTTTATACGCGCTTCGCGCGTGAGGTTTAGATATCAGAACAAAACAGTACACGGCGGATAATTAAAAAGCAAATTTTAATTCAGCTTTCTAGACAAAAAAGAGGGCAATGGCAATTAATAAAGAATCAAGCTATAACAAAACACATAGAAAGACTCTTAGTCAAAAACTGCACGATATATTTTATCTATTAGCAATGAAAAAACCATGTTCAATGCTTCACATACTCTAATTCTATAACTTAAGTGATCGGTAAAGGAAATACCTATCATGGCTCCACATTTTAGTAGCTAACCGTCAGAAGTAATTACATTGGCATACATAAATTTGTTTCTAGAACATGGACGCCAATTAGATGTCTGATGACCTACGAAGATTAAAAAATGTAGAATTGTGTCAAAATTATAGAAACAAAATAAGTATTCTACAGTTAAAAGATATACATAAAGGTAGCTTTATACATCCATATAGAAAGTTATCACCCTACATATCGAAATTTGTACATCCAAAACTCAAGTTCCTTTGTGAGACGTGCATTTCTTTAACTGTCATGTGGTTAACAGTTTTATCGCATACAAAAAACTGCAAAATATCACATTATCCTTTATTTGATTTTAATTACAATTAGACCTTTATATTCATGTTAAATTTTGCTTCTCTCTGAGCCAAGTGGAATATACACCTAGTACATGGATAACTATATGATTAGGTACCAACAGATAATATTAAATATCGAGCTCTAAGATCGGTTCAGTACTTGAGACCCTGTTGCACTAAGCTAATCACTTGCTTTGTCATCAATGCCTTTATAGATTCTTGTCAGCATTCAAACACAATTAACATTGTTGGAAGAAAGTTTGTGAAGAAATAATAAAATTACTCAAAAAGGAATAGAACAAAGCAATGATTAAATACCTGTTGGTTAAGCTCAATAACATTGAGGTGATCTTTCCATATGCACTGTTGTACTCAATTAGGCCCTCCATATTTCTGTTATGATATCTTGAAAAGATACAAATTCATTCTTGAAACATTCCGTTGAGAAAAGCAACAATATAAACTTTTTTCTAGGGGCACTTGAAAAGTTGTAAAGCAGAATTGCAAAACAATTTGGTCCACCTTCATTTTCATTTTGAAGATATCATTTTTCTTATCAAGAGAAGAGTTATAATTGCTCACTGATATGAAGATCTCTATGAGAAAAAATACTTATTATTTGAAATAAATATTGAAGTTCAATCTAGTAATCTCCAGCTGTCTTGTTAACCACAGTTTAATTTCTATGTCATCTTATCAATTTCTTTGATAATTGAATAATTTTAAAGAGAAATCAGCTTTTGATTGTATAAACAATTTTTTATTTCAATTTAGGCTATAAATCATTTCAACACCAAATTCAATTTCAGAACCTTGCCGAAGAACATGGAGACATTGGCCAACTCTTTTAGAACATGTTTGTTTGTCAAAATGGGTTTGGCGCTGGGTGTAAAGATCGAAGAAACCAAGCTAACATGTACCAAAGTCGATACCGGCATGTTTCCCTCCACAAATGCAGTTCTGAGAAAGCCAGGAACCTGAAGGTGAAAAATTGTGAAAAAATAGGTTTTCCTGAAATGTGAAATTATTCTCAAACGAATCCTTTCATACATTTTCTGTATATGAACAAATTTATTGTAGACGAAAGATATTTTTACTTTCCCTTGGGTCTCTTTCCATATTGCCATGGCATCCTAAAATGGAAATGTAAAAATCACATGATAATTAAATAATTGAATATAGAGGGAAAAAGGAAAGAAAGCCCAAAAATAAACTGTATCGGTACAAACTTAGGGATCCAGACCTGACCTAACACTCTTTGCATGTAAGATGTATCTAGACCTGACCCATCAACATTCTCCTCTCTTGTTTCTGATCCAAACCAAATATAGGCTCCTCGGCCTCTAAGCAAAAAAAATTCTAGAATTGCAGCTGAAACAGAAAGAAGTATAATCATCAATGCATGGTTGAAGAGATATAGAAACTAAACTAAAAGAACACCCCCGAAGATGGGGAAAATAAAGTTAAAAACTGGAAATGAGTAAAGAATATATTATTTGAACATAATGGCAAGAAAGCTCATTGTGGATAATCTTTAGGCCATATCAATGAATAAAAAGCACCGTATACCAGAACAATGAACCCCAAAATTCAAACGAAGAAACTAAAGGAACAATAAAATGTTATAACAAATTCAGATTAGTATGTTATTTTTCTTGCCACAGAAACAAAATAGATGGAGAGATCAGTGATATCACCTAAGAGATTGCACCAAGCCACCAACCAAAAAAAGATAGCCTATATAGAAGGTGAGGGCACTTAAGCTGTACACAAAAAAAAATGCAGTCAAGAGGAAACCTGACAGCTCTAAAATAGAAAGAAGCAAGTGACAAAAGCTGCACTGGCAGAAACCCTGCAAAATTGAATAAATTAGTAGGGAATGAATCACATGAACAGAAACTACAACCGAAATGGAAGAAAAATTAGTACCAGATTATAGGACTTGAGCGAATATTCACCAATCTGCTTCCACCTTAAAGACATCCCCTCCTTTTCTCACCGGTATGTCTCACTGAAATATAACAAAAGTTTGATAAATAAGAGACTGATATTTCCAAGCTAAAAATTATGTGAAAAGGAGAAGTTCCATTTTTAGTGTATTTGGAAATGTGGGGCTAAAGTATAAAATTTCCTGTATATTGAGCAATACAATTCAGAAAAACCAATAGCATTTGTAGCATGATTGATACTGTTACAATCAAGCGTGAAATTAAAATGATCATTTTCCAAAGATGCTCCTACTTTTTGCAAAATATACAGAAATCAAAATAACTATACAACTGGACAACCAACAAATTGAGAAGTTCCTTAAGAAGGTAGCCTTACCAGTACTATTATTAGCATCATCTTACTAACAGCAGAAGCATTTGAAATATTAATCATTTACAAGAGAAATAACTCCTTACAGTAGCATTTGCAAGATTAAGATAGAAAACAAACAACAACACTGTTGGAATCATCAAGTCCCATCTCATATAATTGGGCGCTCCTCTTGTTCAGTAGTTTGCTTTCATGTTTGAAGCCTCTCCCATTCTTCTCGGTGTTTGTATAAAATAAAACCACAAAAATGAAATATGTATAAATTGATCAAAGGTTCCATTGAAAAGAGTACAGAATAAGAAATCAAGCAAAAGGCAAAAGTTTTTTTTAAAAAAAACTAAAGAAGGAACGAAAAAATTTGTAGCCTCTACTCAATGTTGATTTGAATCTTGTCCTTGCATGAAGTGCACAACTCACCTGAGGAGGAAGGCACCAAATAATTCCGCAAGACAGAATGAATCGTGTTCCCATAGCAGACCCGTAGCAGCTCCTTAATGGTATGCATAGTCTCAAATTCCCAACCATCGAAACATGTATGAATTAGTTCATTGTCATCGCCAGTTTGGATTGTCAATTGAATATGGGAAGCAAGAAACGCTACTAACCTGGGATAAGGGAACATGTCTAAATGTAGCATTTGGGCTTGGAGGCATCGATTTCGTCAGGGGTCCGGAGAGTCTTGTTGTGCTCCAAGTGCTTCTCCCAGTGTGGTTCAATTTCGAAAAAGGGATAAGTTGTTTTACCGACTACTTTCTCTTCTCCGAGGCAGAGCCAAATCCATTAATGGAGCAACATCAAGACTACGACTCTGGGTTGTCAGATGGACAGAGGGAGGAAGGGAAGAAGATGAACCCCTCCACTATGAATCGCCACCGATCCGGCTCTATTTCTCTTCAGAAATCCAATCAGAACCTCGTCATTTGGTCTGGGGATGGAGGGAGGAGGGAGAGAGTCGGAGAAGAAGGGAGACAGAAAGATGTGGAAGAAGAAGAGAGAGAGAGAGGGGTACGGGGAAAGAGAGACGGAAATTTCGATAGAAAGCTACATCAAAAAAAAACGGAAATAACAACGAAGAACCACGCTCTGCGGAGATAGCGAAGTAAATCGCTGACGTCATCATGGTTACTGTAGAAAAGGCTCCCGAAATTGAAGTATTTTTTGATTTCCCGGTACACACAGGAAGGGGTATTATGACTTTACCCTACCGGGTTAAAATACGGTACCCGGTAATTTTCAATTCTTCCGGATTAACATTGTCAGTAAGCAAGCAAGGAAGGGTGTGTTGAGATTAGCGCCGTCAAACATCTGAAATAGACACATAATGAGGGTGTTTCATTTTCGTTCATTTTCAAACAACGAAATAAAAACGTGTTTTGTTTTTGTCCCGTTTCATTAAACGAAACATATTTCTGATCTATTTTCTATTCCATTCTTTATTTTTCATTGATTTCAGTCCATTCACATGTTATGTTTTAGTAACATTTATAGATTAACGTTTCGTTTCCGTTCCATTTTTGAAAACGACTGATTTTCTCTTCTGATTATGTTCAGTTTTAGATGGAACGGAACGAAAAAGTTCCAAACAGCATTATGTTGACAGCTCTAGTTTAGGATGATCTGAGAGCAAGTAAGAATTCTTTCGAGAAAAAAAATTAGGATAAATGTTATTCTGGAAAGAGTGGGAATAGTGTTATTCTGAGAAAAAAAAATATTGTTTGGATGACGAGTTGAAAATAAAAATAGAAGAGAAGAATAAAATAATCATTTATTTTATTAATTAGTTTTTTTTCCAACCAATTTTGTTTTATTATTATTTCCGTATTTATTATTATAAAATAATTAATAATAGTAACAACAATAACAATATAAAAATAATTAATATTGTTATATTATATTAAATAATAATAATATTTAAATAAATAATTAATGATATTATTATAATATTCTTATTATAATGATATAATTATAATAAAATCATTAATAATAATAATATTATAACAAAATAATAATATTAATTCATGCATACAGAAGAATTAAAATAGATATCTATAGTAAAATGGAAGCAGTAAGGCTAAAAAGATTTTATCAAAAATTGATTGTACAGGGTTTACTTAAAATAATATTATTATATTTAAAAATTAACAAATAAAATGATCATTTACTTTTTTTTCTAACTAACATTGTACTTTTATTGATGATTATGAAATTGATGAAAGTAATATTTAACTATAACTATAATGATTATAAAATTGATGATAAATAATATTTAATAATAAGAATTATTTTTGCTAATGCAATACCAAAAAACTAAGCAAACATAAAGCAGAGAAGCAATGTCAATGTTGTCAATATCTAACAAAAATGAAAAATAAAAAAGGTGATTATGATCCCGTTTCATTAATATGAAACAAATCAAAGGGCGTACAGATGATCAAAATAGAATATAATGGTGCCCAGTAATTGAAAGTGCCAAGAAAAGCTTTGGTCACTGAGCCGCATCTACACACTGTACCATATATATTGGTTTCTTTCCTTCCCGGGTTGGAAAAAATTAATATTTTATTTAACTGATGTCTTCCGCAATTCTTTTTCCAGCATATTAGTCCGAAGAAGCAGCTTTTCTGGATATCAGATACTCTGCGTGGGGCGTACTAGTGTCTTGCACAAAAGTTACAAGTCACACTTTGTATTATCTCTGCATAAAATAATCTAATTTTCTAAATTTGCCCCCGTGCTCCGAAAAATATCTTGCAGCACTAGTAAAACTCGAGGTGACAAACGTTTGTGAGCTTCGTTATTGTGAATCTCTTTGTAAAATTCACTCTGTCTTATGTATGTAGTCAGTAGTCATGTCCGAAAGAAAATGTCGATGAAAAGATAGATACTTCTAAGATTAGTAAAGATATAGTAGTAACTATGAAAACTTAAAAGGGTACAGTGAGTTAAAAAAAAAAAAAGTGACGGCTTCAATGCAAAAAATGATAAAAAAGAATGTGTACACAAGTTAATTATCAATCAGGATTTTTGTTGCCGGAATTTTCTTTTAAAATTTAAAGAAGGAAAAAAGAAAAAAGCCAAGTCTGGGCCTATTACCAGCCCAGTTCGTACTAGGCCCCAAAATCTCACTACTCCCCTACTATCCTCCGACGAGGACGAGTCCGAGTCTGAGTCTATATCTTGTCGGAAGAAGAATCAAAGCTAGGAACGAACAATGGTTGGAAAGATTTCTTAATGAAATGTATTTATTTACCAGGAAAAAGCTTGCAACTCATACGAACTTAATTTACCAAATATCGTTTATTGAACTTATACTTGTTTTAATGCATTTGAGAGCACAATTTTTTCATTTAATTTGTTATAAATGTAGACGTTCTGAATTTTAAATATTGAGAGATAAAAGCATCTACTCATAATTTTTCTTTTAATTCATTTATCCGGATGTTAACCAAGTCACATTATGTTAAATCTCTAGAGACTTGAACTAGTTATTTCAAATAAAATTCCAAATTTATGTCCTTATGAATCAATAGATTCGCAAAATCAAGGCCTCATAAAGGCTTTTGCATTTAGTGCCCTGGATATTAGCCTGTATAAGACTAAAAGCCCTAGCACACAACAATTCCAGGGCCCAGGATCTTGTTGTGGTTCTACTGTGACCAGTCTGGACTCTGAACATATAATAGTGCGACTCCTCACTCCCGCAACAGCACAGCTGCACAGGCTGTATTTTTCGAGGCGCCGCTCAACTGTAGCCAAACCAAGTTAACTCGACCCTAGTTTCATAAATTTACTCTAGTAGGAGTATTTTGGGAACAGTTGCGGCTTCACAGGTTTTAATTTAGACTAATATTTCAGTTCTTTATGAAATAAGAGAAAATTTATTATTCAACTTTGACCATCATTTTGACAGTAAGTTGGTAGTACTTAACTTTTCTTTTGAAGAATATTTATCCCTAATTATAATAAATATGAAATATTATAGAATTATTTATGTATTTTTCTATCATTTGATTAAAAGAATAATAATAACATGGCATCCAGCAAAAACTCGTGTATTAAAGCATTTCTTTTTTTAATGTGGTAAACAGGTAAAGTTCATATCTAAATAACTTGACGATTTCACATATATATCTAAAAACAATAAACTATATGACGTAACGAAAATCCATTGATTATTTCATATTGGACTTGGAAGAGCCAATGAAAAATCTTTTCGTCCATGTATTTCTTTCAATTTAATTTACTTCTTACTTTCTGAAAGTTATATAGAAAGGAAACCACTAATCTCACGCCTCGGTTTGAAACTTTGAATGAATTTTTGTATTTATTTAGTAGGACTTCTAACGTTAACGTACGTACATAATATATATATATAGAGAGAAAGTACATATTGTTCGAAAGCTTTCCTGAGCAAGCGTCAACTGATCTAAAGTTGTGGTACCAAAAAAAAAAGGAAAGAAAATAAAAGAAAACTTAGTTGCAAAACCATTCTTTGTTCGGCTATATATTTTGTTTATTTCCCTTTTTTTCCTTCTGAAAATTGCCCGTATTCTACTAAGGGGCTAATTATAAAACACTAGATACACTCCTTAAGGGCTTGGTTTTCAAAACATAATATATAATAATAATAATAATAATAATGAATAATTAAAATAATAAAAAATTATACGCAGCAATCCTACGTACGCTGCAGCTTCTCGAAATGCATCAATTACTCCAGTTCCCTCGCACTAAATTGATCCGTCCAATTTGCTCAACTTGATTACTTGACGTTTAGTACAATTTGTGCTAGCTACAATTTACAATGACCTAGTTCGTTCGTCTTCTAAAAAAATAAAATAAAATAAAATCCAACTATATATTCAAAATTTCAAAGTCCTAATTAACTGAAATGGGAAGAGACGTTGGACGCCCAACATCTAATGTTGGAGGTCGTGATGGAACTGATAGACGTAAAAATATTTAATCATAATAATATTTCTTATTAGCAGCCCAAGAATACGTATTTCATATAAAATAGAAATCATAAGTTAGAACTCACAAATTGAAGAGCAGACATGGCGTTAGGCGGAAGCGTAAGTACCAATCTTCAACGGTTTTCCTTAGACATCATGATGGGCTTCTTTAGGCGTTTTCTCAACTCATTTCTCTTTTTCTTTAGTGTTTGTATGGCAGAAAATTAACCAACTCATTTTGACATAATAAAGAATGAGTATTTATAATATATTTCTAAGGCAACCATTGCGATCAATACATTGAATGTGGACATCAGAATTTTCCATCAAAATAATGAAGCACCCTTTAATAATTTAACTTAAATGAACTTGGTTCACAATTAATAATATAGACCACATAAAAAAAAATTTCCAACATTCTCCCACTTGGTCTATATTGAATTATCATAATGAAACACAAATTCAAAATTGGCCAACATAATCTTAAACCTTGTTCAGTTAGAAATACCAAACTAAACTAATACAATCAAAATAACTATTATTATTATTTGATCTCCATTAATTATAGTATTGGTATTCTTTCCAACAAATGGTTAATACGATTCATTTGATCCACTTAAGTAAATTTGCTTAAATTAAACATAATGCGCTACATAAGGAATAAGCAAATTTCATAAATTCAAAGTCAAAGTCATAATTGAAGCTTCACATCATTACTTAATTTACAATTTAATACAACAAAAATTATAATTTAGTAACCGAACCCGTGCCGGCAAAAATGGGTGGTTATACTTTAGAGAGAGAATTAACATAGTTCTCAAATTAATATGTTGTATTACTATAGTCATATCTTTGACTTTGTATATAACAACAAAACATTTAATGTCGATCTATTAGACATGTCACTTGATTTGTTGTTCTTAAAACACAAAATAGCAGTCGCGTTATTACAAAAATAAAATAAGTGACTCTGTATTATGTCACAAATTATGCTTGCATAATGAAAGAGTCATTATAGATTGCTTAATACTCTTCCATAACATTAATCATCAAACAAGCATAAATAAATAACATCATGTGAATTTCTAGCGACTAATAAAATATTATCTAAATGCAAAATGAGAATGATAAATTTACTCCCACTAGCCCTGAGATATATGCATTGAATAATTAGTATTTCATCATCGCTGCCTTTATTGATAATTGCAGCGGGATCTTTTCATAATGTCTGGTTTAATTTAAAAATACCAAGACAAATCTCAATTGGTACTTTTCAAGTTAGAATAATTAGTTTTATTCAATACTATAAATATTTTAAAAAAAATAAAGGTGGGTATTATAGTCGACTAAAACTCACATAACATAATAAAATTAAACTGAAATATATAATAAAAACACCAAATAAAATTTCAGTTTTAACATAAAGTTCTTCACTTCATCAATTTATTTCACCGTTGGGCAGAAAATAAATTGAAGGCAATGAGACAATTCTTTTTAATAAACTATAATGTCAATTAAAGTTGTTCAAATTGACAACCTTAATATTTATTAAATATAAACATTATAGTGATACATAAACTAATATATCACAAATAACATAATAGAATTAAACAACTATGAGATAATACTTAATTAAACTTAAATTAATAGTAAAAATTTTCAGTTTTGACAAAATAGTTGTTCCACAAAATCAATTTGCATCACCGTTGGGCAGAAACAAATTGAATCATAAATGAAATTTCACTTAATAAACTAAAATGACAATTAAAGTTGTTCAAATTGTCAATCATAATTTATTAAATGTAACTTTATTGTGATACATGGACATAAATATCACATACTTCCTTTTAACAAAATGATAATTACAATTAAAGTTGTTAAAATTCATAACGACCAAATTATTAAAAGTAACTTAATATGGTTTAAGTTAATTCATATGCAAAATTTATAACAACTTCCGTTAAGCCGTTTGTATACGTAAGTGCACAGGAAATCATAAATTTAAAGTTTACAAATCTGCATATATTTATTGGATGCATAAGTATTGTCCAATCATGATGAAATTATCTATATATTCGTAAACAAGATAACGGACTTGAACATTGTTGCTTAAGTCGTCTACTTCAAATTGAAGCAATTAAAAGGATGCGAATTAATAAAAGTTTAGGCACATGAAATTGTTTTTAAATGTAACACAATCAAAATAATTAATGCCAATCCGACTTACTTGTGTAATAAACGAACCATAAATTGTTTAGACGCAATATTAAATTGAGTCTTTCGTTTATACAATTGTTACGCCTGTATATAATAATAAATTAATAATAAACATCATATTTATTAATCTAATGCATCCTTTATAGGCACTAAAATCCACGTGAATCTTAATATGGACGTAAATTCAGAAATTGTTAAGTCAATAAACATGAATCTTTAGGCTAAAAAACAAACCTTAACTCATGCAGAGGAAGAGAAACGGAAAAGAAAGCAAAAATACAAAATCCACTACAACTTGGTATAACCCGTCCTTACTGTGTGCAAGCCATCAAATGAAAATTTTGAAAGTTCCACGAGTGTTGCCATAATAAACGGCCCTGATGGGGTTTATACCATCAAAGTTGTATTTCATCAATAATTGCAATTTAATTATGATGCACATGAACGAATCGTTGTCTTGTAATAACGGTGTATATAAGCATCTCCAAATGTGCCCATAAAGTGAAAATATTTCTGGAAATTGGAAAACGATACGAATTTGTATTCCAATAAAATTCCAGTAATTAAATTCGAAAATTATTTTATATGAAAATACGAACCGCTCTGATACCAAATGATAGACGTAAAAATATTTAATCATAATAATATTTCTTAATAGCAGCCCAAGAATACGTATTTCATATAAAATAGAAATCATAAGTTAGAAATCACAAATTGAAGAGCAGACATGGCGTTAGGCGGAAGCGTAAGTACCAATCTTCAACGGTTTTCCTTAGACATCATGATGGGCTTCTTTAGACGTTTTCTCAACTCATTTCTCTTTTTCTTTAGTGTTTGTATGGCAGAAAATGAACCAACTCATTTTGACATAATAGAGAATGAGTATTTATAATATATTTCTAAGGCAACCATTGAGATCAATACATTGAATGTGGACATCAGAATTTTCCATCAAAATAATGATGCACCCTTTAATAATTTAACTTAAATGAACTTGGTTCACAATTAATAATATAGACCACATAAAAAAAATTTCCAACAGGAACCTCTGGATCTGTAAGGAGTGATCCAACGTCTGACATTGGATATCCAGGAGGACATGATGGAATATCTCCGCCACCTATTATAGGTTCTGAAGCTTTCAATGGAGCATATCCATCTTTGATGAGCGCCTCTACGCTTGTAGGAGGTCTTCGAGGTCCTGGTGGAACCCCTAGCTAGGCTACAGAGTTCGAGGTCTGATGGTGGACGTCTAGCCTCTGGGGAAACCCCTAGCTTGCTACAGAAGTCGGGGTCTGATGGTGGACGTCTAGCCCCTAGTGGAACTTCTGCGTCCCAAAAGAATACAACAACAAAGAAGGGGGCGTCTCACAAATGATCTCATGAATTAGCTCGGATACCCTCTGCATGTTTAGCTGTACGCGCGTACGTACTTTATCAGTATTGTGCATGTGTGTGTGTATTTATTTGGTTGGATGTTCATAAATACATACATACGCGCGTCTAAGTATGTATTCATGGAAGTTTGTTAATTGCTATATCAGCATGTAGGCTGGTAAATTTTGCTTTTATATATTATATATGTGAAGGAGCCTCATATATATATGTACATGTCATGTAATAGCTTACCTTTTCTTTTCATTTCTTTTTATTTGATTATTATGAAAGGTGTGTACGTGTTGAATGATGATAATATATGTACATGTCATGACGATAATATGTATTGTATAAAAGAAAATAAAAATTGTAATATTAGTTTCTTATTTATTTCTTACAAGTACGTAGCGGAAACTGACTGACAAATATAGTTACAATCAAATTACCTACATTCCCTACAGTTGGCATAGTCTAAAATGTGCGAAACGAACCGATAATGTGCTTTTTCTGTTGCTCTGAAACTATTTGTTTAGCGGGTAAACCGTTTGTGGTGAATAAGAAATGAATAGCTTATTTTAGAACAATGGCGATGAATAAGGAATGATGAAGAATTGATTATTCATGAATTTAGAGATGTTGTTTAGATACTTAGTTAAGAATAAGAACAATATTAAGGATCATGGGTGTTTAGTTACATGCTTTTTTCATGCTAGAATAAGAATAAGAGTCGGAATAAATAATTCAACCTGTTCTTAAGTGTGTTTGGCACCATAAAAAATTACCAATTCCGAATAAGACTTATTCTAAGGGTTCAAAGACTGCAAATCTGCAATACATTGTCGTCTCAAAGACTGTCTCAACACAGTGAATAATTAAAACAGAGGGCACATCCCTTGTTATTCATCCATGAATTAATAATTTAATATGGACCATGACAATATTTTCCTTATTTTTCATATAAGAATATTATTTTTTTTAATAAGCATCAATAATAGTACAATTTCGAATTATATTATTATTATCAATAATTTGATCAACAAAATATAATAAGCAAGAACTCTTAGTAAAAAAAGTATCTTTTATTTTTAAATTAGAATAATTTTACATCGATAAGAACAAAAATTATTTGACTTACACAAAGTTTATAGCATACATCTTGTGCTAGGCAATAATGACAAAAGTAGAATTTAGAAACGTTGATTTTCTAAAAAGAAAATAAATTAAAACAATAATAAAGGCCTAACCTGATGAGTGATGAGCAAGGAAATTATAATGAGGTATTTGTTCGGATCAGTATCTTCTGCCCAGCTATGCAGAGTGTTCATCTCATAATGACTATCCGATCTAATTTTGACGGTTAATTTTTTCTGTCTATCAATCTGATATAAATCACAGAACATCCATAATTGATCGGACGGTTGTGATAAGATGGCACTCTGCCCAGCTGGGCAGACGATGCGATTCCGTAATTTGTTTACGATGGTCGATGGACTTCAACTTTCGGGACAATCTATTGGCTATCGCAACGCGAGCTGTTCAGCTAAGGAAAAGCTGCAAAAGGCCCAATAATCATTCAAGAAGCCCAGGCACAGAATAGAATTGGGCTTATCTGTTTGGAATTGCAAAAGCAATTACTACCATGAATATAATGGAATTTTATGGAGAAACCCACGCCTGAATAACAAGGTATGAACATTCCGGATTAAATAATCAGGTGTGAATATGTTACGTGGATACTCCTAAATCCCAGCGTGTCCCGTGTCGGACACGTGTCCGACGCGAATTCGCTTGCGATTCGCAAGCGACGCGCCACGTGGCGCGTCTGAATATTTTAATCAATTTGAACATTGGATACGGTCAACAATACGGTCTCGACGCGCGTATCGTCACACCAGCGAGCGTCACATTGGATCGAGATGTATGGATGAAGGAAATCCAGCCTAACACGTGCCGCTCACCACCACGTCGCCATGTGCTGCTATCCTTGCGGAATCAGATCCTCTGGTCGACGACCACGTGGTCGGCGCGTGATCCGGACCGTCTGATTTAATCTCAACGGCTAAAGGGAGCCCCGTGCATTCCACCACTCCCGAAAAAAAAAATTGGCCCGAAAAAAATGAACCGTTGAGATTAAATCGGACGGCTCGGATCACGCGCCGACCACGTGGTCGGCACATTTCTGCCGACCAGAGGATCCGTTCCCCTATCCTTGCGGCATACCTCATGACTTATATAGCTTGTATATATCATGTCACAATACCTTGTGGGACTAAATGAAACTTCAAAAACCGGACAAATATGATAGCTTATTGGGCCGCCTGGACTGGGCTCTATATATAAAATAAATGGTTGATGTCGTTCACCCCCCATCTACCATCAGCCTATTATTTAGGTAATCAATTTTCATCTACTCTATATATAAAATACATGGCTGAAATTAATTAGTTTTTTTAATTAACTACAAAAATAAATTTTCAAAATACATGGCTGAACTTCCATCATTATTAAAAAATATATATTACTTTTAATTATTTTTATTATTTTATATATACAACCGTATCCGAGTTTTTTGAAAAATGCCGAATCCCCGCACCCGCAACGTATCCGACGCGACACCCGCACCCGCACCCAAGCAACATAGGGTGTGATACACACCATCCACCATTTTCCCATCCATCCCATCCACAGGCCAAAAATGGGCCTCACCTCCATTTTTTCGCGTGTTTTTCTGACGTCAGCAAGGCACTCGCTGATGTCAGCGAAAATTTTACGGAATTTTTTCGGAAATTTCTGAATGCTGACGTCATCAAATGTACTGGTTTATTTGTTCAGTTAGATGCCATAAGGGTTGAATTAAAAGTTGTAAGTGTTCAGTTAGTTGCATCTGATAATGGAATTTTCGTATTTTTGTGTTCAATTTAATACGATAAAGGTTGAACTAAAAGTTTTATTTGTTCAGTTAGTTGCATCTGAAAATGGAATTTTCGTATTTTTGTGTTCAGTTTAATACGGCAAATGTTGAACTAAAAATTTTATTTGTTCAGTTAGTTGCATCTGAAAATGGAATTTTTCGTATTTTTGTGTTCAGTTTAATACAACAAAGGTTGAACTAAAAGTTTTATTTGTTCAGTTAGTTGCAGCAGAAATTTGATTTCGTAGTTAACATTTACAATATACAAAGTGAACACATATGACAATATAGTTAACATTTACAATAAATAAAGTGACCACATTCAATATTCAATATACAAAGTGAACAATTATACTGATAATAGCATCCATTACAAATGATTGTCTATTCCAATACATAAATTAATACATAACAAATGCACTAAATTACATCCAACTATTACAAATCGTAATGCCTCTTTGATTTCATGTCTCTTTTGTTAGGAAATTCCATGCTGATGAGTACTGGGGTTCTCCCTCCTAGATTGCATATTCGAACTCAAACAGAACTTGCAAAACCTACATTTGCCAAAACATTCTCCTACGAAGCCTCAATCAACAAATGTAAACAGTAAAAGTGATGGTTTACTAAATCAATAACTGTAATTTACACAAAGACAAAAGGTATATATATCTCAAACAATAGAGATCTAAAATTCAGTATTCGTTCAATTTGCAACGAGGGGCACTTTGCAAAAGTACCATCGCAAAGATAAAAATAAAAAGCAAATACCTTTATCAGCGAGAGGCACTTTAAAAGTACCATCACACATCTTCTCCATCGGAAGGGCTCTTAGTTCTGGCGAGGTACTTAGTGGCGCGCCTTCAACTGCTCGATCACATCCTCCAACCTCGCTATATTCGAAGGCGGCTTCAACAGATCTGGCGACGTCTCTTCATCTACGCGCAAAGATTAATTGGTCGATGCTAACGTGGAGGCTCCAGAATCGTCCATGTAGTTGCTCGACCCATTCTCGAGCTTCTCTTTTTTCCAATCCATGGTATTGAGAGAGAAACGAAGAGATCGAGAGAGATGAAACCAGAAGAGGGAGAGGAATTGATTGTTGCGGCTAGGGTTGCAAGAGAGATTTCAGGATATATATGGAGGTGGGCCAGGCGCTGGGTCAGTTATTGGTCCAGTAAAAGCCTGTGGATGGGATGGATGGGAAAAGAAGCGATGGTAGTAACCAATTCTCTTAAATAATTGTATACTTTGGTTGGACTCTATGATAACAAAGTTATCTGAAAAATGGAACAACTGTTAATAAAAATTGATAAATGCAGGAGATGATATTTGATCGAGTTTCAAGTTTTAAATTAAATAACAAGAATTGCACACATAATTATGTCAAATCTATGTAGTTTTACAGATTTGACCTCAAGTCTGTCAACTATCAATGGAAAAAGTGGGGAAAAAAAATTGAGCGCTATTTTGGTCTTTTTTCTTCGTCTAAACTTCACTTCCAGTGTCTTTGGCGGTGACAGTAGGCTTCAAGTCTCTTTCGCACACACCACAAAAGCACCTTTTATACAGCTGCACAGTAAACAAACATTTTTATATAAACAAAATGGCAAAATATTCTGTTAAAATAAAAGGCAATATTTCTATATCAAAGAAATAATGTGCTAATTAAATCAATAAACGGTTGTTTGTTATCATATCAAAGGAACAATTTTGCATTATTCAAATGTATCATGTTTTTCTCTTAATGAAGACATGATTGTATAAGCTTCTGGGAAGCACAATAAGGGTAAAGCAGTGAAAGTGCAGCTGACCTTGCTACATGTTATACATAGGCTCTGATCAAACTCAGACTACTTAATTCATTGTCAAAGAAGTGCTTCTTCCACAGCCTTTACATGTTTTGTTACTACCCTGAAGACACAAACAAAATTACCAATTGAGAAGGCCTAAACAAAATCAAATGGTTTCAGAGAAGTTACACTATTAAAGATGCATGAATTCCACTAACCATTTATGAGTTTAATGTAGAAGCTAAGTACAAGTGTTCTTTCGTTAGAAGAACGTTCTTGGCGATGGCTTGATGCAGGGGCAATGTCAGCAGCCTCACTGCATGCTTCCTCGGTACCACCTACAAACCTGGTTCTAAGCTTACCCAATTTCCGGCCTTGAAATATAAATAATAAAAAGAGTAATTAAGGTTCTATTCTGCATAAAAGATTAACAACTTTTACCATAAGGAATAAAAATTAGCTGCATACCTAGCTTGTTTAGTTTTTGTACCATTGCACTGACTGCAGCTGCAAACATATAGTCAAAATCCCAAAATTAAGATAAAGTACAAAAATCAATCAATAATTCGTACCAATCTGAATTACCCATTAAATGATATACAATGTTCATAACAATATTTGGATAATATATGCAAGTTGGCATCATATATGATGCCTATTATCGGTAGGAATGTACATATGGGAAACACAGTAACAGACTAACAGTACCAGCATATATGGCTCTAAAAAAGTTAACAGAAGGAATGAAAAAAATAAATTCAAGTGCAATAGTAAATATCAATATCAAACAAATCTTCTGGACCTCATATATAAGTCTAATTAATTTGGTTTCTCACAAAATGTTTCAAACAGATGCTTAGCTGAGCTGTTAATATGAATATTATACAGAAATTACCTTGTAGCAACTCCTCCACCTTCTGTTTCATTGTAATTGGAGCACTACTTTGTGTACTCTTCACGACACAGGGTTTATTGCCATTTAACTATTAAGAAAGGCATATATAGGTTAGATATTGACAACTGAGATCACAAATTGAGATGACTTCTTCAACAATAGTTGTAGGCTTCAAAATTTGTTCACAAAAGGCAGACAGGTCAACCCAACTCACCGAAATAGGACTACTCAGCCTTCTAGACAGATTGATGGGTAAAAATGGCTGAGATTTCTAATATACTGATCGCTTGGACCAGTCAGGTCAGATCAAGGTCAGCAAGGTGCAACCACAATATGACCACTTAACAATTAATATTAAAATTTTTATGGAACAAAACCCACAATTCATAATTATCCACTCATAACAACTATCAGCCGAAGGAACACGACGGTCAGTTAAACCATACAGATTAATTTTCAATTTAGTACTTTAAGCCAACCCAACAGTTTCAGACTTGCAGTTCAACCTCACGGATTAACATGTTGGACCTACATCATTGTCTTTTAATTCATTAGGGCGCTGAGATCCCAATTCGCGTGAAAATGACGTCAGACGCGCTTTCCGCGCGCCTTCCGAGTCAAACCACGCGCTTTCCGCGCGCCTTCCACGTGAAGCTGACGTCACGTGCGCCTTCCGCTTAAGGTTTTCGTTGCGTTCCGATGGATTGATGTTAAGTTACTTTAGGGAGTAAATAGATAAGCAAAAAAGGATTAACAAATCCACTCAAGGGAGTAACTAAATTAACAAAAAGTATTGAATTTTTTTAAATAATTACCTCTAGGGAGTAAATAGATATGCAAAATAGCAATACTAATTGCACTTAAGGGAGTAACTAAGTTAACAAAACTTATTGAAATTTTTTACATAATTAACATAAGGGAGTAATTAAATTAAGGGAGTATGTAATTCTCAAGGGAGTAATAATTGCCTTCCGCGTGAGATGTTAATTGCCTTCAGAAGGATTGATGTTAATCGACTCTAGGGAGTAAATAGATATGCAAAATAGCAACACTAATTCTACTTAAGGGAGTAACTAAATTAACAAAACCTATTGAAATTTTTAACATAATTAGCATTAGGGTGTACAATATTTTATAATTTTTGAGTAAACATATCAAGTAAAGAAACATACTACTAACAAGTACTTGTTTCCATATTACAAACAACAACATAACAAAACAAAACTAAACACAGTAGCCAATCCAATTGTATAACAACAACCATAATACAGAGATTATTTAACCCATGTTACACTGCAGGTAATTCAACCAACACCTCATTAGTGCTGTCAAACATCAAGTTGTATGCAACCACAAACTTGTCACCATCAATCTGAATCTGAAAAAAAAAAGAACAAGCAATGAAACTTACTCCTCTGGTTAATATACTCCCTCTGTCAAGCTAATATTCCCCCTGTAACAAATAACTTACTACATTGGTTACTAGCACATCCATAAAAATATTCCCCTAAAGATTATAATGATCTTCCTTGTTCAAACAAAGTTACTCCCTTGTTAGAAATTTAATACTCCATAATTGACTTGCATTGCGTTCTGGCAAAGGAATTTTCTTCAACTTGCAAACAAGCATCCTCAGGATAATTAAGCCACTGTCTTCCGCTTTGACTTGATAGGGAAGGCCATAGATCCATTGCCACTTCATTTGTTTGAATTTTTTGTCCCCACAAGACCGCCACATCAAGAATTCCTTGACGACACTGAAGTCGCCCTGCATCCTGCTCATGAACTCAGCTGAATTTGTGGCAGGAAAATATACGTCAAAAGTATTTGCTTTCTTATCCACGATATACATCCACCACTGAAAATCGTCATTGGAGACAATGAAAAGGAAGTTTGAGTCCACATATACTGAATTAAGGAGATCAGGATTCGACCTTTTCATCTCGCCAACCACACCAGAACACAATGCAAGCTGCAGCAAAAAATCAGTGATAATTAAAACACAAGTCAAAGATATGTCTACTGTGCCAGTTGTATACTCCCTTCAAGTATACAATTTACTCCCTAGACTCTAAATAAAATACTTCCTTCAAGTATACAATTTACTCCCTTGAAGTGTACAATTTACTCCCTTGAAGTGCACAATTTACTCCCTTGTTCTGAATAAAAAAGCAAGTTAGAAACAACTCAGAAAATGGGGAAAAAAAACTTTTAATACAGTAAATTACACTCCTTCTGATTATATATTTACTCCCTTGTTTAAAACAATAAATTCAACGCTACTTACCAAATCAAATGAGTCAACTGGCAACCACTTCAACTCTGTGCTGACTTCTCTCTTAATAAGATATATCAGAGCAGACATGACCTGAGGAAAACAAATATATATAAGCATAATGCATTGATGTATTGAATTTCTAATGTGATACAAGAATAGTATAACTTACACGTGGTGGTACGCCCTTATCACTCAATAAAATCAGCATGTCAGATGAAGTTACAGAAAGATTGTCATGCCTATACACATCTACGGGTGCAGCTTCAGTTCCAATTGTCGATGTAAACATAGTCATTCGCAGAGTCAACTCTTCAGAGATCCTTGAATTCTCAGTTATATGAAAAGAATCCCAAAAATTAACCGACGTTCCCTTCATTTTCTTGTCCCCTCTAACTAATTTATCACTGTAAATGAATGGGTCTGCATATGGACTACCATGAAAGGTTGTCTTTTTTAATGCACGACCCTTGGAACTTCTTTTGATAGTAGGGATGACTTCTTCCAGTCTATAAAACTAGTATAATATCTTGGATCTGCTGGAAGATTTGTTTGCGCAACCGGATAAGCATAAACAATAGAAGAAATATCTTCATTCAATCCTGATACTGGGATAGAAAAAAATAAAATGAATAAAAATAAAATTCTTTTGATGTGCTATTATTGTAATAAAATGCATATAGTTTTATAGCCAAATTCCAAACAGTTACAAGAAATCTGCCTTGAAACTATTAAGTACTCCCTGACTGAAAATAAAATACTCCCTTGAAACTATTAAGTACTCCCTAAGTGCAAATAAAATACTCCCTTGAAACTATTAAGTATATACTTCCATAACAGAACATGAATCACATTAAAACCAATTATATCCTTCCATAACAGAACATGAATCACATCAACTGGTGCTTCACATATAACTAATTAAATAAAAAAAAATTATGGAGTTAAAAACCTTACCAGATGGAGCACGTGCTGTACCAGTTGGTTTCCGACGTCCTTGAGACGTAGACGCCTTTTGAGAGGAGGAACCACCCCGTTTTTTTCCAGCGTCTTTTGAAGAAGGCTTCACTATAATGATAAAAACCTGGTTTCAGTGGCGACAAGAGTGAAAAATTAAATAAAAAGACAAATAGAAAGGAAAAAGATGTAAACAAACCTGGTTTCAGTGGCGATTTGGAACGTCCTTTTTCTTTGGCCGAGGTTGTCGACCCCTTTTTCACCATTGTAGCCGATTAGAACAAACGGCGAGTCGAGGATCCGAGATCGAGGATGGAAAGAGTAATACTGGCCAGAGCGAGTGGAGAGGAGGTCAGTGGTAAACCTAGGCTAACCCTAGGAGAGAGAGTGAGAAACGAGGGAGAAATGACGGATCCTTCGGAGGGAGCGAGAGTCGAGGGAACTAGAGAGTGAGGGTGTCGTCACTCGTCAGTCCGTGAGTTTGATTTGAAATATTAAATAATTCCGAAAAGTTTATAAAGTGAATGAAAGAGTGCATTCCAGCGAAAAATCGCGATGATTCATACAATTTAAAAAGGCATCCCCGAAGTACTGGTACGCAGCTCGCGACACCGAGTCAGACCAGAACACCAATTCCAGACGGTTCTCTTCGTCAAATTTGCACTGGTAAAAGAAATTTGGATCAACAGCTTGTTTTTCACGGAAATAGCTCATCATTGCAGCTGCATCCCCGTTTTTCAAGTTATACCTCCTAACTTTCCCCACGTAGTTCCTCGCATCCCTCTCTGAATATCCACACAACTCTGCACCTCCACCCATTTGCATTACTGCATTTATGTTCCCAATGAGAGGAAGGCCATAATGCTCATTAATCTCTAGAAGTTTCTTGACATAATATGACAGATTTATGTGGCTTGTGAGCTTATAAGAGTATTCTGGACACAGTTCATGGTTATGATCAAGCACGACCTTATAGATGAACCACACTTCTTTTGCTGGGTTGAAACGCAAAAGTATACGAGCTTGACAGCCCGTCTTCTTCACTGCACGCCTTCGCTCGCTCACTGGTTTGTCAGTTTTCCCCCTTGTTTCTCCTCCTTTGTGGCACCTGATGGTCTCCCGAACAGTCTTTCCATTCTTAGATGATCTCCCATTTCTGCTCGCACCAAAACCAACTGAGTACGCATATCTACTATAAAATTTCCAAGCTTCTTCTTTTGAAACAAACTCCATCCCAATTACTGGAGCAGGAATGCCAGGAATTGGATCAGAAATGATACTGATGCTTGAAGAGGCAGGGTCAGTTTCATTACTTGTCTCAGTACTCTTCTGATCAACTACATCTTCAGTGTTGGTGGAGTGACTAAAGGAAGCCTCAGTAGAATCCCAAGTCTCGGCAGCAATGGCGGTTTGGGGAGACATGTGCACATCGAAGCCAATATTCAAGTCAAAGCCTACTCAAACAAAATTTAGAAAACAATCACTTATAACGAATAATCTAATTTAATAAGAACAACTAACCATATCAGTTATATCGAAAAAAAACTTTGATTACAACGGAGGTAACAATATAGCAGGTGTGCTTGGTTTTTTACTCCTTTCATACATGAAATTTACTCCCTTCATGCCTATAATGTACTCCCTATAAGCATACAATTTACTCCCTTGTTGTAACATGTACATTTATTCTCTTATCTGGTGTGCATGTCAATTACTAGGTTCATACAAACAGTTTAATCCCTTCGTACATACAATTTACTCCCTATTTCTAATTAAAATGTAAATCAGTAAAAATACAAACTAATTGGCTAACAAGCCAAACAAAATAAAGGTACCTGTTAGCGACATTGCTAAATGATATGCAAATTTCCTGAAAGAAAAAGGAACCAGTCTTAACATCAGAATATAAACAACTCAATTGAACATAGAAGGTGTAAACGAAACAACAAAACTATATTAGCAATGTTTAAAAACGGAACCTAATATATAGAACTAGTTACTCCCTTATGAGAAATAGTAAACACCCTACTGAATAAATAAGACTCCCTTATTTTATACTAGTTACTCCCTTATGAGAAATAGTAAACACCCTTAATGAATTAATGATACTCCCTTATTCCATACAAAATCAATTGGTAAATAAATCAGTGCCCTGAAGCTGGTAATTCAGCAATAGTTAAAAGTTTTCATGAATAATAAATCTAATACTGTCAGATTTTCACAGAAATAAAACGTAAATATTAATAATTCAGTTATTCATTGATTTACACAAGCGGAATTCAAAGCATTAACAAGGAAGCTGTGATCAATCGATATGATGTGAAACAATACTTGATCCTAACAAATACATATCTAAAGAAATAATTGATCAATTCATACACATGAAAGTACAAATCCAGATTAAAATCAGTTGTTCCAGCACAAAAAATACATTAATAAGTCAAAATCAAAGGAAAAAGGAAGTGGAATTACCTAAACTTCCGACAAATGATGAATTAAGAGCACGCACTTCAATAGATCGCAGGAAATCGTCTTAGCAATTCTCGATCTGTTTAAAAATCGCACAAAATCATCGATTAAAAAAAAGAAAAATGATGGAGAGATAGCATCTGGAGGAAGCAAGAGAGATCGATTGTTGAGAGGATCTGGAGCAAGCAAGAGAGATCGACTGTTGAGAGAGAAAGGTTACCTGGAGCAAGCAAGAGATCTGAAGCAAGCAAGCAAGAGAGATCTGGAGCAAGCAAGCAAGAGACGTCGATGAAGGTGTTTCGTAGAGAGAGAAACCGCGATGGAGGTTGAGAGAGAGAGGTTTTTCGGAGAGGGAGAGAGAAAGAGGGATTTATACGGAGGTTTCCGATTCAATTTTGAAAATGCGCGTGATTGGCACGTGATCGACGGGGATGGAATTAAAAGAATGTGACAAAAAAGGAAGGCGCCAGCGCCTGATTGCTTGATTGTCTGAAAGATTGATTGTCTTAAGCATTTTCCATCTTGACCATGTCAGAATCGGAGAGGTCACGATTCACGAATCAACAAAGACGTGACAAGATTAGCAAAACTGACGTACAACTATGACATTGGTAGCCGCTACCAAGCTTATCTAAAAAAAAAAACTATGACATTGTTTACCAACGATGTGATTTTTGGGAGAAAAAAAAATTCCGTTACATTTTTGTGGTTTAATTTTTAAAAATATTATATTTGCCTCCAGTTCTAACTTCTTAAATATTCTTCATTTTTTTCCCATCATATGAAAAAATATATATAGTATATTTACTTCTATATATTTAAATTATTACATTGTGAGTTACTTTTTTTTTTATTTAATGCAAGTAGAAAACTTTAAAACATTCGGAAAACATCCACATGTGAATGTTTTTATGCAAAATTGGATACAACCCCTACAATCTTCTCCAACCGGCTTCAAAATTGGATATAACACCTTCCAATCATGTGCATTAAAGATATGACCCCTTTCTATTAATTTTAATTATTATTTAACTAAAAATAAATAAGCAGGAAAATTTGACCAAACTGCCCTTTTTCTTCCATGAAGGTTCCCTTCCTTTCTAAATATCTATGATGCAAAATTCCTTATTCATAGTTGGGCCCGTTATCTAGCTCCTAGCTCATTTTGTTTGTCTTTAATAATTTAGAGATACAAATACAATATGTTCCAGCACCAAAATTTGAAGTTTGACAACCTATCATTGACCTACTATTTTGAACAGATATTGGGTATTGGGTGCGTACATTATTAAATTCGAACTATCATACCCTTGAATATATGAGTAAATACTTTAATTCAGCCATGGTTTCGATTATTAAATTGAAGTAAATTTGAATTCTATATAATAATTTTTCCATGTTTATATTAGTTCTTAATATATTTGAAACAAATTGAATATACTATAATTTTCTAGGTAGAAAAGTTTACATAATTAAGTTATATATATATCAATATTATTGAAAGTGAGCTTAACAATTTTAGATATTATTTTTTTTTAAATAAATAGACGCACTAAAAGCTAATCACCTGAACCATCTTCACATATTTTCTCTCCAGCTTATTCATAATTTTTTTTTTTATTTGTTAAATGTAAAAAGTTCCGCAGAAGTTACATAAGATGTCAGTAGTTTGAACTGTAAAAAAGATGAATTCTTAAAACAATGCATTAACTTTTTAGCGGATCACGGTTTACGATTCAATTCAATCATCTTGGGTAGCATCTGCAGGGTTTATAATCTCATAATTTAGATGTTAATTTAGTACCTAACGGTTTAATTACTAAACGCATTACGTTACATGTATACAGACGTGAACAAATTTTGATGCTAGGAACAAATCTGTGTTTCAGGCAAATTATTCAGGCACTCATAACTCTTCTTTGTTTATCTCTATTCTTAAATCTGTTTTTGATGTGGATAGGCACTCGGTTTGTATTGGGAAATCATTTTCACAACAAAGGGCAGAGCAAGCTGGGGCAGATGAGGATGAAGATCGATCCGCTTGATTTGTTTCATTTAGCTTGTTGTTATCTTGCTCTGTGTGTTGTTTTGTTGCTATACTTCTATTTACTTTAGTTTTTGGGGGCTTTAGTTTTGTAATGTAGACTTCTGTTTAGTCACTGTGAGTCTGTGACTATAAACTCTGTAGTACTTGTTTGCATGCGTTTAATGGATGCATGCACTGTTTTCAAAACCCTGCCGGGTACCGGAAAAATCAGATTTTACCAGGTACCGGATCTGGATCCGGTAGGAAATGGCACAAATACCGGCCTGCTAATGAACCGGGAAAAACCGGTAGAAAACCTGCTAAACGGGAATATTTCGCTATAAACCGGCCGGTTGAAACAGTCACTTCTCACGCTGCACAGAAGAGTGTTAAAATTTTTTTGTAAAAGGGGTGAATCGAACCCCAGGAAAGTTGGATGGGAAGCAATTGCTTTACCCTCTGGGCCTCAAGGCCTTATTTGTCAATGACACTTGTTAAATCTATATATACCAAAACGAAACCAGTACTAACAACTACTAACCGGTATTAACCGGCACAATACCGGTAGAACCGGAAAAATCGCTTACCGCCATCCCATCCGGTTTGATGGCCGGTAGGGTATTAAAAACATTGGATGCATGTGCTCTTTCTTTGGGGTACTTTTATCAAAAAAAAAAAAAAAATATATATATATATATATATATATATATATATATATATAGAAATAAACGTGTTGACCTTTCTTTTTTTTTTTTTTTAGAACTAAAGCGGTGAAAAAAAATAATACGCATCAACGTCAATAATATGCCTTATTACGCGAGCGAATAAAAGAAATTCTGAAATGAGAGTCAAACCTTGAATAATATCCAACATTCCAACGGCTTGATATCTCCTTTCTGTTACATTGCGTGAGCATGCAAAAAAATTTATATAATTTTATATTTTTAATCCATCCAGACTGGAAAATATACAATGCTACAAGAAAATTTCATATAATATATCACTTACTGTAAATTTTAGCAACTTTAATTCTGCGGTCGTACAATCGACTACCGGCAATAAACGTGATACTTAATAATCATACTTCAATAGAAAAGATTTTTCTGACCAGGTGATTTACTTCTCTTGATTAAAAGATTAGGTCAGAAAACAACATTTGTGAAATTGTGGAGAATGAGAAATGGAAAATAAAAGAACTTCACTTTATCGGCAGTCCATTTAAATTAAACTAGCTAGGCAGTAGGCACACTAATTAATTATTGTGTGGGAAAAAAACAAGTACACACGCACATTTATTAATTATAGCTTATATAACTTATTGTGTAGTCTCCCCAAAAGATATTATGAGGAAGCATTCCATTGCGTTGAATTGTAAAAAACACATAGTATAATGACGAAATTACGATTATGGATCTTATAAGTTCCCTTGAATTTTTTTTTTTTATTATTTTTTTTTTGAAAGTGGCTGTCAAAAGTTCCATTTATTTTTGCAGGACTGGATCTCAAATTCTGGATTCTAAAAGATGATATTCTGGTTACTTTCTTTACTCGGGCATAATTGTCAAATCCTAATTATATAAGCACTATTATATGATTATAATTTTTCATTTAGATCACAAAAATAAATAATGGCAAGTTCGGTCCAGACCTGTGTTCTTGTTTCAAGTTGTGGTTATTATATTTGGAATTTTTTTTTCGATGTCAAATTTGGTTAAATTTAGGTAAGAGTTCAGCATGTGTTATTAGTTCGAAAGAAATGAAATTAAATCCTTAAACAATTCCACACAATGCTTTTACGAGTTCCACTCGAGTTAGATTAGCCAGAACAGATAATATCTACCCCTCTTATCACGCAAACAAATAAAAATTCTGATATGAAAGCCAACCTTCCAAACCACGAATATCCAACGGTCTGGTATCTCCGGTTTGGTACTTTGTGGAGACATGCTTAAATACGATGGTATTATTGTAATGCAATGAACTCATCCTAATTCATGAGTTTAAATTTTAATTAAATTAATTGATCATCAGGGCTGGAAAATGTACATTGCAACAACAGAATTTGTAATCACACATAAATTTGAATTTATCAATTTTAACAGCTCGGTAAAGTGTGCCTTTCTTTTAGTACATGTCAAGCTAGCTGGAATATATATAAAATATCATTACTACGGCAGATTGAAAATGTCAAATTATGTTCAAATCAAATAGTCTTGCAATTATATTCAAAGAACTAGAGTGGATAATCGAGCTTCGCTCGATACATGAATTTTTATTGTATTAATATTATAAATGATAGAAAAATACTAATGAAGTAATAAACTTTAATTTAAGCTGAAAGGAAAAATGAGATTGCACATAAACTAAAATTTTAACTGAGCTATTACCAAGGAACAATGAGATGGCACACCATTATGATCATTGGTCAGCAACAAAATATATAATATATAGAGAGAAGGCATGGAAAAAAATATTATCCTCAAAAAATCATGTATGTTTTAAAAGAAAAATACAATATTTTCTAAATATACTGTGTTTTAAAAGGAAATATTTGCAGTTTATATTTGAGGAAAAAATCTAACCCAATAATAAATTATAAATATCAATCGATCAACATCAGCATATCAACATAAAAAAAATAAAAGAGAAAAATATGATTGCAACATGGTATCTTTTAAGAAATGATATTTGGCAACAAAACAAAGCACCATATATATATATGTACTCTTAGTCCAAAATTTATGTTGGACATATTATTTTGAATAAATATCACAATCATATCAATAAGATATGAATATATTAAAATAATATGTCCAACAATATTATCTCAAAAAATGAATTTTGAGTTTTCCAAATATATATCCAACATAATTTACAACATTTTTAGCTTAACTATTACAAATTGACAATGAAAATGAAAATAGGAAGGGGTCAAAAAAATCAGAAACAAAACAATGTATTGTCATATTATTGTCTGCCGGTGAAGCGGGTCAATTTTATGAGGAATAATACCCAGTACACAAATAGTTATAGATTATCATGTTACAAAAATAGAAAAAATGCTCTTTCACAATACTTGGAGTGTCGAACTACATTTAACTAAACAATCCCGACACCCACACATCTTTATTTATAATATTGATGTTTCTGCGCTGCAAAAAAGTCTGCATGTAGACATAATTGTTGTTAGTTTTTCCTTTTTATACTACAACTAATTGGAGTACTGTTTCCGGAATTCCGGTGGGAAACTGATTTGCAGTTTAGGTCGAGTCCTGAACCAATTTTCACGATTTGGCATTTGAGTGCCTACAATTTGTGGTTAAGATTAACCGTTGTTAGAAAAAGTGTGTGGAGCCGTTCTGAGCGGGTCGCTAGCTGAGCTAGCGGGTCGCTGGGTGTCGTTGTCAGAACCGACTCTGTTTGTTCCGATCGATTCCTATATATATCCCTCTGTTATAATCGACCTCTCTATGAGAAATCCTTTGTGTCTGAGTCCAGAAACAGAGAGAGGTTCGTGTTTGAGAGGGAGGAAGCCATCCGAGTGCTTGGGCAATCGGATCACACGCACGAGTGAGATCGGCACTTGGAATCGTGAAAGATAACGTCAAGTCCTAACTTGAAGTTGTGGTGTACCGGTTGCATACAGAGAGAGATAACGCGCTGCAGAATCGAACTCCGAAAAAAATCTAGGCGTTCGATCAACTTTCGCTGCGGCATGTCTAATAGTCTAATATTCTAAGTTATTCTTATATGTTAGATATGCATATAGTTTATACCTAGTTAATTAAAACCTACAACCGTGGACAAGTCTCGCGGAGACCAAGTATTGAGTCCAGTCTAGGGACGTGAGGACATGATCGAAGAGGGGAATGCGCTCGGAAGACGTGCACAGTTTTGATAAGCATGTATACATTGTTATGTTTAAAAAGTAAAAAATTAAGTTATAAAGGCTTAAATAAGTATTAGATATCACCCTTGTAAATGTAATTGAAGAAACATGCATCCGGTCCTTTTTCCCTTAAAAAGAGAGTTGTACATGCCATGTAATTTTTTAAAATTAAGTTTCATGCAATACGAAATTTAAATCTTTAACTGTTTGAATTTAATGTCGTATTTCTGAGGCATTTGGATCATCTATGAATAAAATTAGAATTAGTTATTCAAAGTAAAAAATATTATTCCTTGTTAAGAATATTTTTTTTGGAATTTAAATTGTTATTATTAGCTAGGTGGAATATCCGGATTAAATTTTATTCCTAGAATGTTAGAATTATCTTTTTAATCCGGATTAAAAAGTGGTCCAATAACTTTTTAATCCACATTAAGAACATGATCCAAACATTGTAGGAATAAAAATATCATACAAATGTTGGACCTCTAAAATATAGCACTCTAATTCCAAAAGAATATTCTTGATCATATAGAAATAATATTTTTTTTACAATGAAATAACTAATTTTATTTTTATTTTTAGATAATCTAAACACACCTTCTGAAATTAAGCTACCGGGTCAATTTAGTGCTACTGCCGATTTTTCTATTTTTTCTATTATATATAATATATGGTGGTACCATTCAATGGATTCAACGATTTGAGCCAATAAAAAAACACCTATTAAAATGAAAGCAAAAGCTAAAATATCTGATATTTATTTAATAAAAATAGGGTGACAACTATCCATGAATTGGATTTCATTTGAGATGCTTTCCAGACTAAGTAATTACGTCACTAAATTTAAAGATTTCGTAAGAAAACAAAATTTCTACGGAAAAATGAAAACATAATTGCCTTTCTTCCAAGGACTCTTTAAATTCATCCTAATTCGTAAAACTTCTATTACAAATTTTTGGAGTGTTAACTGGAAAGATGGTCTCTCCTCCTCAACCAGGATACAGTACTTCTGGTCTAGCTCAACGTCGCAATGCACATTCTGGTGGAGCTCAGCCTCCTCCCTTAGCCCATCCACCAGGACGCAATAATACAGATTCTGGTGGAGCTCATCCTAGAAGTACATATTCTGGTCGAGGTCAGTCTCCTTGCATAGACCCTCGACCAGGAGACCATGCAAATTCTAGTGGAGCTGAGCCTTCTCGCGTGGTCCCTCGACCACCTCCTAGTGCAACCTCTCGACCACATCACAGTACATATTCTGGTCGACCTCTTGAGTCTTCTTATAGACCTCCGCCTCCTAGTGTAACCTCTCGACCACATCACAGTACACATTCTGGTCGACCTCTTGAGTCTTCTTATAGACCTCCACCTCCTAGTGTAACCTCTCGACCACATCACAGTACATATTCTGGTCGACCTCTTGAGTCTTCTTATAGACCTCCACCTCCTAGTGTAACCTCTCGACCACATCACAGTACATATTCTGGTCAACCTCTTGAGTCTTCTTATAGACCTCCGCCTCCTAGTGTAACTGTAACCCCTCAACCAGAAGTTATTTCATTTCAAGGTACTTTTCCTATTGGAACTCTGCCTCCTCAATCACAACGGAGTGGGAGTTCTAGGGGAACTCTGCATCTTCGCGGACCATCTCGTTCTCAAGACAGTACGTCTTCTAGTAGGGATCAGCGTAGACCCTCTGGAATACATGATAGTACTTCTTAGTAAAATTTTTCCTCCTCGTGGAGCCTCTCCACAATAAGGCTCATCTCTATCAGAAAACATACTGTCTTGCAAAAGAGATGGTCCACGAAGAGGCTGAGTTCCACTATAGAACTTGCACTGCATTGTGAATTTGTTATTGAGAAGAAGTATATATCTTCTTGAAATGAAAATACTTTTTTTGTATATATTTTTTTTGTTCCCTTTTGTGCAAATTATAATTTTTTGTATATACTGTTTTTGTTCCTTATGTGCAAATTTTGTTTTATATGAATAAAATAATTTAAGGTCCATCCTACACTTTAAAAAAAAAAAAAATGAAATCATGTGCGCTCGGCCCTACTTTATAGTGGAGTTTCCTTGGTGCTTCTTCAATTTATGCAGATTTGAGTACATTTTTAATTTAATAATTTGTTGCTTGTTAAGGGACAAATATGATATGTTTAGACTTTTAGTAGGGAGTGCTTCATTTTTTTTTAAGACGCTACTATGCTGGATTTTATAATGAAGGCAATAATAAATTGATTAACATTCATTTTTTTCATACACCTGTTGTCCAAGTTTAAGAATTTCAAAATCTTTTTGAAACAGAAACATTGCAAATATATTTCAACGGGCAATCAACAAATTAAACCACGTTAATTGGATTTTGTTATAAAATATTTACAGATCTGGCCAGCAAGCAAAACTTTATGATATTGTTCCGTTAGTTAACGTTCTGGCAATTTAAAAACAATTAATAGTGCTGAACAATAAATCTGAGTCTAGAATGCTCCGTATCCTGGTAAATGCATGTAGGAGTATTTTAAATTACACCATCACAAATTTAATTTGGAGCAGTACGTCCTAGTACACCATAATTTCTTACTGAAACTTTGTATTAATTTTGACCATCAGATAAAACACCGGCAAGTAGGAAATATTTCTTTAATTTGCTTTCTAAGAATAGTACCTAAAATTTAGAAAGATACTAGTCAAATACTGTAATGCACAAGGATCATAACGGAACTAGTTTAATATTTATGTCATTTGATTTAGAAAAATCTAATTAATTGACATTGCATAACTATAAAATAAACATGAATAAATTGGTGTAGTGGAGATTTTTATAATTAAATGCGATAAAAGTTTATTTTAATTTACAAAATTTGAAGATATCACAAATTAGAATCGATCCTCCTCATATAAAAATATAATGAAATACCAATTCATATTAGCTGGCCGAGCCAACGAACTGATTTTCTAAGAAATAGATAGAACTTTAAAAAATTAACATTTGCTCGCAGATTTAATATTTAACAGGAAAAGTAGAGAGGATTTTTTTTTTTTTTTCTGGTGGCATAATACCAATTCAATATTAATTTACTTGATCTAATTTTACCATTCTTGATCTCAATATTTGAGGATATACCTTGACAGTTTGGTTGTTAAATCATTTACCGATCGATATACACCCACCAAAATTAATTCTCCAACATCCTGATATATTTACCAATTGAACATGATTTAGGAAATCAATTTTGATATATATATAATATATCAAAATTTGTTAGAAATTTAAAGTTTCATCATTTTGAGTATTTTATGCAATATTGTATCCCTGAATGAATAAAGGATGCATGCATACTGATAAATTTTAATACAATTACTGGCAGAGGCATATAACAGACCGTGGGAGGGGCAAAAACACGTCTAAAACAGAAAACATTAAGTTTTCTTTTGAAGAACAACAAAGGACACATGCAACAACAGAAGAAAATACGACTACTCGGCTGGAGTTTCCACAATACGTCGAGTACCCGGTACAATATAAAACAATATGCCTTCTCAATTCTAATGAAGAATCATAGAGGACAAACCTCCCTACAGCACAAGAAGGTACATCTACAACTTCTTCATTACTTGGAGGACACCGTGCAGCACAAAACAATACATCTCCTCTTGCAGCACCTCGATCGTACGGCACACCATAAAACACAGGATAGTATGTCTAGAGCTTCTATATTAGATCGAGGACCCGGTGCAGCACAAAACAATACTTCTATATCTAGAAAAATGCATCAATAATCGATAATTTTTCTCACAAATTCCTATACAAGAAAGCATTAACTCTTCTCGTAAAATTGCTATGTAATCAGATGATTCTCTTGCCATCTATTCTTTATAAAGAGCATGTTTCTGGTATGGCTTTGTTTGTCATACAATGTTATTGTATTGAATGATATGTATATTATATATAGAAGCTTTGATTATGTGGTTGACTTTAAATTTATAAAATTTGATTATTTTCATGTTGCGCGTCATGTTTATTTTAAGCAAATTTACTTAAGTGAATCGAATGAAACAATCATTTGTTAATTAGGGTACCAAACTATAATTAATGGGATCGAATAACGACATTTATTATTTTGATATATTATTTTGGTTTGGTATTTACTAACTGAATCAACTGGTGTTTCTTGTCATATCAAAGAAACAATTTTGTATCATTCAAATGTTTCATGATTTTTCTCTTAATGATGCAGTAAAAGTGCAGCTGACCTTGCTACATGCTATACATAGGCTCTCATCAATCTCAGACTACTTATTCTTTGTCCAAGAAGTGCTTCTTCCAGAGCCTTTACATGTTTTGTTACTACAAAATTACCAATTGAGAAAGCCCAAACAAAATCAAATGGTTTCAGAGAAGTTACACTATTAAAGATGGATGAATTCCACTATTATAAGTTTAATGTAGAAGCTAAAGTACAAGTGTTCTTATGTTAGAAGAACCTTCTTGGCCAGGGGCGGATCCATGTAGTGGAGTGCCTTGGCAAGTGCCTGGGCTGAAATATTAAAAATTTCAGCCTAGTATATGAAGTTTTTAGGCTGTGCCCGGGCTAAAATAAAACTTGTGCCTGGGTATATTACGATACTTGGGTGTGCCTGTGCCTGTGCCTGATACACATTTAACATTTTCTTCCCTCTGCTCTTGGTTCGGACTGCAAGTAGATACATAATCCGTTAATTATTTGCCTCTGCATCCGAAAGGTTTCAATTGGCAGAAATTAGGTTTTTCTATTATGTCGCTGATTCGTGCCCACCAGTCCACCACATCACTCTGTGACTCCATAGAAAATCGTCTCCTGTGCTCTCCATCTCTGAAAATTGCTGATCCATCCTTCACTGTTGCACATGCCACGTTGTTGCCCTCTTCAGTCTGTACAAAGTTGCGCCTCTTTCTCTTTTAATCCATTTTTATTACAAAAAATTCAATATGGAGTATAGAAATATTTTTAATCCTTGCAAACTACTGCTCCTTTCAAAATGCAAATTAAATATTACTCCTCTATCCTTGTAAACCATGCGCCTCTTTTGGTTAATTTTTTTTATTCAATTTCAATCTGTCATGTATTATAGGCTAAATACTCCTCATTTGTGTTATCATTGTTTAATTGAAGGTTATTAAAGTTTAAACGAAGGTTTTCCCATCGAGTAATTTATTTTAAATTTATTATTTTATATATGAAGAGGTTTTTCCAAAAAACAACTTCATTATCAATTGGAACTCAAGAGCAAGAATCAAATCGGAAGCTAACACAGCGAGTGTTGAAAAGAGCATTTTCAGCCATGAGACTTATTAAAACTCGTTTGAGAAGCTGAATGGGAGATGATTTTTTGAATGATAATTTGGTTACCTACATAGAAAGAAATGTATTCAAAAAGTTTCAAGGGAAGCAATTATGCAACGATTTCAAACTATGAAGTCACGCAAATGACTGTTACCTCCATTAGAAAATTAGAATTAAATTTTTTTTTAATACTTTTTGGTGATTGATAGAGAACTAAAGATCATGAAAAGTGATTCAGTTTATGAAAAGATGATGTATTTTGTAATATTTCAATTATATACGTTTAGAATAACTTTTTTTAATTATTATTTACTTTATTTTTATTTTTTTAAAAAATTTTGTTATATTATAATTGTGCCTAGGCTAAACAAATTTCCTGGATCCGCCACTGTTCTTGGCCATGGCTTGATGCAGGGGCCATGTCAGCAGCCTCACTGCATGCTTCCACGGTAGCACCTACAAACCTGGTTCTAAGCTTACCCAATTTCTGGCCTTCAAATCTGAATAATAAAAAGAGTAATTAAGGTTCTATTCTGCATAAAAGATTAACAACTTTTAACATAAGGAAAAAAAATTAGCTGCGTACCTCGCTTGTTTAGTTTTTGTACCACTGACTGCAGCTGCACAGAATCCTGACAAAAAACATATAGTCAAAATCCCAAAATTACGATCAAGTACGAAAATCAATCAATAATTCGTACCAATCTAAACTATCCATTGGTGGATGATATACAATGTTCATAACAATAATTTGGACAGTATATGAAAGTTGGTATAATATATGCTGCCAATAATCGGTAGGAATGCACATATGGGTAACACCTTAACAGACTAACAGTACCGGCATATATGGCTGTAAAACAGTAAACAGAAGAATGAAAAAATAAATTCAAGTGAAATAGTAAATATCAATATCAAACAAATCTTCTGAACATCATATATAAGTCTAATTACTCACAAAAAGTTTCAAACAGATGCTTAGCTAAGCTTTAAATATGAATATTATACAAAATATTATACAAAAATTACCTTGTAGCAACTCCACCTTTTTTTTTTCATTGTAATTGGAGCACTACGTTGTGTGCTCTTCATGACACAGGGTTTATTGCCATTTAACTATTAAAAAAAGGCATATATAGGTTAGATATTGACAACTGAAATCACAAATTGAGATGACTTCTGCAACAATAGTTGTAGGCTTCAAAATTCGTTCACAAAAGGCAGCCAGGTCAACCTAACTCACTGAAATAGGACTATTCAGCCTTCTAGACAGATTGATGGGTAAAAATGGCTGAGATTTCTAAACTGCTGATGGCTTGGATCAGTCAGGTCAGATCAAGGTCAGCAAGGTGCAACACAACATGACCACTTAGCAATTAATGTTAAAATATTTATGGAAAAAAGCCCACAATTCATAATTATCCACTCATAACAACTATCAACCGAAGGAAAACAAAGGTCAGTCAAACTACAAAAGGCATACAGATTAGTTTTTAATTTAGTAGTTTCAGGCAGCCCAACAGTTTCAGGTCAACCTCACAGGTTAACATGTTGGTCCTACATCGTCTTTTAATGCAAAGACAGATACAGCATGCTGAGACTGATATTTAGGATATATTGACTTGACTACAGTGGCCATCTGCTGAAACTGTTCTGAATTTTTTATAGCAAAAAAAATTGCAGGCATGCATCAATCGATGAACAATTAGATTTTCATATTGCAAATACGGCACAGAACTTATATAGACTATAGATAATATATCTGCAATTTAATTTTGATTTTGATAGAACTACTTTTTGGCTGTCATAGTTGTGAATAAGTTTGTTTGTCAATAACCTTTTGAAGTACTTAAAATGAACTTATGGGCCACCAACTACAATTCACTGACCAACATGGTTTATCCAACATCACCAGGGTATGCTATTCTTTCCAAGTATGCTCAAGGAACTGTTTAAATTAGAAGCTACATAAATGTGTACCAGGTCATCTAAGTTCATGTCAGTGCCTTTGACCTTGACAATGATCTTCCAATTTTTCCTCCTGGAACCAATATGACTCTCAAACCTAGCTGGGGTAAGCTTTGTACCATTGCACAGAATTCTGAGATATAACATAAAATTCAAATTCAAATGGTGTAACTGAAGCAGTCTTCATCTTTCCTTTTGCCATGCTAGCAGAAGTATTTAATGTTTTTAAGTTCCTTCAAAAAGGATAAAAAAAAAATATATTGATATAAACAGAGGATTACTATTTCAAATCAGTACAAATCCACCAATGCCCGTTTTTTCTATGTTATCCAAAACATGCACCTCACTAAACTTGATAAAAATGCCTGTATACTGCCAGTATTAACCATGACAACCAGCCTGATATTAATATATACTGCCTGAAACAAAATAACACAGTAATTACACAAAGAAAAGATGAGGAACCTCTTCTGTGTGAGGTTTGATGCACTCTGGCTGAAATCGAGGGTCTTCCCCAGCCAACAAACCCATTGGCATCTGAAAAATAAAAGAATGCATTATGTTTAAAAAAAAAAAAGGAAAAAACAGAATAGCTTAAAGTATAGGAATAACAGATATGCACTCAAAAGCACATATCTTGATCAATTTGATCACAAATTAATTTTGCACAAAAAAATCCAATGCCTTCAAAAGGAATTGAGATGGCCAAACTTACCTCGTAGACTCATATTTCAGCACCATACTGGACACATAAAGTTTTGGAGCACTCATTCAATGCGGCCGGGGGATTTGTTAATCCCTTTCTTCTCTAATTTATTTTTTCACACATTTTTGAGACGGTAAAAGATGAACCAAAAGATGGCTACCCTAGGGCTTTATATAGTAGTTATATCACTGCCTAGGAGAATGACCGAACCCTAAGTTTTGACGGCTGAAGAAAGAAAAACATACCCTTAGACAAATTACAAAAGATCCTTTCCTAGAGTGTAATTTTAAGGGCTGAAGTAAAATGAATTTAATCATTATGGCTCTAAATGATTAGTCTAGGTGCACTTACACAATTCCAGAAGGACAGACCAAATCAACCAAACATTACCTGTGGACAGCTCTAAACAACTGGCGGAAATAGTCTATCCAAAACCCTAGCTAGTTTGGATGGTTCAGATTAATTACTCCCAAATTGATAAGGCTAAAAATTGTTTATTTCCAAAGTATAAAAACGGAATATTTAATTAACAAAAAAGGAACATTAATTTTCACCATGATCCATGAGAAATTCATTTGGAAAGTAGTAAATCTGCACCCTCTCCTTTCTTCTGAGAATGATAATTCCAAATTAGCCAATGAATCTATGACTTAAAAGTTAAGATTAATTCATACTTTCCAAACATAATTATCTTTTATTCCTGCCTTTTCTTGGCAAAGGTACACCCTTGAGTTCAAGGAAAGGGACGTGAGCTAAAAATATTTTAAAGAATGACAAAGGGAGGAGGTATTTGATTTCAATTCACCAATTTAGGTGATTGACAAGCACATCTGGCAACTCAGTGGCTGCTAGCAAAAGATTGGACAAACAGATTAATCTAAAGGTTGAATCATAAGGAGGACATTGGATCTGTCGGCAACCAGGTTTGGAATGGAGATGGACAACATATTTATTTATTTTTTAATTATTATCATTTTCTTTTCGAACACTGTCAAAATAAATGCTGAATTGACATTCATAGTCATACCCTTGAATTTTCTTTTGATTTAATTTAAGTAATTTAATTATAGTATTCCCACTAACTTTTCTGCAAGCTCTATAGTGATCTAATTATCTACGGTATCACTCAGGTTATGTACTGGCCCAATTGGTGCAATAGTCTCTAAAAAATGTTTATGGTTACTGCTACAAAAAAAATAAAAATACATACTGGAAAAAAAAAAATCATATCTATTTGTATATCTAAAAGTACCTGATAGTGATCAGATTCCACTTTACAAATTTTAAACAAAAACCACTAAAATTGACTCAGCCATAATGAACTAAGATAATGCAACAAGAAGATAAAAGACTCCCAATAAAATAGGATCAAAATGTATGATAAAAACCCTCAATTTAAGGCACATATACTATCCCCAATTCAAATAAAACCCAAACTTAATACAAAACTGTATGTATCACAAACTCAATCAGAGCAGGGGCTACCATTAATAGAGCCGAATGTAGGGTTCAAAATGTCAATTACACAACCAGCTCAAAAAAAATTATTTTTGACCCACCTCCTTATAAAGGTACATAGAATTAAGTCAATTAACGAGTAAATGTTCAGTGAATTAGAGCTACATGTCCCAGGAATAGAGAAATTTACCTTTCTGGTATTTCCCTCTTTTCCTTAATTTTTAGGCAAGGGCTCTGCGGTTGTATCAACTGTACATTTACAAGAAGAACATCTCATTAGTCCTTGATAATGGCATATACTGAAATGAGAAACATAATTCTAATATTATTGTAGAAACACATCATCTTTGGTACCAGCACTATGTACAAAATAGATGTAATTCCGATAATACATAATTAAAAGGTTTCCCTAAAAAGTAAAATGCAAATGGCAAGTTTTCAGTAGATTTTGTTCATAATTAAAGTGGAATATTACTGGAAAGTGAAGTCGCAGAAGCTCTGAACTAATACTGCTCTGGGGAGCGAGTGAGAGAGAGAGAGAGAGAGAGAGGTTCTCCGCTTTGGGTAGAGACGCCTGCAGGCGGAGAGACTAGAGAGAGAGACAGAGAGAATAGGTTCATATCGGCTCGACGGCTCATATCGGCTCAATTCGCGAGATAAAACATTCTTTCTTTTTGAAAAGAAAAAGACACACAGATTGTCTAGTTTGGACAATATTGTGTAAAAGTATAAAAATATGTATCACAGATTAAAAGATGGCAATATACTAAAACTATCATAATTTTATGGCTAAATTGTTTTGCTGTGTGCTTTTTTCTTTTTTTTTTTTGCTTCCTTTTGTTTAATACTCTCGCTTAAAAAACGGTATCTATTTTTTTTCAACATACACATCGTGAAGGTATTGTAGACAGACCCTTTGGAATTTTGTCCTTAACAATTCAAATTGTCAGTTATTCAGTAACTCTATGTCAAACTATCCAGTCATCCACATTGAGCGCATGTGGAAGTTCAGAAGTCATACTCACACATCACACAGTCACATAGAACCAATTCAATTTTACTCTCGCTTTGATAGACGGAAGTCTGAACTCTCATTTTACTGATGTTTGTAGAAGCTGTGCACTCATTTAGGCTAAAATTTATAGTTGACCATTAAAAATGTGGACTCTTTTTGTCTTAATTTATATAAAATATTACCAATTTAAGTTATGTAAGAAATTTTTTTTATTTGCAATACTGAGCACTTGTTCAAGTGGGCTCAGAGAGCATTATTGTTCAGTTCACTGAAGAAAATTAAGAACTCAGAAGTATCATTTCGTTATGTGCCCATTAAGTACCAAATGTTTACACAAGACGACTACATCTCTATGTTCTCTGGAAAACTTTTCCTATTTATTTCCATGCTGAAATCTTGTTCAAGCCTATACCAAATGCAAAGCTAGCCAGCTATACCAAAAAATATTACAAAATATGACCAAAATACCCCTTATGCTACCTTAGGTAATACAGTTTCCGAACAAAAGAAAATAGAGCAAATGATAAATATATACGTCTATTCTTTTCCTTAAAAATATAAAGAAAAATAAAATGAATAAATAGCTAACATAAACATCCATCCAATCCTGTTCCAAATTTATCAGAATAACTACTAGGTGTTACTGAACTACTGAAGAAGCCTTCATCTTCCATTTTGCTTTGCATGTGGGGTTGAAGCATTTAATGCTTTTTCTCTTGGAATTCTGGTGGTGGCTCTTTGCCACACTCTTCGCCGGTGAGTCAATTTTAGCTGCTGAAATTAGCTGGTTAGTTTATTAAAAAAAAAAAAATCTGTGTGAAATTGCAGATAAAATAAAAATGGGGAAGAAGAAAGTAAAATTCAGTAAATCTGATACCTTTTACTATTTTTTGAACTTTTCTTTACCTAATAATTGGATTCGCGAATTGGCATACTTCCTCACGTTGATGCTTGGCGAGATAACTCACCTCGGGGGTGTTATCTATTTGCTGCATTGAGAAATTCACAAGAGATTAAAACATTGATAATAGTAAATTAACAGATATCAAAAACTAAAACAAAGGACTATAATATCAGATTAGAACCATACTAGCAATGACTTTTTTTGCACTGCTAATATAATACCAAAAAGATAAAAGAACAGGCAAATCAAAACCTGAGCATCTAACATGGCATCAGCAAGAGCTCTGTAGTTTTCAAATTTTCATCCTCAATCAACTCTTGCCATCTGAGTAACAAAAAAAATATATTGATTAGATTCAGGAAAATGATAAGCTAAGTAATAGAAATTACGGACATGCAATCAAAATATCCTATCTTGATCAATTTTGTCGCATCTTAAGTTTGCGGCTTTGCGCTATAAGCCCACTACCTTTTAAAAAAATTACTGGCCAAAACTTACCTCTCAGTCTCAGATTTCATCACCGCAGTTGGTGCCTCTAATTTTTTAATACTCATGCGTGGCTGCGCATTTGTTAATCCCTTGCTTCACAAACCTTTTTCAAGTTTTTCTGATTTAGAAAAGATGAACCAAAAGATGGCTGCTCTGGGGTTTCTTTATAGTACTCACTGCCTAAAAGACAACCTAACCCTAATTTTTGACGGCCCTAAAGGAACACAAACAAAATATATATCCTCAAACAAATGACAAAAAAACACCCTAACCAAAACCTAATTTTGATGGCTCAGATCAAATCAACTCAATCACAATGGCTATAAGAAACTTTGTAGGTACAATTTTAAAATTCTAGCGTCAGCTTAAACCAAATTAACATTATCTGGGGGCAGCTCAAAACAATGGGTGAAAGTAGCAGATTCAAAACCCTAACTAATTTGGATGGTTCAGATTAATTATTTTCAAATTTCTGTGGCCCCAAAACTTTTTATTTCCAAAGTATCACAAGATATCCAAAATAGGAGATTAATTTTCACGATGGGGAAATCTTTACTTGGAAAATAGTAAATCTGCATTATTTCTTGCTTCTGAGTACAATAAATCCATATTAATCAATGAATTTATCGGTTTCAAAATTAGTATCACTTTATATTTCCCAAATATACTAATCTTTTTTACCCATGTTTGCTTGGCTGCATTACACCTTTCCAATTTGGGTGTGAACACAAAAATATTTTATGGGGAGCATCAATTTTTTTTTTCCTTCAACACCATGAAATTATCGACTGTCCCCAATAAACTAAAAATTTTTCCTAAGAAAAACAATGTATGATTGCAAAAAAAAAAAAACCAATAATAAAGAAAATAAATATAAAAATAATTGTAGGGTGATGGTGGCTTCTCGTCATGCAATAGTACGACAAAGTGATATTTCAAAAGAAACCTGTCAAGTAATCATAGAACTTCCAAATAGTGAACGAGAAAAGAATTATAGCTCTTTTTTTTGTTTTTGCGAATTCAAATGAGTTTGTTCAACCTTCCAAGAAATATTTTTTTAAAATTAAATTATATAAAAACCAAATATGTTTTCTTCCTGAGAAAAAGTGCATATTTGCTTGCCTTGTTACAATAAACTTTCACTGAATTAATTTCACCTACAAAATTCAAATTCACAGAAAAGTATTTTCTAGATATCACTTAATCCATAACAGTCTTGCAAACAATTGGTTCGAAAATACCATTAGAATATGATTTACAAAAAGCTGGTCAGCCTACCCTTTTTAACATCTAGTGCCAATGTATAGATATCAAAATCAAGAGAGGATTAACCTTCCAAAGCTCCCATTCAATTCCACCAGCAATTGATTCCTTGAGCACCATTTCATCTCCGGAGAATTTGGCATTTTCTAAAAACACGATCCCTGATTTCCTCACATCTGATTGAAGTTCCAAATGTAAATAACCAACTCCACTAATCCCCAAATTAAACCCATACGACTCTATGACATCAATTTGGGTCTAAATAGAACATAACCTGTAACAACCGTAGAGCTTACTGTTCTAGCTCTTGGTACAATGAGTGAACTGAATCATAACTTTATGGTCTCGAGAGAGAAAAATAGGGAACTAGGGTTTAAGGGGATCAACTTTAGCTTCGGGTTGTGGGGAAAAGAAAAGGTGGTGGAGGTGTCGAGATGTTTCGTCGGAGAACGGTGATGAACATGGCCTCTGTTGACTGACCGGAAGAGCTGGCCTTTTTTAATTTTCCAGTTCGCAACTCTTCTATTACCGAAAAAATTATAAATAACTTTAATTAATTAAGAAATTATAAAATAATCCGTTTTTAATGAAAATTTTAAAACTGACTGCGCAGTTTCGGAATCTGATTCCGAAACTAATTCTGCTGAAACTAGCTAGTTTCGGAATCTGAATTTGAGATTCCGAAACTAAACCTACCGACTTTTTTGAGAGAAAAAATATTTTTAAATTTTTTTAATTAGTTTCGGAATCTCAGATTCCGAAACTAGCTAGTTTCAGAATTTGAGATTCCGAAACTAAACCTACCGACATTTCAGCCACTTTTTTGAGCGAAATTTAATTTTTAAATTTTTTTAATTAATTAAAGAGAGAGAGAATTAAAGAGAGGAAAGAGAAATTATTATATTAATGAAATATGTGTTTTTTTTTTATATTATTAAGTTATTGAGTTTGATAAATGTATATATATGATAATTTATGTTCTATTATTATTAGTTTTTATATTTTTTATAAGTATTATTTAAATTTAATGAAATATGTTTTTGTTGTCCATGTATTTTGTTGTGCATTTACTTATAAAAATTTATTTAAGAATTTATTTAATAATAGTTGTTTTAATAAATATTTTTTGTTATTATTTTCAAATTTTCTAAAAATATTATAGTAAAAATAGTAAAATAAAAGTAATAAAGTAGTGTAATACGGTAAAAAAACGTTTTTCTAATATTTGTGCGGGAAACTAGCTTGTTTCGGAATTTGAGATTCCGAAACTAGCTAGTTTCCCGCTCGTTATTCCATTTTGTCAGAATTTCACTATTTAATCAACGTAGATACTTTTTCAGCGCAATTTAATTTCAGTGTAATACGTTTCATATTTTTTCAGCGCAATTTAATTTTTTCAATGTAGATACTTAGTTAAGTCTAGAAACTAGTTTAGATATGATTAGAAGTAAAATGTATGTTCTAGAGTTTTCTTTGTAACCGACCATAACTAGTATAAATAGTTGTCATGTCATGTATATTGTTCATAGGTGTACCAATGAGAATAAGCACCAAGTAATAAAAGGAAGTTAGAGTGAAAACAATCCTCTCAGTTAATCCCATAGCTTCAGATCAATACGAGATAATACTCAACATAACACTTTTTATTGCCCTAGAGAGGAATGACAAGAGGTTCATGCTATATCCAGACAGGAAAAAGGATGCAAACACCCCTGTTAACTATAATGAAAGTAACTTGATTTACTACATTTCTCTTTTTTTTATGTGATGTTTAGGTTTGAAAAGTTTCAAAGTAGATTTTGGAGGTTCAGACAGCGTTTTTTGGTCCCGAAAATGGTCGTTACAGAGTAAACCCCGGTAAACCTTGTAGATCTCGTCGCAAGCTTTCCGGAAAGTGGTCATATGCCCAAAACGGACGTTCCTATCAAAAGTTAAGCCTCATTGAAGTTATAGTGTTCCAAAACATCGATTTTTTAAGTGTTTTCTTTCATTGTAAGCAGCCTAAGTTGAAGGGACACAATTGAGATTCCGAAACTAGCTAGATTCTCGCTCAAACGTCAGAAAACTTAATATTTTACCCTATTTTATTACTATACTTTACTTTTATTATACTTTACCATATAACACTACTTTATTACTTTTATTTTACTACTTTTACTATAATATTTTTAGAAAATTTGAAAATAATAACATAAATTATTTATTAAAACAACTATTATTAAATTTTCAAAAGTTAGGTGAAATTTAAAAAAGTTAAATTGAAAAAATATGGAACGCCTAGTTTCGGAATTTGAGATTCCGAAACTAATTAAAAAAATTTAAAAAATATTTTTTCTCTCAAAAAAGTCGGTAGGTTTAGTTTCGGAATCTCAAATTCCGAAACTAGCTAGTTTCGGAATCCCAGATTCCGAAACTGCGCAGTCAGTTTTAAAATTTTCATTAAAAACGGATTATTTTATAATTTCTTAATTAATTAAAGTTATTTATAATTTTTTCGGTTTCTATTATCCGTGCGGAGTGGAGAATTATGAGATCCACCAGTCTCACATCTGGGCCTAACTTCAGCCAGTTTAAAGCCCATATCCGAATTTTCTACCAGGTCAAAATCGGAGGGTGACATTGTCAAAAATTCAAAATCGGACCCTAAATGTACTTTATTATGAATATATATAACGAAATGAATTGGCTATAGAAAAATTTTAAAGTAGAAAATTAATTAATTCCCTAACAAAAACGAAGTTAAACTTAATAATTAATAATTTAGTGCTTGTTTTGTGCTTAACGTGTAGATATTCTCAAGTGAATTATTAGTCTTCGCCTTATGCTTTTAGGGGTGTGGCATAAGTAAGATTCAAATCTTCAATTACTAACATGCTAATCTAATATTTCATTATTTCCAAATTAAGTTTGAATTTAGTGAGATGAATTAGTACTAACTAGACTAACCCGCTACCTCAATGCTTTGGTGAGTTATTAACTTATTACTGCTACCACTATGAGTGTGTTTGGAATATCCTTGAACAAAGCATGTGAAGAGCTAGCTAGTTCACGAACTATTTTAGTTCTAAAATTTTTAGAAATAAGAACTAGCTAGATTTATTCGTCCAAAGAACAACTAGTTATTGCATGTTTGGATGTTCATGAGCAAACTAGCGCACATGGTGTCAAACCCACCCTAAATTTTTATCTTTTGTCGAGAAAATTTGAGAATTTTTTTCATTTAAAAAATTTAAAATTTTAAAGAATTAAATTCAAATTTAAATTTTTAAGTTTTGAATTTAAAATTTTACAATTTTAAATTATTTTGGAATTTAAAAATTTAAATATTTAGAATTTCAAAATATGAAATTTTGGAAATTTGAACTATTATAATTTAAAATTTTTTAATTGAAAATTTTAAAATCTTTTAGACTAAAAAAAATCTTGTGAGTAAATGCACTAATTTGATTACCAATTAAGGTCAACCTATCAGAACATGCATGGCATATTGACAAACTACACAGCATTTTTCTAACTTTAAACTTTGCTAATTTTAACCCTCAGTTTCAATAACTTATGTCATGTCAAACGTAAATTGCACACTTGGGTTTGTGCTCATTATAGATATGGAGCATATGGTCCATTTTGCGATCCTTCATTCTCGCAAGGCTTTCAAATGAACCGAAGCTAAAATTGAACGTACTACCCTTCACTGTCAAATCAAATTGTAGAATTTGAATTATTCCAAATGGGGAGGTTTGACACTTTCTTAGCATGGAGCTTTCTCAGTATGCCAACTCATTGTTAGCTATATATTAATTCACGATTTGTGTAACTTCGTCTAGTCTTGTTGTTTAATATTTATTATTTTTTGTTTTTATATATTTTTTGTTATTTTATATTTTATTTTAAATTACTTTACGAAGCTCCACTTCATCAACTGTAATATATTATGATATATAAGAAATGTAGCATGGATTAAATACATAATGTAAAAATTCATCTGCTAGCTTCGTTAAACTTAAATCTATGTATAATTACTCTTGATATATATTTAATTTTATGGGTTCACACTCAATAAATGTCAATCATGTACTTATGTCAAGTCTATTTTGACAAGTGATCCTTACAAATTTAATTTTTTTTTTAAAAAAAAAACACACACACACACACAATATTTTTTGTGAGATTTAAATCCGTGAAATTTCCTCGCTTAAGAGTTATTGTGAAAATCCAGCATGCAAATGGTGCCTTTTGCGATCCTTCATACTCATAAGGCTTCAAAATGAACAAAGCATATAGCGAGACACTTACCTTTACTTGGATTTTAACCAAAAAAGAAAAAAATGAAGTAGTACCGCGCGTTGAACTTAGCAATGTCCAAAAAGGACAGATTGTTGACATTCTTTAATATGTCACTTTCTTAATATATCACTTGAAAGTAATTATACCCAAGGTTTTGCTCTCTCGGTATGTGAACTTTCCTTTTCAACCAACCACTTCAACTCGGTCTAATTTCTTTTAGGCCCTGATCACAATCTTTTTTTTTTAACGTAGGATTTCAATTCATTTCATTTCATTGGAATATTCTTGATCACAATGAACGGATTTGGTGTCATTTGGTTGGAATTCCTATGTAATTAGGTCTAACGAAATCATATGAAATCTTACGAAATCAATTCAAATGAAATGAAATCCCGAGTAAAAATCATTGTGATCAGGGCCTTAGTCTGATCATAATGTTCTATTTTTCTTTCCCCCGTCCCTTTTTTCCTTTATTTTTTTCTTCTTTCCTTTTTGGATGCACATACCCTGCTAACAAAATCGTTTGGAACATATATTCTTTTTACTATGTCGATAGCATGCATGAATATATAATATGCTAGAATGAAATTAAATTTACGACATAACTGTAGATGTACGAACTCCATACAAACTTAAATATAGACAAAATATGCACTCAATACAAATAAAATGTATTATTTAACATATAATAATATTAAATTGTTAATTATATATGGCGAATTAATGGTTATTGTGCTTTATAAAGCACCGATTGACTGGTTCTTGGTCTCCTAGCTCGAACTTTGAATTTCAGACAGTCGACCCAAACATTTCCATTGTGTTCTTAATATGAAAATCTCATTAAAATCAAATTTTATACTTTTTCGATCTTTTTTAATCTTTCCTATGATTTTTTAAAATTTATAAAATATAGTCAAAAAAATATATAGATAATTTGACTTCCAACGAAATTTCTATATGAAAAAAAATAATATTAATCATTTGGAATTCGAAAATAGGGATAAGAAATATCAGGTGGCAAGTAGAGTACTAGAATGTTCTCAAATCTCAGTCCTAACTGCATGCCCGTTTATAGTAAGAAAAATCAAAGCCCATATATATGTGCAAAATCACTTCGTTTCCTGCTGCCAAGAGAAAATTTTCCCCAGTTGTGCATGCAATTAGGTATATATTCCCCCATATACAGCCACAAAAGAACAATTAATTCAACTAGAGCTATTAAATATTTATAGCCAAAAAATCACTATGTCCATGTCAAGAACAAAAATTCCCCCAGAAGTGCATCCTATTATGTGTATATTCCCCCATATATAGCCACAAACGAACTATTCAACTAGAATTGTTAAAATATATAAATTATTACCCATAAATTCAACTCTAATGTTATAAGTAATTGTTAGTTTTAATGAATTAAAATTAATGCTAATTCGAGCAAACGATTGCGCCAACAACTATAAGAGACAAGGTAATTAATTAGGATTAAAACTCGGATCCTTGTTAATTTCACAAATAATTTATCACCGCAATTATCTTTTTGTTAAATTATTAAACTTAATTTATTAATTGATAAATTATTTAAATTTTAGATATCGATATATCTTTGTGAGAGAAACAAAATTAACTTTCATAAATCCACACCGAAGTGTAGGTGGATGTCAATTAATTGTTTTCTTCAGACGAGAGATGAGGATTAAAGTTTCGACTTAACTATTAATATCTTGCCCAAGTCAGTAATCGGTTTGTCATACGTAGAAAATATACATGGTCGTAGCTAAACTGTATCACCACATATTATATACATCGGTACAATAATAAATTAATTTCACATTTACACATCATTCTGCTTATTTGTTGAAATAAGCTAGTAATGTCAGAATATTGACATACCTTATTTGTTGTATCGGTATACCGACACAACATATTCGTTTTTGTTAAGAACTAGATTTTGGTAATATCTTATGTTTCCTTTTTTCTTAGAGATTCAGTTTTTGTTTATAGCTGCGTTTTTATTTCTTGTTTATGAGGCAATTGGAAAATTAGAAACCAATTGTTATTTTAGTAATGATTGTATAGGATATTTATTTATTTATTACCATGTATTAGTTGTAAGAATAGTATAATAGTAATGAGAAAAACAGAAAATGGTGTAGCAAGATTTACACACCACAAAAAACGTTCTCCTTTGTCGCTTCATTTTTCATTTGTGCTTGTTGTTACTCGATTCTGGTTGAGGTTTTTCCAACATTATTTTTTTATTTTTTTATTTTTTTTTAAATATACATATAGCCTCCCAGCGCAGTACTAGCACATCGATTTATTCTTACTACACAAAGTTGAATCAACCATGCAGATGCAGGAAAGCAAAACCGACTCCTTGCTTGCGCTCCATACCGAATATATCACCATGGTGGCACTATCCTATTTTCTTCTGCTACTCGCCATGCCGTCCAGAACAAAAGCTGTTGAATCTTCAAACATCGTTCTGCTCGGGTGCCAAGAAACCTGTGGAAATATTAGCATCCCTTACCCTTTTGGCATAGGTCCAGAATGCTTCATGGAAGGTTTCGAACTCACTTGCAACCAAACTGATAATGGTACATTTATTCCTTACCTGGCCACAACTGATATCTCAATTCTCAATTCGGAGTATAAACCTCTTGTTAAGCCAGGCAACTAGTGACACCACTATATCTTCCCAATGTTACAACAGCACGACCAACAAAGACAATGAAACAGATTGGTATTGGGACCTGTCTGCGCTTCCCTTTTGGTTTAGCCACGAGAAAAATAAATTCCTGGTCATTGGTTGCGATACACTTGCATATGTCAATTTTACCAACGAACAAAATTCCTATTTGGGTGGGTGTGTTTCAGGGTGTGGTAGCCAAGAGAGCCTGACCAATGGGTCCTGCTCTGGAATTGGCTGTTGTGAGACGGGTATTTCGAAAGGAATTGACTATATTGAGTTTTGGTTTGATGATAACTTTAACAGTTCCGAGGTGCATAACTTTAGTCGCTGTGGCTATGCTTTATTGATGGGGGATGATAACTTTGTGTTTGACACCCGTTACATCACCACAGACGCTATAAATTACCAAGAAATAGTACTTGTACTTGATTGGGCCATAGGAGACACCACATGTGATGTTGCACAGACTAACAAGTCCTCGTATGCATGCAAAAGCATTCACAGTATATGTTTTAACGCAAGCTTTCCCGGTTATGGTTATATCTGCAACTGTTCAGATGGTTATCAAGGCAATCCTTACCTTCAAGATGGCTGCCAAGGTCTCTCTCTCTCTCTCTGATTTAATTGCCTCCTGAATTTGAATTTGAATTATATGTAGACAGCTTAGACAATCCAGCATACATATATTTGTAGATATTGATGAATGTGCCGGTCAAAATCCATGCTCCGCGCCAGGCAAGTGTCACAATACCCAAGGAGGTTATCACTGCTCTTGTCCTTTCGGCTGGCGCAAAAAACCTAACAATACATGCGAACTCAACTTGGCACTTGTTTTAGGTATACATTCAAGACGTTTTTAATGTTGCAAGAGTTATGATTTAGAGAGCTCAAATTGCATCAGAATTATAATTAATATGGACACAAAACAATTAATTACATAAAACTTGAATTAGATGACCTGAGTGTGGCATGCAGTCTGATTTATTTATTTGTTATTTATAATAATTATGGCATGGAATATTATATATGCATAAGAAAATAAAAAAAAGTTTGCTTAAGTTAAAATGTTCCGTTGCATATTAATTAGCCGGGGTTGGCGACATGTTTATTAAATTTATTTCAATATAAATTCTGGAGTACATCTAACATTCATAATATATTAATTCGATATAATTAAAGATATTGTTTAAAACAGAGTTAATTTAATTTGAATATGTGTTTTGTTTATATAGAGCATGTAGTAAATTTTAGTCAATTTGAAGTTTGAATATTCATACTAAAACCGTTAAAACTCAAGTATTAATAAAAGCATTAAAAATATTACGAAGACAATTATTATTAAAATTCAAATTTGATATATGCTCTATTACATAATCTTACAAAATTAACATTTTCTTTAAAATGTTCAGCATTATAATTAATTCCTAAAGATATTTAACTAAAATTTTACCAAAAAAGTTTAAAATTTGCAAAAGAACTTATTTTCTTTTCTTTTTTAAGAAGTCAATCACCCAAAAGTCAATACCATTCAATTAACCTGTAACATGAACATTACAAGACAAAATTATCTTATTAATTGATCCTGATCGACCTAAAAGGATGTAGTAATTCGAAATCTGAACTGATCAATACTCAATTAGATCTGAGCAAACCATTGTGCTGGCACTTGTATTGCATAAATAACATATTGTCTTTATCAATAAGAAAAAATATACACATCTACAACTTAGGATGACATAGATGCTTCTCCCTAGCTCCGACATATTTACCAACAATATTTGAATTAATAATATTAAAGATAGTACTTTACTCAATATTACAATTTTCTTCAAGTAATTACAGCATGCTTGTACTTTTGTACTGATTACTGCAGGAATTTCTGCTAGTATTGTCGCTCTCTCATTCCTTGGGTTTGGCATATATGTGGTTCAACAAAGAATAAAACTTTCTAAAGTAATGAAGAAGTATTTCGATCAACATGGAGGATGGATTTTATTGGAGAAGATTAAATCAAACCAAGGATTTGGTTTTACAATCTTTACAAAGCAACAACTAGAACAAGCAACAAACAATTTTGATAATGTAAATATTCTTGGCTATGGAGGTCAGGGTACCGTCTACAAAGGAATTCTAAGTGACCAAATTGTTGCCATAAAAAAATGCAAGATAGTCGATGAGAATAAGAAGAAAGAATTCGGTAAAGAGATGCTTATTCTTTCTCAAATTAACCATAAGAATATTGTAAAACTTCTTGGTTGTTGTCTAGAAGTCGAGGTACCTATGCTAGTGTACGAGTTCATCTCAAATGGTACTCTTTTTAACTACATCAATAATAAAAGACGAGAATCTCACATTTCTCTCGCAACTCGTCTGAGGATTGCTCAAGAATCAGCAGAAGCACTTGCCTACTTACACTCATCAGCATCTCCTCCAATTTTCCATGGAGATGTAAAATCTACAAATATTCTTTTGGACCAAAATTATATGGCAAAAGTGTCTGATTTTGGAGCCTCGATACTAGCTCCAACAGATGAATCACAAATGGTGACGCTTGTGCAAGGAACATGCGGGTACCTCGACCCAGAATACCTACAATCATGTAAGCTTACCGACAAGAGTGATGTATATAGCTTTGGCGTTGTTCTTTTGGAGCTTGTGACCGGAAAGCCTGTAATTGATTTTAATGCACCAGAAGAAGAGAAAGGTCTTTCCTCTCGCTTCATCACTGCTATGAAGGAGAAGAAACTAAATGAGCTTCTAGACGATGAAATTAAATCTGAAGATAATATGGAAGTGATCATGGAAGTTGCTATTTTGGCTAAGGAATGTCTAAATATGACAGGGGAAGAACGACCTACAATGAAACGAGTAGCCGATGAACTTGATCGAATCATGAAACTTAAGCAGCATCCTTGGGAACAAGAGTACCATCCGGAGGAAATAGAATCTTTGCTTGGTGGACCATCGCATCATATAGAGATTGAGCATACCGGCTCTTTTGGTCTAGAGAAGAAAGCTGAGAAGGGCATTGCTGTTGGCCGTTAATATCTCTTCTATATATGTTTCTACACAATAATTCTTATAGATATTGTGCAAATCTATCCCATATTAATTCCACAATTGTATTATACTAATATATTTGTCTTATTTTATTGTGGTTTTTAATTATTCTAGACGTGCTGGAAAGAAGGATTCCATTTGGAGTTCATGTAATGTGTCATATTGAATTTTGCTTCGGTTTGTATTGCAATTTTACATCGTTGATATCTATTCTCAATTGTTTTTCCTCTGTTTCAGAACGATTCTAACTATCGGCAGCTTTCTTCTAAATGGATCAGATCCTGAGAAAGTTTTCTAGAGAGTCGTACTTAATTTTAAGCTACCACTGACATACAAAAACAATATTATTCAGGTTCTAATGCTAATACGATGTGTTGTTAAATGTTATTATGTTGGGAGACATTTAATTCAAAAATAAGTTGGGAGACTTGATCCCGATTTATCTTATATATACATGAAGCATTGCATTAATTAATAGATCATTGACCCAGACAACCTTTATCAATCCAAAACATTCTTACTGTCAAGGCATGTGTTATTTCACACCACAATGCACACGCCAACAAATGAACAATGGCAGAAACAGCGAATTTCCTTTGAATTGTCATTATGTATGTTGGAAATTAACTATGGCATTAACACGAGCCGGAAAAAATCAAACATAAATGAAAAAAATTAATTAAATGATATCATCATTGGATGTTGCAAATAAATTATGGCATTAACACGAGCCAACAAAATCGAACATGAAAGAAAAAAAAAAAAGAAATTAAATCACAAATGCTAACATGTAACTGCGACCTTTACAAAACTCAAATATGTCACAGCTGGGCCTGATTTCAACACAGCCCATTCCCTTTTCTTTCAACCTAGTTAGTGGCAAGTGGTACCCATTCTCTGCCGCGCTGCAAAGGGCAGTGGTTTCATTACAAACGTCCGATCTAAACTCGATAGTTAAGATTTCCGGACCGTACGGATCCAATATTAATCGCGGGACAGCGCTGCAGAGGATATTGATTCAGGGGCAAGTATGTACACAAGGCTATTCTTTCGTTAAATATCTATATTTTTCCAATACATAAAGCAAAATACATGACGGAATCTTGCGGGTATACTGTCAAACGTGCGAAACGGAAGCGGAACAAGCCTGTTCCGTTTTCGTTCCGTTTCAGTAACGTAACAAATTTCATATTTCATTTCCGTTCCGTTTCACTAAACCAAACAGATTTTCCATTCCGTTTCCGTTCCGTTCTCTATTTTCCATTATAATTTCGTATTTTCGCGTTCCGTTTCCGTTCCGTTCTCTATTTTCGTCTTCCGTTTCCGTTTCGTTTTTTAAAACGAAACTCAAAATCCTTCCGTTTCCGTTCCGTTTGGACGGAACGAAATGGAACAACGTTGAAAAACGTTGGTATTGACAGGCCTACTTGCGGGTCAATTTCATTTTAGTCTGATGAAATAGTGACTTCTGTAAACGCATTATCTTGTGAATTGAGGTCTCTTTTGAAGCACGACATTAGCATATGAATGAACAGATGATAGGTAGATTTCTAGAATGCACTCTAACAATCAAGCTCATCGGTCTGTAATTCTAGAGTTATCACTTATCTAAGTAGTTCATGTGCGCATTAAGTGCCAAATGTTTAGACAACCATTAAATCTTTGGACAGTTACATCTCTATGCTCTCAGAAGATTTACTATTCCTTTCCATGCTAAAATCTCGTTCAAGCCCATACAAAATAAAACTATCCATCTTTGCCAAAACTATTTCAAAATATGACCAAAATACCCCTTATGCCACCTTTGTTCTTATAGTTTCGGTACAAAAGAAAAGGAACAAATAGTTAAATACATCCCATCTATACATTTTCTTAAAATAAAACAAAGAAAATAAAATGAATAAAAAGCTAACAAAAACATCCATCCTATCCTGATTTATCAGAAGAACTGGATGTTACTGAACTACTGAAGGAACCTTCATCTGCCCTTTTTTTATGCATTCTAAACTGAAGCGTTTGATGATTTTTCTTAGGGAACTTGGTAGTCTGGTGGTGGCTCCTTGCCACGATCTTCTTTGGCGAGGCATTTTCAGCTGTCGTGCATCAAAATAAATTAGCTGGTAAAAAAAAAAAATTCTGCGTGAAATTGCATATAAAATAAAAATAGGCTAGAAGAAAGTAAAAATTCAGCAGATCTGACACCATTATTAACTTTTTAACTTTTTTTAACCTGATAACTGGTGCACTTCCTCACATTGATGCTTGGGGAGATAACTCACCTGGGGCGTGTTATCTATTTGCTGCATTCAGAAGTGAAAGTGATTAAAAATAATGATAATAGTAAATTAACTGATAACAAAAACTTAAACAAAAGGGTTACTATATCAGATTAGCACCAAACTACCAATGACTCTTTTTTTGCATTGCCAACCATAACTTGTACCATACAAAACCAGATTATACATGCCTATATAGTACCAAATGATAAAAGAACAGGCAAATCAAAACCTGAGCATCTAACATGGCATCAGCGAGAGCTCTGTAGTTTTCAAATTTTCAACCTCAATCAACTCTTGCCATCTAAATAACAAAAAAAATATACATTGCTTAGATTCAGAAAAAGGATAAGCTGAGCTATAGAAATTATGGACAAGCACTCAAAATAACCTATCTAGATCAATTTTATCGCATCATAAGTTTGTGCAAATAAGGCCATTGCCTTCTAAGAAAATTATGTTGGCTAAAACTTACATCTCAGTCTCAGATTTCAACACCACAATTGGTGTGACTAATTTTTCAATACTCATGTGTAGCTGGGCATTTGTTAATCCCTTGCTTCACAAACTTTTACATGTTTTTTGGATTTAGGAAAGATGAACCAAAAGATGGCTGCTCTGGGGCTTTTTATAGAACTCACTTCCTAAGAGACGACCTCATAATTTCTGACAGCTCAAAAAAAAGGAGACAAAAAATATATATGTATCTTCAAAGAAATAACAAAAGCACTCTTACCAAGACCTAATTTTGAAAGCTCAGATCAATTCAACTTAATCACAATGGCTATAAGAAACTGTGTAGGTACAATCTTAAAATTCTAGGGTCTGCTCAAACCAAATGAACATTATCTGTGGGCAGCTCAAAACATGGGTGAAAGTAGCTGATCCAAAACACTTACTAATTTGGATGGCTCAGATTAATTATATCCTATTTTATGTGGCTCCGAAACTTCTTATTTCCAAAGTATAAAACACAAGATATCTAAGTGTACGAAATAGAAGACATTAATTTTCACATTAGGAAATCCTCACTTGGAAAATAGTAAATCTGCATTGTCGTTTGGCTGTGTACAATAAATCCATATTTATCAATGAATTTATCGGTTTCAAAAATAGGATTACTTTATATTTTGCCAATCATACTAATCATTTTTTACCTCTGTGTGTGCTTTGGCTTCCTTCATACAATAAATGTTTATTAGTTAAAATATATAATAACCAAATATGTTTTCTTGCCGAGCACAAGTGCATATTTGCTTACCTTGTTACAATAAACGTTTACTGGATTAATTTCTTTCTTCTTTTTTTTTTTTTATGGCAAGATGGCGATTGCCATCTGACAGATTTTTAATAAGTTTTAAAAAAGATTTTTACAGCAAAACCAGGTCACTGAATTAATTTCACCTAAAAAATCTAAATCACGTTTGCAAATAATTGGTTCTAAAATACCATAATAATACAATTCACAAAACGGTGGTCAGCCTACCCTTTTTAACTTCTGGTGCTAATGTATAGATATCAAAATCAAGAGAAGATTATAACCTTCCAAAGCTCCCCTTCAATTCCACCAGCATCAAAATTGATTCCTTAAGCAACATTTCACCTCTGAAGTCTGAACAATGTCGCTTTTTCAAGGACATGGTCTCTGAATCCCTCACATCTGATCGGAATTCCAAATATAAATAACCAACTCCACTAATTCCCAAATCAGACCCGTACAACTCTACGACTTCAATTCCAGTCTAAAACCAACATAACCTGTAGCATAGTGCCTACGGTTCAATCTCTTAGTACAAAGCAATGATCATAACTTTTTGTTCTTCAGAGAGTAAAATAGGGAACTAGGCTTTAAGGTGAGGTAGCGAACTTTTGGAATGTGATAAGAAGGCTTACGGCTAAACTGTAAAGGGAAAGGGGGAAAAGAAGAGGTGATGGAGGTCTCCTGATGTTTCCCCGGTGAAGATGGGTGGTGGCCATGGCGTCTCCGTCAACAATTAACTGGAATACCAAGATTTTTTTTGTGTTTGGTCAAAAAAAAGATTTTGTTTATTTTTTCCCTTTTCTTTTCCAATGCAACTTTCAAAAAAAAGATTGTGTTTGAGTCTTCGTTAGGTTAAAATCTGAGAGTTCCATTGTTTTTACTAATATCGGACTGGATACTGAATCTGGTCCGGTATAAAAGGGCTCTAATACCGTATTCTCTTTATACCGGAAAATACCAAAAAACCGAACAATTTCAGTTTCAGTCTCGGTATCTGTCCCATTTCTCTGGAGCAAATATTCGACAACCATTTTTTTTTTCTCTTTTTTGAATAGAGACCGATGAACAAAGAACTACTTTGGTGGACCATAAAGTAATTTTACAAGTTGGACCTCCTTATTTATAAATTTCAGTTAACATTTAGCAATTGAATAAAAACACTTAAATTATAAATTGTGATTTTTAAATTACAAAATTGAATGTAAAACGTTTATTTTTATTTATGACGATATTCACATTTTAAAAATTTATTTATTATCAAAATAATTATCTTATATCACCATGTTTTAAAAACCGGTATAACAGATTAAATATATAGAATCTTATATTTTTTGCTTCATCGGTTCAATGTCCAGTATAGTATCGATTATTGAAACATTGGTTCCATGTCTCCTCCAAAATCAACTGAGACTTTTCTAAGAAATACGATTATGGGATATGTTCTTGGAGCCGTGATGCATTAGAAAAATGTAGGATCTACATTGTTTTTTTTAATGTTTATCGTTTTTTCTTTTTTCTTTTTCATTTTTCATGTTGTTTTATTTTTGGAAGGTTGTATCTGAATCTATCCAGTATCTATAACAAAAGTATTAGAAATATGACCATAATGCCCCATCTCCCACCTTGAACAAATTATGTTATCGGCTTATCGCTAAATATTTAGAAGCACGAATAGAAGCTTGTAAATACAGACAGTACGAAGTCAATTTCTGATTTAAATATCTGAAGCATAAGCTAATACAACTGAGGCATGAATCACATTAAATTCATGCAATAAGAAAACGTGGAACTTAAAAAAATTTCCTTAAAATGTAAGAACTACCAAATGTTTATACAAGCAATAAGTCTGACGCCTTTGTATTTGTGTATCTCTGTATCTAAAAACAATAACTTTCTTTCAAAGTTTCCACCCTAAATAAGCATGTTAATAATGCAAAACGTGAGGAATGAAAGAAAACATGAGGAATGTTTAGGTGATTTTACTTTTAGTGCCTCCATATATATAAAATAGATAATATCTCAAAATTTAAACCTCTGTTCAAGTAAATTAGTTGGAAGTAATTTATGTCAACTAATCTACGTAAACTTTATTGTATTTGTTTGATATATGTTAAGATTCATTTCAACTCTCTAATGTGGATTTTGCGAATGTAGAATGTTAATGTGGTAACCTTTTTCTTTTTTTTTATTATTAAAGACCTATTTGATATTGACCTGGTGAAGCGAGAGTAAAAATGGTAGACACAGAGATATGGGCTGTTAACTGGGCTGAAACCAGGTCCAGGATTAAATAAGACAGCTAACGAATGATTGTGATGGGTCGGGCCTCTTCCGAACTTGAAAGAAACACACTCTTCACATATAGGCTGACATTAAGAGAGGGAAACAGAGAAGAGAAGTAGAAGTAGAAGCAAACAAAACCGAAAAAATTATAAATAACTTTAATTAATTTAGAAATTATAAAATAATCTATTTTTAATTAATTTTTTAAAAATGACTTCGCAGTTTCGGAATCTGAGATTCCAAAACTAATTCTGCTTAGTTTCGGAATCTGAAATTCCGAAACTAGGAATTGCATAGAGCGGGGACCTCTTCTCTTCTCTCTCCCTCTCATTTTCACGCTTCTCTCTCCGAAATTTTTTTATTTTTTTAATTAATTTATTTATTCTTCTCTTCTCTCTCCCTCTCATTTTCACGCTTCTCTCTCGGAAATTTTTTAATTAATTTATTTTTTAATTTATTTAGTTATATTAGTTTAATAATAGAAAAATATGAAAAATATTCAAAAAATATCAATAAAAAATCAGATTAAATTCTATTAAAAGAATAAATATATTTTAGCAAATTTTTTATTTTTTTACATGTTATAATAATCGTGAAAATAACAATAATAATCCAATCCTAAATTAAAAAGTAGTACATCGAGACGTAGTCCATTACAATAATAAGAAAATTAAAATAAAGACATTAATCTAATTAATAGAGTTAGAAGAGACGATAAAAGTTAAACCCTAAACACTAATTTGATTTTCTTTTGCCTTCATACTTGTCGGCCATTTGACACGCTTTATCCCACCATTTAGCCTCAACATCATCTGCATTTTTACATGCTTCATCCCACCATTGTTCTTCCTCTGTATTTTTAGATGCTTCACCTTCCTCTACGTCTCGAAAGTACTCAAAGTCTGGAACATCGTCATAGTCTGGAATCTCTCCCGCTGCTATTTTACGTTGTCTCTCTCGTTCTTGTTCTTCGGTGCGACGAATAATTTCTTCGATACATGCTGCATTCTCTTCACGAATTATTCTCACTTGTTCAGCTCGGTGTCTTTCTTCTCGTTCCCTTTCCAGTCTTTTGCGCTGTTGGTATTCCTGCCATTCTTTTTCCTCCCTGCCATTTACGTGCCAGTTGTAGTGCATTTTTAGAGGCAAATCGTAGTATGGTTCAAACACATTGTATTCAACACTACGAAAATATTTTAGACACGTTGCGCTCCAGTCTCCTTTTTTTTTTGGTTTTGTTGTTGAGAGTAGAATGCATGAATGATGACCAGTACTCACGCATAATAGGATGTGGAGGGACTGGCAGTATATAGCGTTTGTTAGAGTTTGAGCTATTTCCTTTCTCCATGGTGGTGAATTTCTTAAGGAGAGAGAAAATGGAGGTTTGTTTGTGTGTCTGAACCTTGGTAGTTTTCTATAGATGAGTTGAAAGATAATTGAAAAAATGGACATTTTCAGACTCTCTCAGAGCACACATGTCCTATTCGCAGAGGTCACAAGCCATGCAGACAACTTTTCAGGCTTTCTCAGAGCACGCCTGTCCTATTCGCAGAGGCTACAAGCCATTCAGACAACTTTTTCAGGCTTTGTCGCTCATTATGCTGTTGGGTCAGAATTTCACTATTTAATCACTATTTAATCAATTATTGCACTATTTAATCACTATTTAATCACTATTTAATCAATTATTTCACTATTTAATAACTTTAATTAATTAAGAAATTATAAAATAATCCGTTTTTAATAATCCGCACAAACGTTAGAAAAACGTTTTTTATTATTAAGTACTTTTTATCATACTTTATTATTAAATACTTTTATCATATTTTTATCATATTACTTTTATAATATTTTTAATAATCCGCACAAATTACTTTTATCATATTTTTAATAATCCGCACAAATGTTAGAAAAACGTTTTTTATTAATCTATGTTTTTTTTTGACAATTTCAATAGTAAGGAACAAAAAACATACCTCAAATATTAAATTTCATAATTTAAAAATACGAATAAACACAACAAACCATACAATTAAAAACAATAAAATATAACAAACCATACAATAAGCATACAATTAAAAACAATAAAATACAACAAACCATACAATAAACATACAATATAACAAACCATACAATACTACATTTATCGAAGATGTATGCTATTTTGAGCTGCCGGATGATTTTCAAAACCAGGTGGAACTATTGGTACGTAACTGAACCACTTGCCTTGAAGATCAATACCTCGATTTCTCTCCACTGTATCGGTAAAAAACTTTGGGCCTCTAACATGAAATTGATTTTCTTCTAGTTTCTTGACTTTAAAAGTTTCGCGGGGGTGATGAAGGCACAATAATGATATTAAACCACCTTCAGTGGTATGTTGATCTCCTAACAAAATAATTCCCGAAGACACGCAACATGGTTTAGGACCCATTAAGACCTAAAATAAATTTTCAATTTCACAACTCAATTAGACAATTACCATATATTTACATTTTGTAAATAAAAAAATTAAATAGAATAGAATGAGAAGAGACAATTACCGGATGTGATATGAACTTCTAAAAAACTTATTTTGAGCAAAGAATAGAATGAGAAGAGAATGGTGGGAAGAGAATGAATCTTGAGGGTTTATATAGAACGTAAAGGTTATGTGAAATTGATAGTGCGTTGAAAAGTAGATGAAAAGTTAGGTGAAAAATATGAAACGTCTAGTTTCGGAATTTAGAATTTCGAAACTAATTAAAAAAATTAAAAAATATAATTTATTATACTGTAAAGTATAATAAAAGTAAAGTAAATTAATAAAAAAACGTTTTTGGACGGAATCTAGCTAGTTTCGGAATCTGCTATTATACGGTCAGTAAAGTAAATTAATAAAAAAATGTAATAACAGTAAAGTAAATTAATAAAAAAACAATTTTGGGGGGAATCTAGCTAGTTTCGGAATCTGAGATTCCGAAACTAGCTAGATTCCCGCCCATTATACTGTTTTGCCAGAATTTCACTATTTAATCCATTATTTCACTATTTAACCACTATTTAATCAATTATTTCACTATGTAATCACTATTTAAACAGTGTTTCATCAATTATTTTGTACGAAATTTTGAATGTTGTCTGTTATGATCGGATTCTCAGATTCCGATCAAGAAAAAATAATTAAATATAGTATTGATTTAACCTCGATTTGACGCGTACTTTTGATTTTGTCTGTCAATTTCGGATTCTCAGATTCCGATCATAAGGGTTATAAATAAGTGATTCGTCTCTCAGTCTGAGAATCATCTATCATTTTCACACATAAATCTCATATCAATTACAAATATGAATTCCATTCGTGTTTTCGTTAATCAATCTCCTTACAATCAACCAAACAATTTCAGTTTCGATGCATCTTCACGAACTGATTATGAATCAATCAAAGATACAATTTTATCTTCGTTAGGATATTATCGCGGACATTACAATTTGAGAATTGTTTCCCGTTTTAATATGATAATTGAAGGAAGGTTTCAACAGATGCAGTTGCCGGTGAACTCGGAAGATGAATGGCGTTATGTACAATACGAGTGCTTCGGAACAAGACGGCTACAGGGACTTGAGCTGCACGTTGATTTGCTTCCAGCTAATGTACAAGGTACATTCACTCATAAAAATAGTAATTATTCATTCACGTGGATTTTGAAGCATAAAGCTAATATATAATAGCAAAAGCTAACGAGACCATTTCTATATGCCATATATGCCATGATTACAGCTGTACACCTATATGCCATAATTTATTCCCAAATGGGCCCTACTTGTTAGGAAAAGATACATGAAATAAAACCAAATGGGCCCTAATTTAAATTTTAGAACGTGATATGTATGGTTTCGGTTTTAATGTTTCGGTTTTAACTTCTAATAATCTTACATGAGTAAATAAATTGTAAAACTAGACATTAAATTGATATGTATTATATTTAGAAAAATGACAATAAAAAATAAATGATATGTGCAAAATAATAATTATTTATATGGAATTATAATATTTTGTTTATTTACTTTTTACTTAGGTGGATATTCATATTATAATTATAATTATAATTATAATGAAGAAGTCCAAAATGATGAACAAGTTCAATCTGGAACGTTGAATTGGGATCCTTGGGACCCTAATAGTATAGACCCTCATAGTTCACAACAACAACAACAAATGAATTATGAATACAATACTAGTGGAAATGATTGGTCACCTTGGGAACAACCAGAGGACAGTAGTAGACAACAAGAGGGAGGAGAAGAAGAAATTGAACAAGGAGGAGAAGAAGAAGAAGAAGGAGATATAGAGCAACTTGACGAGGCATACGACCGTGGGCCGGGTAATGAGTCGGCATATGCCACAGGCGAGGACTTCACTGACGAAGAGGCAGAATTTTTAGAGTCACAGGGTTTGGATGAACAACATATGGTTCTTAACCGAGGTCAAGGGTATCATGTTACTGGAAGAAAAGACACTTACCATCCTGTTCTCCAATTTTTAGATTGCTCTGAGTATAGAAATTCTATTCCCGAATCGTCCATACCACAAAATTCGGGACCTTTAGCTGAAGGGAATATTTTCTACTCTAAAGCACAATTACAACAAGCTTGTAATAATTACTCCGTATAAAATAATGTACAACACAAAACCACTAAAAGTACGCCCCAATTGTTGAGTTTACATTGTAAGGTATACTCATGCAAGTGGTATTTGTATGCCCGTACAGAAAGGAAAGGTCGATTTTGGAAAATAATAAAAAATGAACATGAACATACATGTGTGAGAAGGTTCGGAGAATTCACACATGATAATCTGACGGCGACAGTTATTGCCAACTGCATCAGGAATGCAGTAAAAAGAGATCTTGGTATTTCCATAGAGGACGTCAAATCTATGTTAGAGCTGAAATATCCAAATGTCAAATCGACTTATAACAAGCTTTGGCGTGGGAGAAAGAAGGCAATCGAGCAACTTTTCGGGTCGTGGGAGGGCGCATACAACAAACTACCAAGCCTTTTGTTGGCCATTCAGGGGACGACCCCAAGGACTGTTATCAAATGGTTGGCTCCAACTTGTGGCAATCCCAACAGAGCTATGTTCCTTGCAGCAGCGTGGGCATTCGGTCCTTGCATCGCAGCGGTGCCATACCTTAGACCAGTTATCAGCATTGATGCGTCGTTCTTGTCGGGTCGCTATAGGGGAAAATTATTAGCGGCGGTTGGTTATGACCCAGAGCAGCGGTTGGTTCCGCTAGCATTTGCATTAGTGCGAACTAATGACGAAGCTTGTTGGGGTTGGTTCATGAAATTTCTCAGGGATTATGTAATTGGGGACGAGAAAAAATTTTGTGTTGTTTCAGATCGCCACTGGGGAATAAGGAACACGTTCAAACGCCCTCAATACGGATGGGAAGAGAGTGCTAATCCTTCGTATGCTGTGCATCGGTATTGCATGCAGCACGTTTGCGAAAATTTGTTCAAGGCATGTGGTCGAGATCTATCTGTGGTGGAAAAATTTAGAAGTAAGTTGGCAAACAAGAAAAAACCAAGGGCCTATGAAAGAATGTGGAACGAATTAAAATTAACACACCTTGAAGCGATCACATACTTGACAAAGTGTGGGAAAGAGCATGAACAGGATGACAGAGAGCCTGCCAAGCCTGAAAGGTGGGCACAGACGTATGACGGTGGTCCTCGTTGGGGGCTTATGACTAGTAATGGATCAGAGAGTCTGAACAGTAGATACAAGGCTGAGAGAAGACTCCCAGTTGTTGGACTGGTCGAAGGGACTTGGTACAAAACGGTATCGTGGTTTAATGAGAGAAAACTCCTATCATTTGAGAGAAATGCAGAGGGAGAGCGATGGCCAAAAACAATTCAAGAAAAGATTTCCAAGCGTACTCTAAAAGCAGGTACCAAATTTAATTACTCATATTATTATTTACATTTTATTTTTAAAATAAATGTATAATCATATTAATTCATATTTACAGTTGGAATAAACGTTGTGACCATTGATCAAATGCGTGGGGAATTCGAAGCTCAAGTGCCCTACGAGAAATCTGAGCCAGGTGTAACGTGGAAGTACAAAGTTTTAATCAGACGAGCTTACCAACCAAGTGATCCTCAACTACCCACCAGGCGTGTCGTATGCCAATGCAGAAAGCCACAACTGACGGAAATACCGTGTGTTCATGTCATTGCAGTCTGCAGTAAATACAGATGGGAAGTTGATGACTTTGTAGATGACAAATATAGCACGGAGAATATGCTCAAAATATGGTCATCCGGTGAATTTCACTGCTATGGAGACGAAGAGAATTGGCCTGTTTACGATGGACCCTTGATTTATCCTGATAGGAGAATGATTAATCGGGGAAGGCGCAAGAAGGACCGTGATTGGATGTGGATGGATGCAATGCGAAAGAATAAAAATAAAAAAAACAGAGGTAAGGAACCTCTTACGACTATGGAGGACGTTCAATCCGGTCGCCGAACCACCAGCCAAAGGACGACAAGAACAAGCACAAGGAACCGAGCTCAATCATCTGCACGAGAAAGAGGCGAAACTTCTAGGACGGGGGCCAACACGTCGAACGATCCAGTTCAACCAAGCCGGAATTCCATTAGTACAGATCCTCGCACAGAAAGTCGTCTCGGTCTAGGAATAGAAGGTCTTCAACCACGTCGCAATTCAATAAGCTCGGACCCACGATCCGTTTCAACACGATATCCAAGTCAGCAGGCTAGTAGCAGAGGAGGACGGGGGCCAACAGAAAGTACAAGCAGTGCTGGGGGAAGAGGAATACGAACAGGATTTGCCAAGCTCGGTGCGCGAATCCGTAACAATATGCCAAGATGGGGAAGATAGTAATATTTGTAATAATATTTGTATGAATGTTGTAATATTGTCAAAACATTATTTGTATGAATGTTGTAATGTTGAAATATTGTCAAAACGTTATTATATCATGTAAAAAAATAAAAAATTATATTATTATTATATATCACATATAAAAGAATTTTTTCTCATTTTTTCAAATTTTTACAATATTTTTACAATATTTTTTCTATTTTTTCTAATATTAACCTAATTTATTATGCAATTTTGTACTATTGTATCATGTAAAATAATAAAAAATTATATTATTATTATACATAACATATAAAATAATTTTTAATGATTTTTTCAAAATTTTTCAATATTTTTTCTATTTTTTCTATTATTAATCTAATTTTGAAAGCAATTTTCTATTATTATAACATGTAAAAAAATATAAAATTTACTAAAATATATTTATCCTAATTAATAGAATTTAATCTGATTTTTTATAATTTTTTTGATATTTTTTTAATATTTTTCCTATTTTTCTATTATTAAACTAATATAACTAAATAAATTAAATAAATAAATAAATTATAAAATAAAAATGAGAGGGACAGAGAGAGAACAGAAGAGGTTCCCAGGTTCCCGCTAGGCAATTCCTAGTTTCGGAAACTCAGATTCCGAAACTAGCTAGTTACGAAATTTGAGATTCCGAAACTAAGCAGAATTAGTTTCGGAATCTCAGATTCCGAAACTGCGCAGTCATTTTTAAAAAATTAATTAAAAACGGATTATTTTATAACTTCTAAATTAATTAAAGTTATTTATAATTTTTTCGGCAAACAAAAGCTGTTGTTCACCCAAAAAAAAAAGGTGATTTTAGTCGTTATACTGACAGAGACGCCATGCCCAATGGCCACCACCCTTCTCCGACGAAACATCATGACATATTGACCATCTCAGTATCTCACACCTCCTTGTCCCCTTTCCCCTTTACATTTTAACCATAGCCCTTATCGCCATCCAAAAAAGTTCATCACCACCTACTAAACCGTAGCTAGATTTTCAGGATATCTCCGACGTTGGAACCCATAATATTCTTGCAAACACAAAGCCTGCCCTAAACTTTAAATGTCCTCAATAAGTTCAAATATGATTTAGAAAAACACGCAACACAAAGCCTGCCCTTTGAACTTCTAGTCTTCTAATGGCAAGCTAGCAGGTATAGTCCAATAATTAAGGAATATAACCTTTAAAAACAACCCTTCCACCATCAAACTTAATTAACTCCAGCACCATTTTCACCTCCCAAACTTAAGTTGCAGAAGGAATTCCATGGAAATTATTGTCAGAAACAATTTTTCTTTTTTTGTTTGAATTTAACTAGCAAGTTTGGTAAAATAATCTGTTATGTTAACAATTAACAAATGATTTCTGATTTAGTTTTCGAGACATTAAAACTGATTTTGGGTACGCCTAAAGAGCAGATTAGTAGTCAAATTTGTGGCAAATTCTTTCACCAAAATCATTTACTGACATTTTCAAATTATGTATCTCTAATCTCTAAATATTAAAAAGTACGAATAGTAGTAGCTTGTACAAGCCATCTCCTGCTTGGTGATCTTTCGTTTGTTTAAAAAAATTTACAGAAATCAACAGAGTACAGAGTCTATTACCAACCAAATTATGTAAACATGAGACAACACAAACCACAAGATTAATTCTGCAACATAAATGCAAGCAATTAGAAAACATTAAATTTCGAAGAACCAATTCAAAATCAATATTCACTGAAGCTAAGTAACGAGTTAGCCAAAACTTCCATAATTTTTTTTCCTCACTCCAAACACACTCACGAGCTTCTTCTCTCTTTCGGCAACAAATATTCATTGCCATCAAGAAATTGGTTGCGCAAATAATATTTCTTCTCTCTTGCTGCCTATTCTCTCTGTGTTTTGATGAATGGAGACGTGTGATGTTCTTCATGTCCCACACACAATATAGTCCACTGCCATATTGCATCTGAAACATAAAATTGACCATCAATTAATTCCAATAAAATGGATACATTAAATTATAGTAATTATGGATATTAGCTCAAAATAACCACTCGAAGACAATATATCGCAACTTAAGTTTGCGCAAATAATTCTACTATTTCCTAAGAAAATAAGATGGCTGGAAGCTTATCAATTTCTTACCTTGAAATCTAAAATTTTGAAAGGGGGAAAAAAATAAAAGTTTCACTTTATACAATAAATTTACACATTTATATCAGTAGTAAGAATTAGCGGCTTACCTGTATACATTGTCTCGAAAGGGGAAGATCATTCCAGCTTTTACCCATCCATAGTCCTGCAAAAAATTAATAGAAAATCTTTAAAAAAATTAAGCTCCAGAATTAATGTAGATCCAGGACAATATCTCAATTGTTGTGTTTCTGTTACGCCTTTTTTTTTTTTGATAAACCAGTTATGTTGCTTCAGGAATTAATAACTGCATTGGCAAAAGAAGTTAACTTAGAAACTGTCACATACCCTGTTTCCATTTGCTGAATGGCCGAAGTACATCACACAAATTGCACCAGGAACAATTGCATTGAGTACCACCTCCGGGGTGTGCTCTCTTGGTTCAATGACAATGGCCGGCCAAGGTGGACTTGCCTTGCTCGACTTTGCCCATATCACTTCCCCTATCTCCAGCTCTCTAGCAAACTCTGCTTATCTTTCTTTTTCGATGCCCCGACTTTCTCTTCCATCCGTAATTCCTCCTTTTCTGAAGAATTGACATACTTCAGCACAACCGGCTTGGATTTGGAGGTTTTCGGAACCAAATCCATGTCGACATTCAATGAATTCCCTGCATTTTCTCCAGAGTCGATATCAGAAACACATTTGGAGCTCGATTTCTCCTTGTTGTGTGTCTTTAAGCGAGAAGGGGCAGCGGTCGCTCGTGTTCTCGAGTTCCAACATCTGTGTTCGTAAATCCCTCTTTATTAGCATCATAATTCACTCAATAGCCCTAATTAGGTTCGCAAATTCAAGCGCAACAACAAGAAAACCCTAGAAACGATGAGAAATAAAAATGCATTTGGTACACCGATTAGTAACCCGGTTGGTTTCGAGTTGGTCTAGTCAAGGTCTGAGACTTGAGGTTGTCGATTTCTATCGACGAAATGAAATTGGCGTCTGATTCGAATTCGGCTCCAAATTTGGATCAGGGAGATTCGCTCCAAAAAAAAATTTCTACTGAAAAGTGAAAAGTGAAAACCCAAAATAGAGAAAGGAAGGTGTCGAGTGGTGTTACTTCCCACTTACAGAGATGTACTATTTTCTATCAAGATATTCTCCAGTTGAGTAAGTTCAGGCCTCTCTTTTTCCTTAGAAAGGCCATAAAAATACGCGAGTAATACGCGTGTGGTTTGATGGAACTGGAGATAAGGTTGATGTTGATCATGTTAATCGTTCTAAGAAGAGTCTGAACATTAAACCAACCCACATCCTCCTCAGCAGTCCAAAAAAAACGACTGCTGAGCAGTCGTTCTCTTTTTTTTTTATATTTAAAAATTTTAAAATTTAATTGTTGAATCCAAACCGTTGATTTTGTTTAATTTTACGGGCGATGCGTTTTCATATAAGTTTTATAAAATTTGAAGTTAATTTGGTATCTTATTAAGTGTTCAACAAATGAACGGACCTGGTTTGATTAATTCTAATACGTTCATAATTCGAGCACTTAATCAAATATCAAATTAAATTCAAATTTTATAAAATTTATATGAAAACGCATCGCCCGTAAAATTGAACAAAATCAACTGTTTGGATTCAACAATTAAATTATAAATTTTTTAAATATTAAAAAAGAAAAGAAAACGACTGCTTTTCGCTGCCGAGGATGTGGGTGCAACATGAAACGACTTGAAAAGGTAAGCCCCAGGCCCATGGGCTGTGGGTGTTCTTATATTCTAGCACACAGAAAGAGCACCTGTTATTTGGGCCTATTGACTTACGGATCAGGAACGATTGTCAAGTTTAATCAAGAATGAATTATAATTGATAAGTGTCATCGCTAAAAAAAAATCATCCCGCGCCATCGCTACTTTATGTTATAAATGTTCAATTTAATAATCAAATATGTTCAATTTAATAATCAAAAGTGTTCAGTTAAATACGCCATCGCCCGTCAGTTGTGTCAGCCTTGGAGAGAGGCGCGCCAAGGGCAGAGTTGGAAAAAATTTAATTTGAACCGGATCGGTTCATGACCCTTCTAATTTTTCATGTGGTTTTTTTCCGATTCGTGACCTCTTCGCTTGACATTACACCTATTAAAAAAACTGAAAGTAATACACTAATACTTAATAAACTGAACATTTATGTGTAAAACCTGAGCATTTGTACTTGCGAAACTGAACATTTGTTCTTACAAAACTAAACACTTACTAAACTAAACATTTTAAACTGAAAATTAATACTTCCTAAACTGATCAGTTATAAATAATAATCTGAACATTTTTATTTACTAAACTGAACATTTGTACTTACTAACCTAATTAAATATTTATACTTAATAAAATGAACATTTTTGCTTATAACATTTATATTTTTTATTACAACTAACTCAACATTTATACTTAAATAACAGAATATTTTTATTTGTTAAACTGAACATTTAGATATATGAAATTAGTGCCCTGGGTGTGAGGGATCATCGCTGAGTAGTGCTGTACAGAGACACGATGGTCAGCGATGGTATATGAGACGATGGCAGTAATCAATTTTCAAGTTTAATAGCCAACTTGATGATGAAAACGATGAACATTGGCAATTGGCATATTGAATAATTCATAATTTCATAAGCCATGCTATATTTTAATTTTCTAAATGGCTCCGGAGAAACTAAAAAGAAACCTTAATTATACAAATCCTTGCGAAGTAGTTACAATGAGGAAAATTTCTAATTTGAAGAACCTTAAGCCTTAAAGGTACCATATCAAAACCACCGGGGGCGGTTCAGATAAAATAAACCATGATTTGGATATAGTATACTAAATTGGAAAATTCCCCACTCCAAAAACTAGTTTGGAAGCTGCTCAAATCCAAATCTCTACACAACGGAAAAACCTTTCGCTTACGAAATACCCCTAAATAATACGTAAGGTCGATTTATGCAAATTCACCAAAATAATAATAATAATAAAGAAGTTCAAACAATCTGCTAAATACAAAATTAAGATGATCAATACTTAACTTTCAGCCTCAGAATTCAACACCATAATGGCGGCGCGTCTATTGCTTTGGAAACACTCATGTAATTCAGTTGGGAAATGTGTTATTCACTCTTCTCTAATATTTTTTTTCACAATAGTTTGATTTGGGAAAGAACGACCCAAATGAGCATTTTATAGCAATTATGGCATGCCGAAAAGGCGACTAACCCTACTTTTGAGTTTTGACGGCCGAAAAAAAATACAAATTTTAAGAAAAATGACAAATATACTCTTCCGGAGACCCTAATTTTAACGGCTTAGATGATCTTAAAATTATTTGGATGGCTCTAAGCGACAGTCCATATATCGTTTAAAAATTTTGAAGGGATATATATGGTAGACATTACAAAGAATTTTTAAGGAAAAATAAAATAAAATAACTCCAACCAATGAACTTTTATCTATGGGCGTCATTAAACAACGAGCTGTAAGCATGTAACACCTACGAGTTTGGATGACCCGGATTAATTGTTTCCTAAATTATGTGGCTTAAACATCTTTTTGCTTCCAAAGTAGTTATAATACACACGGTAAATGAAAACTAGGATATCCAGTTTTACAAAATAGAAAACAGTATAATATTTTACATTAGCGGTCAGTTTTTACTAAAACGTAGCAAGTTATATTTTCCAGATTATCCTTGGCAGTATAAACAAGTTAATATTTATATATTTTCTTCTTCACCTTGATTTGATTCTATGAGCCAATCAAAATTTTGAAATTAAAAACAATGCTTAAATGCACAAACAGATATATTATTAATTAATTGGATTAAGCTGGTCAAAATAATCATGTCTTGCGAACAGTTCAAAAAAAAACTAAACCGTATGTATACTAGTTGTCTACTTACGAAACGTTTTTAATAAAGAGAGAGACGTTTAGATATAAAACTGAAGATGATTTCTCAAATCTCTGGGAACTCGCACCATCCTCCCCTGTACCTTATTCTGTTTATTTTCAAATTCTATTCGAAGAAATTTGGAAGGGATCCTTCCATCCCAATTTTTGGAACCAAACTCGAATTGAAAGGACGCCAAATCCAATTCACAATTTCAACATATTTGAAATTGGAAATTTCAATCCTCAGACATCAACCAAATCCAATTCACAATTTCTAGAATTTTCTTGTTATTGCGCTTGATAGCTAACTTAAGGGTTCTGATGAATATTGATGCTAATAAAGAGGTATTTGTGAACACAAGTGAGGTGCATAAGGGTTGCAAATCGGAGGAGCCTGCCTTTCCTTCCAACGATTGCCCCAGAGGTGTTGATGAACCGTACAAGAAGACATGAGGCAGGATACGGTTCAAATTACCACCTGCCATGTCAGTATGTTCCTTCTCGCTTGAAGGACTCGATTTTAACCGACGGACACAACCAGGTGAAATCAATCCCCAAATCCAGTATAACTACTTTTCTCCAAGTGGTTATTAATTTCTGAAGCAACAAAACCAGTATCGAAAAAAAAGCATAACTAAAATAACAAGTGATATTTGCTGGAATTAAATTACTTCTGGAGCTTCTGTTATGAATCTTTTGTGTGATTTTCTTAGGACGGTAACAATTTAATACAACAACTAATAACACAAGGACATAAGATTTAACGAGGTTTAGTACCAACTTGGTGTCTATGTCATCCACACTCACACATGATTTTCTTTATTGATTTTCTATTATATCAATTACATTGCGAGAGAAGGAGAAGTTAAATAGACATTGAATTACATAAGGCAACTAAACTTATTGATTTTCTATTATATCATATTAATATCAAAAACCTGAATATCAAATTCAGTTCTGTTGTTACAACATTAGATAAACGGCTAGTTCAGATAGCTTAATACTGCTGCTATAGAGATATAATTTGGAAAATTCTTGAGTTTACTCTTATTTTTTATGCGACACATAAATGTTACATATCTGGTTCGGCTCCTCTGTTTAACAGTTGCAGACTTGTAGTATGCTTGATTGCCTTAAACATTTGAAACAGTAGAAAGATTTGTAGATGCAATGACTTTTGGCCAAACGTCTTGCAAAGAATAGGAACAAAAGGATACAAATAAAGGAAATGAATACAAAGTTTCAAAATAGGAAAGAACAAACAAAAAATAGAGATACAGAGATAAGGAATTACCAACTTCATGGAGGGGATCAGGTTGTACTTTGGAGCCTATACAGGGAGAACAACATGAATCATTTAATGTATCTACATTGTATGTGTTGAATCTTTTGCCAGTCGGGACCATTTGGTTGACATCTTTCCTTTAACACCGGGCAACCTTCTATCGAAATCCCTTGGACTGAATTTGGCAGTTCTGGGAAACATGATATTATTGGGCAATTAATGAAATAGATAAACTCAAGGTTAGAAAAGTCACTCAAAGTTGGTGGCAGGTTCTCAATTCCGCAGTTTACAAAGAAGAGCGTCTTGATAGATAGAAGGTGATCAGATTTCTCAAATGAAATCGCATCTTCTAGGCAAAGTTCTATATGCAAATTCTGAATAGTGTCAAACTTTTCCGATAATAAGAGCTTGTTCAGCATCACTGAGCTACTGATATGTAGATCCCGGCAACCTTGCCAAGTTGCCAAAACAGATTCAACAATAATATCAGGAAGTAGCTGAAGAGAAAGTGAATCAATGAAAGAATGTTGTGTAAAATTCCCATGAATAAGGGAAAGGTCAGGACAGTTTACAAGCTGCAATCTTTTAAGTGATGTTAGGCTGCCAAATGATAGGGACGTTAAGCCAGCACAACTCATAATTGCAACATGCTGAAGGCAAGGAAAATCGCTGTCTAAAATAGCCTGAGATACTACGCATCCTATAATGCTAATGGACTGAAGAGTTTGGGGCAGCTCAGCATCATCATTTACTCCTGTCTGCAAGCTCCAACACTCTTTTACATTAAATTTCTCCAGATTTGGGAGTGCATGCAGACCTCCGAGTGATCTTAGACACCAGCAATGTCCAATTTCTAGAAATCGGAGGTTCTGTAGTGACTCTAGCACTTCTGCTGATGGAAGTGATGTTAATGTATTGATCCCCTCTAGGTACAGTTCCTCAAGAGCCGCTGTGCCTGTCAAGCAATCTGACAAGGCTCCATCAGATATACAGCAAAGGCTGATGGCTAGGACGCGTAGGGTTGGGGGTAACAAAAATTTGTTTGCTCCAATTTTGCTTCTAAAAATAAAGTTCATCCTATGTTGATGGCAATTCCACCAAGCCCTTCTTAAATCTTCTGTCAATTCTACTTCAATATCCTCTAGATCCTCTGCAGCGCATTCAATAATTTTGAGCTGTTCTGGACAGCTTTGTGATGAGCCTGTTTGCTTAAAGCTCTCAATTTCATGATCAAACACATTTAAATTTTGACCTCTGAGGTACTTCCCATCAACCAACCAAAAATCTTCTTCCAACGTGTTCTGATGTTCATCCAACTGTAGTTCATTTTCAGATACAAAAATCAAACACGGGAATTCATTAACTGTTAAATCAGTAAGATGATGACAAGATTTATTCAAATTTGGAGGCAAATCTGTGAGTTTACTGCAATTATAGAACTTGAGAGTTTTTACATTTTTGAGAAATAAACCTTCCTTAAACCAAGATGGATATTCAGAGCCCCTGTACCCTTCAATAGAAAGATATTCTAGATCAGCAGTAGGTTGCAGGGCCTCAATTACCTCTAAATCTAAGCCATTTTCAGATGACTCATTCCACACCAACTCGAGTCTTTTTAATTTGGGTTTATCAAATAGCCTCGCATCAATAGCTTCATCCTTTTGTCTAACATTATTGAGATTTACAATTCTTAGAGAGCCAGCAATCTCCCTCAAACTTCCCAGTTGTCGCAAGTTATATCCATCCTCTTTGCTTACATGGAATTCACCCAAACTTTGGAGTGAAGTTAATTTCCCTAGGTAAGGTACAGGAGGTAAGGTATGGACAAGATTGTAATCACTTTCGTACATAACAATGCTTCGAAGCTTGATCAGGTCACTCAACATTGGTGGAAGAGCCTTAATAGAAGCAGGTAATAGTAGATATTGAAGATGGTAGAGCTGTGACACTGAATCAGGCAACTCATGGATTGATGTTTTCCAGAACTCTAGATATCTAAGATTTCTCAAATCTCCTACCGTACTTGGGAGTTCTTGTACTAAATGACCCATTGACCTTACCTCTAGTACCCTCAACTTTTTAAATTTTTTAAATATCATCCGAAGTACCTTTTTTACATTTACTAGGGTATCAAATTGCAAATCCAGGATGAGGACTCGCAGGTTTCTTAAATCACATATACTCGATAAAGTTTTTTCCAAATTTTCATTGTTGAGTTCTACATATGCATACCTTATAGTTAATGGGATGGGGATTTCTCTCTCTAAATTTGTAACCCTCAAACAATCTCCAGCAGAAAGCTTTTTAGCTAGATCAATAAAGAGATCATGCATGTAATACTTTCCATCCACTATCTGGAAAACACAGCATGCTACCAACATATTAAAATATTCAAGACCAATACCGTCAATATTTATATTATCATCCGTGCATTGGAAAAGATCAAGAGCCACCCAATACCTCACTAATTCATTACCAGCAGTAAAATATACTCCTTTGGGAAATACGCCACAAAATAAGAAGCACCTTTGTAATTGCACATCAAATTGCTCATAGCTCCAAAGCAAAACCTCCCTAGTACTTCTCAAGTTGTCACTTTCGCGAGTCTCTTGCCAAAAACTCTTTTCTGGACTTCTTTTCAGCAAGTTACCAACAGTTTTTGCTGCCAAAGGAGACTTACTTATTTTTGCAGCAATCTGATCCCCAATAGTACACAAATCATTCTTCAATTGAGGATCACTTAATTTTAAACCATCCATTGCATAGTACCTAAAAAGTGATTTGAAGTCTTCAGGTTCCAGGTCTGGCAACTCAATAAGTTTTCCAGGTTCTAATGTGTTAGGAAACAAAGTGTTGCGACTAGTTACCACAATTTTACATCTTCCTCCTATTAAAGCAAATGGTGCTAAAAGGTCATCCCATTGTTTCTCGGTTTGATCATACCGAACATCATCTAGTACCAGCAAGATGGTTTTGAATTTAGCCAGGGAATCTTTGAGCTTGTTTTGTAAAAGATTTAAATTAAGTAAATTGGGACATTTATTTTCCGTGCTACACTCAATTATCTCCCTTAAGCGCTCTTTCACATCCTTGTTTTCAGACATGCAGAGCCACATCCTCAGCTTAAAACTTTTCTTTACCACTTCATCATTATAAACGTACTGTGCAAGAGTGGTTTTGCCAGCACCCCCAACCCCAGTTATGGCAACAACCGAGTAACTTTTTGTTGAACTACTGGCTTCTTGTTCATCCAGCAGAAATTTAATTATCTCATCACGAACTTTGTTACGGCCAAAAACCTTGTGGTTTATGTGCGCACTAGTTTCAAAAGTTCTTTTGTGGCTTAGAACACCATTTTCATTTCCGGACTGTATACTCAGTAAATCACGAAATGTGTTGGCTTCAGCTGCAATTTCCTTGAGCTTTTTCAGCTGATTCCACAACATTTTCTTTTTACAGGACAACAGAGAAACCTGTTGACTCACCTTCCGTGTGACATTTGCTAGAGGTTTGATAATGGGATGAGAGGAGATACGCACCCATCGTTTCTTGCGGTCAGCTTTGGCCCTGCATTTAAGGTGCTTATACTCCAGCTCGTGGAGGATATCTTCAGCATCGTAGTAAGCAATCTTCAAACGGGCTAGCCACTTGGCCAGCTCATCCTTGTGGGGGCTTCTCAGAGCAGCCTGAATGGTGAGCTGGAACTGTGGAAGGAGAGTTGTCTCCAGATCTTCGAGACCCTTTGCCATGTCAGTACCAAGATAGGAGAAGCTCTTGCTGACGACATCTTTTATGACTGGCGACGCCACCCATCTGAGTGCAGCCAGCCCGACAGCTTCTCCAAGAGCCATGATTGAACAGTAAAAAATGTTCTTCGTTAACAGATGATTTTGAAAAGAGAATCAGAGAATGAAGTTGCACTTCGGAGGGAGGGAAGAGGCAAGGTCTCAATTGCAGTTTTGTTGAAAATCTGGACATGTAAAGTTGTAAATTCTATTGAGCCCGTTACATTTTGTAAACCATGTGGACCCATCATTTCAGTCATTCTAACTGTATGCATTTCTATGCTCGTGCTTTAGACAAATACTCCTATATGATCCTTAATTTATTATGCTAGTCAATAGACTCAATATCCAGAGGCCAAGTCAGAATCAGCGTACAAATATGAATTTTAAAGTTTAAACATGTCGCATCGTCTAGATATCAACAAGTTGACATTACATTATTAAACAGAGTCCAGCTAATAACACACAGTTTATATTTAACTCCAGTGATTTCAATACCGTACTGCTCCAGCCAAAATACAGGTAAAATTAGAAACAGGGACAGTAGCCAGTAAGGCAATATCCGGAAAAAAGGAGGAAATACGGAAATTTTCGGATTTTGGTAACTGGCTAAATTTATCTATGGGCGTCTTTAAACAACGGCCGTCCTGGCGTATCAAAAACATGTACTACTAGTTTGGATGACCCGGATTAATTGTTTCCTATTTTATGTGGCTTATACTCAAAACTCTAAGAACAATCTCAAAAAAGTTGTTTCCTACAAAAGTTGCATGAAATGACAACACAGATCATAAAATTCTCCAGCATCTCATAAATAACAATTAACAAAGCCCACCGTTCTGTGTCATTCAATACAAATCCTACGGTCTCATCTCGAGATTTTGCTTTACACTGGACCTTACTAATGTCGACATAGTGATTTCTTTTTAAATTGAAATATTTTCAATATTTTTGGTACTTTTTAAACAGTCTAAAAAAATATATTCGTGCTATTAAAATTCTAAAACATAAATAACAAATGCCGATTTCTTTATTTATTCATTTACTTTTCGGAAATGATCTTTAATTTTATATTGGGGGCAACATATATTTTTCGCTTTAATTTGTTATTAATAAAGTCATGGTCTCCAAGAAAAGAATTTTGCATTTAATCACCCTAGAATGTTAAGCGGAGATTAGCTTTATTTTGTCAAGTATTTCGAAAAAAACAAAAAATTTGGATGCTAACGCAATCTATTTTGTGTTCACGCTGAAATAAAAATATTTTATGTTGGGAGGCAGCTAGGCAAATGCATGAAAAAAATATTAATATGATTTTTGAGTCGCGTTTTAAAGTAAGAAACCAATATATTGATTCAAAAATATGAATTCATCGCCGTCAAGATATACAATAACAATAACAATAAGAAGAAGAAGAAGAAGAAATAAGAAATTGCAGATTTACTACTAATTCTCACGGCTAGAAGTTAGAACTATCCCCCAGAATTAATATAAAATTTTGTTTCAATTTTACAATGACGTTTTGTTTTAATCTGAGCCATCTAAAGATTCTAAACTAGCTATGATTTTGAATAGTAGAGTACTTTAGCCAGTTGTTTACAACTTCCCGTGAATAATATTCCTTCGATTAGAGTACTTTACAATGTATGATTGCAAAATTTAACCAATAATAAAAGAAATAAATGTAAAAAAATAAAGTAGATTGTAGGGTGATGGAAGCTTATGGTCATCCAATGGCATGACAAATTGATATTTTGAAAGAAAAAAGGTCTGTCAAGCAAATCATAGAACTTCCAAATAGTTCAAGGAGAAAAGAATTTTTTTTCTTTTTTGTGAATGCATGCGGCTTTATTCAATTTGAAACAAATGTTTATTGAGTTAAAAATAAATATAAAAACCAAATATGGTTTTCTTTGAGAGCATAAGCGTATATATTAGCACGCCTTCCTTGTTATAATAAGCGTTCACTAAATAATTTCACCTACAAAATCCAAATCCACATACAAGTATTTTCTAGATACCACAAAATCCAGAACATTCTTGCAAACAATTGGTTCTAAAGTACCCATAAAGATAAGGCCATGATCAATATATATTTTTTAAAAAACTTGGGATTTCATTTTATTAGAATTTTATCAAAATGGACGGATTTAATGTCATTTGATCGAAACTTATGTAATTAGCTCCAACAAAATCCTATAAAATCAAATAAAATCAATTCAAATGAAATCCCGCGTAAAAAACATTTTGATAAGGGCCGAACACTACTTATGATTGCTACAATTAGTCTACAATTAGTGTGTTGACAAGACCTCCAAACTTCATGTCCACAAAAATATGATTTACAAAAAGGAGGACAGCCTATACATTTTAACTTCTAGTGCCAATGCATGTATAGATATCAAAATCAATAGAAAATTAACCTTGCAAACCTCCCGTTCAATTCCACCAGCATCAAAATTGATTCCTCGAGCGCCAATCTACCTCTGAAAATGCCAGATTTTCTAAAGACACAATTTTAGAAATCCTCGCATCAGACTGAAGTTCCAAATGTAAATTATCAACTCCACTAATCCCCAAATTAGACCCATACAACTCTACAACACCAACGTCAGTCTAAAACCAAATCAAAACTATAACAACACTGCAGGGTCTACAGTTCAATCTCTTGGTAAAATCAATGATCATAGCTTTGTGGTCCTCAAAAAGTAAAATAGGGAATTAGGGTTTAAGGTGAGGTCCTGAGCTTTTGGGATGGCGATTAGGGTTTACAGTTAAAATGTAAAGGGAAATGATAACTTTAATTCCAAAAAATAAAATAATATATATAGAAATCAACAGAGTACAGAGTCTATTTCCAACCAAATTATGTAAACATGCGATAACACAAACAACAGGGATTAATTCTGCAACATAAATGCAAACAATTAGAAAACATTAAACTTCAAAGCACCAATTCGAAATCAAAATTCACTAAAGGTGAGTAACAAACGAGTTAGCCAAAACTTCCCTAATTGTTTGCCCCACTCCAAACACATTCACAAGCTTTCTTCTCTCTTTCTGCAACAAATCTTCATTGCCATCAAGAAATTGGTTGAAGCTGCACACCTATCCCTAAATATCACCAAACACCCTAAAATTTTTCCTTGCTACCTATTCTCTCTGGGTTTTGATGAATGAAGACGAGCGATGTTCTTCATGTCCCACGCACAATAGAACCTTGGTCCACTGCCAATTGCATCTGAAACATAAAATTGTACAACAATTAATTCCAATAAAAAGGATATGTTAAATTATAGTAATTATGAATATGCACTCAAAACCACTCTCAGTCAATTTATCGCAGATTAAGTTTGCGCAAATAATTCTACAATTTGCTAAAAAATAACATGGCTCTGAGCTTACCAATTCCTTACCTTGAAATAATGAAATCTAAAAAATAGAAAAGGGGGAAAAAATAATTTTTCACTTTGTATAATAAATTTACACATACATTACCATAAGTAGTAGGAATTAGCAGCATACCTGTCTACATTGTCTAGAAAGGGAAAGATCATTCCAGCTTTCACCATTCATAGTCCTACAAAAAATTAATACAACAACATAAAATGTTAAGCTCCAGAATTAATTTCAATCCAGCACAAAATCTCAATTGCTGATTTAATTTTTGTTTGTTCTGGAGCACAAAAACTCCAGAATTAATGCAAATTGCACCTGGTACAAGTGCATTGAGCACCACATCTGGAGCATTCACTCTCAGTTCTGTGACAATACCTGGCCAATGGGGGGGCTTGCCTTCCTCGACTTAGCCCATATCACTTCCCCTATCTCCAAAACAAACAAAATGTACCAATTGAAGGAAAAAAACCATCATGGAAGAATTGGTTTGAAAAAAGTTTTTTTTTTTTTTGAGTAAAGAATTGGTTTGAAAAAAGTTATAAGAAGCATTAATGTAGAAGTTAAAGTACAAGTATTCTTACATAGAAGAAACATGTTCGCCATGTCTGCAGGCTCACTGCATTCTGGCCCCTCAGCAGAACAAGATCCGAGCTCAAAAAAACCACGGTAAGCTAAATATGCTTCCTCGATTGCATCAACAAACCTGGCTTTGAGCTTACCCAATTTCTGGCCTTGAAATCTGGAAAATAGTAAGGGGAAAAAAAAAATAAAACCTCCACTTTGTACAAATTATTTACACGTATAGTACCATAAGGTGTCAGAATTAGCTGCATACCTGTCCACATTGTCTAGAAAGGGAAAAATCATTCCAGCTTTAACCCATCCATAGTCCTAAACAAAATCAATACAAAGAATTCAAATATCAGCTCCAGAATTAATTTAAATCCAGCACTCAATTATAGTTTTTTTTTTCTTTAATTTTGTTGCTTTCATGAATAAACAATCACATTAGGAAAAGAAAGCAGAAAAGAAGCTTGCACGTACCTGTTTCCGTTTGCTGAATGGCCGAAGTACATCACGCAAACTGCACCGGGAACAAGTGCATTGAGCACCACCTCTGGGGCATGCTCTCTCGGCTCTATGACAATGGCCGGCCAGGGGGGACTTGCCTTGCTGGACTTCGCCCATATCACTTCCCCTATCTCCAGCTCCTCTAGTAAAGTCTGCTCATCTTTCTTTTTCGATGCCCCGACTTTCTCTTCCATCCGTACTTCCTCCTTTTCTGAAGAATTGGCATACTTCAGCACATCCGGCTTGGATTTGGAGGTTTTCGGAACCAAATTCACGTCAACATTGAATGAATTCCCTGCATTTTCTCCAGAGTGGACATCAGAAACAGAATTGGAGCTCGATTTCTCGTTGTTGTGTGTCTTTAAGCGAGAAGGGGCAGTGGTCGCTCGTGTTCTCGAGTTCCAACATCTGTGTTCGTGAATCCCTCTTTATTAGCATCATAATTCACTCAATAACCCTAATTAGTTTCGCAAATTCAGCCTCAACATCAAGAAAACCCTTGAATCGATGAGAATTAAAAATGCATTTGGTACAACGATTAGTAACCCGGTTGGTTTCAAGTTGGTCTAGTCAAGGTCTGAGACTTGAGGAGTTGAGGTTGTCGATTTCAGTCGACGAAATGAAATTGGCGTCTGATTCGAATTCGGCTCCAAATTTGGGTCAGGGAGATTCGCTCCAAAAGAAAAATTTTTACTGAAAAGTGAAAAGTGAAAACCCAAAATAGAGAAAGGAAACGGCTGTGAGGGGCTCCCATTAGATGCACGGAGCTCCTATATCCATCAGATTCAAATCAAACGGCTGTGAGGTGCGCTACACGGCGTGTAGCGCAACACGGGATCAGGGTCCGTCGAGTGGGTAGTACTTCCACTTCCAGAAATGTGCTATTTTCTATCAAGCTATTCTCCAGTGAAGGATGTTCAAGTCTCTCTTTTTCCTTAAAAAGGCCATAAAGTTACGGGAGTAATACACGTGTGGTTTCATGGAACTGGAGATAAGGTTGATGTTGATCATTTTAATCGTTACAAGAAGAGTCGGAACATGAAACGACTTGAAAAGGTAAGGGGCCCATGGGCTGTGGGTGTTCTTATATTCTAGCACACAGAAAGAGGGACCACCGAACCTGCTATTTGGGCCTATTGACTTACGGATCAGAAACGACTAGTTTAATAGCATACTTAATGAAAATGATGAACATTGGCATATTGAATAATTCATAATTTCATAAGCCATGCTATATTTTATTTTTCTAAATGGCTCTGGAGAAACTAAAAAGAAACCTTATACAAATCCTTGCAATGTACTTACGATTAAGAAAATTTCTACTTGGAAGGACCTTAAGCCTTAAAGGTACCATATAAAAACCACCCGGAGTGGTTCAGATAAAATAAGCCATGATTTGGATATAGTATACTAAATTGGAAAATTCCCACTCAACAAACTAGTTTGGAAGCTGCTCAAATCCAATTCTCTACACAGCGGGAAAACCTTTAGCTTATGAAATACACCTAAATAATATGTAAGTCGATTTATGCATATTCATCAAAAAATAATAATAATAATAATAATAATAATAATAATAAAAAGAAATTCAAACAATCTGCTAAATACAAAATTAAGACGATCAAAACTTACCTTTCAGCCTCAGAATTCAACACCATAATGGCGGCGCGTCTATTGCTTTGGAAACACTCATGTAATTCAGTTGGGGAATTTGTTATTCACTCTTCTCTAATATTTTCTTTCAGAATAGTTTGATTTGGGAAAGAACGACCCAAATGAGCATTTTATAGCAATTATGGCATGCCGAAAAGGCGACTAACCCTGCTTTTGAGTTTTGACGGCCGAAAAAAAAAATACAAATTTTAAGAAAAATGACAAATATACTCTTCCGGAGACCCTAATTTTAACGGCTTAGATGATCTTAAAATTATTTGGATGGCTCTAAGCGACAGTCCATATATCGTTTAAAAATTTTGAAGGGATATATTTGGTAGACATTACAAAGAATTTTTAAGGAAAAATAAAATAAAATAACTCCAACCAATGAACTTTTATCTATGGGCCATTAAGCAACGAGCTGTAACACCTACGAGTTTGGATGACCCGGATTAATTGTTTCCTAAATTATGTGGCTTAAACATCTTTTTGCTTCCAAAGTAGTTATAATACACACGGTAAATGAAAACTAGGATATCCAGTTTTACAAAATAGAAAACAGTATAACATTTTACATCAGCGGTCAGTTTTTAATAAAACGTAGCAAGTTATATTTTCCAGATTATCCTTGGCAGTATAAACAAGTTAATATTTACATATTTTCTTCTTCACCTTGATTTGATTCTATGAACCAATCAAAATTTTGAAAATAAAAACAATGCTTAAATGCACAAACAGATATATTATTAATTAATTGGATTAAGCTGGTCAAAATAATCATGTCTTGCGAACAGTTCATGGAGAAAAAAAAATTATGAATTCAAGTATAATATTAATTTCAGATAATTTTTATTGAAATAAAGCGACAATATTTCCCGTCGTTTTCTATGATTTTCGCATTTTGTTCATATGAATCGGACCTAAATATACCGTACGTAGTTCTAACTAATTTTCACGTGTTCAACTGAAAGTGTTAGGGATACAGCCATTTTGTGTTGTATACTTGTATCCTCCAGGCTGATACATGGTATGTCCAAAAAGTGTATTTGTGGCCCAAAGATCATTTGATTAAATTGTTGGACAAATTTTAAAATTTATTCCAAACGATCTGAATGGATACCTCCACTCACTCATCCATTATCTTCTTTTGGATTGGATCCAATATTTGAAGTATGTCCGCATGTGCTCCGTGAGCTTGATCGTGTGACGCGTCAAAATAATCTACCAAAAAAGTAAAATTATCTCAAAGAATACAGATCTTTTTTTTTTTTTGATTGAAAGCCCGTAGGCATTAAATCAAGCTTTTAAATAACGCCGAAATAACGCCGAAATAACCGAAATAACGGTATTTTGTATCCAACCGCACGAACGTCATAGAAAAAAACACCGAAATAACGTAACGCTTCATTTCCGTTTTTTCGCCGTTTTTTCACCGTTTTTCACCGAAATAACGTACGTTTTAACGGGAAATGGTAACATTAAAAAAAAAGGCACATATAAAATGGACCCAGAGCGAAAAAAAAAGAATGGTCAACATTAATGAATTAATGATATATTGATATCATAAGAAAACATGACCTAAATAACACCGAAATAACACCCAAATAACAAACATGACCCACATTTAAGCAAGTATATAATACAATAACAATTTTAGTATCTGTATACAGTCACCGTTATATCACCGTTATATCACCGAAATAACACCGAAATAACAAATCAACCCCGGACCGTCATACCGAAAAAACCGAAATTTAAACCCTTGCATTAAATTCAAATAAAGGAGTTCCAACCATTCGTTACATACACCAGCCATACATCCCAAAAGACCACCGTCCCCTAAACCCAAAGCAACAGAATTAAATAACAAAAATAAAAGCCAACCACTATCTTCCCACCTACCCCAGATATTTCTGTCCCAAACACTCCCCTTTCCTTTACATTCATGAACGCCCAGATAATTAAGAAAGCATAAGAAAACCAAAAAGTCTTCACCCTGTAAAACAATCAAGTTTCATTCTTGCTAGATCTTTTGCCGTTGGATATCCCCTGAAGGAGAGTTGGTTCAATCTTGCCTTGTTCGCCAGCGAATGAGCAACAAAGGTTTGATTCCTATTTTCATGTTTTATGCTTACTTTATCACTGCATCCACTCAGCTTGAGCATCAGATTTTGTAGATCCACTGACCGATCTTCAATATCTATCCATTCCAGATTATTTGAGAGCAACGCATCCACTACAAGTTTGCAATCAGAGATGATGAGCCATTTTGTTGAGGAAGATTGAGGACAGTGACAAGCCAAATCAACCGCCTCATCGATTGCTTGAATTTCCAGCTGCAGGGCCCCTGAACCCTGTCTGTTTTGTGCAAGTAAGTATTCGATGCCCCCTTCATAGTTGAAACTTACAACCCCAATTCCACCTGTATTCATATCAGACCAAGAACCATCTGTTAAAATTAGTTTAATATTTTGAGCCGATAAAGAATGAATTAAGGAATTGAGTGGCAAGATTGAGATGGAGTTGTGATTTTTCAGAAAAGAACAATGAGTGATTGTTGAGCTGATGGCAGTTTGGAGGACTTTGTAATTGGAAATGGTTTTTTCCTTAAACAGCATCTTATTTCGTTGCTCCTATATACTGGTTAAAAGGTATGAGAATAGGCATAATTTTTCATTTTGAAGGTTTGAGATATAGTGAAGCATTTTATTGTGATCCTGGATAACCAGATGTAAATAACTGAAAATTGAATTTGCCCAAATTTCTATCTTACTGGCACAACTGAAAAACAAATGACATTGATCTTCTGTTTCTTTTTTGCAAATCACACAAATAGGAGAAATTGAGGGGATCCTGGCATTTAATGTAGCTGCAACTGGTAGGATATTCAGAATTACTCTCCACATGAAAATTTTCAGTCTGGGAGTGAGGTACTGACTTTTCCAAATTTTTCCCCATTTAAAATTGAAATTAGTTTTCAGATTTGGGAAATGTTCATTAAATAGCCAAGAATAACCTTCCTTCACATTATATTTCCCTGTTTTTGAAGGTTTCCAAACCAGTATGTCAGAAAGAAGAGAGGAAGCAGTGGGCTTTTGAGAGGCAGAAATATTTTGGATGGCTGACTGTGGGAGGACAGTTTTAATTGCTCTGATGTTCCAGGTTTGTGAGCTGTGATCATAGATATCTGAAACTGAAAGATTATGTTTTCTAGTAAGATTAATGTGTGTGTTCCAATTTGGGAACCAGGGATCACCTCTTGCCATAACTGTTTTACCATCATTAATTTTCTAGAATACACTTTGCTGAAGAAAAGGTTTCAACAACTGAACTCCTTGCCAGAATTTACTGCATCCCTTGGAATTTTTTGAAAACCAGAGTCCCCTAGGGTAACAGTATTTGGATTTTATAATATCTGCCCATAGACCTTTTTCATTAGAGGCCAATTGCCAGACTTTTTTGAGAAAAATAGCTTTATTAAACAGGGTGAGATTCCTAATCCCCAGACCCCCCTGACTAAGAGGTAAAGTCAGTTTATCCCAAACAATTAAAGAGAGATATCTGTTCTTGTTTAGTTTGCCCCATAGAAATTTTCTCATTAACTGATTTAGCTTATTTACAAAATTTGCAGGATAAACTTCAAGGAAAAAGAAATAAACAGGAAGGGAGGTCAACACAGATTTAAGAAGAGTCAATCTTCCAGTCAATGAGAGTGTGTGAGCTTTCCAACCCCCTAATTTGTGTGTAAATTTGTTGATGATAATTTGTGATGTATGATTTCTGTAAAAGGGGGGTTGGTTAAGTGAGACACCCAGGTATGTACCTTCTCCACTTTCTATCTGCACCCCTAAAAGGTCTGAAATTTGATGCTTTAAGATCAATGGGCAATTAGCACTAAACCACAGTTTAGACTTGGTTGGATTAATTTGCAATCCACTAATGCCATAAAAACTTGCTAGTATCTGTGAATAATTAGTTACCTCTCTCCAATTTGCACCTCCCATAATCAGAAGATCATCAGCATAGAGTAAATGTGTAAGAACTGGAGAAGATGGAGCCAGCGTAATTCCTTTCAAACTCCCTTGTTGAAGATGCTGCCCAAACGTTCTGCTGAGAAATTCCATAGTTAGATTAAATAGGAATGGTGAGAGCGGGCAGCCTTGCCTCAGGCTTCTTTTTGGTCTAAGAAAACCCCCATTTGAGTCCCCATTTATAATGATATGGATTGTGCTATTAGAAATAGAGAACATGATAAGCGAGGTGAGAGTAGGAGGGAGATTAATTATTTCCATAGCCATCTTAAGGAAAGGTCATTCCACCATATCAAAAGCCTTTTTTATATCTGCCTTCAAAAGAAAAGATTGGTGCGAGTAAGATTTTGAGAAAAAAGAATGTAAAACTTCTCGTACCATTAGAATATTGTCAGATATTTGTCTAGTTTTAATGAAAGCAGTCTGGGCCGATGAGAAAAGCTCTGGCATCACATGTTGCAATCGATGGGCTATAATTCTCATTAGTAATCTATACAGAATTGTTCCTATACTGATAGGTCTGTACTCACCCGGAGAAAGTGGTGAGTCACCTTTTGGTATGAGTGTGATATTGCATTTTAACCAGTCCGAATGAATTTGTTGGGTTAGGAAACAGTTCTGTATTTCAATCACTATATCATTCCTTAAGTGGGACCACATTTTTTGTAAAAAGTCCGGAGTGTAACCATCTGGGCCTGGCGCGGCTTCAGCCCGCATTGTGAAAAGAGCCCTTTTTATCTCTTCTTCCTGAGGAACTGCAATTAGGGTCAAGTGATCTTCATTAGATAAACAGAAGCCTTGTGCATTGTTCAGTTGATTGAACCAATTATGTAAAATGTGAGTATTACTATCTCTACAAGTGCAATATAGTTCCTTAAAATACTGAACAAACTGCTTTCTAATTTCCATTTCTTCTGTTATAAAATCCCCATTAGGAAGTTGTAACATTCTAATATGATTTTTCCTCCACCTTGAACTAGCTTTAAGATGGAAATAAGTGGTATTTTTGTCCCCCAACAAGAACCACTTTTCCTTTGCACGTTGTCTCCAATAAGAATGCACTTCATTTTCGGCCCTTTTAAATTGATTTATTAGGTCTAATTCTAGAGAAAAGTTTTGAGATGCAGGATGGATAGATTGACATTTCAGAATATGTTCTTCTAGTAATCTCAATTTTGTCTCAGGTTTTACAAGTTTAGCATTCCAAGCCAACAAATGGTTTGAGAGATTTTTAAATCTAATATGTAAAGATTCCCCTTTAGAAATGTTCCACCAACGTTTACAATTATCCTCAAAATCCTCTTTTTCAAACCAATAATGTTCTACCCTGAACATTTTTTTTTGACTGATTTGCAGGATAGTTTGAGTGTAATACCTGCATGATCACTATAGATGCGCGGTAAAATGAGCACTGCCGCCTGAGGATACAATTGGGCCCAGTTATAAGTGACGAGCACTCTGTCCAATCTTTCAAAGATGGGGTCGGAGGTAAATCTTTTATTAGTCCATGTGAATGCAGGCCCCTTGTATCCTAGATCAATTAATCCCGTGTTAAACACAAAATCTTGAAAATTTCTATTATGTCTATCTAGTTGAGAATTACCTCCAAATTTTTCATCTTCATTCAAAATGGCATTGAAATCACCCGCCAGACAAACAGGGAAATCTGTGTTTATGATTTGTTCCAAGAAAGTCCAGATTTCCTTTGTTATCTGGCGAGAAGAATCCCCGTACACTCCAACGAAAAGCCACTCTCTACCATCACTTGGTCTTACTCTTGCCAGGATATAGTTATCAGAAGATCTAATGACTGAAACTTGAATTGTGTCTTTCCAAAGTAGAGCCAATCCCCCAGAGAACTTGTTTTTAGAATGAACCACATAATGATGAAACTTAGAAAAAATTGGCCATACGTTAAGAGCCTTTGTACTAGAACATTTAGTTTCTGAAATAAAAGCAAGTTCTGTTCTAGTAGAAAATAGGAGGTCTGAGATGAATTGTTGTTTCTGTGGCCCTCCTATACTACGGCAATTCCATGCTAATATCGTCATATATGGTTTGGAGGCCCCTCCGGGTCGGCCTCGGGAACCCATGGCGTGACTATCAGTCCCAAGTCTCCGGGAGTATTCCATAAAAAAGGCATTTTGTGCTCATTGTTTGTTTCCCCAGTGGCTCCAGTATTTAGTCTCTTTGCATTTTTGTTGAAATCAGAGTTTATCTCCTGTAACTCATTTCCTTGGATTGAGGGATCTGCCTGCAAATGGGTAGAATCCTTCTGGATTTGAGCAATAGCATGAGATGGATGCGGCGCCAGTATTTCTTGATCAGGTAGTGATTGAGAATTAATTAACTGTGTCCAATTTTGTTGGTACTGGGTGGTAAGAGTAATCTGCTGAGCAGCAAGCCAGTTCTGTTGAGTTGTTTCCAGCGCCAATTTGAGATTTTTTGGTGCAATGGGATTAGGTCTAGTTGTACGCTTTGCTCTTATCTTAGGTGCTAGAGGCTTAATTGGGTCTGCATGCAACGGGAACTTTCCCTTTAGTCTTCTTTTAACCATTTCTTCTTGTTCAGTCGATAAAGCTCTGACCACATTAGGTCTGTTTTCACCTTGAGCACTTTGAGTCGATGGTGATGGTGCTGCATTCGGTTGAACCAACTTAGGGGGAATAGTCAGCTGCTTGTCAGTAGGTATTTCCTGGGGAATGGGAACTGGTTCAACCTGGGGTAGATCATAATATTTTCGCAACTCAGCCAGCGGAATGTATGAATCTTTTGGAATAGAAGAAACAGAAATAATCCAGGGGCCCTTGTTGCGGAGCGGAACACGCTGCATGCCTGGGTTATCTTTGTACTTCTCCTTCCCTTGGCAACGCATGATTCTCATTCTGGTATGACAAGAAGACGTATCATGACCGATCAATCCACAATAGAGACATGCAATTTCGACCCTTTCATACACTATCAAGGCTGCTAGCCTCCCCAGTGTTGGATGATCATATACTACATGATCCTTCAAAGGATCATTTATAATTCTCCTTATTTTTTGCCTGAAATGTTTAATATTTTTTAGGGAGGCAACCTTTACTTCCGAGACTGGGACCCCCACTTGTTCAGTTATCAACCCTACTCCAAAGTCTGTTACGGTCTCAACTGGCAATTTGTGCACCTGAATCCACACATCCATTTCATTAACTGTCGGGTGTAACAACTCTTGCTCAGAATATATCTGTTTCACTACCACTAGATCCTTCAAATGCGTCCATACTCCTCGCTCAACCAATCGAAAGAGATCAATCTCATCCGCCAATTGAATACTATAGATATTATCAGATTCCTTAACAATAGGCCCAACAGGTAGGAAGCCCCAGTAGGAAACAACTGTTTCAGTTAAACTGCCTACTCCCACAAGTTTCACATTTTTATCGCTTACCACCCTCAGTAGACAGCATAACCCCCAGTTTCTTTCAATGATAGCACTCGGCGGAAGAACCACCGGAGGAGCATCTTCATCAATGGGGTTTAGGGAGGAGAAAATATCGACCAGTTCATCGTCTGTGAGGTGTTTGTAGGGATCCATGAGAGTGGCGAGAGAGGGAGAAGAGTCTGGGTGTCTTCCAAGAATAGAAGCAGTAGTAGGAGAGAATTGTTTGAGTGAAGTGAGGAGAGATTGCTTAGGAGTAGCTAGAAGAGGGGGGCAAAGGAGATTGAGAAGCTGTTATAGGGGTTTGACAAGATTTGTCCTTCCTGACAAGATCTAAGGCTAGATTGTGTATCATTGCTTTTTTTGGAGAGCATGAATAAGAGTTTTCCGAGGAGGCGCTACATATTCCCCAATCAGTAGGATTGTTTTCCTGTTCTTTACATCGTGCATGTTGGACACTTGTCTTGGGCTTTAGAGAATTTGAAACGATGGGAGGGTGCTTATTTTTATTTTTAAAAAGGGGATTGCCTTTTGGAGGTTGGTCTTCGTGGGGAGCCACGTGGCAGCACCCAGGGGGGGTTTCCTTGTTAGAATCGACTGACCCATTGTCTCCCGATATTCCGGGCTAGGATCCTGCACTACTGTTAAAGGAAACTCTGGGCCAGTTGTTTGACAGCCTTTGTGGGCCTGGAGCAATGGACCAGGGACATCCTGAATCAAAGTAAGAGACGGAATAGGAAACTGCTGATTAACTGGCATCACCTCTAACATTCGGAGATGACATCTAAGCAGAGATCTTAACTGTGTTGTAGCTCCTGGATCATCCCCTATTAGATAAGTCACTTGATTTTGAATTTCTGGTGTTGCATCAGGGTTGTCGTCATTTGGGGGTGTCCATCCATTGGGAACCCAGTCTTCAACAATAACCTGACATGCCTCCCAATTACCAGTAAAATCAAGAACAATGAACTCCGGTATTGTTAACGGGTCTCTAATGGCTACCCACATTCTTAAGCTGGCTCTATCAAATCCATTTTCATCAACCACCAAATTATAGAGGAATTTACCAAAACCAGATACTGATCTAGTGAAGAACGAATGGTGCCAAAAAACATAAGGGATAATTGATTAATTTCAGTCTGACCAAATAGCTATTAGCAAAGAACGGTTTATACTCACTCTCATAAACTTTAATTTGTAATCCATGGGCATGCATCCAATCCGCAACAGTTGATATGACATCTGATAAAGCACCATACCCCAGCGGCATTTGGATATAGAAAGTTGCCTCAGTTTTCCTGTGAACTATAAAACCGTTTTCAGGAGCTTGAGCTGCATGTGCCATCTGGGAGATGATCTGTGGAATGGTCCAACTATGATCTGGACAGAAAACATTTATTTCTGCCGTATGAATAAGATCCTCCATGAGGCCATCATAAGTTGAGTTTGTTGGTAGATTTGCATGTAGGATTTTGTTTTTATGAGATTTGTAGGGGTATTGAGGATCCATTTAGGGCAAGAGGGGAAAAGGCTTAGAAGGGACGAGGAGAGGAAAGAACAAAGAGAGAGGAGTGAAGAGGGGACGGGAAGAAGGAGAGAGTGGGTTCAGGGGAGGGGGGGAGCAAACACTTCAACACAAAACACACTTCAGCCAAGCATGCGCTGCACTCGATAATAACGAGGTTCCTCGGAATCGCCTTACATCCTCCTCTTCTGGGATATTTCAATCACCAGCCAATGATGCCTGCATCTCAGCATGTTACGTGCCGCTTGGCCATGACGGAGAATAATCTAGTGTAACGAAAAAATGACGGAGAATAATTTTTTCGTTACACTAGATTAGTCTTTTTCCAAAGAATACAGATCTACTAAAGTTGCATGAATGACAATACAGATCCAACAACTCATGAATAACAAATCTCACCATTGTGTGTCCTCCATCCCAAATCTCACCTTTACTATGGTTTTAAAATTAATATATTTCCAATATTTTACGTAATTGTATAATTTTTCTAAATTTATTTTGTGCAATCGAATTCCAGAACACGAAAGGCAAATGCGAAATATTTGCTTATTAGGATCAATTTTGTTTCTTGTCGATTCAAAACATTATCTTTTTGAAAAATAATTAAAGACTCGTTTAAATTAATTGTATAGCTTAGGAACCAATATTTTACGCCTTGTTTTGTTATTATAATTAGACTCATGGTCTCCAAAAAAAATAATTTTGATGCTCTGCAAATATCTTGTGCTCACGTTGAAAATGGTAAAATTGTAAGTTGTGGGCCTGCTAGGCAAATGCAGGAAAAAACATATATATATAAATAAGTTTAGGAGTCGTTTATAATCGAAAATTACACCAAAAAAAAAAAAACGATATATTTATCGTGTTCATACGAGTAAAAGTTGTAGGTTTATTACTTTTCTTCCGGTACGAACTTTTACCCAAATTGAACTCAATGTTTTCTGTTTTAACAATCAGACATCTTATTTTAATTTACCAGACAAATATCGTTACTTAAAATGAAAAAAAAAACAATAAGAAACAAAAATAGGAAATATTTAATCTTAGCCATCCGAACTAGCTTCGATTTTCAATAGAATAATAATTTAATAATACTTTCACCAGTTGTTTAGAACAACTGGCGGATAATATTCATTCGATTTGAGTTTTATTTTTTAAAATACTTTACAAGGGATTTAGTTCCTTTGATCTGAACTGTTAGAAATAGGTTTTAGAAGGGATTTTTGTCTATTTTTTTCCTTTCGGCCGTTAAAAAAAATATAGGATTCGGTCGACCTCTAAAAATAGGATTCACTAAAGCATTTATGTGATTGTCGATTCATTCGACATCAATTGATCATCATTATCTATATCTAAGTACTTTCTATGGTCTAGAATATAATTAAGAACTTACTTATTCAAAATTTTACAGTACACAAAAGGAAATATGCATATAATGCAGAAAAGGAAGCTTATCTGGAGTTTCAGTTCAGCATTTAAAGCAATTCATGATTCATTAGATATCAATTGATCATAAAAATATATATTGGAGCTCTTTATAGAACCTAGAATAATTTAGATCTTATTTATTCAAAATATTATGTCATGCACAAAGAAATATTCACATAACGTGAGCATTCTATGTTATAATTTATTCAACTGATGTCATTTGATCACAATAATTTATATTTAAGCTCTTTTGGAATATAATTCTTATTTTATTTATTCAAAATATTGTGCCATACATAAAAAAAATACGCATGTAATGTGCAAAAGAAGATTATTTCGAGCATGTGTACAGTATTTTAATGTGACTCTTGTTTTGTCCGAAGTCATTTGATAACAATAATTTATATTTAAGAACTTTATTTGGTCTAGAATCATATTTTAGATCTAACTTATTCAAAATATTTTATTATACTTAAAGAAATATGCATATGTGCAAACAAAGTTTATTTGTTGCATCACTTCAACATTTTAAGTGATTCTTGTTTACTTTGACGTCAGTTGATCACAATAATATTTAAGCAGTTTATATTGTCTAAAATATAATTCAGATCTCAATTACTTAAAAATATTGCGTTATACATTAACAATATGGATAAGAAATGCAAAGGAAGTTTATTTGGAGCTACACTTAAGTATATTATGCGATTCTTGATTCATTCGACGTCAATTGATCACCAATATCTATATTTAAGTACTTTGTATAATCTAGAATATAATTAAGAACTTACTTATTCAAAATTTTGCAGTACACAAAAAGAAATATATGCATATAATGCTGAAAGGAAGCTTATCTGGAGCTTCAGTTCAGCATTTAAAGAAATTGATGATTCTATAGATATCAATTGATCATCAAAATCTATAATAGAGTTCTTTATATGGTCTAGAATATAGTTCAGATCTAATTTATTCAAAATATTGTATCAAATAGAAAGAAATATTCAAATATTGGGAAAATAAAGCTTATTATTTAAAACATCTGCTGATTATAAAGCTATACTAGATTAGTTCGACGTCAATTTATCACAATAATTAATATTTTAACTTTTTATATGGTCTAAATATAATTCAGATCTTAATTATTAAATATATTGCGTTATACATAAACAAAATATGCATATTATATGCAAGTGAAGCTTATATGGAGGTTCAGTTGAGTATTTTATGTGATTCTTGATTCTAGTAACGTTAAATGATCACAATAATCTCTATTTTAGCATTTCATATGATCTAGAATATCATAGAGATCTAACCTATTGAAAATATTGCGTTACACATAGAGAAATCTGCATATGATGAGCTAGCAAAGCTTATTTGAAGCTTCAGGTAAGCATTTTAGGCGATTCTTGATTCATTCGGCACCAATTGATCACAATAGTCTACAATTAAGTCTTTTATATGGTCTATAATATAATTTTGAACTTAGTTATTCAAAATACTTAATTAAACATAAAGAAATATGCACAAAGTGTGCAACAGAAGCTAATTTGGAGCTTTAGTTCTTTCTTTAAAGTGAATAATGATTTATTGGACATCATTTAATCACAGTAATCTATATTTGAGCTCTTTATATGGTCTATATTATTATTCAGATCTTACTTGTTCCAAATATTATGTTATTCATGAGGAAATATTCATATAACGTGCAAAGAAAGCTTGTTTAAAACATCAGTAAAGTATTTTAAGCTATACTTGATTACTTTCGATGTTAATTTAATACAATAGTCTATATAAGTCAGATGTTAATATTAAATATTGTGTTATAATTAAAGAAATAAGCATATAATACGCAAAGAAAGCTTATTTGGAGCTTCAGTTGAGCATTTTCAAGCGTTTCATGATTAATTTGACGTCATTTGAACATCATAATCTATTTTTAAGGTCTTGATATGGCCCAGACTATAATTCAGATCCTACTTATTTAAAATATTGCTTAAAAAATGAAGAAATATGCATATATTATGCAAATGAAGATTTTCTGGAGCTTCAGTTGAGCATTTTATGTGATTCTTTATTTATCCGATGTCATTAGATTATAATAATCTATATTTAAGCTCTTTATATGGTCTAAAATATAATTCATATCCTTCTTATTCAAAATATTATGCCATACATTAAGAAATACACGTGTAATGTGCAAACGAAGATTATATCAAGCATATGTAGAATATTTTATGCAACTCTTGTTTTGTCCGACGTCATTTGATAATAAAATTGTATATTTAAGCAATTTATATGGTCTACAATCTAATTCAGATATAACTTATTCAAAATATTTCTGTATACATAGAGAAATATGCACATAATGTGCGAACTAAGCTTATTTGGAGCCTCACTTGAGCATTTTAAGCGATTCTTGTTTACTTCGACATCAGTTCACCACAATAATCTATATTTAAGTACTTTATATGGTCTAGAATACAATTCGGATCTCAATTATTCAAAATATTGCGCTGTACATTAAGAAATATGGATATGATGTGCAAAGGAAGTTAATTAGGAAATTCCAGTAAGCATTTTACGTGATTCTTGATTTATTTGACGTTAATTGATCGCCATTATCATTTAAGCACTTTTTAATGTCAAGAATATAAATACAAACTTAATTATTCAAAATTTTGCAGTACACAAAAAGAAATATGCATATAATGCAGAAAAGGAATCTTATCTGGAGCATCAGTTCAACATTTAAAGTAATTCATGATTCATTTGATATCAATTGATCATAAAAATCTATAATAGAGTTCTTTTATATATGGTCTAGAATATGATTCAGACCTAAATTATTCAAAATATTATGTTTTACACAAAGAAATATTCAAATATTGTGCAAATAAACCTTATTTAAAACATATGTTAGTAATTTAAAGCAAAAGTTGATTAGTTCGACGACAAGTATCAGAATAATTACTATTTAAGCTCTTTATATGGTCTAAAATATAATTCAGATTTTAATTATTAAATATATTACGTTATACATAAACAAATAAGCATATGATATGCAAATGGAGGTTATATTGAGATTAAGTTGAGTTTTTTATGTGATTCTTGATTCAAGTAACGTCAACTGATCACAATAATCTCTATTTTAGCATTTTATATGGTCTAGAATATAAAATATTGTGCTATACGTAAACAAAAAGGCATATGATGAAGCTAATAAAGCTTATTTGGAGTTTAACATAAGCATTTTAGTCGATTCTTGATTCATTCGACATACAGAAATATGCATAAAATGTGCAACTGAAACTAATTTGAAGCCTTAGTTCTTTATATGGTCTTGAATATAATTCATATCCTTCTTAATCAAAATATTGTGCCATAGATAAAGAAATACGCGTGTAATGTGAAAAAGAATATTATTTCGAGCATGTGTAGAGTATTCTATGCGACTCTTGTTTTGTCTGACATCATTTGATAATAATAATATATATAAGCATTTTATATGGTCTAAAATCTAATTCAGATCTAAGTTAATCAAAATATTGCGTTGTAATACATAAAGAAATATGCATAGAATGTGCAAATTAAGCTTTGACGTCTGTTGGTCACAATAATCTATATTTAAGCAGTTTATATGCACTAAAATATAATTCACATCTCAATTATTCAAAATATTGTGTTATAGTTTGGAGCAACAAATATAATTCATTTGGAGCAACAAAAATATGGATATGATGTGCAAAAGAAGTTCATTTGGAGCTTTACTTTAAGTATTTTATGCGATTGTTGATTCCTTCGACTTCAATTGATTACCATTTAATCAATTGACACTTAAAAACTTCATATGATCTAGAATACGACACTTAACAAAAATATTGCATTACACATCAAGAAATATACATAAAATGTACAACTGAAGCTTTTTTGGAGCTTTGATTTTCTATATTTAAAGAGATTAATGATTCATTAGACATCATTTAATCACATTAACCTATATTTGAGCTCTTTATATGGTCATAATATAATTCAGATCTTACTTATTCAAAATATTGTGATATAAAGAAGGAAATATTCATATAATGTGCAAATAAAGCTAATTTAAAACATCAGTCAATTATATTAAGCTATACTTGATTACTTCGATGTTAGTTTAACAAAATAATCTATATTTAAGGTCATTATAGTTCTAAAATATTATTCATATGTTAATATTAAAAACATTGTGTATCAATTTAAGAAATAAGCATATAAATTCAAAGAAAGCTCCAAATCAGTTCAGCATTTTAAGCGTTTGCTGATTAATTTAACGTCATTTGAATATCTTGATCTATATTAAAGCTCTTGTATGGCCCAGAATATAATTCAGATCCTACTTACTGAAATATTGCATCAAACATGAAGAAAATATGCATATAATGTGCAAAATTATATGTGATTCTTTATTGTGGAGCTTCCGTTGAGCATTTTATGCGATTAAAGATTCATTGGACGTCATTTGATCACAATAATCTATATTTAAGCTCTTTATATGGTCTAGAAAATAATTCATATTCTACATATTCAAAATTTCGTGCCATATAAAATAATATTTGTATAATGGTCAAAATAAGATTATTTCAACCATGTGTTGTTTCTTCAGACGTCATTTAATAATAATAATAATATATATTTAAGCACTTTATGTGGTCCAGATTGTAATTGAGATCCAACTTATTAAAAAAAAAAAAATTCATAATACATAAAAAAATATGCATATAATGTGCAAGCTAAGTTTATTTGAAGCTTTAGTTGAGCATTTTGAGCGATTCTAGCTTACTTCGACGTCAGATGGTCATGATAATATATATTTATGCACTTTATATGGTCTATAGTATAATTGTTATCTAAATTGTTCAAAATATTGCGTTATAACATCAAGAAATATAAATATGATGTGGAAATAAAGCATGTGTGTAGCTTCACTTAAGCATTTTATGTGATTCTTGATTCTTTCAACGTCAATTGATCTCACCATTATCTAAACTTAAGCACTTGATATGGTCCAGTATATAATTAAGAACTTAATTATTCAAAAAAATTTATTACTCAAAAAGAAAATATGCATATAATGTGCAAAGGAAGCTTATTTGGAGCTTCGGTTAAGCATTTAAATTAAAAGATCTTGTCAGTGTCGATAAAAAAATATAAAGAATTCCCATTTAGTAATAACGATAAATTAATAATTAGAAATAAGGATCATTATAATATAAAAATATATAAATTAAGGAATAAATATTATGATTCTATATGGTGAATAGAAAAATATTCAAAAATAATTTATTAGGTATTCTTTCTTTTAATAGGAAAAAAGAAATATCTTTTGAATTTTGCTGATGGTTTAATATAATAAAATTAAAACAAACTCATTTGAATGAATTGAATTTGAATTCAAAAGCAAAAGATAGAGTAATCTTATTAAAGTGAATCTTATTCAAGTTCGAAACGCAATGATTCATGAGATATCAATTGATTCATTAGAGCTTTTAATTTTGTCTAGAATTTAATTCAGATCTTATTTATTCAAAATAGTGTATTATACACAAAGAAATATTCATTTATTGTGCAAATGAAGCTTATTTAAAACATCTGTTAGTTATTTAAAGCTATACTTGATTAGTTTGACATCAAGTTATCACAATAATTACTATTTAACCTCTTTGTATGGTCTAAAATATAATTCAGATCTTAATTATTAACTACTTTGCGTTATACATAATCAAATAAGCATATTATATGCAAAAGGAGATTACATGAAGCTTCAATTGAGTATATTATGTAATTCTTGATTCAAGTAACTTCAATTGATCAATAATCTATCTTTTAACATTTTATATGATCTATAATATAATTTACATCTAAATTATGAAAAATATTGCATTATACATAAAAGAAATAAGCATATGATGAGCTAATGAAGCTTATTTGGAGCTTTACGTGAGCATTTTAAGTGATTCTTGATTCCTTCACACAATCGACATCAATTTAGCATAATAATTTACATTTAAGCACATTATATGGTCTAGAATATAATTTGGAACTTATTCACAATATTGCATTACACATAAAGAAATATGCATAAAATATGCAATTGATTAATGATTCACTAAACATCATTTAATCACAGTTATCTATATTGGAGATTTTTTGGTCTATATTATAATTCATATCTTACTTATTCAAAATATTATGTTATACATTAGGAAATATTCATATAATGTGCAAATAAAGCTTATTTAAATCATTAGTCAAGTATCTTAAGCTATACTTGATTACTTCGATGTTAGTTTAACAAAATAATCTATATTTAAGCTCTTTATAGTTCTAAAATATTATACAGATGTTGATATATAAAAAATATTGTGTTAAAATTAAAGAAATTAGAATATAAATTTAAAGAAGGCTTATTTGGAGTTTCAATTCAGCATTTTAAGCGTTTGCTGATTAATTTAATGTCATTTGATTATCTTGATCTATATTAAAGCTCTTGATATGGCCCAGAATATAAATCAGATCCTACTTATTAAAATATTGCATCAAAACATGAAGAAATATGCATATTATGTACAAATGAAGCTTTTGTGGAGCTTCCGTTGAGCATTTTATATGAACTTTATATTCATCTGACGCCATTTGATCACAATAATCTATATTTAAGCTCTTTATATTGTCTAATATCCTACATATTCAAAATGTTGTGCCATAATAAAAAAATAATAAGCGTATAATGTTCAAAATACGGTTATTTCGACCATGTGTTAAGTATTTTATGCGATTCTAGTTTTGTCCGACGTCATTTGATAATAGTAATATAGTCCAGATTGTAATTGAGATTCAATTTATTAAAAAAAATGCATCATACATAAAGAATATGCATACAGTGTGCAAACTAATAAATATGATTCTTGATTCATTTGACGACAATTGATCACCATTATCTATACTTAAGAACTTGATATGGTCTAGTTTATAATTCAGAACTTTATTATTAAAAAATTTTCATTACACAGAAATAAATATGCATATAATGTGTAAAGGAAGCTTATTTTGAGCTTCAGTTCAGCATTTAAAGCAACTCATGATTCATTAGGTATCAATTGATCATAAAAATCTATAATAGAGCTCTTAATATGGTCTAAAATATAATTCAGATCTTATTTATTCAAAATAGTGTATTATACACACATAAATATTCATTTAATGTGTAAATAAAGTTTATTTAAAATATCTGTTGGTTATTTTAAGCTATACTTCTTTAGTTTAACACCAAGTTATCACAATAATTAATATTTAAAATCTTTATTATATGGTCTAAAATATAATTCATATCTTAATTATTAAATATATTGTGCCTATACATAGGCAATAAGTATTTTATATGCAAATGGAGCATGGAGCTTCAGTTGAGTATTTTATGTGATTCTTGATTCAATTAAAGTCAATTGATCACAATAATCTCTGTTTTAACAGTTTATATGGTCTAGAATATAATTTAGATCCAACTTATTGAAAGTGTTGCGTTATACATTAAGAAATACGCATATGACGAGCTAGTGAAGCTTATTTGGAGGTTAAACTAAACATTTTAGGAAAATTTTGATTCATTCGACATCAATTGATCAGAATAATCTACATATAAGCACTTTGTATGGTCTATAATATAATTTAGAACTAAATTATTCAAAATATTGCATTACATATAAAGAAATAAGTATAAAATGTGCAACTGCAGCTTATTTGGAGCTTTACTTCTTTATTTAGAGTGATTAATGATTCATTACACATCATTAATCTCAGTAATCAATATTTGAACTCTTATATGGTCTACATTATAATTCAGATCTTACATCTTCAAAATATTACGTTATACATAAGGAAATGTTCATTTAATGTGCAAATATGACTTATTTAAAACATCAGTCAAGTATTTTAAGCTATACTTGATTACTTCGATGTTTAATTTAATACAATAGTCTTTATTAAAAATATAATTCAGATGTTAATATTAAAAATATTACGTTATAATTTAAGAAATAAGTATGTAATAGACAAAGAAAGTTTATTTGGTGCTTCAGATCAGCATTTCAAGTATTTCTTGATCAATTTAACGTCATTTGAACATCATAATCTATATTTAATCTCTTGATATGGCCCAGAATATAATTCAGATCCTACTTATTCAAAATATTGCTGTAAACATGAAAAAATATATGCATATAATGTGCAAATGATGCTTGTCTGGAGCTTCAATTGAGCATTTTATACAATTCTTTATTCAAATGACTTCATTTGTTCAGAATAATTTATATTTAATCTCTTTATATAGTCTAGAATATTATTCATATCCTACTTATTCAATATATTTTGTTATACATAAAAAATACGTATATAATGTGCAAAAGAAGATTATATTTAGCATGTGTTGAGCATTTTCTATGATTCTTAAATCGTCCTATGTCATTTGATGTTATAATAATAATAATAATAATAATAATAATAATAATAATAATAATAATAATAATAATAATAATATTTAAGGACTTTATATTTAAAATATTGCATTGTACATACAGAATTATACATATAATGTGCAAAATAAGCTTATTTGGAGCTTTACTTGAGCATTGAAGCTATTCTTGATTACCTCAACGTCAGTTGATCACAATTATCTAAATACGAAGTTTTAAATGTTCTAGAATATAATTCAGATCACAATTATCTAAATACGAACTTTATATTTAAAATATTTCATTATACATAAAGAAATATACATATAATGTGCAAACTAAGCTTATTTGGAGCTTTACTTGAGCATTTAAGCTATTCTTGATTACCTCAACGTCAGTTGATCACAATTATCTAAATACGCAGTTTTATGTGATTCTTGATTCATTCGAGGTCAATTGATCACCATTATCTATAGTTAAGTACTTTATATAGTCTAGAATATAATAAAGAACTTACTTATCAAAAATTTTGCAATACACAAAAAGAAATATGATTATAATGTGCAAAGGAAGCTTATTTAGAGCTTCAGTACATTTAAAGCAATTCATGATTCATGAGATATCCCTTGACCATAAAAATCTATATTAGAGCTCTTTATATGGTCTAGAATATGGTTTTAATCTTATTTAATCAAAATATTTTGTTATACACAAAGAGATATTCATATAATGTGCAAATAAAGCTTATTTAAAACATCTGTTGATTATTTAAAGCTATATATATTTGATTAGTTCGACGTCAAGTTATCACATAATAAATATTTAAGCAATTTATATGGTCTAAAATATAATTTAGATCTTAATTATTAAATATATTGCGGTATACATAAACAAATAAGCATATTATATGCAAATGGAGATTCAATTGAGTATTTTATGTTATTCTTTATTCAACTAACGTCAATTGATGACAATAATCTCTATTTATGGTCTAGAATATAATTTAGATCTTACTTATTGAAAATATTGCATTATACATAAAGAAATATGCATATCATGAGCTAATGAAGCTTATTTGGAGCTTCACGTAAACATTTCAGGAGATTCTTGGTTCATTTGACATTAATTGATCACAATAATTTACAGCTGAGCACATTATATGGTCTAGAATATATTTAGATCTTACTTATTCAAAATATTGCATTACGCATGAAGTAATAAGCATAAAATGTACAATTGAAGCTTATTTGGAGCTTTAGTTCTTTATTTAAAGCGATTAACAATTCATTAGGTATCATTTAATCATAATAATATATATTTGAACTCTTTATATGGTCAACATTATAATTTAGATTTTACTTACTCAAAATATTGTGTTATACATAAGGAAATATTTATATAATCTGCAAATAAAGCTAATTTAAAACATCAGTCAACTATTTTAAGCTTTACTTGATTACTTCGATGTTACTTTAACAAAATATTCTATATTTAAGCTCGTTATTGGTCTAGAATACAATTCAGATGCTTATATCAAAAATATTATGTTATAATTAGAGAAATAAGCATATAATGTGCAAAGAAATCTTATTTGAAGCTTCAGTCAGCATTTTAGGCATTTGTTGATTAATTTAACGTTATTTGCACATTATAATGTATATTTAAGCTCTTGATATGGCCCAAAATATAATTCAGATCCTACTTATTCAAAGTATTGCTTTAAACATGAAAAAAATATGCATATAATGTGCAAATGAAGCTTTTCTGGAGCTTCCGTTGAACAGTTTATGTGATTATTTATTCATCCAACGTCATTTAATCTCAAAATCTATATTCAAGCTCTTTATATGGTCTTAAATATAATTCATCTACTACTTATTTAAAATATTGTGCCATACATAAAGAAATACGCGTATAATTGCAAAAGAAAATTATTTCGAGAGTGTGTTGAGTAGTCTTATTTCGTTCAACGTCATTTCATAATAATATCATGTATTGTAGTACTTTGTATAGTCCAGAATGAAATTCAGATACAATTTATTCAAAATATTGCATTATACATAAAGAAATAAGCATATAATGTGCAAATTAAGTGATTCTTGTTTGCTTCGACAACACTTGTTCACAATAATCTATATTTTTAAGCACTTTATATAGTCTAGAATATAATTATTATCTCAATGACTCAAAATATTGTGTTATACATTAAGAAATATAAATATGATGTGGAAATAAAGCTTATGTGGTGCTTCACTTAAGTATTTTATGCGATTCATGATTCATTCGACGTCAATTGATCACCATTATCTATACTTAAGCACTTCATATGGTCTAGAATATAATTATTATCTCAATTATTCAAAATATTGTGTTATATATTAAGAAATATGAATATGATGTGGAAATAAAGCTTATGTGGAGCTTCACTTAAATATTTTATGCAACTCTTGATTCATTCGACGTCAATTGATCACCATTATCTATGTTTAAGCATTTTATATGGTCTAGAGTATAATTAAGAACTTACATATTCAAAAATTTGCATTACACAAAAAGATATTTGCAATAATGTGCAAAGGAAGCTTATTTAGATCTTCAGTTCAGCATTTAAAGTAATTCATGATTACATATGACTTGATCACAATAATCTATATTAGAGATCTTTATATGGTCTAGACCTGTCATCTTGCATTAAACCAACATATATATACAGTCATCCTGACATCTGGCTAGAGAAATATAGAAACAACAAGCGGTGAAAAAAAAAATGCAATATTTACCTTATCAAAGGAACAAGTTTGAAATTCCCTGAGAAAAAAATAATTAGTTGCAAAATAGAAACTTGTGTAAGATAGAAAAAGAAAAAATTTCAGTTTTCCAAAAGTAAAAAGGTACCGTTGTGAACCTAAAGTAGGCAATTGTTGTGTACCAACGTTAAAATAAATAGGACGTCTACATGTACGTGGATAAGTACAACTAGATAACATAACAATCAAGCTCATTTTTTTCATAAATTGAAGATTGTCTCAAATTCTAACAACAAAGACTGCCACAAAGTAAGTTCTTAGAGATTACGCATATAGTTGCAAATAATTTCGATCAGCATGTCCTCTCATTATTTCTATGTGGGAAAAGTAAAATAAACACCCAAAAAAAATTCAGGAAAGCAGGAAAACATTTTATAAAGTAAAACAGTAATATTAAATTAATTTGAAAACAATTGGACTATTGATCGACCATCATAAAAAAAGCTACTATATATATGATAAAACTGAGTTTCAGAAGTTCGAGACCATAGACAATTATAATTTGAAGTTACTTGCTTTTTTTTTATTATTTATTTAGGTTAAATAATTATAGCAACGATAAATTGAGGGTGAGGGTCCGAATGAAAATTGTAATAAGTACGGGTTTTTTTGAACAAAATGGAGTATTCTTACTGGAGCTCTACATTTTCTCTTATTTTATTCCTTGGTTTACATGCTCGTTGTTCAACTTTGACAGTTGAAATCTTAACTCTCTCTCTCGAGTCTCGACGGATTAGAGTATAAACGATAAACCGTAACTCTTGTAACCATCTTCTCTAAGCAACTCTTACTGATTTGACACGTGTCGCTATCAACATTTGGAGGAGACCAGTTTGACAGCCGCTGTCAAACTTAAAAAAAAAAAAAACATTTGGAGGAGACATCTTGCCTATCTACTTTATTGTGTATATTTTATGCAACTATGTCTATTTTTTTTTTTGAAATATAAGTAATGTATTCAATGAAAAAAAAAGGAGAAAACATGAACGAGTTAGGATAAATTTATCATAATTAGTTAGATTTATTTAATTTTCAATCTTTTGATCGAGTAACTAGAAAATTTATAGTATTTGTATTCATAATTCATTCGTTTAATTGAACAGATCAACGATTTGGATTGAGAAATGCTAGAGTCCAATATATTGGACGGATAGAGTCCGTCTAATACGATTGTTTTCACATTTTTAAATTTCAAACGACCGATCCGAACCGTTCAATATGTTCTCCATATTGAAAACTTATAAGAAACCAATTTTTACATTTTTTTCAAAATTTTTTACTATTTTTTTGGTATTTTAGAAAATCGTTGTTATTGGACGATCTAGAACTTTTATATCATGGATTTTATAAAATACTAAAAAATAAGTAAAAAAATTTGAAAAAAATGTAAAATTTGGTTTCTTATAAGTTTTCAATATGAAGAACATATTGAATGATTCGGATCGGTCGTTTCAAATTTAAAAATATGAAAACGATCGTATTGGACGGACCCATCCGTCCAATATGTTGGACACTAGCATTTCTCATTTGGATTCAATATTTCAATCTTAAATTTTGAAAAAAAAAATTGCGCATTTAGAGCACCTAACTAGTGGGCACTGTAATCCTCCTTTTAAATAGATTATGAATTTTTAGTAAAAACAACTGCATCCAGTTATTCTTTGATATGTTTAGGATAAATAACAAACTTGCAAATTATGAATACATTCCAAAAAATAATAATAATAAGATATTAGATTTCTAGTTTATTTGAAATATCATGCAAGTAATAATGTATTGTATTTATTATGCTCTCTTTTTCATTGTTGTTTTTAATTTAAAGAAAAAGAATAACAAGACAATGCCCTGTCTCCAGATTTTCTACATTTAATTTTCGAATATCTATCCACCTTGATAGGTTAAATAAGTTTAAGAACTCTTTCAATTATACAATAATCTTTGTTAAAATAAAACTACACGCGCAATTTATTTATATTCATCGTCTGCTTGCTAATTATTGCTAATCTATGAAAGGAGAGTTGGAACGGTTTGAAATTGAATAACAGAGTTCATAGCACAAATAAAGATATTTAAAGGATCAATTAGCAACACCGGCAACAAAATCTATGGGGGTTATTTCGTGGCACTGAGCGAGCCGCCCAGGCGCCCACCAACGCGTTCAGACAATTGGACCCGCTTCAATTCACATTTACATGCTACAGAAAAAATGATGATCTGGTCCGTTAACTTGGTTTTTTTTTTTTTTTTTTCCTTTTTTTTCACAAGAGAGCTTGATAGTGACTGTCAAGATATAGCTTGGTCTTCTTAGGCGCACCTAATCATGAAGCCACGTCCACTAAGTCAGTCCCAAGTCATAAATTTCACGCATGAGGCCAAATGTTATTTTACAATAATGCCCCCAGCTGACGTAATACAATATGTCACTTCGGATTTTATTGATGTTCGGATCCTGTTCCAATTTACAGATCCAAAAAGTTGAAAAGAACGGCAAGAATCAAAGAATTGTTAATTGTATATATATTTTATAGATCACTAGATGTATAGGAAAAAAAAAATTTACACGCATGTTAAAGGAAATAATAAATATTTAATTAATATCGTTCTTACTCATGTCACTACTTTTGCAACTGCCAAAACTAATATTTACAATTAATTGGACGTAGCTGACTCTCTAATATGATAACAATGTAAGTTATTTGAATTATTCATCAAAATTTAATTTTGTTCTCAAGATTAAAACAAGGTCACCAATTAATATGTGATTAAATAATAGCCTTATATAGAGTACCAAACGTACAAAAAGTAACTCAATTAAAACCAGTGTATGAAAATACTCAATGCATATATCAAAGTTAGAGTTGTTCCGGGTTAATAACGGGTTGTTGGGTAGTCTACTAAACCATTAGATCCATTTTAAACTTTCAAAAGTACAGATTGATGTCCAATATTCTAGGCTTAAATGTTTGACTCTAGTCTACTAAACCATTAGATCCATTTTAAACTTTCAAAAGTACAGATTGATGTCCAATATTCTAGGCTTAAATGTTTGACTCTTCCCTCTTTTCTTCACTTAGTCTCATTTGACCTGTTGCTCGTCTGCTCCAGAGCCACACCTATATATACCACCCTTTCCTCTCTACCTCACTTCATCAAATCCACACATAATAAGAATACTAATTCTTTCCTTCCAGCTGAAGTTTTCCTCTGAATACACTTTCTCCCAATTTTTATTCTGAGAGTACTAGATTTTGTTCAAATGGATAACAGAGAGCAGATGAAGGTCAAATTAATAGTGACCAAGGTTGTTGAGGCAGACACCACGCACTTCAAATCTGTTGTACAAAATCTTACCGGCAAAGACTCCACATGGCTTATCAGCTCTGAGATGTCGACCGACCAAACATACCGTCAGAGCAGAAGACAGTCGATGGAGGTGAAAAATTTGGTACAATATGGAGGTTGTGTGCCATCTATGGAGGAGTTGTTTGAGTTCTTGAGAGATTAATTATGGTTTTTGGGCTGCGTTGTTTTGTACCTTATTATTTTTTGTGTATATTTATGGCGGAAATTGATGGATGCTAGTTCGTCTGTGGCAATACATGCTTGCGAAATATTGTCCATTCTTTTTTTTTTTTTTTAATACCTTTCAGGCTTTCACTGTACATATATAAATTTTAAATCTGACATACTTATGGATTCACAAAAGAAAAAAAAAATGTTAAAGAGAAATAAATATTCCATCCAATTACGATAAATTTATAGTGTTGATAGAAAGTGTTTTGTATTTTCTTTTATCTTTTATATTTAATTACTGATCAATAATGGTTGCTCGATATATCATATATACTTGTCCATTCTGTATTGCAGCGATGTGTTCACTTATTTTGCTGTTGAATCAGGCAATGATCTGGGGATTATAAATGAGTAAGGCTACAATAAACGCATTTGACATCAAACTCTATCTAGGCCTCAACTTTTGAAATTTTTAAATGACCAATTCGAAACGCTCATATAATCTCCATATTGAAATATTTTAGAGAACAAAATTTTTACATAAATTTAAAAATTTTTAACTATTTTATTTGGATTTTTTTTTAAAAAATTAGAGGTTCATAACTAAGTAGATTGCGAAATTCTTTAAAATTAACAAGGTTAGTAAAAAAAAAAAAAATCTAATTATACCAATCGTAGTTTGAAATTGGGCCGGATTTAATTTTACAATTGTCAATTTTTCTCTACACAAGATAGGCTAAATTATTTGGACCTTTTGGTAGCATAGTATAGGGGTGTCTAACGTGGTGATCACGTGGCAAAAGTGCCATGTCGTTTACCGTGCCACAATAACAAACGGCAGATTTCAGCATACCGTTATTCATTTCGTTTACCGTTTAATGAAACGGCATGTATAAAAATATCGGATTTTAGTAAACAGCATATACAAAACCGTTTCAGCCACCCTGTTGTTTGCCATTTCGTTTATGAAACAAAATGAATTTCGCTGTCGTTAACCGTTTCGTTCCACTTTAACGAAACGGATAACGTGGTTTGTCCTTCCGATGACAGGCCTAGCACAGTAGCACAAACGGCTATTTGAGCTGTTTGATCTCTATGATTTGATACAATTGATGCATCGATGGATGGCAGTGACAGAGGAACGTTTCTCCATCAAGAACGTTTCACGAAATCGCAGAATTCTGCTGACTGATCAATTTATTGCAAATTTAATTACTTAGGTTAGATGAGAGTGAATTTTGTTTGACATTTATTACGGGAATGATATGAGAGACAAGATTAGTTAAAGATATCAAGCAATCTAGGAAATTTAGAAGGATTTGTTTTTTTATATGTAAAAAGATTTGGAAAGATTAGTTGCTGTAATTTAGATACAAGTATATATAGGATGTGTACTCTCTTTGTAAACAACAAAAAAATCAAATAAAAATAATTTTCCACAAATTTATTTGTTGTCAACATTAATAAATTAAAATAAAATTTATCAGACATCACTGAACTTGATATAAAATCCATTTTGTGTCGCTAATTTAATTGTCTGTTTCTAGTTAATGCAAACTGGTTCATATAACTAGGTAGTGCCTCTTTCTGATTTTTAGTTACTTACCCTTTGGTTTGGTACATTCTATTTTATGGATAAATAATACTGCTATTATTCTTGCAATTATTTCATGGTTCTTTTTCACACATTCATAGACTTGTTTTGAATCATTCCGATTGCAAACCTGAGCTTATTTTCACAGTTTTTATCTATAAGTGTCTACTTTTACTCACAGAAGCAATCTATAACTCTTGTAAGAAACTACTACAAATTATCTTAATATCCAGAATTACATCCCCATGCCAACCGGAATGAAGTCTTGTACCTCTCATTAGATATCTCATCTGCAGTTGGACATTGATTAACTGAAATTTTGAACATTTTTCTTTTTGGTTACATTGAAATTAATTGTTTTAAAAAATATCTAATAACTCGGATACGTTCACTCATACGAACTAAACTAAAGAAAAATAATAAAAGTATACGTCCAAGACCATTATATATCTAACTAGATATATCTCCAAATAATCAAAGCATGTTCACAATTAAATCATTAATTGGATTAAATAAAAGTACTAATTAATTCACGGGAACAGCTAGACCAGGTCTCGCAATATCTTCACGGGGACAGCTTCGAAATGTCCACCAATTCATAAACCTCCCTGAATGTCTCAAGGCTGCTCACCTGGCACCCCTCACGATCAAAGTATTTCTTCGGCCCACATATCGATTTCACGGTTTTGGTCCCTTTTCTTTCTCTGGATGGTGGGCCCACAAACTTCCTCCTGACAGTATCCTTGACTGCTTTAAGCATGCCAGACAGAGCCTTGTTCTTGGATGCCGGTTCAGCTTTCTTTGTCTTAGAAATGGAGTCCTCTTGCACCTCACTGGTAAGACTACTATCAGGATTCGACTTTAAACTTGGCATGGCAGTAGCTTGACTTGTCTTGGAGGTGTTATCACCCTTCTGTCTTTCATGACCGGCTTGGAGGTATTGGGCCTATTGGCCCTATTTGAGGTATTGGGCCTATTGGTCCATTTTGAGTTTAGGTCAGAGTGCCAAAGTTTTGAGTTCGGCCAGAGGAATAACGGGTAATTGTGAAGGGTCTGGGCGGTGATAGACTGTCTTGGAGAAATAAGCGCGTCTCAGCCAAGAGTTTGGGTCGTCTTTGTACAGGTCCTCCATCAATAGGCCTGACGACGGTATATCGTTTACCGTTTGTCGTGCATGTTCCGTGCAAACGGAACGGTTGGCGGAATGGTTGCTCATTTCGTTTCGAAAAACGAAACGGTAAGTGAAATTTAGAGTAATAACGTTGGCTGAAACGAACGGTAAACGGAATAGGCTCATTCCGTATTCGTTTATATTTGTTCCGTCCAAGATTCTATGGATATGGAATTATATTTGATAGCAGATGAAATTTTGGCAGAGAAAAACGTGGATGGTACAGCGCAGAGGAGGAAATGGCCATGGCTATAGTTAGGGGTGCAAACGAGACAAGCTAGGCCAAGTTTGAGCTCGTCTCGTGAGCTTAACGAGTTGGCTCATCTCGTCTCGCTAAATGGTCCCGAGCTATAATAATATGTTTGAGTTTGTCTCGTTATTTACCGAGCGAGCTCGAGCCAGCTTGTCTAGCTCGTCAAAAGAGGTTTGGTGGATAAAAGAATAAAGTGCTAGCTTATCAAAGCACGTGTACTACAATATTTATCTAATTGCTCGTCTACATAAGTAATAAATAATAAAATAAAGGACGATTGACATGTATAACTCGTTCACACTTCAATAATTCATGAACATATATATATTACCCAAAGAACATATTTATTCAGTTATACACATGATTATATGAGCAAAATCTTTTTACTACAGACATTAAAACATTAGCTATTGCGGTCAATAATTCGACAAAAACCAAATATTCATGAATATATTAACCAGTGAGACAATAGTGATTGCATACTTGCATGGAATAAAAGATTTCCTAAGGCTTGCTCGTAATTGTATTAGCTCGTTAACGCACCGAGCTATAACGAGACGAGCTGGGCTGTTCTTGAACTCGTCAAATTAGCTCACGAGCTAAGCGGCTCGTCTCGTTAACGGCTCGAGCTATTAACGAATGAGTTGTTAACGAGATTTTTTCGAGACGAACATGAACGAGCCACGGGCCGCGAGCTTTTCTTGCACCCCTAACTATAGTACGATGACCAAGTCCAAGACATGATGATGGGAATGGGTGGATGCAGCCCCGCGATACCTGGCCTAAGAGCCTATATTGACAGCCTAGCTCCCTTTCCATGATTCTCTCATGTCTGATCTCTCACTACTGTCTCTCTTTTTTCCTAGGATGACCTACTGTCTCGCTCTTTTCCTAGTTCCTACGATGACCTAGGGCCTTGTTTAATTAATACTAGGCTCACTTCTCTTGGGTATAACCTATTTACTCAAATTCAAACTTAGAGTACACGTGTCTATGCCCACCCTCTTGGGCCTCACCTTGAACGTTTAGAAACGTTGATGAAACGTTCATAGAACGATACAGCAATGGCAACAAATTTTGTACCATTTATTCAACAGAACGTCAAATGTAACAAAAATTATATATCGTTATTTTAACGGAACGGAAACGTATAAGTGAAATTTCATTGCCGTTTGACACGTTAAACATGCCTATCCATCAAGATCTCTCTCACAGATACTACAAGTTCAATCAACCGGCCTTAGGGAAAGTCAAACCAAACGGACTCCTAGTTGGAATCTACAAAAATTGGCAGAAAACTAACATCAGCAATCAAGCTGTTTATTTTACCCTTTTTATAATCAAACTAAATTCAATGATATTAATTAGTTAATAATCTATCTTATATTTTTCTCCACTTTTTGTAAGAAACTGGATTTTAGAGCAACTTAGGAACATTTTAGATCAAACAATAATTATATGAATATATCTGACCATTTAATTTGAGGATAATAAATTATCAGTCTCGGACTCTCGTAGATTATAAGATAAAAAACATTCATGATCTTATCAGTCGTACAAGTGCATTTTCATAAACCGCTACTTTCCTGGTTTCCTTATATTTTTATTTATTATTTTTTTTTTTGGTGAAGTCGATGAAAACCGGTACATATTCTTACGTGATTGTGCTAGAAAAATTGTCAAAACCGAATTTGTTTGCATCACAGATTTGGCAAAACGATAACTTGTAAGAAATGTAGTTGAAATGTTTCAAAAAAAGTGGAAAAAAAAAAAACTATCAAAAGAAGGTGCTGAATCAAACCTCACAACCAAGAAAAAGAAGGTATGCTAGCGCCGCGAAGAGAGAAGAAAAGAAATGAGTTCTCTCGTTCTTGACAATTAAACTTAAACTATTAAGATATTAAGATATGAGAAACATGTCTATTAGACGCTACGGGTTCTCTACTTATTCTTCGCTTTTTTTTTTTTTTTTTTTTAATCGACACTTCGATCCAGAAATGTTCTCTAAAAGTAATAACGAATAATACTTCAACTTAAACTAGTAAACCATTAACTATCTTTCTAAATTATAAATTTTTATGCACATAATTTTTGAACTTGAAAATTTTATAGTTCGCTATGCCATCACTTTGAAAAATAAAAAAGTTCTTATTCGTGTTTTCGAATAGTTAAGTTTATGTGCTAATTTAATTTAAGAAATATAGTCAGATTGGTAAATTTATAGATATTTTGTTGGTCTTAGAATTACCCCGGATTAAATGATTTTAAATCACTCTAAATAATTAATCGGAGTTCAAATTACTGGACTTGCAAGATCCTATGGCGTTTTGGTGCTTTTGTCCGGTAAAGCGATAAATACTTAAACTTTACTTTATAATACAAACTACCGTTTTAAATATTTGCTATACCATGCAATCCTATTTTTCAATAAGTATGTCCTGCAAATAGATTTTTCTCTGACAACGTCTCTTGAACCCATTTTAAGCCCAAATTAATTGGCTATTCTTTTTAATGGGCTATGAAAGGTAAAACTACTATCATTCTTCTAACCGGCCGGGTGCCGGGTGGGAAATGAGAGGCAAGATCATGGTTCTGAAACTCGGACTCGGAATGTTGAACTAAGGAGTCCAATCGGATGACTCGGAAAAAATCGGATGATTCAGATCGAAAACTCGAATTTTTATAAATAATCATTTTTAATATCTTAAAAATCAGAAAAAATAGAAAAAATAGAAAGTTATTTTTGAATAAAGATACTTTCGTTTAAGCACCTTAAAATATCAGTTAGAATTTTAGAGAACAAAATTATCAATTTTTTTATATTTTAGAATGATTTTTCAATTAATTATTACTTAGTTTATAAAATATTTCATTTCTTTAATAACCTGAACCGTCTGATTTCAATTAATGAAAAATGAAAAAAAAAATATTAAATGGAGATCTCCAGTACTACCCTTCCCTTTCTTTTTCTTTATTTCTCATTTCCTTCCCGTACCCACTCCTCGTCTCCCAACCTTACTTTTGCAATGGAGGCATAGAGCGCAGAAATGGTCCAACCCTCCTCAATCCGACCTCCACATATGGTTTCTCCACCCTATCCACCTTTACCGGTGTTCTCCGTACTCCTTCACCTCTCTCCACGGAATAAAAATGTCATTAATGGTGATTTTAAGCTTTTCAAATCAAATCCGCGCCAACTTGGCAAAAATCGGATCGGTGAGTTAGATAAATTATGGACACTTAATCAGGCGATTTAAAATCCGCGCCATCTTGCGATAATTTATTGAGCACTTAATCAAGTATCAAATCAATTCCAAATTTTATAAAACTTTTTTGAAAACGGTCGCCCGTAAAATCGAACAAGATCAATGATTTAGATTGAACATTTGAATATTAAAATTTTTAAATATCAAAAATGAAAAAAAAAGAGAAAGGTACATACAGTTCTTTTTTGGACCGCTGAGGATCCCATCGCTGTTGAACCCATTTTGAGCTCAAATTAAATGGGCTATTTTTTTAATGGACCATAGAAGGTCCAACTATTATAATTCTTCTAACAGGGTTTTAAACAGTAGTAAACCTGAATGGACAATTGTCAAGGTGGGAGAATGAGAGGCAAGATACAATTCAGCTGAAATAGTGAAATGGGACAAAAATTAAGAAAGTTAGATATGTTGTATATGTTGTTCATCTAAAATCTAAATGAATAACGTGATTTTACAGCATCATGGACATCATATAAAGATCATAAAATAAGTAATTAAATTTGAAACCCAATTTAATCTCACTTATTGGCTGGACAAATTGGTCGATAAATATTCTATGAGCCTCTCACCCACCCCTTATTCATGGTCATATGAGCCTCTCTTTACTTGCCAATTTCCATCCCTTTCTTCTTCTTTTATGCTAGCCAACAATCCAGCATGGCTTGCCACCTATGTACAATATTTTAGTTTCAATCCATGCATAATGGCTCCTCTTTACATTTCTTTTTTTTTTATATATATATATATGTACTTACTTTCTCTGTGCTCTCTGGTCTCTGGCGCTACTCATAACCCCCCAATCTCTCAATTAGCCATGGTTTGGCTGCTCCTAATCAAACATGCATATGTATTGGTATCATTGGTTGAGACGAGCTCCAATTGCAACTAAATTTTGACTGTAGCTATGGAAAGGTAACGTTTCTCTCAACTTAATTTGTATGAGATGGAGTTATATATGCTGATTTGGGTAACGGGTTTCTAGCAAGAGGGAGTGCAACTCGTAGGAGTGAACCATTTCAATTACTTCATTTACTTGATGTATTCACGGGCGGCGTTACTACAATATTTTATCCTGTAAGATGTTCTTAACAATGTTGTTGGAATTGTTTTTCTACATCATTTTGCTTACATCCTCCTAACACAAGGGTGTTGTATATTTAATTAATGATAAATATTTTACTTATCAAGAGAATTTGTGTTTAAATCACCATCTTATAACACGATTAAATTTAAATTTGTGGAATTTCAAACGCTGACTGTTTACCAACTTTTGATCCGACGACCGAGATTGGATTGTTCTAAAAGATTCTAAATTTCTAATTGTCACCGTAATAATTTTCTCTCTTCTGAACCAATATAGGTTCCACATGTTTCGAATGAAAACACATGAATATTTCATTTTTTTTTTCTGCAAAAGTTGTGAGTAATATAAGATAATTTTGATATATATCATAAAGTTTCAACAAGATATCATGAAACTTTTACATGATCGCATTATTTGGAACATTAGATTTTAATAGTTTATTATTGTTTTCAAATGAAATAAAAATACATGTTTAGATATTGGAGAATATTAATTATAAAATGGTTTAAAACATAGCTATCAAAGATGAAAATCTTCAATGCACGTTATTGATGTATATATTAAAGGTATACTCATGTAACTTCACTATTTCTCTTTTTGTTAAATTGTCACATATTTCTAACATTATACCGGACTGTAACGTTCTTCCACGTATTAAAAAGTTTCTGAAATTAACTTAGCTTTTTATTTTTCGAAATTATTTTTCATGCATTGTAAGATTTTATTCACATTTTTGAAGAATTACGACAACTCTCTTGAGTTTTCATTATAAGCTAGGTTGCACATTTCGAAAAGAAAAAAAAAATTGCTTTTTCATTGCATCTAAGGCATTTTTTTCTTCATTATAGTAATTATTTCTTCCCCCCCCCCCCCCCCCCCCCCCCCCCCCCCCAAATGTATAGGATCTTAATTTTGTGATGCATATATTTTCAAGGTTGTCTTGACATTATAGTAAGTATTTTTTTTTTCTAATTTATTGAATTTTAGTGATGCTATGCATACCTCCAACTGGGATATGTTCTTTTTTAGTGATACATATAAATAATAAAATGCATTAATTATTTTGATATCATTTTTTTTTTCTAGCAAGAAGTTAGTAAATCGATGTATAGTAAAAGCCAATATCTACTTCTACCCAAACTTCATTATTGTTGGTTGAAGTGTTATTTTGTTTACCTAATTCTAGGTATTTCATTTACATATACATGTCCTGATTAATATCTAGATTTTCTAATTTGTTGGTATATAATGATATGACGGATTGATTACGTCCGGAGATACAAAAGTAGTTTGACATTAATATTAAATCCACTTACCAATTGCTTTATTTTATTTTGTAGCTGCATAATAATATATATATTTAAAAATTAGTTTTGGAGGGTCATGGATCTATTGTTTCTGTTTTATTATCTTTCTTAAAAATTTAATCTCATAAAGGTTATTTGGATATTTTTAGAAAACATGTGAGATTTTAGAGCGACATATCTCTAATTACATGTGTTTCGGAGGGAATTAATGAAACAAAATTAATTTTAGTAATTTTAGAGTGGTATGTCTGAAATTAGCAATGTAAAATTGGCATTTTTCAAATTGGGAAAAAAAATTGTAGTGAGGGAAAACTAATTATTTCTTAATATTAATATTTTTCTATTCAGTGCTATTTCATCGATTTATTATTTTCTAACTTGCTTGTCTAGAAATATCATTTAAACTTTACTCCACTTAATGAATGTAAGACAGACGCTAATGGAAAATTTATATTGTTTGGTCATATTCAAAAGAAAAAAAAGTTTTGAAATGGTAATTTGCAAAACTGAAGATATTTTAGAACTTTTATCGCAACACAAATATTTAGCATGTCAACCCCTTAAATTGCTATTATATCTTCGGAGATCCAACTATCCGATCAAAATCAGATGGATATTCCAAAAAGGGAAAAAAAATTGATCCTTCTTTTTTTTTTTTTTTGAAATTGAATTGATCCTTCTGCATTAGGATGAGACCAACCATGTACATTTAACGATACAACTGATTAAAGAAGAAAAAAAAAATCCAAAATAACAACTTTAAGCTGTTTCATTTTCAAATTGAATGGTTGATAGTCCTTGTATTTTATCGATTGTGATGAATATCGCCGTGTGCAATGATGGAGCCAAAATTTCCATATAGTGGACATTGAATAAGAGGAATTTAAAAAATCTTCTGTCAATAAAACTAACATTTACAATTATTGTTATTATTTATTATTTTTTTAAAACGGCCCCTAGGCCCAACAATTACAAATTCTGTTTGAGTTATTGTGGGTGAGTAGGGTTCATGTTTTTTTTTTTTCATTTTCTGTGGTAATGTCCTGTGCGATCATTATACAACGGGTCAAAGAAAATTATTTATATGCTTGATTCGCGAAAAATTATTTGGAATTATTACAGAATAACTATCTCGTTATTGTGGGTGAATAGTGTTCTTATATGTTCTGTGGCGATGACCTGTGCGGCTATTATACAACAAATTAAATATGATTTGCTACAAAATTGGTCAGAATATCTTCAAAATCTATTTGCTACACGATTGGTCAGAAAATACTTCCACAGAATATCTTCAAAATCGATTAAATTTTTTTTTTTTTACCTCACAAAAGTTCCTTTAAGCTTTCAAAATTACAGTGACACGCACTATATTATCCCAAAATTTCTTCCGATTAAGTATTGATAGTTTGATACTATGGAAATTATAACTTTGTAATTCCAGCATATTGTAGGGACGTCATAGAGAATTTCTCCCTGTGAGAAGAAATGAGCAGAAATCTGTTTTTTCCTTAGTGCCGCTGAAACGGGGTCCATCCATATAACAACTAAAGCCTAATTTAACTCTCACTGTCTCACAAACTCCAATCACCACAAATGGAGAAATTAGATAAGCCTCTTATCATAAGATATGACAAAAGGGAAACAGAAAACAAAAAAAATCTTTCCCGCAGAATGGGCATTGTGTTGCCACGTTTCCACTTGTATTATTGACTGAAATTTCAAGTATATCACTACATCTGGACATACCCAATCATATCTTAGTTAAAAAGTTAAAATTGCCCAGTTCACTACTGGTTTTGGAATCATTTTGGTAATTACGGACAGTAAAAATTTGTTACAAGTCAGAAGGCATTTTTTGGGAGTTCCCAGTAAAACATAGTTTAATTTACTTAGCGACACTCCGAAGTCAATTCATATTTTACTGTGCCGCTGTAACTAATAATATTACCACCCGTTCTTTACTAAGTAGCAATTAAAATAATACGCGAGAAAAAAAATCATCATTATGTGACTGGCGTTGCCAAATATATGTACCATTATTTAGAGTAACATATGAACTTTTGAATGAAATAACATTGGCCAAGAAAATGATAGAATATTAATAGCTAAATGATTAAAGAAAACAACAAAAGCTAAAGTACAATTTGAGAATTTGTTACTTTCATTCACATTATCTCGTACCACCATTTCCATAATTATAATTAATTATTTAAAATATACTAATTCAAAAGCACATTATGTGCTTTATCCTCTACGTTTACACTAGGGAATCCCTAGCTAAACAACTCAAAATATCACCAGCCCAAAAATTTTCGGGCCAACTTGTCATACTCATACATAATTCACATTCAACTCCGTATCTTCCTATTTCCGCACTAAATTATAACAAGAATCCTGCTAGATATTCCATCCAATTAAAGAACGGAACCAAAATAGTAAAGAAAAAAAAAAGGGAAAAAAAAAACCCAAAATCACCATATCCACCGTCCGTGACCATCATAGGACACGTGGCCGTTTTTGGGTGGAAGATATCCGTCTCTCCCGTTGTATCTCCAGCCGCCGCTTCCTGGCTTCCGCTGACCTGGCGGCTTGCTCAACTCTGTCATAATGACACGTCAGCGGCACCTCCGTTACATACACAGCCACGTCATCAGCTGGTTCCTCGTTCAGATCCAGTTCCAATTTCCTCCGCTCAATCGCCGGAGGGAAGAGTGGAGGTGGCTGTGGGGCCCACTGGGGTTTAACGAGAATGACGCTTCCGTTAGTCGACTGAGTGGGGCCCACTGGTCTGAGCTTGTTTAGAGCTCGCACTTCTGCTTGCGCCAAAAGCTGCCCAAAAGGCGCTTTAGTTAGTAATTATCCAATAACTGAGGGGGTTATAAGAAAGATTATTTAATTATTTTATTAAGAATATTTTTTATTTCTTTTTTTGGGAATTCTGTGGGTACAACAAAGTACTTTACCTTGGAATTCTGATCTCGCAAGTAGAACTTCATTGCACAAAGCCTCTGGAATTTCTCTTGCAACTCCACGAGTTCCTGAAAATTGTAAAAGAAAGTAAAAATTGTTCTCCAATCAGCAAAGGAGAAACAGAAAGAATGAAGCAGAAGAAGACGAAAGGACAGCACACGTGGCAATCAACGAAAAGCCACGAACAGATAAAATTAAACCCCTTATCACATTAAAATAACTCGTTAAAATCATAAAAATACGCAAAAATAAAATTAAAGAAAATCAAGGACTAACCCGACTGAGATCCGCTTTCTCCTTGCTTAAAGCAGCAATCTGCTCTTTCTTCTCTTTCAACCTCTGAAAAAAAAAACAGAGTAAAATAAGTACTTCCATTAACAACCTCTCAATTCAAATCGAAACTTTGAATCAAGACACCCAAAACTTACATCTTTCTGACAGTGCGACTTCTTGACTTGTCTGACAGGTGGGGTCACGATCTGCTCTTCGCTGCCACTCGTCGGGAAACAGAGAGGAGTGGCAGGGCTCGCCGTCTCTTCTCCTCCTCCACCTCCTTTCCTCTTCTCTTCGTCAGAGGAGGTCGGACCGGCCGGTTCGGGCTTGAAATGGTACGAAGGTTGAGTTCGACGCCGTGTGGTTCCCCATCGGATTTCTTCGAATGGCACTTGTGGAGACGAGTCAAGAACGATACTGGACACCTCCAGTAAGATCGATGCGACCTCGCGTTCCTTATCCGTGAAGAGATCTAGAGGCGTATGTGGCGCCATGTCAAAGCGAGAGAGAGAGAGAGAGAGAGAGAGACGATGTTTGTGTTTTGTTTGTATAAACTGTAAAGAGAAAGGAAAAGAAAGGAGGCGTGATGGGGTAATAAGGGGAGGAAACACGAAGGGGCACTGAGGAGGTGCCACGTGGCAGAGGATGGAGATAGGTCTGGTGGCTTTCTTACTTTCCTTTCCTTTCCTTCTTCCCTTCCCGCACACGTCCCCACTTCCTTGGTGTTTTTTTTTTTAACTTCTTTTTATATAGTAGGGTTTTTGTTTTGTTTTGTTAATTTCTTTTTCATTTATTATGTTTTCTTTTCGTTTCACGATTTGGGCGGCTTTTCCTTATCCAGGAAAATCTCTGTAGATTCCGCAGAAATTTGCTATTTGGGTTTGGGATAATTTTCTCTGACGTGGTTATCATTCCTAATTGGCTCTTGGTTTGATTTAGTAATGTATATTTACTTTATTTCCTCCTTTTTCTTTATTTTTATTATTATTAGTTTTTTGGAATTTGAAAAATGCTCTGTGAAAATTTTTTAATGCATTGTCTGGCCCCTTCTTACTAAATCCGAATGTTAATATAACATAAAAAAATGAACGACTGGTTGAGGTGTAATTTATGATGTTGAGACATTTTTTTTTTTGGAATTGAGTAACTTTTTGATGAATAATGAATTGCCCAATTTATCCTGAGTTCATTTTGTCGAAATTAATCTAAAGTGAAAAAAGGTCATCTTGAATAGATATTTTAATTTCTCAAAAATTGCAAAAAAAATTCTCTATATTAAATGTGAAGCTAAAAATTATAAAATATCCACAAATTTATGATATAGTACACTACGTTCAGTTTCAAAGGTCCACATGAGCATTAAACCATTTTAAGGGTAACCTTGAAAACATTTATGCTTAGTAAAGAAGTACCAGGCAAGGGAGGGGCCACGTGGTTCAGTGACTTTGGGGAATAGACCCCAATTTAGTACAGGGCATTGTAATCAGTCAAAATATCACTCCGACTCAATCTAGACCGTCTAAGCTGATCTGGACGGCTCAGATAGGCGAAGAGCTCTAGATGTGAAGAGAGGAGAAACACTATACCAATAGTAATAAAAAGGGCCCATTGTTTCCTTTAGAAAACTACCATGTACCCACCAATTCCAGCACACGACAAGTCATGCGCACAAAGTCCCACTTGTTGTCAATAAATTCAATGCATCACTTACTTCAACAATACTAAAAACTTCTTCTGGTCAGGAAGAATGGTTTAAGGATCATACAACAGAGGTGGTTGGTGTGCATATCTGACTAAGTTTTAACAATTAAACAAAACATTATTTTGGAAAAAAAAAATGGAAGGCTATAGTATATAATTAGCTTCTTTTTACAAGCATCATATAAGTTCTACAGTTGAGGTACAATGGCTCTCCTAAGCTTGCCAGTAAAAACCATTTCTGTACTGAATTTATGTGCACCTAATGACCACTCTGAATTCTACTCTGAAAACTGACAAAAAACAAAACCTGAATTGAAACATCATTTCTGTTTTCTCTTATCTCTGTAGCACTAGCAACAGCCTCTGATTATCTGATCTTTAGTCTTCATAGTTGTAATTATGATTAAATCTTTTTTTGAACTTTCTTTTACAATTGTGGAATTAAGACTTCATTTGCTAACTTCTTTCCCTCGCTTCTAATTTCTACGTCTGATCCAAGATGAGCACACACACCATTTAGACGCTCATCCAACCCACTACACAGCTGCAAATTTCAACAAAAGATAAATGATATATTTGGCAAAGCACAATAAAAAAAGAAATCCCACATTACATTAATATATTGCTATTTCTTTTTTTTGGATGGATCAGATTAACTATATCCTCTTAATAATAAAGACATTTCAAAATATAAAAACTTTCTGGATAATAAATATTTTCTATAGTAATATTGTAACCAGAGTTAATTACTTGGTCCCTAAAAAATTAACAGGTTTTAGATTGAATATTCTCAGTAAATCTCTATCATACCCCCTTCTTTTGAGCATGCTGAATTGGTAAAGCCAACTAAATATAAAATAAATTCCTAATCAGGAATATAACAGGATAACAGAACATACTGATTTCTGTTTCCTGCTCTAGTTTGGTTCCCTCCTTAACACTTCTCATCTGTAATATGCATGGACATCAAAGTTTTTTTCTTGCTCTCTTTCTTTCATTGGCCAGCCTATTAACAAAAACTTTTATACATACCTCTAATATGTATCATGATCTTGCAATTAACTGGAACATAAACATTTTTTTTTTCAAAACAATTAAACTAATGAATTATTATGTAAACTGAAATTTCCTCAACAATCCCAATTAATATGTACAAAATGGCCCAAAATGAAGCAATCCCTTTTACCTTATAATGCTAATCCCTTTGGTGTTAGACGATATCCAAATAACTTGAGAATTAACTCCTAATCAGTAGAGATTAACCTTAGTGTACTCTTTCCTTCAATTTCACCAGTGTCAAGACACGATTTTTTTTTTTTTTTAGAGATACTAGGTAGAGGCTACCATGTTAAAGACACGATTTTTTAACTCCACTCATTTGAAACCAATGTCACCTCAATCAACACAAGGGCCTTCAATTTTAGCTCTTGGAACAATCAATTGTCACAATTTCATCGGCAATAGAGCCTCTAATAGGGCCTTTGGAACTTGGAAGTAAAATTAGGGAACTAGGTAAAATGGGAGGAAGTATAGACTTCGCGACAAGTAGAAAGTACAGTTATATTGTTTCAAGAGAAAAGGGAAGGGAAGAGGTGGCAAAAGGGCAAGCTTTCGTCGGAGAAAGGCCACGGCCATGGCGTCTCTACCTGTTTTTTATGTTTCATATCCTTTTCCCGTTCTGACAATCTCACCTCGCAAGGATAAGTAGATAGGAACGAAGATCCTCTGGATGGCCATTCAGTGGATGTTTTTGGGATCTGGACCGTCTGATTTAATCTCAACGGCTAAAAGGAGCCCTGTGAATTCTAACATTTCCGAAAAAAATAATTGACCCGAAAAAATGAACCGTCGAGATTAAATCGGACGGCTCCAATAAAAAACTACCACCGGATGTTTCAAAAAAACGTCCAGAGGATCCGCACCCTAAGTAGATAAGCTATTATTGTAGATAAGCTATTATTTTATGAGAATATATGTTATATAATTTGAAATAAGTCGAAGGCAATGCAAATTTCACAGATATAGACCGTCGGATTTGCAAAGGAGGACACGTTAACGGTGGGATTTGTTCTTCACGGCGTGATGCGCCTGAAAGTTGTATGATTTCTTTGTTCTTGATGTAGTATTTTTCTCTTGTTTCTAAAAAGTATATTCGTTTAAAAATTCAAACATTTAAAAAACATATATGTAAAAACTTGTTTTCAGGGTAGGTTCAATCGTCCATTTCTACGTCTAAGTTGACCTTTTAATTATCACAAATTTGACCAAAAAAAGTATTATAAGAAATAATTTAGAACGACTGGATGGTTGATGTAATTATTTTAAAGTATACACAAAAATAACAACAGTTGTTCTTTCGCCAAAAAAAAAGAAAAAAAAAAAAAGAAGAGAACATGAATCAACGTTGAGAAATTGTCTCCATCAGTAAAAAAATTAGAAATTATTAAGGTCTACTAATATGTACTGAGAGAATTTGACACAACATTTGATAGTTTATTTTGATGGACATTCTATTGGCATCAAGTTTTTACATATATGTTTTGAGTCCTAGTCAATTCACAACTGTTCATAAATCATAAGGGATACCAATTATTTACAGTCAAATTTTGGTTTTAAATAATATAAACGGATAAAATACGATACAATTAATTGCATCTCTCGTCATTATTTATATTTCAATAAGTGAAGACTGACACTATTTTGTTTTATTTCCTTTAAGGGGCACTAAGAGGTTTCTTTTTTCTTGGGAATCTAGACGAAATTCGGTTCATTAATTTAAGAAGAGAATGTAGCCAAAATGTTTTTTTTTTTTTAAATTCGGTTTCTTAATCTAGAAAGAGAACGCCATATTTATTCAATAAATTTTCGGACTTTTGGCAGTTGCATCACAAAAAAAATTACCACTCTTATCCTAAAGGTTGCTTATACGCAGTCCATGATTCACCATTAAACAATTTATCCACTTTATTATGAATCTAAAAAATCATTAGTTAATAACGCATGAAAATTCATTTTAATAAATTTGTCAACCTTCATTTCCAAATCAATAACATTTTTAAATTGTTTAACAAATGATAACCACGTGCAAAATTGAATCAATGAATAATTCAAAATTCTCCCAAGTACTAGATAGATGTATTGACGTCCCTTGATGCGTTGCATTTTATTCAACAGGTCAACTACAAAAAAATAATATAAAATAAAAAAATGAATTCACGTTGACAGCCGCATTCGCTACACGCCATGTAGAAACCATAACACATTAACACCCACCCTTAAGTTGAAACAATCAAACAACTAAACCAATCACATATATCTTGCTCCCACACAAGACTGTGAGCTTATTAACGTTCCATTTGTCACCAGAACATTCTCTCTGTCTAGAGCTCAAGGCCCAGCAATGGTTTCATCTTCTTCCTGCTTAATCATCCCTCATTTTGTCTTCTTACTATCCTTTTTGATTATCCTCTCTCATGCCACCGCCACAGACACACTAAAACCGGGCCAATCTCTCTCTTCCATCAACGGGTCAACACTAGTCTCGGAAAATGGTTTATTTGAATTAGGTTTCTTCAGTCCAGGGAAATCTTCAAACCAGTATGTTGCTATCTGGTACCATAACATCTCCAAACAAGATACCATATGGGTGGCAAATCGTGAAAGCCCTGTCCCGGCCTCCTCGTTGGCTTTTCTGGTGCTCACCAATGCAGGAAACCTGGAATTAATTTCTGAAAGCGCAAATGGAAATGGTTAGAATGTCTTTTGATTGTTGCTCATTCAATATATGCAGTCTAATTTGATCGCAGGTTTTGTTTTTGGATTGACTGTGACCATAATTTTGGTTTGCTTGGGATCATCAACTGGGGAATAGCTGTTCCACTGTTAGAAAATTAGGAAGGGTTGGTTTCCCAAACCAAATTGAACCAATTTGGGATTGCAAATGAGAACTTCTGGTTTGAACCCTTCAGTTTCCTTAATTCAGTAGCCACTTATATTCAGCATGGACAATAATCATGAAGTTTTTTATTTTAGGTGTAAAAAGAAAAAAATAGTTTTGCATATAAACTGAACATTTATAAAAGTTGTGACATTTTGACTTTGTTTTGAATATTGGAGGCATTTGAATCCACCTGTTTTTCTTTTGAGGTTCTGGTATTTAATTTATTGCAATAGTAATGAAAAATTTGTATTTGAGATGCATGACAGTTACAGTATGGTCGACTAATACTTCAACTGTGAACGCTACAACTCTGCAATTATCTAATGAAGGCAATCTCATCCTTGAAGGCAGTCAAAATTTAATTCTCTGGCAGAGCTTTGACCATGCAGGCAACACTTTCATCCAGGGAATGCATGTGGGCATCAATACCAAAACGGGTGCACGTCAGCTATACACTTGCTGGCGCAGCCCAGATGATCCTGCTCCAGGTAGCCCATGAAAATAACTTATGACATGATTTATAATGTTTAAGGCCACTGACCAGTACTATACAAGTACCGACTACCGAGCCTGACTAGTTATGTTTTTTTTTTTGGTAGAGGCTACCAAGTAAACCTGACTAGTTATCTCATTCTGTAAGCAAGAATGGTTTTCCTGATCACTACAGTTTAGTCTTAAAAATGTGGATTTTCAATATTACAAGAACCATCTAAGTGTTTAGCAAGTGGATGTGATCAATGATGGCTGATGCTACACAGAATATGCTGAGAACTTGTCTGATTGGCATCTTTGGTGTCAGTAGATGACTATTCGATGAATCCTTTTCAGCCTAGATTAAAAAACTCCACGCAAAAACTCACTTTTTGTTTAGGTTATGTAGTGTGCTATGCTACTGAGCTATTCCTTGGGTAGCAGCTAGCAGCACTGATTTTAGAGTCTTGTATCTGCTGTACAAAAACTTCCTGTTTAATTACTAATGAACCGGGTGTTTCAACACCTTTTTGAAGGAAAAAATAAGAAAAGTACTGTTTAGTGTTCTCATATATTGCTCTGTTCTCTCCCTCAACATTGATGGTACATAAGCTACTGCGCCTGTTGCTTTACATTACAGACATTTTCATTGTATAGGGGCTAAATGGTTGCTTTCTCACATTCTGGGGTATAGGTAATTTTTCGATGGGCTTGGACCCTTCTGGGTCAACTCAGGTGTTCATCTGGAAGGATGGTACAGTACCATACTGGCGTTCTGGTGAATGGAACGGCGCAGCCAATTTCCTTGGCATCCCATGGGTACCACTTTATTCAAAAGGTTTCTTCTTTGAAATAGAAGGCGATCAAAAGTACTACACATTTACGGCTTCCAATGACTCGCTGGTACGATTTGTGTTGCACTGGAATGGTACTGACTTAATTTACATGTATACTGGTCCCTCCCAGGGTTGGGAGAATTTTTGGTATCAGCCAGTGAAACAATGCGAGATATACGGTGCTTGTGGGCCCAACGGGATATGCAGAAATAAAAATAATTTGGCATCATGTAATTGTTTGGATGGCTACCAGCCTAAATCAGATCATGACTGGGAGGCCGGCAATTGGTCAGGTGGGTGTATGAGACAGACAGCCTCAGGTTGTCAACCGAATGAAAAGCAGAGAAGATACAAAAGGCTGTCAGGTAAAATTAATTTAATACAACTACATTTATATTTTAAGTTCGTATATTTATGCAGATAAAAAATTAGAGGAACATATGTCTGGGTTCGTACTTGTGTAATACACATCAACAAGAACTTTCTTTCTGGCACATAGAAACAAAGAAACTGAAAATCAATGACAAATATGTTTTGTGTTAGTATTGATCAAATTTCTGTTGTTTTGTAGGAATGAAGCTTCCTGATCACACAGAGCGGGTCCCATCTATTGGAGATTCTGTCAGTTGCCAAAATTATTGTTCAGGCAATTGCTCGTGCAATGCTTATGCATATGTGAGCACAGTCGGGTGTATGACATGGAGTGGTGATCTAATAGATCTTTACCATTTTGATAATGGAGGTTATGATCTTTATGTCAAGGTCCCTCGAGGTAAGATGTATGCATTACATTATCAGTAATGAACTTTTTTTTCCAGGCAAAGTTGGTCTTACAACCTACATGAAATGTTCAGGTTCTAATAATCACAAGATTGCTTTCATAGCTGGAATGGTGTCTTCTTTTGTAGTTCTCCTTTCAGGAGCATCTATCTTTCTATGGAGGCAGTTTGTGTTCTGTTCAGGATCCAAAGGTTATTTCTCTATCCATCTTTGTTCTGTGAATGCCGCTCTTTCATTCCATTACTTAAGATTAACACATTCTGGATTTACCTTTTTATTACACCTTCACGATAGCTAACTATGTACCATTACAGATTTTAAAAAACTGATCTTTCCATAAGATTTTTTATAGTTCAAATACAACAGCAAAACTATAAGAGTGTTCCTCACTGAGAGTAAGGGCTTATTAAAGGGAAAGGTGAAATTCGAGTTATTTATATTCTTTTGGATTTGGAATGTTTGAAAAATCATAAGATCTCCTATTATATGAATTTTTTTTAAAAAAGAGGAATAAAATCCCTTTGTTAAGTGCTTATTTTCTATTTTGCCTTATTAGGAAATTCAATAGGTAACATGAGTGTGTCTGTGTGTGAACCTTGCACAGGTAACTTGGGCAGTATCCATATATTGAAAGAAGCGACTCGAGCATTTCTGAGGAGCAAAGAAGATTGTCAAAAGAAGAGTCAAATAGAAGATGAAGAAGAACACATTGGAAATAACCTTGAACTGCCATCATTTACTTTTGATTGCATTGTTGCCGCTACAAGTAATTTTAGCAGCTCTAACAAACTTGGAGAAGGTGGATTTGGACCAGTATACAAGGTTAGAATTCATATCTTCCTTGTAAGTAATCCCCACATTTGCAGAGTGGAAATAAAGGTATTAATGAATAGAATATGGGGGAAGATTATTCTAGATATTAGATAGGAAGGAAGATAACAAAATCTGCGACTATAATAGACCAGAGAAAAATATGCAAGTCATCGTAACATATAAGTTGATTGCTTATTGGGCCATCAGTTCTTTATTTTTTGTAAATTTAATTCGATCACAGGGGAAGTTGCCAAATGGGGAAGAAATAGCGGTTAAAAGGCTATCAGCTACATCAAGACAAGGAGTTGAAGAGTTCAAAAATGAAGTCATGCTTATTGCAAAGCTACAGCACCGCAATCTGGTAAGGCTTTTAGGCTGTTGCATCCAAGGAGAGAAATTATTGGTCTATGAATACCTGCCTAACAAGAGCTTGGATGTTTTTCTTTTTGGTAAGTTGAATTCTTTTCTTTTTTTTTGGCAAAAATGGTAGAATGAGTTCCGTTAATTAGTTGATTATACTTTTGTAGGAAGTGTTACATCAATCAAATGGGAATAAATATGTAAATTGATCAACCAAAATTATCCAGAAAAAATAGAACAATCGCGTGAATGAATAAATATGTAAATTGATCAATGAATTGAAAGAAATAAGAAAAATTCACTATTCACGAAGATATCAGTTTACACGACAACAGGATATATAAATCAGACTCACAGCAGGAAACATGCTGTATCACTTCCACGATACAGTGTTCTTATACTAGGTTACATCAGACCTATCAATTGTTTACAAATACCTCTTAATCAGACAATACTGTACCACTTCTGTACCACTTCTATATCTGATAATCTGATTACATCTTCGAATCATCAAGTGCTTTGCATATATTTTCATATAATGTCAAACGATAATTAATGAAATAGGGTGTCAAATATTTTGTTTATTTTTAATAAATTCTGGTGCTGATTTATAATGAAGTTCTGTACTTCTCTAAGTATCTAGTCTTTTCCATGTCTAGATCCTTCAAAGAGGGAATTACTAAATTGGGATAAAAGATTCAACATAATAGAAGGAATTGCTACAGGGCTGCTATACCTCCACCGTGATTCAAGACTACGTGTTGTGCACCGTGATTTGAAGGCCAGCAACATTTTGTTAGACAATAATATGGACCCAAAAATATCTGACTTTGGCATGGCCCGAATTTTTGGTGGAGACCAGAATCAAGAGAACACACTGCGTGTTGTTGGTACATTGTAAGTTTTCTTATTTTGTACAATAGAGTTTGCGTCCAAATATTGAAACCCTTGTTATCTCATGAAGTTAATAAAGATTAATGCTGAAATGACAGGGGATACATGTCTCCTGAGTACGCCATGGACGGGATTTTCTCAGTCAAGTCAGATGTCTATAGCTTTGGTATTCTGATTCTAGAGATAATAATGGGGAAGAGGAACAGCAGCTTCCGTAATGAAGAGGACTCTTTAAATATTGTTGGATATGTAAGCATTTGTCGACCAAATGATATCTTTAAATTGCAAAGAAAAGGTGAAATTAATAAAAAAAACCCAATGGCAAACTAATATCACTACACCAAAAAAGGCATATGGCAAGACTAACACGGCAAGATGTTTTCATCCCCTTGCCAATAATATGCTTTCACATGATTTTTTGCAAGACCTATTGCTATGTTGGCAAATTAAAGATCAGCAAGACCAATTCACAAGATAAAAATTGATGTGGCAAGAGAAAATTTTGATATTAATTTTAATATTTATTTTTTTCATAAAAAGTTGTATGCAAGTTGATATGGCGCCAGGAATTCGCGCGCTTCCGAAATTTACCGCCCTGAATTTAGTCTCCGAAAAATTTCCCTCCATTTAATTATCCCAAAATATAAAAAAATACTATAAAATATTAATTCCTGAAAAAAAAAATAAAACCCTCCAGTAGCTAACAAGTAACAACCCATCTCCTTTCTTCTAAGAACTCCTCTCACCCACGCCCCTTTTGTGTCTTTCCTCATTTTTATCGCCTCCTCTGAATTTAATCGATCTCCTCGACTCAACCTCGCCAGCCCAGCGCCGTTCTCTCTCGCCTCACATTCGTCAGCCCAGCGTCGTTCTCTCTCGCCTCACCTTCGCCACCCAGTGCCTCTCTCTCGCCTCACCTTCAGTTACGGTACTACCCCTTCCATCCATCAACCTCACCTAAATAAGGATAATATTTCTTAGAATCTTTTATTTTTTTATTTAAAATAGGATATCGTGGTGATTTTTTTTTTTATGTTTTGGAGTTTGATTTTAATTGAAGGGTATTCAGTTACTAAATTCAAAGGTTTTTTGTGAAATTGTGTGGATCTAAGTCAAGAAAGAAATTCTATGGTAATTAAGGTTGGGCATATGGTAATTAAGGTTGGGTATACTAAGTCAAGAAAGAAATTCAGTTACCCACGATTTTTTGCTCGTCTTCTTTTATTATTTCTGGTGTTTGTCTTGACCATGTTCTTGGTGCTTGATAAAAACCACGTTTTTGGTTTGTCAATTTTTGTTCCACAATTTCTACTATCTAGTTATTTATTTTGACATTTAGTATCTGTCCCCGCTGCAATAGCGCAACTAAACCATTGTGCAAAGCCTATATTCCTTCACCACTGCAGAGCACACAGATACAAAATTTATATCTTTAGCTACCGTTACATACCTCAATTAACTGACTGGGATACCTGCACTGATTCTGTAGCGGCCATACCTTTAATAACTGGTTTGTTCTTGTCCTTTTGTTTATTGTATTTAGTTGAGGTCTTGTTTGATGCTGTGGATCACTTGTTATTTAAACAGAAATTTGACTCGTTTCTATTTATCTGGTACTGGTAAGCAGTGGAAGTACACATGAAACTTCAATTAATTGGTATCAGTTTGCGTCAATTGGATGCATGATTGCAATATTTGTATACAGAAGAAGCAACATTGTAGTCAGACTGATGGCAGAACGGTGTTATACACTGAATGTTGTGGCATATGTAAATTATTCCCTATTTTCAAAAGTTAGGAAATAAAAAAAAAACAGCTGCAAATATTTCTATTTTCAATTCCTTTTTTTATTCTTCACTCAATATATGCTTACTACCTAGTGAGTTATTCATTTGTTCCCTAAAATTCTCAATGCCTTTGGGCCTTGCAGGAATTGATCTCCTTATGGGGAAACAACAATGTCATAGGTTGCAAATAATTAAGTCATAGACAGAAGCACAAATGAACACAAAATTAATTATGAAATAGTGAACTGCATTCTTATTATTGCTTTACTAAATTATTTTTTTTTATTTCTATTTCATTTGTAACAATAATTAGGATCAATGGGTCGGAAGAAAAGAATGAGAACTATATGTAGCGATGATGATTATCTATCTCAACAAGGAGGGTCTGATTCTCATGCTCAAACAAATGATCCACTGCCTATAGAATCAGAAGAGCCATCTGAAGGTGTTGAGGTTCTTTTTGAAGGTACATTTTTTTAAAAAATGAGGGCAGTCGTCCATTATATTTAGTATTTTAGTGCATGGGATAACATAGTTAAATCTATTTTCTTTCAACGTAAAGACAATCAAGGGAACAGAACTCGAGGAAAAACTCTTCTTGCCCATCTTTGGATGCTGACGAGTGGAAACAGGGTTGTTGTGGATGCGAATGACCTTCATCAACCAATTGGGGCTGAAGCTGGTTTATTAGGTCAATTTCTGGGGACATTAGCAAGAAATGGAAGAATTTGTAGCTTAAGTCACAAGAATTGGTTTTTTCTTGTCAAGGTTGCAAAGGAAAATATTTTGAGTGTGGTAAAGGTATGTGTTATTTCTTTCAACATTTTATAGCAATCATGGTATAAAGAATTTTCTTTACTATTTAATAAATAGTGTATTGCAATTTTGTAGGAAAAGTTTGTCATTAAATCATTGAAGTCTTTTGTAGGCAAAGTTCATTTATAGCGTTGTATTGGAGAAATGGATTCTTAAATCATTGAACAACAAGTGGTCGCAATACAAGTCTAATTTGAAGAGCATGTACTTTGAAGAGAATGTCCCTAGGGGAGAGCTATGCAAAAATGTACCTGAAGGTGTGATAGAAGACCAATGGATCAGTTTAGTTCATTATTGGTATTCTCCAGAGGCAAAGGTTAGCCATAATTTGATTTTTTCTAGTTGGTCATATTTCTTGCTTTATGTTTGCAATAATCATAATATATTCTTTATAAAATACAGGTAGTGAGTGCGAGGAACCGAAGAGCTCGGGCAATGCAAAAGAACCCTCATACATCAGGATCAAAAAGTTTCGCACGTTGTGCTCATGAAATGGTAGTCTTTATATATTTCCTAGAATCTGTTTTATAAATTTGATTGTATTACACAATTTAATTTACAATTTGCTTTTAATTAACCATCATTCTCATATTGTCATATATAATATAGAAAATGAAGGACCCTAAAAAGAAAGATCCGAACAGAGCTGATGTCTATCTAGTAACTCACAAGAGAAAAGATGGCACTTTTATGAATGAAGAAGTTGCGGTGAGGATATCCAAGCTATACAGAAATGTTTATTTTGTTAGAGAACATGTGCTTGTGATTATTAAAAGTTGTAATACTGCCATTGTTATTTATTCTTCTATTTTTATTTACACATGTAGCAAGCTATACAAAAGTGTATTGGAGAACAATCACACTTGGCAACTAACTCAGGAGGGAGAATTAGTTGGGAGAAAGATGCATTGTCTCAAGTTCTGGGAAAAGATAAAAATGGACGTCTGCGAGGAGTAGGACTACTTCCAACGTCAAAAAATATAGTTGAGCCATCACGCCATTTTCGAGGTATGGAAATAACCACAGTAGATGAGAATATGTCGGTAGTTTTTGTTCGTCGATTACTTGAACAAGTAGAAAAGTTGAATGGTAGGGTGGAGGAGTTGAGTGCTGAGATAAATCAATTGAAGTCGGGTGCTATTGAGGTAAGCATTCATACTGGATTCCAATATGTAGCTTGGTTTTCTTTGAAAGAACCTCTTATAAATTACAAAGAGTTGAATGTAAAATTTTGTTGCAGACATCAAATGTCTCTCTAAATGAAGGCACAACTCCATCTACTGCATTAGCTCAAAATTGTCAAGGTTACTCAATGCATGCCCCTATATTTTTTCAAAGTAGTGAGGCTAGGCAAGCTCTATTAATGGACTAACATTTTACTAATTTTGTAGGTGGATTTCTTGATATGTTAACATTAAATGGTGTTATTGACTGGATATAGGTTTATAGTAGGTAATAGTCAATTTTTGAAAAGTTTTAAGTTATGTGCTGGATGTCAAAACAAATTATGTGATGCAGCTTATTTTGTAATAGTCAAATTATAGGGTTATAGTAGGTAATAGTCAATTTTTGAGAAGTTGTAATTTTTTGACTCAATCACTCAAGTATGAGAGCAGAGTTTTCAAGAGTCAAGTATGAGAGCAGAGTCCTACAAACAATAAATCAATCTCCTGTCATGTTTGAATATGAAATTAGAAGTATGAGAGCAAAGTTAAGCTGGCTTTAGAGGAACAAGTGAAAATACACCCACCTCAAACGTATAATTGATTAATGGGATAACTAACTGAACTCCTAAAAATTTTGACATTTTTTTAATAATGGTAAGATCATTCGTATAGTTTAATTCTACAACTACATTGCTTTCCATGCATTTTGTGTAGGTTGTGGAGAAGCTATATTAGGCCTTAGACAAACGTGAAGAGATATTAAGCAAGAAAAGTATATTTGTGGCGACCGACACACTAAAGCATATATACGACTCTTTGTCAGTCTGATTAGGTTTGATGAGGTACAACTTATACTGTTATTTTTTGTCTTCTATTTTGGCTGCTAATTACACGCGAGTACTTTACCGCATTTGCAAATGGCATTGAGGTATTTCGATTTTGGAATTATAGGCTAAAAAAATGTTTTTTATGCAAGTAAGCAGACCTTCGGATTGGCAATATGTATATTTAGTTGGAAGTTGACGATACTGTCCCTGAGCATAATCAAGGTAAATATATTATGCATATCAGTTATCTTTAGGTTGCATTTACCGGCTTTGGAGTGATTTGGTCAAGCTAGCTAAAATGAACTGTAATATTAGTACTGTCAATTGCAGCAGGATTGAAATGAACTGTAATGTTTTTTGCCCAGATTTTGTTTATGTTTATAGGAGTAGCAATTTGTATCCATATTAGGCTAAAACATATTTATTTCCATGCATGACCATTTTACCCTTCTAAATTAGATTTCACTAAATAATTTTTCATATCCAAACGCATGAGTTGTTGCAAAACCAGATTTTGCTAAATAATTTTTCATATCCAAGTGCATGAGTTGTTGCAGTACCATGGTACTGATTAATCTAAAAGCGACGTAAGAATTGATTTTTGCTATATATGTTTATTGTATTTTTACTTCTTGAAGGAATGAGGCATGAAATATCAAAGTTTTTCAGTTACATGGCCTTTCTCTCAGAACTTAACTTCTTTCAGTAACATGGCCTTTCTCTAAGTACATTATTACTTATCAGTACCCTCTACATTATTGCATATTAAATGGTTAAATAATTCTTCGTTTTTGCTCAAATAATTCTTCGTTTCAGTAACATGACCTTTCTCAAGTAATTTTTCGTTTTTGCTCAGTTGGAGCATCTTGCTAATTTCTGAAGTTTATCAGTACACTTTATAACTTTTACCAATTATCATTTTTCATTTAGTTCCGAATGTTTTGGGCTTTCTTCAAGATTAAAATTTTTCGATTAGAGCATTCAAAATTGGATACAATGTCTATAATCAGGTTTCTCCTTTCAAATCTTTAATAGGTCTCAAAAAACTGATACAATGTCTGATCAAGCTGCAACAGTGATAAAAAAATCAACCATCTTAGCAGATATGAAGTCAGCCTTTGCTTAATTGGGCATAATCAGAGACGAGAGGTACATATGCAATGCATTATGAATGTATCGTTCGAATTATCTTTTTATTTGGGTCGAGTTGCAGATTTGATGGAACTAAAGATTTTTTAATTCTATATGGTTAAGTACTGGATAATTTGAGGTTGTCATTACTTCGCATTAAGCTGATCATCAAATTATACAACTCGATTTGTCAAATTCAGTTTAGATCTATCGCTCTTTTTTCCCATCGTATGTTTACTATTAATAAGACTGTCAAAAACACAAGACAAAAAAATAGGTCGCGCGACGCACCCACTAGTTAATTTAATTATCTGAAATTTATTTATTTATATTTATGTTTTTGCTAAAACTGTACCTTATCTGATTTTGTAGGTGGATTTCTTGATTTGTCAAGATCAAGTGGTGATGCTGACTGGACTATATAGTCTTGAAATTTTAAGTTATGTGCTGGATGCTGAATCCAATTGTGTTATGCAGCATATTTTGTAATAGTCGAATTATAAGGTTGAAATAGTTAATAGTCATTTTTTAAGAAGTTGTAAATTTTGAGGGACGAGTTTTAATTTGACATACATCTCTGATGAAGTGAAACATCTGTAATATTTTGAGGGTTGCAAAATCAAGAATTTTGAGGGTTATTTTATTTTGGCATGCCTAATAGAATATAGATAAACTGTATTTAGAAGTTTATAATTTATATACTGTATGTATGTTGAAACAGACAATATCATTTGGTGTTGCAAGATAACGTTTGGTGTTGCAATATAACGTGCTGGTCATGCAAGATAATCATTATATTATTTTAAAATTTGGCGCACATTTAAAAATGAAAATATTATTTTGAAATTTGGCGCACAGTTGAAAATCCACTAGCTAGACAACAGGGTCTTGCAAAGGTGGTGTTGCCAAGTCGCAAGACCACTTTCTTCTTTACCAACATAGGAAACTTACCTTGCCACAACACCTTGCTACACTGCCTATAACAACATGAAAATCCCTCTTGCCAAATAATTTAGCAAGGCGTATTTGGATGTATGGGAAGACTTTCAAGTGTTGGCATATCCCTTTTTATATGCTTGCTTTGAACAGATATGATTGCTCAATTTGCTCTGCAAAATGCAATTGAACAATAAATGCATTGACTCACATTGATTTGATTTTCAATTAAGACCCAAAAGAGTTTATATTTTGTAATCAATTTTCTTTCATACACCAGGCATACAAAATGTGGCATGAAGGCAACACCAACAACCTAATAGATCCAGCAATTAGAGAAACATGCTCCATTCCAGAGGTGCTCCGGTGCATACATGTGGCACTGTTGTGTGTGCAAGACCTTGCTCAAGATCGGCCTGAAATTCCTTCTGTAGTAAGAATGTTGGGCAGTGACGGCACCGACATGCCGGTACCTAGACAACCCACTTTCACTGTACAAGGGTATTCCTCTAACAGCAGTGCCATGAACCGCAGTGCCAAATATTTGATGTCTGAGTGTGGGGCTAGTATTACAACTCTTCAAGGAAGATAACAGTGGGAATGTGAACTCTTTATTCTTGAAATTGATCAGGCTTATATATCAACTCTTACCTTTTCCCCACAATTTTGAAGATAAAATCTAGTATTTATTTTATTTTATTTTATTTTTTTTGGGTGAGAGAAAAGATAGTAATGCTACCCATTTCATTGAACATGAAGCAAGTCTTTCAAACCGTATCTTTTTTTGAATATCCTTATAAATCGTATCTAAGTGTATTAATCCCAAAAGCAAGATCTTGCGTTTGTCATTTACACAAACTTCTCAGTTTGTTGTTCATTTATTGCGGTCAAGCTTATTTATTATCAATTTATAATTTTATATACAGCAGCACAAAATAAAATGTGAAAACTTTGATAAACTATTATTGCGACAAATAACTTTCTGTATGGCGCTACAAAATGTCAGAATATGATCTGTACTGCTCAAAACAAGGAACATCACAAACCCCCTGGAACTGCAATTCCAGAATGTTCGAGGAACAACTTCGACATAATTCACCAAATGCTGGCACCCATATAAAATAAAATAATTCATACGGTCTGAGATAGTCCCCAATCCAGGGGTTTGGCTCGACGGTTTCCCCATTTTTTTTCATAATTACAAATTTTTTAGGGTGTGGTGCGAAAATAATTCCCAAAGATTCGGCTCGATTTCCCCAGAAATAAAAAGAAGATAAATGTGCAACGTTTCGGAAAAATAAAAATGAAAATGAAAAAAAGAAAAAGAGAGATGTAAAAGCGCGGGAAACGAACACTCCTCCCCCCACAGTAAACCCTTGCGTCTCTCAATCCAATCGACGAATCAGCCATGGGCGGAGATGGTAAGCGGAGAAGGGAGAGATCAAACTCCTATCTCAACGAATCACTATCCAAGTCGAAGCAAATGCTCCGCCTAGGAGCCGAAGAACAACTGGAGAGTAAACTAGGGTTTGCTTTCTTCACTGAGAGAGATAAATGACTCGGATGGCTCCTCATCTTCTCCCCAGTAACAATTGACCTCTCTTCTCTTTGATCCTCTCTCTCTTCCTGTGTATATATCTGGACTAGTTTCAACGTTTCGTTAGTTAATTTCTATAACTGAGGTTTAATTAATATTTTGTGTTAGACAATGAATTTACACCCAGCTTGTGTCCTTGGTCAGCACAAATCCAACATATTTCGGCTCTGATGGGAAAGTCCTTTTTCCGTGAGAATCGGAAAGTCCTTTTCGTGGGATTTGGTTGCAGCCTAAGCGAATAGACTAAACTGCCCTTTCTTCCTTATCGCTAGATCTCTCTGCTTTTGTTCTCTATCGGAAGCTGCAGCCATAGGCTCATAGCCATTTCTCTTCACTCTTCTATTCCTCTCTCAAATCCTAGAAAGTTTTTCTTATCTCCTCTCCTTCTCTCAAAAACTAGTGACTTGGGATGGTCTAAAGAGCTCTGTTTTCTCTATTTCAATCTCCTTTTGGAACAGCTTGTTCAGACCTAAAAAAACGGAGATGGAGGAAAGGACTGAATGGTCAAAGTTTGACAGGCGAAATCCTTTCTCTTAAGTCTGTTTCGATCATTGGATTTCAATTGATATCATTTCCTGTCAATTCTATTCTCACCAAATGAAATGAAATCCCATTGAAGTACCCCTCGTAATCTTTCATCTTCTCCACCAGCAATCGCCAACCGGTGGCTAAGTTTCTACTTTTGTTGTTCATAACTTCATATGGATGTTTTTGTTCTCCACCAAATAAAACCTTTTTCCAGTTCCATTCTATATTTAACGACCTGTGATGAAAATGAAAGTTACAATACTTTTTATGTTCTTTGGATAAATTTTCCAATTTCAATCTGACGAAAGAAAACTGGTAATTAAATGTTGGTTATAGAAGACAGGGAGCCACCTTTGGTATTAATGAAAATCGAATAAAGTTTTCAAATCGTACTTGAATATTGCTTCGTCTATTTTGAGGTTGTTTCAAATTTTCTCTGATTTATTTTTTTGAAGGTAGGGAGACAAATGTCACCTACAATTTCATTGAACGAAAAGCATTCGTACAAGTAAAAAGAAAACGAAAAGAAAAAATTTTCTCTGATTTAACAATCATTATTTAATATCTGTTTGATATTGCTACGGTGGGGAGATGAAAGGTCATGAGCAGAGAGGGGCATTTCCGTCATAGTTTTACACAGTTCATTCCTCCCATTTAAAATATTACCAGAATAAATAAAAAAGATTGAAATGGGTTTATATCCATGGTTGTCATGATTAGAGGGTGTTATATCCAATATTAATGATTTGAGGGGGTTATTTCCAATTGAGGAAGATTTGAGGGGGTTATCCAATCTCTTAGTTCTCATGTGTATCTTCTCCCTGCATTTTGATTGTTCAAAAATTGTAACTTCCTGGTCAAGTTCTACTGTTTAGTAACTTCAACGTTTAATTTGGATGTTCCTCTAAATTGTAGGAGAGAAAGGTGGTATTCATTGGAAATGGCAGGAGTAGTTATTACTTATACTGGTGCAAAATAATTAAAAATGCCCAGCTGCTTGTAGAGAAAATAGGCAGGCCACTTGAACTTGATACTGATGGTTATTGGTGTTGTCTTCCTGAATCTTTCCTGAGAACTCTGCTTTCTATGTGAGTTCATGATACTTCTCTTTCTAATCCTGCATTAATTTACAAAGCATGCAATGTGCATTTATGTGGTTGGATTGGATGGCACTGATAAATAGCCAGACTAAGTGATAACAGTTCTGTACTTCTACATTCTTTGTCAGGATCTCATAACAAAAGAATCCGCCACCTACTGACAGCCTTACCAGGCCTTGCATCTTCTTGGCAGGAACAACTTTGACATAATTCACGAGTGCTAGCACATGCTGGTTCCCAGTACGGTCGCTAGAATGGACACTGGCAGTAATAGTCGACAGTGATACCAGCATTGAAACTGCTAAGTGCCAACTAGTCCAACAATGACAACCGCACGACCCATGTCAAGCATCAGGGTCTCTGTTTCACAGATATTTATTTATTTTAGTTTCAGGATCAATCAACATCATTTGATGTCCAATCGAACTATTGTAAAATAATTTAGACAGTCCAAAACAGTCACCAATCCAACTTCGCACTTGAAATGCTATCAACTAAACTTAATTCCCTTCCACATCCAAGGCATGTTAAGTTTTTTTTTTTTTTTTTAAAAAAAAAAAAATAAGATAGGTCAAGTCCTCCAACTTATTTCGAAATTAAAGCAGGGTGTAAAGTTAATTTTATACTATATATTTTGAATTAAAAAACTTCCACTATTTTTTTTTTTTTATTTATTCCAGCAGGCACTAGATCAAGCCTCTCCAATAACGATAGACGAATATAAGTCGCTTTAAATTCCGTTCTTAATTTAAGAAAGGATGTCAATATTTGTTTAATAAACTTTTCTGAACCTTGGGAAGTTCATTTTAAAAGTCACTTGACTAGAAGTCAGTATTCGCCAAAAGTTGCTTATAGATAGATATAAAGCTGAAAGTAGTAAATTTACGCAACTCAACTCTAATTAAATAAAATTACTCAATCTCTATTTTCATACTAATAACCATATAATATGTAACATTATAACAGATAATAATCACGTGTAAAATAATAAATTTATAAAAATTCCAAAATTCACGCTTTGTAGTTTCTAGATGCATTTTTCCCTAATTCGTAGCCTTTTTCTTCTACAGTTCTACTACAATAAAATAATTCGTGTCCCAGCTGATGTAATGAACTGGTTTCACGAGCCATTGGAAAAGCTTGAAAGTTAGGGAAATATATCCACTTCTATTATTAAAATAAAATTCACGTCTAAGACCACATACCACACGACAAGAGAAACCATGATTAAGACCCCAGTCCGCCTTCAGTTTTGTCCCCAGAAGACCAGCAGCATAGTATTTGTTCATTTTCCAGCAATCAAGCAACCCATAAGCCACTCCAATTCATAATATAAAAATTGCATTTCTCTCTTTCTGAGTTCATAGCACAGCAATGATTTCTTCTTCTTCTTTCTCCTCATTCATTCCTCTTTATCTTTGCCTAGTATCCTGTCTAGGCATCCTGTCTCATGCCACCACCACAGACACACTAAAACCGGGCCAATCTCTCTCTACCATCGATGGGTCAACACTGGTATCAGCAAATGGTTTATTTGAATTAGGTTTCTTCAGTCCAGGGAAGTCTTCAAACCAATATGTTGCTATATGGTACCATAACATCTCCAAACAAGACACTATCTGGGTGGCTAATCGAGAAAGCCCTATTCCAGCCTCCTTATCAGCTATGCTGGTGCTCACTGATGCAGGAAACCTGCAATTAATTTCTGAAGGTGCAACTGGAAATGGTATCATATTTATTGAAATTATGGATAATTGAAAATTGTTCAGTATGATTCGATTGTAAATTTAGCTTTTGGAATTTGGATGCATTATAATTAAGTAACTCTGGTTTGCATGGAAATATCCTAATGGGGAATAGCTTTTGCTGACCAGTATGTTTCTCGAGGTCTGAGTTGGATGCAATAAACCAATTTGACACAATTCGGCATTGCAAATGGGAAATTTCAATAATCAATTCTACCATGCAGCAGATACCTATTTTAGCCAAATGATGCCACAATGTCTATAGGGTTCAAAGCTCATAGTTTAGCCTTCAGAAGGAAGCACAAATGTAGAATCCTTTACTTTGACTGTTATTACTTGGCGGATTCTCTTATTGAGTTTGACTCACAGAAAAAAATGTAGATGAATAATTGATTAACAAAGGTTAATCCAAAGTATTGAAATCTGTAAACTATCTCAAAATGAGACCTTCCCACCATTTTAACTGCAACATTATGCCCTCATTTCAACAGGTTAATGTTAAAACCACTGAATAGTATTTCAATTATGTTTTGAAAAATTGTAGACCTCTGAATTCATTACTCCTGTTTCTTTTGATATTTAAACCATGTCATTTATTATCTGCAATTTTTAATTGAACAATTTGTACTTGAGGTGCATGGCAGTTACAATATGGTCGACAAATACTTCATCCCTCAACACTACAACTTTGCAATTGTCTAATGAAGGCAACCTCGTCCTTCAAGCCAGTCAAAATTCAATTCTCTGGCAGAGCTTTGACAATCCGGGCAGCACATTCATCCAGGGTATGCATATGGGAATCAATATTCAAACCAGTGCACGCCAGTTATACACATGCTGGCGCAGCCCAGATGACCCTACACCAGGTAATCCATCAATCATACCTAATAGACAATCGATTTAGTACCTGTACTGTGCCTGACTAGTTCAGGGCAAGTATGGTTTTGGTACTGGCCTTAGTTTTCTTGCTCCTATAAAATTATATTTATTTGTTAATTTTTTTTTAAATTGTGGAAGCAAGCGGAGTGTTGTCTAAAATTTTGCATGTGATATATTGTTTCTAGATACTCATAAGGTTTAAGAAACGACAGAGGAGTTTCCTCATCAAAGATAATATTTATTGCTATGTTCTTCTATATGCAAGAATTTTTCATCCATGATCAAAATGATCTTTCTTATTTCTTATATAACTTTGTGCTCTCCCTCAACATGATGGCACATGACCTTTCTTGTTACACATGCACACTCTTACCGACGGATGGTTTCTTCACATTCCTGGATGTAGGTAATTTTTCAATGGGCTTAGACCCTTCTGGGTCTACTCAGTTGTTCATATGGAAGGACGGTACAATACCATACTGGCGCTCTGGTGAATGGAACGGCGCAGGCAATTTCCTTGGCATCCCATGGGTACCACTCTATTCAAAAGGTTTCTTCTTTGAAACAGAAGGCGACCAAAAGTACTACACATTCACTGCCTGCAATGACTCGTTGATACGATTTGTTTTGCACTGGAATGGTACCGACTCAATTTACATGTATGCCGGTGCTTCCCAGGGTTGGGAGGATTTTTGGAACCAACCAGTGAAGCAGTGCGAGATATACAGTGCCTGTGGGCCTAATGGTCTGTGCAGAAATAATGGTGATTTGGCATCATGTAGTTGTTTGGATGGCTACCGGCCTAAATCAAATCAAGATTGGAAGGCGGGCAATCGATCAGGTGGGTGCATCAGACAGGCCGCCTTGGGTTGCCACAATAAGGGGCAGAGTGGATACAAAAAGCTGCAAGGTACAATTAATTAATCCAATTATCAAATTAATTGAACATAATAACTTTATAACCACTTTGTTACTGAAGAATCTAGAAAGCAAAGAGAAAGATGTGCTCAGTTAGGATTGGTCATATTATTTTCGTCTTGTAGGAATGAAGCTTCCAGATCACACAGAGCGGGTCTCATATATTGGAGATTCTGACACTTGCCAAAGTTATTGTTCAAACAATTGTTCCTGTAATGCATATTCGTACGTGACAACAGTCGGATGCATGACATGGAGTGGTGACCTCATAGATCTTTACCATTTTGATAATGGTGGTTATGATCTTTATGTCAAAGCCCCTCGTGGTCAGTAAAATACATACATAGTATACCATCATTATCAAACTTAATCTGCCAAGGTTGATTGATCTGGCTAATGACCTACATGAATTCCATTCAGGTTCCAGTAATCGCAAGATTGCTATCATAGCTAGCACAGTTTCTGCTTGTGTAGTGCTCCTTTTGGTAGTATCTATCTTCCTATGGAGGCAGTTTGTGTTTGGTTCAGGACCCAAAGGTTATCTCTTTTTCCATCTTTGTTCTGTGAATTGCACTTTCCATTGCTTGAACTAATACTTTCAATATCAACTTTGTTTGCATTTAGTGCTTTTCCAGGCCAATTTGTCCTTAACAAATTCCAAATGCTAATCAGAGTTTGTTTATTGCTAATAGAAAATTCACTATGTAACATGAGGATTGTTCAATCTTGCACAGATAGCTTGGACCGTTCTCATGGGCTGCAAGAATCAGCTCGAGGTTTTCTGAGGAGCAAAGAATATTGCCCAAAACAGAGCCAATTGGCAGATGAAGCTGATCATATTGGAAATAACTTTGACGTGCCATTATTTACTTTTGATTGCATTGCAACAGCTACAAACAATTTTGGCAGCTCAAGCAAACTTGGAGAAGGTGGATTTGGACTAGTATACAAGGTTAATTGCTCATTGTTTTCATCTCTTACATTCTGAGTATCAATTCAGGTTAGAACATTTTATTTTGGGAATATTCCATTGTAAGCTGCGGCAATCAAATACCGAAGATACAAATAAGTATCTGACAAAATATCAATCAAAAAACATGTTTCAGAGGGTAATAAAGAAAAATTCTATCAAACAATGAATTACACACTATTCTCAATAAAGCTTCACATTATTGAAGTGACATCTCTCAATTTTTAAAAAAACTATTATGGGATATGCTCTGTACTTTGTTTCTGTTAGGAACTCATAACCCAAATGTCACTGGAATATTTTTTCTAAAACCTTGTGTGCTTAAGCTAAAAACAATGATATTATGATATATATTAATATTAAGGATTGACAAGATAACCCAGTTTATGGAAAAAATAAATTGAAATTTATGTTTGGTCATTTCACTATATGCAGTAAAGGTTTCACCAAACCATACCACTTATTTGAGGGATTAAACCGTCATGTATTTGGATTCCGCAAAGAAACACCATATATGCATTCTGAATTTCAACCATCCTGACCTCTTCACTATTAGAATAAAGTTGGTCCGAGAATGAGCTCAATTATTTTTGGGAAACCCAATATACTACTACTGGTCAGGAAGGATTATACCAGGAATGACAAATAAATTCAGAGAATTCAAGCGCAAATGCGTTATGGGTGGGATAGTGTTAGTGTGGGGATCAATCAGTGGTATGAGGTCTTAAAAAATATGTTACATGGGGAGAGGTCATGATCTTGATAGATAACATGGCCTATGGGTCATAGCAGCTACGCTAAATCTTGTTGTGCTATTACTTTTTTATTTTATAAATTTATTTCCAATACAGGGAAAACTGCCAGGTGGGGAAGATATAGCAGTTAAAAGGCTATCAGCTACTTCAAGACAAGGAATTGAAGAGTTCAAAAACGAAGTCATGCTTATTGCAAAGCTGCAGCACCGCAACCTTGTTAGACTTTTAGGCTATTGCATCCAAGGACAGGAGAAGTTATTGGTCTATGAGTTCCTGCCTAATAAAAGCTTGGATGCGTTTCTTTTTGGTACAATTTATTCCATTTATTTATTATGCTTTCGTTGGGACTTTCAACACGGTCAATTTATATAACACTGAATTATTCAAGAAAAAAGAAAACAGAACAGAAACATGAACAAACATATACTAGATCAATAAATTGAAGACCACAAGGGTAAATTCACATAATATCGTAAAAGAAACCAATTACACAAGAACAGGCATGCTATAGAAATCAGAAGCAGAGCAGGTAAACAGAAATCAGACAACTCGACAAGTAGATTGTTGTATGGTGCAGTGTGTTAATTGTTTTTATTAAGTCATATTTCTTATGTTTCCAAACATATTTCATGAGCCATACTGGATTATATATCAGATTCACATCTTCGAACCATCAAGTGTCTTTTTGAGGATTTTCATATGGAAAAATGCTTCTAATCTTTTATTTCTATAGATCCTTCAAAGAGGGGATTATTAGATTGGAGAAAAAGATTCAACATAATAGAAGGGATTGCTAGAGGGCTCCTATACCTCCACTGTGATTCAAGACTACGTGTCGTGCACCGTGATTTGAAAGCCAGCAACATATTGTTAGATAATAATATGGATCCAAAGATATCTGACTTCGGAATGGCACGAATTTTTGGTGCAGACCAGAATCAAGAGAACACAATGCGTGTAGTTGGTACAGTGTAGGTTTTGTGTTTTTTGTAGAATAGTATTGTCATCAAAATATTGGCATCAATGTTATTTCCTATCAACAAATCATATTCTAACTGTTAATTAAATGGAATTTGTATGGCAATTCTGAAGCATAAATAAAGGATAGCCGTTCTTAATTATTGCCCCCAAAATCTCAACAAGTTAATTAAAGACTTTTGCCTGAATGATAGGGGTTACATGTCGCCTGAGTATGCTATGGAAGGCATTTTCTCAGTGAAGTCAGATGTCTATAGCTTTGGCATTCTGCTTCTGGAGATAATAACGGGGGAGAGGAATAGCAGCTTCCGCTATAAAGAGGGCTCTATAAATATTGTTGGATATGTAAGCATTACTCAACCAATTTATAACTCTACAATTATGATTAGGGATAAAACAGAGAGGAAGTATATCCTCACTTTGAACTGGGGATGGTATGCCCAATTTGCACTTCAAATAGGCAACTAATGTAAGAACTCAAATAGAATTAATTGAAATTTACTGCGAACCTGAACAGAACTTATTTTTCTGATTAATATTTCTATACTAATATTATACTCCAGGCATACAAACTCTGGCATAAAGGCGACACCAACGACCTAATTGATCCAGCAATTAGAGAAACATGCTCCATTTCAGAGGTGCTCCGGTGCATGCACGTGGCGCTGTTGTGTGTGCAAGACCTTGCAAATGACCGGCCAGATATTTTGTCAGTGATAAAAATGATATTTAATGAAGGCACTGACGTGCCGATACCTAGACAACCCAATTTCACTGTACAAGGCTACTCCTCTAACAGCAGTCCCGTGAAGAGTAGTGCTGAATATTTGATTACTGAATGTGGGGTAACAATTACAGGGATTCAAGGAAGATAGCAGTCAGAATGTGAGGTTATAAGTTTTTCTTTCACAATTTTGAAACTGAAGTCCAACCTATTTATTTTGTTATTTTTTTTTCAGAAGAAAGGTAACAATGTTATCCATTTCATTGAACTTGAAACAATCTTACAGTAATATTCTCAGATAGTTTGTATATATGTTGTCATCGGCAACTCATGTAAAAGCCCCAAAATCATCCTATTACAATAATGGTATCAACAGACAGGTATGCTGACTTCAGATGAACATTTTTTAACAAACAGCACTAAAAACTTATTTTCAATGCACATTTTATTTTATTTTAATGTTATTTTTATAAAGTTTTTATTTCATCATAAATTTGTATTAGTTTATTTATTTTGGACATGATTTCTTCTTCTAACAGTATGAAAGTATGTGACCACATATAACCAACAACCGAAAAAAAGAACAGTATTACAGACCACATATGACCCAAAAAGTAAAGTACTTGAATAATGGATGCGGCAGTGTGTCTGTGTGTGGGCTATACTTAAATGAAATATGGGATCAACATCTCTCTGCATCTCCAAACTCCAAGCTACCTACCCAAATTGAATCACAAAAAACACATGACGCAGTGTCAATGGGGATTCCATATCCAAACTTAGAAGGAAACATGAAATCACCGAACCAGACTCAATATATCAATGGGATCAGATAGAAATCAAAAGAAGATTTTGAAACTATTTTGTAACAAGCATGCACCACTAATGGAAAACTTGTGAATCACCATTATAGATTATGCATACAAACTAAACATTGTAATTATTTGAGGCGCTGAATCCTTCTATGCAAAAATATGGCATTCCTATATTATAATCCATAGAAAACCAAAAAGTTTCTACTGTTTTAGGAAACGGAAAGGTTTATTTGTACAAACGTGCAGGGGTTGTTTGTAAAGAACCCTACTACATGAACAACATTAAGTGGTTTTATTTTAACTCGGAGACTCAACTTTAGGGGTTTTTGTCCGCTGCTCTTTTACATTTAGCCATTATTTGTTAAATTAGGAAAAATTATTCATAATCCTTATTTAAAGCAGCATTATTTGGTTTGTGACGTTGACTAAAAGAAAAACAAATCAATTAAATTTTAGAGAATTTCTTAGCAATTCAGGGGCGAAGCCATGTATAATTTGGTTGGTCCAGGACGCACCTCAAAAAAATATAATTTACATGAGATAATAATAATTTGTAAATAAAAAATGCACAATAATAATTTGGTTTTCTACCTTTAAAATCAACTATTCCATACCCCATTGAAAATAATGGTTAAATTATAATATTTTAGGAAAATATTGGTTCATAAGCCTTATTACTAAGCAGCAAAATACATATTGTGCTCGTACAAGTATACGACCAAAATGTCTCAGTTTTTTGTTCTTTTATTGTATTCATGCTTGTTTAGTATCAAAATTCTGCAATTATTTGGTTTGGTTGTAACATCTGATACTGTTGTAGCATCTTCAGTTTATTAATTTAATTTATTTGAGGCTCTTCTATATATATACTCGGAGCGTCTGATATGCATCATTTAATATGACGTCAAAAAAAGTTGTGTAGCTAGTTTAGAATATCACGAGCATCCAAAGGACACTCAAAGACGCACAGGAGAAAAGAAGTTCCAAAATGCAACACAAATATAAAAAGGGAACAGTCAAATTAATTTATAAGATATGCAATTAAAACTACATTCAATCAAGCTCCAAATGAGTACCCAAACCCAACACATATTTAAATTAAACAGATGATAGATTACATTACAGAAAGCTTCAACACAGCTCCAAAACTACAAATCATAGGAGCAGCTTTGACATCTCCACCTATCAGTAAACTTCATTGGATTTCTCTATGGCACTCACTGGGCTACTTCACGATCAAAGCTACCTCTCCAGCCAGTGGCTCTCCTTCCAGCCCAGAAGACGATTTCACTGTTTTGGTCCCTGATCTCTCTCTGGATGATGTGTCTGCAAACGTCCTCCTGACGGTACCCTTTAATGCTTTAAGGATGCCAGACAGAGCCTTATTCTTAGATGCCGGTTTGCTTGTCTTGGAATTGGAGCCCCCTGGCATCTCATTGGTAAGACTGCTATCAAGAATCGAATTCAAAGTTGGCATGGTTTTGGACTCACTGGCCTTAGATGTGTTTTCCAAGGTACGCGATGTGGAGGCAGTACCCAATTTTTTGTTCAGGTCAGAGTGCCAAAGTTTAAGTTCGGCTAGAGGAACAACGGGTTGTTGCGAAGGGTCGGGGCGGCGATAGATTGCTTTTGAGAAATAAACACGCTTAAACCAAGAGTTTGGGTCGTCTTTGTATAGGTCCTCCATCAAGTTTCCTCTCACAGGTTTCTCAAATTAAACTAACTGAGTGCGAAGAATTTTTAGAGATAGAAACCAAACAGGTTCCCAAGTACTGTAATCTACACCAATTTCAATACAAAAAAAAAATACATTAAGTTATAATTTCATTTCCTCTTTTGTAGCGAAATAAAACAGTATAAATTAAATGATCATATGCGAATCCTCAACTTTGGTGAAAGAAAAGTTTGATCAAATAAAAGTAGAAGTTTTCTGGCAGAATAATAAAAGAATAAACATATAAATCGTCTCATTTTTCTTTTTAATGTTTCCACAAAGGATGCATGGAAATTGGAAACAAAAGACAACTCAGGCTCTATTTTAAATTATGTCAAAACTCAAAACCTAAAGTTTTGCACCACAAATTCAATATTAATGATAATTTGCAACATTTGTGATCGAAAGTTTCAGAATCTTTCAAGGAAATAGAAGAAAAACCTTAGAAAAAAACAGAGCTCTGCTGGGATTGTGAAGGAGAGAGAGAAGAAAAAACTCCTTTCTGTAAGAGCAGGAAACCTTACTTCTCCCTTGTTTCTTGATCGACCTTTTAATCTCTTAGCGCTTTATTTATACAACTATACAAGGCTTTTTTTTTTAAGATAACTATACAAGGCTTTAGCAATGGACTAATCTTTCCTTTTCCTTTTTCGAGGTTCCTAAAATAAGGGAGATACTTCATAAAGTTTAACCGTCTTTCCCAATTTACATTTATATAATCGTTCCTAAAAGCTTAATTTGTACAAATGTGCAGAGGATGTTTGTAAAGAACCCTATTATTAGATTACTCCACACCATAAGTGGCCTTATTTTTACTCAGAATTCCGAAACTCAATTTAGGTCGTTTTTTCTAATTTTTTTGGAAATATGTGGATTTTAATCCATCATTTCTATTGCGGAAGTAAACAACACTTAGAAAAAGTTCCTTTTACAGAAAAATCCAATGCAACCTTGTATCTAAATGATTAATTAACCCTCATAGACCCGCACTGGTGCAGTGGTGCTGCCCATCTTAGTACCAGTATACCCTTTATTGTCTACCTTTCGATTCAATTATTCTATACCCCAAGAAAAACATCATTAAGTTATGATATTTTAGGAAATAATGGTTTGTAAGCCTTATTAATAAGCAAATAAATACTGTGCTCCTACAGGTCTTCGTCTAAAAAAGTCTCAGTTTTTTGTCCTTTTATAGAAATTCATGATGTTTAGTATCATCCAATAATATTTGGTTTGATTGACTTTAAATAAATACAAATCAAAATTAAAATATTGATATTTTTTATATATCAATTTTTTAATTAAATCTATTTGGGGCGATTATATATATACTAACTTGAAGCATCTGGTAAGCAACATTTAATACACCTTAATATAAGTTGTGTAATTTTAGCTCATCACCAGCGCATCCAATGACACTCGGCACACACGGAATTAAGAAATGCAACACAAATTTAAAAAAAAAAGAACAGTTGAATTTATTAGATATGCCCTTGGATTTACATTTAATCAAGTTCAAAATGAATACCCACATGTTCAAATTAGGCAGCTAATAAATACATAACAGAAAACCGCTACACAGGTCAAAAACTACTAATTCATTGGAACAGCCTTGACATTTCCACCAATCATTGCAGGTCACTGGATTTCTCCATGGCACTCGAGCGCACTTCATAATCAAAGTACTTCTTCAGCCAGCTACTCTGCTTCTTCGGCCCAGAGTCTGACTTCCATGTTTTGGTTCCTGTTCTTTGTCTGGATGGAGCCATGGAGGGCCCACAGCCTCCTAACAGTCTTCTTTACCTCTTTAAACATGTCAGATAGGACCTTATGCTTGGATGCCAATCCAGTTTTGCTTGTCTTGGAATCAGAGCCCTCTTGCACCTCACTGGTAAAACTGCTATCAGGATTCGTCTTTGAAGTTGAATTGGTAGTAGATTGACCTGTCTTGGAGGTATTATCCCAGAAGACCAGCTTGGAGGTAGGCAGGTAGCGGCCCACTTTGAGTTTAGGTCAGAGTGCCACAGTTTGAGTTCAGCAAGAGGAATAGGAGGTAGTTGCGAAGGGTCTGGGCGGTGATAGACTGTTTTAGAGAAACGAGTACGCTTCATCCAAGAGTTTGGGTCATCTTTGATTCTTTGTATAGGTCCTCCATCAAGTTCTCTCTCACAGCTTTGTCAAATTAAATCAACCAAGTGCCAAGAATTTAGGTCCCAACTGTAATATACACCAATTGTAAAAAACAAAAAACAACGTCAAGCTTATAATTTTATTGTCCTCTCTTATAGCGAAATAAAATGGTATTAATTAAATTATCTTATGCGAAATTTCATCCACTTCGGTATGAAAAGGAAGTTTGACAAAAGAAAAATAGAAGTTTTCTGGCTTAAATAATAATCAAAAAGTAAATATATATATATATAAATTATCCTCCATTCATTTTTTAATGCTTCAACAAAAGATGCATGAAGAATAGAAACAAGAATCAACTCAAGTAATATTATAATTCAAACTATGTCAGAAACGATTATTTTGCACCACAGATTCAAAAGAAAGGATAATGCCACATTTGTGCTAGGATGATGAAGAGAAAAGAGAGAAGAAAGAACTCCTTTCTGTATGACAAGAAAAACCTGTTCTCCGTTCTCGCTTGTTTCTTGATCGACCTGTTAATCTATAACCTTCTATTTATATATAAGCTTTAGCCATTGGCTAATCTTTCCTTTTTTTTGACGTTCCCAAAATAAGGGAGATACTTCATCATTAAGTCAACCGTCTTTCCTAATTTATCATCCTGTTTATTCTCCCTGAAATGGATTTCATAACCCTCTTACAAAAAATTTAATTAGAAGGAAAAATGAGGGAGCAAAAATAGGAAAAGAGCACATTTCGTGGAAAATAGCTGCCTAACTAATTATATCCAAACCCTGTATGCCATATCAGGATCAAACCAATACTTATAATGGTGATCATGCTAAGAGTTTCCAAACAGAGGACAAAAGCCTGTGAATGACCAAAGAACGAAAAGGAAAATTAATTACAGCTATGAGCTCAAAATGACAAATATAGAACTCGTTAGCTATTTGTATAGTCAAGATAATTACTATCTAGTTACAAACCGGAATAAAAAAACAATATAAGAGTAAAAAAATAATACAAAACAGTAAAGAGAGGGTAAAATACAATACAAAATACATGAAAATAAATTATAGCCACCTCATAAGCAATAATGTTTCCAGTTCCACCAATAAAAGCAGCAAAACCAAAAGATGCACACTGGAAAAAAAGGAAAGGCACACAAAAATATATTGAATGAAAATTTTGTACAATTTCAGAAAATTTGTATTGAACAAAAAACTGGTATGTAACAGCAAAATAAATTATGCTAAGGACTTGGTAATATAACTTCTAGACAGTGCTTCATAATTATTTTCAAAGATCAAAACTGAAGTATTCAATCTATGAAAATTAGGTCGTTTGACACAAAAAATAAACTAGCATTAAATAGGCCAGTTACCTGGATCCAACCACCTTGGCGAAATAATAAATTAACAGCAGAACCTTTCACTAAATGTAACTCCATAAGTATCCTCAACAGTGCATTTAAACACAACAATTGCATAAAAATAGGTTTGATAATTGATAAAATTAAACTCATTAAGATGTTAATTTGTAAGATATTTAGTGTCCTACGTATTCTAAAACATTAGGCAAAGTAATAATTTTGGCTTCCTACAAAATCAAGCAAAGTTTCTTAGATAGAAAAACTCCAGGAAGTGGGGCATCGAGAGCTGCCACTTGGCTGTAACTGCAGAGAACCAATATATTAACATAGAAAACTAATTTATTTTTCAAGACTGAACCAATTAACAACAAAGAAAATTTATACTTAAGGCATCTTAAATTAAGTAATTTACATAGATAAGAATAGTATAAAGGCACATTATTAAAAAATCAAAATGCAATAGCCCAGGTCAAGTATACAACTATACATAATTTTCCTGGCTGAACACAAATACAATGATTTATGTGTTAGGAACTCAAGTCCTTGTGCAATTTTAATTTTTATTAACATTTAATAAGCAATTAAGATGCACGATTAACGGATCTAGTTATTCAAGCAGTTAATATATAAAAGAGAACGTGTAGGAGATTATACCTCTTCTAGTATCGTAACTAGCAGGCTCGACCTTTGCTTAGGAGTCGATGGATGCGCACCTTCGCTGCCTCTAGTCCACCTAGAAGATTAACCAAAATCTATAAATAAGTGCTAGCTTGTTTTGAGACGATAGCTAATTCTCTTTTAACTATTTTTTATTTTTCTTCGCGCGATTAACTATTTTTCATGGAAGAAAAATTAACGCTCAACACATGAGCTATTGAGAGAGAGATGGAGGCGCCTAGGGTAGAAATTTTTCTGCTCTTCTATTTCTTGCGCAAGGGAATAAGAAGAGAGAGGCAAAAGATATAGGGCTCGGTGTTTCCATAAACAACGTTGCCATATTTTGTTATTTCTAAACTTTGCTCTCTTTCCATAATTTTGTCTTGACAAAAATATTCCTTCATTGCTGAAATTTTGTGTATGATTATAGGCTATATAACATATTATATTAGCTTATTAATCAACTCCATTAATTAATCTCAAATCAGGCTTTTAATTAACTGATTTAATAAAAGACCGACTAGCTCAGTATAATAAATATATGTTTGAACGAATTTAATTATTAACATATTAATAATTAATTTGGAATTAGCATATGCATTATATTGTTTCTATATGATCCATTTGAGTTAATTAATTATAACGGTTCATAACGGTATACAATTAATTAATCAACTTATCATATTTTCGCAGTACTCGCTACTACAAATAAACAAATAATGCACGTATGGTTAAAGTCCTATTTGTGTGATCCTTTGAGGATTTATGCTATGTTGGCTATGAAAATAAATCGCTATTTATTTCCAATAATCACAAGCGGTATCTAGCAACACGTTATGATTCCCAATTCGCATAAATGAATAATGTACTAATACAATCATTTAATCCTGCATAAGAAATGAGTTTCTTATTGTTTTGATTCCTATGTCACATGATATCCTTGTATAATCCAAGATAGGAATGTGTCATTCTTGCAGATTATACGTTTCTTGATCTAGAGATGATTGCACAAGTTGCTAGCAAGCAATCCATCTCCATCAAGGGGCCCAGTAGATATCATCGCTCATCAGGTGAACTAATGAGGGACATACGGTTGTCTTGATGAACAGTTTTTCCCCGCACAATTCAAGAGAACATAAATAAAGTCCGTATAGCAGCCCTTATCAAGAATCAACGGTAGACGATATTTATAGAACCTATCCTCATATGGAAAAACTGAACCATCTCAAACTTGGAATCAAACACTGATAAAATAAATAATGACACTTAACACAATCCATATATTTATTTCATTGGGGTCATGTCCTGTACTATGTTCTAGTAACATATACATATGCAATTAAGTTAGTAACTCCTTACTTATGATTTGTAGAACTTAATCATCGCTTAACTTGCATATTAGTCTTATATGATAATTAATGTTCCTTGTTAATTATCAAGACTATGAACAGTTTCGATTTATTATTGTCATTTACTATTAAATGAAATACAGTGATCTACAATTCAGATCCTCAACCTGAATGAACTGTCAATAATAAAATTCAGGAACAAATGATCAAATATCATCAATAACATAAACTAAATAATTAAGTCATTAAATATTGACTTCTAGGACATAACTCCAACATTATGGACATCTCAAACTAAGAAATTTGCACCCCCTAATATTATTTTTTTGTTTCTGGTTCTCAATGTCAGGCTTCGTGCTGGTTTGGTACCAGGACTTACACTTTTGATGCGGATATGGCATCATGCTATTCTGGTACCAGGGCTGATGCGGCTTCCTTATTATTTTTTTATTTTTTTTATTTATTTTTTTTTTGTATTAGCTTTTATGCAATACTTATCTGAGTTGTGTGGCACTCTTTATCAGTACACTATGATGATGCAAAAACTGTATAGCTGAGCCTAAAAAAAAGATTTGTTTTACTACGGTATCACGACTGCACGACTGTCTATAAGAAGTGGGTCCCGACATGTTCGAGAGAGTGCATCTAAGTATCTAACATGCCAATGTTGCTCCGACTGATACTAAATGACTGGCACAGAGGACTAAGAATTTCCCAATCCACCCAAGAGCCTGAGGACAGTAGGCATTGCACTGCAGTAGGCCAGTAGCATATATGAACCTGGGACGAACGCCCGACTCGTCGAAGAACTACAAGTAGTAAAAATTAAAAAGTGGGGGATATTAATGAGTACTTCATGGATGCTTCATGCTACCTTTAATAGGCCTAAATGGACCGGGCCAGCTTCTTACAGTAGGCTTCGTAACATTTCCATTCACAAATCACAATCCTGTTTATGAATATTTTTTTAATCTGTGAGCAAACAAATTATTAATCAGTAATCACAATAAGTGGGTTGTTCCGTCAAATACACAAGGCCTTCTCACACTCGAGACTAAGTTACTAAATTTATTACAACAAGAGGCGAGTTGGTTTTTTATGATTTTCGGCTTTTTATAATTTTTGTTAACTAATATAAAGAGTGCACAACTACAAGAGGTAATTTATTCCTAACCTAATTTGACATGTTTACTTTTCATTATACAAGTACACAACTATGATTACATTAGAATGATAGTGTCAAATGTAAGAAAGTTAACATCTATCTGACAATATTTGTTGGAGTTGGACACATCTGACAACATCGGTGCATATTGTTTTGGAAACAGATCACATCTTGTCTGAAATCATTAGCCGTGTCAAGATGATCCGATCTAGTTGGTAGACTCCACTTGTGTGTCTAATCTAATCCGATCCACCTAAAATCGATCTGTAAATGTGACGTGCATATATATTAGAAAATTAGTAATCTATATAACAGTAGATAGGACTCTTGACAGTTGCGAGCAGCACATGATCATGAATCAATCTCCTGTGTTAATTAAATGCATTTGAGACCGGTCGTATGCATAACTGCACAGTCCGTACACTGCTGCACACTATACTTGATTAGGAAAAAAAAAAAAAAAAAAAAAAAAAAAAAAAAAAAAAAAAAAAAAAGAGGAAGGAAGCACACCAGGCCCACAATGATCAAAAGCACACAGCCCGCCTCCATCAGCGGCTGATGTGTCAATATTATAGGCTCGATCGATAGCCTAGCATCACTCCACTTCATTAAATCATGTGACTAATCAACGAATTCGGACGATCCTGTAATAGTTTTCGGCACAAAATTAATTTTTAAGTATTATGGTAATGCCTCCCTAGTACGTACTCAAGAGAGCTCACTGCCACGTAATTAATTTTTATATCAGAAAAATATAATATGAAAGGACTCCGATACCACAATTTTTAATTTATTTTTAAAATCAATCTACATACAGAACTTGAATTCATGTAATTGATTAATTAAATAGGCATTTGGTTGGATTAAAATTTTTAATTTAGGAAATTAACACGAAGCACGTAGCACGTGTCACCCACATTTATTGACTGAGAGGCTCTGAATGTTCTTTTTTTAAAAAAAATAAAATTAATAAAGGCTCTGAATGAATTTATCCAGTGAGCCAAAAGATTTCTGTAATTCATTTTTAATCGGTGGTGCAAATCAAGCAACAGATTCGGAATATGGTGCAATTATGTCTCCATGCATGCACCATGGACCATGGTGCAGTTGGTGGCGTGGCAGCATTCTAATTTCAATTAATTAATGTCACGTTGAATACTGACATCATGTCTGCTTACCATGCAGACCAAATTTCTTTCAGGTATTAGTTCTGGATTTCTCGTGTACAAATATATTGTATGACCGCCGTCAAGAATACATGTGATGTGATTTATTCGCCTTGTATCCTGCTTCTAATAATTTGCACGTCATTAGTATAGTGAAGTGCAATGATCAAGCTAGTAGCTAGCATTTTAATTGTTAATTAGTACACTACTTTGGACTTAATTTAGGTCTAGTAATTAACTCATTGTTAGGCCACCAGACAGTAGTTCTTAATGCCGCATCAGTCCATTCATTCCTTTCTCTATCGTATTAAATTTCTTTCGGGAGATATTAATGGATGTAAATTAATTAACAATCGAATTAAGAATTTGCAAGAAAAATATTGTGATATTGTTTTACAAAACGTTTGGGATCTATTTCAAGCAGCCAATGCATATATTGCTTTTGGATTTACATTCTATACTTTTAAGATACACTTATTTGTAGTTTTGTCGCTCTTTGAAACATTTTTTAAAATAAAAAAAATCCTTTCTAAAGAACCGTTAAATATGAGGGGGGTTCTTTCTAATTTTCAATCAAATATCTCTAATTAATTGATTAATTCTCCACGTCTAAAATGACAACATATGAGTCACCAAGACATTAACAGAGCCGAATTTATCATAAGATGGAGTTAATTAGGCAGTGAGCAGAGGATCTTACGTCATGTTGATGGCACATATATATACGATTAATATATATTTTATTACTGTATGTATACTTCCAAAAAATATCATTATAATTATATTGGATTTTGTATACTTGCAAAATATTATGCTCGGCTTCGATACAGCCCATGAAAGTCACATGATTATTGACTAACTTATATGACCATATCTTGCAGCATCTTTTGCTAACACAAAATTTTGTTTGTCCTCCTTTTCCTATATTCAACACAATGATCAGAATTTATGATGGTTTTGTAGTTCTATATGAAAGAGAAATAATATTGTCTAGTTATCCAAATTAAGAAGCTTACGTGGACAATATTATGGTAAGATAAATATATATAAATATATATATATAGTGCAATTTAATTTATGCTCACTTTTAAAATTATAATAACATGGAGTAGGTTGAATTTCTTAGACATGGACCACACCATACGACCTCATAAAATCGTCGAAAATAAGTACCTTGGATTTCGTTGGCATATGGATCACATCATATAATCTTACAAACTCGTAAACCATATGCAAATTAAATTAGCTCTATATCAATGTTTAGTGTGAACGATTTGAAAAGCTTTTTATTAGTGTCTGTTTTCTAACACCTAGGCGTCTATCATGACTCATGGCACTGCCTTCATGTACATGCACATGCTTTCTAAGCATGAATAATATGTTAATTAATTACATGAAATTAGCATCTTTCTTTGTCTATCTCCGTAACAGTTATTGTGGGCTATGCCTCTATATATAAATAAATTGTCTTATTTAAAAAAAAAATTTCTTTGTAAAGCAAATAGAAGAAAATATACAAGCAAAATTCTATGTCATTGTTGTATGCTGAGTAGATAATTTGTATTAAATATTCCTGTGTGAGATTTTTTTTTGGTTAGCGTACAGAACTCATTATTGATCCAAATATTCTAAGCGTTCAATCTACATTAATTCAACTTTCTCAATGCTCCCTTTTGACGATAACCAGTACGTAAGGTTAGCAACCGTCTAGTTTTATAAATTAATTGGCTTCCAAAATTGATATTGAAAGTATTCAAAAAGGAAAAGCTACCTAGCTATCACTTGTTCAAAACCACCAACATAAAATGCAAAACCCCCCATGCATGCACGTGAAGAACTTCACTGTTGTCTCCATATCCAAACCTCCATACATTATGCAATCAATTTGCTTTAATTGAACAGACAGCGCATGTTATTGTTGGATATATTGGTCAAGGTCCTTGTACCTACCATTTTTTCAGGACCCGTGTGGAAACTGGAAAGGAGGGTTATTTTTAATAAAAAAAAATATTTCGTCGGAAATTTTAATAAGAAAAAATGTTAAAAATTTTTTTTAATAAGGAAAAAGTCCTAACGCGATTTTGGACGCAGTAAATGCGCTGAGACCTAACGCGGTCAACAAACGCGTTAGGGCTCCTTAACGCGGTCAACAAACGCGTTAGGGCTCCTTAACGCGGTCAACAATCGCGTTAGGACCCATAACTTTTTGCAGGTTACCGTTTTCGACCGTTTCTAGTTTTCTGCGCGCGTTTTCTTTAAAAGAGGAGGCTGAGGGGGAGTGAGGCAGAACCAGAAGAGAGAAAGAAGGAGAAAAAGAAAGAAAGAAAGAAAGAAAGAGAGAAAAAAAGAAAGAAAGAGAAGAAAAAAAAGAAGGAAATCAAGAGAAGAAAGAAAAGAAGGAAATCTAAGGTTTGAAATTTTTTTATTAAAATTTTTTAATTGATTTTTATTCATTTGTTAAGACCAAAATTAGTAGAAATTTTGTAATGATATTGAATTATAATTATTCATTTATTGTCTTAATTTAGATTTTTTTTTAAAAAAAATATTGACTTGCTTAGATTTTTAAATTTGAAAAATATTTAAAAATAATATTACTAATTGATATTTGTCAATTTTGATTGAATAGAAATGGATTTGAAACCACGCAAGGTCGTTACCGGTGTGCTGCTAGAGGGGCATACTGAAGTATTCGACCATCACATATTGAGGACACTATACTGGATGTATCCGCACGACAAGTTCTATTTGGAAGATTTGGATGACTTATATGATGAAGACGATGAAGTGTGGGAGGTTAGAGGACCGAAGCACTGGACCGACAAGGTGAAGAGGGAAGGGGGGATGCGCGTCAAGGTGGGCAACAATAGATTCGTTTGGCTTTATTTGAAGAAAGCCTGCCCACCCGGATTTGAAAACCATCCCGCTGCTGCAGGCGACCCTTATCGTGCTTAGTTTTTTTATATTTTATTTTTCCTTTTATGTTCTATGTTTGTAGGTTATGTTAATTTTTTTTTTTTTATGTTATGTATGTTTTATGTTTTATGTTATGTATGTTTTATGTTTTATGTTATGTAATCATGTTTTATGTTTTATGTTATGTATGTTTTATGCTTAAATAAATATTGAAAATAGTTCATACATAAATATTACAAATAGTTAAATAAATATTGAAAATAGTTAATACATAAATATTACAAATAGTTAATACATAAATATTGAAAATAGTTCATACATAAATATTACAAATAGTTAAATAAACATTGAAAATAGTTAATACATAAATATTACAAATAGTTAATACATAAATATTAGAAATAGTTCATACATAAATATTACAAATAGTTAAATAAATATTGAAAATAGTTAATACATAAATATTACAAATAGTTAATACATAAATATTACAAATAGTTCATACATAAATATTACAAATAGTTAAATAAATATTGAAAATAGTTAATACATAAATATTACAAATAGTTAATACATAAATATTAAAAATAGTTAATACATAAATATTACAAATAGTTCATACATTAATATTACAAATAGTTCATAAATTCAAGCATAAATTCAAGCATAAATTGTAGCATAAAATATTACAAATAGTCCTTACTGAAATATTACATAAATTGAATTATTTTTTCTTGCCAAAAATATTACGCAATGTTGTTTTCAATCCTTTTCCTTTTGATTTTCCAGAAGCCGTAGATGTGCTTGTTTGGCCCGTCGAGAATCTAGCTGACTCGGATCGTGCATTTCCTGAGGTGGCATTCATGCTCCGCGGATCATTGCTGATTGAAGCACGACGTGGTTGGACTGAATCTGAATCTGTTCTCGTGTTCCTGCTTCGCGGGTCAACATGAAGGGACCTTCTGCCTGGTTGATAAGTCTCTTCAACATCTAGTGTAACGTCCCTTCGTCGACTGTTGGTCCTTGATGGTGGTCTGCTGGTCCGCCGACCAGATTGGAGTGTTTCCATTGGATATGGCGGTTGGGGTTGTCGTGGTTGACTTGTTGAACCCTGCCCTCCTGTACGGCTGGGTTTGGAACCCCCCGGCTTCGACTTTTCCATTTTGTCCATGCCCATCTCACCTCGAATTACCTTGCGCCTACCGCGATTGATCAAGTCCTTATCGGGGATCAACGTCGTGTTAGGAAATGCTCATATTTTAATTTTAGATTAATTACAACTAATTAATCACCATTAACAACAAGCAAATCAAGAGATCTAGTGCTAAAGCAATCACACGTCAAATCAAGAGAGAAAGTAGGAGAAAGTTATACCTCTCATGAAATCGCATTCATGAGGCTCGAATCCATGGCATGGGAATCGATGGGGTGCTCTCCTACGCCTCTTCTTCTCCATGGATGGCGCCGGCCTCGAGTCCACCAAGGAGATTAACCACGTTCTCAAGGTATGTGCTAGCACACCCAAGAACAAGTCTAATCCCATTAGCTTTCTCTCTTCTAGCAATTAAATCTTTCATTTAAATGGAGAAGAGAGCTCAACACATGAGCAAAAGAGGGAGAAAAGAGGAGGTTTGTGGCAGCCACAAAGGGGAGAAAGAGAGGAGAGAGAAGGCTAGCTCTTGGAGCCTCCAAAGGGGTCCTTTTATAGAGCTCAAACCCTAGGGAAAACTTTTCCAAAATTACACCTCTTGCCACCCTATGGCTGGCCACGAATTGGGCCTATATGGGCCACCTCAAAATCTCATTTGGGTCTTTAATTCACCTAATTAAAGTCCCATTAGTTTGCTCTCTAATTGGGCTATATATTTTCCTATTAAATAACGGCCCGATTAATCAATATAACCATTTATATTAAAATGTGTTGATCTAAAATTAATTATTAACTCATTAATAATTATTTTGGGATTAGATAATGCATTAATTTATTTCTATATGATCTCTTTGAGTTAATTAATTATAACGGTTCATAACGGTATATAATTAATTAATCAACTTATCATATTTCCGCAATACTCACTGTTGCGAATAAATAGATAATGCATTGTGTGGTCAAGGTCCTATTTGTGTGACCCTTTGAGGATTTATGCTATGTTAGCCATGGAGAATAAATCATTATTTATTTCCAATAATCATAAGCGGTATCTAGCAACACGTTATGATTCCCAATTCGCATAAATAGTGTACCGTTACAATATCTCAATCCTGCATAAGAAATATAAGTATTTCCTTGTCTGATTCTTATGTCACATGATATCATTGTATAATCCAAGATAGGAATGTGTCATTCTTGCAGATTATACATTTCTTGATCTAGAGTTGATCGTCTAGTTTGCATGCATACGATCCAACTCCATCAAGGGGCCCAAACAGATATCATCACTCACTAGGTATACTAATGAGGGACATACGGTTTTCTTGATGAACAACTTTTCCCCGCACAATTCAAGAGAACATAAATAAAGTCCTTATAGCAGCCTTTATCAGGAATCAACGTTAGACGATATTTATTGAACCTATCCTCATGTGGAAAAGGTGAACATCTCAAACTTAGAATCAAACTCATATGAAATAAACAATGACACATAACACAATCCATATGTTTATTTCATTGGGTCAAGTCCTGTACTATGTTCCAATAACATACACATATGCAATTAAGTTCGTAACTCCTTACTTATGATTTGTAGAACTTAATCATCACTTAACTTGCATACTAATCTTTTATGATAATTAATGTTCCTTGTTAATTATCAAGATTATGGACGATTTAGATTTATTATTGTCATTCTAATGAATGATCCACAGAGATCTACAATTCAGATCCTCAACCTGAATGATCTGTCAATAATAAATACTAGGAACAAATGATCAAATATCATCATTAACATAAACTAAGAAAATAAGTCATTAAATATTGACTTCTAGGACATAACTCCAACAATCTCCCACTTGGCCTAGAGTCAATCAATAGTGACTTCTAGCCAGTGAAGAATTTAGAACAATGTCATATATCTATATATATACATGTCTCGAACCTCAAATGATATTATACGCTTAAAGCAAGTAACTCATACGTCCATCACGTATGGATGCACAACTGCATCTTGTATGCCGCTTAAGGTAGAGGTTAAGTTAGAGTGTTCGCTGTGTCCGCGAACCTATCCAATTTTGTTTGACCCTATATACATATATACTCCTATATATGTGTTCTTGATCATCATCATGTGAGATCAAGTGACATCGTCATAGATCTTAGTTGGATCACCAATTTAATATTGGGTTCTTCAAGTTTAAGCTATGGTTCGAGATGCATAGAACCATATTAGCTTGACTGAGAACTTCACGATCCTTACTACATTCTTTCATTGCTTCACAAGTTGCTATATATTTTGTTTTGGTGACGGAAACGGTTGTAATATCCCATTTAGAACACCTTCTAAACTTACAACACCACATTTAAACAAAATATGTAGCTCAATTGTATTTACATCAATCTTTCGAAAACTAGCATCAATATATCAATTTATATGAGCTTTCTTTCATCTTATCAGATGGAAAAACATATCACTCTTTCTCATAAGATACTCGAGGACATTCTTGATTATTGTCCAAATGTGTTTTTCTTTGTATCCATTTGACAACTGATTGTCATACTCCTTGGGTACAACACATAGGGGCATGTGCATAAGTATGGCGTACGTAATGAAACTCATAACAGAAGGATGCTCGAATTGTATCGTGCATTCTTCTCGAATTGAGTTGCAACACACCGAGTAGAACTCAAGTGTATGCCATACAACATGGTTAGACATTCTTTCTAGGAGTCTATCTTTTCGTGTAACTAGAACACTTTGTCATTATATGCACGTTTTCTCAAACCTGAAATCCATCATAATCTATCTCCATAGATTTTGTTTCCTTGGATTTAGGTGACTTACCCAAGTTCTCTATTGAGAAAACATTCTCCAATGAGATCTTGACAATATTCATTTCTTTAATTTTATTCCCAATTAATGTCTTGTATCTTGTACAATACATGTAACATAATAATGCTCCCACTGAATATCTTGTCTATACAAGATACTTTTGACGAAGTGCAACTCCTTGACTTCTTTGTCAAAATGTTTATTCCAATTTCCACAATTCTTGCTTCAATTCATCAATTGATCCTTGAAGCACATATACATTTCTAGCAATACAACAAATCCTCAGTTTGTGTCAAATTCACAACAACTTCCTTCATTCAATCGAAGAAGGCGGTTTTGATGTATCTTTTCATATATCTATATATACGAAATATAACTATTGCTAGAATGATCTTTATTGACTTATACACAGCTACAAGCGAGAAGCCGTGCTTTGTACATGGTCAACTCGTTATCGACTTAGACATAGCATCAATCATGAAATTGTGCTTTGTACAGAGTCGACTTGTTATCCATATCTATCTTTCCTTTTAAAGATCTATATGTTCTAGATGGATCGCTTCTTCTTGAACATCAATCAAGGTCTATACCTTGTTGTTATATAAATGGATTGCACTTAAAGATCATATAGATTCAAATCATACTTGTAGAATCGGGTCTTTCCATCGCTTCTTTATTTATCAACGGATCCTCATATGTCAAGTACGAGGATGTTGTGAAACCTATGTACTTTTCAGTTTAGGCAATTCACTCTCGTTGATCTTTGTAGGATTGGTGCTTGAGGTCTATGAACTACTCCTACAACATCTTGTAGAGTAAGTTCTTGATCCTAATATATTGCATGAGTTTCTCGAACATCATCCATTCGTGAGATGTTTGAGCACTCTTTAGAAGCGAGCGTGCTTATGAACTTCTTCCTTTCACAACTGCTTGTGAATTAAGTTCAACTCAACTCCCACTAAGCACCATGTATGGAGTGACAAGTTTCCTATAAATGTACTTCTTGTAGTGACGCATAAACTCCTTTAATGCTCACGTTACTCCCACTACTTCTTCTTGAGAATATCATTCTTCAAGATTACGTTATGATGAGCAACAACAACTACTTTGTTCTTATCATGTTCGTTGAAGTAGTACCTTTTGGTTAGTTCAAGATATCCTACATAATATTAAGCGTCTTATTTGGGTCCAAGCTTATCAATCAATCGAACCTTGAAATAAGCTTCTCAACACCAAATCTTGAGAAACAATATACCTAGAGATCGAATCTCGTAAGATATCTTTCTCAATAGACTTCGATGGAATTTTTTATTCAGTGTAAACAATATTGTCCTCAAAACACAAATCCCTTACATGAGTCGAACAAGTCAATTTGATTTATTACCGATCGAACTATATCAAACAATGTTCGATACCTTCATCTTTGGATACATTTTTCAATGTTCCTCCTGGAGCGAGTAGTGAAACGTCTTTCATACTCTTTAGGCAATATATCAAACTATATGACTTAACTATTTACCATGATCCATCTTAAGACTTTTGCTTTTATTGAATAGTTTTTCAACTTTACTCTTGAGATCATTTTGATCTTGTCAAAAGATTCATACTTATACCATATCAAATAGATACGTTAATATCTACAATGATCGTTGGTCAAGTGGTAAAGTGTCAACAACCTTTCAATTGCACAAGTCCTATAAGTCTATATACATCAATATGTATAAGTCTTAATAAGGTTACTTTAAACCTTCATAGGTCAAAGGCGCTTTTGTCTTTTAACAAACACGATTCGCATGAATTTCAATTGATTTGCAATCGAATTGATTTACGAGCTCCACGTTACGTAGACTCTCATAATGCGATTCTTTGCAATCGAATTGATTTACGAGCTCCACGTTACGTAGACTCTCATAATGCGATTCTTGTTTATATTCGACTAAGCAACTATTTTACATAAAAGTCAAACACTTTATGCGAAGTCTTACATATTTGTCATTCAAAATTTGTTAATCTATTTCAAGCAAATTCAATTAAGATGCATGAAATCTTATACACAAATTTATAACAATAAGAGAACAACATTTCTCTATTACAAAACATGATCATCCATCATCAAATATGAAATGGAGATAAGGTTTTATAAGATGTTTGGAATAAGGTATATAACCTCAAATTCCTAAACAAATTCTTTATTTAGTAAAGATAACTCTACGTATTCAATGGTAGCGGCCTAGACGTATAAGCCATTTCCAAAACGGAGTTTACTTTACTTATCTCGAACTTTCTCTTATTCATCATTGTCTACACATTTCGTTAAATGCGAGCACATGAACTAGCACCTAATTACTAGTGTGAATTAGAGATAGTGAGATAATTTGAACGACAAATATCTCAAGGTTTAGAACATCATGATATTTTGGACATCTTTTCAAATGTCTCCCATAATTGGTAAATGAAACATCTCATGTGACACACGGTCACTAGTGAGGGTCTCGAAGTCTCAACTCATATATTGGTAGAGTATTCCTTTAATACTTAACCAATCATTTTAAGCACTAACAAGTGTGCGAATAATATATCCTTTATCCATAGAAAGAGATTGTATGACAATATCAACAATCCTTGATATTGGAGATCTTAATATCTCTAGTTGTCAATTAGCTACTCAAACCTTTCGGTTCACAAGCTAATGAAACATTTATCTTCTTATAAGAAGAGTCTCTTGGTTAACTCACATTCCATTTCTTGATCATAAATGATTGAGTCTATCTTTTACTTTCTCTAAGAACGTCTTCTTGAGTAAGTGGATGAGAGTATAGAAGTCTAGTCTAGTCCTTATGAATTCTCCAATTCAAAAGTCTAGAACTTCTAAAAGGATATAAGCATTCGCTTTATTGAATAATTTTCGTCAAAACTAATCAATCATTGCGAAGCTATGTTCGGGAAGTCGAGGAACGTTTTTGGGATTAAATTTGCTCAAGTTTCTCATTTCCAAGAACATGTCTTAGGAATCGGTATTTCTTCTCCAAGTAAATACCTTAGAAACGAGCTTGTCGTTTTCCAAAGATTGATCGCAACGAAATTAACATATTTAATATCTATAACAATTTCAATTTAAGGTCATTTAGTTTATGCAATGTTTTGTTTATGGAATGATAAACAAAACTCCCACTACATTTAATTAATGTCCCTAAATGTAATGGATTCCAAGATCCCCATTTTCGTCAAGTAGAGCCTGCTATGGCACGACACCCTACTTAACTAGACAAGGTAGGTTCTCCAACCAATCATATCAACCATATGACTCTTGGTTTGTGAATATCTAAGTATATTTACAAACTTCGCCCCGATGTCCAAGAAAACTTGTTGGGTCCATCGATAAGCAACCTCTCTCTATTTGCTCCTAACAAATCTTTTCATTTGTACCCCGACTATCAAGGTTGACAACCATGACGTTCGCTATGGCGGACCGCGCCATGATTGGCTATTGACGTGAAGGGGATAGAGAGAAGGAAGGCGGTCGACTTAATCAATTTAGTTTGGGACAAAAAAATATGTGACTCTTGTTTGGTGGTCGTGTAAGCATACACCCATACCTACCTATGACAATTCAAGGCATTCACAAACAATCACATAACATAAGCATCTCAAGCATTGCCGTGGGTTTGTATGGCTCCCGCTTGCATTAATCTTCGTCGCATCTCCATGTAACGAGACTAATCTAATCAAGCCCTCCCACTAATTACTAAGATCCTATCTAATAATTAAGGAAAATAAATACATGTGATAAAATTCCTAAAACCCCGCCTAGGCCTTAGGGGCATGCAAGCCTCACAAGTTACATCAAAAATTAACCACTTAATTATCAAGGCACCTTAGGCCACTTTACAAGCAATCACATGCATTCACAACATTTTACAACACACAAGGCATTGACATCTTGAGCCATATCAAACCCACATCCTCCTACAAAACAAAGTTAGCACATATACAATATACATGATTCACTTGTTCTTAATTAATTTCATTAATTAGAATCTTTGTGCATACTTGTTGCTCAAGTTTTTCGAATGCAAAGAAGGCTTAACCTTAACAACTAATTGTTTAAGCCCTTTTAAATTAAATCCAACTATCAAAACAGAAAGGAGGGTATTTAAGGAGTCTTCTAATTAACATTTCAATAAATTGATTAATTAGAAACTATTTTAACTAATTAAAATACGAAATTCGGGACCCGAAAAAATTCAAAATAATTCGGTCTCCAAAAAATCTGAAATAAATCCAGAGAACTCCTTACAAAGATTGTGATTACCTGTAAAAATCTCAAGGAGAGATCAATTACCATCAGGGAGAACCAAAAAAGACAAATCCTCAGATTGTGCGCGAAGCACCGTTAGAGAAAATTCTGTTATGGGTCTCAACCTTTTGATCTGTATGATCATCCCATTGATATTTTTCCAGCAAACAATTTACATAGAAAAATACTACATACAATAGGCTATCATTCCATGAAAAGAAAATCCACAAGTTATATTCAAGATCAACGAGATAACAAGCATTTAAGCAAGGTATCATGTTCTGGAACAGACCGTCGACCAAAAAGGTTTCACTCGGTTGAGGTATCAAATCTCAATGAAAATCTATGAAATTAATTTTCACAGATTCCAGACTTAAAGGAGAACATTTCCATTTCAACACTTTTCCATAAAAGTTTCTCAATAAGTACAGTTTTTCAAAATAATCAGTTTGTTTGAAAAAACAGATCTGACAACTTCATCACTTTTCATCCTTGAACGCCCACATAATATCCGAAATATGCAACAAAATTTACATATCCAGAAAGAGAATCAAGTTTAGAATAATCCTATCTAAAAGTTACAGGTACTTTGTATACAAACTTATTTGTTACCAACCACAAGAACAGAACTGTGCAGCAGAATAACAGATCTGCGCACCGTTACCGTTTAAATCACTAAAAATTCATTTTACATCGAATTTCAATGATTCAAGTGGGAAAACAACCACAACTCAAAGGGCTACAACCTCCAATAATAAGGAAAAAATTTCAGAGAGCTTTACACCACGAAAAACAAGCAACAAGACAGAAAACAGCCTTTCCAGGGCCAGCAAGCATGCACATCACTAATTAACTTAATTAATTACGAATTCTCACTTAATTAAGTGTGAAAAACCTTAAGCACGACCATAGCTCTGATACCACTGTTAGGAAATGCTCATATTTTAATTTTAGATTAATTACAACTAATTAATCACCATTAACAACAAGCAAATCAAGAGATCTAGTGCTAAAGCAATCACACGTCAAATCAAGAGAGAAAGTAGGAGAAAGTTATACCTCTCATGAAATCGCATTCATGAGGCTCGAATCCATGGCATGGGAATCGATGGGGTGCTCTCCTACGCCTCTTCTTCTCCATGGATGGCGCCGGCCTCGAGTCCACCAAGGAGATTAACCACGTTCTCAAGGTATGTGCTAGCACACCCAAGAACAAGTCTAATCCCATTAGCTTTCTCTCTTCTAGCAATTAAATCTTTCATTTAAATGGAGAAGAGAGCTCAACACATGAGCAAAAGAGGGAGAAAAGAGGAGGTTTGTGGCAGCCACAAAGGGGAGAAAGAGAGGAGAGAGAAGGCTAGCTCTTGGAGCCTCCAAAGGGGTCCTTTTATAGAGCTCAAACCCTAGGAAAAACTTTCCCAAAATTACACCTCTTGCCACCCTATGGCTGGCCACGAATTGGGCCTATATGGGCCACCTCAAAATCTCATTTGGGTCTTTAATTCACCTAATTAAAGTCCCATTAGTTTGCTCTCTAATTGGGCTATATATTTTCCTATTAAATAACGGCCCGATTAATCAATATAACCATTTATATTAAAATGTGTTGATCTAAAATTAATTATTAACTCATTAATAATTATTTTGGGATTAGATAATGCATTAATTTATTTCTATATGATCTCTTTGAGTTAATTAATTATAACGGTTCATAACGGTATATAATTAATTAATCAACTTATCATATTTCCGCAATACTCACTGTTGCGAATAAATAGATAATGCATTGTGTGGTCAAGGTCCTATTTGTGTGACCCTTTGAGGATTTATGCTATGTTAGCCATGGAGAATAAATCATTATTTATTTCCAATAATCATAAGCGGTATCTAGCAACACGTTATGATTCCCAATTCGCATAAATAGTGTACCGTTACAATATCTCAATCCTGCATAAGAAATATAAGTATTTCCTTGTCTGATTCTTATGTCACATGATATCATTGTATAATCCAAGATAGGAATGTGTCATTCTTGCAGATTATACATTTCTTGATCTAGAGTTGATCGTCTAGTTTGCATGCATACGATCCAACTCCATCAAGGGGCCCAAACAGATATCATCACTCACTAGGTATACTAATGAGGGACATACGGTTTTCTTGATGAACAACTTTTCCCCGCACAATTCAAGAGAACATAAATAAAGTCCTTATAGCAGCCTTTATCAGGAATCAACGTTAGACGATATTTATTGAACCTATCCTCATGTGGAAAAGGTGAACATCTCAAACTTAGAATCAAACTCATATGAAATAAACAATGACACATAACACAATCCATATGTTTATTTCATTGGGTCAAGTCCTGTACTATGTTCCAATAACATACACATATGCAATTAAGTTCGTAACTCCTTACTTATGATTTGTAGAACTTAATCATCACTTAACTTGCATACTAATCTTTTATGATAATTAATGTTCCTTGTTAATTATCAAGATTATGGACGATTTAGATTTATTATTGTCATTCTAATGAATGATCCACAGAGATCTACAATTCAGATCCTCAACCTGAATGATCTGTCAATAATAAATACTAGGAACAAATGATCAAATATCATCATTAACATAAACTAAGAAAATAAGTCATTAAATATTGACTTCTAGGACATAACTCCAACACGTCGGACCATTATAAACTGGCCATTCACTCTCGTCTCCGTAAGAATGAAATGGCACTTTTGACCAAATCGTGTGTTGGTGCCATATGCTATACCGATTATCTACATACTCAAACGCATTCCATCTCATCTCCCTGCAAACAGCAATAAAATGTGCACAAGGTATACCTGTCAGTTGCGGTTTCTGGCACTCACATGTGTAACCCACATGAGGTTCCTGGTAAATAGCCTCTTCTTCCAATTCAATTTCGTTCGGTACAGGTGGCATAGAAACCCTGAACGTTTCATACTCGTAACCTGAACCATCCCGGTATGGTCCTGGAACCTTTACCTCAAATTCACCAAGATCCAGTCTCACCACAAAAGCGTGCATGGAACCTTAAAATGCAACATTGAAAAGTTATTAATTTGAAACATACATTAAAATGAATGAATAATAAAGAATATATAAAAAATACATACGTGATTTTTCATCGTGCCTGACTAATTTTTTCTGGACAGGTTCGACCCATCTTTCTCCTGAACTCATCCGTTCATATGCTTCTTGCGTTCTCTTGTTCATCCATCGGGCGCATTTATACCACGTCCCTTCAACAAGTGCTGTCACCGGTAATTTTCTTTCCACTCGGAAAACACTATTCAAACTCTCAGATGCGTTAGTCGTCATTATACCCCATCGATGCCCTTTGTCCTCGGACTGTGCCCACATGTACAGATTTGGTATTTCGTTCCGGTCACTTTCCCTATGTTTCCCACAATTTCTCAGATACCGATAGGCCCGCAGATTGTTTGTCTTCAATTCCTGCCACCTTACTCTGAAACGTCGAGGGTTTTTCTTGTTCGCTAGCTTACATTTGAAGAAGTTTTTCAATTGGCGGTCGTCACTCCCACCAGCCTTCTTATGTAAGTTTTCGGCAACATGTTGCATGCAGTAACGATGAATTGCAACTGTATTTGGACCTTGAGCCTTCCAACCGTACTCTGTTGATGCAAATACTGCTTTTATGGCATTATGCCGGTCGGAAACAACACAGTACTTTTTGCTTTTATCTCCTATAACCTCTGATCTAACCCAAGACATAAACCAGCCCCATGATATAATTTCTTCTTTTTCGGCCAAGCCGAATGCAACCGGAATTATATGGTTCTCCGGATCATAACCAGCAACCACAAACAACCTGCCTTTGTATCGACCTGACAGAAAACTAGCATCAATAGAAATGACAGGTCTTGCCCACCTTAGGGCTTCTATGCATGGCCCGAAAGCCCATGCAGCCATCTTGAACATCCGAACATTCGGATCGTTCGTTGGCCACGAAACAATATTGTATTTCGTCCCGGGAGTGGTGGACTTCATTGCCTCCAAGAGCCTTGGAAGTTTATCGTACGACCCTTCCCAAGACCCGAACAATTGCTCGAGCGCTCTCTCTCTCCCACGCCATTTATTATAAGTTGGTTGAATACGTGGATATCTAGCCCTTATGAGTCCCCCTATGTCGTCAACAGTTTTACTTAGATTTTTTTTCAACTCATCACGTACACATTCTGCAATAAGACTAACTGTTAGGTTTACGTGCCCGAATACACCGGGCGGTCTGTAGCACGTATGCTCTTTAGGATTTGTGGAAATTTTCCACTTAGTGTTCCAACTTTCAACTCTGCCGTATAATCGCCACTCACACCTTGGTTTGTGAATACAACTCATTACGACTCTTTGTTTGTTGCTTGTTTCAGTTCTTACCTCAACATTGTACTTGCAACAAAAATCACAGACTGCCAATATTAGTTGTTTCTTAGACCCAAACGTTTTACCAGGTCCAAGTTCCCCTTCTGACTGCACATTTTGTTCCAACCTACCAGCATAATCGAACATCGAAATATCACACAAATCACTTACAGGATGGTGCATGTCTGTTCTTCCGGAAATGTACGGCTCGTCACATTTTGCATAAAATGGCATGTCTGAGTTTGGTAAGTCGTCTTCATCCGAAAATTCTTCTCCGGTGGGGAGGTCGGAATAACTATCCGGACCATCTTCATCGCCATTATCCTCGACTCCGACATCATCTTCCGAGGACTCGTTCTCGACAACATGCGACAGTCGGGCACCTCGACTATGATCTCCAACATTGTCTCTATACAAAATATTTAACATTAATTCAATTAAAAACACAATTGGTATACTAAATATTATTCGAAAAAATCATAACTATTATACTTACTCGTAAGGATTGGAATGTTCACCACCAAAAAGATTTAGTGTCGTGTTTGGCTCGCTACTACTGGGCTCATGAATCGGCGTCAAGTTTAGGTCTTGTCCCGTTCCGTATACGGGCATCAAATCGACGAACAATTCAACAACTGGTATTCCCCTCATCTGGAATGTCTGCTGGTAATAGTACCGCCATTCAGTTTCGGAATTCAAAGGGATAAGTAAAGATTCAAATCTACCGTTCACTATATCGTTGTAACGACCTTGAATGTACACTGTATATTGACTCTCATAAATCTGAAGTGTAGAGTATAATTCATTTCGGATATCGGCATAAGTTGTGGAAGGAGTACAATGTAGGTAGAAACAACAACCATTGAAATTTGGAGATGGATTGACAAATACAGAAATCGAAGTCATTTTGTAACGCATATCATATAAGTTTCAGTGAAGCATATCATATATCGTATATATAAGTTCTTCTAACGCGATTACAAACTCAGTTATTCATCGACAGTTATTTGATTGAAATGACAAAAGTTTTGATTTTAGGCGATGAAATGACTAAAGGTGATGGAGGAACAGAGGTTTTTTACACCTAACGCGTTTCAGAAATTCATTAAAGGGCACCTAACGCGGTTGAATATCGCGTTAACTCTCTGTACTACATCCGCTTTCAACTCGCTTTGTAAATGGGTCCCTAACGCGATTGTTGACCGCGTTAGGGAGCCCTAACGCGTTTCTGGACCGCGTTAGCTCTCAGCACATTTACTGCGTCCAGAATCGCGTTAGGACTTTTTCCTTATTAAAAAAAAAATTAACCTTTTTCCTTATTAAAATTTCCGACGAAATATTTTTTTTATTAAAAATAACCCCTGGAAAGGATGATAAAATGTGCGCACAGGTCATATCAATATTATTTTTGATGAATTTTTACCGATGTCATGTAAACTTTACTTCCTTATCACAAAATTGAGCTTTCATTGAATAAAACTAATGCTAAATTATTGACAATTGATTAATTAAATAATCTAAATCCAATTATAAATATTTGTCACATTTACCATTCAAATATTGCATATATATCTAGCAAAAATCATCCGCATTTATCTAAAATTACAATACGTAAACTTTAACAAAATTATCTCTCATAATTAGGAATTAAAAAAATAGCAAAGTCAAACTAAACAGGTTACGTTTAGGGAAATAAGGTCATTTAACTAGATAAGTATAGTCCTCTGTGTAAAATACAATTTATTTCTCTTTCGCACCTCACGAGATCGAATGAATCTGTTACCTTAGGTAGGATAAGAACGGAGTCACTATCATTTATAATGGACTCTCGTGTTCTGTTTATATCACAATTAATCCAATAATTTTGTTTCACCGAGTTATCTAATTTAGAACGGCTAGAAAGTTAAAAGAATTATTGGACATTGGACGATATATCAGAGTTTGACCAAGACAAACTTCAATCGGCTTATAGACAAATTATCCAAAATTTGTGGCAAAATAATTAAGTTTCGGTCATGGGTTAACACTCTCGCATTGTGGTTATATATATGACATTCACATACATAAACGACCCGCATTAATTCCAGTAGTATCTTCTGTAATAATCACATGATACTTGTATAAATATTCACATTTATATACATATATTTTATTCTTTCATATCCCACAGTTTGACAGTTGAATCATATATGACAAAGGTAGGTATGGCAGTTAGAAGCAGTGTTTTCAAATTCCTACCGGTTACCGAAAAATTCCGGTAATACCGGGTACCGTACAGTGATCGAAACGGCAGTTTTCGGTATTGTGAGACAAAATACCGGAAATTTTCGAAAAATACTAGGAGATTTTGGATTTCGGCCATCTGGCCGGTAAGAGTGCCGGTAGGAAATTGAAATCATTGGTTAGAAGGTCCACATCCATAATGTACCAAATTAATTCCATAATTTTGCTAAAATATGACATTTTCCTTTTAGCTAATGGTAGTGATCCTTAATAAGATTTAAATAGTCGATAACAGATTCAAATAGTGCATAAATTTTACGGTAGATGGCACATGACAGATGGTGAATAGCAGACATTTAAAAAGTGCCATCCCTCCGTATATATCAGCTAAATATTGAATTTTCTGCACTCATAATATCTTTAAATTTTATGGGCAATAATCACCGTTATATACTTATATTTTTTATTTTCAGGGAGCTTCTTTTTCATGGAATTAGACACACATGTCAGCAGAACTGTGTATTTGATCTTCACCATAAAGCTTAATTTTCACATTAATGTTGAAGATCTGAATCGAGGTCTAGACTTTAACATGGTATATATATTTCTATGACAATAACTTTTACGGTTTGCAGTTTACATGTCATACGCAATTGCAATTGTTGAATAAAAATAAAAGAAGCTCCACATCAAATGAAAGTCTATTTACGTAATTACGTACTTATTTTATAAGGTTCAAGGATATTCTTCCGTACGTGATATATAATAGAGTAAAGATTCCGTTTCAAAACCTTATCTCTAATCTAGAAAGACTAGCAAAATCAGCTCTTTTATATTCGAGAGGAATGATGTAATTCATAACCAAGTCATATATATATCTTAATTTTATTCTAACTCTTATGCTCCTCTTATATATGGGGTGTGTTTGGATGTTGTTGGAATAGGAAATAAGAATAAGAAATTTCGGAATTCGTGCTTGTCCTTATTCCTATTTCTTAGTTTTGTTGGTATAGGAATAAGGCCCGAAATTGGCCCAAATTCCTTATTCCTATGGTGTTTGGTTTGACACCGGAATAAGGAATAAGGGGCTTATTCCTATCCAAGGTCTTATTCTCATGCATCCAAACATCCCCATGAAGGATGAAGGTCTAAATTTGACATGGATGCAGGATGCATGTCTAATTGTCCATTATTGATCGTCATGCATAGAATATAACGTGGGTAGGGGTGTTTAATGTTTAAAACGGCAACGGAATATGCCATTTCGTTTACCGTTCCATTCCAGCAACGGTACGACTATTTCATTTCGCTTTCCGTTCCGTTTGAGAAAAGAAAATAACATTTCATTCCATTATACGTTTTGTTAGGACGAAACAGAACTGAACAACGTTTATTTACACTAAAAACTGCACTAGACGTCGAAACGAAAACGAAATGGCTAGTTTCGTTTACCGTTCCGTTTCGGCAACGGTATGTCCTCTTATTTCGTTTATCGTTCCTTTTTTTGAAACAAAATGATTTTTTGTACCGTTAACTATTCCGTTCCAACGGGACGTCTATGGAAAACGATAAACGGCATACCGTCTGCACCCTACACGTGGGATTGGGAAACAACTTTATTGTATATATTGTCTAGAATCTCTAAAAAAACTTTATTATATATAATTTATCTCCTTAGTCCTTACTAATTCCAAAAGCTAATATATAGAAGTACTCCAAAATTAACAATTTATATACGAATTAAAATATATATGGGCTGGAATAACGAAATTTGACACGTCAAGATATTAATGTGACCCTCTTAACACGTCAGCATGTGTTGTTGAAAAAGACAAAACGTCGTCTGCTGGTGTTGTATCAGTGGCTTTGACAGATTATCCATGAGCTGGTTTTGAACAAAAAGAAAAAAGAAAAATGTTAGCTAGTCTTGCATGGTTACAAATTTTGATTTGATATCTCCTAATATGCAAAGAGACTGGTATACAGCACTGGATCAAATCGATAAGATACATTAGAAATTAATTACGATTTGGATTTGATATCAATTTTATTATAAATTAGAGTAAAATATAATTTGGTTGAAAATGTGTTTGTCATAATGACGAATGCAGTATAAGGTTATATTTTATAATTATTGTATGATCTGTTCCGTTAATTATGAAACATTTTATTAATATAATTGAAAATGTAATTAATTTGTTAGTTATGCTAAGAGTCTAGGTTATTTAATTTGTGTATATATATTTCGAGTACTTATGCACGTATTCAAGAGGTGTTAGCATGCTAGATCTAGCGTGCTAACACGTGTTTTTGTCGGTCGATCGATTTGATCTGTGGTTGGATATTAATCATCAGACGAAGAAACAAAATGTATTGGTTAATTTTCATCTAATAAGGAATTAAACAAATTAAACAACATATCTACCTGTATCGCTGGTAAATTGAGCAACATATCTTTATTGTCTAACATTATTTTATTTCTTTATTTGTCAATTGTAACTTTTGCTAGTTGTTATAGAAGTGTGACTACCGCTTCTTTATTTATACTAGGTGACTGTACCAAGCTTTTGGGAAAAAAAATGACATTTTCTTTATTTCTTTATACAATTATCAAATTATACTACTTCAGCGCTAATTTACAATTACAGAGGTGCATAGATCGTCCTCTGCATGTAAATATCAGAATTTACTTCATAATTTATTAATTTTGGCCAAGAAAATAGTAAAACTAGACTTCTTTGGAAGTCACAATCAGTACATGTATACATTACGGCAGAAGAAATAACAAAAATGATGACCATAATAAAAAATCACTTCCTAAATTAAATAATCAGCATACCACAACATAAGAAATAATCAACAATAAGCTAACGATCTCAAGTTTTTTTTTCAATTATTGAAAATGCTGCTGTATCTCAATAATTACGTGCCTCTGATGTGGCATTAGCTGTTACATAGAACATCCCAGTAATATTATGCATTATATAATCAGGGATTATCCATATCCAGATCACCAATTCGTATAATAACTATTTTAATTATTTTGGATGCCATTTGTAGTTAGTTTTTTTTTTCCAGCTAACTTTAAGCAATTGTTTTTAGATTAATCACTATATAAAGAAAACGGTTATATCCCTAGCTAATTAAATGCGTCATCCAGTTTTCGAAGGACATATTTCTGTTCTTTTTTTTTGGCATTTCTCCAATTTTATGAAACTGTGCACGAAAATGTCACTCGGAACACTAGATTGCAAAAATAATAATAATAATAATAATAATAATAATAATAATAATAATAATAATAATAATAATAATAATAATAATAATAATAATAATAATAATAATAATAAATAAACATCTAAACATTTTACCTTCACACGAAATAATTAAAAGTTAATCGCAACGACGATAGACATAAACTATTTAACTTTTATTTTAGACCATTGGATATATATTTTAAGTTTTGACCGTTTTCTTGAAACAAAAAAATATATATATATATATTATAATAGCGCGACTTACAATAAGTTATAATTGAAAAAAGTACAACCGTAAATATAACATACTCTAATTAACTATAATATAGAGAAAGTAAATTAAAAAAATTAGAAGTAAAAGGATGTTATATTATTTTACATTTACATTTTCATTAATGTATAAATTTTCTTAACAAAAAGCACTATGGTTGGATTGATGTTTATTCCGGTTTTTTTTTTTTTATAAAGTCCATTTCCAATTCTATATCCTGCCAGGTGAATTAAAACTTCAGTCAAAAACTAACTAATAAATAGTCCGTAATTTTTCGAATAAAATCGGTCGAGTCGGCCAAATTAACTTATGCTTACATACTTCATCACCTAATTAATTAATGCGCATTAACTTACGCAGAGCAAGACATGACTAACATAGAAAAATGAGGATTCAATTTAAATTTTTGTGAGATTGAGGTAGAAAAATTGTGGGTATTGTGCATCAAGTTAACTTGGATTGGAAAATAAATATAATTTGAAATGGTCCCAAAAATTAAGGAGGCCTGGAATTTAATTTATATGTTACGCTTCACGAAGCTTTCGTTTATCTTTATTGTTCTATATACTAAAGTTTACATAGGCTCAACATCCAATTGATAATTAGAAATATAATAATTAGCGTGAATTTTTCAAATAAATAAATAGTAGATTGATAGAGTAGGCTCCAAGTTTCTTTCTTTTCTTTTCTTTCTTTTTTTTTTTTGTTGAGGTTGAAATTCAAGCCCGTAGGCAAAGTAGGCTCCAAGTGGCTAGGAGCCTGGGAGGAACCCCGGCGTTTGAGAAATCTGATCCAGAAAAGAAAAAAAAACTTACAAAGTCTTGACTCTTGACCGATCTATTAAGCCTAGATAATCTGTCCTCATAAATTTGTGGAAAGTTGTATTGCCAATGAAGATATAGTTCCATCATTTCGCGATGATTTGGCAAAAGTAATCTGTTCTCATATTCATATATGATCATTCCCATTGGTAAATTTAAGTTCTACTTAACTATCGGATATGTTATTGAAGGATTATATAAATTAAAAAATATATATATTCTATGGTTTTCATGCCTGAAAGGATGAAAATAATAATAATAATATCTATAAGCGTGATGTAGAATATGTCTTTCTTGTGATTTGTTCTTCATTAGCTTATTCAATTAACCAGTGTATATGAATTCATCTCATTAATTTTAAAAATTCACTTGAAACACATAAGGAGTGTTTCTTCACATCTGGAAACAATTTATATTAGTTGCTTGTTTAGTATATTTTTATAGTGGACGACCAATATTTTATTCAAATGAGTTGTCACCGCGTGGCAAATAATTTCTTTTTGTTCATGTTGGCCAGCATATATAATTAAAATATTATTTACAAAAAAAATATATCTTCTATCCGGACTTATCTGATTTAATAGAACATATTGAATATATTAAACTTCACGGTGTATTTTAGAACTTAAACTAGTTTTCGCCAGTTCCTTTTCTGCTAGATAAGAACAAACATGAGAGATGCTTGAAAAGTGTATAACAAACTCAGCCACAGAAAATCACTTCCTCCGACAAGATAGGGTCTCAATTTTGTTTGGATAAGTTGGGTCCACTTGGTCCGCTGGAATTGCCATGAAGTGGTGGGGCCCAAGAGAAAAGTAAAACCGTGTTGGACCAAGCTTATACGTGGCTACGCTGATGGAAACGTGACAAAAGAACAAGATATACCGTCAGTAAAACTGGGAATAAAAATTATTCCAGACAATGACACAATTAGTAAAGATAGGAGAATATTAGAATATTAGGAAGGCTCCTACAAACCACAATTGTACGGCAGGTGTAACAAGAATTCCATGACTCAAAAAATTATATGTAACGTGTTCATTTAGGGTGTGTTTGGGTTGGGTGGGAACAAGTGTGAACAGGGATAAGAATAGGAACAACGGACAAAAAATTTTAGTTCTTGTTCGCATTTCTTGTTCGCGCAAAATGACAGAACTGGGAACAAGAGAGTTATTCCTTGTTCGCAAACAGTGAATTTGTGTTTGTTTCGCACGAACAGGGCTCGTTCGCGAATAGCCTGTTCGCGTCGAGTTCCAAACACACCCATAGTTGATAGCTATTTTTCAATTTTTGGTTTGTTTTAACCCAATTAGGCTCTCACAAGTGGCATCTAAAATTATTAAAATTTAATTTTCTTGCCGACGAAGTGTGTAGATATATTCCCGAAAGAGATAAATTTGTGGTAAATAAGTACACTGTGGAATTGGTAAGATATGATTAGTACACTTGGCCACCGACCATGTAGGAATTGTGTTTAGTCATCTTTGGAATACTGAAACAGGATTAAATAGAGTTTATAGTACGATGTTAAGTGGCAAATGTGAATGAGATCCACGTACTTAGTACACGTAAGCACGAATCTACTTTATACACATGACCGAATCATGAAAGTGTTTGACATCCCTTGACAATAAATTCGATCTGAATAATCATAACTGTACATTAGTTGGTTTAATTACAAGGATATGTCGGCACGCATCACAACAACAACAACAACAAAAAAAAAAAAACATAGTACGTGAAGAAGAGATTCTTCTATTCTCAAAATTATATATATATATATATATATATATATATATATATATATATATATATATATATATATATATATAAAGCTTTCAATCAAAGCGCTTTGACCGGAGACCCGGTTAAACCCCATCAGATCTCAATTTTGAAAGTTCAAATGACCGATCTGAATCGCTCAATATGATCTCCATGTTGAAATCTCCATGCACACCAAATTTTATATTTTTTAAAAATTTTAAGTATTTTTTTCGGATTTTGCAAAATTGTTAATCTAATTTGTTCTGAACCCTTCAAAAACTGCAGTTTTTAAAAATCCGAAAAAAATACTTAAAATTTTTAAAAAAATATAAAATTTGGTGTGCAATGAGATTTCAATATGGAGATCATATTGAACGGTTTGGATCGGTTGTTTGAACTTTCAAAATTGAGATATCACGGGATTTAATCGGAATTCCGGTCAAAGCGTTTTGATTGAATCCTTTCTCATATATTCTTCTGGCCAACTTAAAAAAAATAATGATCGATGTCTCATTTAATTAAGAAAAATTAGAGGAACACAGTTAACATGCAGTTATTTCAGCTTATTACAGTTAGAGGAACACAGTTAATGATCGATAAGTCTCATATGGGAATAGAGTCCCCAGCTGCAAGTGTGTTATATAGAGCTACACTACTAACATCTACCGAAAAAATTATAACTAACCTTAATTAATTAAAAAATTTTAAAATAATCCATTTTTAATCAAAAATTTAAAAATGACTGCGCAGTTTCGGAATCTGAAATTCTGAAACTAATTCTGCTTAGTTTCGGAATTTGAAATTCCGAAACTAACAATCTTAAATTTTTGCCGATCAAATATTTTGTCGTATTCAATTTGATCGGATTTTGAAAATCCGAAACTAATTTGACAAATATTCGGCACCTTTTATCCTATTCGGCACAAAAGGCGTTAATCTATCTGAAAGGTTTGACATGAAAAGCGTGCAGTTTTGTTTTGCTTTATTTTCCAAATATTGGTGTGATTTTATCCTCATTTTAAAGTGTTTTCCCTTTTTTTTTTTCCTCTCTCTGGAGATCCTTTATAGCACAATGATGTAATTCTCCAAGCAGAAGTTTTTAAAATTACTTTTTTTTTTTAATCAAAGGTCTTCAACATTTAAAAATTGCATAACTGTTTTCAGATCATTTTTTTTAATACTTCAAGGTTTTTTAATACTTCAAGGTTTTCAAAAAAGAAGAATAGCATACTAAACCCTTTAATAAAAATATCGAGTACATTTTATAATTAGCAAAGGCTAACGAAGTCTGAATGAAAGAATGTAGTAAAATTATATACCAACCATAAATAATATAATTCATGGTACTTCAATACTTCATCAAGGGAAATCTTAAGTTGATCTAATGCATACATTATCTAAAGAAAGTCAAACTCAACTGCAATTGTGACAAAGATCAGTTTAAAACGATTAAAAATATCTCCAAACTCGAGGAGCTATTTCCTTCCAGAATATTGCATTGTCACTTTGTATATAGAAAGTTCGTTCCAGTATAACATGAAGTGCTTTGTTTTTTTTATAGACACAATGAACAGCGGCTGTCTAGGAAACATGAAGTGATTTTTTTTTTTTTTTTTTTTTTTTTTTTTGCTTCAATGACACGTAGCATATTCGTTTTGCTTATTTTTCTTTTTTCAATCAAGGGTGCAAGTAAATGTTCTGGTATGTATGTTCGGGACAAGGAGACTGCGGACTAGTATAAATAAAACTATTAAATGCGTTGATGCGGGCTAACAATAAAAAGAAAATGAATTACCTTTTTATTTTATTTAAAAAAAGAATGGTCAAGTCTTTCACTTGATTTGAAGATTCCACCAAATTTGATATAGAATCTATTTTAACATAGAAATTTTGATATTTATTTATTATTATTATTTTTTTTTTTTTTGAAACATATGGATTTTACGGCCTTGTGATTTACCTTTGATTTTGCATATGATTGTTTGGATCAGTTGAGGTTAATGAGAGATGCAAAACTTAAAATTGAATTACTGATCTTTGTTTCTAAGCATTCATGTACAAGCCCGAACAAGGATTGTTATTGAACTGGGTCATTCATACAATACTGGAAATAAATAAATGATATGTTAATTAGATTTGATTAGAGTTGATTTTTCAGAATTTTGTTGTATATAATAATACAAAAATTCCAATCAAATAAATTTAAATCAATTTATTCTGATCAACGATTTTCAATAACTAAAATTCAGTGAAATTCGCAAAAAAAAAAAGAAGACCCGATCAGGGGTGAATGAGTTATTAATTAAATGGCACATGCGTCCATAGTCATGGGTCTACACCTGCTTTTGCGGCTCTTAATGTATCAGTCCTCATCTTAGCTGTAAAATGTTACAACTGTTTGATATTTCTAATTTAAAAAAACTGCCATATAGATTGAATTTAGCGGATCGAATAAATTCAACATCAAAAATTGAATTTTGGCACAGTAGAATCGACAATTGTGCTATAATAATTTCATAATCTCACTCGAAAAGACCTTAATCTAATAGAAGAAACGGCCATGAACAACAGTACAACACAAAGTAATTTGCCATGTTCAAAATGAAGTTTAGGAACATTAGATTAATTGGCCGAATATTTGTGCCGAATAGGACAAAAGGTAGGTGCCGAATATTTGTCAAATTAGTTTCGGATTTTCAAAATCCGATCAAATTGAATAGGACAAAATGTTTGATCGGCAAAAATTTAAGCTTGTTAGTTTCGGAATCTCAAATTCCGAAACTAGCTAGTTTCGGAATTTCAGATTCCGAAACTAAGCAGAATTAGTTTCGGAACTGCGCAGTCATTTTAAATTTTTGATTAAAAACGGATTATTTTAAAATTTCTTAATTAATTAAGGTTAGTTATAATTTTTTCGGTAACATCTATGACTATTTGAAGATACTTGAAGGGTATGGGGCTAAGCGAAGCGAAAAAGGGGTTAGACGAGATGACAAATGAAAAGTCCCCCACGAGATTATTGTCTCATAATAAGGGAAGTTTCACATTTGGGTTCGATTAGTGATTAAAAACCTTTTACTGGAGATTTGGTTAGTTTTAAAAATAAAATAATAGAAGTTCAAGGAAATTTGTTACTATCCACTCATCCTTGGCCTATAATTTTTGGGAAAAAATATACGCGGCACCTGTTGATTTAATTTATTGATTGTGCATTAATTATTGCTGAAACAATATAAATATTCCTGACTGAAATAAGTGTTCAAACTACGGGGGTTTCAATAAGTACTTCGAAAGCTCTTCCTTTTTCTTTTAAGACAGCTGTTGGACACATTTTGACTTTGGTCAAAATATGTGGAATGTAAACGACTATCTGGAGGGTGAGTCGGGGTTCTAACAAATATAATTTAATCAATTGAACTATTCCAATCGACCCATCCAGCATGAGTCGAAATATCACGAATAAAAATTTGGATATAATGCAATTGTAATGTATTTTATTTTTTTCATTAATAAATATTGTCCATAATTTCTTTCCTCGTATTTAAAAAAATAAATCCACACTTAAATTTTTTCATTTGAAATTAAGGTCTTAGACTTTCAATTGAAGTTAACATTTGTACCACATATTCAATCAAAAACAAAAATGAATGATGCAGATCGTATGCAAAGAACTGAAAAACACCTTTCAATTGAAACTTTTACAACTTTGAATTAGTGCTTTTATAAGTAGTAGGGAATAAAAAAAATTTCTTTTGAAGATTAGTTGGTCTGAGTTAACCAACAAAATTTTATTAAAAAATAAAAATAGATCACAAATATAGTAATTAAATAAAAAAATTACAAAAAGAAGATATGTAAAAGAGATCTAAGATGATTTGTGAAAAATAAAACAGTCAAATCAACAATTAATGAACCACTGTCGTGACAAGGTGATTATCTCGTTAAATACTCTAGCAGGTTTCAAGGAGCGGTTGTTGAAGATTCTGACATTTCACTCATTCTAGCTAGATTACAAATATTATCATGCCATTATGGTATAAATTACAAAATTGCATTCCCATCCTTCGGATCGATGCATTAGTAATATTATTAAATTAGGTCATAAAACAAACTGTATGCCAATATATCATGGTGTTATATATTAATTGCTTTTCCATCCCTAGCATTCCACTAATTATCCCCAATTTTAATCAGCTCTTTTTGAAAATTTATAGCTATATATATAGGTCTGCGCGTGGGTAGAAACTGGGATGCTGTAACAAATTTTATATATTTTTTGGTGTCCTTTTGAAGTTTGAACGTAAACAACAACCGGAATCTTTTAACGTCCAACATATACTTTTCTTCTGCTAGAAAATGTGAATCTTCTATGGGCAAAGTCAAAGGAATTTTTCTTTTTAAAAGAAGAGGCCGTGAAGATAGGATAAGAGCGCGTGAGAAAATTATGAAGAATATACTTTCCTTTGTACGACGAAAATAGAGATATATATATTATAGATATTAATTAAAGCATTTTCTCTTCAAGTTTCTCCGTCCGTGGCTAGAAGGATCTGATGAGTTCTTTTTCAATTTTCTTTGTGAGAAACTTTTCTTAAATAATAAACAGGATTAAAATTAAAAAAATTTGAATATCTACGTAGGATCTCTTCGATCGGATTTTAAATCCGTGACCTTCGGCTCAAGTGCAATTTTCTAAATTACTAAACTAAATACAGATTTTTAGACCTATTATTATTATTATCATCATCACTACAATACTGAAATATGCTCCGTAATTAGAGTGTTCAAAATTTTGTAAATTCAATCTATTTATGGTAGTTGATATAGATTAACTGAATATATAAGAGAAGAATTTTAAACTACACTCAGTTTTAATATTTTTATTTTTGTCAGTGTGATCTCAGGTGTTAGAAAACATTTAATATTGAATTTGTACATTAGTTGCAGTATTTTTTTTTTCTTTTTGGGATGCACGGTTCCGGATATATTACGGTATTTTTTCTTAAAACAAAAATTTCTTAAATATTTGGTAGTATGTTATCCGACTTCACATTAAATCCAGAAAAAAAATAACAACAACAACAACAACAATAATAATAATAATAATAACAATAATAATAATGATAATAAAACCTTTCGTATTTTGAAATATTTGCTGACGCGGTTGAACTTGCATTTGAAAACATTATCCTTTTTTCCGTTTTTTGTTTTCTATCCGATACGTGTCAGTTCTGTATAACTTAAATTTTAACATTGTATAAAATTCTAACTAAATGTAAATTCTGTAAATATCCGAATCTTTGCATGATTACACTTGTAAGTGAGGACTTATTTGGGCCGACAATTAGGAACCCTCTATGCGTTTCTCTGCTCATAAAAGGGAAAAAAAATAAAATAAAGATATATCCAATTCTTAACTAAAGATGTATCTAATTCAGTAAATCCAACTATTAATTAATGATGTAATCTCTAAATGAAAGGTAATTTACTTATTAAAAAAATATTCATTTTCATCATAGTTATTTTTCCATGTTCATATGGTCAGTTTTATTTTTTGTTGAAGTACAACAATATATTTTTTTTTTCAAATATTTATTTAGTCATGCCCATAGTATTATAAAATGATTCAAATATGATGGTAAATATTGTAATTACTTGAGAACTTTCTACAAACTTTGCAGCACAAATAGCTAGTTCTAGCTCAAAACTCCAAATCAGCATTTATAATTTTTGTACTTACAAAAATATGTCGTTATATTAAGAGTTTCTAACGTTAATGGTAGAATATTTGATGTTTGTATATATTGCTGTTGTATTCTTTTTGATAGAAAATAATTTTTGTGGGCATAAATTTTGAACCAAATTTCAATCACAATCGTTTATTTTAAGAAAATATCAATTTGCTATATAAATCATGAAAGGTTGTGATTGAACTCCGGTTCATACTTATTTTTATATATATATTTTTTTGTTTTCCTTTGCGTTCTAAATATCTTACTTGTTGATGTCAAAGGTCGGTGTTACCAATTATCAACTTCGTAAAAGGAAAAAGAAAACGTTTTATCCAGAATGCTGACATAACAGAACAAAAGTGAAAGGGACCGACCGACAAAAAAAGTGTAAATAAAAATGTTCTACGAGGGAAAAGAATAAAAGGTGAGCTCCGTCAAAGAAAGAATGGAATGGGAACGGTAAATCTGGTTACTTTCACGGAGCTCCCTTATCTATCAGATCAAAATCAGACGGCCCGTGTGTGCGCTACACCGTGTGTAGCGCAACACAGGATTTGAATTCCATATCGTGGGGTCTCGTTCAGGTACAACATATATATATATATATCCCAATTACCCCATACATTTTATATGGTCCACGTATTGTTCTTTTCTGCGGAAAATGGGTCCACATTTGATATCCTCGACTGATTGTGCATGTACCTTTTGATACTCACGAATATGTTTTGTCCTGTCTATCATGATTTCAGGTTATTTTAAACAAAATTGAAAATATACGTTATTTCAAAAACTAATTATATAAATAATTGTGTTGAAATTGTCTGTGTTATATATTTGTTTTTTCCTATGACGTTTTTAAAGAATTTGAAACGTACTAGATTAAATTTTGCAATTCTATAAGTAAAATACTAAGTTCCTTTCCGAGAAAAGCTCATAAAACGCCTTCTAAAAGACAAATTGACAATAATATTAATTTTCTTCATATTAAATTATATGTTAATAGTCCTACCATTATCCCAAACAAATGCTTTAGTTTTTTTTTTAACTCCTTGTAAAAATAATAGTAAATCATATGTAATGGTTTTATTTTTTTTTTCTCATTTCTAATATTCTGATTATATTGGACTTTAATATTTTTTTTAAAGATGGAATTTTGATGGTGGGATGATACCCAGCTTTATTTGCCTCAAGATGTAAGTGATCTATTGCATTTTATTTTAATCAACACCCGCTTGCATTTTTGAACGAGTTAATTACATCACTCATCCAAATTTTATGTTAAAAAAATGCCGATAATTCCTCTATCTCACTATATAAGCAAATATTTTCGCCTTTTTTTTGGAAGCTAGCTTTCATATATTATTGAGAGAACTAGCTTTTGTCCAATTGTTTAGGACAACACAGAAGATATTTATATTTCAACACAAGTTTAGAGTCTTGACATTTTATTATATTTAAAAGAAACTCTTATGTAGAAATAAAAAATTATTTTTTAAAAAATAAAAATCTAACAAATAAATATCTGAAAATTTGATGATTGTGGCAAAAAGCAGAGGTGCTTGCTTCGCCTTAAGTAACAACACAATTTAAATGGAAAATATATTCAAAGCTTCTTTAGGAGGAAGATCAAGACTTGTCCAGGGCTGACTGCTCTGGGCTTAACTTTCATTCTCAAGCATTCCATATCAGCAGTAGAATGTTCAAAATTTGAAGCGGCAGTTAAGAGCAAAAATTAAATTGACGAGCTAGTTCTTGACTAAATAATAACCATTAACAGAAAATTTTAGTATTAACTATTGAAAAGTAAACTCCAATTATATTATATGTTTGACAGAGCGAGAACTAACAAATCCATGTTTTTTTTTGGTGGGAAGAAAATTAAGGATCAAGCCCCTACCTGATAAATACATGTTAGGTAAAAAATATTTGAAAACTCTTTGCACGGCCAGCTTGAAATGAATGTCTGAAAAGGCAGCTATTTTTGTGGTGATAAAATTTTCTAAAAAATAATTGTACAACAATGAAAGATTAAAATAATAATTGTTATCAAAGATAAGAGTTCCTCTACGCCCCCCCCCCCCCCTCTCTCTCTCTCTCTCTCTCTCTCTCTCTCTCTCACGCATTACTGAGCAAAAGTGTGGCCCCATTGGTAGAGTTTTTTTTTTTTGAAGAAAGCAAGGGGTCAAGCCCCAAAACTTTTATAAATAGATAACCCATTGGTAGAGTTTAGATGATACAATCCTGGATGATTGGATTGTAAGACATGATAAATTATCCCTTGATTTTTTTTTTTTTCTCTATCTTGATGCACTTTTGTTCATTCTATGGAAACGATTGTACCTTGAAACGAAGTTCGATGGAAAGGGAAAAAAAAATATATATCATAGTCTTGCGACGAGGCCAGAAATATTTTGAATGCAGATCACTCAGCTAAAAATTAAGTAATGTATTTTTAATCAAAATATCAAGGAATTCATATTTTTTAAACTATGGGGTCAAAAATTGAATTAAATTCACATTTTTTTATAGGGTTCAAATGGTCTTTTTCTTAAGAAAATTGTCTATATAAACATATAAGCATATACAACAATGCTTGATTTGGAGAAAAAAAAATAAACATGCGATACATTGCATTCTATTTTCGCCATTTAAATCCACCAATAGTGTACTAAAAAAATAGTCATGTTTTCTGTTTTTTTAACCCTTATTCTTCGTCAATGATCTCTTACAACTAAATTGGGAAAAATAAAAGATAAATAAATAAGTGTTATTTTCATATAGGAAAAGAGAGAACACTAAAGAGGTAATTGCATAAATTAAAAATCCACTTATTGTTTAGATGCTTGCTTATATAGAAGAGATAACTAGCATATCATACAATTGATAAAAACAACACTTTCATGGATATTGAATTTCATAATAAGTTGAGAGTTTAAATTCTTCTCATAGTTAAAAGTAAATTTAATATATTTAAAAGTAAAAATCCTACAAATAATTCTCTAAAAATTTAATGATTGGGGCAAAAAATAAAAGTGCTTGGCCTTAAATAACAACCCAGTTTAAATGAAAAAAAAAATGAAATCTTTTCTAGGAGGAAGATCAAGACTTGTCCAGGCCTGAATTGCTTTGGGCTCAACTTTCATATTAAAGCAACAGCAGTGAATACTGAATAGTCTCAATCTGAAGTGATCACTCAAAGCGTAAAAAATAAACGTGCTAATTCGACTAAATATCAACCATTAAAAGACAATGTAAATATTCATAACTGTTACAACTGTTAAAAGTAAAAACCAATAATATGTTTGACCGAGTAAAAACCATCTGAAGTTACCACTCAAAGAGTTAAAAAATAAACGTGCTAATTCTTGACTAAATATCAACCGTTAACATACAATAAAATATTTATAACTGTTAAAAGTAAACACCAATTATTATATGTTTGACAGAGCGGGAACCAATAAATACATGTCAGGTAAAAAAAAAAAAAAAAAACAATTTGTATTTGAAAACTCTTTGCACGCGCAGCTTGAAATGAACGTCTGAAAAAGGCAACATTTTTTGTGGTGGTGAAATTTTCAAAAAAATAATTGTATAACAATGAAAGATTAAAGTAATAATTGGTATCAAAGATAGGAATTCTCCTCTTTTATTTTTTAATTCGTGGATTGAAGAAAGTGTGCCCCATTTCTCGCGGTGTAAGTCTCTGATCCGTGGCCATCCGATCAAAATAATGAATGTTCTGATTAATACAAGAGTCGTAAAAATTCGTGATGTCGGTCGAAATTAGATTGGACGGTTGAGGATAAAAACCACGCAGTGCACTTATAGGATGCTCTCCCCATTGGTAGAGTTTAGGAATTAGGATGATCCAAATTCATCTTTCTTCATTTTAAATTTTTTGGAACTCTTATTCTTCAGCAATCTTTTAAATCTACATTAGACAAAATTGTAACAACTAAAAAGACAAATTAAATTTTAATTTCCAATAACATTGTAATAATTATTTGTTTGAATTTTTTTAATTAAATACGACTTTAAACTATCAAATTATTTTTCGAAATATTATGTTGTTAATTTGGGAATAAAAATTTAATATGTGTATTTATTAATGTTTGATCCTTAACCGAATCCCTTTAATATCTGATTCCATGTGTAAACAAACTTATCCATATATTTTACCCATATCCATATCCGGATATTTCATTATTCGATCCGAATATAATATTCGGTCCATGTCCATATTTGATTTTTTGCTCTCCTACAATCAAGTTTCAAATCATCCAACATAGATCGTTTTCTGACCGCAAAGCTTATCGGATCAAATTAAACTACAGATCAATAACTTAAAAAAATTTGAACCGAATTAAGTTCGGATCGGACGGACTAGATTGAGTTTTCAAATAGGATCCGAATTTGCTCCTGCGGCCTGCGGGTTGGCTGGCCGGCCGACCTCTAGTCGCTTACTCGGTCTATTTTTCGTATATTTTAACGAAAAAAGTAAAATAGCGTAAAAATCAAAAGTCCAACTAAAAACACAAGCAAAAAGGCCCAAAACCCAAGTATTTAATGCTGCGTCCTCTCTGCTCTCCTTGTGCCATTACATTTACTTCGTATAGAAAGAGAGAGAGCGAAACAAAGAAAGAGAGAAACAGAAGACTTCGAAACTCGCACCAACTCGAAAAGAGCGCCTCTTATTTTGTCGTATTCCTCTCCATTACTTCTACTCTCTCCAGTTCCTCTCCATTTTCGCAACCGATGGGAGGTGCAGAGAAAGCGAAGGAGATGAAGTATGTTCTGGTCACCGGCGGTGTCGTTAGCGGTCTCGGGAAAGGCGTCACGGCGAGCAGTATCGGCGTTGTTCTCAAGGCGTGTGGCCTTCGTGTTACTTCGATCAAAATCGGTGAGCTTAATCGATTGATTGATTGCTGTTCTTACTAATTCAAGCGTAATGTGCGAAATGTAGCTTGTTTGGAGAAGTGATTCGATTTGTGTTGATGTTTCCTTTGCACTAGTTTGGTTTTCGATGTTTCGGATGTGAAAAGGGGTTTTGGATAAGTGTTTAGTACGAGGGAGCAGCTTTCTTTGTAGATAACGTGTCGGTTTTTAAAATTTTGTTCTTAGAAGGTTGTAGATAAGTGTCATTTTAGCATCGATTTATTTGGGTTTGAAAAGGACACGGGAGGAAGCATTTAATTTTGGTTGAAACTAAGTTTTACTGAAATGTATTACCTTGACTATGTATAACTACCGACTGTGCAAATAGGCTACGAATTCAATCCAATTTGATTATCAATTGAATAGTTTTTACATGATTTTGCTAAAATAGATCCATATCTAAACACTGATGCGGGGACTATGTCGCCATTCGAGCACGGAGAAGTTTTTGTCTTAGATGATGGTGGCGAGGTATGTAGTTTTGTATTTTTTTAAAACCTGTATTAGTGTTTCATAATCTTTCTGTTGTGCATATTTTGGATGGATGTTAGGTGGAACGTTGAAGGTTTCTTCACAACAGTTTTTCTTCATTGAATATTATTTTATTGTTGTACTTGTGGCACCTTTGTTTTGGACCATATTATGGAAACTTGGAAAGAAAATGACTGAAGCAATAGTGTTTTGGTGAAACAAACACCAGCTGACAAGTGTCATGCACTTGTTTGATATTTGACCCTGAATTGTTGTTTATTTATTATTTGTCCCACTTGTGACAAGCATATTCTCACATAAATGACAAGAATCAGATCCTTTCCACACCATTTACTTCAGCATTCTGAGAGAAATTCTCATTAAGATCAAAACTTATTTATAGGTTGACTTGGATCTTGGGAACTATGAGAGGTTTTTGGATGTGAAGCTAACTAAGGATAACAATATCACCACGGGAAAAATTTATCAGGTACAAGACAGGTCCTTTTCTGTAGTTAACTTTGAAGGTTTCACAATTTGCAGGCAAGTCCTTACCATTTTTTTTTTATTAATTTTATGTAGCATGTCATAAACAAGGAAAGAAGAGGAGATTATCTTGGCAAAACTGTTCAGGTCTGTCTGAAATTTTCAATTAAATTTTCTTGCAAGTCTGTCTGAATTTTCAATCAAATTTTCATTATCAGTTTTCTAAGAAAATTTTGTCTTATTTTCTTTTCTTTTGTTGTAAAAGGTGGTTCCTCATATAACAGATGCTATACAAGAGTGGATTGAGCGGGTGGCAAAAATCCCTGTAGATGGTGAAGAGGGAGAACCTGATGTATGTGTCATTGAGCTAGGCGGTACCATAGGTAAGTGTTATATTTGTATGCATACAAATGAAAATTCGGCATTGTTTGAAAAATCCTATCTAACTGAAATGATGAAAATAAAATACATATGCAGGAGATATTGAATCGAGACCCTTTATTGAAGCACTGAGCCAATTCTCCTATCGAGTTGGTAAATTTCTATGATCTTGTGCTAAATTATTACATCAAAATTAAAGTTGAAATTTTGAATTAATTTATTGAGGCTGGCTACGGTGCTATGCAAAGCTGACCAGCTAGTGTTACGGCTTCAAATATTGATTTGTGAGATTTGAATGGCTGACCAAAATTATTAATGTGATCACCACACTCAACTCTTGTATTGGATTTTGATTGTTACAGTTTTATTTAGGTTCTATTAAGTTTTCCTCTTCTCGGTTCTTTTTTTTTTTTTTTTTGGGGGGGGGGTGTGGTGGTTGGAAGAAAGAGGTCCTACAATAACATTGTAAAAATTATTTTTTTTAAAAAAAGTATTCTTTTATTTGCTACAAGATTTTAGGGTGTAAATCATATCGAGGGGCTTGGCTTGACCGATTGAAACTCCAATACCAAGATTTGGAACTGACTTGGCAATTGGCGCTGCCCATGGCACTGTAACCGTCGCCAATTTTGTTTATTTCTGAAAAGTTTACTTGTTGGTATTTCAGGGGAGAGCAACTTTTGTCTAGTTCATGTCAGTCTTGTACCTGTTTTAAATGTTGTTGGCGAGCAGGTATATATTCAAAGAACAAAGATAATTTAAAAAAAAAATATTTGAAAAAAATTTATGTTTATGATAAATTCTCTATAAAGGCATTTTCTGATTAGTTGTTTTTATGATTAGAAAACAAAGCCAACACAGCATAGTGTTCAACGGCTGAGAGCCCTCGGCTTTACTCCTAGTATACTTGCTTGTCGCAGTACTAAGGTAACAATTTTTCATTGTAAATTTCTGGTATATTATAGGTTGGCAGTTTAAAGTACTCATTAAATCTGCTTTCTTTTTTCTATTGTTCCAGCCTCTTGAGTACAATGTCAAAGAGAAATTATCAAAGTTCTGCCATGTCCCGGTAAATGCACATAAGTGATGTTACTGCAAATTATACTAATTTTCTATCAAGCATATAAAAAAGTAATTATGTTATTTGAGAACATTTTTTTTTTTTTTTTTTTTTTTGTTGTAGATAGATAACATCATAAGCCTTTTTGATGTATCAAATATTTGGCAAATTCCAATTCTACTCAAGGTGAGCCTAATGAGAATATTCTTGCTTCATTCTGTTTGAAATATTTTAGAAAATACAATTTTTTTTTATTTTTTTTTGTGCATCATTTTGCTTGTATTCAGGAGCAGAAGGTTCATGAAGCAATCTTAAAACGGCTGAAACCTTCAAGGTAGCAAATTGACTTTCAAAAAGATATGTTATTTGTAGCATTTCATTGATGACTACTGGGAAGTAACTAAAATCGTGTGTAAAATTGTTTGTTTCTCATTGTGTAGTATTTCATCAGAACCAGCATTGGATGAATGGAAGAAAAGAGCTGACATCTGTGACAATCTGCAAGAATCAGTAAGTTATAATTTATAAGTTCTATTAGTTATATTTCAATTCACTAATATTTTAATCTATTAACCAAGGAATAAATACAATTTTAAAATATCAGGTCCGAATTGCAATGGTCGGGAAATACACAGGTCTCTCTGATTCATATCTCTCTGTTTTAAAGGTATTCTTCACTTATTGTCATCAGTTACTAAAATATTTCATGACAAGAATAAAGTTTACTTGTCAGAATGCACTTGTGACCAGAAGCAAGGATGTTGTGCTTGTAAAACCTATCACGTGCATTTGTCTCACAAAAAATAATAATAATTAATAAAATGAGGGTTAGTTTGGAATTTTTTAAAAGATTATGGGATGAGGTTTGAGTTACATCTGTTGCCATAGCACCGAATGGTACTGGGTAATACTATTGGGTCACTGATGAATGAGCCACAAAATCCCTTCTAAAACTGCTGCTACATGGGGCCCATGTTTTAGGGACCCAATGACACCTAGTGTTATTGGATTTTAATGTAGTGAATTGAGACTCATATATGGCATCCCAATATCCCATGTTTGGAGAAGCATGTACGATTGTACGGTATGTCAGTTTTTACAGGGGTGGATGATAAGATTTGTAGTGGTGCACAAAAAATCTATTAGTTATTGATAGATACAATGTAGTTACTGTAAAATTTTCTTTATTGACCACTATTGTATCTTATTATGTTGTCTATTAGGCTTTGTTGCATGCATCAATTGCTTGCCAGAGGAAGTTAATAATCGAGTGGGTTCCAGCTCCTGACCTTGAGGAGGAAACTAAGATTGAGGTTGGTACTTCAGGTTAAATTTTATTCCCTTTTATATATCTTAAGAAGGTTGTTAATATATATCTTTGTTTTATGCATCTTCTTGTAGCAACCTGATCTTCATGAAAAAGCATGGAATTTGTTGAAGGTGAGTTTGTTTATTTCATATTTAAGCGTGTAAATTTATAAATTATGAAACTTTCTCAATGGTCTTACTGTATAATATACTGCATTGTTACTTTTACCGGTAAATTTGCTCCATGGTACATGTTCAAATGACAAACTCTGCAAAACATGGACTGATAGACGAAATGTTACAGGGTGCTGATGGGGTCTTAGTCCCAGGAGGTTTTGGGGACAGGGGTGTTGAGGGAAAAATTCTGGCAGCAAAGTATGCAAGGGAAAACAACATACCTTTTCTTGGTATCTGCCTTGGGATGCAAATTGCTGTGATTGAGATTGCTAGATCAGTTTTACACCTTGAGGATGCGAATAGCACAGAGTTTGATGCGAACACAAGTCATCCTTGTGTCATCTTCATGCCAGAGGTTAGAATGAACTTTTGGTTCTTACTTTAATTTATCTTAGATTTTGTTCTCAGTTTAAGATGCAGTCTGGCTTAGAAGTTTGACAAATGAATGGCAATTTACTTTGTTAAATATTATTATGTGCTTTAGGGGTCGAAGACACATATGGGAGGTACAATGCGTCTTGGATCGAGGCGCACAATTTTTAAAGAGTCGAACTGCTTAACAGCTAAGCTGTATGTACACACAAATTTTTTTTTTTTATTCTATAGTGTTGCAGTTTAATTCAACCATTCCATACTGAAGAGAACTTGTTGAAGGTTAAGGAAGATTTTGGTGGGAACTCTGGTTTGAAATTTCTTTTTCTTTCAATAGGTATGGAGGTGTTTCCTTTGTGGATGAACGACATCGGCATAGATATGAGGTATGCTTCATGCACGAGTCACTTTCATCTTTCAATAAAGAAAAAAAATAAATTGGAACGCACTCAAAACATAAGTGAGTTATTTTGTCAAGGATATAGGAATGTTTTGAAGATGCGAAGAATATTGAACACAAGCTAAATCTACAGATATTAGTGAATCATTAGGATTAAATCTGTTTGTTTAAAAACTCACAGCATGCATAAATAAATTGGCACTTCAATGGTTGTTTTATTGCAGGTCAATCCAGATATGATTGTGGAGCTTGAAAAGACTGGTCTAGCATTTGTTGGCAAAGATGAGACTGGAAAGAGAATGGAGGTACCTTCTCTCTTATTAATTCACTTCTTTTTATACTTTGTGGTTATCAATGCTGGGATATAATTTCATCATTTTATTTTCTCATTTTTTGTTTCGCAGATTCTTGAACTGCAGAACCATCCATATTTTGTTGGTGTGCAGTTCCATCCAGAGTACAAATCAAGACCTGGAAAACCTTCTGCCCCATTTTTAGGTACAAAATATCATTATATATGCTACGATCTTTATGTTTATCCTGAATAATTTGGACAGATAATGCCCTTATTTATATTTAGTCTTGTGATATTTATAATTCTTATACCTTCTAAATACTAAAGCTTTGGGTCCATACTCCATATTGTTTTCAATTAGCCTAAATTTCTATCAGCAGCCCAATTAGCCTAATTTCTTAACACTTCTGTATATATATTAGCACTTCTTAACACTTCCATCAGCCCAATTAGCCCAAATTGAGAAATATGTACTAAACCAAAAGGTGCCAGTTAGTATGCAAGAATTATTTTTCAGTCATCAGACAGCTCCAATTTGAGTATCTTGCTATTTGAGTAGGATATGAATGTGTGGGAAACCCTACCACTAGATTAGTTGTTTATCTATTTTTTTACATCTTACTACTAAACAAGATATAAAAATAATCAATCCTTACAGGAAATTTTTTTTTATGGCTTCATGAAAAATAAGATGAGGCAATCTCTGATGGAAATATTTTCTCTGAAAAATTACAGGGTTGATAGCTGCCTCATCTAGCCAATTAGACACTATCCTTCATAACCTTACCCAAGAAAACCAGTCAATGGTGAAGAAATCAACTAGCAATAACATGTCTATCTCCAAGCCAAGCGGTTACTATAATCCCTACATGCATACAAATGGCAATAGTCCTTTGAAGGATGGAAGCATGAGTACAAATGGGAATGGCATTCATCTCAAAGGGGCAGCAGCTGGATTGGCTTAGTAGTTATTTCCCCTGCCATATTTTTGTTTTGGCGTGATATAGTTCTCATAACTATCCATCTAGGTGTTTTGGATTTCTTCTTTTTTATTTCTTTTCTTTTTTGTACAGTGCTATTATACTAGCTGCATGTGTTTAGGTATGGCTTGCTCCAAGGTTATTATTGATGGAACAAACCTTTATCTATTACTAGAAATTTTGTCATGTGCCTCTTTATTATATGTTGTATATTTACTATTTATGAAACAGGAGATATTTTGTACTTTGTCCTTTATCTGGATACTTTGTTTTATTTTTATAAAATTAAAGTAAACTGCAAATATTTTATATTTACTATTTATGAAACAGGAGATATTTTGTACTTTGTCCTTTATCTGGATACTTTGTTTTATTTTTATAAAATTAAAGTAAACTGCAAATATTTTAATAATTGTCAATATTCGTTTTGCTATCGAATAAGTAGGACGCTGCCAAAAAAATTGATTTTGAAGTTTCTGACACATTCAAGTATCCAACAAATTTGTTCTTCAATTGAAAATTAAAATTCCTTTGGTAAAAATACCATCGAAGGTACGTCTGAGTGAAGCACCAGGACGCACATGTAACTTGGTTCCACCACAATTTCATCGGCCCAGTAAGTCCAGTTGGACCACTAAATACTCTTTTACCTTTTTCCTATGTAAGCAAATATTTTATGACTCTACGTCACAAATTTTTGTTGATGTTCGCTCAAATTTACTCCATGAAAAAGGCCATGATGCATTATCTTTTGCTTGCACCCAATCACAAATCAACAACTCATGACTAATTGATGTCAACATTGGATAGGGGCTTGACTCAACTAGAGTGGAATCTGAGCATTCTGTGGCAGATTCTCTATTACGGAATTTATAACAGGTCACAAATAGAGTACCCATATTAAAATCTAGGCATTGCATATGAGGTTTTGGTGTGTTGCTCTTTGTTATTAATTGGGTCGTAGTCCTGAGGATAATTTTCTGTAGCACCTTGGCAATATTTTAGCACGTTAGTTACTGATTTCAAAGTTTTGTTGACTATTTCTAGGCTGAGGATTTTAGTACATGGTACTACTGATACATTGAACGTTGCTTCTGAATTTGTTCCAAAATAAGACAGTGTCCTCAAACTTAGATCTGACAATCTGAATTTCTACTGTTCTTAGTTTGAAGGCAGTGTATCAGGACACAATCAAAGTAATTGTGGGACAAACTTTTATTTACCATTAAACGCTGCTGTCATTCACTGAGACTTGTGGTATGGTTGTGTGGGTCAGTACTCGCTACACAAAAGTACAATAAGTCAATGGAATCAGCATGATTTAAATATGAAGCAGACAAGGGGGGTGAATATCCCAGCCTTTACATGCATCAAGTGTCAAATCAAGCGGAAAAGGAAAGTGATTGGCGCTCTTATCTCCATAGGTGATTGCTAATTGACAAAGAGACCAATAGAAGAGTCTGCCTCACATGTAGCCTTTGCGAATTGCTACCATATTGTACCGCTGAGATATATAGGGTTGAATTGTGACGAGAAAAAAAAGCACCAATGAGTATTAGAGATTTAGAGTCCCTTGTCACACGGTTGACGATTGATCATTGGTTGTTTTCTAGGACTTCACTGTACTTTGTTGGTCCATGCAAACACCTATTCCTCTTTCTCTAAATGAAACATTTGTAATTGGTCCTTTTCTTTAAAAAAAAATGGATTGGTTGCCTGGAAGAATATATCTGAGCTTTTCCATCATTGACCATTGAAGTTGGAACAGATAATATAACTGATAGTGGGTATATAGCGATCAGCTGAGCATTTTTGTTGCAATTAAATTGGAGATAGCAGAGGCATCAATTATGAAATTATTATAAAATAATCTTGTACTGAAATAAACTTACAAAAAATAGCCTACAAGTAGCAAAGGTAAGTTGAAAATATCTTATTATGGTACACCCTATTGACCCTAAAGCGAAGAGGGAGGTGTGCTTTAGAGTTTTAAATCGTTAGATCTGTGTTAAGATTCGGGCAGAAAAAAAATTTATGAAGAGAAAATTAAAACTCTTTGTATCTTGATCGTGTCATGAGAAAATAGGAATCTTGACACAGATCTGACAGTCTATATATAACTCTGAAACGTAGCCCCTTTGTGCTTTAGAGCTTACCAATGCCATTCTCTCTCTCTCTCTCTCTCTCTCTCTCTCTCTATATATATATATATATATATATACACACACACACACACACACACACATATACATATCAGTTTTATGTATCACCCATGCAACCTTCGAAACAATCATCGTAAGAAAAAAACATCAATTTAGAGATCTCGTCATGTTGCAGCCTTTTTGTCTGTATTGCACAAAATTGGCCGGTATCATAATAAATTGGCATATATGAGACAAACCTTTATAATAATGATAGATTCAACATTATATTGTTTATTAATCCAAATTGCAAAAAGCAGCATTTTTAGTGGTGTTATGACCGCTGTTATCACTTTTGCTCGGTATAATACAAGCATCCTACCATGCACCATATATATTGTTGTCATTGGCTACCGAGTCTGAATCTAACATATTAAATCGACATACTATCCTGTTACTAATTTAGCACACATGTTTTTGCACATATTGACACTTACCTATTTGCACGTTGACAATATATATTGAGATATTGACAATTTAATATCATGCTGATATATACATCTTAAGGGGACACCTTACAATGTTCAAGTTAAACTTAAATTAATGTAAAATTAAAGTTGACGATAATATATTATTACATTTTGACACATATAACTTTATGTACCATCAAAAACTTTTTAAAACACAAAGGAGGTCCCACGCGGTTACCTTGTGAGCATTCCATTATGAACCCTAGAAATTCTTTTAAGTGGACGTAAAGAACTCAATTCTTTTTCCTGACGCCTCTGACATTTTTATACTGCAACTATACAGATAAATCAGCTTAGTGACTCCATTTTTTCGCCATCAGATTCCGATCTAGCTGTCAAATTGAGATCAGATAGGAAGATTAGCACTTAAAATAACACGTATGTCCAATGGAATCTTGACCATCCATTTTGATGGATTTTCGATCAATCGAGATGGCTTCCATTTTTATTAGTTTTTATCAGCAGTACATTGAATTAATCTCCTTTTTTAAAAAAAATAAAAATAAAAAGATATAGCTTTGTTTTAACTGTTCTTATACAGATATAATTGACGTATCTTAGTAAATCAATTCTTAAGGAGACTTCAGTTGTTGCTATTGTTTCAATCAAGACGACTAATTTTCTATCACAGGGGACTTGAAAAAGACGACTCGTTTCACATATTGTGCTTGTGAAAGCGTCAAAGATGCATTTTCTGCTTGCTGAACAAGTCTTTAGATATATATATAAATGAACCCTCGGATAGAAACATATACAAAAGAGAACCCTTTCTGCATCAATTTCTTTCTCCAAGTTGCTTGCTTTGAATTCTCAACTACAACCTTAAGAAATAACCAACACAGTTCATGCAAAGAGAAAGGGATTCTTTGGTTGTTGGGAGAGTTGTTGGTGATGTGCTCGATCCCTTTGATAGAAAAGTGCCACTTAGAGTTACATACAATTCCAGAGACGTAGCTAATGGTTATGAGTTCAAACCCTCGGCTGTGGCACACCAACCTAGGGTTGAGATCGGTAGTACTGATCTTAGGTCTTTCTTTACACTGGTAAGTAAAATAGTAGCACAGCCTTTGTTCAATCTTTATACTCAGTTAAGTTTGTAAGTACTGATCTTAGTTGCTTTGTGGCGATCTCAAAGTCTACTCACAAGTATTCTAGCTCACAAAACAAAATGACATGTTTTTTTTTTTTTTGAGAAATTCCAAGTCCTTAACCCCTTGACATGTTACATATTGTCAAGTGGAAAGAATTATTTGAAGCATCCTTAAAAATCTCTTATGGAGTTATTTTGCTTAAATATTTTGTAAAATTCAATTTACTATAGTTTAATAATTATCTTTTACAGGTTATGGTCGATCCAGATGCACCAAGTCCAAGCAACCCGACTGTTCGGGAATACCTGCACTGGTTCTCTCCCTCCCTCTCTCTCTCTCTCTCCCTCTCTCCCCCCATGTGTTCGTGCGTGTGTATCTTCGGTTGATGTGCCTGATCTCATTCCAAGTTCTTTCCTTTTGTAAAAGCTGGCTACTGTACTATAGAGTAGTCCTGTTTGCAAGAAAAGGACCGAGTGCGTTTGTTTTCCTTCAAGGAACAGAAGTCTTTCTCAGCAATTTGTTTTTGCTTATTTTCTTTTTCTGTCTTTTCCATCACATGTTGCTACTAGATTCTTTTTCCAATGATCATTGTAGAAACTATCAGCATCAATTAACTGTCAGGAAAGGGACTTCTTTTGCAGATTAGATCACTGTATAAGAAAACGTGTCAGGTTTTCTCCTGTGGTGTGATATTAAATATGTATTCTCTGTTCATTGGTGCAGGTTGGTGACTGACATCCCAGCCATAACTGGAGTAACACATGGTAAGTCATGCTATAGTAATTCTATAATTACGGTGTGTCTTATCTTGAATATATAACAATCTTTCTTTTCTATATTTCTTTAAATAAGGCCACGAGGTAGTGCACTATGAAAGTCCAAAACCTTCACTCGGCATCCACCGGTTTGTTTTTGTTCTATTCAAACAGCAAGGACGACAGCCTGTCGATGCACCGGGCTGGCGTGAGAATTTTTGCACGCGAGATTTTGCGGAATTGTACAATCTGGGATCTCCTGTAGCGGCAGTTTATTTCAATTGCCAAAGAGAGTCGGGTTCAGGAGGCAGAAGAACGCACATGACGCAAAATTATTAGTTCATGTTATAAATATTCATGGAATTATTGCTTTTTGTTATTCTCTGTTTTACTTTCCTTGAAGATCAATGGGAATGATATTTTAAAGACCAAGATTTGCAAATAATTTGTTCTGCAGTTAGGTGGGGATGTAGTGAAATTAACGAAGTTTTGGACTACAATGTGATTGTACATGCTCGGTGTTTCTTATGTTTGCTTCCTTTCCGTTCCTATTTTGTAGAGCTGCACTCCGCAGTTTACAGTCAACCACACATTAAAAAACATACTTATAGTACAGACGTCTATGCAGTATCTGTATGCATATAATCTTCGCATATATAATCTTAGAAATGGATAGTGATGAGAGGCGCATTGCCTCTGACTTCTCATATTAGAGATCGTAAGAAAGATAAGAACTCTTTGCGAAATGTAAATGGACAATGTTTTCTTGTTTTCCCACATGTTCTAGCATTGCCAAACAAGTATACATAATTACAAAACTATAAGACATCTAATTACAAAAAAAACAGAAGGCACGTGCAACATTAATTAATTCCATCTACAGATTTCCTTGTAAGCTGACGGGCTTTTATGTACAATAATTAATTCTATGCGCATTAAATGCCCATCATGACAACCCACAACAACATGTTTTAGTCAAAAACCCACTTTTCAAGGGTTTCACTAATTCATGTCCATCCTATCAAATCTTCTCCTTCGTTGCTGTGTTTTAGTTAGTTGCTCAGTGCAAAGCATAATCGCAAAATTAGGCTGAAGGAGTGGTCTCTTCAATGGCCTCTGAAGTTTGACTGACAGGCCTTACACTCCAGTTGCTTGTACTGCCACTGTCATCTGAATTAGATTTCTTTATGTGCAAGACCCTATTATGGTACTTCAGTAGTGTTTTCCTGTGACCGATGCTGATGTATGTAATCCCGGCTTGTTCTATTTGCCTGTACAGATGAGCCTGCACGGTGATATAAAGAATAAAATAAGTCAAATAATATTGTGACAGTTAAACACCTAAGAATTTCTACCATCAAGATAAATTGTAGTACAGCTTTATCAGCATGCACCTCATATCAAGGTGTTATTTCCCAGTTTTCTTTTTCTACCTTAATAGGAGTAAGAGGGTTTGAGGCTGTCAGATTCAGGTCATCAGGTCCTCAGTTTTCCAAAAACAGCCAGATTAAAAACACCCACTTATTACAATAGGTTTAGTTGGAAGCCAACCAATGTTCATATTTAGGATCGCAGAACCCCAATATCATGTTGAATAACAAAAGAGACAGAACCCTAATTTACAACAGGCAACATCTTAACCCACACAAAACACCAGGATCAGTCCCCACCCAAACAAAGATTTTTGAAATGTGCAATTGGATCCAACCACAAACTCAAATACCCTAAGACAGTCCATAGACCAAAACCTCATTTGACTCATAAACTTAAATTTAAATCACCTGACATGAAAAAGTAGTCTAATGACCCTAAACCCAAAACCCAACATTTTCATATCATAAATAAGATCTACAGCTTTTTGAGAGTTTCAGACTGCTGTAATCTGCAAATATCATTCAATAATTCAATAAAGAAAGACAATTGGTACTTCAGAAAGTTCATAGATAATATGGAAAAAGATTAAATTAAGAAAATTGTACCTCATTTTCATCATCTAGAGCACTAGTCGACTCATCCAGCAAAACCAATCTAGGTTTGGAGAGGAGCAACCTTGCAAAGGCGAGGCGTTGTTGTTCCCCTAAAGAAAGTACACTTGACCAATCATATATTGCATCAAGGCCCTTGAAGCGTGACAAAATATCACCAAGTCGAACTGATTGAAGCACCTTCATTAGATCATCACTTGTTGGCATCCTTGGTTTTTCAATTGCATCATCAGTGGTTGATTCTCGTGATAAGAAAGGCAACGACCCTAAATAACCATTAAAAGTAATCGTTCCAGTTAGGGAAAATTCTCACAGAAAAAGCCAGGAAGCAAGGAAAACAATCCAAAAATATCAGCATACCATTATGTTGAGTTATATTAGTTATATAATGTTATTTATAGAAGTTATGCTATTTGTAGAAGTCTAGGGTCTTATTTGTAAAAGTACGATTCTTGATTAATATAAAAAAGGGAACCTCTGACAACCGAGGTCATAATCCCTAGTTTTAACCTAAATCCTCTCTAAACTTTACACATTATTCTGGTTCAGTTTTCCTTCTTGTTTGTATGCGCTTTCTATGTAATGTACCTTTGTATATTCAATGAGGGTAAACAGTGGTTAAGATGCTTATACTTGTGCGATCCCCTTCTTAAATAGGAATTATCGACAGATTATGTATTATAGTAATACAAAGCCATCTCACATGTTTCGCAATATATGGGTTATCTTTTTTAAGCTTTCCTTATTTGCCCCAAATTTCTTGCTTGCAAATGGCTAGGGAACAACAGTTTGGGATAATTTGAGCATCCATTAAGCCAAGGGAACAAAGAATTATACAACACACATCTTATCTTTTGCAGGGAGATGAAGGATTTTAGCAAAAAACACAAGAATTCAGCCAAAGGAAAGTAACTCACCCTTCTTTTCTGGTTTATCTGATGAGAGGAGAAGATCATCAGTCCATGTAGGATAAAGCAGTTGCTGCCGAAGTGTACCCAAAACCATGTAAGGCTTTTGGGGAAGAAAAAATATGCCTCCAAGCCTTCTGTACTTGGAGCTCTGTATTAATTCTTCATCTTGTGCCTCCAGTGAGTTATCAATTGATTTAGCTGATTCATTAGCTGCTGAATCAGAAGGTTGTCTGTCACCATTTATGTAATATATTATTGTCCCGCTACCACTATTCCAAAGACCTGCTAGGGCTCGTAAAAATGATGTCTTGCCACTGCCACTCGGTCCCATTACCTAAATATTTTTTATATACTTATTCCATCAGACTATGTCATTTGACATCAACAAGAGTTGTACTTCTTAATTAACCATATATGGGCTACACATGATAAAAATAGTAATAATAAACTTCTGGAAATGATTAATTTGGCAAAGCAAAGAAAACATTATGCATAAAGTTAGAGATAAAAGAGTTACTTGCAAGACAAACAAGATTCATGTACCAGTAAATGGTCTTTGTTGTTTATCTCCAGGGTGAGATCAGTAAAAAGTATGTTTCTACTTCTTGGAGCCTGTAAAGTCAAGCTTTGAACTTCTAGAAGCTTTTTAGGCTCACTCTGAAGAGTTGATCCATTTGAGCTTAAAGGGTCCCACGATTCTCTAAAAGCAATTTTTATTCCCTCAGTACTGTCATGTTTGGATAAGATAGATGATTCATTTCCATCTAATAAATCATCAAACTCACCTGCATTGAAACATAATAAAAATTGTTACATACAGACAGAGGACCTGACTTGCATATGAGCAATTACATGAAACTTTGTAATAACTGATAGCAACTACTCAGTATTAAAAACTATTTAGCATTGCTGGCTAGAATTTTGTAGCATTGAGATCATCAAAACCTTGAATAAGCAATTGCCAAAACCTTATCTACAGTAGTGAGTACATGAAAGGGCTCTTGTGGGTCACATGCAAGCAACACCCAATTATGGTCACACCAAAATAAGTAGAAAAGTTTCCCTTTAAAGCTATTTGAAAACATCAGTAGATATAAACATGGAACACGACATTCAGATACATTTTTTCATTAAATTGTAGGTGAAAATACTTATGGCCAGGTTGTGGACATATAATGGAGTACACTTCAGAATTAATATTGAGATGGCAGTATGCAATTAGAGACAAATTTGAATTATTGGGTGTTACCAAAATATATATAAAAAAAAGAAATTATGTTAAATACTCAATGGTATACATTTGAGAAGCATATGCAGTGTGAGTGTTCCTTATAAATGCGTATGGGCTTGTGCATTGCATGGAAGGAGGGATGAACGAGAGAGATAGAGGGAGAGAGAGAGAGAGACTTCACCTAAACGATCAATAACAGCTGAGAAAGCACTGATAGCTTGAAACTGATACACAATTAGAGAGAAATCACTGAGAATATGGTTAAAGGCAGAAACGGACTGGTTGATCACCCCAAACTCTATCTTCCCTGAGAAAAACATAGGAGCAACAACAGCTGCTGGTAGTACTTGAATTATATAGCGGTAGCCATTAGTGAAAAACTCCAAGTTACGTGAAGAAATCAGCAATTCCTACAAAACACAAGAATGGACAACCTGAGCTTTCATTATGCATCCCTTTAGTTAATTTTATAACAGAAATATCTACCAATACCAATATTTGCAAAAACATCAATGATCTATGGTCTTTCTTTACCTTGATTCAACAATTCCAACAAAAGTATTAAACCATTAGACTCAACTAATGAAAATGGATTCTTCCTCTAAATTAAATTACTCTCTTTCTATCTCTCTCATCCTGAATTCATAATATCATTTCTCTAAACATTACCAAATACAACTTCTCAACCTTAAATATCGAACCATCATTGATTTTTCTGCATTGATAATGGAAACTCAAGAGAAAATAGAATATTTGATTTGTGCTTTTTCAAAAACTAAATGAACAACTCCTTTCTGCAAGTGTGGGTAAATAGTGGATTCTATTTTTCAAATACAAGAATAATATAAACAATGCATAATACAAAAAAAAAAAAAAAAGTTATGTCAAAAAGGAGCTTACACTAAGGTTTTCAAAGGCTCTTTTGAAACGGTCAATTAGAAGTTGTACTTCATTCTCCTCTCCTCCATAAAATGCAATTGATTCGGCATTTTCTCTAACTCTGACAAGCCCATAGCGAAAATCAGCCTCTTTCTTCTCTTGCATGAAATTCAAGTTAACCAATCCCTACAAACAAACATACATAGAAGCAGCAGCTAAATTCAAGACACGAATATAACTTATGTCAGCAAACAGCAATTTTCTCGTACTTTTTTTTGTGTTCTCTTTATTAATTATAACCGTATTATCACATTTCAAACAAAGCACTCAGTATTTCTTGTATTTGCTGATCGCTAAGAATCAGTCTGGCCAAAACATCCCATGGGAAATTAACAGAATACTCTCAACTCCAATAACTACTATTTTGTCTCTCTCTAGCGACTAATTCATTCTCCATAAGCTTAAATTGAACTAAAATCAGAATGAATGAATTTCATGTGCCAGTATGCCTGAACACCTTAACAAATATTTGCAGATTTCAAATAAAAGTTCAAGGATGATTTAATTATTGCTCCTCATTTGACTCAATTTCAGAGTATTAGATGCCACTGACATACCCCCCAAATATTATTCAGTTTTACGAAAAAAGAACGATAAATATATGTTGTTCATTTGCACGGAAGGTAATAAAAAGGTTCCACTCATATGAAGTGGTAAAAAGTCAAACCAGATTACCTTTCCTAGAAAGATACTAATTGCAGTGCCACCCAGAGAATACACAATGAGCACCACAAAAAGAGGAGGATAGATTCCATACAAAATATTGCTAAAAGAAATCAAATCAATGGCGGCATTAAAAAAGGTCAGAGAAAATGAAAGAGCTGTCCCAGTGAAGGCACTCAGATCATCCACAATACGTTGATCAGGATTGTCTATAATCGATTGAGATTGTATTTTATAGAATGTGCGGTTCTTAAAGTATCGCTTCATGTAGTAGGTCGTCATCCAAGAACGCCACCTTAGAGAGAGAGTCTCTCTTGCATAGTCTCTTAACACAAAGAACTACAAGGTATCCAAAACGACATATAGTTATAAGAAAAGTAGTCTTTGTTTGTACTATACATTTGCAATAATTTACATTAAATTAAGCATACTATCAACATATCATTAATATATTCCCAAGGTATAAAATAGTGCTTTAAGGGCGATTTTCATGGTGGTATTGCTCACAGTCAACCTAGCCCACCAAATTTAGATAATTTCATTTTCATTACATCTACAATTATTGAAATGATAACTTATTATGGATTGTATATGATATTTTTACATGTTTCAAAGCAATACATACAAGAGCTCACCGGAATTCCTGTGGCAAAACCTCCAAGATAGTACAAAAGTTGCTTCATGAATTGCTCTTGATCCTTGTCTTGCAAAATAAAAAAATAAAATAGAATGTTTAGTTTAAATTATACCAACAGATGTTCTGCACTTAAAAGTAGGTGAAAGAGAAAAAGGGAACTCACTAGCAAGTGCATTGTAAAAATCACGGCCAAGGAAATTGAATCCAACACTAATACCAGTGGTCCCCAGTGTCAAAGCAAACACAGCAGCGAGCCTCAGCCTCGCTTGGACCTTATCCTCTGATGACCAATAAGGTGCTGCCACCTTCCAAAATCTCCTTAGAAGGGTTGCAACATCGGAACCAACTCTCTGCCATAATTTCACATATTTAATTTGTTTTCATTGAAAATTAATAGTATCTTATAAGCCACATGTACTTATTGGATAACATTTAATTATACAAGTGTTTGAATTTAGAACACACCAACCAAGCAAACCTAGATATGTACAAGAAACACAATAAGTGAATAAACTGTTAATTTAACATTTACTGAGCCTACACTGATCAAATTGAAAGCAATGGGGTTCACTTTCCTGCATATTTTGTTTCAATTTCGACGGTACTTTAGTTTGAGAACCATAGTTTGTGCCAAGGCATTCAACTACAGACCTCCTTACTTCCAAAACATTGGTCAAAAAAAAAAAAAAAAAAAACTAACAATGTTGTTATCCTGAAGTGTGCTTAAATTACCCAATATTTTGAAGCTTAAAGCGCCCGTGGGCTGCTTAAATTACCCAATAGAACAAATTCTAGGGAGAAATGATACCTTACAACATTTTAAAACTCAATTACAACAAATCAAAGCTAATTAATCTTAAACCAGAAGAAACAAATTGCCGTGCCGCACACAATGTGGCAATTTCCAGCTCATCAAAACACTGAAATCAACACAGCAACCGCCACAACAGATCATTTACCAAAATAAGCTAATCTAAACAGTACCTTGTCATCATCGGTCGAGACGGAGGCGACGGACTCCTCAGAGGCGGCGCCGCTGCCGGAGCGAGACCTCCGACTTCCTCGACGGCGGCGCATGGTGAGAGGAAGCGAGGTTTTGGCGAGGCGAATGCGAGAAGAAGAAGAACCATGTGAGAAACAAAGACGACGAGGAGGAGAAGAGAGCGAGAGAGAAGTGGAAGTGAGATGTGAAGAAAGTGGTGGTAACGTTGTGATTAAATAACAAGGCATCTTTTTGGTTTCTTCTTCTTTTCTTTCGTTTCCTTTTTCTCTCTCCTCTTCTCTCTCCTCTCGCACAAGTTGTGTGAAGAAGTGAATTAAGCACTCAACAACGGTGGGGTTAGTGTTACCTTACCATGCCATTAGAGGAAATGGTTCCTGTTTTTTTTACTGGAGAGTGCGTAACGCCACAGATTGTGATCCAATTAGAACGTTCCACGTCATTTGTATGAAGGAGGACGTAAGAAAGGAAGTGGGGTAGTTAAGTGGGGCTTCCATTTTCATGGAGCAATTGGGAGCCGTACGAAATTAAGAAGGCTATCTGTGACTGTGCTTGTGCCGTCTTTCATGCAAACTACTGGAACTGGGGTCCACTTTCTTGATGATACATAACTCAGAAATAGAAATTGTTTTCTAAGGCAATTTTTTTTTCCCAAATTTTTTGGTACTTTCGAAATCGTGCTTTAAAATATTTTCGAATATGGTAACTTTGAAACTATCAATCAAAATTTTAAAGTAGCAGCTAGTATTTTACATAACATAAGTTTGTAATTAGAAATATCAAATATGCTTTTAACAATTATAAAGAACTAGTTTTGTTAATGTTTTTAAATATGTTTTCAATATTTTTGCATGCATTTGCGGTATAATGTTTTGTGGTATGCAAATGCATTTGTTGTAGGCTTGTAGCATATGCGAATGTGTATTCTGAAAAAATATTTTAGGACTTATCAATATATAATTAAAGTTCTCATGAAAATTTTGTTAAAGTAAAAAATATAATGAAAATGGTAGTATAATCTAACACGCTTTTTTTTTTTAATGCCAAACTAGAATTGATAGTATCGGCTCCACCTTCCCATGCATCAAAGACATTCATTTCTTTCTAGTAATGCAATTTGCCTGATCTACTTGTGCTTGTAACTCGATTCATGTTTTTATTTTATTTTTTTGTTTCTCTAATTCACTTGTAATATAGCTCTCATGGTTTATTTGATAACAATCAACGATAGTATTGAAAATTTGAAAACAAAAAAAAATAAAAAAGCTCAAATGATATTATTCAACGAAGTGATTGTACACTATTTTTCATAAATTTCATAAATATGGTTCTATTTCATAAATTCATAAATATGGTTCTATTTCATAAATTCATAAATATGGTTCTCTATTTCATAAATTTCATACAATTAAATTCAATAATAAATGAAAATTTTACTTGTCAAACAAATGTGGTTCTATATTTGCCTTAGTTGTTTTAATTACTTAACAACACTCATGCACTCATTATGCACATGAGTGGTGGCATTATCTTCATAAAAATTTCCTCCCCAGTATTTTCAATGAAGAGGTTATATGTGATGACATTACATACAATGGTGATATCCTCCCAAACCTTTCCTATGTAGAGATCTCCAAAAAAATTATAGCATTATTAATTTTGAGGACTTGATATTTATTTCAACAAAGCTAATATTTGTAATCTTCAAGAGAATAATTATAAGAGAAAAATTTTTTTTACCTCTCAACAGTGAGGAAATGGAGGATTTGCCCTCCAAAAGTATAAACTCTTGATTTTGCCTCCCTAAATTTCAAACTCCTTCTCTATTTAACCTTCTGTCATATTTTATGTCATACTAAATTTCAAACTCCTTCTCTATTTAACCTTCTGTCATATTTTATGTCATAAATATTTATTAAATAATAATAAAAAATATATGTGACCAATATATCCCGTTCGAATTTAACACATTCGTTGAGCTAACCAAATCAATCCACATGAACCCAATCAAATCTAACCTTTTCTTTCTCTCTCGCGCACATAGACCCGAAGAAGACTTTCTCCTTCTTCTCTCGCACTATCGCACATCTCATAAGAAAAATTCCCACTAAGAAAAATTATCATATTGACTTAAGGCGGCTTGACTAAACAATTAAATCATCTCATCCAAAATCTATTTAGTTTGATAAATAAAAAATTAAATCAGAGCTTTAATTGATTTGCCCCCTCTCTATACTCACTTCACTCATATTGTTTCTATTCTCTCTTATGTCTGACATTATCTCCTTCGTCTCCACCTTCTCGTTCGTAACACCCAAATCCATCCACCTATTGATCTGATGCACATTGCAAGTTTGCAACCACCTCTCCTTCGCTTCTCTCGCGACCACTAATCTCCTCCCTCACATTTGCTTCTCCGATCTACCACTGACTAGTCCAAATCGCTTCCCTCCTTGTACCTCGAAGCACAACCATGGCGTCTCACCTCCACCCCTCCTTTCACCTCTAGGCTCTCTCTCTCCCCCCAAAATTGAGCCCTCTACACCTCCTTGTTTCACTACTGTGGTAGGCACCCTTTCCGCTTGACCTCCTTATTTCACTACTATGGTCATTGCTAGGCAAGAGGGAGCATTGAAGAGACAGAGCGGCAAATAACATTCACTTGAAGAGACAGATCGAGTGTTTAGTCAACTGGGTTGTAATTCTATCAAGGGTATATGGGTCACAAATTATTAATTTTATCATTTTAATATTATTTATATTATAAAAAAAGATAGAGTGGCAAATAAGGGAAAGTTTCAAATTTTTGGGGGGCAAAATCAGGAGTTTGTACTTTGGAGGGATAAATTCTCAATTTCCTCAATTCTAAGGGTACATAAAAATTTTCTCTAATTATAATTGGTTTCTTCCAATCTCTCATAGCTTGTATCTTTAAAGCATGAAAACTGAATAAATTGATAACCTAGCAAGTAAAATATATTTTGATTACGCTTTTTTGTTGAAAGGTGCCGATAGCATATTGTAAAAACCCAATACGTGAATGATTCATGTGTTCACAAAGATGATATGAGAATTGTATTACCTTTGTCAAACTTTATATCACTAATTTGTTGTGTTTGCAAAGGTACAAAATAACATTTTGCTTATGGTCATGTTAATGCAATGACTAATATTTTCTATGTTCAACTTAATGTTTCAAGAATGAAATATTTTAGTTAGGTCATAAGGAGGAGAAGTAATGATGAGTCGCAGCTTTTGAGAGGGACGAGCACAAGCTTAGTTGATTTTATATCTGACCCAACATGGCCCCTTTGAAAAAAAAAAAGTATTGTTTATTGACAACCAGCCTCGTAAGTTGATAAGAGTCATGAGGTTCTTTATTTGCGGATATTTATTATCCCAAAACTTTGGTGTTTTTATTGCTGCTCCAGCCGGCACCCCCGCAACCAAAATAGTGAGTGTGTGTGTGTGTGTGTGTGTGTGTGTGTGTGTGTGTGTGTGTGTGTGTGTGTGTGTGTGTGTGTGTGTGTGTGTGTGTGTGTGTGTGTGTGTGTGTGTGTGTGTGTGTGTGTGTGTGTGTGTGTGTGTGTGTGTGTGTGTGTGTGTGTGTGTGTGTGTGTGTGTGTGTGTGTGTGTGTGTGTGTGTGTGTGTGTGTGTGTGTGTGTGTGTGTGTGTGTGTGTGTGTGTGTGTGTGTGTGTGTGTGTGTGTGTGTGTGTGTGTGTGTGTGTGTGTGTGTGTGTGTGTGTGTGTGTGTGTGTGTGTGTGTGTGTGTGTGTGTGTGTGTGTGTGTGTGTGTGTGTGTGTGTGTGTGTGTGTGTGTGTGTGTGTGTGTGTGTGTGTGTGTGTGTGTGTGTGTGTGTGTGTGTGTGTGTGTGTGTGTGTGTGTGTGTGTGTGTGTGTGTGTGTGTGTGTGTGTGTGTGTGTGTGTGTGTGTGTGTGTGTGTGTGTGTGTGTGTGTGTGTGTGTGTGTGTGTGTGTGTGTGTGTGTGTGTGTGTGTGTGTGTGTGTGTGTGTGTGTGTGTGTGTGTGTGTGTGTGTGTGTGTGTGTGTGTGTGTGTGTGTGTGTGTGTGTGTGTGTGTGTGTGTGTGTGTGTGTGTGTGTGTGTGTGTGTGTGTGTGTGTGTGTGTGTGTGTGTGTGTGTGTGTGTGTGTGTGTGTGTGTGTGTGTGTGTGTGTGTGTGTGTGTGTGTGTGTGTGTGTGTGTGTGTGTGTGTGTGTGTGTGTGTGTGTGTGTGTGTGTGTGTGTGTGTGTGTGTGTGTGTGTGTGTGTGTGTGTGTGTGTGTGTGTGTGTGTGTGTGTGTGTGTGTGTGTGTGTGTGTGTGTGTGTGTGTGTGTGTGTGTGTGTGTGTGTGTGTGTGTGTGTGTGTGTGTGTGTGTGTGTGTGTGTGTGTGTGTGTGTGTGTGTGTGTGTGTGTGTGTGTGTGTGTGTGTGTGTGTGTGTGTGTGTGTGTGTGTGTGTGTGTGTGTGTGTGTGTGTGTGTGTGTGTGTGTGTGTGTGTGTGTGTGTGTGTGTGTGTGTGTGTGTGTGTGTGTGTGTGTGTGTGTGTGTGTGTGTGTGTGTGTGTGTGTGTGTGTGTGTGTGTGTGTGTGTGTGTGTGTGTGTGTGTGTGTGTGTGTGTGTGTGTGTGTGTGTGTGTGTGTGTGTGTGTGTGTGTGTGTGTGTGTGTGTGTGTGTGTGTGTGTGTGTGTGTGTGTGTGTGTGTGTGTGTGTGTGTGTGTGTGTGTGTGTGTGATCACGAAACTAATATGAAAAAAATGTAGTAAATTTATTAGGATAATGATTATTGAAATAAAAATATTTATGCATGCGTAAGTATGTTTTGTATCGGGAGAAGGATAAATTTTTAAACAATTGTTCTCTTGAAGCATGATATTCATCTCAACCATAATTTTTATCTCCTCATAAAAAATAATATTTTTTTAAGCATCATATATTTTTTGTCATGAAAACCACATCCTTCTAAAGAATTTTTATTAGCACAACGTGTTCTCTGTACCCTAATAATTTCTTAAAATATACCTCGTGCATCCGTACGGAACATTTGTAGGCTATTGATTAGGCCTCCAAAATGCAACTCTAGCTGCACTACAAGCAATAACCTTTTATATTTATTGTTAAAATCGAACACAAATTAGTAATTAGAAAATTTTAAGATTTAAGAGCAAATATAAACGGTCTGCAACTGAGTGGCAGCGAAGGCTTACCCTTTTTTTTTTTTACCTCCCAAAAAGCAAGTAGTAGTCTCTCTACTCTGTCATGCAATGATAAGCTATTTAGCACAGACAATTTCTGGTAAGGATTCCTGGGAATAAATTCCTGTCTGAAAAATACTCAAGTTCTGCAGTTTAGCTTATGCAGTATTTGAAATTATGAAATTGGTGACCCTTAAAAGAAATTATGAAATTGGAAAATGTTATCCTGGGCAATCAGCCAATCAGGCACCTAGCGAAGCCGAATGATGGAAAATGGGCTGATGACAATGTGGGCTCGATTTCAGAGTAGAGATTTCGTGGAAAGAGTAGAGAGCTGTATGGGCCTAGATTGGCTCCAAACGTGACTTTCTCTTGCAAAACATTGGACTGCCTATGAGTTAAAACTATGTGCGTTTGTATATATGTGGTTAAGGTGAGCTGCAAAGACGATCGAAAGAAGCACAAAAATTGTCCTTTTGATGTATATAAAATTAAATGTTGTGCACAAAATTGAGACATGATTCTTCCGGAAAATATGGAAGATACTCAACAAACTGCAGCTATTTTATTCCAAATAAAGTAAAAGAAAATGACGAAAAATTGAACTCAGAAATCCTCCTGTACAGCAGGATGAAGCCACTTTTAGGCTTACTAAATTCTCAAAGCTCAAACAAAGAGGTGAAAAAATCATGCATTTCATGCAGATGTAACAAAAAGATGCCACACATTGTATAACCTAGTGCTGAATCCTTTATTAATAGCTCAGATAACTACACCTCAATATGACAAACCAGTTCTCTATTTTATCTTTTTCCCCCCATTTACCCTATTATTACAATTCTGCTTTCATTATGACAAACCAGTTCAATATGAACAATGGATGCCAAACCAAATTTCAAATCTATACAAGCCTTGAAGAGTCATACAATCCTTTCTGAATCACTGGATACTGTTGATAGGATAAAAAATGGATAGCACCCAAAATGGAATAGTGAGAGTGCATATAGCCATATACCTGTAACTCTACTACAAAGAGACACAGAAAGAAGAAAAATTGAATTACTATTACATGCTCACAAATCAGACAAACATTTCCAAATAGAAAACATGGTTTCAATACTTGCACAGGCAACATCTCAGTAACAAAAACTGGCAAACTTCATCTTCTCTAAGGTATCTAAATGTAAATCATGAATTGGAATAACTAGATCTAGCACATTCCTACCAAAACAAAATCATCACCAGACATGTAACCAGCCTTGTCAAACAAATCCCCAAATTTACCTTTCCTGTGATATCACTACTCCTAAATATAGAGATCCAAATCAGCACGAGCATTAACCTTGCTAAACTCACCTTCAATCGTACCAACATCAAAACCCAATTGTTTAAACACCATTTTCAGTACCTCAATCCCACCATTTTCAGGCCAAGTCGCAACCAAAGTCCCTCTGACCCCCTTCATCTGACACTCCGTCAGAATCGCGGCTCCCAATCCATCCATCACACTACCAGATGGCAAATAATCAACTCCACTGACACTCAAATTACCTTTTTCTAACCTCTGTTGCTTCGTCTCCAGCTTAAACGCCAGTGTCTCATCGACTTCAATCCTTCCTCTGTAATTCTGACTCTTGATACAATCAAAGATCACCACCTGATCTGGTTTGACACCACCAATTAAGCATTTCGCCACAGCACGAGATCTCTCTGGTGAGACACAGTACTGAACCGAGGCGAGGCAAGTGTTCTTGCCTCCAGCTGAGTAGAGATTGAACGACTTGTCGTTGGGAGAAGGAACTAGCGGGTTCCCTGAGAGAGCTATTTCGGGTAGGAAGAGAGACCCAATAAGGGTTTTGGAAGGGAGGTGATGAAGGATCGAACGAGAGAAAGGCGAAATGGCGACGATTAGGAGATTAGGTTTAGGGTTAGGGTTTAAGAGGAGGAAGGGAGAGGGAAGCGGCGGCGGAGCAATGGCGAAATTGTCGAGATCGTCGTCGAAGAAGCGAGATGGAGGTGGCGACTCTGTCAGTACATCATCCATGGCGATTTTGTTTCTTCTATTTCTCTTTTGTTTCGTTTCTTGTTTTCTCTCTTCACTTTTTGAGTTATGATTCAATTCATTGCTTGAGAAAGGGGGCGCTCGAAGGAGGAATCCAGATCCTGTGTCGCGCGGCACGCGTACAGCGCGGGCTGTGGGCCGTCTGATCTGAATCTGATGGCTATGGGGGCCCCGTGAATAATACCAGATTGATAGGCCCGAAAAAAATGAACCGCCCGATCAAAATCGAACGGCTCGTGGAGATGCGCTCCATGCGTGCCGCGCGACACAGGAACGGGGTCCCTCGAAGGAGAGAGCTAGGAAGGAGAAGGGTTTGAATCGGGATCCTCTGAAAAGATGTATGGGTAAGTAAGCATTGAGCCGTTCGATTATGCTTGAGATCTTGTGAGGCACGAATCGTGAAAGAATTGAACAGTTGAGGAATGGCTTGTTCGCTTGTAGACTCGAAGCAGACAGCATCATGCGTAATGTGTTATGTGTCGTTATGTTGTGTGGTGTTATGTGTCTTGATATTGCGTAATGTGTCGTTATGTTGTGTAATCTCTACTACTTATAAATGCACCTAACAAACCTTGTAAGAAAAACCAGATAAATGTTGTATTTAATCCCTAACATCAAATATGAGTCATTGATTTTATTAATTTGATGTGATTTGCGATCAAGATTCAGCTATCAGATAAAACGCTAGCCATTTATCTGATTCTGTTGAGTCGCTGGAATTGTTTTTAAGCATAATGTAAACGTTGCGCTTCGGCGGTTCGATTCTCCGTTATAACACAAAATTTTTTTTCGTTCTCTTTCCTTTTCCTGCGCTCCACTCTTTATTTTACCGCACACTTGAACAGAAATGGACAATTCTTATATCGCTCAAGCCCATAAACCCTGTGTTATTCCCTTGATCCAAAGATGGGATTTCCTGCGCTATCCCCTTCATCCAGAGATGGCAATTTCCTGCGCTATTCCCTTCATCCAGAGATGGAAATTGCAACTAAAGAAATTCGCCGCTAGGGTTTTATGACCTTACCTGAAAATTCAAGGTTGCGCCTCCAAATTTTACAACAAATCAAGTATGCGCCTTCTTTAGGGTTTGTCCTCAGAACAATTTTCCTCTTAAATTTTCAGCTTATTTTGATTTGATGGATGATTATTCATTTACCGCTCTCTTTTATTTTCTTATTTACTGGCAGAAAAATTGAAAAGAGGAGCACGATTTTGAACTTCAATTATGCTGCTCGGATGACATTCGTTTGTATAATTCCATATCCGAACCATTCTTCTTGCACTGGTTCAGGTGAGCAAATGCTATCATTTTATTTTTTTCCCCTTGATCTCTCTATTTTATATATTTTTGTTTGTTGTTTTTTCAAGCTAAATTACAATCGGGAAGGATTATATTGCTCCAAATTTTGTTTTGCCGCTCTCCTTTATTACTTACACTGGTTCAGATGACAAAACCATTCTTCGTCAATATTTCCCTTGATATGTCGTTTTTTTTAACATATTTTGTTTGTTGTTTCCAGCTAAATTACAATAGAGAACACGAATTTCAATCTTCAATTGCCGCCCTCCATCATTCTCTCTATTTAAACCTGCAGTTGGATGGTGATTAATCACACCTGTTTTATTGATTTCAGTTTAGCAATATAAAATAAGTATTAAACATTAATTCTTATTTGTTTCCAGTTATGCTACTGTTCAAACCCTAGAATATTTATTTGCTTTTTTCTTTCAGGTGAACAAAAATTAACATTGGTTGACTACTCAACTTCTTTCGGTGGTAAGAACAGAATTTTCATTCTAATCTATCAAACTTACAAGAATTTGGATCATACTGGGTCAGAATTGCCAAATTATTGTAATTTTTCAATTTTCCGACTTTTTGAAATTATAATCTCAAGAATGTTTCATTTCAAATAAATATATCTATCCAAGGGACTCGTCAATTTAGTAGGTAACTTCTCATTTTCCTGATTTCCACTAAATTTGTGGTCAAAATTGAGTTTTGGAAGGGCTTATTAAGGATTTGGTGTGAGCTTGTTTTTTTTCTTTTATTTTAGTATTGTTAAATTACTTCTACTGTTCAAATTATGTTTACTGATTTATACTTTTGATGCTAACCCGACTGCCTTACTTTCTATTCAATAAACTCCATTTTTCTTAAGCTTGTACAAAAAAGAAAGGTTACTATAAACCATGGTTCTAATTAACCTAAGAAAATGGTTTAATTGGGGTGATATGAATTTGATTGAGAAACCCAAATAATACTTCTATGGTATGTTTCTGAATTTTTTTACATTTTGCAATCTTATAAAATAGTTAAATTTTAGGCACATATTTTGGTACTTTGTGTGTTTATGTTATTGTTTTTGTGACTAAACCATTGGTTTGCAATGGGAGTTATGATTGAATTTGGATTAGAATATTTACCATCCATGTAATGCTTGGATTGCTTATGAGTTGTATCATTTGTTACTTTGTGGTCGAATTTGTGCATTAAGTGTAACAATCTTTTTTCAAATAAAAAATTTCCCACACATTTGGGTGGGCGTATATGCTAGTATTGACTAATGTTTGGTTAATTTATGTTCTGTTACGAAGAAAAAACGTTATTCATACGAAGCATCACCATACAAACCAAAATAACATCATACATATCACCATAATAACATACCATCACACAACCATAAAAACTTAGCATACAACACAACAACATAAAAATTCTTCATACAATACTACTACATTTAGCCAAGATGGACGACATTTTCAGCTGCAGGATGATTTTCAAAGCATTATAGAACTACTGGCAAGTGACGCAACCACTTGTCTCCATTCGCATTTCTAAGACGATAACTTTCTTCCCTCTCTACCATATCTATAAAGAACTTTGGGTCTCTAACATGAAATTTATTTTCATTTATTTTCTCCACATAGAATTTTGCTCTTTGGTATTGAAGCAGTAAACATGAAAGTAATTAGTCTTTCGGTGGTCTGGTCATCTCCTATGAGAAGAACACCGGAAGAGACGTTGCTTGGCTTAGGACCCATTCACAACTAATACAAAATTTCAAGATGAAAACTCAATTAACTAATTTACAGTACAAATTAAATTAAATTAATTAATTTTACTATCAAAATTTTATCTATATATTTACCATATATCATTTTTACAATAATTTTTGAATTTCTTAAATAAATTATAAATAATAAAGTAATTAAAAATTGTATTACCTGAATAAGAGGGAGAGGTCTTCACGCGAATGGCTAGTGAGAAGAAGAGTTTTTGTGCCAAGAAGGAATGACGAGGAGAGAAGAAGGGATATCGTGTTTATATAGAGGATGAATGACTAGTGTCGTTCTTTTAAAGAACAATATTAAGCTAAGAAAAAATATTAAAAGTAGAGTAAATTTTTCCAGAGATCACTGAAGTTTGATTATAATTCAATTTTAGTCACTAAATTTCAATTCGTTCCTTCACAACCACTAAACTTTCAAATAGTCCAATTTTGGTCACTCTATGATAAATCGATAAATGGAGCAATGAATCTTCTCATTGGAGATCATGGAGCCATTGAATTCTAAAGAGATGACTGTAAACTTAAAAATGAAATAAATTAAATAACTCATTTTAAGTGGGGCCTTTATTAGACTCTTCTTCCAAAAGTAAACCAACCCCAAATCAGGCAATATGAAAGCAGAGAAAGAGACGATTTTTTTTTTTTCCGTCAATGAGAAAGAGACGAATTTGGGTGCACACATCAACTGTGGTAAAGGCTCTCGAACAGAAATTGAGTTGTACATTTAGTGGCAAGTTTCCATTGTATAAAGAGAGAGGAAGTCATATTATTTGTTAAATTGATAGATTTTAAATTCAATGCAGGACAACGAGCTAACTATTGATCTTTAGAATCTATCATGCAGCAGATATAAGCAAAGACAAATACAATTTTTTATTAGGACGTTCTTTATTTTGGACCTAGTGCTTCAATTTGAACAAAAACTAAAGACGAGTTGTTAGTTTGTCTTTACAAAACTAGTTGTTGAGATTTGTGCACGGCATCTCCACGCCTCCTCTTGTCTCTGTGGGCTTGTTGTATGGGTTGGCGGCTTGGCGTAAGTGGCATTTATCATCTGGTACAACACAACGACAGTACTCTAATCATAAGCTCTGACGCTTGGTTTGACTACGTCTTGTTGGCAATCGAGATGTCTCGAGCTAGCTCAAAGGAGAGCGTTGCTAAGAAAAGTAGAGAGCGAGGTGGAGAGGGTTGCCATGGAACTTGGGCGGAGTAAGGAAGTTGGGGAGCGCTGTTAGAATTTTCATCTCCGTACCTATCCAGCGGTTCCATTTTTTAAAAATATTGGTATCGAATCATTATTTTATGCAAGGTTGACATGTAATAAGACGGAACAGAAATCAAAATTATCCCCAATTTCCATACCCGTTGACCTTTTGCCCTCCAATTCTTTCAAGTCAATTCTCTTATTGCTTGAACGAAAGCAAATTAACTTAGCATTGCCGATATTCGTAGCATTTTCTTGCTGCCAGGTGGCACCACAAATCACAAAAGAACAAACGTGTGATGGATCCTTTAAAACTGTTGGAAATATAAACTCAATTAAGTGTTTTGCATGGTCAAGAGTCAAAGTGTTTAACTATTTAGGATTACAAGAATAACTCTTAGGAATATGTTGTTATTTATTGTCTAGAAGACTATGTCATTGATTAGGAGATTGAATGTTAGTTAATGAAAGTAGTTGAGTTTGTATCTATATAAACAATGTAAGAGTGCTTAGAAAATTCAGAACTTAGAAGAACTTAGAAGAGAGAAAATATCAATTGTAAGAGAGTTGTATCAAATATATGAATGAAGAATTTCAGTTTCTAAGTATCTCATTTATTTCCACTATTATCCACTTAGCCTCATATTAAGAAGACGATCCTATCAGATTGGTATCAGAGCCGATGGCAAGTACCGGTGTTTCGACGGTTGGGCACATGCCGCTGCCCCGTCTTACGAAGAGTAACTACGACAACTGGTGTATACAAATGCGAGCTCTCCTTGGTGCGCAAGAAGTGTGGGAGGTAGTCGAGGATGGCTATCAAGAATATGCCGATACGACGGCGCTGACGGGTGCTAATGCGAGATTATTGAGAGAGAATCGCAAGAAGGACAAGACCGCTCTCTATATCATATATCAAGCGGTGGATGAGTCGGGTTTTGAGAAGATAGCCGGTGCGACATCTTCACATGAGGCGTGGAATACTCTCGAGAAGGCATACAAAGGCGCTGATCGAGTGAAGCAAGTGCGGTTGCAGACACTTCGAGGCGAGTTCGAGGCCTTGAAAATGAAGGAGACCGAAGGTGTGTCCGAGTACATGACAAGAGTGCAAACCGTGGTGAATCAACTCAAGCGGAATGGTGAACCACTTGCTGAAGTTCGTGTTATTGAGAAGGTACTTCGCTCTTTGACAAGCGAGTTTGAGAATGTTATATGTGCAATAGAAGAGTCGAAAGATTTAAATGAGATGACTATTGATGAGCTCTCGGGTTCACTGGAAGCCCATGAGCAAAGAAAGAAGAAGAAAAAGCAAGAGGTGCTCGATGAAGCACTTCAAGCGAAGTTAACATTGAAAGAAGAGAAACCGACCAGCAGTGAGCGAGGTCGTGGTCGAGGTCGCAGTCGAGGTCGTGGCCGTGGTCGAAGTGGTCGAGGTCGCGGACAGCAAGACAATCGAGATGAGAAGGAGCAACAAGGCTCGTTTGTCAATGGTCGAGGTCGAGGAAGAGGAGGTAACAAGTCTCATATTCAATGTTACAATTGCAATAAATATGGTAACTATGCTTATGAATGTCGTCATGAGAAGAAAGATGAAAATGACAAGAAAGAAGAAAAGATTGGAGATGGCGTGGTACTGCTTGCGAGCAAAGAAGCAACTCCTAATCAAGAGACCGTGTGGTATTTGGATACCGGTGCGAGCAATCATATGTGTGGGTACAAGCACATGTTCGCCGAGATGCAAGAAGTGGTAGATGGCCATGTTTCATTTGGTGATGCATCGAAAGTGAAAGTTGAAGGTCAAGGTAAAGTTCTCATTCAGCTAAAAAATGGAAGTGAGACTTTTATCACAAATGTTTATTATGTACCCGATATGAAGAGTAATATTTTGAGTTTGGGTCAATTATTGGAATTGGGTTATACGGTGGTGATGAAGAACCGAACCCTCTATTTGAGAGATAAGAATGATAGATTGATAGCCCAAGTTGAAATGACTAAAAATCGCATGTTTAAGTTAAATTTGATGAATGTTCAAGCCAAGTGTTTGAAGGCTTGTGTGGTTGATAAAGCATGGTTGTGGCACTTGCGGTTTGGTCATCTAAATTTTGGCGGCTTGAAAGAGTTGTCAAAGAAAAGCATGGTGAAGGGGCTGCCACAAATTGATCATTGTGACAAGTTTTGCGAGGGCTGTGTGCTTGGAAAGCATCCGAGAAGTTCATTCCCAAAAGAAGCGAGCTATCGTGCCAAGAAACCGCTGGAGTTGATACATACGGACATATGTGGTCCAATCACACCAAACTCATTGGGTAAGCACCGTTACTTCATAACTTTTGTTGATGATTTTTCAAGGAGAACTTGGGTATATTTCTTGAAGGAAAAATCCGAGGCATTTGCTATTTTTAAGAAGTTCAAGGTGCTAGTTGAGAAGTTAAATGGCAATTACATAAAGGCGTTGAGGTCGGATCGAGGTGGCGAGTATATCTCTAAGGAGTTTCAATATTTCTGCGAGGAGCATGGCATTCGGAGGTTCCTAACAGCGCCATATTCACCTCAACAAAATGGCGTGGCTGAGAGAAAGAATCGGACCATACTCGACATGGTTCGTAGCATGCTGAAAAGTAAGAATATGCCAAAAGAATTTTGGGCTGAAGCCGTACAATGCGCGGTTTACTTGCAAAACCGATGTCCAACAGCGAGCTTGGAAAACATGACTCCGCAAGAAGCTTGATGCGGTGTGAAACCAGCGGTGTCACATTTGAAAGTGTTCGGAAGTGTGGCTTATGCGCACATTCCGGATCAGCGAAGGACTAAGCTCGATGACAAAAGCAAGAAGCTGATTTTTATCGGCTATGATGAAAGGTCGAAGGCATATAAGCTCATTGATCCAGCAACTAATAAAATACATATAAGTCGCGATGTGCAGGTTAATGAAGAAGGCGTATGGTGCTGGAATTCTATGGAGGAGAAGACGCATGATGTCGAGAAAGAAGTGCAAGTCATAGCGAGCTCAACTTCGACAGACACAACAAACCGAGCGAGTTCAAGTGCGAGCTCAAGTGCGAGTTCAAGTTCGAGTTCAAGTGCGAGCTCAAGTGCGAGATCAATTTCGAGTTCAAATGCGAGGTCAAGTGATGACGAGGCGAGAACACCTCGAACCAGAACTTTGCAAGACTTGTATGAGGCAACAAGCGAGCTGCACTTGGTGTGTCTTTTGGCGGATGCCGAGAACATTACATTTGAAAAAGCCGTTCAAGAGAAGAAATGGCAGCAAGCTATGAACGAAGAAATGAATGCTATTGTGAAGAATGATACTTGGGAACTTGCGACGTTATCCAAGAATCATAAGCCGATTGGCGTGAAGTGGGTCTACAAGAAGAAGCAAAATGCTCAAGGCGAGGTTGAAAGATACAAAGCGAGGTTAGTAGCCAAAGGTTACAAGCAAAAAGCGGGGATTTATTATGAAGAAGTATTTGCCCCCGTTGCGAGAATGGAGACTATTCGCTTGTTGATATCGCTAGCTGCCCAAAACAAGTGGAACATCTATCAAATGGATGTGAAATCAGCATTCCTCAATGGTGTACTCGAAGAAGAAGTCTACATCGAGCAACCACCAGGTTATATTAAGGAAGGAGAAGAAAACAAGGTGCTGAAATTGAAGAAAGCGTTGTACGGGTTGAAGCAAGCTCCACGAGCTTGGAATACCCGAATTGATACATACTTCAAGGAGCACGGGTTTGTGCAATGTCCATATGAACATGCTTTGTATGTGAAGGTATGTGATGATGATATTATGTTTGTTGCTTTATATGTTGATGATATGATATTCATGGGGAATAATAATGAAATGATTGAGAAGTTTAAACTCGAGATGTCAAAAGAATTTGAGATGACAGATTTGGGACTTATGTCATACTTTTTCGGGTTAGAAGTGAAGCAAGACAAATCTGGAATTTTTGTCTCGCAAGAAGCATATGCAAAAGATGTGTTGAAAAGATTCAAGATGGATGATTGCAATCCAGTGTGTACTCCGGTTGAGAGCGGGACAAAGTTGTCTCGTTATGATGAAGGCAAGGCCGTAGACGCAACTCAATACAGAAGTTTAGTTGGAAGTTTGCGCTATCTTATGTGCACAAGGCCAGATATTGCATATGGTGTCGGCTTGGTAAGCCGGTACATGGAGGAGCCAAAGACGTCACATTGGAAAGCCATAAAGCGAATTCTTCGCTATGTGAAAGGTACTTTATCTCATGGCTTGTTCTATTCTTATACTGACGAGTTTGATCTTGTTGGTTATACGGACAGCGATTGGTGTGGCGATATCGATGATAGAAAGAGCACAGCGGGTTTCGTGTTCTACATGGGAGACACGGCATTTACATGGATGTCGAAGAAGCAACCAATTGTGACTTTGTCAACTTGTGAAGCGGAGTATGTGGCTGCATCTTCATGTGTATGTCACGCGATATGGTTGAGAAAATTGCTGAAGGATATGAACTTCGCTCGAGATCAACCAACGGAGATTCGAGTCGACAACAAGTCAGCAATCGAGTTGGCGAAGAACCTGGTGCATCATGAAAGGAGCAAGCATATTGATGTCCGCTTTCACTTCATACGCGAACATGTGAAGGATGGCGATGTCGAGTTGACTCACGTGGCGAGTCGAGATCAAGTAGCGGACATATTCACCAAACCGCTTGGAGCGGAATTGTTCAATCGATTCAAGAAGCTGCTCGGGATGCGAGCTGGAGCATAATTGAGTTTAAGGAAGGATGTTGGAAATATAAACTCAATTAAGTGTTTTGCATGGTCAAGAGTCAAAGTGTTTAACTATTTAGGATTACAAGAATAACTCTTAGGAATATGTTGTTATTTATTGTCTAGAAGACTATGTCATTGATTAGGAGATTGAATGTTAGTTAATGAAAGTAGTTGAGTTTGTATCTATATAAACAATGTAAGAGTGTTTAGAAAATTCAGAACTTAGAAGAACTTAGAAGAGAGAAAATATCAATTGTAAGAGAGTTGTATCAAATATATGAATGAAGAATTTCAGTTTCTAAGTATCTCATTTATCTCCACTATTATTCACTTAGCCTCATATTAAGAAGACGATCCTATCAAAAACCTCAAAAGACAGCCGAGCTCGTTGCCAAATCATGGTGGCTTGATTGCAACTGTCGCCTCGTGCAAAATGGAAATGCTTTTTATTTTAATTTTTTTCTCCAGTCTCCTTTTTATTGAGCCAATCCTTTGCGAATGAGGTCAGTGCTCAAATAAATTCTATGTATCCAGGTGGAAGGTTCAATCTTAATTATTATGATCAACTATACAATTTTTTTTACTTGATAGTTTTATAAATATCAATTGTGAAAATATTATCACTTTGAGTCAGGTCCATATAATGTAATTTATAACAAAATTTGTTAAGAAAATTTATTAAAAGTGAATTGAACCCTGTTTTAACCTATGAAAATTGCAAAAAAAAAAAAAAAAAAACTCTTCGCACAAGATATAAAATGTTTTTTTTTTATTTATATACTACATATGAATAAAACATAACAATATTCCTAAAACTGGAGTAAAACATCTTTCAAGTGTTTATTCTTTAGTATTAAGAACTTTAATTTTCTTAGGTAATGCAGTAAAATAAACATTATTCATTATATATTAACACATAATTTAAAAATAATGGAGGATTGTGAAAACTCAAAAGCTAGTTTTATTTTCTGATATGAAAATAAGAACACACATTATGAAAGTCATGATGACAATTTAACTACCTCAAAATATACTCACCAATAAATAACTAACAATAGTTAAAAGTTCAAATTATTACTTAAATTCAAATATGTTTTGTATTATTGATAAATGTATTTAATTTGGTAGATATGTCCAATTAATTCTTGCATATGAAATTAGCTGCTGTGTCTATTCCTATGTTGAAATGGAGAACATCCTTGTACAGTTGTACACTCTTTGCTCTGTCCGTGTGGTTCACTTATACTTTATTCAACGATATTGATAGCAACACTTTGTATTAACTGAAGCTGCTCACTTTAAACGACTGTTACCCCAACGACAATAATTTGTTTAGAAATCAACATTTCCTATTGGCTCAATACACTACAAGTCATTGATAGACAGATCCCATCACCATTCCAACCACATGAAGTTTCAATAGACGTTTTTAATCTCAATGGATCCTTTTTGCAGCGACTCATAGCAGGTGCCTTTTCAAAGAGCAAGCAACAGAAACCAGTGTTTTCAAATTCCTACCGCTTACCGGAAAATTCCGGTAATACCATATACCGGAACAGTGACTGAAATGGCAGTTTTCGGTATTGTGAGACAAAATACCGGAAAATTTCGGAAAATACCAGGAAATTTCAGATTTCGGCCATCTGGCCGGTAAGGATGCCGGTAGGAATTTGAAATCATTGACAGAAACTAAGATTTTTTATTTTTGCTCGTGTGAGAGCACTAGTACAGTATAATTTTTGACTTCTGTACTACGTCTATATATAGGTGCTAAACATACAAACCCAACTTTTCATATCCACAGCCTGCCATGAATCATGTCATAAATCAACCAATCTCTAAAAGTTCCCTCTGAATTGTTCTCACAAGTAGGTCCGTCAAATGTGGTAAGTGGCAAAGGAATGGGACGTTCCGTTTGCCATGCCGGTATGAAAACGAAATGGATTTCGCTACCGTTACCGTTTCACTTAATAAACGAAATGATTTTGGCTAAACGGCATGTAAAAAACACGTTAAACCGTTCCAATTCCTGTGCCATTTGCCCAAACATATTTCGCTACCGTTATTCGTTCTATTTCGGCAAAACGAAATGGCTCTATTTAATTTAAAATTATATTAGTTTAATTACAAAAAATTCTACCTTTTGATTCTCTATTAGATGAATCGATCAAATTTGGAATGTAATAAAGATCATTAGCTGAATAATTAAAAAGAATAGCTGGTATTGCATAATTGCTAACGGAACAGTGAAATTTATGAAGATAATTGAAAAATTTTTGGGAATGTTGCACAGACCATATATAAGACGATTGGTGGTACTGTACCATTAAAAATTAGCTTTACTTTATTTTTTTACTATATTTTTACCAATATTTCTGCAAGGTTGACCTTTCGCCCTCCAACTCTTTCAAGCCAATTCTCTTTCTACTTGAACGGAAGCAAACTGAGCATCGCCGAAATTCCTAGCTTTTTCTTGCTGCCAGGTGGCACCTTAAATCACAAAAGCACAAGCGTGTAATTTATACTTCAGAAACCACAAAAGACAGCCAAGCCTATTGCCAAATCCTAGTGGCTTGATTGTAACTCTAGCCTCGTGCAAAATAGATGATTTTCCATTTTCTCCAGTCTCCTTTGAATGAAGCTAATTCTTGGCTGAAGATGCAGTGCATAAAATACAGATTCTATTTCTTTCCAGGAGGAAGGTGCATGCAATCTTAAATTATGATGACCAACTGTATAAATAATTTTAATTGATAGTTTTATAAAGATCAATTATGATAACGTTTATCAAATTTTTTGAGCCAATTTAATGTAATTTATAAAAATTTTTGCTTAGAATAATTTTCTAAGAGGGGATTCAACCCTATTTATAACCTATAAAAAATAAAAAAAATAACTCTTTTGATATATATAGTATGTATAAAACATATTTGCGTAAAACGAATATATAAAAATAATATTATAATATATTATATATGACTATATAACACAACAATATTCCCTAAGACTGCAATAAGACATCTTTGAAGTGTTTATTCTTTAGTATTAGCTATTAAGAACTTGAATTTTCTTAGGTAATGCAGTAAAATAAACATTATTCATTATATATAACACATAATTTATAAACAATGGAGTGTCAAACCTCAAAAGCTATTTTTATTTTCTAATATGGAAATAAGAACACTCAATTATCAAATAATGAAAATTCTATAATCTTATAATATACTCAACAATAATTACCTATATAACAATATTCAGCGATTGAAATTATTACTCAAACCCATATATATTTTGTATTTTTGACAAACATGTAATGCGGTAGACAAGTCTAATTAGTGCTTTTATATATTATAAATTAGCTGCTGTGTCTAGTACTATGTAGAACTGGACATCATCCTCGCACACTTTGCTCTGTCCGTGTGGTTTACTTTAAACTTTATTCTACGATATTGATACCAACACTTTGCATTAACTGAAGCTGAAGCTGCTCACTTTAAACGATTAATTGTTACCACGACAATTATTTGTTTTGAAACCCAAATTTCCTTTACAGTCAACATACTACAAGTCATTGATAGACAGGTCCCATCACCATTATAACCACATGAAGTTTCAAAGTACGATTTAAATCTAAATGTATATACCCAACGACTAATAACAGGTAGAGTTTCAAAGAGCCAGCAACAGAAAACTAAGATTCTTTGTTTTTTCTCACGTGAGAGCATTTACAGAGGATAATTTTGACTTCTGTTCAAAGTCTACCTTGCGAGCTCAAACTCGCTTCCCCTCTCTATAAATAGGTGCAAAACATACAAACAAGTTTTCATATCCACAGCCTGCCATGAATCAAGTCATAAATCAACCAATACCTTCAAGTTCCCTCCAAATTTTTTCTCATTGGTCTTAAACATGTCTGGGCATTCTCGAGAGGAAGTTAAGAATGTCAAGGTCACAATTGTAGAGACTTCATTTGTCAAGACAGATGCCGCGAATTTTATGTCAGTTGTGCAGAAATTAACTGGGAAGGAACCATCAGAGGGCAACAAACAAAAGGTAATACCGATAAGACCCCAAGCACACCGAGCAGTGCCATCAGTTCTTGAGTCTAATGAGGCGGTTTACATTGCCAATGGAGGTTTTGAGCTTGATGCACCATGTGCAAAAGATGTAGTTGATGATATAGTTACGTGGATGGTAGAATTAGAGCCACATTTGGATGAATTGTATGCACTAATGAAATAATTAAAGCCACATTTTTCAATAATGGGTGTGTCCTGGATACATACATTTTTGAGCTACTAATACAAGCTAGGAAAATCGTAACCTGTTTCTTCTCATCAACATGTACATTTTTGTGCATCTTGTTACATCTAGATAAATTGTCTTTTTGTTGTCCAGATTCAGAATGACAGCTCTGCATATATCTGATACTTTTTTTGTCAGACTCCAGAGTCCCTTTGACACGCTGTTTTTATTTGTATTGTTGTATAGTCAAATTGATTAATTAATTTACATGATGGAATCACTTTGGAGTGACGCAGTAATCAGTCACAAAGTACCAAATTAGATTTTACCTAGCCGAATAATTCTTTACAAAATTTTGAATGATCTGTATTCAATTAATAACGATTAGCATGCATGATTAGGATATGTTTTTGCTTTACATCCGTATGGCACCAAAAGATTTGTTTTGAATGAGATTTGTACTGGATCTCATGTAATATTTGTTGAGTAAAAAAACAGCCATTATCGTCAAAAAAAAAAAAAAAAACGTGGGCAGTCCATGTTTTTACATCGCACGATCGTAACCCTCCGATTCTGCCTGGGTGATCTTTGATATTCTGTATGTACTGTATTCGGTGTCATTCTGTGAATAAGACATATCAGCTTATGTTCACCCAACTCAGGAAGAGTTACTCGGAAGTCGGAACTATTGTAGAATCGACTCACTGTCATTAACAAATCGATCCTAAAGCTGTATGGCTGCAAGATTGTGTTGCAGCAGAACTCAGCTCATTGCTTGTTGATTTTAAAAAGAAAATTTCGGACTAGTAAGTTTGTTTATTTGACGTGCAAATCATTTAAACTTTTTGAGGTGGTTTTGCGCATGACAAGTGTTTGGGAAAACTTAATTAGATGCAATATAAGCTAATTGACTCGGAAAGTTCAAGTATCGAACTTTTCCAACTTTTTTGATCGATTAAGTTGACTTCATTATTTTATATTAAATATTGACTTCATATCAAATAATATTTTACGAATGTAAGCTCATATAAGTTTTAACTTTTTGAGTCCCTAAAACAAATTCTTAATCGACAACAAAATAAGTAGTAAATATTCACATTCTATTCTTTTGGGGCCCCGTACTATTGTGGGGTGTCTCAAAAGTTGGAAATAATGATTTTGAATAAACATAATCCAAATTCCAAACTATCAAATCAAATGCATTGGACTTTTAATACTGGAAAATTTGAAATATTAGCAAATGATTCGAACATTTCCGTAAGTAATCTAGTAGAATATAAATTTCAACACCAGATTTTAATTCAACCCACTTGGCAAATAGAAAAGAATGATGTGCAATCCAGCCCAGAATTACCCATATATATCATTACATAACTTTAGTCCTTCTACTACCTAGTCCTTCTAAAAAAAAAAATCATTACATAACTTTAGTGGCCCGAGAATATTCTCACCTCTTACTTTTCAAGACGCACGTCACATTGCCACTGGATGACACCCATTTAGTTAAATGAATTTGGCATTTACTAAATTAAAATTAAATTGGTGCAGGTAATTTTGGCGCTGGTATTTTACAGGATTTTGTAGTGTCCAGCTGGAATGGTACTTTGACAGTTTGATCTTTGGACATCACGTGGACTTCTTCTATTGGTCAGCTGACATGGTCATTAGAAATCAAATCCCAGACATCTCTTTTGTTAATGCATAGGAGACAGCACCTTATGAGCACTAGAGAGGTTAATCGAGCTTCGCTCGATATTTTACGTAGTAATAAAAATTAAATATTTTATCATTTAATAAATGTTTATTGTAATTAGGTTGTTATGTTTGTAATTAATTTAAAGTGTAATAACTGGTAGGATAAAAATAATAAATTATATCTCCATATGTTGAAATATTTTATAATTAACTATCACAAATAAAAAATATTGTTCCATCATTTTTCATAGAAGCAACTAAGAAAGAGAGAGGTTAAAATAAATTATGTGACAAAAATGATGCAGTACAATCAAAATGGATCTCAATAATGCAACATAAAATAGAATACAGCTCTGAGCAACACATACGACAACACAATAGATAACACATAAAATATTAACATACATCTGAAGGAATGGACCAGATTAAATTGGAGCAGAAAAATCAAAGGTCTTGATGGAGTGTCGCACTAATACTAACTAAAACAGGGACCGACACCCACACATCTTTATTTATATTATTGATGAGAGATGTAATAGGCGATTTTTTTTCTATTTTTTTTAAAAAAATAACTAAAACCATGAAAATTGACTTTGATGAGTGAAATACACAAAAGTAAAATATTTGGGAACTCAAGGAAATGTTCAAACATGTAATTTTGAGTGCTATTCTCAATTCAAGTGTTTTCCTTTTCATCTTTGAAGTTTCATCTGTCAATCCAATTCAACCAACCGGCCCAGATAGAAACCCTCTTTAGTACAATTTTTTTTTTACTTTTTTTTACTTTTTTTTACAATGAAAATTAGAAATATAAAATAATTATAGAACCCATGGAGGCTCTGCAATTCACGAAATGTAAAAACGTATTTGTGCCATTTGAAGTAAAATTACGGTTTTGTATGATGTTATCAAATTTTAAAGAGAAATGCTAGTGTCCAACATATTGGACGGATGGGTCTGTCCAATACGATCGTTTTCACATTTTTTTTTTTAAATTTCAAACGACCGATCCGAGCCATTCAATATGTTCTTCATATTGGAAACTTGTAAGAAACCAATTTTTACAATTTTTTTAATTTTTTTACTTATTTTTTGGTATATTAGAAAATTCATGATATATATATATTTTTTTGAAAATTCATGATATAAAAGTTCTGGATCGTCCAATAACAATGATTTTCTAAATTACCAAAAAAATAGTAAAAAAATCAAAAAAATGTAAAAATTGGTTTCTTCTAAGTTTTCAATATGGAGAACATATTTAACGGTTCGGATCGGTCGTTTGAAATTTAAAAATGTGAAAATGATCATATTGGACGGACTCCATTCGTCCAATATATTGGACTCTAGCTTTAAAAATTGTTATTAAGTCAAGCTTTTCTCTTTATTTTTTTTGTACTTGGATTTTTGAACCGTCTATGTTTGAAAAGATATGGACTAATTTACTTATTTAAAAATTTATCGATGAAATGAAAATTTTGAAGTTTAGCCGGTTAGTAGAACCTTGGTTGCAGTTTTTTTATTTATTTTTTTAATACAACATGGTTCAAATACATAGATATTTTTTGAAATAAGATCGCTACGGGTCTAGCTGAAGGTTAAAATATTGTCATAATAAAATTATTAAATAAATTTCATCAGATTAAGGGAGTTATGCCCGAGTTCACAATGGGGAAAAAAAAATTCAAAATATTAACCTTATAAGAATTCAAATTGAAATTGTCCCTCCTGAGGGTATAATGGACAGCCATCGCGCGTAATTGGAGAAACATTTTGAAAATTGTCATCCCAACTTTCTCCTTTTTATTTTTTAACTTGAATTTTGAATTTTGAATTTTCAATCTATTTACCGTTGCCATGTAGCTTCCAAGCTTAATTTCAAACACATTTAGCCAATTCACTAAATTTTTAATCCCTTGTCTTGTAGCCAAGGGGCAACTCAACATCTATTTTCTAATACAAGTTTTTTAATAGGGTGAATCAGTGATTAATTAAAACCAGCCTTGTTACCATGTGGCATGCAGTTTCCGAATTTTGGGGGCGTTTGGTTGTGTAGTAAGGGGTTGCATAAGTTAAGAATGCCTAAGTGTTTAAGTATTGTTATGTAATGGATGTTTGGTTGTGTAGTAAGAATGAGTAACTTAATGCATGCATATATTCATGTCAAAAGACTAAAATGCCCTTAAATTTGAATTATTTAATTTGAATTAGTATTATGTATTAATAAGACGTTATGAACTAATTATTGTTAATTATTAATTATTATAAAATTAATTATTAATGATAATAATAAATCATTTTTATTATTATGAAATATAATAATTACTTTTAATTAAATATTATAAACATTATTAATTATTTAACAATAAAAAATTATTATTGATTAATTAATTTTCAATTAATTATTTAATTATGATCTTATTCATATTAATCTTTATTATTAATTTTGTTTTTTTAATAATTATTGTTACTTATTAAATATTATTATTTATTAATTATTATTAATTATTTGCTAAATATTAAATATTATTAATTAATAATTATTGTTAATTTTTAATTATTATAAAAATTAATTATATATGATAATAATAAATCATTTTTGTTATTATGAAATATTAATAATTACTTTTAATTTAATATTGTAAATATTATTAATTATTTAATAATAAAAAATTATTATCGATTAATTATTTTTAATTAATTATTATTATTATTAAATCATTATTATTGATAATTAATATTACTTGTTAAGTCTTATTAATAATTATTAATTATAATAATTATATTAATATGATTTCTTAATAATTATTGTTACTTACTAAATATTATTAATTATTTTTAAATTATTAATTATTATTATTAATTATTTCTAAAGAGTATTATTGGAAAAAAATTAAAGGGAATGGGGTTGCATAAGTTATGCACCCTTAAGGCGTCTTATGTAACAGATGTTTGGTACCTTAAGGATGCATAACTTAAGTTATACACCCTTTAAGTCACAAACAAACGCCCCCTTTGAACTTAGTAGCCATTGATTTGTTTCCAACTAAGTTACCCCGGTACTCCATATACCCAGGAGTACCGGTACTGGGTACGTCTTCGGTACCGCACCAGTACGTACCGGGTACGCCACGTGGCGAACCCAATATTTTATTCTGGTCAAACCATCCGATACGGTCAGCAGGTGCGGCCGGTACGCGTACCGCGTCCGAATATTTGAATTTTCTGGCCGAATCCATGTGTTCAGATGGATTTATTCAAATTAAAACTAAATTTTCTGGCGTACCCTCGGCTATGGGCGGGCCCCACAAGTGAAAGAAACCAATCAAAATGCACGTGACTCTGGCACGTTGTGTAGCACAGCTTTATTGCCTTGTGAGCCTCATGCTTTATATAGTACTATATTTAATTTGCCTATCCCAAGTGGGACTAAATATCCACTTCAAAACCGGAGCCGGATGGACAATTATGAGTTTTAATTAATTAAGATAATGAAGGAATATGCTCTTGGATTCAACAATTTCTCAATAAACTGCATCTTAAAAAAATTATTAAATGTTACATATTGTATCGACAATGTGAACGGCCGAAGTATTATATTTTCTTAAACAATTTCTCAATAACCCTCAACAATTTCTCAATAGTCATAGATCGGAATTACTATAATAAATTGGTCTTTGACCTATGCTAATTAAATAAAACACAGAAATTTATTAAATGTTACATATTGTCTAAATTCTCCATGCAGTAGCATATCATAATGTAGTTAGTCTACACGAAATAATTTTGCCTCTCCCTCCATTTTGTTTGTGAATAAATTTAAATTATATAATATATATATATATCGCCGTATCCGTACCGGAAATTTTTAAAAATTTTCGTATAGCCGTATTCGTACCGTACTGGGTACGGTACTCGTACCCGAACCCGTGCAACATAGGTTTCCAACTAACTATCACTTTACCAGGTGGCATGCTAGCTTGTCAACAGTCAACTTGATTCAGCCACTCCTAGAGTCCTAGGTCAATGGAATCTAATAAGTAAAAACCCAAAAACCCAATGAAATTTTCAAGCTATTGTCTTGCTCCAGTTGGCAACTTGGAATCCCATATTCCCAGCATCCTAAGCATTTCCTTGAAGCCACAAAACACAACTACATAAAAGAAACCACAAATTAGTGAATTACAGCTAGAGGCCTACAGCCCCCTGAAAGCAACACCTACTTTGGTACACTTGAGCTCGGCGAAAAGGATTTGTAATACAGTCAATCTCTTTGCAGTACTACCAATTGGAACCATCCATGCTGGCGTTTTAATGTCCTGTGACTTTTAGGACTTAGACATACATATATCACTTCATATTACATGTTGTGCGAAATATGTTATTATTGGAGAACTTTTAAAGACGTACGGTAATTTAAGCCAAATAAATTTGTATTTATTTTAGATATCAAATTAATATAGAATGTATACCTAATAAATATAAATATTTTATACGATTACATCCAATATTGTGATAGGGACTGATCACTTGAGAATTATTCATCTTAAATCTTTACAAGCATTTCAAATAAAGTAACGTTTTGAAATCCAATGTTATAATCGCTCTTTGTATTATGATAAAATATGATCATGCCATAAAAAATGATGAAACTACATGTCTTACTATTTCACCAAGTGATTTAACTACCTCAACGATCTAAAATTTAATCGCTCTTAACGTGTCACCAACTGATGTTCAAATTGTAAGAAATTTGATTGTCACTCCCACTATATATTCAAGAATATATCTATAATTTATTTTTATTATCAATCTTATGTAAATTGATTTGAGAACATATTAATAAAATCATCAAGGGAAGTTATTATCATGTGGTCCCTCCATATTACATTTAAATATTTAATGAATGCAATATGAATGGTAACTATATACTATTTTCATTTCACTTGCTAAAGAATTGAGCAGATCAATGATAAGATAATGAATAAAAGCTAATCATGGCTTATCAACAACACTAAGGCATTTTCGAAAAAATAATTTTTTTACGGTGCGTCCGGATCTTTTGAGAATAAAATTAGGATTTGGACTATGAATAATAGGTTAATAATAATTTTTTTTTTTAAATTTAAGTGTTCTAAAAATTTATCACGATTGAATAAAAATTTATTCTAAACTTTTGACCAATTAAAAATAACACTTAAACTCTTCCGAAAACTTATTATTGATCATTTAGAAAAAAAATTTTATTCCGAATAACTAATTTCAATTTTATTTCCAAGGACCCAAACACAACCTTAGTAAATTATCCATACTTGTTTCCAATGGACAAGATTCTCTACAATTCTTGCTATAACCCTTTTGACTAGTCAAATGTGATCGGTTGCATATCATGTGAAATCATCCGCAAACAACGAGAACATACATCGCAGATCGGACGGTTCTGTGTTTTCTCGAATGGACCGCACTAAAAACAACGATTAGAACGCGCCATGAGACTGACTTAACCTTTTATTTTTTCCTAAAAAAAAAAAAACAATGAAATGCATGATATTGACTTGTGTTGAAATTAACTATTCCAAGTCTCCCTTCTCAAGTTTCAGCAGTCCCTCTATATATATATAAGTGCACACCATCCAAAATTTTCAAATACACAGCCTACCGTTGATCAAGTTTAAACAAAACAACAAACCTTAAGGAGACCATTCCCCACAATTAGAGATTTCGATATGTCAAGAGTGATATCCAAGGATGTGAAGGTTAAATTTATAGAGACTACAATCGTGGAGACCGATGCTGTGAATTTCATGTCAGTTGTGCAGAAATTAACTGGAAACGAAGCCACAAAAGCCAGCAAAGTTCCTCCAACCCAAGCAGCACCGCAAGCCAGCAGCGACAAACTAAAATCAACTACATTGTCAAAACCAGAGGCTTCTAATGCATATGAATGGCCCGAATTTGAAGGAGTAGGGGCTGAAGATGTAATGGATGAGGTGGTTGCATGGATGATGGATTTAGAACCACATTTGGATGACTTGTATGAATTAATGAACCAATGATGTTTGCTTGATCAATCTTAATTTAGTGCAACTAACTTTAATGTGCACCAATGATCTTTTGCTCAATCTTTTCTGCTATTATAATATAGTAGCTGGCTTTCAAATTTTGGCATCACATTATCAAACTCTAATCTTCTGAAGTTTCAGTGAGATGTTTTCTTATTTTTAATTTCTGTCCTAGAAATTTTTAAAGATTATTAATTTGGCTTCAACATGGATGCATACATTTAGCTCCAATTGTCTTACGCTAATTGATGATCTCAAAAAAATTATGCAAGCGCGCGCGTTCAAGTCTCACGACTATCGGACTTATGTATATATATATTCAATGTATTGCTCAAGATGCTGATGAATTTTATTAGCGTTGCTTATTCATATTATAATATATGGCACAAGAACTGCATTTGGGACATTGGAGATTGAAGAATGGAGGATTTCCCATTTTTTGTCAGGACGCTCGTAGCATTGAACTTTCTTGTGGATCATTGTTACATATGACAATAATCCAATTATCTCGCTATCTGCGTATAGTTGTGGTGGATTCTTTGCTTTTGGATTCGTCGTCAACTTGATACAAGAATCCTCAGTGCTGACGGCTGTATCTTATTTATATCTCAATCTGATTTATGAACTTTACATGAAAGATATCTCCAGCGAGATGGACCCCACGGGTATTAGAGTATATTTATTAATATGACATACACACTGTAGAAGTATTATATGCACTTGAGTCTGATTCTGCAGTACATAAGTGTATTTACTGAGATATTAAAAAAATCGAAGTTGCAAAATTTAAAATAATTGTCGAAAAGAATCGCTTTGATCGGGTCCTCAACTTTGCCTCTTTTGCAACAAAGAGATACAATCTTCAAAGACAAGTTAACTAGGTATATACGCATAGTTCACAGATCTCATGTACATATTATAGGAGCATAAAGTTGTATCATGTTAATCAAGTAAACATAAATTAAACATGTATGATTGAGAAAATGGAGAAACAATAATCATGATATAATATTTGTATTGTCGTGTTATTAATAAATAATAATAATAATAATAATAATAATAATAATAATCATTATCATAGTTATCAGCTCTGATGGGGAAGTCGGCGAGGAGAAAAAAGAAACAATTAATTTGATGGGTCCCATCTTAAATATAACTTAACAAATGCTATTTAACTTCACTTAAATTGTACTAATTTATCAACTTATCCATTTTGACATTTGACTCTTTGACTGAAGAATAAGAACTTTATTTTTAACAGAGGTTTTATCATGGTGGAGAAACTGTGAATCATTTCCAGTTAGGACAGACAAGACATTAAAAGTTTGGAATTTTGTCTTCAGATAGGTTCTTTGTTTAGGCCAACTGGTCAACACAATAATAATTTACTTCTTTATGCTGAGGGCTGTCACCGGTACGCCACTTACCGATATACCATTTCGTTTAATCTAAATGGAACGATAAGTGACACAAAAAATAATATTGTTTTCTAAACAAAACGGCATGCATGTGGCACAGTTGGTTATACTGTTATCAGAAAATGAAAAACTAAAATTAGTCATTTTAAAAGAAAACGGTAAGTGGAACGGTTGATGGAACAAAAATCTATTTCGTTTAATAAATAGAACGGTAAATGACATACTTACCGTTTCTCAAACGAAACGGCAACGGCAGAAGGCAATTTCGTGATTTTTCACCACGTTTGACCGTCCTATTTGTGCACGACTTGAAGTCTTTTACCTAGCGCTGTCAACTTGGTGCCGTTTCGAACGTTTTCGTTCTGTTCCGTCCGAAACGGAACGGAAACGGAAGGGTTTTTGGTTTCGTTTTTGCGAAACGGAACGGAAACGGAAAAGTTTTTGTTACGTTTCAGGGATATACCATGGAAAATACATGTAAAATCGAAACGGAACGGAATTTCCGTTCCGTTTAAGGAAAAGCGGAACGAAAACGAAACAGTTTCTGTTTCGTCTACTGAAACGGAACGAAAACGAAACAGGGGTGTTCCGTTCCGTTTTTTAACGTTTGACACCCCTGCTTTTACCCAGTACACTAGTCAATTTACAGCCTGGCTGTCAATTGTCAATTGTCAATTGTAACTTGTAAGGAAGATTTGGTGGGAATGTGGGATAGAACATAACATACGTGGTAGATAATTTCTTTCAGCGTCCAGGACGTGTACTACTACGTTTTAATTCAAGTTCACAATAGCAAAAATATTAACATTTAACAACATCAATTTGTTAGGCCTTTGAACTAAAAAGCGTTGGAAGCTGAAAGCGTTTTTAGTAAACTATACTTGTTATTTCAATGAGAAATCAACTTCCGAGTATTAACTTAGCATTTTGCAAATAAAATTGGTCTCCTGAAAATCCATAAATCAGTGGTTGTTATTCTTGCTCTATTTTGTTTTCGACCTTTTTTGAAGAAACTTTTTTTTTAAAAAACTTAAGAAAATTTTTATTTCATACTTGTATTTATGATTTTTCTAGTAGTTCAATTTTTCAAGTAGACAATATTTTTTTTTCTCTATTTAAAACATTTTTTTTTGGTGAATTTAACGAGATAATTTTTTTTTTTAACCGAGCCTATTTGTTAGGAAAATAAAGTTAACAGAAACAAAAAGTTTCATTGAGCGCCTCCAAAATTTAAATTGTTGTCAATGATCATTTTGTTATTTCCCCTTGTTAGTTGTCATCTGAGAATTCGTCGTGCCACTTCAGAAATGTTGCACTTTTTCTCAGTTCTTGTGTTCATAATTTGTTGCAACTTTTGTAACTTCGCATTTCTCTGCCAATGGCAAACAAAATTGGTATTGACCATTCATGGTTTTCCCATCCAGCGCCATCAAAACTCAGATTTTTCACATGCTGACGTCAGCCAAAATTTTTTTGACCAATTTTCGAAAATTTTTTTGTGCTGACGTCATCAAATATGCTGATTTAAGGGTTTAGTTAAATATTTTAAGGGTATAATTAAAGTGTGTAAGTGTTCAGTTAGATGCAACAATAATTTATTTCACTTTGTATGTTGAATATGATCATTTATTTCTTACTCAGGAAATTTGTATATATGTTTAGTTTATTATTATAAATGTTCATATTGTTATTGTAAATGTTCGCTATGTTTGTTGTATCTGTTCATTTTTTTTATTTAACTAGTTTAATTGAAAACAAAAACTACGAAATCAAATTTCTACTGCAACTAACTGAACACATAGATACTTTAAGTTCATCCCTTAACGTATTTAACTGACACAAAACACTAAAATTTCAAATTATTGGTGCATCTAACTGAACACTTATACACTTTAATTCAACTCTTAAAACATTTAACTAAACCCTTAAATCGGCATGTTTGATGACGTCAGCGCCAAAAAATTTTCGGAAATTGGTAAAAGAAATTTGCTGACGTTAGCACGCGCAGAAAATGCTATTTTGACCTGTCCAGACCTGTTGGATGGCGTTGGATGGGAAAACCTTAGATGATGTATATCACGAATGGCAAACAATTCCACTAAGAATCTAAGATCCGCAAGGGCCCAAGTATACAAATCGCTTTTACGAGTATGGTCAACAAAACAAAGAAAGGCTTCTTTATCTTAAACCTGTAAATGGTTGGGCCTATCGTAAGGCCCAATTAACATGCTATTTCGAAAGATATATAATGAGCCCACCAATGTGTGAGCATTTATGATAAATATCAATTTTATTTAGGCTACAGTTATTAACTAAAGACTATCAAAAAGTTACAAATTATTTCGAAAATGAAACAAAAAATAATAAGAAATGATTCTTATTGTATAAATTATACGATATATCAATGATAAATGTTAATATCCAAATACAAATTTTTAGTATTTTCGATTTAAATTATTTTTTAATCAAACCTCCTATCTTAGAACTTTATGTCTACTTCTACTTCGTACCTGGTACGATTTTTCATATTTACTCCGAATAGTAACATTAGTCGATTCATCCATGTATTTTATTTCCATAAATTTATTGCAAATAAGGCAAAAATTATTAACTCGTTGAACAACAAAACAAAAGTTTTCTTGTCGCACCATCTTCATTTCTCAAATGCACGTTATTATAACAGCAGACCGCACGAAGGACTACATAAGTAATTGCCGCAGAAGAAAAAGAACCAAATTGGAAGAGGCGAGAGGTCACCGAATTGCGGAAAACAAAAATAAAATTTCAAACTGCAACAGTTAGCTGTCACTTGCCACGACATGTCCAATCTATCCGTTATTTCCCTTCTCATCAGTTATACCGGGAATCTTACTTTCAAAATTAAAACAAATGTACATTGAACTGATCATCTATAATCAACACAATACCGCCCCAAATGGCATAAAATCCAGTAAACTAGCCATCATGCACAGATTTCGTGCGCTGCTATGGTGCTCCAGCCCTGACATGTAATTTCTAACCTCCACGCAGATCCTCTTGCATCATAGCCATGAACTCAGGCCTGAATGGGAAAGCAAATGCTTGAACAGCGATAGGATGCACAAGCATCCTATGTACAGGAAGCACTGGACAATTGATGTATATATAGGAAGCACAGGTTGTCCTAAGTAATACGAAATAACATCAGATATTAATAGATAAAAAGGCCAAAAGGAAATAACTCTAAATTTTTTTTTTTTTAAAAAAAAGAAGACCAAATCAATACCAGGCCACGATGAGCAATGAGCTCTTGCAATATCCTTTGCCTGATCTCTTGATGCTTTGGATCATCCTACTTAGGGAATTATCCTGCTTTGAAATAATACAGGTACCTTGTAATGTTCTCAGTTTTCTCCTTTTTCTTATAAGCAATCGAAGGGCTTCCTGTTGTAGCATTTTTTTTCTGCTCTACTTCTATTTTCCAGTGCATAAGTTTTCCTAAGTTACAAAGGAAAATGTACCAATTCAGTATCATTCCAAATCAATTTCATCAATTGTAAATGCATTATTGTGGAAATATTTGAAGGTCTTTACCTAAAGCTTTTTTTGGTTGTAAATCTCCATTTGCTGTTTGTATTCTTCTTTTTGCTTCCATGCAATCTGATGAGGCAAAACAAGAAGCACAACATACATACTTACTGATCGATCAAAAAAATAATGCAAAACGATCCAATTACCATAACTTTGGAATGTCATAACAATTACAACTTGTTGTCCACTAATTACCGCTATGAGTCCCGGCGAAATTAGTAAGCATGTTTAGAACATCAATTTCAAAATTGTTATGTTTTATTATAAAGTTTCCTTTCAGAGGCCGTTTTACAAAATTACTCTATGCTGTTATATTTTTCATTCGCATTTAGGTTCTGGATTCTTGAAAATGTAAATACATATGTGAGAGAATGAACAGGAGTAAAACTGGGTAAATAGTACAAATACAACAGAGCTAAAACCTAGTCTTGATTCGACTAATTATGCAATAAATGATAAAAACAATCTGACAATGATACAGCTATCCTATTCAATTAATAACCCGTTCTCCATTCATTTACAGTAGTAGTAAACTGAGCAGGTGCAAACCTGGGTCATAGTACAATAAAAACAGAACTAAGACCTAATCCTGATTCAACTGATCATGCAATAAGTGAGAAGAATAATTTGACAGATATACCATCATCCCAATTAATTAATGATGCCTTCTCCATTCATCTACAATAGTACTAAAATGAGCAGGGGTAAAACTGAGAAAAAAGTACAAATAAAATAGATTTTATTGCTTATAATAGAACTCTCTTATGTTTGCAGCGTTATCATGCCTAGGTGGGTTAAAAAAAGAAAGAAAGCCGTGGCAACCAATTAAATAGTGAAAACATGTTACCTTTTACTTGGTCCAAATGAAGATGATAATTGATCTTTTAACATCCACAAAAAATAGGCAGTATTCTTGAGACCAAATGCCAATGCTTGAACTGCTAAATATGACTATAAATTATATATCAGTTTAAAAAGGCAGTAATGAAAATCAAATTAGACATCTCTACATGTGATTAGTTGTTAAATAACAGTAATCACAATTCCATAAAGTATCAACATGATAAAAATAAACTCTACCTCGAGATAGTTGCAATGCCTGAGAACCTAATCCCGAAATGTAAGAAAATCGATAAATCATACCGAATGCGGAAACGTGTTAGGATCTCCTCTTTATTTGGGTTTCCTCTGCACCAAGTCATCGCCGCTTGCTCTCGCTGCGCCATAGCCCCGTCTTCTACTATCGCCAGTGGAGATTGACAACAATCTCACACTATTCACAGTACAAGTGCCAGACTCGACTTCTTCTCAACATCGGAATCCTTAATCCGACTAGATGAGAAGATCTCTCTCTAATGGTATTTGATCTTCAAAGAGAAGAACAAATCTGGGAGTATATGGTCTCTCTATGTCTTACACTTCTGTCTCTCATTTGTCCCCATTAGTAGAGTCACTTAGTTTGTTACTTCTTACAGAAAATGACCAGAGACAAGTGTATATAAAGAGCCATATGCATCTCTTCATCAAGAGATGCAAACAGAGCCTGTCAGTCTGTGGTCCACGACAGAATCTCTGCGGTCCACAACAGATTCTCTGTGGTCCACAGAAACGTCTCCATTCTCCAAATTCCAACATCTCCCTCTTGGAGACGTTGATCAACATACAGTCAAGTCTTCATACTGGCAAATGGACCGTGCGACTAGCGATACCTGCAAACCTGTATCCTAGAGGAAGCCGATTAAAGCTATCTAGGACATTTAACAAACTGTTAATTAAAGCAGTATCTCATACCCTAGGTCAATTAGATATACACCTGACTAAGCATTTCACACTCCCTCTTGGACAATGCTTAGTCCACATTACTCACATGTATTCCCAATCAATGTCCCAAATGACATGATTGGCCGCGCGGTGAATCACAGTAAGTCAAATGGTGTAATCACAATTACCTTCCCTTTGCACTCATGTCACTCGATTAGAAACTGACAGCTTTCTGACAAATGCCCCGACAGACTTTATAGTTCATAGTCATTGGTAACATAAGGAAGTAGCATACATCAGCTCCCTCTCTCATGATATAGTCAAGAGTGATAAGGGTACGTAGTTGTGGGTCTCACACAATGAGAAGGCATGGATGACCATCTAGGTCACTTAACTCATTTTTCCACGTGTCGCTAAACACATGCAGTATGAAATGCATGCTACAGTATTATTCTGCCATGAGCAGACGCATGTCAAACAATTTAAAAACACTGTACGAGTCCAGGTCTAGTCACAAACCATGTATCTATGGTCTAGATCGCATCCATTGTAACTAACCCTGAGTTCCTTCGCAACTACACTCCCGGAGTGTCTTGCAAGGCCACTCACCTCGGCTAATAATAGACTACATAAATTGTGGGGAACAATTCATGCCGACCACCACATCGCGGTCTCATCTTAGTTCATGACTAACGCGACGTCAAGCTCTATTTACCCCAAATGGCATCTTAGTCCCGGACTAAGCATAATCTGCTTGATAAGTCTTATCTCTGCCCGCCCCAGGCGTCAAAGACGATTGCTCGTATGAGAGAGCCAATCTCAGCCTATTGACATGCTACCATAAGTACCATCCTCAACTCGAACAACAGTAAAATACAATTTTACTATATCCATCTTTCATGTTCAAGTTAACCAAAGAGTATCACTCTCAAGTACAATCACAACCTATGCACACTAGGTATGTACTTGATCCACGATCAACTCTAACTGTGTTATCATAAATTCATGTCTCTCATTTCATATCTGAATATGTTTGGTTCTTCTCATAATCCATAGTATGCTTCAATAGCCATACAATTACAATGAGTTGTTATCGACTCCCTCTATGTCATAACAATCTCCAATTGTATATAGGATTATACTCAACCAAACTCTCTCTAGCCATGATATCCAATCATGCTACATGCTCCACTCTCACATGAGTGAGCCGGTACAATTAAACATGCTAAATTCTCATATCCAAAATGAGAATGACTCTACATTTACTCCAACTCCACAACGAGTGAGTAAAATCTGTATTTCTTGCTACATCAAGAAATAGTATTATCAAGCAATTTACATCTCAAATGTAAACTTGGGTTTATCAAGGTTTTCTCTCAATAGGCAAACCAAACACAAGTATATTGCCTTGATAAGATAGCATGTATGTACCATTCAGATATCTCAAGTCCCTCGGACTATTCTCAAATAAGTATAGAATTGGCTTACATCTGTCATAGAGTACTGTTGTGGTCCACAGCCATCTTACTGCGATCCACAACCAACTCTTTGTGGTCCACAACTACCTTGTTGTGGTCCACAGTATACTCATGTTACAATCTGCAATCATACTAGAAGATGCTGCCATCTACAGAAACTTACTGCGGTCTGCAACACAATCATGTTGCGATCTATAACATGCTGAAAAATGTTCGTAAAATACTCAAATATATTACAGCACATTTTTCATAATATCTGCACTACATCATGGATGTTCTGTAACAATAGACTACATCCATCTACAGACCATAACAGATCGATGTTACTTACAAAGAACTGTTATTTCTATGGTCCATAGCAGATCATCGCCACTCGCAACAATCTGGAATTTCCAGTAGCACTTCATGAACCCTCTTACATAACAGATCTTATGGACTGAGAACATGTATCAAGACTCACACTTATGTTCTTTACACGTGTCATTTGGATTGCGTACCATGCAACCAAATATCATACAGATATGTTCTAGTCTCTCGTGTAACAACAAAAAACATGCCGAAACAATCTCTCAAGTGTTGACACAAAAACATATTTAAGGCTTAACAACTACATTAGACAAAGAGTCACATAGACTTATTTTATCCAGAAAATAGTGTACCATATAATTAGCAACATATTCTTAGACAGTTTAACATTCATGCTCAAAAGAATCTCCAAATTCTATTGACATGATTTAATCTTAGACTCATTGAATCAGCTAAGTTGCATCCACTGCACACTTTACCATAATTCCGCCACTAACTAGGCAGAAGATTCAACATCACATTATCTAAAATCTGTTAATACTTCATAAAGAATAGTTCTAATCTATATTGGTCAATATTGCTAAAATAAGACTATTTTACAAGACTCCTTCTATTCTAATATATAGCCTATCACAACCGAGTCTTATACTTTACTTTCAACTGATTATTATGCCTAGCATTAAATCAATTTTAAAAATCCATATCTCATTGTTTCTTCATTTACTTATCTCATTTTGCATCTAGCAAATAAGTTTGAGTTACTTGAGTTACTTCTCTGGCTTGTTGAACCTGTTCTTATTCTATGTTACATGTCCTATGAGGTTGAGGAATACCACTTTATTCCCCTCCTGTTCCTCAATACTCAGACAAGTACATGTCAAACACAAGAACTATTCCAAACAGCACTAAGTTACTCAAATAAAATAACTCCCTTTCAATAGGAAATTAATTTAGTATTGTGATCTAATCATATGGCATTTCTACTATTTCTTCTCCAATATAGTTCCTCGAACATTATGAGAAGGTGCACTCCAAATGCAACTGAACTTATGACTACTTAAACATCCACACTTGGATCTATAATAATCTATAGTTCACAAAATAGTAGAACTTAAAGATAGATGCGCAAGGCTTAGAACAACGACCACATCTATATTTTGTTCTAACCATATCTTACAAGGTCCAATTCATCACAATTTGCTGCGGTCTGCAGCCAATATGCCGCAGTCCACAATAACTCTATGTTGCAATCCTCAACAAGACTTACAATGTCTCCATAATCACATAATCAACTCCGTGATTTATCATAGAGATTTCATTATAAATTGACTTCACCCATATTCAGAAAATTATTGATCCACAATCAACTTTTTCTCGAATTATGGCTGCCATTTATAATGAGACTATTTTCGATATAGTCTTAATGTGATGAATCATAAGGCACCAAGTTCAACCCTCATATTGGAATACAACATCCAAATATATCTCTAAAACTTGAACAGTATATCCACAAAACTTTCAAGTAACCAACTTTAGCTAACTATATTCACAAGTTGACAAATAAGCTTGGCACAAGTCCTCGAATGCCAACTTATGTCAATGTCCAACTCTAATAGTCTAGCATGCCATAACAATCACAAACTAAGAGACTAAGTAACATGCAAGAAAAATAACCATATATCAATTCAATTTAGCAATCCATCACCAAAGAATTAATGACAAGTACTAGATTTTATCAATTAAAGAGACACAAAATATCATGGAGCGATCAATTCTATTACGGTTCGCAGCCGAATGCTGTAGGTCGTAACAGAAACATGTGCCAGTCCCTAAGACTGCACATTTCAATTGACATCCTCCATCTAGATAATTTGTTTCTTATGAAATTGACAATAATCATAGATATAATCTGATTTCTTAAGCAAATGTTATGTTTCTTAACCACAAGCAAGAACACATACATACATATGCAAAATCAGATTTCTAGTACTTTCAATATGCTTAGAATCAGATATCATTTCATACATTTGAGTCAACACTACAATCTCTTCAGTATATACTAATACTTCACAATAATCATGAATTCCAACATAACAAGCAACATTCGTTTAAAAACGAATTATCCCAAAACAGTGAATTTCACAAAGAAACCATTTCTCACATAGAAAGTGAGAAATATTCACTTGTTGCTTATTAGTTCATACATGACATATTTCATGCAACTCCAAATCATTTTGACATGGTTATAAGATGCCACCCTACGGTGCTTCTTGAACCTATAAAATCGATTGAGTTTGCATAAGTTTATTGTTAATTAGTTTTACTGAACTTTGAGATATACCTCATGGTATTAGTGCTACCGAAACTCAAATTATAACAAGAATAATCTAACTCATACCATTCAGCAACACAATGCTAACAGTATAATACTTCTTTTCTAAGCATGTCAACTAATTCACCAAGAATTCTAAATCTGAATTATTATGGTCACAAGTACATCCTAATGCTCTATAAGACATTGAGATATTGTAATTTCACATATCACACATATCCATCAATTTCTATTTCAAGAGAGATCAGCGATGACTTATAAATCAAGCCAAATCGAATTAACAATAGAGACACACACAGTATGGGTTTGTACTACCACTAATTTTGCCATCCAATCTATAATTAATCTGAAATCAATACTATCTTTGCAGCAAGTGAGAAAGAACCTAGGGAAACAAACATCGCTCGCAAACAAAGGAATATTGATTTCAATTAATTCAATTGATGCAAAATATCCAGAATATGGATAAGACAAACTTTGTCTACCAATCCAAATTCACCCAACATGTACACTCACATGTAATTGGCAAGATGGTACCTACTTGCACCATCAAACTGATGACAACACCACATGTGCTATCATTTACACAATTTGGCAAACCAATTACCAAACTATCAAAGATTATCGTCAAGATAACCTTTATAACCATTGGTTATGCAAACGGTCAAGTGCTACTAATTATGGCCGAATTCTATCTTTAATTATGACTTTGTTGTCTGTCTGTGAGGCATTATAAGGTCTACAAAACCTTGTCTGCGGTCCGTAACCCACTATCATGGTCTGCAACCAAATGTTGCGATCCATAGTTACAAAGAACTCAGTCTCTGTTTCCCACACAAAATTGATACGGTCCACAACCTACACGTTGTGGTTCACACCCAGTCTTTCACGTTGGAAATTTGATTTTGGCAATTTAACAAACCTCAAAATCAATCAGACCATACAAGTATTCATTTCTACCAAATACCACCACGGCATATGGTATATTTTGCAACTTTCTCATTCACACGTTGAAGAGAAATCACAACCCGAAACTAATCTACATAGTCTCTAGGGTTCTATATTGCAAATAGTCACAAAACAAAGCATAAGAACTCTCTAAACCAGAACTAATGGTTAATTGGGGCTTACTGGTATTACCTGTAGTATTTGGTTGAGGTTAATAACCATAACAAGTCAGTATGTGTCTTTATTTCGTGAAAAACTACATTTCAGATCTTTTCTGCGGTCCACAGAAGAATCTCTGCGGTCCATAGACTATACTGCGGACTGCATCTTTGGACCCCAGACAATCTTGTCCGAAATACACATGTTCTGTCGTGGACCACAGAAGAACCTCTGCGGTCCACAGACAATATGTCCGAAATTCACATGTTCTGTCGTGGTCCACAGAAGAACCTCTGCGGTCCACAGACAATCTATCCCGTGAACACCTGTTCTGTCGTGGTCCACAGAAGCACCTCTGCGGTCCACAGATAATACAGTGACGAGAATTCTGACTCGCACCCTTTCGGTAAAACGGCTATAACTTTCTGCACACTTATCCGTTTTTCGAGTTCTTGGACATTCCGGAAAGTAGACTCGAAGCACTTTCCAATAGAGTAAACCTCACTTGAAACGGAGTAGCAGATCTCAAGCTATGCCCTCGTGAAGTCAGACTATCTCACAGGGAATTTCTGGACTGAACCAGATTCGAGTTTTCATGAAGTTTCTTCACAAAAACTACGAGATAAAGTACACAAATCACAAAGAAAACAACCAGATACTAATCTCAAGGTTTTAATGGTGCATTAAAACCGAAAAAGAGGAATAGGGCTCTGATACCAATGTAAGAAAATCGATAAATCATACCAAATGCGGAAACGTGTTAGGATCTCCTCTTTATTTGGGTTTCCTCTGCACCAAGTCATCGCCGCTTGCTCTCGCTGCGCCGTAGCCCCGTCTTCTACTATCGCCAGTAGAGATTGACAATAATCTCACACTATTCACAGTACAAGTGCCAGACTCGACTTCTTCTCAACATCGAAATCCTTAATCCGACTAGATGAGAAGATCTGTCTCTAATGGTATTTGATCTTCAAGGAGAAGAACAAATCTGGGAGTATATGGTCTCTCTATGTCTTACATTTCTGTCTCTCATTTGTCCCCATTAGTAGAGTCACTTAGTTTGTTACTTCTTACAGAAAATGACCAGAGACAAGTGTATATAAAGAGCCATATGCATATCTTCATCAAGAGATGCAAACAGAGCCTGTCAGTCTGTGGTCCACGACAGAATCTCTGCGGTCCACAACAGATTCTCTGTGGTCCACAGAAACGTCTCCATTCTCCAAATTCCAACACCAAATTAGAGCAGATGTGCAAGATAACAGTCTTCTGACAATACCACCATTAGAAAAGTCTTTCTCCTGGCCATTTCCTTGGTGTGCATCTAGGTCGATTATCATAATCCTGCGTGTAACAGGAGATACTGGTAAGGAAAAATTTGATACTGTAGCATCAATTATAGAATTAATTATAACAAACAGCATCAAGCCTACGAAAAATACATTGTCTGCTCTATAAATGCTTGCAATATAACAATGAAACTAAATGTCACAATCCAAAAGAAAACTTTGAGGGGCCCAGACGGGTAAGACTAAATGTTTCCATAAGGAATACATTTCTTTTTTCAGAAGCATCAATGTGCAGCTAAGCCAATAAACACGTTAGAAAAAGTGAGTGGTGAGGAATTAAAAGAGCAGTCTGATGAGGATAAAGAATAAGAGTTTGAGCTACTTGTTTTGCATTCAGTGCTATTTGTTTACACCCATTGGTTTGTAAGGTATAGAACAAATACTTATTATCCCATTATTTCAAAAACATATAAAGGAACAGAGAGAACAAATCTAACCTCCAGTATTTTTTTTATGGAAAAATTGGATATAACCCCCTCAAATCATCTCAACCTGGATATAACCCCCTACAATCTTGTTTGTCATGGAAATTACACCTTCTTTCTGATATCAATTATTTTTAATTAAAAATAATTCAATTGCATGCTAGTATGACTAAAGTACCCCTCCTCTACCTAAAGAACGTTTCATCTTCCATTCTTCCTCGTCTTCTTCTAAAATTGACAATACTAGATCCATTCCAAGTCGGTAGTCTCTTCCTCATGTGGAGACGGGAAACCAAATGAGGACCATTACTAAATCCTTGTTACAACATCCCAGGTTATTTATTTGTGGATATGCTATGCTAAGTATTATTTATGAGATCAAATAGGAAGCTTGTATTAAGTTAATTTCGAGTTATTTAAAATGCCTTTTTTCAGATAATCTATTATACGAAAGACAAAAACCAGTGTTAAAATTTCAGTCACTTAATTGGATCTTTGCCCCAGCAAACATGAGTCGTACGTACGGAAAATCTCCCAAAAAAAAAATCTGTTTACTTAGTTACCTAGAATCATAGATTCTGGATTTAGAAATGGGATTTGATCATAATAATATTATTCGGCTAAGAGGAGAGGGAAAAGAGAGATGAAATGTTCTTTTGAGGAAGGAGGGGTACTTTCGTCATAATAACAAACAGTTGATTTATTTTCAATTAAAAAATATTTAAAATAATGGAAAAGGTGTTATTTCCATGACAAACAAGATTGTAGGGGGTTATATCCAGATTGAGATGATTTGAGGGGGTTATATATCCAATTTTTCCTTTTTTTTATAAACTAACAACAATAAATTAACCTAAGAACAAATCTATCAGGTATAGCAAGTGCTGAATTGCATATGAAGATTTCTAAGTATCTCTTTGCCAACATTAAACGATAAGAACTCAACTTGATAGAGCAATAGCTACAGCGAAAATAGCCAAATTGGAAGAAAAATAGCAGAAGCTAACACACTTTCATGCCAAAAACCCTGAAAAATGTACAAATTAAAGCGAATGAGCTGTACAAACCTAAAAACTCCCTAATTAGAATTACAAACGGAAAATAAGAGAGGACGAAACCTGCAAACACAAAGACAAAATCAAGCAAAAAAAAAGAAAAAAGAAAATAACAACGAGAACTCACCCAATGAGAAAGCAGGTAAGGAGAGAGACGAAGTGGATAGTGAGTCTCATCAGACCTAGCTCGAGGACCTTCCGTGCTTCGTCCAAGTGACCACCTTGCAGGGACGGATCCAAACAAATTTTAAGCATGGGCACCATAACAAAATTATTAAATCAATACTCTAATAAAATTAATATAAAAAATAAATATAATAAATAAAATTTCAATATAAATTATTATTTTTCTAAAACATAATCAATTATAACACTATTAAAAATAAATCAGGAGAGAATTGTAATAAATTAATAAAATTATATATTAAACCTAACTAATACAAGTAAAATTTTATTATTAAATAACATATTAAAATATTACAAGTAAATGTAACGTAGAAAAATAAAATTGAAATAATTGTTTGGCTTTTAGATTGTACACAAGGTTTTAAGATACTAAAGAATGTCTCCAACTATCCATATAATCAATCTTAGTCACATCAGTTACTTATTTTTTCTTAAAAAAAAAATAATTCAGCAAGACACTATATAAAAAAAATTTACTATGATACAGTTATATCTAGATCTTGCTACATGATTATGAATTATGGTATAAAGTTTAATTCTATGAACAAAACAGAGACAACACAAAAATGCAAAATTAACACTACATAATAAGAACAATAGATATTAAAATACGAGGAGCGTTCCGCTGCCAACGATTTTCGCTGTCCCAGTTGTCACAAATCACGGGTCATTGGATCAAAATCTGATAAGCGGTCAGGATCGTGACCTCTTAACCCATAGTCCCATACCGTTTGTTTCTGAACAGAAAAAACAAAGAACGAAAGAGAGAAATTAAAACCTCCGACGAACTCCCTTTTCTCCTCCCGACAGCTCGATCTACCCTTGTCTCTCCTCTCTGGTTCTCTCTCTTTCCCCATCGCTCTACCTTTCTTCTCTTATGATTTAAACCCCTACTCTCGCTTGTACTGCCGCAACCCCGATCGATCTCGCTCAAGCCCTAGATCCTCTACCATCTCGATGCAGTCATCCTATTGCTGTCAAAATAGGAGGTGAGAGTATCTGATCTCCTAATCATGTGTCAATTGAATTTGCTTGACCGGGTTTATAATTAGGGTTGGCTCTAATTGAGTTTGTTTGACAGTAGGGAGTCCATGAATAAACTAGTTGAATACGCACAATTAACAACTGTGGCTTCAGCTAGTTAGATAAAATATTGTTCATACCAGCCAACATTTGGAATTTATTGGATATGAAGATATCTCCTGTTATTACCTCGTAAATTGCTCGTAAATTGCTACAACTCAAGAGGAATTACCAAATTTTAATTCACATATCTCATTTTTTCTAAGAATTACAATGATGCCACTAGAACAAAGGAGACTCTTGAAATACTGCGAGAAAACATAATGGGGCTGAATTAAGAAAAGGTGCACTTTATTCTAAGTTCTTGTTCTATTGCAGCCATGGATGGCCAAACTGCTGACCAATTGCAAAAAGCCATTTGCGAATTTTCTACTGATGAGATCTTGACCGTGATGTTGTACATTTAGTTACTTGATTATTGAAAAGGAGCAGTATAATAAGTGACTAGCATGCTACCATTCGAATCACAGTTTAAGCTTGATTAGTCACTTGGAAATGTTAATTTCTATGTGTCACCCATAAATGCTAGAAGAAAGAAACAAACCATTCTGGATCCAGTTCCCTGGTCCATTGGAATGCATTTTTGAACCTCAATTCATTTAAAATAGCAATCTTTTTGAGAAGTTTATATAATTGATCAAGTTGTACTTTGTTGTGTCATATTTGATTGCCAGTAAAATAAGGATATCCATTGTAACATATTATTTGTTTAAAAAGTATTTTTTTAGCAGTATATTTATCAAGTTGTGTTTTGTTCTGTCATGTCTGATTAGAAGCTTACTATATTTCATTGTTTAATTGTAGCTGTGGCTGTTGTTATAGATGAGTCGTTGTCATCATCTGCTTCAGACATTTGAACTAGAATAGCCATGGATCGGCCAGGTCTTTTAGCTGGCATGTAGCTAATGGTTGGAGTCAGAACGGTGGCAGGGTGATAGCAACAAGGCATAAAGAGGAGAAGTTATTTTGCTTGATATTTTATCGCATCTTTAGTTACATGGTTAGAGTCGATACATGCAAATTAGAAGTATAGAGAGATAGATGTAGAGATGTAATTTTTTTTTTTCATTTCGTTTGTCCCTTTGTGGATTGTACAATGAGACAAATGGCTTTGACCATTTTTTTCAAGAATGCAAAAGGAGAATTAGCAATAATTTATGCTCTTGTAGTGAATTTAAGTTGTTGTAGCTTACTGTTTCCAACTCTTTTTAGCGTTTTGATACATTGGATTACTTTATCATAAAACCATTTTTTATCTGTACACATCTTTTTTTATAAACAACTTACCTTAGACATCATATCCCTCTAGGTTATCAGTCTCTCTCTTTTATTTTGGGAAGATCAAACGCCTGTATCTTCACATTAATTTAAAACACATCCCTCTAGGCGATCAGTCTGATACAGATCACAATTACATATAGTGTACCATTCCCCTATCTCCTTGTCCCAGCCTTAAAACTGCTCTAAACAACTAAATTGAACCAACAGAAAAATTAAACAGACTCTATGTTACTGTCTTAAAAAAAAAATTAAACAATCAGTATTTTCATCGATGTGCTCTGTGTTACTGGCTTCAATTCTATTGCCTTCAAGCTCCACCTCTATAGCAATTTCTTCATTTAATTCCATGAAATTTAAGAACTCTTCTTTATTCATGCTCGATAATGGCTCCTGACATCAGAAAAAAACACAATTTTGGTTCTAGGTAAGATAAATAAAATAGAAATTGAAAATCTCAGGAGCATCATATTGTTTTCTAATAATAGAAGTGCATTTAAACTGATTAGGTATAGCAATATTGAAGAGCATCAAATTGATTTTTTTTAAAAAAAAAAGAAAAGAAAAGGTAAACATCAACTTCAGAGGCACAACAGTATTCACTACTTCGTTGTCAAAATTCAACCCAATTAAGTAAAAAAAAATTAGTCAACATGCTGTCAAATTATCATTTAATAAAAAAAAGTAATTTCAATTACATAATTTTATATCGTACTTTTAAAAATCAAAAAGAAAAACGCAACCATATCATACATTGCCTATCAAGGTGACCCCAGCCTTGCCAAACTCCAAAATACTGGCACATCTTGAGCACATTGCAAAATATTCATACCATCGATTTTATCTAAAAAGTTTTTAATTTCTTTGTCCAAAATCATATACCATCGATGTTCTATCAGATCTCAATTTATAAGTAATATTAAATTGAATTGCAAATATGACCCAACTAACTTTCGACTACTGTTTTTTATTCAAAACCATTAGAGTCGAGACCAATCGACTTCAAGCCTAGACATTTTTCTTCCATGGAAGGGGTATAACATTAAGCAAAGTTTTAGGCCTAATTTTTTTCACTACTTCTGTACGATTTTTATTTTCAAAGCCACGATACTAAAAAAAAGCACGGAAATGATCACCGATGATCTCAGTAGAGTACTTGACCTGTTAAAGAGTGGAGAGCACGAGCACCGAGACACGTCTACGGTTAGAGAGGTGCGGAAGGTCGCATCACTACAACAAAGTAGTGATTTAGCAACACAGCGTAGCGTTGCCAAGAAAGCCTCAGGTGTCTTGCAAAGAATTTTTGCTAGAGAAAATTTAATCTAGCAGTATGTCCTGTAGCTAGGGTCTGTAGAAAGACTTTTTCGCGCGTGGGTAAAGATCAAAACTAACTCTTGCTAATTAGCAAGACCTTTTCATTAACTTTGCAAGAAATAATAATCTTGCTAGTTCCTTTTTTATCTGCGCAAAAATTGCAAAAAATTACTAATTATTAGTTCTGCTGCAAGACTCAATGGTCTTGCTAGTTTTCTTGCAGAATCGAATGGGAGAAATTTTTTGCCAATTTACATTTTTTATTTTTTTTCGCATTTAATTTAATAGAATAAACGTGATAATATTATAAGAATTGATATTTACTTATTTATTGATTTAAATACAAAGAATCATAAAAAGGTAAAAGAACACAACGAAATATTATAAATAAAAAATTAATCTATAATTAACTTAAATATCATCCAATACATTTATAATACAAAATTTTATACAATCAAATTATTAATTCCTGAACTCCAACTATTAGCCATTTGCGTACAGAACCCATGATGAGTTGTACCCATGATCTTTGTGATCTTTTAACGAAGACCGCTTGACAAAACTCATGCTCAAGTACCTCTTCCAAATATGTCATCATTTTCCAATGTCAACTAGCCACCCTGACATTAAACATACAATTGAGAAAGAGAGAATGAGTAACAAAATTAGTACTACGACTTAAATTTATTTGAAAATATACTCAGTCAATTTTCAATATGTAGCCTTCCATACTAAATAGTTTCACCGGTATTTTACACCAAATATTATACAAGAAATCATTAAAAGGAAAAATAAAAAGTACGGAAAAAAAAACACATGTATATTTTCTTGTATAATAAGATTTATAGAAATGTATAGAACAACATACCGATTAAGCCTGTCAAGCATCTTATGCATTATCTCTTTTCAGGTCTCAATTAGTCTTCTTTGGAGATATGGCTAAGAAAGACCCTGAAATTCATGAGAAACCAAAATGAAATTATACCCAACAAAATATTTTAATGGCATAGAAAGATCAATCAAAATGAAGTAACTCCTTAATTCTTATCCCAAAATAAAATAACTTAGTAGAGCTACTGGTGCTAGTTTTCTCTCTTGAATTTGTTTAATAGGTCCCAATTAGACTTCATATGCACATATCTTTTAAATGGTTGAAATAATTACCCAAATCTATACAAAAAGTAAAGTCTTACATCACCAAGTGGTATAAAAAGAGTTGTTTGTACAGAGGACACCAGCTTTGTTAAGCTTTATTAAAAATTGAGCTTGTATTGATTAAACACAAATATTTTTTAGTAAGAAGATTGAGGTTCAACCTGAGGTATGCCTACATAATAGTAAGCATCCCGGTGCCACCCCGTTGACTCCAGTCCTTTTCTCAAATCACCAAACAAATGTTTAAACACACCATACTATTAATCTTTGTACTTGCACACACAAAAGGTAAATCTAAAATTCTAATTTTTGTCCTATTGTACTAGTGCAAGGTTTTGTTTTTGTCAGCATATCATTGTTTTAGGTAGTTGTTCTTTTGTTTGAACAAATTAGGTAGTTAGTACCACTATATATGTTTATACTTCAATTAAGAATTTACTTGAGGTAATGTTGTCAAGGCTAATAGGAATAGCTTTTTCATTGACAAAGACACCACCGCCAAAGTCTATATTGTAGAAGTAGCAAACAAAATTCACCTCAATTAAGTCCTGAAAATTTCAATTCTGCAACTAGAACTCAATTTTACACAGCTAAACTATATGAGATTTAATCAACCCACAGCAAACATCAAACTTTATACTCGTTGTTGGTGTACAGCCAAATAATGAACAATAGTTTGCAAGTCTGAGTGGGGGAACTATCCTCAAGTCTCTCTTCCCCCATCTCTCTGTCAAATAAGTGTCAATCACCTTATAATAATACCACAAGCCAATCACAATTTTCAAGTCGACAAGATATGTTATTTTAGTGAGATTAGAGTTTGCGTACCAGTGATTAGAGATTGACGGTGCCATAGCAGGTCTGGAAAAGAAGAAACTTTGTGAGACTTGGGCGATAGACAGATAGGGTTTGAAGAGATGACGATTATGTCGGACTGGATGACGAAGGCGCGCGAGAAATCGACGGAGACGGTTTGAGGGTCACTTGATGGCGAAGCGGACGGAGACGAATGAGTTCCGACCGAGGGGTCGCGCGATCGAAAGGATGGAAACGGAACGACGGTCGAAGAAGGGGAGTTAGTACGCTGCTGGTCAATTTCAAAGACAAAGGGATGAGAGAGAATCGGAATTTACAAGAAATTTTTGGGGTAAAAGGAAGAGGAACATTTACATTACGTATATAAATATATTTGGAGGAAATCAAAACATATACAAGTTTATATTGTATTGTAACATATATCGTAAATGTGCACATCTATGTAATTTAGCAGTCATTTTGACAACAATATAAAAGAGGTTCTAATACGTTTTTGGTGCCACAATTTAATTTTTAAATTTTTATTTCAACATTTTAATCTAAATATTTGATCCGAGCATTGGTCTCAATCAATTTACTAAAAGATGTATTTTCATAAATTTTTCATATTTTTTTGAGTTCATTTGATATTGATCAAGAGGATATATTTTTTAAAAAAAATGAACAAATCTAATTAACTATAAATATGTTAATAGTAATATAATTATTTTTTGACATCTTGATCAAGTATCAAATGAACATAAAAAAAACTATAAAATTTTATGGAAATGCATCTCTTATAAAAAATGAACATGATCAATTGTTCAGATCAAACATTTAAAGTTTAAATTTCAAATAAAAATTAAAAGTTAAATTGTGGCACTAGAATCTTGCTCTAAAATTAATATAAAACTGCAAATTTGAAACTTGAGATATGTTATCGCTGAAAATATTATTTTTAAGTCATTACAAAATAATAAAAATTAATAAGTTTTATGAAAATTTTGACCAATTAAATATGTCATGTAAAATATAAAAATTTAAGATAGAAAAAAATATATTGGTGTTATGCCACTGAAAATCAATAAAAATATTGTTTTATGTCATTATAAACATTAAAAAATAGTCTTACGTTCATGATGCATATTTTGTTGACCTTTATTGAGATTAAACTCCAAATTTGGTATAGTGCAAAAATATTTTGCTATTTTTTTGTTTTTGCATTTTTATATTTTTGGTATAATCCAATGAGGATATTTTGGAAATTTAAAGTAGTAATTAAAAGCAGTATTTTTTATAGTTAAAAATAGTTTTCTCTTTTTGTTTTTCTATAATTATAAATATTTTTGTTTTTTTGGTTAAATATATTAAAAATAGGCGTACCAATCATTGTTTAATTTAAGAAATAAATATTCTCTATCTCTATTATCTCTATTACTTATAAATGCACATAGAGACGGGCTAAAAAAGTGAAAATAATTATTTACTCTATGCAATATTACCTATTGATCATGTATATCAATGGCCGGATGTTAACGATTGATATAAGTTTAACATCCCTTCACTTTTAATAGAAAGAAATTATTTTTGGATTGGTTGTGCACTCATCAAAATAGAAAGAATTTATTGCTGGATTAATTGTGTATTTTTTGGAAAGAGAGCACGACACATATAAAAAAATAATATTAAAATAATAATTATTTTTTATTTTGGAAATAAAACACATATATAAAAATTTCTCTTCTGTTATTTATCCATCCCACCCATTTGAGTTGGTACGTTTGCTATACTAAAAATAAGCGTACCAATCATTGTTTAATTTGAGAACTAAATATATTTGGAAATCTAAGATACTTACAATTTATCTTGCAATATAATCATTGCAAATGATAACCAATATTACATTTGTAAGAAATTCTTTGTATAATTAAACTTGATTTTTTTGCAACAAATTCAATAATTAAACATCAGTAAGAAATTTCGTATCAAATGAAGCTAGATGTACCCCTCTAGTATTTAATTATACTGACATACTTATAAGTAAAATTTTTAATTACTATATGTTCAAATAAATTATTGGCATAAAATTCATTTAAATGATTTTATAGTGTATTTCCAAATATTAATCTAATAATAACGACATATATTTATTGATAAATTTTATGGTGATATAAATGTAAAAATAAAATAATTGTACTACGAGTAAATGTGCTTTTTAGTAGCACTTAAAAAAAAAAGAAACCTTCTAAAAACCATATAGCAATTAAAACCAAGTAAACCAACATTAATGTTTACTTCTCCTAAAGAAAACGAGAATATGCCAAGCTCGGAAAATATAAAAACGACAATTCTAATTTTAACCGCCTATTTTTTTTTTATATATAAAATAGCAGTGCTAGAATCAAATACTTGAATAATTTTAATATGTTCTTAGTTTTTTAAGAAATATATTTGATCAAAAGATTTTAGCTCATGAAAACTATATTATTTTAAAATCTAAATAAAAAATATAATAATTTTTAAAAATCATTTGTGATGATGAGATTTCGACGTGAAGAATATAATGAGCGGTCTAAGTTTGTCACTTGATGTTCTTAGTTAGATCCGATCGCATATGTCATGTATATCTCTACTACTTATAAAAATACGTATCCAAGGATTAAAGCAATTTGGTGAAGTGTGTAAATAATTGGTTACTCTATGCATTCTTAACAATTGATCATGTAAATCAATGGTTATATGTTAGCGATGGATATAAATTTACATTCTCTTCACTTTTAATCGAAAGAATACAACTAATTAATTGTGCGCTATGTTTGGAAAGAGAGCACAACACATGGAAAACTTCTTTGAATTTTTTTATTTTAGAAATAAATCACATATGTAAAATTTTCTCATCATATATATATATATATAGAGTTTTGCTATGGTGAGTTGCAACTCACGGAGCCTTCCGTGAGTTGCGATCAAAACGGTTAGATCTAATTCTAAATGACCAATCCAAACCGTCCAATATGATCTCCATATTCAAATCTCCTTGCAGACCAAATTTTATATTTTTTCGAAAATTTTAAGTATTTTTTTGGAATTTTAGAAAATCGCTAATCTAATTATATAATATATATGTATATATATATATATATATATATATATATATATATATATATATATATATATATATATGTATGTATGTATGTATGTAAATTTTTATCTACCAACCCATTGGTTAGGTATGTTTGCTAGTTTTATTAAATTATTTTTAGAAAATAAGAATTATAATTCTAAAAGGGTTTTAATTCGTTTGTCCAAACAAAATAAAAATTTTTTAATTGACGATGTAATTTTGTACATGCGACTTTTCATGATAACTACTATTTATAATTTATTTGTTTGATTGTGGTAGTAAAACTATTGGGAATTTTTTCGGGTACATTTTTTTGTTACATTAAATTGAAATTTGCAGGATTGGTAACAAAAAGGTCCCTGTACGTAATCTCAAATTTCATTAAAACTTGTTAAGAAGACTCCAACTGAACTTCAGAAATAGTTCATAGGCATTGAAAATAAATACGAAAGTAAAAAATAAGATTAGTGGTTTCAAACCAAAACAAAGGGTCAAATTAATATACAATCTTAGATAACCACGTAAGCTCTTGATTAGCGATTAATTTACTTTTTAATTAATTATTTTTTTGTGAGAAAAAAAACAAACTCGGGTATGAGTCTATGAGATTTGGACATTCAGAGAATTAGACGGGTGAGTGGTTATTATTTTCATAGAGTGGGTAGTTATTACTTAGTGAGTGGGTGGTTATTATTTTCATAGATTGGGTAGTTATTACTTAGTAGTTATTATTTATTTTCATAGAGTGGTTATTATTTATTTTTTACAGAAGTATCTTTCTTTTATTTGGTACGGCAAATATTATTAGGTAACCACTTTTGGCGGAAAAAATAGGCGCTATATGGAAATATTTGCGCCGTTTGTCTTGCCACACCAAATTTGTCTTGCACTAGTCTTTCCTAGCAACACGAAAGTTAATCTCAATGTTCGGTCTTGTAAAAGCATATAATTAGCAAGAAAAACCAAATTTGTTGCAATCTAACTTTTGCTAAATCTACTTTTTGGTGTAGTGCATCTGGGCAATGGCGAGACAATCGAAGACAGTCGGAATAGTTCGAGGGCACAATCGCTCACTGGTTTTTGAAGCGTGAGATATCTTAGAGAGCGAGAGGTAAGCGCAAGAGAGAGGAAAAGGTACGGAGAGGAAAGAAAGAACGCAAGAGAAGGAAAGAAGAATGAAAGATGTAACTACAAGATTTAATCAGAACCGTTCATCAAGACTCAATCTAACGGCCCATGATTTGTGACAACTGGGGGCACTGAAAATCGTTGGCAGCGGAACGCTCCTCTTAAAATACTAAGAAAGTTATAACTCTCCAACTTGTGTGGGCCCACAAAAAAATTGATAGCTATGTGATATATTTCATATTGTTTGTAGAAAATGCAAAGTCATGATTAAAAATTCGAAACCATTCAGGACGCCTAGGCATAAGAAATGAAGGAAAAAAAAATTTAAAACCTAGGCATTTCCTCTTAATTAAGCATGGGCACTTTCATTTCTATGTTCTCAACGAACAGTGAAATTAACATATGGTTATTAATTTTAGAAAAACAAGAGTAGGCAAGTGCCACCTCTTGCCTCTTAATAGCTCAGTCACTGCCACCTTGTGATGCCAGGCTCTCTCCTCACGATGGGGGGAGCGCAGGAAATAAAACAACAGCGAAAATAGGTTAAGCTTCTATCTACGGTGATCACTTGGACGAAGCGAAGAGAGAGAGAGAGCCTGGCGTTTTATTTCGCATAAAATCCATCACTGATTTCATCATCTAGAAACTGAGCGGCTCATTTTTCGTTTTCAAGGACTAATATGATTAGAATGGAAAAATAAATCAATAATTTTAATTCATCCGATAACATAATAAGTTCTGATAAACAATAAAAAACTGATAATAAATGAGAAAATTTAGAGTTCGCCGTGTGGTCTCAGACCAATTTGGGCTTTGGTCCATCGCATAAAAGGCCATTGTTGTTGTTGATGGGTTAAAGATTTTTAGAATACTTTCTTATTCTCAAAAATTGAAAAAATATAATATCATCTTATTATTGTTGTTTTGACCAAAGAAATTGGACCTAGTAAGGTCACACGGTCAGATTTGGTTAAGTTCGGTCATCGCTGTTGTTTAATTGTCGTTACACTGATCTTATTCATTTTATTAACATTTTAAGAAGTGTATACCGACGGATCGGGTTCGGCCTGTCAGATGGTCTACAAAAGTTTGACCCAATTCGGTTACGTGTCTTCGTGTTTGGAAAAGAAAATTGATTGATGTTATTGCAATTTTATCATTTCTAGCCATCGCTTGAACAAAGTGAAGACATAGAACAGACAAGATGAACATATAAAAAATCAAAGTGAACATTTACAAACAAATGAGTATAATAAAAATAAGTTGAACATGCATATAAAAATCTGAACATGAATGACAAATCTTATTTGTTTGTATGTGTTCACTTTGATTATCTATATATTCAGTTTGTCTATTCATGTATTCAATTTGTTCAAACAATGGCAAGGGATGACAAAACTGCAGATGACAGTTATCATTCGTGTGGTAGTGTCTTCGGTGAAAATAAGGAGGAAAAAAAAGAAAAATCAATCACTATGTGGGTCTATACTGATTCGACTTACTAACGGCCAGGTCAACAAGTAGGGACCGTAGAGCTGTCAAACGTGGTTAACGACCACGGAACATTTCTCTGCCGTTACCGTTCCACTTAAATAACATAACAATACCGGTATGCCACTTACCGTTTCGTTTATTAAACGAAACAGATTTTTGTGTCATCAACCGTTCCACTACAAAAATTACACATAAAACGGTTTGAAATGAGATCGAAACGATATAATTTTCCATGCCACCTACTGTTCTATTTAGAAAACGATATAATTTTCTATGCCACAAACCGTTCCATTTAATTTAAACGAAACGGCATAACGGTAAATGATTTCCGTTGACAGCCCTGCTTCCATACTCGATCCGATAACCAATCCAAGTCAGGCTGACTAGTCAGAAAAGTGCCACATATAAACAAAAGCTACTGAGCCAATGATAAGCTACTTCAAAAGTAAGTTGTCCTTTGCTCTCTATGAGTCTATGACGTGGCAGTTTAGCATTCTCTTATTTCCACGGCAGTAGCGCCCCAATTTGACCCAGAAATCATCTTAAAAGGCTGCTTAGCACCAAATGAGCTCTTATTTATTTTTCTTGAATTTGAAGGTTCCACGCTGGCCATGTCAACTAGTCTACTGTTCAAGTTAACTCATAGTGCCAAAAAGCCGAAAAGGAAATTGTACGGGTTAATTAGGTAAAGGTACTAATATGCGGGCCTTGAATTCTATTATGAGAAATTTTTAATTGCAATTTTGTTATCTTTTAGTGTTTGGAGGAAATAAAATTAATTTATTGTTGCCAGAGTGGTCTTTTATTTGAATTATGCAACTTCAATGTTCTTATGATCAAGTTCAACTTAATTTACTTTACACTTCCATAGTTGAATAATGCTCTATTTTCTGGATCTCTGCCATTTTATGAAGTTTTGAAAGTAAGAACTTAGGATTTATTTTTCAATTTTACATGTCAATTCTTCAATTAATAATCCAATTTTTGGGATTTAATTTTTTTTCTTCTGAAGTATTATGTAGCTACTGAAGTACTGGCACACCGGATGGACAAAATGATATGTATGGTTAGAATTCATACAATATTATACACTAATGCACACCATCAATTTAAATGGACGGTCTTTATGTATTTGTTGCACTCAGGACCCCCATAACAGACAGATAGAATAGCTGAATAGGCATAGCAACGTACAATATTTAAATTACATACAGTATTATAGTGTTAAGTCAAAATATATATATATTATATATATAGTATTATGGTGACTACTTTTTGGTTGATTTATTCTCCGACGGATTAGGATCACCTAGCGAGTTGATGATTGAATCTTCAACGGATATCATCAAAGCAAGACTATAAGCAGCGATGTCAAACGTGCACAAACGGCACGGAATAGGTGCTTTTCGTTTTCGTTCCGTTCCAGCAAACGAAATCAGCAGCCGTTTCGTTAAATTTTTCCATTCCGTTTTCGTTCTGTTTTTTATTTTCTATTGATTTCAGTCAGTTTTCAGTAAAACGAAACAGTTATGTGTATCGCTCCCGTTCCGTTTTCGTTTCGTTCTCAAAACGAAACCAGAAAATCCTTCCGTTTAAACGTGCGAAACGGCACGGTATTGACACCCCTAACTATAAGAGACACCTGACATGGGGACCACATCAATATTAAGGTTACAAGATGCTCGTGGGACCACGCTGCTTTAGCAATCCACACGGTTATTACAGAGAATCTGGAACAGAGGATCCGAACTATAATGGTTGGTTGTTATCAAAGATAAAAAGAAGGCGTCAAAGCCACACGTGCTTAGCTTAGGAGCACCATATTTGAATTTGACCGCTGCTTACTCTCCAACTCCAACCTCCTTGTAAGTGTAACCGCCACCCTAGCTGTATATATAAAGCTAATTAGCTAAGCAACTACCTTTCATTCCAAACTAAACCAGTAAACCTTCCACCAGTACTCAGTAAGATGAGCAAGAAATAGGAAATTATCTCTTGAATGATTTAATTTAATCAATTCACTCCCTTCTACATGATTTGCAATTCGTGACTTTAGTTTCTTCATCGTTGTGCTTATTGCTGAAATTTGAATTGATTTGCATAAATTTCTTTTGCATTGCTCTGTTTCAAGTTCCACTATTCCGGATTGTGCTTTATTCAAAATCTTGCATTATGTCTGGTGGTTTTGGAAAGCAAGACGAGCAAGTGAAGGTGACTATCATAGAGACGCAATTTGTGAAGACAGATGAAGCCAATTTTAAGTATGTAGTGCACCAATTTACAGGTAAGGATACAGAGGTACCAACGGTATCTAGGCCTTCTCCGGTGAAGCCGCAAGCACAACGAGCAATGCCGATAATGGCACAGTCACAAATGGGGGTCGGCAATGGAAGCAGATCAAGTGAAGCTTCATGGAAACAGGATGGTGCCATGGTGGATAGAGAGGCTGCTTTCATGGTGGATTTGGAGCCATTTTGGGAGGACATGCATAAATTCATTAATTGACGCATGATGTGTTTAGATATTCCTTTCTTAATTTGCTTGGACGAGTCGAAAAAACAGTACCGAGATATTGTTCAAAGGAAGGAGCAGCTCTATATTGTATTTTTATTATACTGTTACATATATTATTTTTACAGTTGCTGGAGTACAGTTAGCAATGTGGAGAAAACTAGACAAAACATATATTATTTTCTCACCGCTAAAGGTGACATTTCAGGACAGAACAACATACATAGAAGAGAGTTTGTGAAGGCAGATTTTAAAATGGACTAGATTCTCCAGAAAAGTTCTCAAATAATTTTATTTTTAATTTTGTGCTAAAAATTTGACATGTTAAACCAAACACGTGGTAGCAGTAGCACTACCATGGACAGAGCTATTTTATTTATTTATTTATTTTTTAACTGTGGACACTTTTCATTTCAGTCTCCGATATCAGTTTAATGACTTCATCAAAATAAATATATTAGAATTATGACATTCAATAATGAAGTAATTAATTTCTATATTTATTGAGGTCAAAATATAAAATATTTTTAAGAATATCTTTGCAATAATATTACATATAATTTTTTTTTCTTCTTTTTAAAAGCTGTTATTGTCAACCATTTTCAAAGAGTAAAAATAAAGTATTTGAACTAGATTCTGACACGGAATTGCTTACCATCATCCTATAGGATTCTATCATCCCCATCATCCCCAGCGACACGTTTAATGCTTTCCATTTTCGGAAAGAATATATCCAGCATCCCATCCCCATAAACGGAAAGTATTAAACGCGTCGCTCTTCTCATCCAGAGTCTACGCTCTTCTTCCCCCATCCCATCTTTCCTTTTCTGTTCACATCTATGCTCTTCTCATCTCAACTCTCTTATGCTAAGTACTGTAGTTGGTTTAGTATATTCCATAGCAATAGTGTGTGCTTCAATAGTTAGTTTTATATCTTCAGTGATAATAGTTTCAACTTCAATAGTTAGCTTAGTAACTTCAACGATAATAATTTCAACTTCAACAATTAGTTTTGAAGTTAATAGACTAACTGTTGAAGGTGAAACTATTACTCTTGAAGTTAATAAGCTAACTATTGAAGTTATTGAGCTAACTATTGAAGTCACTAGGCTAACTATTGAAGTTGAAACCATTATACTTGAAGTTACTAGGCTAACTATTGAAATTACTAGGCTAACTGTTGAAATTACTAGGCTAACTATTGAAGTTACTAAGCTAACTGTTGAAGTTAAAAGTATTACTCTTGAAGTTACTAAGCTAACTATTGAAATTACTAGGCTAACTGTTGAAATTACTAGACTAACTATTGAAGTTACCTAGCTAACTATTGAAGTTGAAACTATTACTCTTGAAGTTACTAAGCTAACTATTGAAGTTACTTAGTATCTTCAACAAAAATAGTTTTAGATTCAGCAACTAGGCTGAGCAGAATGGAAATGGCGCAAGTAAATAGGGAAAGCGCGAAAAAGGGGGGAAAGCGCAGACTAAAATGGAAAGGGCGCTAGAATCGCTAGGACTAAAATGGAAAGGGCGCTAGGAATTTCTGTTATTAATGAGCGGATGATGGGGATGATGGATCTAGCGGATGATCCTTATCAGGCCTGATTCTGACATGATCAACTCTTCTTTTTAACGGGAACGAAAGTACAAATAAATTTTTTATTTCCTATTCAGTCAATCTCATTTTAAGAATTAAAATATGGAAAAATTGAAATGAAATTTGGCATTTGGATTATACGATAGAACTTCATTGGATTCTTGAATTTTTTTTCAACCACACATTGAAAATAATTAAAGGTGAAAATTAGGGAGCTGATGGGATAACGGTATTCATTTTGATATATTACCGGTAACAAGATGACTGGGTTCTCCAGTTGATAATCCTAATCTATTTCTGTCACATAAATGTTAGTATGTTCTATAAATATACATTTTAGAATCACTGGAATATATCGATATAATATATCACCCGGTTAAGACTAAAATATTTGACCAACTTGTGGTAGCCGCACACTCTGAGTTTGTTGACTTCGTAGAATTGTAGTTATTATTATTATTATTATTATTATTATTGAAATTTAAACTGCCCGTAGGCTTTTTTAAGAATTGTAGTTGACATGTAATCATTTCATCCGGCGGAATGAATGGAGCCATCCATTTGGACGTTCACCAAACTACTTTGACCACATTGAACCTTTTTTTATTAATACCAGGGTTGCCATCAAACAAATTTTATTTGTCAGGAAAAGCATTAAACTCTTCAAAATTAACAAAATTATGATCATCTCAATTTTTCTTTTGATAAGAATGAATTTAATAAATTCAAAAATATATATATATATATATATATATATATATATATAGAGAGAGAGAGAGAGAGAGAGAGAGAGTTTAGCTACGTTGAGTCGCGACTCACGGATCCTCCGGTGAGTCGCCATCAAAACTCCTAGATCTAATTCAAAATGACCGATCCAAGCCGTCCAATATGATCTCCCTATTGAAATCTCCATGTAGACCAAATTTTTCATTTTTTCGAAATTTTTAAGTATTTTTTTTCTGATTTTTAAAAACTGCTGTTTTTGAATGGTTCAGAACTAATTAGATTAACAATTTTCTAAAATTTCAAAAAAATACTTAAAAATTTCGAAAAAATGAAAAATTTGGTCTGCATGGAGATTTCAGTAGGGAGATCATATTAGACGGTTTGGATCGGTCATTTTGAACTAGATTTAAGAATTTTGATGGCGACTCACCGGAGGGTCCGTGAGTCGCGACTCACCGTAGCTAAACTCTATATATATAGTGAATGGATAAATTGCACTGATGTGTACGGATCGTTCCGGTACACATGAGTCGTTTTTCAAAATCCAAAATTCAAACAGCCGATCCGAACCGTTCAAGTTGTTCTCCATATTGAAAAACCCTCGGAGACCAAATTTTACATTTTTTTCGAATTTTTTTACTATATATTATGATATTTTCAAATTGGAGGGCCTGAAATACTCCAATTCTAGTATTTTTTGAAAATATCATAATATATAGTAAAAAAATTCGAAAAAATGTAAAATTTGGTCTCCAAGGGTTTTTCAATATGAAAAATAACTTGAACGGTTCGGATCGTCCGTTTGAATTTTGGATCTCGAAAAACGACTCATGTGCACGGGGACGATCCGTACACATCAGTGTTCTATATCCATCCTCTATATATATAGAGTTTAGCTACGGTGAGTCGCGACTCACGGATCCTCCGGTGAGTCGCCATCAAAACTCCTAGATCTAATTCAAAATGACCGATCCAAATCGTCCAATATGATCTCCCTATTGAAATCTCCATGCAGACCAAATTTTTCATTTTTTCGAAATTTTTAAGTATTTTTTTCTGATTTTTAAAAACTGCTGTTTTTGAATGGTTCAGAACTAATTAGATTAACGATTTTCTAAAATTTCAAAAAAATACTTAAAAATTTTGAAAAAATGAAAAATTTGGTCTGCATGGAGATTTCAGTAGGGAGATCATATTAGACGGTTTTGAACGGTCATTTTGAACTAGATTTAAGAATTTTGATGGCGACTCACCGGAGGGTCCGTGAGTCGCGACTCACCGTAGCTAAACTCTATATATATATATATATATAGAGAGAGAGAGAGGATTGCTAACGCGCCATCGATGGCACGTGCCATCGATTTTTTATTCACTCGTTTTTCAAGATCCAAAATTTAAACGGCCAATCCAAACCAGTCAAATTGATCATCATATTGAAATATCCTTGGAGACTAAATTTTACATTTTTTCGAATTTTTTTGCTATTTATTATAATATTTTCAAATTGGAGGGCCTGAAATAATCCGATTATAATGTTTTTGAAAATATCATAATAAATAGCAAAAATATTCGAGAAAATGTAAAATTTGGTCTCCAAGGGTATCTCAATATGGTAATCAACTTGAACGGTTTAGATTGAACGTTTGAAGTTTGGATCTTGGAAAACGACTCGATGGCACGGGACCCTCCGTGCCATCGATGGCGCGTTAGCATTCCCCTCTCTCTATATATATATATATATTTTCCTGCATGCATGATTGATTTCTTACAACTTGTTAAATTTTCATTTAACAAAGGCATCAAAATAAAGCAAAAATGTGGGAATGATATAATGATAGATTACTACTATACAAAATTGTGTGTTACCAATATTTAATTGTTTCACAAAACCATTAGACTGCTAAAATATGTACATGTTCATCTCGAATAATTTTATAAAAATGGAGACGATTTGGTGCACAATAAACCATAAGTACGTAGCCTGAACGGCTGAACTCATTTGTATTTGCCAATACTGTACCACTCATAACTCATTTATGTATAAGCAATGTTTTGAAAACCGGACCGGACCGGCCGGTCGAACCGGTTCAACCGCGAACCGGAAGTCAGTCCGGTCCAAACTGACCCAGCAAACCCCCTGTTAGTGAACCACAACGAACCGGCCGGTTCGGTCCGGTTTTATTCAAAACCGCTGAACCGGAACCGCCGGTTCCTACTCCATGGTTTATTTTATGTGGTTCAAATTCTGTCAAAAGTGTTTCCCACGTGAGGTTGCACATGGTGGTGGGACCCTTAGCACATAAATGTAGGCTGCACTTGTACTTCTTTTTGTTTGGGATTTAATATTATAAGAAATGCCTAAGAAAAGGCATGAACTTCATTATTTTTCTATTTGAATTTCTGTTGCACGTATACTTCTACTCGAACCGTCCCAACTTGACTTGGTTAATAAGAAAAAAAAAACTAAAGAAAATACCTGTTATATATACAACGTTAATTTATTTTGATTTAATTGTAATATTTATTGTTCTTGCAAATTTTAAATTTTTAATACATTATATTTATGTGATATCTTTTTTAATCTACCGGTTCGAGTAACCGGTCCGACCGGTCCGACCAGTCGAACCATCGACCCAGTAGCTCCGCCGGTTCGATGGCCGGTCCGGTTTTCAAAACATTGTGTATAAGCCTTCGAGGTCATATCATGCGTTGTCCTAAGCTCGAGTGACTGAATTCTGGAACCCACAGACCGTCACACTACGCTACCACGTGCGCCTTAATTAGACTTAGGAGGTCATGTTGACTTATTCTTCCATCCTTTCATTTGCCAACGACCCAGCGTCACAATTTAATTTACTTCAGACTACGTCTCTACACAGAGCTGATCACTTCAGCACTTGTTACCTCAGATGTCAAGGAAAGCCAGCAGCCGCTTCATTTTATCATATTTCCAATTCCATATTAGAATACAATTAATTAGCTCTCCTCTTGGTCCTGCATTCTGATTTTTTTTATTCGTGGTTTGGAAACCTGCTTTTGATTTTCTGCCTCTCTATATATTTTTGTTATTTTTTAAAGGAGCAGAACCTTGTTTTATTTTCATTGAATCTGCTTCACAGAATTTTCTTGAATTGGTTTACCTTCTCAGTCCTAGTTAACTGAAATCAAAATAAGATAATTATAATTTCCTTTATTCAGCTTTCCTTCATTTGGGCATCTCTGTTTACCTTCTGAATCCTCAACAATGCTAATTCGCTTCCAATTTGGAAGTTCCAAAGGCAACACAAGCAAGAGAAGGTGACACCCATAGAAACACAGTTTGTAGTTTCTACAGACGAACGAAACTAATTTAATGTCCGTTTTGCGACACTAGTAAGGAGTATAAGGACTCGATGGAAACAGAGACACTCTGTTTTTTTTTTTTTTTTTTTTTTTTTTTATCAGTCAGAAATACTCTGTTTTTTCAGAAATTACTTTCCGATGCACTTTACTTTCGTTCAGAGTGGGCTATTCAAGATATTTACATTTCCTATCCAAAATTTTGCAACAGTATTCCTTAAGTTCACATAATCTTCAAACTAAAAATGTGGTCTGTGCGGCTGACCTTCTCCTCCTCTTATCCCATTACCAAAGAACCCAGAGTCATCTTAGTAGAAAATTAATAGGGCACAAAAAAAAAAAAAAAAATCAAGCTCTTTCATATTTAATTTAATTTTTATGTTCTTTGACCTTGACAATAAGCTTTCCGTTAATTTGACTGCAGTTGCACGAAATCAGAATCCAAAAGGTAAGATAAGTAACCAAATTAATAAAAATATTTAATCAATCTAAATTCTAATGAAAATGATTATTATTTCGACAGTATATGCTAATTAAGTTACTGTTGTGTTTGCTGCTAATCATCAGTAATAACGTAATGGTAACACCACCAATATCAAGCTTGATCAAATATGGAATTAAACTTCACTAATCTCGAGGTTCCATCAACCCTCAAATGTGCAACCTTTTCCAGTTTAGCAAAACAAAATGCATTGTTTAGTTAAGCAAACTATTAGTATGATTTCCTTTAATCTTTTGTATTTATGTTTCTTTTATAGTATTTATACATTCAGTTTTATCTTTTAAGGGTCGGTTCAGTCTAAAATATAAAAATTATATAACTGTCAAAATATAAAATAACTTATCAGTGCCAATTCACGTACCTTTTGTGCGTCTGTTTGGCCATGAAGTTCTTCAAATTTGGAAACCTAAAATATAAATTTGTAGCTTATTTTCCAATCTTTTCATACAACAATGATATCACATCAATCAGAGTCCACATGGTAAAGATATGTCCAATATAATGATTCTATATTAATATATTTGATGTTGTTAAACTTACAATATATTATTTTGATTTATTTTGTTGCATCAAGTACTTTGGTGCAATAATGAGTTAATGTGGCGACGAACAATTATGTTCTTACAAATAGTACATTGATCATTGTTATAATTTCAAAAGATCAAATTAGTAATAGTGATTTCTTTTTTGAAAACATTCCAGCAAATTATTGTTCAATGAATTGGACCACTAATAAGGAGCTGTCGTAGGAGATTTCGATATTTGCCTTGAGACCTCTATTTTTAAATAAAGCGAAATAACTATTTTTCCAACCAATTTCCACAACCCTTCCTTTATTCTCTCAACTGGGAGGAATAATTCATGAAAAACTTTCACAATCAAATTAAGACATTCCACCTAAACTTTATTTCCATTCTTCATGAACTTCTTCCACGAGATTCACCTAGGCTGTTGGTGGCGGATCCGAACAGTCAGAAAGCATGGATACAAAATTCAAAATGTACGCATACGATTTTTTTTTTCTTTAAGATTTTTAGATGTATTAATATTAATTATTAACACATTAATTATTGAATCTTAAAAGAAAAAATCAAGATAAATACTACTGATACTGATTTCCCTGCAATTGTGCAGTAATAAATCCAACCGTCCCTGCCATGCAAGTTGCAACTATGGGACGCAATCTAGACCACCCATTTTATTATTATTAGCTACACGAATCTCAAAAAAACCTTAAAAAAAGATTACAAAAGTTTATTCAAATTTAAAAATGGATGGTCAAGATTGTATCTCGGCCACCGAAAATTATGGGAGCAGATATGGACTCGATGAGCGTGACCGTCTGATTAGAACATAAACTTCCTCTGTTTCCTAATAGTACTGAGGTAAACTTCAAACACCACTCCACCAACCCAGCCGGGTGCTACACGTATTATCAAAAGCTCAAGGTGCGTGCTACACTTATTTATTTTAGCTTAATAAATGTTTTCTTTTATATAAAGTGTTTAATCCTTCCGAATTGTGAACATCAACTCCACCGTGTGCATGTAATCTATCACTATCTAATTAAAAGTTGACGAGCTACCCTATATATTGTCTTAATTTAATTTCCAGTAGCCATTAGTCAGAGTATGTATTGTCTAAATTTATATTTTATATCCTTCCAAATTTTAAGTTAAAATAAACAAACTGATATACAGCCATACGTTCAGTTTTTAAAATATAAACAGTTAACTGCAACCAAACACAATTTTTCTGGTAGCTTGAACTGAACACCAGACTAAAAACCAAATTAAAACTATTATATATAGATTATTCTTGATCTTCACAGAACTTGATGATTTGAACCTGCATTGCTTGATAATTTTAGAGGAGCAATATATAACGGAACTAATCTATGTATTTTCTAGACATGAAGAAATTAAAAATTAGAATAGCTAGCTGTCTGATGTGCGACCAATAGATTAATTGAAAACGCAATTAAGAAGTATGCTTGCAACGAAATTTGCATCTATTTACCAAAAGAAAATGTTGCTGCTCTGCTCTTTGATCAGTCAGAATTGTCTGCAATCAGCTGTGAACAACTTTTTTAAAAGCTTGTTGTGGTTACGGCGTATTGTTACAACATTGTATATATATATATTTTTTATTTTTGAAGAAAATTAGGGGAGGATTGTATATTGTATAATTATTTCGTTCTTTTGCAAGATAAATTACACTGTTAGATTAGAGGACAATTATGAATGACCATATGTTTTACTAACTTTCTGTAGTCACCCTTTCTTTGGGTTTATAATGCAGGTAAGTTAAAAATTGTTAAATCTCTTTTATTTGTGCTTAGTTCTGCATTTAATTTCTAGAGGTGACAGAAAACAAAACTTTACTTGAAGAAATTTTACTTCAGCAATTCACCATATTTCATGTGGTACGTGGATGTTTTTGGCATATCCTCAACAATTTCCTTACATGCTTTTGACATTTCTCTGTTGAATGCTGATATTTCAAACTCTGTGCATTATATATTGAAACAAAGATATCCACTATACACTACTTTTCTTGAAGAAACCAAATGCCATTTTCTACCACCAAGCATCCCATCATAATTCATAAGTTTCTACACTCCAGTACGGCTAAGAAAGAAATGGAGAGAAATGAGAAGTTACCTAGCTAGCAATGACCAAGAACCGCCTCCTGTAAAGGTGAAACAGATTATAACACAAAGTATCTCTACCGACAAGGCCAACTTCAAATCGGTCGTGCAGAGCTTGACAGGGAAGGATGCCAAGGTACCCTTATTTGAATCTAGCCAAGCATCAACAGTCTCTGGGGCAAGTACATCAGCGGAGGTCAGAAATGCTGTTGATGGTGGTGAAAGAAGTGCCAAGGAGGACAATAATGATGAACTGTCAAGTCATGAAACGGTGGATGAGTTCATGAAACGGTGGCTCTCAAACTAAAATTTAAATAATTTTTCTTCGATCAAGTCATGGAATTTTTGTTTTCTTTACTTCTGTTTGTATCTTTTTTATTTCTACTTAGGTTAGTTAAATTAGTGTAGATTCTGAGGTGGGGTCAGTTCGTTCTTTGTAGGGGGTTTATACGTTTTACCAGTGTTTAGTGCAGACATGTTTGTAATATGTTCGATAAGTTTCTTCTTGAATTGATGAATGTAACAAAAAGAGTGATCATATATACATCTGAAATTCTGAATGTCTTTACACTGACACTGATACAGAGGTCGTAAATTCAATATCAATCCAAATCAAATCCAAGTTTAATGAAAGCTTCAAGTCATCACAGATAGGCAAGTAATTAAGATTTCTGTGGTAGTGTGCGCGCCTGTGCTTGTTTATGTTTTGTTACGCAAACTTTAGTACGAAAAAGTTTAATATATTATGAACTCAACAATAGACGATTATAACAAAATGCAGAATTTCACTTTTTTGTGCATGCGACCGTCACCCTTATTAACAGTTGCCTCTTAATTATCTCATAATGGTTTCTTTTCGTGCATACGACCATCACTGTTTGGTTCACAGGAGATGAAAGAGGAGGGGTGAAAAATATAAGTGAAAAGTGAAAAGGTGGGATGGAAGGCCAAACAATTTACCCACGTCTGTTTTTTGTGATTATTGTTTTCCGTTTTTCTTTTCTTTGGATGATTCAAGTTAACAACGGTTAAATAAAATTAATACAATTGATTATATTCTCGACTCCTTCAGCTTGCTTAAATTTAAATCCACGGTGAACATTTAAAAAATTAATACAATTCATATTTTTTTCAAAATTGAAGTCCAGCCAATCTAGGTTCTGTGGTATTTCAAACAATGCACAAATAAACAGAGAATAATTATCACCATGTTGACAGAGGTAATACAAATTCATGGAATCCATAAATGAAGCTTCTACTAGTTACTATTGACCACTCTGTGCTATGTTTGGGAGGGTATGCGAACTGCTTGTTCGCGAACAACATTAGTTCGCGCGAACCAAACGAACTCTCTAAAGTTACGAACAGGGAACAAGCCTCTAGTTTCCAATTCCATCTTTTTGGACGAACTGGCAACAGCGAACAAGGACAGGGTTGTCCCTTGTCCTTATCCCTTGTCCTTTGTTCCTGGATTTAGAGGAAATGGAGTTATGGAGTTATGGAGCACAATGTTAATCACATGCAAGTGAAATGGAAATTTTACTAGATATATTGAAGTATTTCCTAAATATTTACGTAAATTGCCTAGTAAGTTTTTTTTTTCCCAACAAAGACTCAGGGCTCGTTTGGATGGGTTGGGAATAGTGGGAAGAGTGGGAAGAGTGGAGGAATTGGCTATTCCGGAAATTGGAAATGTTGTTTGGATGGTGAGTTTAGGAATAGCGTTGGGAAGTGTGAAAAAGTAGAGAGAAAAATGTTGTTGGGAAAAGTGTTATTGAAAATTGTGTTAGGAATGAAATTGGCTATTCCAAAACCGTTTGGATGAAAAATTTAGGAATGGAATTGCCAATTCCTAGGAATTGGCTATTCCACCCCAATCCAAACGAGCCCTCAAGTACAATGTTGGTTACGTACAATTAAGTCTTTTTTAAGAACAATACATACAATTAAGCCGACTAAATTAATTAGAAATTAGTGATTTTAATGCATTTGTAATTCGCTAGCATATATTAGGAATATAATTTAAATGTCAATCCTGAATATTAAAAGAGAGTTAAGGGAGACAGAAGAAACAATGGTCGTTATCCAGGACCAACAATTTAAAGAGAAATAAGCACAAATATATGTCCCTTTTATGAACCGTTGACCATTTCAAGTGGAAAAAGGGTAGACCAACATGGAAGAAGAAAAAGAAAATTATAATGGTCAGCTCCATGCGCACGTGGGAAATTTTGAATTATAAGTTCTTAATAAATAGTAAAGAAAAAAAATATCTGAATCAGTACATTTTGTCCTGTTCAATGTATTAGAACTCGGAATCTCCGCAAAATGTCACCATGCTACCATTCACATAGGACAGTTCTAGAAAATTGAGATGACCAATTCGAAAGCACCGGAGAATAAACGATGGTAAAAGGAGTCAAGACTGACGAATTCCAGTTCTTGTCGAATATAAATCTAGGAAAAAAAAACTTAGACATGTTACTCTAGCATCATCTTGCACTGGCTAATGGGAACTTAGCACACTTCCGGTTATCCCTAATTGCTGTGCTAATTATGAAACCGCTTTCTGGACTTTTAAAAAAAAAAATAAGAAAAGAAAACAGAAATGAACCCGCTTTGGAGTTAGGACAATTCCAATATTATAGAAATATATAAATTTCGGCGAGCATGATCTGCGCGAGCGAGACACTTTTACTGTGGTTAGCACAGTTTTTTCATCCCATCCGTCCGTTTTGCTTGGTTCATCCCAGCCGTTCGATGGCTTAGCCTGGCTTGCGAGAAAAACGAAGGAAGCTGATCCTTTTTTCTCTCTTTTTCTTCGGCATCCTCCCCGTACGCCTCCCCATTTCTCTGTTACTGTTCCACTACCTGCTCTGTCGCGTTCTTTGGTGTGCTGTCGATCATCGGATGCTTACTACAGTCAATGCAACGTGCTTGCCCATGCGTGCTCTGGGTGTTTGGTTTGGCTACCCCTCGCGTTTTTGCTCCTCACGCGTGATTTTACTTTTCTCTGTCATGTGGTGTTGTGGTCCTGGTTTATTTCGAAAATGGGTGGTGTCTTTTGGGGGAAAAAGGGGGCGCAGATCCAGCCTTCTCCACTGTCTCCCGTTGCCTTTTTTTATTCAAGCTATCCCTTTTCTACGCGAAACAAAAAAGAAAAAGAGGGAGAAAGCGGCAAAGAGGGAGAGATGACGGGTTGAACAACTGCTAAGCGTCGCCATCAGCCGATCTATTGCCTGCACAGTGGAGGCAGAGGTAAGATTTTGTAGTCTCTGTAAGTTTCTTTTCCAATCTTGCGTGGTGATTTTCTATTTATTTTTTTCCTCCCCTTTTTCTTCTATCTTCAGGTCACTGGCGATTAGGAGGTGGTTGAGATAGCCTCCAGATTAGTTGCTTAAGCAGCATGCTTCGGCTCTACCTCCGAGCCTTTTGTGCTCTCATTGCCTGCTTCCCTTTCCTTGCTGCCATATGTTCTCTTTCTCATTTAGGTTTGGTTTTGACCTTTTTTCCCTTTTTTCTTTTACTGATTTTCCTTCCTTTCTACCTTCTTTTTTTTTCTTCTTCATTTCTCTTTTTGTCTTCAATTTCAGCTTTATTTTTTTCTTTGTTCCGTCTCTTCTGCAGGTCGGGGGGAGTGAAAGGGGGCTCGATCGCTATCAGTAAATTCTTGCTTTTGGTCTGTGCAGATATTGCTTCTTTGAGGTAACTCACTGCCCTACCTGGATGATTCTTGCATTATCACTTTATTATTACTCTGGTAATTAAGGCCATTCTTCCAAGATGGAAAAACAAACAAATTTTGTTTTAAAATTGGGCATATTGCTTCTGAACCGTTGATAATGTTTGTTGTAATAACTGTGTCTCTGCTGTTTTTTATTTTTTTTTTTTGACTTTGAAAGAGGGTTCTCCTCATTTACATTTGTTTTTGGGTATAGGCTGATAGGCTGATAGTGGATTATATGGGCAGTATAGTGGTATCAGGTTGATACCAGGTATCAAATTGTTATTTGTGTTGGGCCCCTTCTTGGGAATTCTATTTTTGTAAATATTTAAGACTTTCTTTTAATAGAAAGTGGCGGGATATAACTTGCTTATTTCCAAGAAAAAAAATATAGATAAGGTTGGTTATTCATTATATTATGTTGGAGTTGATTTTGGGTTAAATAAACTTAGCAACCCATAGTGTAAAGCATCATACTTATATGAAATATTGCCATATTGAACCTTGCAAAAAAGCAAAGTTTGTTTACTGATTTATCAGTGCCACACAATAATCAATGGTTCTTTTAAGGTTTAGGGTTTCAAATTTTCAATAACAACAGTTAGATATTTACTGGTACTATAATCCAAGGATCTTACTATAAATATGCTGATGTTGTTTAAATTGTTGTTTTTATTCCTTCTGTTATAATTCACCTCATCTTTGCATAGTCATTTGGAAAAAAAACCATCCCAAAAAAGATGGTTTGCATTCTTTGTAAATACAATAGATAATGGTTGTAATTGCTTCCTGATATGAATCATTTTTTCATTGTATCAGAAATGACCTGATTCACAAATTGGATTTGAGGTTCTGACAGTACTTGAAGATCCATCTCAGCATGCCGACTCCATTCGGGTACTGAATCTATACCAAAAAATAAAGTAATTTTTTTCCTCCATCCAGTACCATGGATTCATACCATGGATTCAGTGCCGTTGTCAAATTTATTTATTACAGGTGATATGACCTCCTGTTTCTTTCTATGATATGACTTTGGTTCAGCTGTACCAGTCGGCCTCATTATTTTTATTTTTCTTGACATAACTTTAATGAGGCTCATTTTATATTGTAAACTTAAAGAGATGAGCAGTAACTTCAGTTTGAATGTTAATGAGTATCACAGTGCATTCATAACGTAAGGTCCAAAGTATGTCGATATTGTCTGAGATTGTTATTGTAAAATTTTGATATCAATTTTTATGCTTTAATTCCACAGAAATGAGAAGCTTCAACTGCTGAAACCAATATTTGATGAAATGCCCAGTTCGGAGGATAGAAAAATTGAGCTCACTTCAAGGATATCTGAGGTACTGTTTTCTCTTTTCCAAAAATATTTTTATGTGAGGTGAAAACTCTCCCACACAAAAGAATAAGCTAAGTGTTTGTTTTAGAAAAGCTTTTCTTAATTTAAAATTTAGAAAAAAAGAATGGTACTTCGGTGCAAATATATGAAAATTTTTGGGCTGGGTGATTGAGCAGTAGGTTCCTTTCCTTTTTTTTGTTAATAAGATGCTGAGAAATTTTAAATCCTCACCATATGCCCGAAGGCTAACTAAGGTGCTAAGTAGCATTTAAGGATTGAATTATCCCAATTATACCTCATTTCACTTTGAACTACAGAAATTAGTTTGGAATTTCTTTGAAGTTTCGCTCAGTTTAGAAAATTGAGAAAAAAAATATATGAAACAAAAGAGGTTAAAAGCTGGTTAGATGATATTCAAGTATTTGCGCCTGTACAGTAATGGCTGGCCCATGGCCATGCGTGTTGTGGCCTTGGCAAAATGGTTCTCAAGTTTACCATTTGCTTTCATCGAATAGAAGTTTTGAAAATTAAAATTGCATTTTCAGGACCAAAAGGAAAATGGTTAGTATAGTAACTAATCTCAAAAGGAAAATGGTTCATGTCTAAGCACTATTTCTTTAGTTGACTTCAATTCTTTATAGTATTTGACAAATTTTCAGGCATTTTAAGTTTTTTGTGCGTGCTCAATGGGAGGAGGTGTCTGCATGTGGCCAAAGAAGATGATGCAACAGATAATTCATGCCAGAGGATGGGATCTAAGGTAAATTTTGTGTCAGTTCAATTAAACGTTAGAAGGTGTCGATTTTTTAATTTTTGGTTATTTTGACACGGACTGCATCACATGTAATGTCTTTGGAAATTATCATTGGTGACGCTTGCCTTCATCAAATGTTAGCACTGAAATATCTATTTCACTTATGTTGATGGAACAATAATTTGTTTGGGATTTTACTTCTATGATTGAAGTTTTTAGTAAAGAGAACAAGAGTTATGCATATTGGTCATATCAGCTTCTGTCTCTGAAGGATGACGCTAAGAGTTTGTCTAAAAATCTGTTCTCACCGAGTGGTTGTCGTCTCAACTAACAGCTTCTATTCGACAGCTTGATCTGTACATTACAAGTGTCAAATAATGGGTTTGATTCATCACAGTATGGCAAAGAGAGATGGGCAATTTTTTAGCAAGATGAAAAAGTTATCAAATTGTTATTTAGAAACAATTTATTATTAATACACCTGTGTCCGTTACTGAGCATGTAAAATCATGCTATTTTAATGAACTTTTGTCATTATAACTAAACGACTTAATGCAGATTGTTTATCCAAATAAGTAACAAATTAACAAGAGAAGCCATCAACTTCTTAACGTAAAACTGTGATATTAGAATTAAATAAAATAAATTAAATATTGATGAATCGCGCAACGCGCGAGATTCACACTAGTATATATATATATATATATATATATATATATATATATATATATATATAAACTAATTAAGAAGTTATCTGGTCCTTGGATTGTTAGTTCATAAAAACAGCCTGAGTAATCTGTAATCACACGACCGCATATATTCAATGTTTTGAAAACCGAACCAGTTCGATCGCGAACCGAAGCCCAGTCCGGTCCAATCGGATCCCTAAAACCATCTGCTAGCGAAGCAAAAAATCCGTCCGGTCAGGTCTGATTTTAGTTTTGTAATAAATTTGGTCTCTCTACTTTTTTTAATCTTGTGGCTCAAAATTTCAAATTTTCTTCGAAACTTCTTTCTTTGAACTACGTGAGAACATGGTGGAACCCTCATCAATGTTCCTTACTATTACTAGCAAAAGTTGCTCCAATAGATGGACAAATAAAAAAAATAAAATAATTGATATTATTTTTGTTTTATATAGAAATAGAACGGTATATATTAGACAATAAAAATATATGATTCAACCTTACAGTGAAACATTTAGATATCTTTTCGAAATTCTACCATACCAACACTCAATTTGTTTTCGTTTTAGATAGAAATTTAAAATATATTACCTGATCATCTCCTAATTGATATCCCACCACAGATCTAATCGATTGAACAACACAAAATAGTATATACACGCTAGATTTAGAGGTTTTACATTCTTAAATCTGTGCTTTTATATGATGTACTACTCTTTATTTCGATAGCAATTTTAAAGAAAATCCGTCCTACATTTGTTTTTTTTTTTACTAATATAAAGATGCCTAATGTACATAGTTAGGCACGTATCCTCTGTTTTGTTTTTAAGCACAAAGTATCCATTAATTAATAAAAAAATAGGAGATTTAATTTATGCAAAGATGGAAGTCAAGGCTACTCAATTTTTTTTGTTTTCTTTGCACTTGAGAATTACATATTTGATTTTAAATGTCAGTCTAGTATATCTACTATTATATTTTGGCTAATTTTTTATCAATGTGAATATTTAGATGAGTTCGAAGAAATCAATCTATTGAGATTTGTAGCTTGTGTTAGAGGGGTAGGCAATTTTTTTCAAGCATAAATAAATTTGATATGAAATTCATCGAACTCGTAGATTCTATAGTACTAGGCTTTAATTCGTCCGCCATTAATTAATTGGATCCACTCGTAGCTAGATTCTATTAGATATTTAGATCCAAAACACGAGACAGCGCGCAGATTGTTTGGTGCATCTTCAACCATTACTAGCACTATAAATACAGAAGCTTCTGTTTAATTTACATCAAATCATTCTTACTAATACTAATTAGAAGCATCTACTAATTGTAAAAAGGTTAACTCATTAATTTAAAGTATAATATGGCTTCCTTTCCGTTCTTTAACCTCGCACTGCTGCTGCTTGTTTCTTTAACTTCACCAGTGGCCCAGCTAGTTCAGAAGCAACCCCAACCTGGATGCCAAAGGCATTGTGGCGATGTCAAGGTAGACCATATATATATATATATGTCACATCCCGCAACAAGATGTAACAGATTCCCGCCACGAAAGTACAAATAAATGTACTTCCGTAAGGCTTAGTCGTGCAAAAGCAGTTCATTTTTTTATAAAAAAAATATTCGATTAACTAATCACAGATAATATAAGCAAATATTATCCATCACAAATGCAGGTAAAGAAAGCATACACAATCAAATGAAACATGTCACAACACACACACACACACATACACACACACATATATATATATATATCACATGCGCATCAAGTACAAGTCTCAAAATAAAAGAGTATCATACATCACGCTCATAACTATGGCTCAGGACTGGAGACTATAACTATATACAACATATATACCAGTTCTCGACTCATCTGTCTATAGGGAACTAGTATAATGCAAATCAAAATCGACTCCAGTCTAAGTATCTATCATAATATAAAAAAAAGGCACAAGCTCACTCATCTAAGATCTCATCCCCATCCTCATCTATGAGAATGGGACTCGCAACAGGCTCCGGTGTGGGTGGTGGGGTCAGTGGTGGAGATGGAGGGGCAGGTGGTGGTGGAGGGACATACCCGATATAAAAGTAAACACCAGTGGGGGCTAAGGAAACATGGTATGATATCACAGTAGGCATGTGTGGTATATAGGTACGCAAGTGGATATGGGACCCGTCAAAAGTCATCAGAGGTGGACCTCTCAAAGGCCGGTGTGTCGTCTGGAACCCCTAACTGCCGAGGAAACATGCAAAACAAACACGGATATGAGAATATGATTCTCAGTGCGGGTTTAGTTCCAGACGTGGATTCCTGGTTGAAATCTTAGTCTAGAAGTAATCCCCACAATAATAATAATCAATAATAAATCAATGATAAATAATAATGATAGAAATCAATGAATCAAAAACAATGAAATGCCAATCTCTATCCGACTGCATACCGAACAGCGGAGAAGAAAAGGCCCTATCAACACCATGGTAGACTGAAAAGCAATGCATTATAACAATCAAGATAGATGTTTGCCTCCAAATTTTGCCATCTGAAGGAATGACAAAGTATCCGAAGAGACCTGCAGATGAAGGAAATATTACAGTGAGGAATAAAGCTCATAACCATGACCTATTCTTTAAACAGCAGAAAGCTCACAGACAAGACGATAAAACCCACAAATACACAAAATAGTTAATTAATTGATTAAATTAAATTATGTGAAATATGCCAATGCTCACATAATTAATTAATTAATTAATTAATTAAATATAAGGGACCTAAGAAAAGTTTGTGAATACCATACATTTTTCTAAGGGACTCAAACCAAAACCCGCCAAATTACTAAGCAATTGATTAATTAATTAGATTATGTGAAAAGTACCAAAAACTCGCATAATTAATTAGTTAATTAATTATACAAAAGAAAAGAAATAGAAATTGTATGATGGCCAAATATTATACATTTTCTAAAAAATTTCATACCAAATCACACACCAAAGGCCTCATTAAACAATTTATTAATTAATTGGTCAGGATTATGTGAAATATGGCAATACCCACATAATTGATGGACTAATTAATTAATTAATCAATTATAACAAAAATTGCATAATGGTCATACCTTATGCATTTTTCTGAGAATCCATACCAGATACCATAATTAAATCCTTATGCCATGACAATATTAACCAAATTGCTAAAAATTAAGCAATATAAAAATTCCGACATATGAACAGAGTCCGGTATGATGGCACGTATGGACGACTCTACACCGAAACAACCAAGCAAGTGCATTTGGGCTTAATACTGAATTAATTTTGCATTGGGCTAGCTAAGTGGGATTGAAACTAAACCAATATCTAGCACCCAAAGGCAGCCCATTCGGTTTTATCAAAATGGGCCTGTACAACAATTCATTCGGGCCCATCACCAGCCCAACTGAACTCAGCCCAACCAAAATCAAATGCGGAAACACTAACCCAACAGTACCCAAATTGACTCGATCGAGTCAGCTTTAAGCCTGCCACGTGTCGGCTTTCCATTGGTTCTCCCTGGTGGTCCCTCCCTCTTTCTGTTAATGGAAAAAAGAAGGAAAAGGTGGGAGGTACAGTACTTACCTGCAGGAGGGTCGCGACGACCCCGCTAGGGATTCGCCTCTCCCCGTCGATTCACACCACCACTGCTCGAACTGATTGAGCCGCTGCAAAGAGAATGTCGTCACGATCTCAACAAGATCAAACACGGCCACCTCTCAAATCTGCAATTCGGCAAATTTGAAGGAATTAGCAGCTAGGTCACGAATTGGGAAAATTCACCAAACCAAATTGACAGAAGAAAAAGATAACTGAATGACCTGGGAAGCTCCTTTGAGGCTTGAGAAAGAGTATTTCAATGCTAATTTTGGTCAATTTGGTGAAAAGAATGTTTATCGCCGCTCGCCATTGACGGTGAAGCTGAGCTCAGTAAAACTAGCTGCATGAGACGCCTCCAATGAAATGAGGGAGATGAGAGCATTCAGCAGAGCTTACAGCAGTTTGAAAGTGGTTTAAAACGGATTGTAGAGATACGAATTGGCAAAAGCCAAAGTTCTCCTCTGACTGGAGGGATCCAGTAAAGAGGTAATGAAGGAATGAGGCAACTAGAGAACATAATTCCCTCGTGGTCTCAGCCTACTATCTGAAAAGGTAACCTACGACTGAAGAGACGCCTGGTACATGTACTATGCAGCACGAGAAAAAGAACTTTGGCGCTGCCTCCTAGCCGTTGGATGCATAGAAAAAAGAGGAAAGCTCAGCTGGCCTTTTGCAGTAGCCAGAAGAGGGAATTAGATAAAATTGAGAGATGTACAATGCATCCGATGGTCACATCTGCACCCTCCATCCCTGTGTTAAGATGACAGCATAGTTGATGGATGGTAAGATGAGACTGTCACATGCTTCTCCTTCGAACACAGCTACACACCAGAAGATACTTGAAGAGAAATTCTCCCATGCGTGACACCCCTTCTGTCAGGGGTAAATCAGGCATTAAAGGGAAAAGACAAGAAACTTTGAAGTGTAATTGGAGAATTATAAGACACAAGTACCCACTTTACCCTCAAATTGTCCTCACCTCCCCTCAACAGAACACTGATTGTCTGTGAACAATATCACTGAGACACCTCAGTTGATAAAAGGAGATTCCACATGAAAGAAAGTACCATCACCTAGCCACACATAGGGCCACACTGTATTAAGCAGCTTCCTTGGCACCAAAGTGATGCAGAAGAGAGAATTACATCAAGAACAGTGCATAAGTGGCCTAATTAGCCCACATAAACTCACTGTTGTTCAGTGAGGCTAAGACATGGCCATGGGGTCCCTTTGGTGCAGTTGTATGCATAAACAACAGAATGAAAAGGATACACCAGGTGGCACCACAACAAGAGTAAATGAGGTAACACAATTGACCAAGGGACATTCTATGACCAAAATTATCAGGGCTCCTCAATATCATAGGAGTGAGTGATGATAACAGTTAAATGTAACCTCATCATATGCCACAATAAATCATATACTTCCTTGGCGCCAGGAATGACACACATCATCACCAGCCATGTGACATTAGAGGGGTAGAAAAGGAAAATAAGAATGAAATTCCTCATTTACACCTTTTATACTCCTAAGCTGATCCTGACAATAGAGAGAATGATTGATAAAGGACATAAATGCCCCAAACAAACTCTATTGAGCATACAATTCCTGACTGGTGGACCCTATGTACCCAGTCTCATGTACATGCTGCTACACACAAAACTACACAGAAGTTGCCACAGGAATGATGATTTTGAACCAATGGAGAGGATTGAAAGTATTGCTACATACCTGTGACGCCTATATGGCTAGGTGTTCAGAGAAGATGTTCATACATTGCATCATCTCCTCCATCTATATCCTGCAAGGAGCCAGATGATGCCACCTGTACATACAAGCAGCTGGCATTGAAGTAACCTTTTCTCCAAGCCTATCTGATGAGAGGAGAGTTAAGATATGCCCCACATGTCATACATTCAATCTTCTGAGGACCCATGTGTCAGTAAAGAAGACAAGGAGTGAGTTAAAAATAAAAAGGCAAGTAAGGCGGCAAGTACCTTGGTGCATCATCTCCCTCCATCAATCATCAGAAGCACAAGAGAAGGACACGTGGCAGAGAAGCTCCACAAGAAACCCTAGCCCAGTTGCCTATAAAAGAAGGAGAAGAGGCGCCAGAAGGCCCCCCCCCCCCCCCCAGTTCTTTGTGCTTTTTTTAAGTAATTTTCTGTTTAAAAAAAAGGGAAAGGCATCTTTGTAGAAGGTAAAAAGAAATACATCATGTATCATGAACTTTCTGAGAATAAAATTTCAATACAGAACATGATTTTCATTTCTTTCTTTTTCTTTTCTTTACTTTTATCTGTGCATCACAACCAGACTTAGTCATATGGAGACCAAGTTTTATTTTCTTTTCTTTTATGGGGCGTTTGGCAACTTTCTTCTCTTACTATTTCTTTCTTTCCTTTTATTTTCGGAATTAGCATGATATGGCATAGCATACAAGGTGATCTACACTCCATGCTCAGGTTTCATAGTCTGAGAGCTTGTGTCTGAGCATGGATGTGTGGATAGACTTACCAATAAAAAGTCCTTTGTTCATCATCTGTGCCTTTAAGTTAGCATGTTTTAACATAATATAAAGAATTGTTCACACTCCATGCTCATGTTTCATAGTATGAGAGCTTGTGTCTGAGCATGGATGTGTGGATAGACTTACCAATAAAAAGTCCTTTGTTCATCATCTGTGCCTTTAAGTTAGCATGTTTTAACATAATATAAAGAATTGTTCACACTCCATGCTCAGGTTTCATAGTCTGAGAGCTTGTGTCTGAGCATGGATGTGTGGATAAACTTACCAATAAAAGTCCTTTGCTCATCATCTGAATAGTTATATAATTAATTTTTTTTTTCTTGTGCTTTTGTCAATACCCAGATTTCATAGCCTGAGAGCTTGTATCTGGATATTGATGAGGTTCAAGCAAATAAACACACAAAAAAAAATGAATAACAATGAACACTACAGCACCCGCACCCATGTTCAATGTGTAACCAGTCCTATTGACTCTACTGACACTCAAATTTCACAGCCTAAGAGCTTGTATTTGAGTGTCAATTGAGTTTAAAATGACAATTTCTAAAAAAAAAAAAGTGAAGTCATCATAGTATGTACAGTTGGTCTTAACAGATAAAAAAAAATATATAGAGGTCTATGATTAGGCATTTTACCCATTGCCAGTACTCAGGTTTCATCGTCTGAGAACCTGTATCTGAGTACTGGCTAAACAAAATAAGGGGAGAAAAGAGTATTATTATACCTGTATCTATACCCAGTAAAGAAATTGGTACTTGGTTCTTGCTAGTGCTTGAGCTCCATAGTGCAAGGTTTTGTATTTGAGCACTGACTAAGCCAATGTAATTAGGGACTGAAATGATTAATAAAACCAAGTTGGGTCCATGGTGCATAAAGTTTCCTTTTTTTAGGAAGGGAGGGGTTAAACTGCATCATAGAGTTAAAGTAAGCCCAAATAAAGGGCAAGGAAATCATAAGACTAATTAAGTTTACAGGAGTTGTGTAAGATTGATAAAATATACACATGAAAAGCATTTGAAAAATCAGAATGAATAGAGGAATAAACATGTATTATACAGGTTCCATGTTAAAATCTAGTCATTTTATCTAATCTACATTATGACAGAAATAATAGCAAGTTCTTAATTTACAACAAAAAATATGTATATAATAATCACAAAAGCAGCAATAGCAGTAATGAATATAACATATGTGTAAATCATAGGTTCTGTTAACACTATGGTCAATTTTGCCCTCCCACAAAACAACATAATCTTTTATGATAATATGCCTACCAGTTTCCTGAACAAAGTCATAACAAATTATAAGTACATGCATTAACTCAGTATTAGCAATAAGAATGGTGATTTACATTAGAACCCCTCACAAATATAAACCTAGTATAATCATTCTTGTCCATAGTTAATGAACTGCTAGTATCATAAAAAAAAAGAAGAGGGAAGTTGGATAACAATAATAGTGAAGGAACAAAGCACCTGTGATGGTAAAAAATGATAAACATAGGAGTCATTTTGCATAAGTCCAGTCTGTTAACATGAGTGTTCATCCATCATTTAAAATAAGCATGTGTTTAATAGAGTCCTGTACATAGCCCAAAGAAATTAGGAAATAAAATCAAATCTAAGGGCCCATGAAATTTAAGCCCAAGGTTAACTTCTTAATGAGACACGTTATTGGATAGATTAATAAAAAAAATAATAATAATAAATGATATAACTGATTTCCAACAAAGACACAGCTCGGTTAAAAAGCATTGAATGTTATTATAAAGTATACTGACAAAGGGGATACACGCAACATAGTGAAATGTTCTAAGTATTTCTAATAAATGCACATGATTTCCTATGATTGGATCAAGTTGGACATAATTCCACCAAAATACACTAGGCTTAATGGTACATGTTTCGTTTATATTAAAAGTTAAATCAATAAAGGAAATAAGAACAAAAAAAACTGAAACTTGGCAAGATATGCACGACAACAAAGGTGTAAGAAGAAATTTGCTTTAATATATACTTCTCAAGTCCAGATTACAAGCAATAATGATATAAATATAAAAGCATAGAAAAAAAAAAACAGAATACATATGTTGCTTCAACTGTTGGACTGTTCTCCACTACATAAGTGCTATCAGACCAGGACTAAACGAGGCCAAACATCGCTGAAGATCTCCTCTGCTGCCAAATTGACGAGGCAAATACCCTCCTAGCACCCTCGGGATGACCATGCAGCCGTCCATCAGAGAAGGGTCATGGCCAATCATCGCTGACACAACCCGCTCAGTCCATTGTCAGACCAAATTGAGGAACTGTAGTCAAACCCCCAAATCGAAGAGCCTAACTTCAATTGATGACATGAGCAACCTCAAGGGACTCTCACGACGCCATAGGAGCTACCTCTGGCAAGGATTGCCATCAGAAACCAGTGATTCATCGTTGACATACTCAATCCAAGATGAAGAGGAAGCGCTTCAAATTGAGCGACGCGACACAAATTGAAGATGTCGTGAGAAAGAGGGAGAGAAGAAGATCATGCAGGACCTGACTTGATGGAAAATGATGGCCGGAGAAACAAGGTCAATGGAGCTTCTCTCCGCTGTCGCCGAGTCAACAAACCGAGGGAGGGAGACAAAAAAAAGAAGGAGATGAGCCCGGTGCACAGACGCGGGCGTGAACCAAGTGGTTCAGCAGGATCCAGCTTCAGCGACCTCACCTGATCTTCTGTGGCTTCGTCTGTGTGGCGAGTCATTGACGACAAAACATGAAACAGCAAACTCCGTAGCCAATTAAGAATTTTCCTCTCTTTTCTAAAACACAGAAACTCCAAAAATACATTAAAAATAGCAAGGAAGTCCAGAAAATTCCCAGAAAATACCAAAATGTCCAGAAAAATATAAGGAACATTTTTCTATAACACTTCAAGTCCAAATTCCCGACCAAAAGAAAATTAAAATTAAAGTCATGAGAAATGGTTAAAATTAATAGTGCAAAACACCCAAAAAACTGAATTATGTCAAAATTTAATAAAAGATGCATAAAAGTGTAAGGGTATGAACCCCTTTGACAGCAGGTACCTCGAGATGACTTAGATAGCAAGTACATTTAAACGGTAATTACCATCACGGACAAACTTTGTGTAAAATTCTCGGGAATCTGGAAATAAAACTCGCACTAAATCAAAATACCCAAACCAAATTCAAAACCCGAACCTAAACCAAAAATCCAAAAGCACACGACTAAATCCAAAACCAAAAAACCCAACAAATCCTAATTAAATCCAGAAAACCCAAACTCAAATACAAAATTCAAATCCAAAATCCAAAATCCAAGTTCAAATTGAACTCAAAATCCAAACCCAAATTAAATCCAAAACCCAGTAAAATCCAAACTCAAATTAAATCTAAAACCCAGAAAATTCAGACCCAAAATCAAACCCAACTCCAGAAAATCCAAATCTAAATCAAACCCAAATCCGGAAGCCTAAACTCGAAGTAAAATTCTAAAGAAACCCAAACCCAAATTAAATCCAAATCTAGAAAATCCAAACCTAAATCAAACCCAAAATCCGGAAACCTAAATTCAAAGTAAAATTCCAAAGAAAGTCCAAACCCAAGTTAAATCCAAAATCTGAAAAATCCAAATCAAATCCAACTCCAGAAAATCCAAAACGCAAATCCCAAACTCAAATCCAGGAAATCCAAGCTCAAATTCAAAAAAAAAAATCCAGGAAATCAAAGCTCAAACCCAAATTGAACCCAAACTCAGGATCCAGACCCAAATCCAAAAGCAATACAAATCCAGAAACAAAATTCCATACAAATTTCCAGAGCCCAAGGACTAAACTTTAAATACGTCTGAAAATCAGAATTTGGTAAATTCTAGAACATATGAAGACCTAAGTTTAAAATGTCCAAAGTGACCAGGATTTCTAAACACGCATTAATACCAGAGTTTAAAACGTTTTATAACCTAACTCTTGCACGTCACAAGACCAGAAATTCGACATGTCAATAGTTGATCCGGATCGACATACGTTCAAGGGCCGAAACCTCTACATGCTCAAATGCCTGAGTTTCCAGAGACGTCTGATAACCTCGGTTCTAACACGTCAGCAAACAGACCAAAGTTTTAAACATGTTGATAAATTGAAGTTTTAAACAATTAAAACTTTAATATAATCTGAATACCGAAACTTTACACGTCTATGTCCGTTCGTTTTGAACTTACAATGCGTATAGTTTAGAGAGAACAAAACAAAAATTATCAAATATATAAAAATAGGGTTAAACGACAACCACCAGGGACCAAATCCCAGAAATCTCGGAATTTCAAATATGAACTAAATTCCTTTGCATCATGTCTTGCGTTATGTTATGTTAACTCTCATGGTCATAATATCTACTCCGTTCATGTCACCATTCATATGCTAAGTGTCTTTTAGTAAAATGCTGGAATGCTAACAGTTATGCCTGATCCATTGACTATCCCGATCTAGAGGTTCTCTTGACTTGGTTCAGAGGTAATTAACAGTAGGGACTTGGTTCTACTGGAAAAAAAGGACCTGCAGTAAACAATCAAACTCTCGAAAGGTTCGAAACCACGTCAGTACCCCATTCCTTTTCAGGTGGGTACCGATGTCCGAGTTTTGAAACGATCGAGGGGTATCTCGTCCGCAATATCTTTTCCCCCGCGGGAGTATCCGGTCATTCCCCCTTCCGAGGATCAGGGTCCAAAAAGGTGCGAGACAATAGAATCATGTAACAGTCAAGAAAATAAATCATATCATGTAAATAATCATCAAATCTCACTCAGGTTCCTTTCCCAACCGGCTGGGCACATGAGGAGACCTTTCCCTTACCTGACATATCAGGTGGCATGAGGGAATTCCATATTCTAATAACTCTACTGAACTGGCCGAAGCCAGTGGCCGACCGACTCCGGAGAGTGATATTGACTTTCATGTCGTGTTTCCAGGATTATCAGGCAAGATTATCTTGATTCCACAAGGATTCGGATTATTCTTACAAAAGATATTGCAAAGCTTGCCCAGTTTCATAGCAACTTGAACAAAGGAGATTAATTCAACATGAAATCTTGAGTTGTAATATCTGTTCCTAATTCTAAATGATCAAGAGGTAATGCATCCAAAGGAATTAGCAACATGCTATGCATTAAGTAATGTTACCAGGACTAATATTCTACAAAAATCTCACGTATTCACACCTGTATTCAAGTCTGGTCCGAGTCCTGCTTCAGTTGTCTCCCCTGTAAGGAGATTAAGAACTATTAAGACTCATTCCAAACTATTATTTACTCATTCTAATTGTAATTCCTTAGTTGACTAAGGTCCGGCTTATCTAACCAGACTAACTAATAATAATTTCCTAGTAATAGCTTGTGTTTTCAGTAGTTCTGATATTTTATAAATGTTAGTTTATTTTATATAAATTTATCCAATTTTATTTAATTAGATATATATTTATAGATATATATATACTAGTACTTTATTTTGTTTATTCATTTATATAAGTACAAATATTACTTATATCCATCTTATTTAATTAATTATTGTTATTTATATTTATTTTATTTTATATACACACATATATTATTTATGTTTATATAATTTTAATTGAAATTTTTTTTATTTTATTTATTTATTTATTTATTTATTTTTATTATTTTATTATTATTATATTTTCTTTTCTTTTATTTTATTTTATTTATTATTTATTATTATTATTATATATTTATTTATTTTGACTTATGTTAATTTAATTCTAATTATAAAATCTATTTTAGTTTATTTCAAATACATATTAAATTTTTCGAAAATATTTAAACTTTAAATAAAATAAAATAGTTTAGTAAGGAATTTATAAAATTCTTAAAACTAAAGATAACAATTTCAAAAATAAAAAATTATTTTGTTTGTTTAATTTGGGATCAGTTTAGTCGGTGATTTTTGTCATGTATCTGTTCTTGACTCACTCGAACTATTTCATCATCTCCCGAAAACCGTCAAATTAGAGAAATACCCGACATTTCATGTGGCCTTTTCTCTAATTATTTAATTAATCTTAATCCTTCGTTAATTAACTTGATTATAAATTAAGTTTTAATTTAATTCCATTTATTAATCTGTTATGGGCTTAAGCCCATTTTTTTTCTTCTTCCGGGCCAAATTAATTCGCACTGGGCCAAAGGGGAAAATTTTTTTTTCTTTCGGTCAAGCCCAATCCAAATCCAGCAGACTCTTCTCCACGCGGCTAAGCCAGGTCAACCTGGCTAGTTGACCTGAGCCAGTCGCAACGGGTCCGATAGGGTCCAATAAAGGAGTTTGGATCCAAACCCGTTATCACCTCCGCCATTTTATCCAAGGGCCCTCAGATCAAAATAATTCACACCTGAGCCCTTTTTCCTTACAAAAAGGCCCTTTTAATTTATTGTTAGGTCCTTTTTCTTCACAACTAGGTCCTCAAACATGAATTTCTTCACAGATCAGCCCCCTGTCACCAGTGACAGTATCGCCCACGGTACCAGAAAAGTACCAGTGGTACAACCACCATACCTGAGGCTGGTACCACCCTTCAAACACACATAATGAACATCAAACAAGTCTCCTCTGTGCTCAGTTGAGCTCAAAGCTCATCACAGACCCAGATTTTTGGTTTATCGACATAAACCGAGTTCAACACCTCCACAAATCAATTACTACTAATTTTAATCATCAACAACTACATTCAATCAGCTATCTGACCTAATTAAGCTCATCAAATTCAACATTCCACAGTTTCAAACACAGTTCATCATCAACCCGAGCTCAAAACCCTAATTACACAGTTCAACAGATTTAGCTCGGTTTCAAACAAGAAAACTCAAAGAATCATCACCACAGAGTTCATACCTTGGATCTCTATGCGTATCCTCCTCCCTTCTCTCTCAAATTCCACTCGTTTCTTTTTAAGGAAATTTTCAAAAACCGGCCAAAATTACCTCCAATGGAATAGGGGCTTTTATAGCTGAGGCAGCAGCGGAGAGAGAAGAGGGAGGAGTCAGCAATCGAGATTCCCAAGCACAAATCTCACACTCCACCTCACACTCACGGCCAATGGACATTCTCCACGCGGAGAAAGCCTAATGGCTCTTCAACCCGAAAATGACGGTGGCCTTGAGCAATTGGCTTGCCACACTCGAGCCCCACGGCGATTTACCTCATTTTTCGCCGGAGAAAAGAGAGACAAAAACGCACGATCGACGAAAAATCGGAAGAGAAAGGAGAGAAAGAGATGAAGCCACGGCGACGAAAATCGATTTCGTCGATTTTACCCTGTTTTACCTTTTCGGATCTCCTGTGGCAACAACTTTGTAGCCAAGAATGCTGCTACTCATATAGTTTAATAATTCTAATTGTTTTTATTAAGATTTAATTAATTTAAAGCCAAATAATAATCATTTCATAATCTTTGATATTATAAAATTATGTACATAAATTTTAGGTACTACATAAAGTCAAGATTTTCGATTTCGAGTCGATTTTACTGTTACTTTTGATTTAATTATTCATATTATTATACCAAATTTCTAATTACTAAAATCCATATTAATTCCTAATAATTTATCTAATTTATTTAGATTAATTTATCTAATTAATTTAAATTGGTCTGGTATTTTTGCTATGTTACAAGATATATATATAGTCTTTTAGCATACAGGAGGTCTGTGTACTCAAGTCTTTTAGCCGTCGGATTTGAAATTCAACGATTCAGATTTAAGCGCTGGAGATGAATTAGATCCCGTTTTCTCTGTGTACTTCCGTTAACTCTCTCCTCCGTTAGCCTATTCGATCGAAAAAAAAAGAATGAAGATATCACTCTCTTCGTCTCTCTCACGCAGAGAGAAAGAAATAACTTAGCACTCTCTCTTTGTCGAAGCCATTGCTCCCATTCGCCTGAGCTTCCTTCGCCTCACTGGTCTATTAGATCGGAAAGAAAACAAAAGACGAAGTCTCTCTTTCACGCGAAGTCAGAGAAAACCCTAGCTTGTCGAAGAGATTCAAAAAATCTGCCTCTATCGGCTTCAAATCTGTAGTAAGAAACATCTCGATTTTTCACTTTTTAAGTTCTTTTTACTGAATTCAATTTTTCACTGCTGCAATTTCTTCTCTTCCCTTTTGAATTTGATGTACTACTTGGACCGTAAATTTTTGGTTAATTTGAGTCGTTTGAATATCTAGGTTGATCAAAAAACTTTGAATTTTGTTAATTTCTTAGAAATTTTGGGTACGCTGATTACTGATACATTATTTCTCTACCCAATTTTGGTTTACGTAAGGTAATTATAACATTGAACTTGTTTTGTTATTTACCAGTACGGTAGCTACTGCTGGTCACTGGTCAAAATTATTTTATATTTAACTTTTCCTGCATAAACGCAGATGATGACCACATCTACTAATGTTGTTCTTTTGATTGTGTAGAGGAGGCAAGGCAACAGAGAAACAAGAGAGAGAATTAGGCAAAAATAGACTTTGGGCTTCTGTTGGTTCCTATAAATAAAGGCAACAGATGACATTTTCTTTCTTTCTCTTCTACATGCCTAATGTTCAAATTAAAATTTTCATTGTTTTTTTTTTAAAAATAGTTCACTGTTTTATTGTTTTGAATACAGGTACATATCTTTTATGTTTCTAGTGTAGCCTGTGATCAAAGAAAACCTATGTTCAGAGCTTGAAAACCATGATGATAGGAGGCAAGAGCATTCCTAGAAAGGCTGGAGTTCATGAAGGGGCACACTAAAGGGCTTTTAAGTTTGTATGCTGGTGCTTTGGTTGTTATAATTGATAGATTTTATTTCTTAATCTTGTATCTCTTGAATTTTAATTATTAGGATTAGTAGAGTGATTATGTCTGCTCAGAGATTGAAATAAATTTGCTCTCTTTTGTAAATTAATGATTGTATCTATGCTATGCATTAGGTAGAATATTAGATGTTTATGAAATGACATAAACTTGCTCTCTTCAACAAGAGTACAATTGATGTTGTTAGAGCAATATTGTTTAACAAATAGACTGTACCATATTGAGTAAGCAACGTTTTAGATTACCATACTGTACCATCCTTTTCTCTCTCCTAATTTTCGAAATAATTGTTACAACTGAATTCCTTTCATCGACTCAACATAACCAATATTAATAGTCTCTTTCATTGATGCAACTTACTTTACCAGGTACCATGCATCAGGTACCATCTGCAATTTTCTTTCATTGACTCAATATAAGCAATATTAATAAGTTACAACTAAATTCCTTTAAAAAAAAAATGCAAAATGCAATTAACACAGATATAGCAATGGAATCTTACAAACTAGCACAGTTGTATATTTACTCATGCGCCTAAACAATTGCATATTGGTTCCTATAAATAAAGCCTGAAATGCACAGATATGACAAATGCATTCTATGACAAGATATTTAATATACATGGATCAAAATAGAATATAGCCAGCACATGATTTTAACAAACACCTTTCCAAGTCTATAACAAAATAGAACCTTTCTGTAACCATTTTATACCAAAATTTAATCATTCTATACCATTCTATAACAAAAAAAAAACGAAAAATGCTTTTCCTAGCCATTTCTAGCGAGTTCATAAGAGAAAGCAAAAGAAAAAAAAAATTTGTGCCATCCAAATCATCTTCTTGCGAATGACCACATTTCTTGCAAGGAAAGTTTAATTGAGTGTCCTTTCCATGTGCTTTGCCTACTCCTGCATATAGCATGAGAAATCATTATGATTAAAATTAATCAATGGACATCCCTTGATCAGATTTAAATTGTTAAGGCTATTTTACCATCATGGGAAATAATTAAATAAAGTACCTATTATAGTAGGGTTTAACAGCATATTTTACCAGTTTATATCAAGTTCAAACCGATTAGAGAACTAGGATGAAAAATATAATATGATTAAATTAATAAAAAGACAAAATGGGACTGAACCTGAATAACCTGGATTTGAGTTAATAGACAATCAAGTACTTTTTAGAAAATGGGAGTGAACCTGAATAACCTGGATTTGCAACAGTGAAAAGAAGCAATTCAATCCATAGTTCTAAATCTAACATATTAAGCTATTTTTAAGACTTATATTATGTTTCTTTTTATCCTGTACTGTCTGCATCAAAACAATGAAACTAATAACCCATTAAGTTGAGTTTAGCCACAAGATTGAGAAAAAGGATTCTGATTGGTCCCTATCCAACCAATAAACTAGGGTTGTCAAATTGGGGCTCAATATAATTTCAGACTGTAAAAATCCATGGAGAAGGAAGACATGGAATTGTATTAAAATACCATGGTATTGTTACGGTCTGAAAATCCATGGAATTGTTCACAAAAACTGTAAAAATCCTACATAAACTAGGTTTTCAAATCGCATGGGAAAGGAAGGCACAGAAACATTGTTTACCTTTTTTGGCGTGGTCTTCAAATCGCATGGAGAAGTGGCACTTGATCGGAAAGAAGGGGAGAAGCGGTGGATGGCTTAATCGCGTGAGAGAGACGCTTGATCGGAAAGACGAGGTCCGCCACCCCATGATCGAGAGAGTAAGAGAGAGAGGGAAGGGTGCGCCACCAGCACTTCTCGAGCTCACCGCTACGCAGCTCCATTAATCCAGGTTTTCGCTAGGTTTTTCTTTCGGAGAAGAGGAGGAGAAGGAAAGGGAGAGAGACGTGTGACTGTGTCAGAGTGAGATATCCGAAATAAATAAAATTGGTGCGTTAACGGAGAGGAAACGGAGACGTAGCGTAAAATTTTAAAGACAGCAGCTCCATCAACGACAAAATCTGAACCATTAGATTTCAGATCGGACGGCTGAAAAACTTGAGCACACAAGCCCTCTGTATGCTGGAGTCTAATTTAGCCTATCTATATATATATATATATAGAATTTTGTTATGGTGAGTCGCAATCCAGACCGTCAGATTTTCTTCAAAAATCGTGCAGATCGTTGAGCGCTGATCGATTTTAATTTTTCCGTTCCGTCTCTCTTTCTCTAAGTTTCCGTCTCTTTCTCTTTATTTCCTCTCTCTCCCTCTTTGAAATCGAAAGAATTGGAAACAGATTGAGGCTCTGAGCGCCTCCTCAAATCCTAGAAAAAAAAAATCTGAGAGTGGATCGGAGAGCAACGGCGATCGGAGAGCATCAACACCTCCTGTCTCCTCTCGACCGTCGCCTCCTCTGAGAAGTTCCGTCTCTCTCGCTCCTCCTCAAACCTGAGCAGGTTCTCTCTCCCTCTCCCTCTCTCTCCATCTCTCTCCCTCTCTCCCTCTCTCTCTGATTTTCAACGGTGTGAAAATTTTCTTTACTAATTCGAACCATTTGAGGGATCCTGCTGCTTCGTCTCTACATTTCAGTTTGACTTTGATAATTCAAACCATTTTTTTGAAAAGATAAATTGTGCGATATTTTTAGCTTTGTAGGATTCTAGAAAGGAAGCAGTCAGTAACTATTTTGTTGTGTGGTACAAGTGGGTGTGGCAAGTCTACGCTCTCTGCTTTGCTGGTTAGATTATTCTCTTGTTGACATTTTCTATTGACCTTAGAACCTTGTTTAAACGACAAATCATTTAAATTAACAATTGACACAGTTAAGAAAATTGCTATTGGTAAACCTGCAGATTATTATTGTTCAATTAATCATTTTAAATTTTACTGTTTAATTGACTGTCACTATTAATTAACTTTCAGTTTTGAGAAAATATATAGATCAAAATTTTGCGTTCCTGTGAAGAATGCAATGCAAATAAGATAGCGGGTCACAATGCAAGAACATGCCCATTGGTAATTTCTTTACTAATTTTTATTTAATTAGGCCATTTGTAATTTATGTATTAAGCGGACCACATGTTCTAATTTCTGTTTGTTTATATGGTTTAATCAGGCACTAAGAGACAAATTAGGAGATGAGTGAAGAATAAGATAGCAGCAGCAAGGCCAAATCGGATACAAGCAACAGTGCCGAAGTTACATTTGTGTCTTAGCAGTTTCAAGTGAAACAGATAACATGTTTGAGGAGCATTGGAGACATGTTTGATGTTAATTTATGTTTCATGTTAAATTTGAACGTTAATTTTAGGAACTCAGCCTTCTATGTTTGTTAGACTTCTATTTCTGTTTGTTAGATTAATTACCATGCTTTGTTTATTGGATATATGTACCATGTGTTTCTAGCTCAGACTTCTATTCCATGTACCACTGATGCTTTGTTTTTAATGTACCATGCTTCTATTTCTGTATGCGTTTTTTGTACATGTGTTTCTGGAAAAATTGGGTTTATAATCTTTGTAAACCCCATGCTTTGTTTTTATGTACGATATATGTGAACAATATATGTAAAACCACTCTTTGTAAACCCATGGTACGATATATGCACCATGCGTTTATGATCTTTATTATGGCACAAACCAATTGCACCATGCATAAACCAAGAGATATTTGAAGTGCCATGCCTATTTCAAATACTTTTGTCTTTGTATTGATATTGGTTATGTGCCTTACAAGTTGCTGACGCATGTTTAAAGCTACAAGTTTCATGGTACAAAATAAAAGTTTATATATCATGGTACCAAGTTCCATGGTAACTTGTATATATCATGGTACATCAAGGTACCTTGTTAATGAAAACGCACTATATAAAAACATACAAAAAGCACTATATAGAAATAAAAGTCTATACATCATGGTACTACTATATATCCCTGACATTGAAAACAAACACAAAAACGCACTGTCTAAAAACATAAGCTGGATATCTAAATGAGTATCTCTTAAAACATAAGCTCATGGTACAGAAATGAGTATCTCTTAAAATATAAGCTCATGGTACAGACATAAAAATGCATGAACATAATTTATTAATCTGATAAGCCTTAGTACATCTACAGAGTCTAGTACACAAACAGAATGAGCTGAACTAGAAACATACAGAAATAGAATGGTACATAAACACAATTACATCACAATAATTAAAAACACATGGTACATAAGCTGAACTAGAAACACATGTTCAAATTATCAAATTAACATACAGAAATAGAAGCCCAAATATACTGAAATTACATGAAATTACAGAAATAGAAGTCTGAGCTTCTCCAAAGCTGTACCAAGCATGCCATCCGTCTCCTCAAACATATCCTTCACTTATCTCCAAGGGCCTAATTAAACACATATTAAACAGAAATTAGTACGGACCCATCTATTCCAAGCAATGCTCTTCTCCATCAGGAAATTAGTATAGAAATTAAATCTACACTGTTGGAGTCTACACTTGCAGAATATCAGCTTTAAATCAGAAAATTTCTCCATTGATAGAGTCTACGCTTGCAAAATAGCAGCTAAAATTTACAATTCTTTGTAACTTTATTGCAAGACGGAGCTAAATTTCAATAATTCCATATGAAATAACAGCTCTCATAGATAAAATTTGTAGGTTAGTGCACTCAAATGTGAATCGAATTCGAAAATCAAGTATAGAAAAAACCATTCTGAAATAAAGAGATGCGATAAACAAGTACCAGGAAAGCTTCAAAAATCGTCTGAATAAGAGTAACAGCTTGATTCTCCCTAGCGGTTTCTTCAGCTGTGAGGAGGAAAGAGGAGGCAACACAGAGGAGGAGAGAAGAGCTGAGGCTCTGAGGCGCTTCTAGGGTTTTGGGAAGCGAGAGAGAGCAAACGCGGAACAGGTTTTGGAAGGCAAGAGAGAGCTAAGGTAGAACAGGTTTTTGGGAGGCGCTGAGGCGTTCTAGGTTTCGCTGTCTCCGATCCCTTTTCTAGGTTTTGCTTAGTCTCTATTCTCTATCTGGAATCGATTTGAAAGAGAGAGACGCAAAATAAAGAGAAATAGAAGATAACGGAGAGAAAAGAGACGGAACGGAAGAGTTAATTTCGATCCAGCGCAAAATCCATCGCACAGATCTGCACGATTTTTGAAGCGGATCGGACGGTCTGAATTGTGACTAACCAAAAGCTCTGTGAGTCACGACTCACCATAGCAAAACTCTCTCTATATATATATATATAGAGAGAGAGAGAGAGAGAGAGAGAGTTTTGCTATGGTGAGTTGTAACTCACATAGCCTTCCGTGAGTTGCGACCAAAACTGTTAGATTTGATTCAAAATAACCGATCCAAATCGTCCAATATGATCTCCATATTGAAATCTCCTTGCAGACCAAATTTTATATTTTTTCGAAATTTTTAAGTATTTTTTTGGAATTTTTGAAAATCGCTAATCTAATTAATTATGTACCGTTCAAAAACATCAATTTTTAAAAATCCAAAAAAATACTTAAAAATTTCGAAAAAAAATATAAAATTAGGTCTGTAAGGAGATTTCAATATGGAGATCATATTGGACGGTTTGGATCGGTCATTTTGAATCAAATCTAACAGTTTTGATCGCAACTCACGAAAGCTTCGTGAGTTGCACCATAGCAAAACTCTATATATATAGGGTCTACCTTGACATCGCCACAATGCCTTTAAGGGAGAATTTATTATCTTATAGTATGTCTCACGCACCTTATGAATTTATTAAGTTTCTTCTCTGATTAATGACAAATGTAGCATACATTTACTACAGTTTAAGGGAGAATTTTATATGGACGCAAGATCGATTAAGGGAGAATTTTACTACAAATGTAGCGTACATTTATTATTATTATTATTATTATTATTATAACAATAACAACAATAACAATAAGAATAACAATTAATAGCAACAACAATAATAATATTTATAATTATAATAATAACAATAATAATAATTATAGTAATAAAGGAATAATAGTAGTAATAGTAGTAACAATAATAATAATAATTATCAGCTCTGATGGGGGAAGTCGGCGAGGAGAGAAAAAGAAACAATTAATTTGATGAGTCCCATCTTAAATATAACTTAACAAATGCTACTTTAACTTCACTTAAATTATACTAATTTAACAACTTATCCATTTCAACTTTTGACTCTTTGACTGAAGAATAAGAACTTTTTTTAACAGAAGTTTTATCATGGTGTAGAAACTCTGAATCATTTCCAGGTAGGACAGACAAGACATCAAAAGTTTGGAATTTTGTCTTCAGATAGGTTCTTTGTTTAGGCCAACTGGTCAGAACAATAATAATTTACTTTTTTGTGCACGACTTGAAGTCTTTTACCCAGTGCACTAGTCAATTTACAGCCTGGCTATCAATTGTCAATTGTAAGGAAGATTTGGTGGGAATGTGGGATAGAACATAACATACGTGGTAGACAATATTATTACATTATTATAACGTTATTATAACATTATATTATTATAATAGTTATTATAATATTTTTATTATTATTATTTTTTATTTTATTATTCAGATTATTAATAAAAAATAAATGAATAAACTACAAATAGATAAAAATGATAAATGATTATTTTAATTCAATTCTTTCATTCCTTATTCCTAACTCACCATTCAAATAACATTTCTTCTTTCCGGAAGAACACTTTTCCCACTCTTCGTGGAATAACACTTCCTAATTTTTTCGCCCGGAATGCTTCTTCCTTCCTTATTCCTAACTCATCCAAACACACCCTTTCAGCGTCCAGGACGTGTATTCCTATGTTTTAATTCAAGTTCACAATAGCAAAAATATTAATAACAACAATTTGTTAGACCTTTAAACTAAAAAGAATTGGAAGCTGAAAGCGTTTTTAGTAAACTGTACTTGTTATTTCAATAAGCAATCAACTTCCAAGTATTAACTTAGCATTTTGCAAATAAAATTGTTCTGAAAAATCCATGAATCAGTGGTTATTATTCTTGCTCTATTTTGCTTTGGATTTTTTTGAAGAAACTTAAACTTAAGAAAATTTTTATTTCATACTTGAATTTATGATTTTTCTAGTATTTCAATCCTTCAAGTAGAAAATATTTATTTTTCTCTATTTAAAGCATTTTTCTTTTGATGAAATTCAACGAGATGATTTTTTATTTTTTAACCGAGCCTATTTGTTAGGAAAATAAAGTTACAAGAAAAAAAAAAGTTTGATTGAGCGCCTCCAAAATTTAAATTGTTGTCAATGATCATTTTGTTATTTCCCCTAGCCAGGCGTCTTGTTAGTTGTCATCTGAGAATTCGTCGTGCCACGTCAGAAATGTTGCACTTTTTCTCAGTTCTTGAGTTCATAATTTCTTGCAACTTTTGTAACTTCGCATTTCTCTGCCAATGGCAAACACCGCCAGGCTGTATTCCTCTAAGAATCTAAGATCCTCAATGGGCGAGGGCCCAAGACCCGAAGTATCCAAATCGCTTTTACGAGTATGGTCAACAAAACAAAGAAAGGCTTCTTTCTCTTGGACCTGTAAATGATTGGTCCTATCGTAAGGCCCAATTAACTTGCTATTTCGAAAGATTTATAGTGAGCCCACCAATGTGTGAGCATTTATGATAAATATCAATTTTATTTAGGCTACGGTCATTAACTAAAGACTATGAAAAATTTTCAAATTATTTGGCAAATGAAACAAAAAATAATAATAAATGATTTTTTTTTTTTGAAATAAAAACAACCCAAGCAGGGTTACCAGCTTTTTATTAAGCAAGTCAGTTCAATACAAAAGTATATCTAAGAAGAGAGTGTCTCATTTAAGATGATTCACTACTCTTATCTAAAGTTTAGTAAGCTAGAACCACATCTGTCAATTGACTAAACAAAGGGTTCCTTCTAACCAAGGAAGCCCACCACAATTCACAACAAAGCAAAAGATAACTAGCAGTATAACAACAAGATAGAACTAGCAGTAAGACAACACAGACATCAAACAACCACACACAATCAGCTATGCGCAAAGGAGGTGGTATCTGTAACGTATCCCTCACTTGATCCGGCCTCACTAGCCTTGGCAGCTGCTTGTAAATCAGCTAAGTTGCTGTACCTGCCTTCCATCCCAGCACTATTACCTGTCCAGAAATGAAACAAATTTAAGGCATTTAGAATAATGCACAAAGAATTATTTTCTTTAAAATCATTAAAAATTTTACTATTTCTCTCCTTCCACTGACACAAGCAAATAGCTGCTAAGATGGTTTTAGTAAAGTTTCTATTTTTGTAGTTCAAATGATTACTGCTATACCAAATGTCCTCTAAAGAATTACAGTTTAGGAAAATTTCTTTGCTATTAAACAAATTAAAACCTATCCAAAAATCATTAATTGAAGCACATTTGACAAACAGATGATTGACTGTCTCAGCATTATTACAAAAGGGGCATTTGTTAGGACCTATCAAGCCTCTTTTTTGAAGATTGTCTCCTGTTAGTGTTCTATTTTTCAGTACTAACTAAAGAAAAAGTTTCACTTTAAGAGGTATTTTTAATTGCCAGACAGTACCATTAAGATTGCAAATGATGCCTCTGTGGTTAAGAAAATTGTAGAAAGACTTAACAGTAAACACTCCCTTACTATCAAGCAACCAGCTAGCTGAATCTAAACTATTATTAAAATTAAGGTTGTGCAAAATGCTAAAAATTTCAGTCTTCTCCTTCCTAATTTCTAAGGAAACTCCTCTACTGAGTAATAGGTTTGGTTTTCCTCCATTAAAACACTGTGCAATGGTACTACAAGTGTTTTTGGTTTTATCATAGGTTTTAGGGAATTGTTTATAAAAGGGTATATTTTTCCACCAAATATCCTTCCAGAAACTAATATGTCTCCCATCACCTACTTCTCTCCTGATCTCTATTCTAAACTATGGGTGGGTAGAGGAAACATCTTTCCACAGATTTGAAGAGTTGTAGTTATTGAACTTTTCATCATACTTTATGATGGCTAACTCTTTCCAGATGGAGATATGATCTTTATAAATACTAGCATAAGATGCCCTCGTACATGGGCAAACAAAGAAACAAAATAATGTTAGACAAAATAAATATATTGCTTAATTTACCAGCGATATAATTAGATGTGTTATTCAATTTGTTTCTATATTAAATGAAAAATTAAATAATAGTGTTGTTTCGTCTGGCGATTGATATCCAACCACATATCAAATCGATCCAACGGCAGAAATATTTGTTTACTATTTAGACCTAGCATGTAACACCTATACGTTACGTGCATTTATAAGTAGTAGAGATATTTCCAAGCCCATTTACCAAGTAGGGCACTGTTCATATGTCTTAAGTTAATGATCCCCACCCCCTTGCTCTTTACTTCTAGTGATTAATTCCCAATTGACTAGACTAATCTTTTTCTTTTTGCACTGATTACTTCCCCACAGAAAAGTCCTCCTAATTTTGTCAATTTTCATGATCACCCAGCTTGGGCATCTGAAAAAAGAGAAATAATAAAGTGGTGCAGCTGTGAGTACAGTATTAAGAAGTATTAGCCTCCCTCCTAGAGATAACAACTTTCCCTTCCAATTTGATAATTTACTTCTTATTTTTTCTATCAACTTGTTCCAGTCAAGCCTACTAGATTTTCTCCAGTGTAGAGGTAATCTTAAGTACTTAATAGGGAGTTTTTCTATCCTACAAGCAAAGAGAAATGATGCCCACTGTTTCTCTTCCTGGCTTAGATTTAAGGGTATCACCTCTGATTTTTCAAAGTTGATTTTGAGTCCAGAGAGTAGTGAAAAGGCCTTAAGCACAATTGCCAACTTTTCTATTCCTTTTTTGTCATACTTGATGAACAACAAGGTGTCATCTGCATACTGCAGATGCATGACCTTGCTGCCATTTGAAAGTGTGGAACCCAGCCCCTCAAAGTGATTTGCTTCCCTGTCTTTATCTAGTAATTTAGTCAAACCTTCAGTTGCAGGTATGAACAGATAAGGTGATAAAGGGTCACCCTGCCTTAGCCCTTTCTTGCATTGAAAATAATTGCCTATCTTACCATTTGTTTTAACAGCTACTCTACCTCCTATTAGCACCTTTTTGACCCAATTTATCCAAGTGGATTTGAAACCTCTTTGATAAAGGGTTTCAAACAGGTACTCCCAACTAGTGTTATCAAAAACTTTCTCAAAGTCTAGTTTTAGCAAGATTCCTTTTTCTTTTGTGTTGTGCACATAATGTGAAACTTCATGTGCAGCAGAAACACCATCAAGAATATACTTTCCTTTGAGATAGGCACACTGATTGGGGTTGATTAATTTGTAAATTACCTTATTTAATCTACTTGTCAGCACCTTTGTAAAAATTTTGTAAATACAGTTAAGCATTCCCAGAGATCTATAATCTCTTATTTTGTCTGCCTCTTTGTTTTTAGGAATAAGGCAGAGAGTGGCTCTATTAAGTTTAGCAATATCCAGCTTACCATGATAGAAATCATTGAAAAGAAGAATTAAATCATTTTTAATAATTTCCCAAAAAGCTTGATAGAACTGGATAGAGAAGCCATCTGGTCCAGGTGCTTTTTCAGGATTCATATTAAAAATAGCAGATTTAATTTCTTCTAAGCTGAAAGGAGTTGTTAAGCTATCACTATCTAGCTTTTCAAGTTTATCTTTGTCATCCCAAATACCCTCTTTTAGACTACCAAAGATAGGTAGTTCCATGCCAAAGAGGTTCTTGTAAAAAAGCATAGAATGTTGCTGATTGATTGAAGGATCTCTGATTTTTTTTTCATTCAATTAAAAGGTGAGAAATTAAGTTTCTTTTCCTATTAAGGGAGGCTATTATGTGAAAAAATTTTGTGTTGCTATCTCCTTCATTAAGCCAATTAACGCTTGATCTCTGTCTCCAGAAGATTTCTTCATTGCTATAAATCTCATATAGTTCTTTCCTTAAACTAATAAGATCATTTAGCTCTACTTCTTCTAGAGATCTGATCTCGAAATTGTCTTCAAGCCTTTTGATATCAAGTAGTAAATTTTTCTTCTTGTCTTTGACAGCTTTGCCTAAATTACTACTCCACCCCCTTAATTTTGGTCTGATATAATTCAATTTATCTTTCCAACCTAGTGCCTTATCAAAATTTAAATCCAATTGACTCTACCAGTTTGGCATTCTATTCATCAGGTCTTCCTCTCTTAACCAAACTTTTTCAAACCTAAAAGTGTAGGGAAAAGTTTGTTTTGGTGTAGCTGAATCTAGAATTATTGGATTATGATCAGAAAAGCCCTAAGCTAAGCTGTTAGAGATTGAGTGAGGAAACAACTCAATCCAATTTTGATTGACCAGAGTTCTGTCCAGACAAGCAAATTGATTACTTTGGCCACCTCTGGCCCAGGTGAATTTCCTGTCAGGGCATCTCATGTCAAGCAAGTTAAAGTTATCTATCCAATTGTAAAATTTATTGATATTCCTCTCATCAAAACTGGTTCCTTTCTTTTCAGTCCTTTTCTTGATGGCATTGAAGTCACTTCTAATAGCCCAAGGACCATCTATTTCATTACCTAAATCAAATAACTCCTTCCAATAATCCCTCTTACTATAGTTAGTGGAAGGTCCATAAACTGTAATGAAATAAAACATGAAATTTGTTGCTTTGTGTACTACTTTAGCAGTGATAGTGTAGTTCAACACTTTCCAGTCCAGAAACTGGAAATTACTAGAATTAATACCTAATAAAATACCTCCTGCAGTGCTTTTAGAAGCTATCAGTTTCCATTTATGACTACTAGAAATGCTATTTAGAAAAGTTTTTCTAATAATAGATTTCTTAGTTTCTTGGATACCAATTATATCTAAATGTTCATCTCTAATGATGTCCTTTAGATATACCAGCTTATTAGCACCCCTCAACCCTCTACAGCTCCAATTAAGGAACTTGATGAAGGGAGATGGAGCTACATTGCTCGTATTAGTATCCGTTCTACCTATCCTAGTATTAACATGACTTCCTTTAACTAAGTTGAAACTACTACTCATGCTACTCAAATTCAGCAGATAACACTCTCTACTTGAATTTATATTATCTAAGGAGATACCAATACTCTCCAGCAGTTCAACTAACTTATCTGAATTAAGATTACTAAAAGGCAAGGTAAGAATTGTACCTGGATTGGTAGAAGCTTGCCCCTTATTGGATTCACTGTTGTTGTTGCTTCCACCAAGGTTGATTCCCTCCTTTTGTTGCCTTCCACACCATCTTCATTTGCTGGTTTAACATCAGCTTCCATACCTTCATAGTCAGAGTCTCCCAGACTACTGATGCCGTCAGAGGAGCCAATAATATCTTCCCGAGAACTTATGACCATGGCATTCTCTTGATTAATGCCTTTAATAAATTATTGTTATTGTATAATTATACGATAGATAGATCAATGATAAATGTTAATATCCAAATACAACTTTTTAGTATTTTCGATTTAAATTCTTTTTTAATCAAACCTGCTATCTTAGAACTGTATGTCTACTTCTATTTCGTACTTGTACGATATTTCATATTTACTCTGAATAGTAACATTTGTCGATTCATCCATGAATTTTGTTTCCATAAATGTATTGCAAATAAGGCAAAAATTATTAACTCATTGAACAACAAAACAAAAGTTTTCTTGTCACACCATCTTCATTTCTCAAATGCACGTGATTATAACAGCAGACCGCACGAAGGACTACATAAGTAATTGCCGTAGAATAAAAAGAACCAAATCGGAAGAGGTCACCGAATTGCGCACAACAAAAATAAAATTTGAAACTGCAGCAGTTAGCTGTCACTTGCCACGTCATGTCCAATCTATTCGTTATTTCCCTTCTCAATTCTCATCAATTAGACTACCGGGAATCTTACTTTCAAAACTAAAACAAATGTACATTAAACCAGTGAAAGTCAAAAGGTCCAGGTCGGATTTAATTGGTTTGGTAGCAAGGCCGGACCGGACCGGATTGAGAAAAATGGTTCAAATGGGACGGATTAGGCGGGTTTATTTTTTGGAAGGGAAGAGCGGCCCTTTGAAAATCCGGCCTTAATTTCTAGGTCCTTGGCCCTTCTAATCCTTTCAAAATAATAGCAATCGTTAATTATTTGTAATATTTTTTTAATCTCTATTGTTTCATCATGATGAAATAGTCTCACGATTAAAGAGTTAGGTCAGTCCTGACCCTTCAAAATCTAGTCCTTCGACATCCGTCTTTGAAAAAAATTTGATACGGCCCTTCTAGGCTCTTGTCCGTTGTAAATTCTTTGAAGGGCCGGATCTGTCCAGAGACGGTCTTCCAAAGGATGGATCAAGGGCCAAAGATTTTGGACTATCACTATATTGAACTGAGCATATATAATCAACACACTACCGCCCCAAATGGCAAAAAATCCAGTAAATTAGCCATCATGCACTGATTTCATGCGCTGTTATGGTGCTCCAGCCCCGACATGTAATTTCTAACCTCAACGCAGATCCTCTTGCATCATGGCCATGAACTCGGGCCTGAATGGGAAAACCAGTGCTTGAACAGTGATAGGATGTACAGGAAGCACTGGACATTTGATGTATATTTAGGAAGCAAAGGTCGTCCTAAGTAATACGAAATAACATCAGATATTAATAGATAAAAAGGCCAAAAGGAAATGTTGAGTAATATCTCGTATTTATCTGAAGCTATGGGACTAACTGAGAGGATTAATTTCACTCTAATTTTCTTTTATTACTAACTTGAAGGAGTACAACTATACACTCTTTATTTTCTCACTCTTTCTAACTTAGTGCAATATATAAGTCCTATGCCTATTTATACTCATATAATGGCGGTTATGGATGTGCCTAGATACATAATACTAATTCTAGAATTATCTTAACCGACATGCATAAGTCGGTTCATTTTGTTATCTAGACAAATCTACATAATGCATATACTTCTAGATTCTTCAATATCATTCTGTCAAACACTATTACGAAGTGGATTTTGGGCTCTCTTTAGTGGGCCGTTCGGTGTTGACTTCAACACTCCCCCTCAACACCGACTTGATCTTGTCTCGATATGCTGATTGCTCTTCGAACTTCTTCTTGTATAACATGGCTAGCTGCTCATCTTTCCGAGTGAACTTCGATTGCACTTCTTGTTGCTTCACCATGCCTCTAATTGCTTTCTTGTGCCAGCATTGTCGTGCATAGTGACCTCGTCTTCCACAATTGTAGCACACTATGCTTCTTCTATGCGATTTCTTACACGTACCTTGTTGTTGAGCTCCCCCTTTATGTATGCTCTTCTCTTTATCACTTGTCATCTTCTTGACTTTTTCGGGATTGTTGATTACTTGAGCCCTCAATGCAAATTGTGCTTCTTCTTCTACCGGTGGTTGTGGAACATATCTAAATTTTAACTGGAAGTTTCTATATTTCTCCATAGAAATCCTTGCTATCACCAAATTTTTATTTTTCCTATCCATTATTTTGCAACCTCCATTTTCAAAATGGATCGCATATCCATTTTGCACTAACTGCCCCACACTCAGCAAATTTTGCTTCAAGTCCGGTACATATAGCACGTCTCGAATAAGTTTCGGGCCTAACTTAGTTTTGATGGCAATACTACCCTTTCCTTTTGCTTTAACTAAAGCACCATTTCCCATACGTACCTCTGGCTTATATGACGTGTCGATTTCTCTGAAGAGTTCTCGATTGCCGGTCATGTGGTTTGTGCAGCCACTATCAAGGTACCACATGTCATCTCTCTCTTCAATCGCAGAATGGCACGCATAGAAGATACTTTCTTTGTATTCGTCCTCCTCTTCAATGAAATTTGCTCGATCAACATCTTTGCTTCTACACTTCCGAGCTATATGGCCGATCTTTTTGCATTTGTTGCATCTTTTCTTCCGCCAGCATCTCGACGTATCATGGTTTGACATCTTGCATACGTCGCACCATAATTTTGAATTGTGTGTACTTGAATCTTCTTTATTGTGAGCTTGGTGGAGTTTGAACCTTGTCTGCAGTGCAGTTTCAACCGAGTTCGGATCCGTCGAGTTCGAGTTCGTCCCATGTTGTAGCCTCCTTTCTTCATGTGACTCCAACGAGCTCATCAATTGTTGAATCGAAAGTGTTGATAAATCTTTCGACTCCTCAATTGCAGCGACGATATGCTCGTATTTCTCTGGCAGACTGATTAAGATCTTTTCAACAACTCTTTGATCTGACATACCTTCGCCATATGCTTGCATCTGGTTAACGATCTCGATTACTCTTGTGAAGTAATCCTTTATCTTCTCTGACTCCTTCATTTGCAGATTCTGGAATTGCTTTCTCAAGGTTTGCAACTTCATGGCAATTATTTTTGCAGATCCTTGAAACTCCTCTCGCAAAACTTTCCATGCTTCCTTCGCTTTCTTCGCGCCAATGATACGCGAAAACAGAATCTCGGCAACACCTTGTTGGATCAGGAACAGTGCCTTGGCGTCCTTCATTGTGTCTTCAGTCATCTGCTTCTTCTGCTGCACCGTCGGTGCAGCATACTCGGTGTAGCCGTTCTCCACGATATCCCACAATCCTTGGGATCGTAGCAACGTCTGCATCTTGATCCTCCATATGTCGTAGTTCTCTCCGGTAAATATGGGGACCATTGACTGCGCCATGCTTGCGCCGAAATTTGAAGCCATCGACTAAGATGCTTCGATCTTCACTAACGTCGCTACTCCTCTATGTCGGTGTTCGACCGAACGTGGCTCTGATACCAATTGTTGAGTAATATCTCGTATTTATCTGAAGCTATGGGATTAACTGAGAGGATAAATTTCACTCTAATTTTCTTTTATTACTAACTTGAAGGAGTACAACTATACACTCTTTATTTTCTCACTCTTTCTAACTTAGTGCAATATATAAGTCCTATGCCTATTTATACTCATATAATGGCGGTTATGGATGTGCCTAGATACATATACTAATTCTAGAATTATCTTAACCGACATGCATAAGTCGGTTCATTTTGTTATCTAGACAAATCTACATAATGCATATACTTCTAGATTCTTCAATATCATTCTGTCAAACACTATTACGAAGTGGATTTTGGGCTCTCTTTAGTGGGCCGTTCGGTGTTGACTTCAACAGGAAATACCTCTTAAGTTTTTTTTTTAAAAAAAAGAAGACCAAATCAATACCAGGCCAGCTGGCCAGGATCAGCAATGAGCTCTTGCAATATCCTTGGCCTGATCTCTTGATGCTTTCGATCATCCTAGTTAGGGAATTACCCTGCTTTGAAATAATACAGGTACCTTATAACATTCTCAGTTTTCACCTTTTTCTTATAAGCAATTGAAGGGCTTCCTGTTATAGCATTTTTTTCTGTTCTTCTTTTTTTTTTTCCAGTGCAGAAGTTTTCCTAAGTTACAAAGGAAAATGTACCAATTCAGTATCATTCCAAATCAATTTCATCAATTGTAATGCATTATTGTAGGAATATTCGAAGGTCTTTACCTCAAGCTTTTTTTGGTTGTAAATCTCCATTTGCTGTTTGTATTCTTCTTTTTGCTTCCATGCAATCGGATGAGGCAAAACAAGAAGCACAACATACATACTTACTAATCGATAAAAAATATAATGCAAAACAATCCAATAACCATAAATTTGGAATTTCATAACAATTACAACTTGTTGTCCACCAATTACCGCTATGAGTCCCGGCGAAATTAGTAAACATGTTTAGAACATCAATTTCAAAATTATTAAGTTTTATTATAAAGTTCCCTTTTAGAGGCAGCTTTACGAAATTACTCTATGCTATTATATTTTCATTAGCATTTTGGTTCTTGATTCTTGAAAATGTAAATACATATGAGAGAGAATGAACAGGAGTAAAACTGGGCAAATAGTACAAAAACAACATAGCTAAAAACCTAGTCTTGATTCGACTAATTATGCAATAAATGAGAAAAACAATCTGAAGATGATACAGTTATCCTTTTCAATTAATAAAACCTTCTCCATTCATCTATAATAGTACTAAAATGAGTAGGGGTAAAACTGAGAAAAGTACAAATAAAATAGATTTTAATGCTTATAATAAAACTCTCTTATGTTTGCAGCGTTATCATGCCTAGGTGGGTCAAAAAGAGAAAGAAAGCCGTGGCAACCAATTAAATAGTGAAAACATGTTACCTTTTATTTGGCCCAAATGAAGATGATGACTGATCTTTTAACACCCACAAGAAATAGGCAGTATTCTTGAGACCAAATGCCAATGCTTGAACTGCCAAATATGGGCTATAAATTATATCAGAGTTTAAAAGACAGTAATGATAATCAAATTAGACATGTGATTAGTTGTTAAATTAAAGTAATCACAATTCCATAAAGTGTTAACATGATAAAACCATAAAAATAAACTCTACCTCATGACAGTTGCAATGCCTGAGAGCCTAATCCCAAATTAGAGCAGATGTACAAGATAACAGTCTTCTGACAATACCATCTTTCTCCAGGCCATTTCCTTGGTGTGCATCTAGGTCGATTATCATAATCCTGCGTGTAACAGGAAATAGAAGATACTGGTAAGGAAAAAAAATGATACTGTAGCATCAAATTATAGAATAAATTATCACAAACTGCATCAAGCCTACGAAAAATACATTGTCTGCTCTATAAATGCTTGCAATATAACAATGAAACTAAATGTGACAATCCAAAAGAAAACTTTGAGGGGCCCAGACTGGTAAGACAAAATGTTTCCATAAGGAATACATTTCTTTTTTCAGACCTGGGCAACAATGTGCAGGCAAGCCAATATACATGTTAGAAGAAGTGAGTTGCGAGGAATTAAAAGAGTAGTCTGATGAGGATACAGAATAAGTGTTTGAGTTACCTGTGTTGCACTCAGTGCTATTTGTTTACACCCATTGATTTGTAAGGTATAGAACAAATTCTTATTATCCCATAATTTCAAAAACATGTAAAGGAACAGTGAGAACAAATCTAACCTCATAATCTAACTTCCAGTATTTTTTTTAATAAAGTAACAACAATAAATTAACCTAAGAACAAATCTATCAGGTATAGCAAGTACTGAATTGCATATGAAGATTTCTAAGTATGTCTTTGACCAACGTTAAACGATAAGAACTCAACTTGATAGAGCAATAGATACAGCGAAAAATAGCCAAATTGGAAGTGTTACTACCCAGTATGGTAACAAGTTCATTGCTATAAAAGTAACAACAAAGATCTCAAAACGCAAGCTTAAATCTCTTTTTCCATGGTTCAATTGTGGTCTTACATCATTTTCTAAAGCCCAAAACACAATAACCCTAGAAAAATGACCTAAGAGCCGACCCCTCTTCTGCCCTCTGGAGGTCTATTTATACTAGTCTAAAGGAACCTTCTAGTGACGTCAGCCCTGTCAGAAGTCGGTATTCTTGTCTGCTGAGCTGTCCTCCCTGTCTGTACGGACGTAACCGCTGTCCCCCCTCGAGGATCTCTCCCGGCTGGCAGGGGCGGGGTGAAATGACCACGCTACCTCTCATCCTCCCCATGTTAAGCCGTTGGATACAGGCTGGCGTGCTGAGCTCTTGTCCTAAGCCTTTTGGGCCTTGTCACGCTTCTCTGCCTATTGGGCCTATAGGGCAGGTTAGTACTGAGTCCACCAGGAGGGTAATTTAGGGCCTTATCACCTGCCCCCAAGCTTTTAGCGAGCAATGCGAGGTGAAAGCTTTAGTGTTGTTGAGACTTACTTGGGCCCGTCAGTAGGATAACTTAGGGCCTTATCACCTGCCCCCAAGCTTTTAATGAGCAAGGCGAGGTGAAAGCTTTTAATAGAGTCGACATTTACTTTATGGGCGGCTTGGGGCCTTATCACCTGCCACCGAGTTTTCAACAAGCGAGGTGAGGTGAAAACTTTTAGATGACCCCGCCCATAAAAGGGGCTCCCACTGCTGTTCCTTGGGAACTGAGTCAGCGGCTTGACTTCTCCCGAACAGGTGTCTCCGCTGTAAACGACACGTGGGCTGCGTGTTGTAGACCTTGGGACCAAGCAACGCCTCCGAAAAGACATCTGGTCGTATCTTTTTGGCGAGAAAATCGAAACGTCGCCTTGTAGATCTCCTCATGATGGCGTCGCCTCGAATTCTCCCCCCCCAATCGCCATATATACTCCTTAGTTGTCATCTATTTCTCTCTCCCTTGCTCTCCAGGTTGTTTCTTGTCTTCTCTTTCCACAGATATTGCGCTCTTCCTATCTTCTCTTGCAAGCCTTGTGTTCTTCGTTCTTCCTCCAAACTTCCACTCTCTTCTGGTGAGTGCTCTCTCCTTGCTCTATTCTTCTCCGTTTTACCATTTATCTCTTTTTACTTCTCTTAATTTTCGCCATGAATTAACTCTGCAGTTATGGCATCTTCATCTACTCCTGTCAACACCGAGGGCAATAAAACTCCTCAGAGCCCCATCAGGGCAACCGATGACTCTACTGCGGCTGGAGCATCCATTCCTCCATCGGCTCCACCCAGCGGCTCTGAGTTACCCCAGACGGCGGATCCGACTAAGAGAAAGCGTAAGGTGCTGGCAAGTAAATCGGCAAAGAAACCAGCGAAGGAAAAAACTCCCCCCTCCAAGTAGTCAAACTGTTGCGGGGTAGAGGTTGGGGGGATGGTTGTGCCATGAGCGACTTTAGGGATGTGATGACCTCGCCTCCCGACTCCACATTTATTGAGCCCGGGAAAGAAGATGACCCCACTTCGACCAGGTTAGGGATATGCCTATTTGGTCGAACGGTGCGCTGTGGTCTTCGCACCCCGTTCAGAGACTTTCAAGCGTCCTTTCTTAAATTCGCCCAGATCCCACCAGGCCAGCTTCACCCCTGTGCTTGGTGTTGTATAAACTCCTTCGATCTTCTCATGCGCCCTGATCAGCTGAAGTCGCTGGGCCTTCTAATTCGCCCCGCTAGTTTGGAGTTGCTAGGTCACTATTTCGACTTCTTTGGCACTTCCGATTTTTGCAATCTCAGGATGAGGGGCAATCTTTTCCATCGTCCTGGCAAAATTTTCGACTGGCAGAGGCAATTTGTCTTCGCCTCGAGGGAGCTATATGGTCGGCGTGACATTCCTCTAGAATGGAATTAGGAACGCGACGGGAAATGGGCGCAATTTCAACTTCCCTGTCTGACTGACTCAGCTGATCGGGCTTTTGTTGATGTTTTGGACGCTAAGCTGGCCGCTGATGGGCCTCTAACTATAGCTTTCAATGGACGATCGTTGGAAGCACAACCTTTGATGTTTAGAAAGATTGAGGTTCTGAAAGAGGAGGAAGGTGATCCCGACGAGGCCGGCTCTTCCCGTCGCAAGCGGAAGCGATTGTCAACTCCTAAGGGCAAAGTCGCTGTAGATGAGATTCCCCCAAAGCTCTTTAGGTCTGGCCCTTATGCCCCTGGCATGGGGAAGCCTCCTATTTCTGAAGTGTTCAATGCAATCTCTCACTCTGGGCTGTTTCTAGGTGAAGACAGTGATGAGGGGACCGAGTCGGACTCGGATGAGCCCGCTTTCCCATCCCAGCGGGAGGTACAGGCGGCGCTTCACAGGCAGATCGAGTCTCCTGAGTTGGAGTGTAATTTCATGGATCTCGAAAATGATCCTGGCCGAGCGGGTGAAAGGGATCGTCTTCGCCTGGAAAAGAGAGCCAAAGAGGTGGACAGGCAAACTCCTCCCGACCAGGTACCGGCCAGTGGCTGCCCTCCTTTACCTCGCCCTCACGTGTCCCGCACTAGATCCTCTTTCGCCTTCTACCCACTTGGGGCGACCGCCTCTAATGATTGGCAAACCGCCCATGTAGCCCAAATGAAGGGGCACAAGGACACCTTCGTGGCCTACGTGCTGGGCTATGACGCGATTATGTCGGGGTCAGATGATCGCCTGGACTACCAGCGGTATGCTGCTGGGTTGAACAAAATCTCCATTCCACCGGTTGCTACGCATGAGTATACCGGGATGGATATTGAAGATGGTCTTCTCCTTATGTGCGAACACGCTCAGCGCGTTGGCAACTTGGCTTCTTTCACTCTGAGTAAATATCAGGATTTTCGCCATAGGACGGATCAGGCCACTATGGCAGCTGCCGCTCGAAATACCTACCTGCGGGAGCAAACCGAGAAGGGAAAATCGCCTATGCTCGCCGTAGAAGGTGCTCCTGTTGAGGCGATTGAACGGTTCATGTCAAAAATCGACCCTTCTCGTCTTCCTACACCAGCTCGGGAGAGTTTTGGTGAGTTCGCAGAGTGCGTGGCCTCTCTCTCCTCTCGCTATGAAAAGGCCAATGAGGAGGCCATTAAGGCCAAGAACAATGTGATGATTCAGGAGAGTGCATCCCAAGCCTTTCAACGATTTTATGTTGCGACTCGCGACAGGATAGCCTTGCTGGCAGACGAAGTTGACAAAGGCAAAAGAGCTCTTGATACCGCTAGGGCAGAGCTTTTCACCTCCAAGGCCACCTATGAAAAAAATGAGGGATAAATCCGGTGGCGTATTGCTGCAGCGGTCCAACTTGCGGACTCAAGTGGACGAGCTGACACTCCAGGTGGAAAGGCTATCGGGCGAGGTTACCAAGCAGGTTGATCAGCTGGCGAAGCTGAAAGAGGATCTGGTTGCCCGGACTACTCAAGCGGAGGCTTTGCGTAGGGACCGAGACCAGTGCTATACGGTCATCGTGGCTGAGAAGCGCAAAGTGTCTGAACTCGAGGCAGAGTTGGCAAGGGAGAAGGAGCGAAATTCTCAGCTTACTAAACAAGTGACCGAAATAATTGAGAGTACTCCTGCCCTGGAGGCCCCGCGCCCCCTCTCTGCTTCTGAAATCGCTCGGATCAGTAGCGAGACGGTTTCAAACTTTCTGAAATCCAAAGCCTCTGTCCCAGCGGCTGCCTATCGTGTGGCGGGTCGACTCCTTGCTACACTGAAGGTACAATCCAACTTCCTGAGGCAGTTCTATCCTTTCACTCTGGCCGACGTTGGATTGGGGGGTAGCATGCCTCCCGAATTGAAGGTTAAAAACTGGGGCAAATTCACCTGGGACCCCAATACCCAGACCCTGTTTGACCTGTCTGGCAATGTGTTCGACCAGATGCCACCCCTCTTCGAAGACCTTCATGAGCCTAAGTACGTTTTTCCACCGGATCAGTGGCCCTCTGAAGTGGAGAAACCTGAAGATAAAGCGAAGTGATCCCTGTCGAAGTGGCTTTTATCTTTTGTTGTTTTTTGTGCTTTGAATAATTGTCTAGTTTGGTTATATTAAACTGTGTTGTCTGTTATGTTAACAATGCTTGTTATGCGGGGTTACTTTCAATGTCTAAACTGCTTATTTCGCTTTGTTTGTTTTTTACCGTGGGGGACCTTACGAGTCATATCAGGTGGAGCGTCTCCAGGTCTGGTATGCTGTGGAGGGGGAGGAATGTGACGACGCGTTCCTTCAAGAGTTGCTTGCTGAGCCAGTGGAGGCGTACAGCGCTGAGCTAGTGGAGGCGAGGCGGGTTCAACTGCTGGAGGCGTCTTCCTCTGGATCAGGCAGCAGCGAGGGCGATAGCGGGGAGCCCTCTGTGAATTCTTAAGATAGTTTTACTTTTTGTGTTAATGTTGTGCTTATGTTAAGACTTATGGAGAATTATCATTTTGCAATTATATATATTTTGTTACGCCTTTGCTAAAACGAGCGCGACGCGCTTTCCAATATTCTCTTGATGCGACTTGGCGCAAGGTGCTGATGAGCGCGAGATCGAAACTTCATGTTCAAGTGAAGTAAACTTTTATTCATATATAATTGAAGTACATAATACTTGATGTAATTCTTTCTCTCTAGCCTATAAGGCAAGATAAGGTCATCGAGTTTGTCTGGGCGATGTCGCTTTACCGGGAAATGGTGTTAGCTCCGCCCAGTACAGTTACTGAACTGCCCTTTCCTTATCATTAGTTAGATGGTGCGGGATCAACACTCTATTCGCTATTTGTGTGTGTAAGTAACTTTAACTCTGAGCTTAACTCGTCCGCCGCTCTGAAGTGTTGCTTGCTCTGACATATGCAATTGTGTATTTATTATTTCTAAGAGGGACCGTTTTCGGATAAACATGTCAGTCACCTTTTCCCGCTGCCGACGCTACCTCGATGGAGTTGTTGGATTGGGAGGAGCTCACCCCCCTATCCCAGATCGTCATGGCAAGTTAAGCTTTGGAAAACCTAGGGGGTTCATCTCGTGCCCCTACTTGGCTTTAATATTCTTATTATATGATTTAGTATGCCGCCCTTGATGTGGCACATCTGTTCAAAATAAGAATTCGGCCAGAGTGGCTTTGCATCCTCACTAAGTCTTTTGCCACTAACTTAACTGGGGCGCTCCGCCGATCTATCCGTTTATGTCGGGCGGGTTTGGCGATGCCAATTAGGAGTTTTTAATTTGTCTGCGGCAGGTCTGTTTCTCTTTGAAGTGATTAGACCCGCCTGTTAATTAATTAATTGTTCAGCTATTCTACGGAATTATCCATTATTTTAATAGTGTCCACGGTGGGCGCCATTTTGCTATTACTAATTTTTTCTTCTTTCTACGTCTCATTTTGTGGAAGACGCTTGATCGATCTTATGTGGGCTGTTATTTATATCTTTGACAACTCTCATGTATAAATTGTGTAGGATCATGCAGTTTAGGAAGATGTCACGCTTTTCTCGTAGGACGTCATACACACGTCTCCTTCTTGCCTCGTCATTTTCATTTTTTTTTTTTTGAGGAGGAGTGAAAATTGGCTTAGAGTGAACTCGACCTTTCCCTTGAGACAGGTACTAGGGTTTGTAGAAGGTAAATCCGACCGTTCCCTTAGTGTAAATACTAGGGTTTATGGATAATGAATCCGTCCATTCCCTTGGTGTAGGTACTAGGATTTATGGATAATGAATCCGACCATTCCCTTGGTGTAGGTACTAGGATTTATGGATAATGAATCCGACCATTCCCTTGGTGTAGGTACTAGGATTTATGGATAATGAATCCGACCATTCCCTTGGTGTAGGTACTAGGATTTATGGATAATGAATCCGACCATTCCCTTGGTGTAGGTACTAGGATTTATGGATAATGAATCCGACCATTCCCTTGGTGTAGGTACTAGGATTTATGGATAATGAATCCGACCATTGGAGTTCGTCATTCATGCATCATATAACAAAAGTCATCCAGTCAATAAGCATCATCATTAATATGTTTTTACAAAATAGGCCATCGAGCTCGTGGCCGTTGGCTGCCAAGCAAGTTTGCAATCTTAATTGAAAGTAAAAGCAGTACTGAATTAAAATATACAACGGTATACACAAAGGATTTGGTTTTCCTTGAAGCCTCATGGGTAGAACTTGCGTAGATCTGCTGCATTCCATGAATTAGCTAGCGCCTTGCCCTGTGCATCCTTGAGGTGAAATGCTCTCTCTCCAGCCGACTTCACGACTTCAAAAGGACCTTCACAGACTGGATCTAACTTGCCGATGTATTTTCCTGCTGCAGCAGCCTTCCTCAACATCCAGTCTCCTGGCTGATAATGCTTCGGAGCAACTTTCTTATCAAAGGCCTTTCTCATTTTCCTCTGGTACTCCGCTTGTCGAGCTGAGGCCTCTTCCCTAAGCTCATGGATCATCTCGATCTCCTCTACCTTCCGCTCTGTGTTGCGCTGAGTAGAATAGCTGATGGTGCGCAGAGTTGAGCACAAATCTATACCTCTTAATTAGTTGATTGATTAGAGAAGTGCAAAAGGATTAGTCTCATCCTTCTCTTGCTAGCACAAGAAGAAAAGATGGTTGTTGGGCTCCTTGGTGGACCCGAGGCCAAGCACGAGGTGGAGACGATGGAGGAGGCACGCCACCGACTCTCATGCCATGGATTCGAGCCTCATAAAGAGAAATAAAATGTTAGGAAAATTTAATTCAACTTCAAATGAAGAGAATAGAAAAAGTTAAAACTTCATTGATTGTGAAAGATAAAAAAAATTTAGTAACCTGGAATTGTGGCGTGGGGAAATGCTGAGATGCACACGGAGGAGGCTTGCGGGTGATGCCTCTTTTCCATCCTTTCAATCACTTCCACTGCTCACTCATATTAAACAGTTGGCGACGTCGAAGAGGGATCGATAGTGAGACCAGACTTGTGTGATGAAGAAGCCGGCGATAGCAAAGACGGGTCAGTGACGGAGAGGACAATAGGGATGGTGGTGCGGATCCCTCCTGGACGCTCATCCTCTTTGCGTGTTACGTACATGGCAACCTAGGAGAAACCCCAAAAAGAAAAATAAAAGAGAAGGGGCAGCTATAAAGGATTTGATCCTGTGTGGAAGGAATTGGATACTAGTGATATAACTACTGCGTGAATGTGTCATCATTTAAATTCACAATACCAAAGATAGAAAAATCAAGGATATAACCACTATTCACAATTTGGTTGTTTAAGATAAACGAATTAGATTTAAGATGTTTAACAAAATCTACGGTCAGCAGTCAGTCTCGTAATCATCGGACGGATAGGATGATGTTTAGCTGGTTTAGAATTAAAACTGAACCAACACTAATCACGCAGATTATATTATAAATACTAATACTAATACTGATATGGATATTGAATACTGATACTGATACTAATACTAATAGCTAATTTGACCCCAATGATAAATTCTTGTCGCCGCCCTTGCGGCCAAAACAAGATCCTCTGGTCATTTTTTGGAAATTATATAAGTTGTCGTTTTGAGAAAAAGAAAGAGCCCAAAAAATGTATTTCCTTCTTCCTGGACGTCTAGGCTTCCCTAATAATTTGAATTATGGGAATAGGACTAGGGGTGAAAATGGTAACCGTTTCGATCATTTTTTCGTTTTGTTTCGTCCGAAGCGATTAACAATTTCGATTTCGTTTTAAAATGGAACAGTTAACGCAAATAGAAATCAAGTTTCATCTCAAAACAAAACGGTTAACGAAACGTACGTGTTTCGTGATCGTTTATTTCATCCGTTCCGTTTTAAATTCTATGGTGATGTTATTGTTTGATTGTAGTACACTGAAGGAAGTGTTCAAAAATTATTTTAAAGCCATCAAATAGCAATAAACACGAGTTCAAACACTAGGATCTAGGCTTCAGGGCATTCGCACGCAATTTATGAGAAACGTGTACGAAGTAATACCTCTCACAAATAGTTCTTGTGAGGCTCGAATCCAACGGCACTTGGAGTCGGTGGCATGCTCTCCTACGCCTCTTCTTCTCCTTGGATGACGCCGGCCTCGACTCCACCAAGAGAATCAACCATGCTCTTTTCCTTGGTGCTAGCAAAGGGAAGAGAATAGCTAATCCTTGCTTATTCTCCAATCAAGTAACCATTTATTTAATTGGATCTAAGTTCAACACATGAACCCTATAGATGGATGAGAAAAGAGAGAGCAAAGAGGAAAACAATCTAAAATTTTCTTCTTCTTTGTGTGGTGGCGGCTAGCCCCACAGTCACGAAGAGAAGGTCAGGCGTGCTGTGACCTCTCCTCTCCAACCAACCCCTCTTCTCTCCAAACTATGATGGGTTTTGCATCCTCACAGGCGCAGCCACATCACCGTTGCTTCACCACTTCTCAAGTTGCTTGACCTCCTCTAGGTCAAAACTGTCAACACTGGCTTCCCAAACCTCCGACCATGCCGCCTATGGAGATGAAGAGAAGGTCAGCACTAGGTAGTTATTTTTGGAATTTCTCGGAGCTTGAATTAAGGTAACCTATTATGGTATTTTTGCTCAATTTGTCAGCACTAGGTAGTTACTTTTGCTGAATATTTTTAGGGGTTTGATTGGACTATTTCTGTAATAAGAGAAAAGTTTTTTTTTCGGATTTGATTAGACTGGAATTTTTCTCAATTCTTCCTTGAATATTTTTTTTTATGAGAAGAACATATTGTAATAAGAGAAATAAGTTGAGATTAGTATTGATTTGTGTTATTCTAGTTGATTGAGGTTTTTTTCTTAATTTTCAATTTTGTTTTCTCTCTGTTTGATACTGGTAAAGAGAAAAAGTATTGGTAAATAGAACTAATACATGCATTATAGGTTTTGATTCATGTTTTTCATTTCTCTCTATTTGATCTGAGTACAAAATTCATATTTGGGAAACGATTAAAAAATTTAAACGGTTTAATCGTTCTGATCATGCAATTGAACGCATCGATCAACGCAAATTTTTTTCTTGCGTTTAAAGAACGGAAAGCAAGATGCAACATAAAAAAATTTTGTTTCCTTAACGCAACGGTTAACGCAAGGAGTGAATTTTGTCTTCATTTTCCACGTTATGCAAGTCTAAATTGAAGGATTTCATGATGCGAATCGGGTAATTTTTAAAAATTTTATTAACCGATAACATCTAGAATCGTTCTTATTATTGCTAACTTTCTTTATTTTATTTGCATCGCAAACAAATATATTCCTATAAGAAGGATTGTAGAACCATACCTATGGTCTTTAACGAAGCTCTATTCCTCTTCGGTTCACCTTGAATCCGAAACAAGAATGACAGTCGAATCCGTGCTAGCGAACTCCCCGTCAACACCTAGCTCCGTCGCCCGTATCTTAATCGATTGCTTAATCAATAGAATATTTTAACAAATATCTAGAAGAAAAATAAGAACAAAGCTTCAACACATGAAGACTTACTTATACACAAATTTTCTGATCTGTTTTACCTTTAAAACACAAGAAGAAACCTTTCAATTTCATATAGCATTTAAAGCCACTAAGCAGAAATTGAAACAGCACTTTAATTTCTGACGTTGCAGCACTAAAATCTTGATAACTCTCTGTAGGAAACTCCAAACGTCCTGAAACTTAGACCATTAGATTCTACACTTCAAGAGCTACAATTTTCATATATCATTCGCCCAAAATGATTATCGTTTGCTATACTAATTTTCTATTTAAAGTTGGCTCAAATTCTGACCCGAATTTAAGGTCTTCTTTCTTTCTTCATTTGTTAAAATAATTGGGCTTGGGCTTTAAATAAATTTATACATTTCATAATAATATTCATATATTATTATAATATGTGAAACTTATATTATCCTTATAATATACACATATTAATAAATTTATTCTTTGCTAGTTAATCACGTCACGTGATATAATTTTCTATTTGTACTTTATTTCATGCAACATGAAACTTTGTACATAGAAAATATATTTCTTGTTTCCCATTCAGTTGGTGTGACCTATATTGAGGATCCATATTATGTTGGCAATGGAATAATTATTTTATTCCATAAACTGTAAGCGGTACTCTAGCATACATTACAGCTACCCAAATAATATAGATGTTTAGCAAATCCTTTTACGAAACACGATCCTTCTAGTAATGTTATTATCATTACTTGTGTCTATTCCTTGCCATATGATATTTTGATTATTATACAAAGTAGGGCTGTGTCATCCTCGTATTATAATCTTTTCTTGGTCTCTAATAAGTAGGATTATATAATTATAACTGCACTTCAGTTATATTGGATCCATTTATAATCTCACTTTACCAAGGGGCCCTTTATAATATCATTCCTCAATTAATGAGTGGCAATTAGCTATTGATATATATATTTTTCTCCTACACAAGTTACATACAAAGAACTATTACTTTTATCACCACTTGCTTCAAATGGCTTTTAATAATAATTACGTTGCATATTCCTTATGTGAAAAATATATCATATCAATCTTAGAATTAATGACACGATAAAAATATTAATGACACAAACACAATCCATATAATATTTTTATCAATTAGGTCTGTTCAATATATGAAACTTTTCATATACTCGTGTTATTAAATGATAATCCTTTATCAACGTTTACAGAACTACAACGTACTTTTAATCAACACGACAGTCTTATATGGCATATTAGTGTTCCTGCTAATATCCAAGACCTGTGAACATTTTAGAGATATATATTCATTTTATTTAGAGTTCTGCGGTTCAAGACCAAGAGCATCTTCTTGAACACTTTTAAATATGAATATAAACTCATGGAACAAAATGTAATAACATCCAATTCATAAATATAACATATAAAAGTAATCACTATAAGATGACTTTTAGAACACAATTCCAACAATCTCCCACTTGTTCTTAAAGTTACTTCTTATACATACTTATGTATTAACTCTAAAACTTGGGTTGCCTTTTGACTCATTCTGTTATCTCTATCCACTTTCCATGCATCTTCAAACAGGTGGAATCAAAGTGAACTTTGCCATTGGCTTGAGAATAAGGCTTTGTTGGTGGATATGTTGTGTTATTATCCGTGTTCACCTTTAATAATTTTAATCTATCTTCTTTAATGAAGTATTGAATGACAAATTATTTTTCTATCCATATGTTTGATCTTGTGGTGTAAACCACGTCAAGTTCTTCAATGAACTCCTTGATCAAACATTTACTTTGTTGGCTTTAGCAACAACCATCACTTCTGATTGGATGCTTGAGTCAGCTGTTTGCTAATTGTTTGAACCTTTTCAAACTAACAGCACATCTATTCAGACTAAATACATATCCAAATTGCGACCTTTTATCATCATAATAGGTTGCAAAACTCACATCGGTGTAGCCTTCTACAACGAGTTCTCGTTTCCCTCCATACACAAGAAATTTATCCTTAGTTCTGTTATGATACTTGAGGATATTCTTGACTACACTCCAATGTGCAGAACCTGCATGGGCTTGATGACGACTTGTCATACTTAGAGCATACGCAACATCAGATCGTGTACACACCATAGCATGCATGATAGAACCAACTGCAGAAGCATATTCTTCATGATTTTAATGTCTTTACGTGTCACAACACGTGGAGACTTGCTAAGTGTTACACCTTGACTCATTGGTACATTTCTTTCTTGAAATTTTGCATGTCGAATCATTTCAACATTTTGCGAATGTATGTACATTGATTAAAACCAATTAGTCTACGTGACCTGTCTCTACATATCTTGATTCCTAAGATATATTGGGCTTCACCCAAGTTTTTCATTGAGAAAATCTCTTTCAATGAAGTTTTTGTTTGCTCCATTAAGGGAATAAAGTTGCCTTATCAATAGTATGTCATCAACATACAAAACCAAAAAGTATATAGCTCCCACTGACCATCTTGTATGTACAAGGTTATACAACTCCCACTGACCATCTTGTATAGACAAGAAACTTCCTTACTTTGAATAAATCCAAGGCGTTTAACCTCTTCATCAAAGCGCTTATTCCAACTCCTCAATGCTTGCTTCAGTCCATAAATAGACCTTTGAAGTTTGCATACTTTACTATCATTATTTGGATCTTCAAAACCTGGAGGTTGTACCATGTACACATCCTCTTTCAAATTCCCATTAAGGAATGTTGTTTGGACATCCATTTGCCATATTTCATAATCATAAAATACGACAATGGCTAGTAATATCCGAATTGACTTAAACATTGCAACAGGCGAGAAAGTTTCGTCATAATCAATCCCTTGAACTTGACTAAACTCTTTCGCTACAAGTCTTGCCTTGTATGTTGTCATGTTTCCATCCATGTCCATCTTCCTCTTGAAAACCTATTTGCTTTGGACAACTTTCTTTCCTTGAGGAAGATCTACCAAGTTCCACACTTGGTTATCATACATGGATTGCATTTCAGATTTCATGGCTTCATACCATGATTTTGAGTCTTCTCTTTTCATTGCTTCTTCAAAGGTCTTTGGATCATCCGTATACATTACCAAGATCTCATGAAGTCCTAGATATATATCAGGTTTCTTTCTAGATCTCGTTGACCTTCTTAGTTCTTGTAGCTCTTTATGCTCATCTTGAGTATCTTGAACTTCTTGCACAATTTCTTGTGGAATTAGTTCAATACTCGATTGAACACTATGTGGTGATGCGTGAACCTCTTCCTCAATAGGTTGAGAAACCTGTACACTAATGCTCCCACTAGCCGTCGGAACTATGGTTGGGTTATTTCGATCTACATGGGTGTCATCCATGACCTGATCGAGGTCTTGTAATGTTTCTTGAGTTTCCTCAAGCTTTACATTACTCCCATTACTTTTGATTCTTTCGAGAAACTCTTCTCTAAGAAAATTGCACCCCTTTCAAATAATATTCTATTTGTTGACTTGTACCAAAAGTAGTATCCTTTTGTTTCTTTCGGATAACCTATAAAAAGTATTTTTTCGCTTGGGGTTCTAGTTTGGTTGACATCAATCGTTTAATGTAAGCCTCACATCCCCAAATTTGAGAAAAGATAATTCAGGAGTTTTTCCTGTCCACAACTCGTATGGAGTTTTCTCGACAGATTTGGATGGAACAATATTCAGTGTGTAAGTCGCAGTTAGCAATGCATGTCCCAAAAAATAAAGAGGCAATTATGTTTGGCACATCATTGATCGAACCATATCAATCAATGTTCTGTTTCTCCTCTCAAATACACCATTCCACTGAGGTGTTCCTAGTGGAGTCAATTGTGGTACGATACCACACTCTTTCAGATATGTATCAAATTCATTACTCAAGTATTCTCCTCCACGATCAGTTCGTAAAATCTTAATTCTCTTATTAGATTTTCGACTTCATTCTTGAATTTTTTGAACTTGTCAAAAGATTCACTCTTGTTCTTCATTAGATAAACATAGCCAAAACGACTATAGTCATCTATGAACGTAATGAAGTACCTAAAACCATCTCGTGCACTTGTTCTCATTGGACCACATACATCAGAATGTATCAATTCCAACAAGTCTTTTGCCCTTGAACCTTTCTTCTTGAAAGATTTCTTAGTCATTTTACCAACTAAACAAGATTCACATGTCTCTATTGCATCGCAATCCATGAGACCAAGAAGATTACCATCTTGTAATTTCTTAATGCGTTTCTCGTTTATATGACCAAGACGATAGTGTCATAAGAGAGTGTTATTTTCATGAGATACTTTGAGTCTTTTATTATTGACATTTAGAACATGTTTATCATTCACTTCTAGCAAATATAAACCATCATGAATAGTAGCATTTGCATAGAAAATTCCATCTTTTGCAATACTCATACACGAGTTTGAAATGGTAAATACATAACCATCTTTGTCCAAACATGACACAGATATAATGTTCTTACATATAGACGGAACATAATAAACATTATTCAAATTAATTATTAAACCACTAGATAAATGAAGGTTTATTGAACCAATGGTCATCGCCGAGATACTAACACCATTGTCCACCTTCAAAGTGACTTCTCCTCTCTTGAGATGTCTTCTATTCATTAGTGCCTGCATATTTGCACAAATATGAGCACTCGATCTTGTATCAGTTACTCAATCGTGAATAGATGTGGTTAAATTAATTTAATTTCAATAACATAGATACCGTTCGGAACCTTGGGACGCTTCCGCTCTATTTTGCCTGAGTCTAAGTCAGCCTTGTACTTTGGACAATTCACCTTGAAATGTCCTTACTCATGACAATAATAAGACTCAGTTTGCAGAGTTAGCAAGTTTTTCTCTTGCTTTTGGAGGTGCTCGCTTGAGCTTCTCCTTTCCCCTTGTTCCCTTTAGGCATCTTCCTTTTTGCCTTTTTCTTTTGAACATTTTTGCTATTCTGTGATTGCAAAAACATATTGAATGAAGTTCCATTATCTCTTTTGGAGAGTATTGTTTATGAACTTTCTAGTAAGTTCAATTACTATACTTGCCAACATGAGACCTTGAACATCCAATTCATTTTGCAATACCTTTCACGCCAAGCATTTTTCTTCATCAGAGGGTTCCGTACTTAGTAATGGTGCATCGTGCTCCAATACATTTACAAGATCCTCCTATCTGATGATAAGTTGGAGTTTTACTTTCTAATCAAGAAAATTGGAACTAACATTTTCCAACAAGCACTTTTCGAGTTATGGATTGAATAAGTACGTCGTTTGTCATTCTATAGAAATAAAATTAAAGGTTTTCATGTTAATGTTTATGTAAAATTTCATACTACATATTTAAATTTGTCTATTATGCAGTATATTCAAGATCCTATCATAAATAAAGCGAACTCATCCGAATTATAAAATCAAGGTAAGTAATCTTTTACTAATCATAACCTTTTAGAAAAACTTTTGCAATTGTTTGCAATTTTCTAAACTTTATGACTCTTGTTGTTTATTAAGAAATTTTTCTTATTAAACGATTTTCCCGAGACTTCAAGCCTAGATCTTGACTTCCCTTTAAGCAAACTTATTTTATTGGTCAATATGTTCGGCTAATTATCTCCATAAAATAAATGTACCAAATGCCTCACATTTAATCCATTTATCAATGGCCAGATAATATGTCCTAACACATTCCACGATTTCTAAAGATTAAAAATTACACTCATGCATCTTAATAATCTTTAGCTTAAAGTGGATAAAATAAGAAGGAAAAATACTTAATTTTTCGTTGGACATTTCAAATGTGACTATAGTTTGGTAGGTCCTGTTTTCATACACCCATACCTATCTTAACATATCATTCATATATAATCATAAAGCACATAACATAACACAATCACAAAACATTTGCGAGTTTGTATGCCTCTTGCGCTTCTCTTCATCCACTGCTTTGTCTTCTTGCACCATTGGATGAAAAATTGCATAAAAATAAATATGCTGCCCCAAACTTTATTATGAATCCTTTCAAGAATAAAATTTGCTAAGTGCAAGTATTAGGAACCCATCTCATTCTCACAATGCATATGATGTAAAAATAAATAAAGGCATCCCATACATAAATTGCCTTTTGTGCCTAATTAATAAACGCTTATTAAAATTGCTTACAATCAAACATGCACATCACATAAAATTTACATCACACAAGGCATTGGAATGAGACATACAAACTCGATTCCCTGCAAAACATTATAATAGGAATTGCATACCGATGCACTATTTTGTACCTTTTAATTAATTTCCATTTCTTAAGTAATTGCGGTTCTCTAAATCATTTAAATTCCTAAAATGATTTATAATTCTCTGTTACAATTTGCACCATAGTTTGAAAAAAATAATCTTTTAATCATTTAAAAGAAAATATAAACCGTTATTGTCCTTGTCACAGAAAAACTGCGCACTGTTGTTGTTTTGCCTTTGTGACGAAATTCCATAAAACTTTTGTACATGAAAGTTTTATTATTTCAAAACTAGACTTCAATATCTAAATTTAGAAAATGGTTTCATCAAAATATATTAATCTATTTGAGAGAAAACGTTATTTTGATTTCAGCAAAAACTGCTAATGCTGCTGAAAAATTCCAGCAGCGCACTATTTTCTTTATTTTTGTTTAATCTCATATATCTGTCCAAAAATCATGATTTATATAATTATCCTATTCTAAACTTCTTCTACTATAGTAAGAATTTTAGAAAATATAAAAATAATTAACCAGTTATCTTATTACAATATTGCGAAACGTGTAACAAAAATTCAGCACGAATTTAGAACCGCAAAACAAAAGAACAATTAACTAAGCACTTATGTAATTAAAATTACATAATAAAATAGTCTAATTAGCAATAATAAAGAACCTATGCTCTGATACCAATTGAAGGATTTCATGATGCGAATCGGGTAATTTTTAAAAATTTTATTAACCGATAACATCTAGAATCGTTCTTATTATTGCTAACTTTCTTTATTTTATTTGCATCGCAATCAAATATATTCCTATAAGAAGGATTGTAGAACCATACCTATGGTCTTTAACGAAGCTCTATTCCTCTTCGGTTCACCTTGAATCCGAAACAAGAATGACAGTCGAATCCGTGCTAGCGAACTCCCCGTCAACACCTAGCTCCGTCGCCCGTATCTTAATCGATTGCTTAATCAATAGAATATTTTAACAAATATCTAGAAGAAAAATAAGAACAAAGCTTCAACACATAAAGACTTACTTATACACAAATTTTCTGATCTGTTTTACCTTTAAAACACAAGAAGAAACCTTTCAATTTCATATAGCATTTAAAGCCACTAAGCAGAAATTGAAACAGCACTTTAATTTCTGACGTTGCAGCACTAAAACCTTGATAACTCTCTGTAGGAAACTCCAAACGTCCTGAAACTTAGACCATTAGATTCTACACTTCAAGAGCTACAATTTTCATATATCATTCGCCCAAAATGATTATCGTTTGCTATACTAATTTTCTATTTAAAGTTGGCTCAAATTCTGACCCGAATTTAAGGCCTTCTTTCTTTCTTCATTTGTTAAAATAATTGGGCTTGGGCTTTAAATAAATTTATACATTTCATAATAATATTCATATATTATTATAATATGTGAAACTTATATTATCCTTATAATATACACATATTAATAAATTTATTCTTTGCTAGTTAATCACGTCACGTGATATAATTTTCTATTTGTACTTTATTTCATGCAACATGAAACTTTGTACATAGAAAATATATTTCTTGTTTCCCATTCAGTTGGTGTGACCTATATTGAGGATCCATATTATGTTGGCAATGGAACAATTATTTTATTCCATAAACTGTAAGCGGTACTCTAGCATACATTACAGCTACCCAAATAATATAGATGTTTAGCAAATCCTTTTACGAAACACGATCCTTCTAGTAATGTTATTATCATTACTTGTGTCTATTCCTTGCCATATGATATTTTGATTATTATACAAAGTAGGGCTGTCATCCTCGTATTATAATTTTTTCTTGGTCTCTAATAAGTAGGATTATATAATTATAACTGCACTTCAGTTATATTGGATCCATTTATAATCTCACTTTACCAAGGGGCCCTTTATAATATCATTCCTCAATTAATGAGTGGCAATTAGCTATTGATATATATATTTTTCTCCTACACAAGTTACATACAAAGAACTATTACTTTTATCACCACTTGCTTCAAATGGCTTTTAATAATAATTACGTTGCATATTCCTTATGTGAAAAATATATCATATCAATCTTAGAATTAATGACACGATAAAAATATTAATGACACAAACACAATCCATATAATATTTTTATCAATTAGGTCTGTTCAATATATGAAACTTTTCATATACTCGTGTTATTAAATGATAATCCTTTATCAACGTTTACAGAACTACAACGTACTTTTAATCAACACGACAGTCTTATATGGCATATTAGTGTTCCTGCTAATATCCAAGACCTGTGAACATTTTAGAGATATATATTCATTTTATTTAGAGTTCTGCGGTTCAAGACCAAGAGTATCTTCTTGAACACTTCTAAATATGAATATAAACTCATGGAACAAAATGTAATAACATCCAATTCATAAATATAACATATAAAAGTAATCACTATAAGATGACTTTTAGAACACAATTCCAACATAAATAGGACTATAGGAGTGCCCAATGTCAATTAAATCTCAAGCGGTTATTGATAAATGATATTGTGTCGTTCTCTCAATATTTAGGCCTATTTAACGTTTACAATGGTAACGGAATGAGGTGTTTCCATTATCCGTTATGTTTAATGAACGAATTTTAAATATTTACCATTGAACGTTCTGTTATGAGAACGACATGAATTTTAAATTTGTTTCTGTTCCGTTGACCTTGAACGAATTTAACGTTCATAACGTTCATACTAACTGGCCTCACAATATCTTAAAAGAAAGCTATATTTTTGTACATGAACATTTACAAACACTTAGTCACTTACTCCAGAAATACAAACTTGTCTCAAATTGTCTCAAATTACAACTTGTCTAGTAAGCATGTCACTCCAGAACTACAAATGAACTACAACTTGTATAGAGAGCATATCACAATTCATAAATTACAAAATACGACTTGGAACTTTGCAAACAGATTTATAGGCAACAGTCACAAACTACAAACTACAAACTACAAACCACAAGTAGGCACAAACACTCACAAAATATAGAAACATGTCAATGTTGCTTGCTTAGTTACAGTTACAAGCAAACACACTCACTCACTCTGATCCAAAACCTCTTTTTCTCATAAACCTTTCTCAGCCATTGAGGCAGCCAGTAAAATAGTTAAACCACAAACCTTTCTCAACCACTGAGGCAGTCAAACAATTATCATCATTGAAAAATCATTGTTTTGGGATCAAAGGAGCAATAGGAGGATTGGTTGAACCAACGACCAGCAAGGCAACATTGAACATGTGATGTAACAACAAAAGAAGCTTAGTAGAACATATAACATGATTAACATCTGCAAATAACCTAGTACCACAAGAAGCTTACTAGACAAATTACACAAGATCACACTCACACAACTTCATGTTCCAGATGCAGCAGTTCCACAAATAGTGTCATCATCAGGCACATCATCAATACTTGAACATATAACATCTCCAAATATTCCACCCTTTTTCTGCATTTATGATCCAACAAATAATTAGACACTCATTTATAATCCAACCCTTGATGCAACAATAAACTACAAAATATGACATATGGTAAAGTTAAAAAATGAAATACCTAACTGAAGCACTCAACCAATTTTGTACACATACCAAAGCTTCTAGACTCTCATCATTTAGAGAGCTTCTAGTTGAACTGAGAATTCTACCGGCTGTACTAAAGCATGATTATGAGGCCACTGTTGAAATTTATGACTTGGGAGTTGGGACTAAGTTGACGTGGATTCAAAATTTATGACTTGGTCATTTTAAAATTTTGAAGCGCACCTAATCAGAATTAACTTGGTCTTTTTAAGCGCACCTAATTTTGAAGCCACGTCCACTTAGTCCCAACTCCCAAGTCATAAATTTCACGCACGTGGTCGGATGTTATTACCATAATGCCCCCACCTGACGTACTACATTAGGTCATTTCGGATTTTCTTGCTTTTTCGATCACTTGCCTGTTTACAGATCCAATTTAAGTTGACAAGAACGGCCAGGTACAAAGAAAGAACTGCTCTCCATTTTTTTTTATTTAGACTAATAGATTATAACTTAGGTACAGATTTCTTTAGAAGCATAGTTTCATAAAGTTGGCTAGAGAAAAAAAAGACAAAAAAATTAGGATAGTTGTATATATATGCATGTTAAGGAAATAGAATAAATCTACATGTATCTTAAGGGAATAAGAAACTGGAAAAAGCTGCATCTCTAATAAATAATATGGCGGCAAGATAAAAGTTATTTGAACTTACATAAAGCTATTTTTGCTTTTAAGTTTAAAGTAATTAAGGTTACCTAGAGTTCATATATTAGGGGAAAAAAATTAACCTTAAAAACATACCGAGTTAATGTTATGGGTTAATAACGGGTAATCGGGTAGTCTAGTAAACTGTGAGATATATCCAATGTTTTAAAAACCGGACCAGACCGGCCGGTTCGACAGGTTAAACCGCAAACCGGACGGTAATCAGGTCCATTGGACAATTAAAACCGGCGGTTTTTTTCATTTGAAAACAATAGCAAAAATCGGAGGAAATAAATTGTGATGAGGAGTAATCGATCCTGGACCACTTCTTAGCAATATAGTAACTAAACCAGGGCCACATGGGCTTTTGGTGTAGTTAGATCTTATTTTATTCCTAAAATCTGTAAAATCGGTCCGGTTTTTTCACTGGTTCAACCGGTTGAACCGGTTCAATCGCCGAACTATTTTGTCATCCAGTTCAGTGACCGGTCCGGTTTTAAAAACATTGGATATATCTAAATCTTTCAGCAAGTACTAAGCGGCCGGGTTTCATTTGATGTCCAATATTTTAGGATTATATGTTTGACTGTTCCCTTTTTTCCCCTCTTAGTCTCACTTGACCTGTTGCTTTTTTACGGGAGAACCGCACCTATATATATGCTACCCTTTCCTTTCACTACGGGAAATTTGGGATCCTGTAACGTTCATTAAATAGGTTCTGTAACGTTCATGGGCACGTTACTGTAGCCTCCGTCACAAAATTAAAAAACGTTAGGAATCTATAACGCCTTTTACGAAATAGACGTCACAGATCTGTGACGTCTATTTCCTAAAAGGCGTCACAGATTGCTACTTTTAATTTTTTTAATTTCTTTATACGCTGCCTTTTGTAATGCCTTTAAGGAAATAGACATCACAGATCTGTGACGCCTATTACCTAATAGACGTTACAGAAGCTCTAGAATTACATTTTCTATTTATTTTATTTCTGTTCCCATTAAACCTTTTGTAACGCTCAATACCAATTAAACGTCATAAATCTGTGACGGTTTTTCAATAATAAACGTTACAAATTTATAAAATATTTTTTTTATAAATGCGATATTCTGTGGCTAGCCCCATATTGCTAGCCGTACCAACTGGTACATTGATTTTCAATGTACCAAAACAGATTCACATATCAAGCACATATCAAGCACATATCAAACACATATATTCATCATACATCCACATATATTATCAAGCACATATATATGAAATGAAAAAAACCAATTAAGATATCAATTTAATTTACAAAAGTACCATAATTAACTTATCCAAATACATTAGCATACATGAATTCCATAAGTTCATCGACGACTTCTCCAATGTTTTCTTTCGTAAACGATTTTCCAACTGGATCGATTTGCTACAATATTTGATTTAAAAAAAACAATCCAAAACATCATATTAGTTGATATTATAAATTCCCAAACTATTTGATTTTTATGAAACCCTAAATCCTAAGTCTAAGTTAATTATTTGATTATACCACCGTATTTATTTGAAAGTTTGTCAATTATCAAACCCCTAAACCGGCCACATCAAATTGTCTAAACCCTAAACCCCCTAAATCCAAAACCGTAAACCCTAATCCTATATTATTTGGTAAACGACTATCAAACTCTAAATATATATGAAAATGCAATACCTTGGGTAGTTCTCCGACTCCTCTAACATAGTAAATTATTTGTCTCATGGCACACATTGTGAAGTATCCACACTCTGTATTGCCCTTTTGCTTCGGAGCCTAAAATCACAATTCAAACAAGTAGTTGGTTAGAAATTTGGACTAGTTTCAGAAACTGTAATCTCTAAATTTCATAATATATCGTTACGTACCTTTAATTCGTATCAGTTGAATATATTAGCTTTACGTATAGCCTTGCCAGTCTTCTCCATCTTGTAACATTTATATGCCCTACATGCAATTCAATTAATTAAATTAGATTTAATTAATATATATATATATAGTATTTTCCACAATATCAAATTGTCTATTTAAAATCTAAAACTTACGATGATATAAACGGCCTAATTACTAATTGGTCTATTGGATTGTCGCGTACCAAGGAATCCACATAATATATTCTCTCTTTGTGGACATCAACAACAATGACTGTCCAATGAAACATGTAATACATATTAATTATTAATTTTGAATTGAAAGGAAACTAATAATTGAGTTTAATAATTGGTCTTACCCCTGATTATACGGCAAAACAAAGTATTGACAATCTGGATTCTCTTCGAACGAGTTCTTCATGTAAGCCACAGTAGTGTTGGAGTTATGTCCTAGAAGTCAATATTTAATGACTAAGTTTCTTAGTTTATGTTAATGATGATATTTGATCATTTGTTCCTAGAGTTTATTATTGACAGATCATTCAGGTTGAGGATCTGAATTGTAGATCTCTGTGGATCATTCATTAGAATGACAATAATAAATCTAAATCGTCCATAATCTTGATAATTAACAAGGAACATTAATTATCATAAAAGATTAGTATGCAAGTTAAGTGATGATTAAGTTCTACAAATCATAGGTAAGGAGTTACCAACTTAATTGCATATGTGTATGTTATTGGAACATAGTACAGGACTTGACCCAATGAAATAAACATATGGATTGTGTTATGTGTCATTGTTTATTTCATATGAGTTTGATTCTAAGTTTGAGATGTTCATCTTTTCCACATGAGGATAGGTTCAATAAATATCGTCTAACGTTGATTCCTGATAAAGGCTGCTATAATGACTTTATTTATGTTCTCTTGAATTGTGCGGGGAAAAGTTGTTCATCAAGAAAACCGTATGTCCCTCATTAGTATACCTAGTGAGTGATGCTATCTGTTTGGGCCCCTTGATGGAGTTGGATCGTATGCATGCAAACTAGACGATCAACTCTAGATCAAGAAATGTATAATCTGCAAGAATGACATATTCCTATCTTGGATTATACAAAGATATCGTGTGACATAAGAATCAAACAAAGAAATACTTTTATTTCTTATGCAGGATTGAGATATTGTAACGGTACATTATTTATACGAATTGGGAATCATAACGTGTTGCTAGATACCGCTTATGATTATTGGAAATAAATAACGATTTATTTCCATGGCCAACATAGTATAAATCCTCAAATAGGGTCGCACAAATAGGATTCTAACTACTTGGTGCATTTATTGTTTATTCACAATAATGTGTATTGTGAAATGTGATAAGTTAATTAATTAATTATATACCGTTATGAACCGTTATAATTAATTAAATTAAAAGGATCATATGGAAACAATTTAATGCATTAGCTAATCATAGATTAATTATTAATGAGTTAATAATTAATTATGTTCAACTTACTTTAATTAGTTTGAGCTAATTGGGCTTCTATTTAATTGGTTAATTAAAGGCCCAATTTAAGGAAGAATGAAGAGACAATTAAAGGAGATTCATTAATTGGTGAATTAATGAATAAAGGCCTTTTATTAAGATGGCCCAAGAGAGCCCATTAGGTGGCCTCTTAGGGTGGATGGCATACTTGTAAATAGTATGAAGATTGGATGAGAGTGGTTGGCTATATAAAGGGGTCTCTTTGGGAGAAAACCCTAGCCGTCATCTCTCTTCCTCTCCCCTCCCTTGCGCCTCCACCTAGAAGAGAGATTTTTCTCTCTTCTCCATGGCTCTTCCCTTCCTCTCTTAGCTCATGTGTTGAGCATCCCACCTCTCTTCCTCTCCATTAAATAGTTAATTAAGAGAAGCAAGGTGATTAGCAAGAGGTTCAAGAGAACTAGCATTCTCTTTGAGCTTGGTGGTGGGTCCTTGGTGGGCTAGAGGCGGCCATAGATGGTGGAGATGGTGGAGCACGCACCCCATCGACTCCCATGCCATGGATTCGAGCCTCATGAATACAATTTCATGAGAGGTATATCTTTCTCCTACTTTCTCTCTTGATTTGACGTGTGATTGCTTTAGCACTAGATCTCTTGATTTGCTTGTTGTTAATGGTGATTAATTAGTTGTAATTAATCTAAAATTAAAATATGAGCATTTCCTAACAGTGGTATCAGAGCTATGGTCGTGCTTAAGGTTTTTCACACTTAATTAAGTGAGAATTCGTAATTAATTAAGTTAATTAGTGATGTGCATGCTTGCTGGCCCTGGAAAGGCTGTTTTCTGTCTTGTTGCTTGTTTTTCGTGGTGTAAAGCTCTCTAAAATTTTTTCCTTCTTATTGGAGGTTGTAGCCCTTTGAGTTGTGGTTGTTTTCCCACTGGAATCATTGAAATTCTATGTAAAATGAATTTTTAGTGATTTAAACGGTAACGGTGCGCAGATCTGTTATTCTGCTGCACAGTTCTGTTGTTGTGGTTGGTAACAAATAAGTTTGTATACAAAGTACCTGTAACTTTTAGATAGGATTATTCTAAACTTGATGCTCTTTCTGGATATGTAAATTTTGTTACATATTTCGGATATTATGTGGGCGTTCAAGGATGAAAAGTGATGAAGTTATCAGATCTGTTTTTTCAAACAAACTGATTATTTTGAAAAACTGTACTTATTGAGAAACTTTTATGGAAAAGTGTTGAAATGGAAATGTTCTCCTTTAAGTCTGGAATCTGTGAAAATTAATTTCATAGATTTTCATTGAGATTTGATACCTCAACCGAGTGAAACCTTTTTGGTCGACGGTCTGTTCCAGAACAGGATACCTTGCTTAAATGCTTGTTATCTCGTTGATCTTGAATATAACTTGTGGATTTTCTTTTCATGGAATGATAGCCTATTGTATGTAGTATTTTTCTATGTAAATTGTTTGCTGGAAAAATATCAAGGGGATGATCATACAGATCAAAAGGTTGAGACCCATAACAGAATTTTCTCTAACGGTGCTTCGCGCACAATCTGAGGATTTGTCTTTTTTGGTTCTCCCTGATGGTAATTGATCTCTCCTTGAGATTTTTACAGGTAATCACAATCATTGTAAGGAGTTCTCTGGATTTATTTCAGATTTTTTGGAGACCGAATTATTTTGAATTTTTTCGGGTCCCGAATTTCGTATTTTAATTAGTTAAAATACTTTCTAATTAATCAATTTATTGAAATGTTAATTAGAAGACTCCTTAAATACCCTCCTTTCTGTTTTGATAGTTGGATTTAATTTAAAAGGGCTTAAACAATTAGTTGTTAAGGTTAAGCCTTCTTTGCATTCGGAAAACTTGAGCAACAAGTATGCACAAAGATTCTAATTAATGAAATTAATTAAGAGCAAGTGAATCATGTATATTGTATATGTGCTAACTTTGTTTTGTAGGAGGATGTGGGTTTGATATGGCTCAAGATGTCAATGCCTTGTGTGTTGTAAAATGTTGTGAATGCATGTGATTGCTTGTAAAGTGGCCTAAGGTGCCTTGATAATTAAGTGGTTAATTTTTTATGTAACTTGTGAGGCTTGCATGCCCCTAAGGCCTAGGCGGGATTTTAGGAATTTTATCACATGTATTTATTTCCCTTAATTATTAGATAGGATCTTAGTAATTAGTGGGAGGGCTTGATTAGATTAGTCTCGTTACATGGAGATGCGACGAAGATTAATGCAAGCGGGAGCCATACAAACCCACGGCAATGTTTGAGATGCTTATGTTATGTGATTGTTTGTGAATGCCTTGAATTGTCATAGGTAGGTATGGGTGTATGCTTACACGACCACCAAACAAAGTCACGTAATTGCTTATGTCCCAAATTAACTTGATTTAGCCAAATCGTCCTCCTTCTCTCTATCCCCTTCAATACAATTGATTGTCTATTGATGCATTCCTGCCGACGCGGACATCGTAGTCCATCATTGTAGTCGGGGTGTAAATCGGATTTACTAGGAGCAAATAGAGAGAAGTTGCTTTACAACGGACCCACTCGGATTGGACGTTGGGACGAAGTTTGTAGATATACTTATGATATCTCACAAACCAAGAATCATATGGACAAGATATGATTGGTTGGAGAACCTACCTTATCTAGTTGTTTTAGGTGTCATGCCGACGCTGGCCCCTATTTCAACGAAAATGAGGATCTTGGAATCCATTACATTTAGGGACATTAATTAAATGTAGTGGGAGTTTTGTTTATCATTCCATAAACAAAACATTGCATAAACTAAATGACCTTAAATTGAAATTGTTATAGATATTAAATATGTTAATTTCGTTACGATCAATCTTTGGAAAACGACAAGCTCGTTTCTAAGGTATTTACTTGGAGAAGAATACCGATTCCTAAGACATGTTCTTGGAAATGAGAAACTTGAGCAAGTTTAATCCCAAAAACGTTCCTCAACTTCCCAAAAATAGCTTCGCAATGATTGATTAGTTTTGACGAAAATTATTCAATAAAACGAATGCTTATATCCTTTTAGAAGTTCTAGACTTTTGAATTGGAGAATTCATAAGGACTAGACTAGACTTCTACGTTCTCATGCACTTACTCAAGAAAAACGTTCTTAGAGAAAGTAAATATAGACTCAATCATTTATGATCGAGTAATGGAGTATGAATTAACCAAGAGACTCTTCTTATAAGAAGATAAATATTTCATTAGCTTGCGAACCGAAAGGTTTGAGAAACTAATTGACAACTAGAGATATTAAGATCTCCAATATCAAGGATTGTTGATATTGTCATACAATCTCTTTCTATGGATAAAGGATATGTTGTTCGCACACTTGTTAGTGCTTAAAATGATTGGTTAAGTATTAAAGGAATACTCTACCAATATATGAGTTGAGACTTCGAGACCCTCACTAGTGACCGTGTGTCACATGAGATGTTTCATTTACCATTTATGGGAGACATTTGAAAAGATGTCCAAAATACCATGATGTTCTAAACCTTAAGATATTTGTCGTTCAAATTATCTCACTATCTCTAATTCACACTAGTAATTAGGTGCTAGTTCATGTGCTCGCATTTAACGAAATGTGTAGGCAATGATGAATAAGAGAAAGTTCGAGATAAGTAAAGTAAACTCCGTTTTGGAAATGGCTTATACGTCTAGGCCGCTACCATTGAATACGTAGAGTTATCTTTACTAAATAAAGAATTTGTTTAGGAATTTGAGGTTATATACCTTATTCCAAACATCTTATAAAACCTTATCTCCATTTCATATTTGATGATGGATGATCATGTTTTGTAATAGAGAAATGTTGTTCTCTTATGGTTATAAATTTGTGTATAAGATTTCATGCATCTTAATTGAATTTGCTTGAAATAGATTAACAAATTTTGAATGACAAATATGTAAGACTTCGCATAAAGTGTTTGACTTTTATGTAAAATAGTTGCTTAGTCGAATATAAACAAGAATCGCATTATGAGAGTCTACGTAACGTGGAGCTCGTAAATCAATTCGATTGTAAAGAATCGCATTATGAGAGTCTACGTAACGTGGAGCTCGTAAATCAATTCGATTGCAAATCAATTGAAATTCATGCGAATCGTGTTTGTTAAAAGACAAAAGCGCCTTTGACCTATGAAGGTTTAAAGGACAAGTAACCTTATTAAGACTTATACATATTGATGTATATAGACTTATAGGACTTGTGCAATTGAAAGGTTGTTGACACTTTACCACTTGACCAACGATCATTGTAGATATTAACGTATCTATTTGATATGGTATAAGTATGAATCTTTTGACAAGATCAAAATGATCTCAAGAGTAAAGTTGAAAAACTATTCAATAAAAGCAAAAGTCTTAAGATGGATCATGGTAAATAGTTAAGTCATATAGTTTGATATATTGCCTAAAGAGTATGAAAGACGTTTCACTACTCGCTCCAGGAGGAACATTGAAAAATGTATCCAAAGATGAAGGTATCGAACATTGTTTGATATAGTTCGATCGGTAATAAATCAAATTGACTTGTTCGACTCATGTAAGGGATTTGTGTTTTGAGGACAATATTGTTTACACTGAATAAAAAATTCCATCGAAGTCTTTTGAGAAAGATATCTTACGAGATTCGATCTCTAGGTATATTGTTTCTCAAGATTTGGTGTTGAGAAGCTTATTTCAAGGTTCGATTGATTGATAAGTTTGGACCCAAATAAGACGCTTAATATTATGTAGGATATCTTGAACTAACCGAAAGGTACTACTTCAACGAACATGATAAGAACAAAGTAGTTGTTGCTCATCATAACGTAATCTTGAAGAATGATATTCTCAAGAAGAAGTAGTGGGAGTAAAGTGAGCATTAAAGGAGTTTATGCGTCACTACAAGAAGTACCTTTATAGGGAACTTGTCACTCCATACATGGTGCTTAGTGGAAGTTGAGCGGAACTTAACTCACAAGCAGTTGTGAAAGGAAGAAGTTTATAAGCACGCTCGCTTCTAAAGAGTACTCAAACATCTCATTACTGGATGATGTTAGAGAAACTCGTGCAGTACATTAGGATCAAGAACTTATTCTACAAGTTGTTGTAGAAGTAGTTCATAGACCTCAAGCACCAATCCTACAAAGATCAACGAGAGTGAATTGCCTAAACTAAAAAGTACATAGGTTTCACAACATCCTCGTACTTGACATATGAGGATCCGTTGATAAATAAAGAAGCGATGGAAAGACCCGATTCCACAAGTATGATTTGAATCTATATGATCTTTAAGTGCAATCCATATATATAACAACAAGGTATAGACCTTGATTGATGTTCAAGAAGAAGCGATCCATCTAGAACATATAGATCTTTAAAAGGAAAGATAGATATGGATAACAAGTCGACTCTGTACAAAGCACAATTTCATGATTGATGCTATGTCTAAGTCGATAACGAGTTGACCATGTACAAAGCACGGCTTCTCGCTTGTAGCTATGTATAAGTCAATAAAGATCATTCTAGCAATAGTTATATTTTGTATATATAGATATATGAAAAGATACATCAAAACTGCCTTCTTCGATTGAATGAAGGAAGTTGTTGTGAATTTGACACAAACTGAGGATTTGTTGTATTGCTAGAAATGTATATGTGCTTCAAGGATCAATTGATGAATTGAAGCAAGAATTGTGGAAATTGGAATAAACATTTTGACAAGTAAGTCAAGGAGTTGCACTTCGTCAAAAGTATCTTGTATAGACAAGATATTCAGTGGGAGCATTAATATGTTACATGTATTGTACAAGATACAAGACATTAATTGGGAATAAAATTAAGGAAATGATTATTGTCAAGATCTCATTAGAGAATGTTTTTCTCAATAGAGAATTTGGGCAAGTCACCTAATCCAAGGAAACAAAATCTATGGAGATAGATTATGATGGATGTTAGGTTTGAGAAAATGTGCATATAATGACAAAGTGTTCTAGTAACATGAAAAGATAGACTCCTAGAAAGGATGTCTAACCATGTTGTATGGCATACACTTGAGTTCTACTCGGTGTGTTGCAACTCAATTCGAGAAGAATGCACAATACAATTCGAGCATCCTTCTGTTATGAGTTTCATTACGTACGCCATACTTATGCACATGCCCCTATGTGTTGTACCCAAGGAGTATGACAAGCAGTTGTCAACTGGATACAAAGAAAAAAACACGTTTGGACAATAATCGAGAATATCTTCGAGTATCTTATGAGAAAGAATGATATATTTCATCTGATGAAAGAAAGCTCATATAAATTGATATATTGATGCTAGTTTTCGAAAGAGTGATATAAATACAATTGAGCTACATATTTTGTTTAAATGTGGTGTTGTAAATTTAGAAGGTGTTCTAAATGGGATATTACAACCGTTTCCGTCACCAAAAACAAAATATATATAGCAACTTGTCAAGCAATGAAAGAATGTAGTATGGATCATGAAGTTCTCAGTCAAGCTAATATAGTTCTAAGCATCTCGAACCATAGCTTAAACTTGAAGAACCCAATATTAAATTGGTGATCCAACTAAGATCTATGACGATGTCACTTGATCTCACATGATGATGATCAAGAACACATATATAGGAGTATATATGTATATAGGGTCAAATAAAATTTGATAGGTTCGCGGACACAGCGAACACTCTAACTTAACCTCTACCTTAAGCGGTATACGAGATGCAGTTGTGCATCCATGCGTGATGGATGTATGAGTAACTTGCTTTAAGTGTATTATATCTTTTGAGGTTCGAGACATGTATATATATAGATATATGACATTGTTCTAAATTCTTCACTGGCTAGAAGTCACTATTGATTGACTCTAGGCCAAGTGGGAGATTGTTGGAGTTATGTCCTAGAAGTCAATATTTAATGACTAAGTTTCTTAGTTTATGTTAATAATGATATTTGATCATTTGTTCCTAGAGTTTATTATTGACAGATCATTCAGGTTGAGGATCTGAATTGTAGATCTCTGTGGATCATTCATTAGAATGACAATAATAAATCTAAATCGTCCATAATCTTGATAATTAACAAGGAACATTAATTATCATAAAAGATTAGTATGCAAGTTAAGTGATGATTAAGTTCTACAAATCATAGGTAAGGAGTTACCAACTTAATTGCATATGTGTATGTTATTGGAACATAGTACAGGACTTGACCCAATGAAATAAACATATGGATTGTGTTATGTGTCATTGTTTATTTCATATGAGTTTGATTCTAAGTTTGAGATGTTCATCTTTTCCACATGAGGATAGGTTCAATAAATATCGTCTAACGTTGATTCCTGATAAAGGCTGCTATAAGGACTTTATTTATGTTCTCTTGAATTGTGCGGGGAAAAGTTGTTCATCAAGAAAACCGTATGTCCCTCATTAGTATACCTAGTGAGTGATGATATCTGTTTGGGCCCCTTGATGGAGTTGGATCGTATGCATGCAAACTAGACGATCAACTCTAGATCAAGAAATGTATAATCTGCAAGAATGACACATTCCTATCTTGGATTATACAAAGATATCGTGTGACATAAGAATCAAACAAAGAAATACTTTTATTTCTTATGCAGGATTGAGATATTGTAACGGTACATTATTTATACGAATTGGGAATCATAACGTGTTGCTAGATACCGCTTATGATTATTGGAAATAAATAACGATTTATTTCCATGGCCAACATAGTATAAATCCTCAAATAGGGTCGCACAAATAGGATTCTAACCACTTGGTGCATTTATTGTTTATTCACAATAATGTGTATTGTGAAATGTGATAAGTTAATTAATTAATTATATACCGTTATGAACCGTTATAATTAATTAAATTAAAAGGATCATATGGAAACAATTTAATGCATTAGCTAATCATAGATTAATTATTAATGAGTTAATAATTAATTATGTTCAACTTACTTTAATTAGTTTGAGCTAATTGGGCTTCTATTTAATTGGTTAATTAAAGGCCCAATTTAAGGAAGAATGAAGAGACAATTAAAGGAGATTCATTAATTGGTGAATTAATGAATAAAGGCCTTTTATTAAGATGGCCCAAGAGAGCCCATTAGGTGGCCTCTTAGGGTGGATGGCATACTTGTAAATAGTATGAAGATTGGATGAGAGTGGTTGGCTATATAAAAGGGTCTCTTTGGGAGAAAACCCTAGCCGTCATCTCTCTTCCTCTCCCCTCCCTTGCGCCTCCACCTAGAAGAGAGATTTTTCTCTCTTCTCCATGGCTCTTCCCTTCCTCTCTTAGCTCATGTGTTGAGCATCCCACCTCTCTTCCTCTCCATTAAATAGTTAATTAAGAGAAGCAAGGTGATTAGCAAGAGGTTCAAGAGAACTAGCATTCTCTTTGAGCTTGGTGGTGGGTCCTTGGTGGGCTAGAGGCGGCCATAGATGGTGGAGATGGTGGAGCACGCACCCCATCGACTCCCATGCCATGGATTCGAGCCTCATGAATATAATTTCATGAGAGGTATATCTTTCTCCTACTTTCTCTCTTGATTTGACGTGTGATTGCTTTAGCACTAGATCTCTTGATTTGCTTGTTGTTAATGGTGATTAATTAGTTGTAATTAATCTAAAATTAAAATATGAGCATTTCCTAACAAGTAGAAGACTCGTTGTTTTTCCAGGTTACTTCAGCTAATTTATCCGGATCCCATATGGTGATGCTTCTAGAGAACCCCATTTCTTTAGAAAGTTCGATCATCCAATACCTGCATTTATCCAATACTTCAATATATATATGTTTCCAAGTAAATCGAATATTGAGAAAAAAACCAAAGTTTGAAAATCACATACCAGGAGTATATCTTGATCATCGATATGTTTAAGCATTCTCGCTTGAAACATTCGACAATATCTTCCAAGTTAAAAATGAAGAGACCATCGTCGTGCGTACTCCATGGGTTACAATCATGCACCTCAATTGTCTCCCCTCCGACCGGTATAAACTTCAACACCGAGTATAGTTTTCGCTCGGCTTGAGAGAGTTTGTCCAAATATTTGGGCTCGAGAAGCTCACCGCGATTAATAATTGATACCTCACTCGCGACCTTCTTCGCCCTCTCTATCTCCTTCGGCCCCTTCCCCTTCTCCATCGGCTCCTTCCCACGTGGCTTCTGTTGGCTAATTCTCTATATTCAATGTTATCACTTAATTAAGTCGTGAGTATTAATTAATATGAAAATGCGTGAAAATAAAATTGTGATACCTTTTGCCGTGGCTCCACATCAACTGACGGCCACGCATATACCCCTTCTAAACTTAACCCTAATTGTTCATCTGACGGTTTAGGGATATACCATTCTCGGAATTCGGCGCCACATTTGCAAAGCTGGACATAAGTCTTAGTTGCAAGTAGGGGCTCGTTGTGTACCATCTGACCCACCTGTGACGGTACAATTAACCCATCGGCCACGTGAACACGACTTCCATCCTTACAATGCAAAAACAGATTGCATTCAACTTTTTCCTGAAATTGCAAATAGATTTAGTTAAAATCTTTATTTACTAGATAATATTCCAAAATTCATTACTTTATAGAATTGATAAAGTTGAAATCAACTTATTCACCGCCAATCGTATCAGGAGGCACATAGTTTGAGGCAACACCTCTAGGCATTGTCGAGTCCACCTCGGCCAAAAAAACATGAGGCGACATTTGTAAAAATTGCGGTGGAAATTCTGGAATGCGCACTCCGTTCATGACAAACCAATTCGTCATCTGCTGAAAACATTGTTGTGTCCACTCATTCTTCATTTCATCCCTTACCTCATCCTTCAATTCATTTTTACATCTCTCAGTGACCGCATCCATCAAAGCTGTAATCTGTAACGGTGTCATGCAACCTTCATGCACATTTTTCCTAGGCCTTCTCCCATACAAATTTGTCTGATTTGTCCATCCAGAGCAACCTCTTGTTCTACTAGAATATTCAGGCCTTCCAACCGCCTTACTCAAAACTTCTCTCGTCTCAATTGCTCCAGAACTAGCTTCTTGTGACAACGTCACAGACCGACCGAATGCCTCAATAGTCGCTGTATCACCTGAGTTGAAGGTGTAAGAACCTGCATTCAAATCACATTCAGTATAGTGAAATAATGAAAGGACATTTAATATGAAATCAGATTAGTCGAACGTGTAATTAAGTACCTTCTGTCCCAGTAGACACGGCCCTACCCATGAAATACCGAGCACTCCTCGGTTCCAAATCGCCGATGGTGATGCTTGTGGAACCAGCCCCCTCCGAATTACCTAGTATGGTAATCGTGTCTGTTGGTTTGAATTTACCTCTTTATCCTTTGTAGCCGGTGGAACCCATCCTGTGAACCTCTTTGTGTTGCTCTCTCAACAACTTCCATTTTTGTCTTTTTTTCAGATATTCCTGACTTGTTTTCTTTTCGAAGAATGCGTCCCATTCCTTCTTTGAAAATGGGTATACGTCCCATGCATTCTTTGGATTTTGATTGTTAATGAAATCTGTCACAAGCCTACTCCTAAAAGCCATATGAGCTCTACCCATCATAGTTAAGACTTTCTTCTTGTGTTTATTGTTGCTTATATTGAATGCATTCTGCAATAATAATAGTTAGAAGTTAGGAAATTGCCAAAATATATAGTCACGAGTTAATTAGAGTTTTAGATTAACGCTTTCATTACCTTGACATCCTCCCACAACTCATCCTTTTGTTTACTTGGAACGTCTTTGTTCCAATCGTCAATTAAGATTGACACACTTGCCTTAGCGAGATATGCATAGTATGCACTGAATTTCGCAACTGTGCCTTTCTGAGTACTACTTGACACTCCTTCTTCGTCGAATGTAATTTTGAAGGCGAACCCCGTTTGCCTTAGTCGTCTAAATTCCTCCATGTTGGTCCTACTTCTTTTATTCTGACTCGTACCTTCGGCCACTTCTTCTTCCATGTTAGCTTGTTCATCATATTCTCTTTCTCCAGAAGACATCTATTAAATGATTGTAATTAAATAATAATTGCAAATGATAGCAAGCAGTTAAATAAGCACTAACAAACACAAAGTAGATAAACAATTGACACAAATAAGTAGATAACTAAGTAGATAAACAATTGACACAAGCAGTTAACACAAGCACAAATTTTAAACAAACAAGCACTAACAAACACAAAGTCGCATCCTACTCCAATCCTAAAACAAGCACAAACATAAGTTCATAAACACTAGAAGAAACAAACTAGAAATTTAAACCCTAAATCCTACTCCTTCTTCTCACCCTCCTCCTTCTCCTACTCCTTAGTCTTACTAGAGCCACCCTCGTCCTTCTCCTCCTCCTCCTCCTTGCTTGGGGCCTTTCCATACGGTTCCTCCTCCACCTCCGCCTTAGTCTCCCTACCACATCCCACTGGAAAACGACGTACAGCTGATACACTCCTTCTCTTAATAGGCGCTTTTATTTTTCGGCCGAAATAAGTATACGACTCCTCTTCCTTTTGAACCTCCTTAACAATCTTCTTATCATTCTCCATCTAAACCCAATAATAATTTCATTTTATTATCCATATAATAATTTCATTGATAATTATTATGTATTATCATGCAATAACAACCCCTAATTATTATGCAAAACAGCCCCTCTAAATTTCATTATCCATATAAATTTCATTGATAACAGCCCCTAATTTATGCAAAACAGCCCCTAATTTATGCAAAATAGCCCCTAATTTATGCAAAACAGCCCCTAATTTCAGATAAAAAATATTCAACTTGCAAAACAACCCCTAATTTATGCAAAACAGCCCCTAATTTATGCAAAACAGCCCTTAATTTATGCAAAACAGCCCCTAATTTATGCAAAACAGCCCCTAATTTCAGATAAAAAATATTCAACTTGCAAAACAGCCCCTAATTTTTAGACGAAATTGCAAACAGTCCCACAAAATTTATAAACCCCACAAAATTTGCATAACAGCCCCTACTATATTTTAAATTTTAAAATTAAAATAGATAAAGGGGGAGATCGAACCTTGGGTGCTGGTGGTGCTGTCGCTGTCGTGCACTGTCACTGTCGAGGAAGTAGGGGTTGAGATCGAGAGAGAGTCGCAGCCGCTGTCGCTGTCTAGGAGAAGGCTTGAGTCGCTGTCGAGGAGTCACTGTCGAGGAGTGGAAGGAATTAATTTTAACGGAAGAGGAGAGAGGGAGATTCAAGGAAGCTAGAGGAGAGGGAGATCTAACCTTGAGTCGCTGTCGAGAGAAGCGGCGGATCGAGAGAGAGTAGCGGCGGAGCTAGTCGCTGTCGAGATCGAGAGAGTGAAAGAGAGTTTCGGGTACTTAGGAAATTTTGAGAATGAAAACGACAGAGAGAGGCGGCTTTCCTTTTTATTTAGAATTCTAGAACCCTTCTGTAACGTCTATTAGAAAATAGGCGTCACAGATCTGTAACGTCTTTTTCCTAATAGGCGTTACAGAAGGCTTTCCTTTTTATTTTTTTTCTGCCCAAAAATCAAAAAATACCTTTTGTAACGCCTATTAGGAAATAGGCGTCACAGATCTGTGACGTCTATTTCCTAATAGGCATTACAGAAGCGTTTTAAATTTTTTTGGTTTTGGCGGATTATATTCCCGAAGCGCGAAGCGAATTTCAATATTAAATTCCATTTAAATTCCATTATTTCATCCCGAAGCGATTTTCAACCATTAAATTCCATTTAATTTTATGCATCTGGTTTTATTTTCAATAATTTACTTTTAGTTTTTATTTCCATTTAAATTCCATTTAATTTTATTACATTTGATTTTTGTTTTTAATTTCAATAATTACTTTTAGTTTTTAATTACTTTTAGTTTTTATTTCCATTTAAAAATTTATAAAAAATAAACATGAAAATACTTACATTGAGACATATAACTAAAAATGAAAATACATATTACTAAAAATAAAAAATGAAAATACATATTACCAAAAATACCACTAAAATTACAACTACAAAAATACATATTATTAAAATTTGAACCAATTAACGACCTTCAAAAATAATAGAAAAATGTAAGTATCAAATATTATAAAAATAATAGAAAAATGTAAGTATCAAATATATAGTAACTCACATGGGATATCTTATGCATCTGCTTTCTTCTTTTTCTTTCGCTTACTGACCCACACGCCTTCCGTGTTGTCTGCACGCTTGTGACTGATCGATATTGGTTGTGATGCATCATCGATACCGGTGGAAAATGGAGGTGTTTCCTCAAAGTGGTCGTATGCTTCTTCGTCCACAACACCTCCAACACCAACAATGCGTCTCTTTCCTGACAAGACAACATGTCGTCTCTTGTCGGATGGATCTTCAACGTAGAACACTTGCATGGCTTGCTTATTTGCAAGTATGAAAGGGTCGTCTCCATAAGCCCTTTTTCTGAAGTCCACAAGTATGAACCCATTTTTGTCTTTTCTGACTCCACCGTGAAGGTTGTCGATCCATGTACACTTGAATAAGGGTATCTTGAATTTCATATAATCTAGTTCCGAAATCTCCTCAATCCACCCATAATAAGTAGCAGATTTTTCATTATTACTAGATAAAGCTACAACTGACACTCCACTATTTTGCACGGTGCTTTTACCATCCTGGTTCTTTGTGTACCAGGTAAATCCATTCAAGTCATACCCTTGGTAGGTTTCGACAATCGAATCAGAACCATTAGATAACCATTTCACGGTTTCATTGACCTCGGTTCCTTCTTTCAACTGGGACTCTACTTTTTCTTTAAGCCAATCCACAAATTTTAGTTCATGCTCTGTATTAATCAGTTTTTCATTGTAAGATGGGTGTTGTTTACGTATCTCGGCTACATGCATTTTAATGTAAGGCGTAACAACAGTAAGGTGTTGTAGGACTTTCATGTGTGCTTTTGTTCTCATATCAAGACCCACTCTACAAGTTTTGGCTCCAATAGTACCTTTTCCTTCAAGTCTACCCTCATGCCGGGACTTTGGAAGGCCGATAGATTGAACATCTTCCAAATAATCAGTATAATACTCAATAACCTCCTCGGCAACATATCCTTCCACTATACTTCCTTCTGGTTTAGATCGGCTACGTACTAGCCCTTTCAATTGGCCCATTGCTCTTTCGAAAGGATACATGTACCGTAGAAATACTGGACCGCACATTTTGATTTCCCTAACCAGATGGATAGTCAAACGCACCATGGAGTCCAAAAATGACGGTGGAAAGTACATCTCCAGCTCGCATAGGGTAGAAATAACATCATGCTGTAACTTGTCCATTTTGACTGGATCGATCACCTTACAGCAAATTTCATTGAAAAAATAGCACAACTTAGTCAGAGTCTTTCTCACTTCTTCCTTCAGAATTCCTCTGATTGCGACCGGAAGTAAAACGGTCAACAAGACGTGATAATCATGTGACTTCATACCGAGCAATTTGTTATCATTCATAGACACCTTTCTGGATATATTTGAGCAATAACCCGAATGAACCTTAATGTGCTTCAGGCAACCCAACAAGCTTTTTTTCTCTTCCTTGGTTAAATTAAATTGTGCTGCAGGTAGCCAATTTTGTTTATTACCCTTATCTTGTGCTGCTAAATCCTTACGGATCCCCATTTCAACCATGTCCCTCCTCGCATTCATGCCATCTTTATTTTTTCCTTAAATTTCCAACAGGCAACCAATCAAAGCTTCACATATGTTCTTGATTATGTGCATCGCATCTAGGCAATGCCTAATCTCCAGAAACTGCCAATATTCAAGCTCCCAGAATATAGACTTCTTCTTCCATATCCCTTTCGGGATCTCATTTGTAAATTTCTTACCAAATTTGACCTCTATGTCCTTGACCTGTCGATATACTATCTTTCCGGATTTTGGCATTGGGGCCCTGTCATGCTCCTCTTTACCATCAAATCTTTCCTTGTCTCGACGGTAAGGGTGGTTGCGGTTCCTAAGAAACCTGCGATGTCCCAAGTAAACATTTTTTCTATAGTTTTTCAGGTAAACAGAATGGGTGTTTTCCTGGCAAATAGGACATGCTTTGGCTCCTTTATTCCTGTACCCCGATAGTTTACCATATGCAGGAAAATCATTAATCGTGCAAAATATCATGGCACGGAAATTGAACTCAGTTCTAGAGTTTGCATCAAATACTTTCATTCCCTCATTCCACAATTTTTTAAGATCTTCTATTAACGGACGCAAATACACATCTATGTCATTTCCTGGTTGTTTAGGACCTGAAATCAACAAGGGCATCATCAAGTATCTTCTTTTCATGCATAACCATGGAGGAAGGTCGTAAATACACAATAAGACTGGCCACGTAGTTTGACAGCTACTCATGTTGCCGTAAGGATTCATCCCATCTGTGCATAACTGATGAAGGGTTTTTTAGAGCCCTAAGTATCAAATAAAATTTGTACCTAGAACCTAACTTCACTAGTCGTTTTAGTTAAGCTTTTGGGTCGAACCCAAGGGACTGATTAATGATTACCGGACTCACTGATTTTCAAAAGCTAGACAGGAAAATAAGAGTGATTGGAAGCAAACAAAGATAAAAATGCAAGAAATAGATGTTTTTGGTATTTTGGACTCTAAAATAATTCCAAATAAAAGCAATACTAAAAAGACAGATTTTTGGAGGTTTTTATAATAAATAAAAGCGTCCTAGGGATCGGAAATGACTTAGGTTTAGCACCGGAAACTCCAGAGTCGATTGCTTTCGCAATAAACCCCGAAATCCCGGATTCCAAGGTTCTGTCCAACCCGAACTGGCGGCAGTTCGACCTGGACAGAACTTCTGAAAATGAGTTGTGCTTCTAGACTTTTGTCCAACCCTGACAAGACTTGTACGGGTCGAACAGAAGGTCTAGAAAAGAGTTCAAGGCTTGACTTGGACAATGTTCAGGGCCCGGACCGGCTGCAACACGAGTTCTAACCCTCAACTTTCGCCTTTTGGATTAAAACCCAGCATAGGACTCTACCTAGCCCTCTTAAGTTCACTAACCTAACTTCGTGTCAGTAAATAATGTTCTTAAGTTTGGTCTACTTGTGTTCTTGAGGATATCTAAATGTTCTCTCAAACTATTTAGAAGTTACAACTTTCGCTGCTAACTAGTCTCCCCTTTCAGATCTACAACTTATCCCATGTACAATGTTTAACTCCAATTGATTAACCTAACCTTGTAACTTAACTAAATGTGGCCATTCATTTAGAAGTAAATCAGTTCAAGCAATAGGATTAAACAAGCATCAAAATAATACTAAGCAGACAAATAACAAAGTCAAATATCAAGCCAATCATTCATCACAACATCATACTGAACATACATCATAATCCTACCCAAAGACATAAAAGAACAAGTAAATAATAGAAATAACAGTAGAGATACAAGCCATCGAGAATAAAGAGTAAAACATCAAAGGAATAAACTGAAATACTCCCTTGAAAGCTTGTACTTCGTCCTCAAGGGCAGTGGAAGAGTGGAGACGTTGGAGATCTGAACTGCTCGCTGCCGTCGCCTCAGAACAGTGGAGAAATCACAAGTACCGGTGAAGAAATCAAGGTGGAGTGGTGGAAAATGGGGCTGGAGAGGTGAAGGAGGCCATGGAGGCCACCTCCTCCAAGATGGAGGCTAGGGTCACCCCCAGCACCCTGGTAGAACGTCGAAGGAAGAAGTTTCCCTCTGCTGGGCAGAGAAATACCTTTTGTTGAAGCCCTCCAACTTGAGGAGCAAGCCAGAGGCGTCCAGGGCTTCAATCAGGGGCCAGCTGGGCAGTCATCAATGCAAAATCACCTTCCCAAGCGAGCAGTTCGACCCAGGCACGAGCTGGTCCAGGTTGGAGCCAGGCTGGAGGACTGGAGAGGGTTCTGTTCGACCTGGACAGAATCTGTCCAACCTGGACAGAGCGGCAAGTTGGAATGGGTTTGTTCGACCTGGACAGAAATTTGTCCAACCTAGAGGCACTCAGTTCGGGCTGGAGAGTGGTCAGTTCGACCTGGAGAGAAACCTGTCCAACCTGGACAGAGCAGTGACTTGGACTTGGAGTGTAATGGGAGCTACGGCTCGGATTTCGACCCGAACAGGAGTTTGTCCAGGTCGATTTGAGCATAGAAAGTCCGAAATCAAGGTCTGAACTGAGCGGATCGTGGCATGTGGCCCGCATGTCGGTCTGGAATGTGCCCCAAGCGCCAGGAATGAGTCGTCTGGCGTGCAAACAAGTGTGGAGAAGCTTCTTTGGGTCTGTTTTCCTTGAATCTTCATCAAAACCTGTGTCAAACAAATAGAAGCGACAGCAAAGCCAAATTCTGGGGAAACACGGCAAAATGTCAAATATTAGCAAGTTTTGGGTCATAATTGGGTGCCAAGTACGGTCAAAATACTAACAAATAAAAGCGATATCAATAACCCCAATCTCAAATTTCTAGGTTCACTGCCGAATTCTTCAAAAGCACCGTCTATGTTCGTCCAATCCGGAGAATCTGCTGGATGCCGGAGCATTCCATCACCTTTTTTCCGGCAATCCGCGTGCCATCTCAACAATTTGGCATCCTTCGCATTAGCAAATAGCCTCTGAAATCTTGGAATTATTGGGAGATAAAACAAAACCTTTGCAGCTGGTCCCTTACTACCTTCCTCAATCGGATCATCTCTCGGTCTATACCGTGATGCTTTACACTTTGGACATTTATCCAGATCTTTGTACTCATCTCGAAATAATATACAGTCATTTGGACATGCATAAATTCTCTCTACATCGAGTTTCAAAGGACACAATATTTTTTTGGCCTTATATATTGAATCCGGCAACTGATTATCTTTGGGAAGGAAATCTGTACGCAAAAGTTTAAGCAAAGATGTGAAACTGGCATCACTCCATCCATTTTTGGCTTTCAGATTAAACAGTTTGAACACAGCATTAAGTTTGGACAATTCACAACCAGGATATAACTTTATCTTATCTTCCTCGCGTAACATACCAAAAATTTCAACATTATCAACAAAGTCTGCATCTACATTGTTCACAATTTCATCTATATCAACATTCAATCCTGTATTGTCTACATTTTCAGTCTCAAACACATTTTCATCATCAAATACATCATTTCCATCACCAAATACATAATTTCCTTCACCAAATACATTTTCATCATCCAATAATAAATTTTCTTCCTGATCATGTTGTGAATCCAATACATTTTTACTAGTCTCTCCATGAAGTGTCCACCGAGTATAATCCGGTTGAAATCCATTTCTAATCAAATGAACTCTCACTTCTTCCAAATTAGAAAATTTCAACAAATTCTGGCAAGAACGACAAGGACAACAAATTTTCTCATCTTCAATCTTTTTCAGATATTATTTAACACAAAGCATAAACTCTTCAACACCTTTTTGAAATGCTGATCGATCACTTGAGTACATCCACGTCCGATCCATCTAAACAAGAAAAAAATTTATGCAAAATGTCAGGGTATGAGTCAATTTAGTAATTAATGTTTTCGGGCCGGTCACCATCCTAACCCACTCTTTGGATACTCTGTCTCATTAGCGAGCGTACGCTAGATGTAACCTGTTGTTTGAGAAAAATTCGGCAGCATTTCTCCTAATGTTCCCTGAATGCGCCAACACACGATTGATCGTGAGAACGGATCCGTGGGAACATAAAGGGAAATGCCGTCGAATTTTTCTCAAACAACAGATTACATCTAGCGTACCACTCGCTAATCCTAAATGAGACAGAATATCCAAAGAGCAGTCCCAAAAAAGGGGACTATCCGAGATTTAATCCCTAATGGATTAATCTCGGACGGACAACGACCTAAATTCGGTATTTTGTTCCGATATTTTTTGGTCCTATATGACAATACCATTAATATTAAATGCATATGCAAATTATTAAATGCATGCAAAATTTAGAAATAAAAAAATGGAAAAAATACAAAAGTTTATGAAAAATACCTTAAATACGATGAAATTCTTCTACCCTTGTGATGTAATTCTTCTTCTTAAATGAGACCTGAAAATTTAATGTCAAAAAATCAAGTATTCATTAATTTAAAGCATAAATAAAGAGAAAACCGAAATAAATAAGACAATAAATAGAAAAAAAAGAAATAAATTTAATTTCTCTTAACTATTATGTTCTCCTTCTCTTTCTCTTTACAAATTTATTTTTTTTCAGATTTTTTTATAATTTTTTTTTTTATTTTTTAAATACAAACCGAAATAAAAATAAGAAGAAAATACGAAAATATGAAAATTTGTTCAAATTTAATTTTTTTACCTTCAATATGCTCTCCTTCTCTTTCTCTTTCTACTCCTTATTTTTTAAGAATTTTTCAAAATTTTTTGCTTTTTTTTTGGAGAAATTGAATATGGAATTTCAATAGTTTTTAATTGGTTAGTTGCAGCGGCAGAGAAAAAATAATGGAGGAGGGAGAAGGAACTCGATCGGTTTTTCTCTAAATTACTGAGGATTTGTTACGTCTTTTATGGCGTAAACGTCACATATTGTCACATTCCGTGACGTTTATTAAGAAAAAGACGTCACAGATTTGTGACGCCTTTTAAGTAATAGGCGTTACAGAAGGCATTAATAATATAAAATAATCTGCAATGGAATCTTTTGGCGAAAAATATCTGAAAGAATCTGTGACGCCTTTTATGGAATAAGCATCACAGAAGGTGCGTGAGCATCTGTGACGTCTTTTACGTAAAAGGCGTCACAGATCTGTGACGTTTATTTTGTAAAAGACGTCACAGAAGGCCTGACATGTTTTTTTTTTATAACGGAACATTCTTATAACGTGCAATATATGTAAAATGTTACAGATTCAATGAGGATTTTCCCGCCAACTGGTCTGTAACGTGTTTAAGAAAAAACGTTATAAATGGCTTGTTACAGAAAGCTTTTTTGTGGTAGTTCGCCGAATCCACACACAATAAATTGACAGCTTCTTTTCTTCTAGCTGAAGATTTCTCTGATTATAATTCTCACAATTATATTGCACTTTCTTCCGAGAAAATACTTGGTTTTGTAACTTTTGTTCAAATGGATGCCAGAAAGCAGATGAAGGTGAAATTTATAGTGACAAAGGTTATTGACGCAGATGCCGCGCAGTTCAAATCGGTTGTACAAAACCTCACTGGAAAAGACTCCACCTGGCTTAAAGGAACGGAGTTGTCGACCGATCATGCATATTGTCAGAGGAGACGACAGTGGATGGAGGTGAAAAATGTGGTGCAATATGGGGGTTATGTGCCATCTATGGAGGAATTGTTTGAGTTCTTGAGAGATTAATTATATAATATGGTCTTGGATGTGCTTGTTTAGTAAATTGGATGGCTTTTGTTTCGTACCTTTTGACCATTTTTGTGCAAATTTTTTTGCTGAAAATAATGGATGCTAGTTCTTCTGTGCCGAAAATTTGTGCGATTTCAATTTTCAAGTGCAATATTGTCACTCCTTTTTGTTTAAATCCCGTAATGCAATAGCGTCCCTAAATTTTTTTTGGAACATTTTTGACTTGAGAATACCTAACTCATTCTTAATTTTTTTTTTAAAAAAAAACGATTGAATTAGTAATCAAAAGATGGTGATAATAATGTGGCTGCATATTTATTATTTATCCGAAATAGAGTTGCGTGTATTAATAGCATTGATATGTAACTGCAAAATAGATAAGTGTGTATTTACATAATGAATCGTATGTATTTTTATCCTACCTAGAAAAAATGAAGACAAAAGTTTAGGACATGAGATAAATAACCGAAAAAATTATAACTAACCTTAATTAATTAAGAAATTTAAAAAAAATCTTAATTTAATCAAAAATTTAAAAATGACTTCGCAGTATCGGAAATTTCAATACTAATTCTGCTTAGCATCGGAATCCGAAATTCCGATACAAGCTAGTATCATTATTGGGGCCCAAGAAAATTAAACTAACATGGTCCAATGTATAGGTTCAAATCCATTTGTTCACCTGTAGCAGGCCTATCATTCGCCAGAACTATAGGGCTGGTATTGGATCGGACTTATCCATGGGCCTAAGGGCCGGATAGGTTCATTATGAACATTGGACCGGATATAATCTGGATATCAGGTTCGGCCCATTAAAATCCGGATATCCACTTCGATCCCAGTCCGACGGATAGGCCCTTCGATCCTGGCTCCGTCATATGCATATGAGCAGGGGTGAAAATTGTGACTGTTTTGACCGTTTTTTCGTTTCGTTTCGTCCAAAACGAAACAAAACGGTTAAAGATTTAGTTGCTTTTTAAAAACGAAACGGTTAACGAAAGTTTGAAATGGTTTTGTCCCTATGTATTTTCGTGATTTCAATTGTTCCGTCCAAAACGAAACGGTTAACGCAAATGGTAATCAATTTCGTTTTCAAAACGAAACGGTTAACACAACTGACCATTTTCGTAGTTGTTTTAGACGTTATGCACCCCTACATATGAGCCCTTCGAACCTGAGGGTTTGCTCCAGAACAGAGGGAAAGAGAGTGATGGAATGGAGTGGGACTGACCATGCTCCAGTCCAGGATGTTAACCTGCTCCAGGATTAAAAAATTGTAATGGAAAAAGAGGTGAACGGGTGGGAAAGGGGATGAACTCTATATACAAATGTTCTCATTTGATTCACCCTAAATTTGGGAGTTAACATTTTGTTCTCCCATCCTCTCCCATTCCATCCCATCCATCCCATCCTAATTTCTGGAGCAGACCCTCAGTGTTGAGCCGACCCTGTGCCTCTCCGTCTCCGATTTTTGGCGCATGGCCGCACGCAACCACCTCCTCTCATCTGAAGTCGCCTCTCGAGCCTCGTCGTCAACGTCGACGTCGACGCCTCTCGACCTCCCTTGCCATTTGCCAAGTACTCTCTCTCTCGACTCTGCTACTTGTGTTTTGGGTTTCGGGTTTGGGGTATGAGCTATTTGGATTTTGGGTACCACGATTTTGGGTACCAGTATTTGGGTTTTGGGTTTATAGTTCTTTATTAGGTTTCAATAGGGTCATTAACCTCTAATTGTGGCATTATAGTATAATTTAGGATTTTGGGTACTAGTATTATAACTTCAGTTGCTTCATTCAAAAGTTTGAGATAATTGGGAAATCTGGGATATCATTATCAGTAGATATAATAGCTGATTTTAATAGTAATAAACAAAAATTTTGCTATTTTGCTATTTTAGTTTGTTATAAGTACAATTCAGTTTCGTCGTGGCATCTTTAAATTGGGAGGAATGTTTAATTTTAAATTGTTCTCCGATTAGGTATTACGCTTAAAAATTCAAAGCGGTTTTTTTTTTCAAGGTTGGTTTGCACAAAATTAAGAGTTTATAAGATGAATGGATCAAGTAAAATGTGATGTTTTCAATGCGTTTATCTTTTAATAGTCTTTTGATCTTGTGCAGAATGAATTAAAATAATTATGAAGAACTACATTTCATAGACCAGCTCATGTCAATTTGCTTTTCTGAAAAAAAAAAAACGCATCATTGTTGTTAAAGTGAATATCATATCTGTATTGATTATAATTTTTCACACTTCAATTTTGTCTTTTCTTGTCTTGGTTAATTTTAGATGCATTGTTGCTGATGGAGCTAATTACATAATACATATATCATTTTCAGATAAGCACTCTAATTGTAGCAGAACATGAGGTTAGATTTGTAAAACCGTCTTCTCTAAGTACGCTTACCGCAGCTGAAGCGGTGTCAAAAGAAAATTCAATTTCAATTCTGTTGGCAGGTTCTGGACCATCAGTTGAAAAGGCTGCTCAACATGCAGCAACGTGCCATCCCTTAGTTTCAGAGGTACAATAAAAGATATATTTCCATTGTAATCCTACAGACCCTCTACCTACATATGATTGATGAACCAACAGACTTAGAACTGATGTAATATCAATTGATTTCTCTGACACGTATCCATACTATGCTAATGTAGTCATTATTTTTTGTGGGTATATGTGATATATTGATGTGACCAAATAATTTATTGTTTGTGATGACAATAATATAATTCACCAATGCTTTTGTTATTTTCCAATCAGACATCGATCACTAGGGTGTGGACTGTCATCTCTCAGAAGCAGAAGGCAGCGTTGAGGGAAGCATACAAGAAGAGGAAGTACCAGCCGACGCCTCTCGACCTCCCTTAGCCAAGTTCTCTCTCTCTCTCTACTCTGCTGCCGTTCTCTCTCTCTAGACTCTAATGGGTTTTGGGTATTCGCCCTTTGGCTATTTGGGTTTTGAATATTTTTATGAGAATTGTGTAATAGTCTTCTTTAATTGTGCCACCTCCAGTTAGGTTCTCAACTTTTTTGGATTTGGTTCAGGCCGGTTCCAAGTTAGGTTTTCAAAGTCATGTAGAAAGTTGATTTAGTAAATTTTTTCTTTTGTACTTTTGGCCCAAAACTGTTAGCAACTGATGTGGTGGCTAGTTACTGACTTACTGTTGGATATTGGATAATTAATCATCTACTCCTATCAGTTACAGCGATTAATAGAACTAGGGTTGCACATCGAGCTTCGCTCGATATAGTATTTTTTTTAAAATAATTTAAAGTTTGGTTTGTAGTATATACATTTATTTACATATGTTAATAATAATGTGAATATATAATTAAAATATCAACATAAACATGCTTTAAGAAAGGATCAAATTAGTTAATGCAAAAAGATTAAAACAACCGAAGTGTTTTAACAGGTTTGACAGCCGAAAAAAATAAAAAAAAAATTGATCCAGATTTGGATACATTAAAAAAACCGAGCTTAATTAATATGTAAACAGTTCAACTACAAAAAAAATATCTAAACAGTTCATATTAAGAAAAACCACTTCTTTAAAAATCGGTTATAATATCTTATTTTATTTTTTAAATAAATAAGTTTTGTAAAAAGAGACATTTTATTGCAATTAGTCAATTCTCCTTTTTTTTCTTGGTGTTGAAATCTGTTTAGGAGCAGGTCGTACAACCTATTAATTTAGTTAAGGTTCAATATTTTTCATTATTTTATTTTCAGGATTAATTTATTTCTCCAATGGTTAATAACACTGTGTATGTTTGAATATTAAGGTTGTATTGTGCTTCGCTTGGCAAAACGTCATGATAGGCAGGCTGAAAATAATAAGCAAATAAAAAATTATATCAACTAACAATGTTTTGATATATAAACATGATTAACTATTTTTTTTATTAATTGACGCCCATAGGCCTAGCTTTCATTAACTAAAAAAAAAAATCAATAGATAGCTATAAATAAAGGAATGAAATATCAGGAACGGAAAGTAAAGAGCATGGGAAAAAAATGAAGAGCCATAAATCATACTAATTACCAATAATAATTGCATATTTGATTGCTAATCTCCTTAAATTGCTCTCCTCAATGGTTCTTCAATTGCTACCGTTGCCTATTCTCATCTTACAATAATTGCATCTTTATTTCTACATGTGGAAATATATATAGTAATCAAGATGTCTCTTTGATTGCTAATCTCCATAAATTATTTTTTTTTTTTTTAAGTTGTACACCTTTAAGCTTCCATTAATCAAATGCGCCCATAAAGCTACAGATTGTAGTACACAGCAAACAAAATCAACCCAAATACCTGGTTCCCTGCCTACACTACCAGAAACGTAACAGAGAAAAAAAGGAAAATAAAATACTTAGCCTCCAAGCAGTAAGAGAGGCCTTGTTAAAAAAAAAACGACAAAGAAATTAAACATAACTACTCCAGGTTGGGCATTTAACAAAGTAAACAACATAATACAATCAAGGAGGCTCCTCTTGAACCCTCTGAAAAATCCTATCCTCCAAGTTTCTGAAAAAACCTAACCTCTTGGCTCTCCATTGTACTGATTAACACTTATTATTGCCAAATCATGAGCTTCATGTACCACCTGCCTTTGCACCTCCGTATACTCTACCTGCACTGGGAATTGAGATATAATTTTGAGTAATTCCAGCACATCTTCCCATGCCCTCCATGAAGGAACATCTTGCATATCCCCTTCCCTAATTACATTTACCAGTATTTTGCAATCGGAGAAAATTTGAATTTCTCCTGTCCCATATGCTTCCCAAAGTTGCTTTAAGTTGAAACAAAGCATCCTTCATTGCAAGTACTTCTGCGTGGAAAGGATCATGTAACCGGTAGCAGCTGTACCCAATTCTCACCAACTGGCCTTGACAGTATAAGACATGTGCTCAATTCTGTCAAAAAAAAATATGTAAATAAATATATTGCGCTCAATTCTGTCAAAACACCATATTCATTGTAATATTGTACAAAATTCAAACTTCAAAGTATATTACATTTATTTACATATTCATTTACCGTGTTTAATGTATTTAGTTGTTGAAGCAAGTTTTACCTTTCAAAGAAATCCTATATTTCACGTATCTTACGGTCGGTTTCCTGCATAGGCTCTCAAACCATATGCCCCTAGTCAAAGATGCAGCAATAAATTAACGACTAAATTCAATTTATAGCTCAAATTTTTACTTACAAATATATTAATAGACAAAAACAAAAAATTACAAAAACATAGGATGAAAACATACCCATGTAAGGTTTCACCAAAACTGTAAAATATTTTTCCTGTTCATTTAGCTCTGGCAAAGTTTTAGATCTCCTCTGCTCTTCATAAATCTTGCGCCAATCAATAGCTGGTAACAGTAAAATTCGAGGACTAAATGAACAGGAAAAATATTCAAAGCAAAAATTTACAAAATCAAAGCAAAAACAAAGTTGGAACATATTAAACTATAATTACCTCGTATTGACGTTGGGAGGTGCACATGGAGGAGGTGCCAAGGCGAGCCCCTTTCCTAACCTTTCTGTTGCTTTTTAACATGGGGTTGGTGTGACACCCCAAGACTGATGATGTCGCAGCCGCCGCGAGTACACGCTTACCTCCGTGCACTCGCAAGGCTTACTTCAACTGTTCTCATTTGAAAAGAGACTAAATTATTCCAACTCAAACATATGTGATTAAATGTAATATTTTGATTAGAAACCAATAACTCTTTAAGTTGCATGCTGCAACATAGTTATAAAGAAACTTCAGTTTTTTTAATTAAGCACATAAAGTGAAGCAACGTGTAAGTCACAAGAAAAGAAAGGTCCCCAAAAAAAAATACCTAAAAGGTCCAGGTGCATATATTCTACAATACAAACAAAAATATAGTAATATTATACAAAGCTAGATGCTACATGCTACATGGCACATACCAAAAAGTTCTAAGGCCTAAAGCTCACAGTGCGCTGCCCCTTTCTCTGTTTATAAACCTGGAACCCACAAAAGCGGAAAAGTGAGATAAACAAAATTTATCTCAGTGCGGTATTTAGTTCCAGTCACACGAATCTCGATGATACATGTTCAGGAACTAATTACCGTACTAAATCAATAATATAGAAATACAAGCATATAAGAAATAATTACAAATATCAATTAATACATGCAAGCTTTTATAAACATATGAAATGCAGAAGAGCACGACTGATTATCCAATTTAATTCAGATACAATTTAACATTTCAAAAGCCGGCTCAGTTTGGACAGTGTCTTTAATGCAAGTCTGGTATATCACAGTCATTTCAGAGTCAGATACCGCGAGTCTCTTTCTTAGAGGACTGCCAACGGTTATTCAATTCAATTTACAATTCAGACAATAGATAATCGAAAGCACTACAAGTCGAGAACACTGCCGGATCCGGAATATAAGCGCTTACTTCACGGTGTACAGCCAGGTAAGGGAGCGACCCAAACCCCCGTACAAATAGAATGAGTGTTTATTCGATCGCACAAGCAGTACATATATAACAATTTCGAATCACCAAGTGGCAACCATTCAATATGCTTATATCAGTAATAACAATTAAGATAATATCCAAATATGACATGATAATGCACAAGCTCAAATATGCAATGCAAGCAATTCAGTTTCTGAAAAGGCAATCAAAATTCGTGTGAAATCCGCACCTGATAGCAAAATAAAACAGCAGCAAGCCTAGTGTCCCTTGGCCGTATCGGCTGCCCCCAGCTCCGACACGTGACCGCCCGACTCTACGCAACAAATTCTAAGTCTAAGTCCTTATTTTACATTACAAAATCAAAGTTGCAATCATTCAAAACAGTTGTCAAATTCATTTGTGTTGTGTGGTCAGTTTTGAGCTTATACCATACTCTATATTCTGACAGAAATCAACTAAGAATCCAATACTTATGTCCATGTATCTCTTGGTACGTACAATACTGGTATCAAGTGTACCTCTTGGTACTTCACTGGTACCAAGTGATATCCCTTAATTCTAACAGCCCCAATCCAGGCCTAACAAACAAAGAAAGAAGAAAAATGAAAATAGGCACCATAGTCTATCCTTGATTCAATATACGAGTACCATTGCTGGTATTAAACTGATTTGTGCATTCAATCTGGTCCTTATAGTTCAATAAAATTGCAGCACATTAAAAACACACAAGAACACAATGTAGAAACTTGCAAATTTTTCCTTTTAAAAATCAGAAGCACCAGTGAAAATATTAAAGACCAGTTTTTGTTTGAGAGAGAACAAAGATTTTTATGTTGATGAGAACATTCACAAAAGCCACAGCTTCCAACTAGAAATTTCAAAATTGAAATCTAAATTGAGAATTTTTACCAATTATATGCTCTAATTTCAGAAATTGATAAGCTATACACTACTCTTAGTCTCTAAACTTCAACTTCTTGTTCCTCCTTCTAAAACTGGTTGCACAATGATTGATATACCTTACTTTTCTCACACTCTACTCTCAAATTCTGGTTCTTACTCGATCTTTAGATGTGGCATGCTATCTCTCTCACAATGACATGAACTGCCATGAAGAGAAATGCAAGAAAAGATATCAAGGGCGTTTTTTACAAGAGGAGGAGAGATACAACCAGCTTTAAGTGGAGGAGATGAAGTAGGCGATGCTCCCAATGCTATTTAGTGTTTGTATGACAAGTGGACCCCAATTGTAGGTGAAAGAATATAGATACAGGTGAGAGAATCTGTGGGTGAAGTACCATATGTAAGAAAGATATTCTATGCATGACATGTGGATCCCAAAATCAAGATTAAATGGAGAGAGACTTAATCGGTGATGACAATAATATGGAAATCCTTAGGCAGAATTGGTGACCATTAATTTTGTATGGAATCAATTGAAGATTTCAAGCAAACCTTTCTGTCATACTAACAATTAGCTATAAACTTGGTATATGCAACTATTCAAATAAAATAAATGAAAGCTAGAAACTCTCATATAAACCAGCCATGAAATAAAAATACAATTTCTTTTGTACAGAAATAATTTGCTATTCTAAAATTTCAAAATGAGCAGCATTTGCGCTCAAAAGAAAATTTTTGTAAAAATCTGCTCTATACTTCAGAAATTACTTACTAAATTTTAGAAACACTGGAAAATATATTGTGTTGTAGAAATTCAACTTGTAGGAAAGAGATAGAACTCATAAATGTTTGGGCACAAAATAAAGCAAACAAAATTCATGAAAAAAAAATATTTTACTGACTCAAGAATTGAAATCCTAGATGTAACAGTTGGGATGTGAGGAGAAATTGGATTGCAAAATACAGAGGAAAAGGAGATTCTAAAAGGATGGAGGAAGAGGAGGCGAGAGCAGAAGGAGAGATGGGGGGAGGTCATAGGACACCGGTTGCGCTGATCTCCGCCGTGACGTGATGGGAGGAAGAGGGGGCGAGAGAGGAAAGATTGTAAAAAAGGGTAGGAGCGCTATACAGATTAGTCGTAGAAGGGTTAGGATTAGTATTAGGTCGGACGAGTAAATCTGATGGACAGGATGAGTTGTGCACGGGAATCTGACGGATAGGATGAGTTGTGCGTGGATTAGCGTCAAAAGTCGCGCAAAAAAACCACGCAGATTATATTAGTATTATGATGCTGGCCAAACTCATTAAGTGTGATAATTTTGATACTGCATATAATTAATTACAGAGATTATGAACATTATTAATTAACAATGAAATTTTTCATATGCCTTTGGATTTGGGTAAAACAGAAAGAAATTGCATTTGTTAAATATATATATATATTCAAAACAGTATAGCATTGCACTACTTCCAGATCCAAATGGAATAATTTTTAATATCAAGTTTTCTTAACGATAACATAAATTTTTATATCTCTTTGTAGGGACAGAATGTCGTCCTTTGACCAAGCAAGTCTTGATATTGATGATATTGTGGGAGAAAGTGAGAGTTGAAGCGAGACTGTTGAAGTCGGGTCAAGTCATTCGAAGAAAAGATCCATAGTTTGGGACCATTTCGATACGACAGTAGGGCAAAAAGTGATATGTAAACACTGTGATACTCCTATGACTAAGAATGAGAACTCAGGGACTTCACACATGAAACATCACCTTGCGGTGAGTTGCAAAAAGATTTCCGATGAAGAAAGGGAAAAGATAACAGCGGCAACAGCAGATGATTTATTTGGTGCTGCTACATTCAAGTTCGATCCTGATTTGACACGAGGTCTTCTGACTCTTTTCTTTATTGATGCTGAGCTTCCATTTTGTGCAACCGAAAGTCGGTTTTGGGAACCGGCTATGCGGTCAATGAGACCAGAATACAAGTGTATTGGGCGCCAGACAATGCGAGAAGATTGTGTTGCTGTCTTTAAAGCCGGCTATGATGCTACATTGGCCGAGTTCGAAAAATTGGATTCTCGTGTGTCGTTTACAAGCGACATATGGACCTCAAGTGCCAGTTTGGGGTACATGTGTGTAACGGCACATTGGATCGATAAGGAATTTAGATTTCAAAAAAAGATAATAGCTTTGAAGCAAATTCCTTATCCTCATACGGGTCGAGCCGTTGCGCATTTGATTGAAAAGATATGGAATGATTGGAAGTTGGATGATAAAATTTTTGCAATTACTCTCAACAATTCTTCGGTGAATGACAATGCTGTGAGAAATTTGCTGAACAAACTAGGAACAAGATGCTTTTTGGTGGAACTCATATGCATATGAGATGTTCGGCTCATATATTGAATCTTATTGTGCAGAATGGCATAGATGCCATTGACGCAGCATTGAGGAGTATTCGAGAGTTGTTGCGGAATATTGCCTCTATTGGTTCAAGGCTTCAAGTTCTCAATATCATTTTGGATGCACTTAAGTTGCCACGTAAAAGAGGTCTGACATTGGATTGTCCAACGAGATGGAATTCCACCTTTGCAATGATTAAGGAAGGATTGGGGTTGCAAGAGGCTTTGTTGAGGTATGTAGAAACTTCTTCGGTGGTTGGTCCAACTGCAAAGGATTGGAAAATTGCCGAAGCTATGGCTAAGTTTTTGGAGCCCTTTCTCGATGCGACTAAGAGTTTCTCAAATGTGAGAAGACCATTTTATCACACCTATATAAAGGAAATATGGAACATTCGAAAACTGTTCTAAATGAGGATTACAAAGACAATGCAAAATTGGAGGGATTGGCATTGGAAATGCAGCCAAAGTTTTGCAAATATTGGGAAGACCCGAATCTCATTCTGACAATTGTCACTTTCTTTGACCCTCGGTACAAGTTTATCTTTTTGGAGTTTTGCTATCGGAAAGCATATGGGGATGAGCATGAAGAAAAGATAGACTATGTACGTGTTTGGTTGAAAAGGTTTTATGAGCAATATGAGAGTTCTATGAGGAACACTAATCGGGTTTCAAGTGGTAGTTCCTCACAAGTTGGATTGCAATTTTCTAGTAAACGGAAGCTTGATGAAGAATTCGCTCAGTTCACATCTGAAAATTATGATTCTCACTCCACAATGTCAGAGTTAGATAAATATATGCAAGACCCTCTTGTACCCATTAATGGGAAGAACTTTGATATAAATTCTGGTCTATATCCCACGCTTGCAAAGATGGCAAGAGATTTTTTGACAGTGCAAACATCAAGCGTGGCTTCCGAGTCGGCTTTCAGTGGATCGGGCCGGTTGACTGACCATCTCTGCACTTCAATGAATAGTGAAACAATCGAGGCTCTCGTCTGTGTTGATATTTGATGTTCCAAAAATAATATATATATCATCATTTAATTAGTTAGAGCTTCATATAATTAGTTATTTAGATGATGTCAAATTAATAAAATAATTTCGAATAGAGTTATTTAATTCTAACTTGAATTAGTCGGTAAAAAAATATACAATCACAGGTGTTTCACTCTATTTACTAACGATTTGGGAAAAGACGAAAAGTTCATTTAGGCAAATGGGCCTGTGGTTGTTACGCTCCTCCTTTTGTTCGTAAAGTCCATAGCGGGGCCCTCCAAAGATTCGATGGACATATAATGGATAGTCCGATTCTAATAAACGGACATTGGACCGAAGTCGGGCATTGAAGGGGCGGACCTGGATCGGACAGAAATTTTAATCATAATGGGCTGAGACCGAATATCCGGTCCAAATCCGCCCAATCCCACCCCTAGCCAGAAGTAGCTGCAGTTTTAGCCCACACTATCCGAATGATTTCATTATTCTCATTATGCATATTATTAACCGGACTGTTTTTTAAATAAATATAGTAACCTTTTAATTTTAACAGTAAATATTATATTAATTAAATTTTAAAACGAATGACCCAACAACGGGTTCAAAGGCCCGTAGTAGGAAATCGTCAACTACCGGGTTTCAAACCCCGGAGTTATTTTTTTTTTTAATTTGAATTGTAAATTTGTATTTAAATTATTAATTTTATTAAAATAATCAACTTTAATAATTAAATTTGTGTAAATGTGTCGTGTTAGTTCGTGTTTGTGTCGTGTTAATTTGTGGCCATGTCGTGTTCTCATTGTGTTGCGTGTCAAATCCTGCCGTATTGGACCGTGTCAAACTTTCTAATGTCCCACACGAGACAATTATGGCAAAACAAGATAACACAATCTTGTCGTGCGAAATATATATTCATGTTGCATCGTGTTGTATCAACACGCACACCATGTCATGCCAACACGATCATTTCGTGTCATTTTGGAGAACACTAGTCATAATTGTGTCGTGTTGGGACATTAGAAAGTTTGACAAGGTCCAACAGGACACAATTCAACATTCAACATGACACGAACACGAATTAATACAACACATCAACACAAATTTAATTATTATGTTGATTATCTTAACAAAATTAATAATTTAAATTCAATTTATAATACTATATGTACCATCATTTGACTTCTATTGTTCTTGTCTAATTATTTTCTAATAAAAAGTTCAAACTTAATCAACTAATAAATTATTACAATGTAGAAAGTTTTTTAGTAATTTTTTTATTTTTAAATTAAGAAAATAATCTGACACGACTAACAGATCATGTTAAAATGACATGACATGATGCGTTAGTTTGTGTCGTGCCAAAATGTATGTTGTATTGACTCTTTCATCATTTAGCATGACACGAGACAAAATTTCAATACGCTTGTGTTTGACACGATAGTCACGATTGAATAACCGTACTTTAGTTTCAAAATCAAGTAGTCGCTTTATGTCGGTTTGCAAAATTCCGTAACAGGTACAACGGACAACCCCAATCAGCTACTCGATTTCGAAAAAAATAAATTAATTAAAAATTGAAGAAACTAGCACCACGTGACGAAGTGGGCTCATTTTCGCTTCGTGGATTTGAACCCCGTAGTTAGGTAGTTGTTTTTAAATTTTATTTAGTATAATATTTATCTTTAAAATAAAAGGATTTAATATATTTATTAAAAAGATATCCGATTATTAACAGTATGGCTCCCATTATCCCATATTACATATAGTACTAGAACTACTTTCCTTCTAAGTTTAACGAATTCTGCACGTCTTTCTAGTTTCTATCCTTTAACTTTACGATAGATTTGCTTTCTCACATTGTAATTTTTTTCTAGTATTGAATAATAAAAAATGTTCCCGGTATAGTACTTTAACAACCTTTCACATGTCCATCTCTTTCAGCATATTTTAAGAAAAAAACACTCATAATAGCATTCTACCGAACTTTCCGGTGAAGAGATGTGCCAAATTGATATATTTTACCCAAACACGTGCATCTTTCCGAAATTTTACAGTAATATCTTGAATTTCGATACAATATTCTTGATGATACAACTATATTCTTTCATAATTTTGTAAATTTGAAATTCAGGGTGAAATTTTAAACAAATGATCTTATTGAACAGTAGATCATCATCAAAATATTAAAAGACGAATCTAATTAAATATCCTAGGTTATATATAATTGTTCATTTTTAATTAGTCATATATTCAAAAGTTGGTAAAATTAATTCAATGAAAGTACTTCCTGTCATGAATTTATTTAACGTGATGAATAGTTTGAATTCGATGATCACATTTCAAAATTTGAAACATAAATATAATATGTATGGTTGTGGCATTTTGTGGCGTTGGAATTCTTCCCACACTATTATATCTTAATTCCTGGTAGGCAAAATTTTGTAACGAATCATACCCATGATCCAATGTGAATTATGTTGGAATTGGAATCTGTAAAATGAAATATCAAATCTCATTGGTGATAAGGTTAAAGAATTTAAATATATTATGTCCTCGAGCCTCTGTTGAATCGTGCACCTATTCAAATATTGACTGAAACTGCCTTAAGTGTTTTTTTTTTTTTTTTTTTTCTTCCCTCCAAGACAATTGTCATTAATGATTGACCACTCTATTAATCTAATAAATAAAGCATTCCTGTTCGGTGAGTGCGGCTGACATTAAAAGGTTTGTAAATATAAATATTCTCTACTCATTCCATGAAAGCCTTCCAAATGCCATGTTAGGAACGAAAAAATAAAGAGAAAATCGTTCAAATTTTTCATCAACCTTCATCCGTTTATTATCCTGTACTATTATTTAATAAATTATTTTTGGATATTGTGAAGTTATAGTCAGTCAGTTTGAAAGGCGAGCCACAAGGAGTGACTATCTTGAATTATATTTTCGGTGATTCATTGTTTAAGAAGGTTGGTCCATAAAATGCTTTAAGCCATTTATTATTTAATTCTATATATCTTAATTTTTGTTATATTCATTTAAAATTATTATTACAGTTAAATTTGGTGAGATAAAAGAATTTGGTGTACTATAATAGAATATGGTGATTGGTGTGGATACCATATGTTTTGTCCTCTTCTTTGGTAACTTTGATTTGTCATGTTCCGTCCGTTATTCAGCAATTTGGATAACTAAACATCAGCTATATTGAAAAGAAAAGCTGGTTTATTAATTAATTTTCATCATTATCCTCCTATTACTAATATACGATTGATGAGGTTTTATTTATTCCTTAATTGATAGAATATGGTTCGTAAAATTTTACTTTGCTCCTCTTTTGATTCCTTGGTCATCTTTCAATTCTAACAAGGTTTTATTTATTCATGCTGATTACAGCTTATTTTCAAAACAGTTTTTATTTAAACAAGTTAATTACAGCATGTGGCCTAGTGGCTTAGTGGTAAGAGCACTAGGCTGACCTTCAAGAGGTCAAGGGTTCAAGCTCAGCATACATCTTTAATTTCAAAAAAAAAATTGGATGACAAAGACCTCCTTCTTTCTTAAAAAAAAAAATAAGTTAATTACACGAACAGTTTGAAGTCATTATTAGTTTGTTAATCTTCATTTTCTCTTACATCGATGAGAGCGTCCTTGAACAATTTTGTGTCGCACACGGCCACGAAAAGAAGAGTAATATGGCAATTTCTAGCTTCAAGAGGTGACATAAAAGCGACTCTCTCGCTGCTAGCTCTCTCCCTTCATATATCCTTCAGCGCACTTCTGCCCATTGTTTGATGTTTATATCCGCACCACTGCTACAAATGAAGCGCACGACTTTCATCATCCTTTCTTTTCTTTTGTTTCTGGGGCCAACTCAACTAACTCCATCTCATGCATTCGACTCGATATTTAACTTCGGTGATTCATACTCCGACACCGGTAACATAAATGTGCTGGCTAAGAACAACTCGTTGTCTCTATACACAGACAACCTGCCTTATGGAGTGACTTTCTTCCACCGCCCATCTAAGCGGTTCAGTGATGGAAGATTGATCGTGGATTTTCTCGGTATCACTCATAATTCTTATATTAACATTTTTTTTAAACACCTTTTAGAATATACAAGAGTGATGCATCGAGTTTACTGACATTTAATTATCAAATTTATTACAACAAATCGAGTTTCATTACATGAAGAATTTTTTTAAAATTTTAAAGCAACGGTTAAAGAAGTCAAATAACAATTAGGCATGAACTACCTTAAATTTCCAAATATATTTAATTCTTAAATTAAATAATGATAATGATTAATATAAATTTTTTAATGTATTAAAAAAAGAGAAAATTTGAAGAAGCCAAATATCAATTAGGAATGAATTACCTTAAATTTTCAAATATAATTTTTAAATTAAATAATGATTGGTACAACTATTTTTATATGTTTTTTTTTTAAAATTAATTATAGAAAATATGATCACGCCTTTTAATTAATACTATTAATATTACTATAGATTTCACATAACAATAGAGATATATTTATTTTATTTTACTCCATCAAATTAGTGGAGGCATGCCACATTGAACACCCGTAGAACCAATTGACATTTCATACTACTTTTTACTTCATATGACTTTTTTACGATTTAATTTTCGGTGTTTTAATGACAGTAATTTTGACGGTATCTTATGATCAAATACCCACAAATATATGCTATCACTATCACTCCTAAAATTATCGTCAAACATAAAAAGATTATTTCCAAGAAAATAATAGCTTGAATATTTATAGAATTCCGGGCATTAATTTTCCTTTTGATTGAAATCTTTTTCTTTTCGAATGAGGTATGTAATGATGATTTTCAAAAAATCAGGAAAAATATCAAAATTTAGAGAAATTTAAAATTTGTTTTTATAAAAAAAAGTTCAAAGTAGATGACAAAGCACTGGTTCAAAGGATCAAATTGATCGTTTTACTTCTGTTCAAAGGATCTAATTGATCGTCTTATCCGTGAATTTTGAGAAAAAAGTTTGAAGTAAAAAGTTCCTATTTATTTCATAAAATATAATAACCTGTATGTATAGAGATGTTGTGCGATACTCTTTAAAAAAGTAATCCTTAAGTTTTAGTTTGGATTCGTTTTTTCAAAATTTGAATTTAAAACGATCGATCGGGATAGTATAATTTCTTCTCCATGTTGTGTGTGTACATATTATAGACAAATACATACACATTTAAATGTACAGGTTGCAATTGTTTTTTTTTTTTCTTTTTTCTTTTTTGTTTGGTACAGCGGAGGAGTTTGGTCTGCCATATCTTAAACCGTACTTGGACAAAAACGAAAGCTTTCGACAAGGAGCAAACTTTGCTGTAGCAGGTGCGACAGCACTTGACGAGACCTTCTTCAAGCAGCACAACATTACAACTTTCGAAGATCCATTAAACAATTCATTGTCGTCACAACTACAATGGTTCAAGGAGTTGAAGCCTTCGCTATGCCAAACAACGAACGGTTCGTGACCAATAGTTTTCTCTATCCACATGGCAATTGTTCAAGAAAAATATTGTCTCAATATGCATGTCCTTGTATGTAAATATAACCGGCCTAACTGTCAATGTTGTTGTAATGCAGAATGCAAAAATTTTTTTGGTAGATCTCTCTTCATTGTTGGACAAATTGAAGGGAGCGATTACACTGTCATGTTTTCCGGTTTGTTGACCGTGGAACAAATGATGCCTTATGCTTCAACAATTATTCAGACTATTGCAAGAACAATCAAGGTTCTTATAAACAACATAAAAATGACAAAATCTTGCAAACAAGATCTATTTTTTCATTGAATGTATGAGCAAATCTGTGTTATAAGATAATCAAGATAATTGTATAATTTTTTTTGAGGATCGATAACTGTATAAATTTTATATATCTATTCCTAATTTTCCAATAGGAACTTATTGATCAAGGCGCAAGGACGGTGGTGGTACCAGGGAATATACCAATGGGTTGCCTCCCGTCACTTTTAACAATTCTCAAAAGCGATGATTACTCTATTTATGATCCTAAGACCGGATGCATCGAAAAATACAACATACTATCAAGATATCATAACTCCCTTCTACTTGAAGCGGTAAAAGAACTTCGGGCAGTGCATCCTCATGCAAAGATCATTTACGCAGATTTTTACAAGCCTGTTATAAGCTTTATCAGGTTTCCACAACGTTATGGTAAGCTGAAAAAATGAATCAACAGTTATTTCTAATAAAAGCGGAAAATAATATTGTACTAGCCTTTAGAGATAAATTTGGTCTTCTTTGAGATATTCTATATTCCCTAACAAAGGTGTGGTCTCCAAGTCTCATGCATTCCAATTTAGTATTATTTCAGGACTAAACTTTTCTAGTTACAAAGTTTATATTTCTTATTTTAGGATTTACATCTAAACCACTTGTTGTTTGCTGTGGAATTGGCGGTGAATACAATTGGTACCAGCCTAAACAATGCGGCACACCACATGTTACTGCCTGCCGGAATCCATCAACATATGTGAACTGGGATGGCCAGCGCTTCACCGAGGCATCCTACCGCTATGTTGCCAAGAGCTGGTTAAAGGGTCCCTATGCAGAGCCACCGATACTTGATGCTCATGCAAATTAATTAAGTTTACCGCCGGGACATAAAAATTGCTCGCTGATATCTTATATTTCCTTTCTTCATGTCGAACAAAAAAAAAAAAAAAAATAATAATAAATAAGAAATAATTAAAAAAATAGCACGTCATTCCTAGGTGTTGTAGTAATGCTTTAATTTAGCGTGTGGTAGATTTGATAAATTATAGAAGAAAATAATTGTGTTCTGAAATTATTTTCAATGATTTAGGAAGATAGCAATATCGGATATTGTAACATTATGAAAATTTTAGATTTTAAATTTTACTTCGAAAACTATTTGATAGAATTTGCACGTCGTAGAACTAAAACGTTCATTTTAAATTGTCGTTTTGAGCCTGACTTACATGAAATCAAATCCCCCAAAAAAAAAAATTACTGACCCGTATCCAAACAAGCCTCCTGTTTACCTTTTGGGCCAAGCCTAAATATTGGAGGCACATATCCATTTTTGTTGCCTCTCCATGTTTCCTATCGAATCCGAATCCTCTGCACCCTTTTTTTACCGATGCAGAGTGGACCGCTTTCTATTATATACGTCCGAATGTCCGATATAAATGGATGGTGAAGATTCTCTGTTCGTTTGAAAAAGAAAAATTAAGAGGCGGAAAGGAACGAAAATCGCAGAGTGGACAGAGACGGACAGACGATTACGAAGCCCTAGCTATTTTTCCATATGTATACATCTTCTTTAAAAAGATAGAAAATCGCATAACCCTTCGCAAAAACCTTCCTCGCAAAAATAAGAAATTAACATCAATGGAGGCGGTTGCAAAGCTGCACCTCCTTCGTATAACCCTTCCTCCAAACCTTCATAATAAAAAATTGTTTTTTTGATAACATTAGCTGGGTAACTTTAAACAAATATGTCAGGGGCTTTATTGTTCAAGTTAAAAACTAATTTGGATAAATTAAAATATACGATTTCAAGACCATTTTAGTTCTTTTGATGAAGTTGTCAGTTGTGAATCTCTCCAATTTTCAAATAGTCCTCAACCAAGCTTTATCCGTTCCAAGAAGGGTTCTGGGAACTTATTGTCTTTTTCTACGATTTCCGTTTAATAAACGTTCCTTCCGTCTATTTTCTTTTTTTTCTCAACTGAACATAGAATCGGACCTTTGATTTTGATCTGATGACGATCTATACGTTATAGCGGTCCACTCTGCATAGGAAAAAAACGGCGCAGAAGATTTAGATTCGTTTGGTATCTAATATATAAAATATTTTCTTAACCAAATCCTTAATCACTGGTGCTTTCTTATTAAACCTTCCATGTGCCTCACTGCCACCATTATTAATTGGTATAGAGATATTTGATTGATACAAATAACTTCTCTTGTGCCATGCCAACTACGTGTATGTGACAGGCTGACAGCCAATATAATTGAATGATGCATATTTCCAAAATCCAAATTTCTTTACAGCCAAGTATTTCCATACATCAAATCTGTTTCTCTAAGTGATACCATATACTCCTCCATTGACTCTGAATATGACTAATTGAATATTTCATTTGATTGAAAAAATATTCAGATGCGATACAAAATAGTATAAAGAGCTTACAAACTTCCGTTTATTTCATCCCTTGTCCTCCAAGTTAATATCCAAGAATTAATACAATTCCTAAATTGTAGCAAACCTTCTAAAGTATTACCAAAGAAACATCTCCAGGAGCCATTCACGCATAGGAATTTAATATGGGAATAAATTCTCATGGCACAAATTGGTTAGTATTTAACTTAAAAAGGGTCTTGTGCATGTGATCCTCCTTATTCGCAAAAATACAAATCAATTACAACACAAAACCGTCCCCCTCCTCCAGCCACGAACTGCCCTCTTCCACCTCAGTTTTCGCCCCATTTACAGCCTCAAATGTCCAGAAAATTCTTATAATCTTATACTGCTCTGTGTCTATTTTATTTCGGTATCTTATTTGCCCTAAAACTCCAAGAAAAAGTCCTCCAAAAGTTCAAATTACTACCGAAAGGTCTGCTGAAATTCCAACAGCCAGCAGACCCGAATTTAATCCTTTCCTACCCAAATTCCTGCCTGAACTTGAGGTCTCTAGCTCTCCTACCCAGCTACCCGAATCGTTCTTTTCTATGTTGCGTGTCGTAGAGGTGGCGCATGAAGACTAGGTGAGATTAGGAACTAGGTATGGTGCGTAGGATCGAAGTGGTGCAGCGAGTGTAGGATTTCGATACCTTTACTCTATCAATTTTTACTTCGTGATTCTACCAAAGGTGCGGATTCCTGAACTTTATTGTAAAGTTTATTATCTATATTTTTGTGCATATAGTTTTAATAAAAATTGTTATTGAATGGCATGTTGAACCAAACACCCATTGGATAGTTGATTTAAAGGATTCTTTATTATTAATTGTATACCTGCTTGATGGGATAAAGTTTAGTAAGCGTGAAATTGCATCTTTAATGTGCATGGCATAGAAGAATGCATGCGTATCTCATTATTGTTAAATGAATGACAAAGAAAGTGGTTAGTGATTATATGAATGTTAAGTGGAGTGGATGGTAACCATTATACCAAGTGTTTGGCTTGAGGGCTCTAGTACTATCGCGCTCCCCATAAGTTGCCTGTTCGTGACAGGTAGTGTGCTTCATGGGTTAGTGGAAGTGTAGCCAAGTGGGACGCGTGATGAATTCTTGCTTATACTAATTTATACCTAAATCCCATCCAATTTCAATCGCAAGCGCACGATTTATCGTTGAGTAAGCCTAGGGTCGATCCTCGGAGACGAAATATTCAATTTCTAAGTTTTATAAATCAATTCAAATTAAATTCTAAGCTTAATAAAATAATTTTGCGTAAAAGAATTATAAAATCCAAGTAACAAAAGTAAAGCAGTTCAAAAATCCTAAATTAAAAACGTGGGAAATAACCAATTTAATAAAACTAGGGGTTTCAAGTTTCAAACAATTTTCTTAGATTTGTCAAAAGTAGAATGGTCCGTTCAATCCCTGACACGGTCTGTTCCGGACTTCAGATGACGTACTGGAACCCACCGTTCTAGGTTAGAACGTCCCCTTTCGGACGGTCAGTTCTAACATTGAAACGATCCGTTCCAGAGGCCAATACTTATTTTATCTTGATTTCTAACAATTAGCTAAGTATTTTATGCGAATTTAGAACAATTCCTAACCAACAAATTAGACTCTAACTCCCGTTCAGTTAAAATTCTTTGGTTCAAAATATTTAACTCCTAAAACATCCTAAATTTCAACTCTCGTTTCTTGATTTAGGTGTTTTAATCTAACTTTTGGGTCTAAGCAAACTTATAATCTCTCGATACTAAGTAAAAACGTTGATTACTCAAGTTTTGGTTCAATCTTTCGATCTATTATCTACCTAAGTATTTTTGTTGCTAAGTTATAGATTATTTCAGTTGATTTTAATTTCCTATCTATCAAACGTGTACTTTGTTTGACGAGATAACCAATTATAGAAGATAATCAAAATAATCAACAAAATAAAGAAATTAAATCACAAAAGATAGAACATAAACTTAACTAATCAAATCAGATTCGAAACAAAACAAATAACATTAAAAGAAAAGGTTCTCAACCATAGCCCATAATACTACTCTACTCAGACATATCCATGCAAAATAAAGCAGGTTTCATCAAATACAGCATAAAAATATAGAGAAAATAGAAGTTACAACATAAAATCCCTAGAAAACTCCACAATTTAAGGCTCTGGCCTGTCTCAGGCAGTCCGTCTGAGGGATGGAGCGGTGCCCTCCAGTGAGGCGGGATCGTCTTAGCAGTTTGGTCTCCTTTTGCTGAGTTTGGAAGAGGCTAAACCTAGAATTCTGAACATTACATCTGCTTGGAGACCGGCCATCGCATATATAGTAAACGCAGTTTCTAATTGTGGATGTCGTGGGATCATAATTCTGGAAGGTCCAGATTTGGAGAACCGTCATTGCAGAAACGGTTGTGCTATTTTAGGCAATGCTGGAAATGCTAGAACGGTCCGTTTAAATGATGGGGCGACCCGTTCCAACTGGACCTTGGCTCATTCTGCTGCATGTGCAAGCTGACTGGTTTGGGCCGTCTATCCTACCGGTTGGGCGGGTTGTTCCATCCTGGCCTAGCTGCACATTGTCAAGTCGTTTGCTCCTCCAGTCTGGGCGGTCCGTCCTGCCAACGGGACGGTCTGTTCCAGTGCACAATATTCCTTTCCTTCGCTGCAATCTTCTATTGTCGCGCCGCAAAATGTGATGAACTTGCAAAATAAACTGTCGGGCTACGGCTGCACCTTTCTACAACCTAGAATTAGCAAAAACAAAGTAAAAATACTTGTATTTGATAATAAGTTAGGGTTAAAACTGGTTGGAAATCGAGTATGAAAATCACCAAGCTTGATCATTGCTTGTCCCCAAGCAAAACACTATACTTAGACTCCGACTTAGACCTAAATTAGTTTCAGATGTTTGTGCTTTTAAAAGTTCTAAGGACTCTAATTAAATTGAAAAAATTGTGACTTTATTTTCAAGGGCAATTTGGTCAAAAGATTTTCAATAAATTCAAACCATTTCATCTAAAGTGACTTGACCTTTCTCATTTCAAATCTAGGGATTATCGTAGCTACTTGTCACAAATTTATTTATCAAAACATTATGCCAATTAATTCTTCGAAGTGTTTCATCAATTAAAAATCAAATAGAAATGGGATCGAACCTCCTCAACTCAAATAATCTGGATTAATCCTAAGACGTAGTGCACAAGTTTGTGAATTTTTCTTAAACCACTTAAATTTTTGAAAACGTAAATTATTTATAATTTCCGGGGCAAGGAAATTCTCGCGGCGGAGTGGTTAGCCAGAAATATTTGGTTTAGACTTTTCGAGGTTTTTTCCGTCTATTTAAACATAGAACATTTTTTATCCACTCGTATCTTATAGCTTCCCGCAATGTCCATTTCTGAGCACCGCTTTTTAGTTCCTTTTTTATTTATTTTTGAGTTTTTTTTATTTTTTTTATAAATATGTTAAATGACTTAATTTAACTTAAAAACAGTGGTTTAATATTTCAAAAACTTGCGCAAAACTTCTTTCAATTAATCTAATTTTTTAGTTGAATACATGATATTAAGTGATTTCGAAAATCTCTCTTTGCCGGCTCTAATCGACAAAATTAATTAGTACTTGTGAAATTAACCATCCTAATGATCTAAGAGATAATCGTTTGACCTATTTTGCACTCCTATCCCTAGGTTGTTTCAAGTCATTTTTGTCAAATTCATTTTAAAAATTTGTCAATTAAGTCCAATTTCATCAAATTTCGCCTAAAAACTTAGTCACAATCCTTTAACTCAGTTAATAAGTTCCTAAAACTTTTTAAAATGCAATATTAAATTATTATAAATGCAATTCCTATATGATATATATAACATTAACCTGTCAGTTACATCTGGAACGGCCAGTTCTGATCTGGAACGACCCATTGGGGCGGTCCATTCTATGGTTGGGACGGTGCGTTCAAGGCGTGCCTTGGAGTTGAACTTGGGGGTTCTGCCTGGACTGGAACAGGCAGTTTTGAACTGGGGCTCCCCACTAGGACGACCCGTTCTGATCCTGGGACGGTTCATTCCAATCTAGACAAAAACATCTAAAAATGCGATGAAAATGTAATTTTTCCTAGATAAATGCGCAAAAATCTCAATTTTTCTATCTCCCCCCCCCCCAAAGTTATCTAATGAACTGTCCCTAGTTCAGATTAGATTCAAAATGGAAAAGTCAAAGAGAGAAAAATAGAGTTTCTTACAAACTTGGCTTAATTGCTTCGCGGGTTATGTGGCGGTGTTGGTGGTCCAAATAGGTGAACCGCAAGAAGCTCCTTTTTGGTTGTGGTGTAGTTGACTTGTGCATCATCCAACACCTTGCTTGCATAATATAGCGCATAGGGCTTCTTGTCTTTGCGTTGTCCCAACACCGCTCCAGCCGCGTAATCGCTCGCATCGCTCATCAATCCAAAGGGCTCGTCCCAATTGGGTGGTTGCAAGATTGGGGCCGATATAAGCGCTTCCTTTAACCTATTGAAAACATTAACACAATTTTCGTTAAAATGAAATTCAACATCTTTCATGGTAAAATTGGTTACTGGCTTTGCGATTTTAGAAAAATATTTAATAAAACACCTATAGAAGCCCGCATGTCCAAGAAAGCTTCAAACATCCTTCACGCTTGTTGGTATGGCAAGTTTTTTTATCACCTCCACCTTTGCTTGATCCACTATGATTCATTTTTTCGAGATGATGTGGCCAAGAACAACTCCTTGTTGTACCATGAAGTAGCACTTCTCCCGATTCAAGACAAGGTTAACTTCACATCGCTGCAAAATCTTCGATAAGTTAGCTAAGCAATGATCAAAAGATGTACCATAAACTGAAAAATCATCCATGAAAACTTCCATGTCTATTTCAATAAAATCGAAGAAAATTGCCATCATGGCTCTTTGAAAAGTTGCGGGTGCATTACATAAACCAAACAGCATTCTATAGTACGCATAGGTTCCATATGGACATGTAAAGATTATTTTCTCTTGTATAATTATTTGGAAAAAAACCGGAATAACCATCTAAATAACAAAAGAAAAAATGCTTAGTCAATTATTCAAGTAGTTGGTCAACAAAGGGTAGAGAAAAGTGGTCCTTGCGTGTTACGGTGTTCAACTTCCTATAGTCCACACACATCCTCCATCCCGTGACTATGTATCCTTATTTGTATCAACTGGCCCTCATCGTTCTTCACGACCGTTGTATCAACTGGCTATAGTCCACACACATCGTTCATCCCGGTAACTATCCTTATTTGTATCAACTTGCCCTCATCGTTCTTCACGACCGTGTTAAACATGTTCTTTGAACATATGTAACAGCGAATAGATTCCTCTTGTTGCTTTTTTTTTTTTTCTCCAAAGAAAACAGCTTTTCTGAACATATTTAACCAGAAATAGAAATAACGGATATTAACGTAGATTCTACTAGATTCTGATTTGGCCCCCATCAATTGCATCCACTCGTAGATTCTACTAGATTTAAAGCATGTGATTGACTCACACTAATGAAAATTCTTCCATTATAATTATGCAATTCTGTTAGGGGAGAGACAGTTTATTCATTCTTACTACTCATTCAAAACATATTAAACTCCACTAAATTAAGAGCATACATGCATGTCTTTCCTTGTGTTCTTCAGCCTCACACTAATGACAGCACCACTGCTGCTGCTGTTGCTTGCTTCTTCTACTTCATCGGTGGCCCAGCTGTTACAACAACAACGAGAACACGGGTGCCAATTGCAATGTGGAGATGTCGAGGTACATATTTAGTCTATGGTATATCTCAAGCACCTTATTAAATTAAAGAATTTACATTCTCTGATTAATGACGAATGCAGTATTCACTTACCACAGATCTAAGTGAGAAGTTTGCACATACACAATGCTGAATTGTTAAAAAAAGAATAATTTTAATTTAAGGATTGAGTTGTTTTTTTTTATATATATATTGTAAGTTGTTGATTTTACAACGTGAAAAAAAGGCATTTTAAATATAAAGCCCTAGGTCTGATGACCGTTGCTCTTTCCTATTTTAATCAAATAAATAAATATCTCAATTTAGCCGTGTTCTCTGTAACTGCTATATATAAAATCGCTAATTATAATTTATTAAGGTAATGGATATTTTTAAGAGGTTTCTGGTGCCCGTATTAGGGTCTCCAAATGCTCAACTTTAATTTTTTTTACTAACTTTATTTTTTTAGAAAATTAAATATTAAACATTAAGTAAAAATTATTGTAAATTTTTGTAAATTTTTTTCAATTTAATGAACATTACATTTTTCATATAATTTTTATAAATTTTAAAGTTCAGTTGATTATCGATCGAAAGACAAAATATATTAAAATTAATGTATCATAATTAAAAAGATTCATTTTTTTTTCAACCTCTTCATCGAGTCTGAAATAAATTTGGGAGTTTATAAAAATTATATAGAAATGCATCGCAAATTTGTATATATATATATATATATAGAGAGAGAGAGAGAGGTTGACTAAAAAAACACTCCAGTATACGGATCATCCTCGTATGGAGTCGTTTTTAAAATCTAAAATTTCAAACAATCAATCCGTACTGTTCAAGTTGTTCTCCATATTAAAATCTTCTTGTAAACCAAATATATATTAATTTTTTTTAATTTTTTGTTATATATATATATATAGTGGATGGATAAAATACACTTTGGGAGTACGGATCATCTCCGTACATTTGATTCGTTTTCGAAATAAAAATTTTATACAGTCAATCCGAATCGTTTAAGTTATTTTTCGTATTGAAAAAACCTTAGAGACCAAATTTTACATTTTTTTTTAAAATTTTTTGCTATATATTATTATACTTTCAAATTAGGACTTTTTTCCGAAAGGGCTCAAATTACTTTTCTAATTTCCTAAGGGCTACGCAACGCTAAAATCATCTAAAAGGGCCTAACCGAGCTTGTGCGCTTCAATTAATATGAAAAAAATGCGTCATTTTCATTTATGCATACAAACGTACCGTTCCTAATTAAAAAAATATAGTCATATAGCAGTCTTCCTTACAACCATTATGCCCTCTATGGTCAAACCTGTCAGTTTGCTTATAAATTGTCTTAAAGCCCAAAATTAATGAAGTTCTAATATTGTTGTTTCCACTGTTGGATAAAGTCAAAATTTTAATGAAATTGTTTATTGAATATTACTTTAGTAATTAAATTAGGTATCCGTTGAGAAATAAAGTTACCTAATTAAATCCATGATACACAACTATTAGATTACCATTTTTTCTTTAATTAGTGAATTTAATCATATCATTATGAAATGCCGATGTGCTCATAGGAGTTGTAATATCATGTTAACTATTTGCATGTTATTCATTTCTTTATTCCTTATTGGACTAATTAATTATGAGGGCTATTGAATCTGAAATTTATGTTAGGTCAATGCCATTGATTGCTTTAAATCTATATATATGCAATCTTTCCACAAGGGAAGATAAGGAGAGCATAGTAGATACAAGAAAATAATATGTGATTGAATAATTAATTCATATTAGCCTGCCGCCTAATTATCAATAGTTGGCGCAATATACACTGGCGACCAGTTATTTGCGACACTAACGCGCAAAGGCTATTAGCGCCTGGGTCTTTGGAAAATATTAGTGGTGTGCAGTCCTTTATGAAATTAGAAAAAGAAGTTGAGCCCTTTTGGAAAAAAGTCCTTTAAAGCAGTGTTCGCCGGCGCACAAAATTAAGACGCAAAATCCAACAGTCAAGTTCCTTTCGGAAAATATTTTGAATGTGCAGCCCTTTATGATATTTGATATTTGAGAAGAAAATTCAGTTCTTTAGGAAAAAAGTCCTTCAAATTAGAGGACATGAAATACTCCAATTATAGTATTAAAAAAATATATATCATAATATATAGAAAAAATTTCTAAAAAAAATGTAAATTTTGATCTCCAAAATTTTTTCAATAATTTAATTTGTTTTCAAAAATTACATACGTCGCAATGATTGGGGAGGTGCTTTGGGCACGTAAAAATTCACTGGGGGCATTCCTATATTAATTAAATGACAAAATTGCCCTTGCGTCTCCCAACCCCATTTGGAAACCCTCAGCGTGTATTAGCTTGACCTCATAATAAATTCACTAACCTGCTATTTTTTAGCTCACTAAACACCAAATAAATCCAGTGTAGAAATCAACTCATCCGTGAATGAGTGATTTCCATTCCACATGGAGGGAGAATAAAAATATAAAATAATTGCTTTCTTTTTATTTCATAGGACATAATGACGGCAAATTGCAAACAAATTAAGGAGATTGTAATTATAATTATTAGCATAATGATAATTATAATAATTATACTAATAATTATAGTTATGAATAATTATAATATTTATATATGTTAAACAAATTAACAATAATATTAATAGTAACAAAAATGATAGTTATAATAATTATAGGAACAAGGCTAAAGTCTAATACATTGGACGGATGGGAACAATCCAATGCGCTTGTTTTTAGATTTTGAATCTAAATCGATCAATTTGGACTGTACAATGTGATCTCCATTTTAAAAATTAGTACGGAATTAAAATTTATATTTTCTTGTGGACTTTTTACAATATTTCAGCTTTTTAGAAAAAAATCTAAAAAAAAGTTACAAAATTCAGAAAAATATAAAAGTTGGATCTGCACTAGGTTTCAGAATGAATATTAATTAAATGGTACCGATCGGTCCTTTTAGACTCTAAATTCAACAATGAGTGCATTGGACGGACCCCTGTCCAATGCATTGTACTTGAACCTTGCTCTAATTACAATAATAATTTTTTTTTCAGAATATGCGTTGAACTTTAACTTGCTTTAATTACTATAATAATAAAAATTCTGAAAATATCATATGGTGTGCAAGTATTGTGATGCACCTATAATATTTTCTGGTTATGAAACAATGTTGAACACAATCGGACCCTTAAAAAGGTTATATTTAAAATTATAAATAAATGATATATTTGGATAATTTATTTATACATAAAAAATCTGGTAATATTTGTACATAAAAAATAATTTACAATTTTAATAAAGTTCAATTTATATCGTTAACAGATATTTATCATTTTTCTAATGGTCTTGCCAATTTTTAGAGTGCAAATGAAGTTCAGGTGGTGATTAAGAAATTAATTAAAGAAGTTTAAGGAAACTTTATGCGAAATAATTGCAGAGAGGAAATTGGCAAGACTTATGACAGCTTGTTTTATTTTAGAGGGGCATATGTGTCTAAAAAAATTCAGAGGAATGCTCTAAGAAGAATTTTGCGTGTCCAAAACACCTCCCCAATGATTGGTATCCAAATTTAACGAAGGAAATAACATATTTAATTAAAATCTTCTCGGAAGGATGTCCAACTCCTTAGTGCCATAATTACTAACTTCACTAATTTGTTTCCTTATTTTTCAATGCTGACAGATCGCATTTTGGGATGAGAAAATTATATTGCCATTTTATTCAGTTATCATAGTTGTGCTAATATTGGTTAGACCCATTTAGCAATTAGCAATCGTAGACCGCCTACGTTCTTTGCTGCCATGTCTCCTCAACAGGTTTTGTTTTTGACAATATTTGATCAGGTTTTAAAGCTGCTCTACAATGATCAATTTTAAACAAAAAAAAATGTTCATTTTTATTAACTGTTGTTGATTTTAGAATATGATACCAAGTCTTTTATAACCTAATTAACTGCCTAAGGTATGATAAAATTGCTCTTTCCCAATTTGACGAAATAAATAAATATCGTTGCCAATTTAGCAATTTTCTCTAATTACAGAATTGCTACAGAATCACTAATTACAATCTCTTGAGGCAACGGTTATTTTCTTCTAATAAGAACAAATGAATGAAATTGGATCTGGTAAGATAATATTAATTTCATATTCGAGTTTGTAATTCTTTCACACACACACTGAATAAATATTTAATACATGTCATCTGATCAATATACAATTATGAGAGAGATTGAAGAACATATACCATTTTGCATTTTATTAACACACTTATTCTTTCAAACACAGTACAATGAAATTAAAAACTAAATATGGGAGACATGATAGCTAGTATTGCAGTATCCAGCAAATGATGAAAATATTACTAACCGTAAAAGTAGCGATGTCATTAGTATTTACTATTTATATTCAAAAGTTAAAATGAAAAGAGGTGGAAATGCTGGCAAAGGTCTAAATAGCGGCCGGCGGCCGCTATGACTGCTATTGCGTCACTATTTCGGTTTTGGGTGGTACCGCTATGTTGCTAAAAAAAAAAAAATATCGCTATAGTGGCGCTAGTTGGTAGATTGGTATAGAATCAGTAGTTTAGACATATCCTTCGCATATGAACTCATGATTGATGTGATTCAAAGCTCTATAAGAGTGTTATAAAATGAGCTACAATTTCAGTCAGTTATTTAAAATTTTAAATATTTTGTGGTTCAATATAGTTTGCGAAAGAAGAATACGGTTCAACTGACATTGAGTGATATATATAGTGAATGGATAAAATAAAATATACTCATGTGTACGGATCGTTCCCATACACATGAGTTGTTTTTCAAGATTCAAAATTTAAACGGTCAATCCGAACCGTACAACTTATTATCCATATTAAAAAACCCTTGGAGACCAAATTTTACATTTTTTCAATTTTTTTTACTATATATTATGATATTTTCAAATTGGAGGGCCCGAAATACTCCAATTGTTGTGTTTTTTTTAAAAATATCATAATATATAGTAAACATATTCGTAAAAATGTAACATTTGGTCTCCAAGGGTTTTCAATATGGAGAACAACTTGAACAGTATGGATTGACCATTTGAATTTTGGATCTCGAAAAACAACTTATGTATACGGAGACGATCCGCACACATTAGTGTTATGTATTCATTCTCTCTCTCTCTCTCTCTCTCTCTATATATATATAATTTTTATACAATCAAGTATATCATTTACAAAATTTTAAACTATCTTATGTAAATTCGTAAAAAAAAGTTGAGATGTTTCATTGAAAAATTAATGATCTTGTTTTGTAATTTGATTCGAAGCTCCAGGGACAAATAAAGTACAAACAGGGACTAAACGGAGATACAGAATAGTAGAATGTGGATGTACTTAATCATCGAACGATTAATGAGTTGGAAATGTTTCCTTTCACAATGCATTTTGATATAATAATATTTATACTGTGGATTGCAAATCTCTGTGTGTTTAAATTAAAATATGATTATATCTGATGTAATATGATGTTTAATTTTAATTTAAGTAAGTCTCTGATATATTGAATCGTTATAAACTCGTAAAGTGCTATTTAAACCTTTCATAATAAGCAATGACTTTCTATATTTCTTCTTGCTATAAAAAATTTCATAATTCGAAGGCACAGTGGTGATACTACCTTTCAAGTTTTAATTAAATGAAAACAAAGCAATTACCTGGGTAATATAGTGCGTGCAGAAGGAAAAGGGAAAGAATATCACTAACATAGTTTCATTTTACAGTATATTTCTATTATTAATATATCTCTATTACCTAGAAGTCTTAAAGTTAAAAGTTATGGTTTATTTATTCATATGTAATTTCTTTGTTAGAACTGAAAGTTGCATGATATTACAGGTAGTCTATCCATTTGGCATAGGGAAATATTGCGGAAGGTCAAATCAATTCCAGTTACTTTGCAAAAAAAATGATCATGGTAGGTTCAAGCCATTTGTTCCACGAGCATTTGTTCCCGATTCAGATTTAGAGGTGAGCAGTATATCGATATCTGAAGGCCAAACACGAATCAGGAACCCAGTTTCCTATCTGTGTCCTAACAGCACCCTCAGACAACCTTATTTTGATTATGTTGGAGCCAATTTAACCCAGACTCCCTTTTGGTTGTCCAATAGCCAAAATAGGTTCATGGTAATTGGTTCCAACATATTTGCTTATATCATACTTAACGGTAATACGTCTGGATATAGAGCAGGCTGTTTTGCTTTGAGCTTGAGTAAACAGAGCATGGTTAATGGCTCATGCTCAGGCATGGGTTGCTGTGAGGCTACTGTTCCTTTCAGATCAAAAAATTACTTTATAATGTTTGATGAATCCAAGGCCGGTTTTTCTATCTCAAACTTCAATACTTGTCAATATGCGGTTTTTACAGAAGTAGACAGATTCAAGTTTAGCACCTCATATCTCACAAAACCCGGATCCTTTGAAAAGGATGCTGTCAGTTTATCAGTTGTTCTTGATTGGACTATCAGCAGCGAGACATGTAAGTTGGCACAACGCAATGTAACCAGCTATGCATGTGTTAGCAGTCATAGCACATGCATCAACTATAGTGGTCTAGGCTATCGCTGCAGTTGTGCTCATGGCTACAAAGGAAACCCCTACCTCCCTGGTGGTTGCCTAGGTAAGTACAGACGTCGTCCTACGATACCTAGATTCCTACTGTTTAACTAGTAAAAGATAGGAGCCAGAAAACCTGTGTTCATTTATTTTCTGTACAATTCTAGTTATTTCAAATATTATTTTCCTCTCGAGCAATGTTTGTACATACGTATGCACGTACATAAGCATCGATTTGTGCATATGTTTATATTAACATTTACCCCGTAGAAAGAAAATTGGCTCGCTATTTATTATTGTTTAATATATAACATAAGTATACATGTCAGAGCTGATGTAGTAACTAATCAACCAGGTCATCATCTTCAATTATCTTTCACTTTTTCTTTCAGATATAGATGAGTGCCTGAATAGATCCAAATGTTATGGGATTTGTACGAACACACCTGGATCATTCAAATGTCATTGTCCACCGGGCACTCATGGAAATGGTAGTATACCCGGAGATTGTTACAAGAACGAGCCAAAAATTCAATTGTGGGGCAAGCTGGTTATAGGTAATTTCTTCAAGAAGTCGTTATTTCATTCCTTATGGAGTGTCTCTTTTAAATTAGGCCGAAAACTAATTTTCAGTAATTTTTAAGAATGATTCAGTTTCAAGTAACAAGCGAGTTGTCTGACCATGTTTGCAGGTGTTAGCATCTGTATTGTGGTTGTTTTACTTTCGAGCACCATCGTGTATCGAATTTACCAAAGAAGAATAGTTGCTACCATCAAGCAAAACTACTTTCAACAATATGGAGGTCATTTGTTGCTTGAACAAATGAAGTCCGAGCAAGGATTTTCCTTTAGACTATTCAAGGAAGAAGAATTAAATGAGGCAACGAGCAACTTCGATGCAAAAAATGTGGTAGGAGAAGGTGGAAATGGCACGGTGTACAAGGGAACCATGAATAACAGATTTGTAGCAATCAAAAAATGCAAGACAATTGGTGAGAGGGCAAGGAAGGAATTTGGTAAAGAGATTCTCATCCTTTCTCAAATCAACCACAAAAATATTGTAAGAATCGTAGGATGTTGTGTAGAAGTGGAAATCCCTATTTTGGTATATGAGTTCATTTCAGAAGGAACTCTTTTTGACCTTTTACATGGCAAGAAAGTTTCACACATTCCGTTATGCACTCGCTTAAGGATTGCTCAAGAGGCTGCCGAAGCGCTAGACTATTTGCACTCATGGGCATCCCCACCGATTGTTCACCGTGATGTAAAAACATCTAATATACTTTTGGATGAGAATTTTATCGCCAAGGTGTCGGATTTTGGAGCATGCGTACTAGCACTGGGGGGTGATGATCAGTTTGTGACACATGTGCAAGGCACCCGTGGGTACTTGGACCCAGAGTACGTGCAGACTGGTCAATTGACTGTGAAGAGTGATGTGTACAGCTTTGGCATAGTTCTCCTGGAGCTCCTCACACGCAGGAAGGCATTTTATATGGAAGTGTTCGAAACAAGAAGCCTTGCAGCAGACTTTTTGTCTGCCATGAAGGAGAACAATGTTGGGATGATCTTGGATGACGAAATAGCAGGGGATGGGGAAATCATGGGCCTGATTACAAGTCTTACGGAGCTAGTGCGAGCATGCTTGCACATGGAAGGAGAGAGAAGGCCAGAAATGAGACAAATTGTGGCAGCACTTGGTGCCACGATAAGAGCAATTGGAAATCTACAACTGCAAGAGTAGAGATAAGACAAAGTGTATCTTAGTTATGTTTGGGCTGCTACAAGATTGATCTGTTAAAAATTGATCCAAAATAGAGTTCTGTTTTTAGAAAACTGGTATTTGCGTCCCAGAAAACGTTTTAGCCTACTAGGGGTCTAGTTGGTTGTTTATTAGTGGGTAATTGTGTATTTTTAGTGGGTAATAGTTTTTAGGAAAACTAATTAGAGTGGTGTTAGTATTTATGGTTTTATGTTGCTCTTTATATATCATATACTTGTAATCAAAGTTGAGTTCAGTAGAGAAGTTGTTTTTGTTGTTTTCTAGAAATTATGTTCTTTCTATTTGCTTTATTTCTAACATTGTGGTATAAGAGCAAGTCGATCCAATTAGGGACCAAAGATGGCAGAAATCAACAGCAACGGTACCACCGTCAATAATACTCAGCCAACAGTTCCTTTGTTCAATAGAGAAAACTATGAATTCTGGAGCATTAAGATGAAAACATTGTTCAAATCACATGGTTTATGGGAGATAATTGAAAACAGGGTAGGCACCACAGCCGAACAAGTCAAGAAAGATGCAAAGGCATTGTTCTTCACACAGCAGCACTTCATGGTATAATTAATTCAAAAATTGCAGCAGCACAGAATACAAAGGAAGAATGAGAAACCTTGAAAACAACATTTCAATGAAGTGATCGAGTTAAACAATCAAACTTCAAGGTCAATGCACAGACTTTGAAACGTTGCAAATGAAACAAGAAGAATCAGTGCAGATCTTTTTGTCTAGGGTGACTAATGTGGTTAACCAAATCAAAACTCATGGTGAACAATTGTCTCAACAAATCGTGGTGGCCAAGGTGTTAAGGAGTTTGACATCAAAATTTGATCATGTTGTAGCAACAATTGAAGAATCAAAGGATCTCTCAACAGATACCTTTGATGAATTAATGGGTTCCTTACAAACTCATGAAACCAGACTATCCAAATCAGAAGAAAGAAGAGATGAGAACACTCATGAAACCACACTATCCAAATCAGAAGAAAGAAGCGATGAGAAGGCATATCGTACAAAGTGGGAGTGAGCAAAATCAATTTAGTGGCAGAGGTAGAGGAAGAGGCAACTCAAGTAGAGGAAGAGGTCGTGGAAGATCAACTGACATCTTTATGACAATTACCACAATATAAATCCAAAACTTAATTACGTACACAGCCACAAGGAATCCACAATAATTATCACACAAAATCTTAATCTCATCCACACACCAAAGTAATCAATGAATATTATAAATAAATTTGTGTGGGTGTCTGATTGTAATTTGTCAAATTATCTAGCGACACGTCATAATGACATTTCTTTTTTTTGGTCCCTTCCTTCTCATCTCTGCGTTAACTTTTAGGAGGTTCTTCTCTGGAGAGAGTACAGAAAACGAGTTAGGAGGTGCTCGGAGGAATTTCAAATTCTATGAGGTAACGTGAAAATTATTCCCTTTGTTTATCCCAAATTTGCTCCTGCCTTAGAATTTAGTTAGGTTATTTCTTCTTAATATGTGGTTTATTTGTAATAATTACAATTTTTTGAGGCTCTAAAGTCCAAGCATAATGCACGGTTCTGGATGTTGTTGATTATGATTTGATTCACAACTTACCCGATGTAGTTTGTGAGGAGGTTTTTGATCTCTGCCTTGATTGGATTCACAAATTAGCCAATATGTGCACATGACTGCAAGAAACATGTTTTGCTTACTGTGCCATAGAGACATCAAGACCAATAGAATAGTTGAATTTGTTCATTGGTAAACGGTAAGAACTAACATATTTCTTTCATTACCTATTTAAAATCTGATACTCTTTTGTCTTTAGAATTTGGAAAAATGTTTCGAGAAAAAAGGACGAGGAAGGTCTTCCCAAAAAAAAAAAAAAAAAAAAAAATGCTTCTTAGAATGTAAACTTTGGTTTTTTACATAGATGATGAAAAGCTAAATTGGTTGCGGAAACAACATATTGTTGTTTTTTATTTTGTATTTGGATTTATTCTACTAATGTGTGTCTTCTATTTTGACGCAATATGAAAATGAACAAACAAGCATATATGGTTACACCAGTATTTACTAAGCAATAAAAATGCAGTGGCATTGACACTTCGGAAAGGGGTTTTAAACTTTTAATTACTATGTGTTTTGATCAAGTAATTTTTTCCTCTAGAAAAAATAAAATAATATTTGAATGATTTTTGGTTCATGGTCCTAAGAGTAGCATAATATATAAAAAATGGAAGGATATAATACTACTGACTTCTCACTGCTGCTAACAGATTACCAATATAATTGTCTCAGCTAAAAGGGGAATTGGTATATTGTATACCTTAATCATGATAAATGTGCAACGTTGTGCTAATTGTTTATGTGTGGCCAATTTCAGGAGGGGTGAAAACTTTTCAGCAGCTACAATAGATAAGATAGGGTGTCCTTTTAAATTTGTAAGTATATTGTATTATTCATTAGCCAATTTAAAATTTTAGTTTTCAACTTTTGAAAACATGTGCCATATCTTGTTACACTCTGAGAAGAATTAAGAAAAAGATGCCTTTTACGAATCTTAATATTTTGGCATCCTTTATGCTACTATCTCTCTAACTATAATTTTTTTTCAGTGTTTTAAGAAAAAAAAAAGGCTAGATTTTTGAGAAATGGCTTATGATCAGAAAATTGTCAAGAAAGGGCTGCCTTGCCATTTTAACCGAGTTGCAAACAACGATATCCTCAAGTAACTGAGAGATTTCAAGTATTGAAGAAAGTGAAAGTGTTATTTATTCTTTTTTTTTTTCAAATGTAGGTTTTAAATTATTGTTATGATCCCCCCTAGCATTGACTGAAGGACTAAACAAAGCATAGGTGGCCTATCCAAGAGAAAATATCAATTTGAATTGAAGAAAGACTAGGACTGAGCTTTGATAGATTGCTTTAAGAAGGTTGATGGAAAAAATGAGATTATTTACACCTCAAATATACAGATTGATAGCTGAAGTTGCATATTTTTAGTGTCATCTCATGATATCAGTGAGTTTCGATCTCTCCATGTGATCCTTTCACAGGGCAAGCATACCGTAGCTCTTTTTTTTTTAAAAAAAAAAATTAAGATACCATTGCCATGCCTCTTATGTGTTTAAACAAATAGTAAGGTTTCATATACCTTATATAAAAAAGTTTTTGCAGTTGAGGATATGTACAAGCCTAGAATAATAAGGTGATTATGAAGCGTCAAAATAAATCCAACACAAAAATCAGCACACAAATCAAAACTATAGGTGTCGGGATTGTTTTGTTAAAATCTAGCCCCACAGGCAAGTATTCTTCCCTTTTTTGTGTTGCGCGTTTGATATTTTTTCAGTTTCTGCAGCATTAATAATATTTGTTAAAATATAGGAAGTTCTTCATGTAAGAAAAGGTTGCAACGTTGGCATTGTAATCGATTAGGAAGCCCCTGACAGAGTAGAAGTTTATCTGGTTTCTTGGGGCATAATTTCTTCGTCTCCTCTCGCTTGCATCTCTGATGTAGAATCAACACTAGAGAGAAACCAAAAAGCATTCCATTTATAGTCCAAAAAGACAATTGATATATGGGCAAAAAAGGAGGCAAAGAATAACAGGTAGAACTAAGGAGCATCATCTTACCTGCATAGATAAGAGAAAAGAGGAGCAGAGGAAGAGGGAGCATATGCCAAATGGAGACTGCCATTCATGTGCAGAATATCTCCTGTAGTTGTCATGTTGCTATTTGAGGGTGCGTTGGATCATACATAATAGCACCAGTTAATTGCTGATAACTGGATCTATACCAATTAATTACCAGTTAGACCTCAAATTAATCCAGTTGTGTGAATACCACTCTAAGCAAAATCTGTTCATCAAAAAATCATCCTCATGTCATTTAAAATTGGTCACTGAGATAAAAGTACTGCACGTGTGCTGTATAAATAATCTTGCTTCACCATGTTGCTAATTGGGAGCTAATAAATTAGGTCATAAATGGCTGCTATTCAGTAAGTTCATTTTAAAATTTTGGCTTTTGTCATTTCAATTCAAGTGTCTTTTACTAATGATAGGATTATTATGAATGTTATGCATCTTTTGCATTTGTTATTTGTTTGTGCTTCCTGATGCTACATGTTTTCTTTTCTATTCATGAACACATCGAAATTTTGTTCAAAAATGCAGGTTATGTTGTCGATTTAAGTAAGAGATAAACCTAATTTGACTACGCTTTTGATAACATTTAGATTAGTACAGTTATTTGTCAGAATGTTAGAGGGCAAATGAAGAAACAAATTTTTGGATATAAGTTGCATGCAGATATGTGGCACTATATGTTATTAAGGATAATTGATGTCAATATTGTGAATATAAGACAATAAAACGTAAATGAAAATAAATTAAGTCTAATTTTTCAATGGCTGATATATTTTAACAAGTGGAAAATATACAAATATGCTAGGGCAGTTATGCGCTGGTTGCCGGCTTCAAGGTATGGAGACAGACAATTAATAATATTGATAAACCCAAACCTATTGCGTGCACACTGCTTCATTTGTGGCTGGCCAAGACCTCTCGGCTTTGCTGAAGGATGCAGTTAGAGGTTTGAGTATTTGCATCAGAATGGACACATACAAAGGGATGTCATGCATGGTGGTGAGAATTCCCTTTTTATTATTTTGTCTTAGACTTAGAAAACTCTTCAATTCTATTTTACTACTCAAAATGAGAATTGTAATGTACAAACAATTGACGTATTTCATTATGCCTTCCTTGCATCATGTCACTTACATGTTCAATTAAAATAAATAAAAGAGACAGGGTGAATCTATTAGATAGAAAAATAAGCATTTAAGAGATCTGTTAGACTTAATGATGTTTTGAGTTTTGTGCCTAATTAGCTTATTAAAAAGTTCACTTTTGGCTTGAAGGTGACGGAAATGAGGGCAAATCGGTCAGCATGAGCTGTGAAGAGTCCTTAGATTTATCAAAATTCTTTGAGCCTGTCGCTCTGTTTCTAAGGTTGGATTAGAAAGCATAGTACTTTTGTGTTTTCCAAGGTTGAACCTAATCTCTGCCATGATGACCTTTTTATACGGTTAATTTAATATCTATCTAATTTAACGAGAATAATTTCAGTCATGTTTGCAAGGCATTACGGTAGCATGAATGATAGAGTTAATAAGCTAGAAATAACTTTATTTAATTGGGGGCTCTCATGTGAAAGTATATAGAAAAGGTTAATGTAGCTAATTATATATATTACACGAAGCTACTATTGATGCATGTCTGACAAAATGCACTTTTGTTCATATTTTCGAAATAGGAACGTAAATGAATTTTACATCTAAAGCTCAACACAATTAAATTACCTAAACATTATAAAAAATATTCTAATATAATTTCCTATATCGAGCGAAGCTCGATAAGCCCCTCTAGTCTACAATAATTAATATACCACCCATCCAAAACAATACTGAAATTCAAGTACCAACAATTGTACTGCAATAACAAAAAATTAAGGATCACCTATACAGGAAATAGTCCAAATGTCCAAAACTATGTTGAAAACTCATCATCACTTAATGGTACTTCAAAGTCAAATGAAGACCCATACTCAAGTGCATCACACTTATTCTTTTTAAATCTAGGTTCAACCTCAGTTACAACATCCGGTATAAAGTCGTCGTCATCATCTCCTCCTTAATCATCGTTCGTCATTGTCATCAATACTATCATAAAACCTATGCCCACCCTCTTTTTAGATGATGAAGGAAGCATGGCAAGCTAGAAAAGAAAAAAGAGAGTCGAATTCTTGTCAGAGGTGCATATAGTATCAAAAGCAGGACCAATTGAGTACCGATAAAAATAAAGGAAATCCCAATCAGTTAGAACTTAGGAATAATGTTTATATTGTCTGTTACTAGAGCAACTACTAAAGCTAGGAAAAGTAGAAAGAAACTCACGAGTAAATTGAGAGTCAATCAAGCACCTAATTAGCATTAACAATTAATACGAACCTCAAAAATAAAAATAAAAAACACTTGCAAAGGATTATTGATTTTCTCTATGTTTATTGCCTGTTTTGTTCAAAACATAATTCAAATTCACTTTTACTTTTCAGTCTTTTGAGTAATACAATATAAAATTTACTGACATACTGTAAGATGGGATTTCAATTTGCTTCCTCTCCCAGTAAGCTCTGCAAGTCAACTATTGCAATTTGCCATAAGGACTACCTCCTGGTTCTGAAAACATAGATCTTTCTTGCTTTGAAGCACAATCAAATAAAAAAAAAAGGAAATCAAGCTCAATACTACTCAACCATTTCCAGCCTTTTTAGAATAACTGAAATGAAATAAAAAAAAATAGTGGATTCGTACCCAAAATTACGAGAAGAATTCTCTATTATTTTTCAGAATTGCAAGCAAAACCACAGAAAAAAAAAAAAGACAAAAGAGAGAAGATGTAACCTTAAATAAGGCATGCACTCGCACATCAAAAGGATTTAGGTGGGATCATCGAACCGGGCGCGATCAGTATGATAACGAAGAGGTAAAATAGTATGGTGCGGCATCGAGAGTTTGAAACCGATAGAGTCAGGCAACTCTTAATAGAGAGGCGAGAGAGTAAAACCCTAGACATAAATGAAAAGATACAGATCAATTGAAACAAGATAAACAAGGGCTGGGTGATGAGATTGTAGTCGATGAACGTACCAGAATCATCCCCACGGCGCAACAGCTGGCCAAAATGCGTCCCCCTCAACAACTCATCTCCACGATAATCAACAGGAAGAAATTTTAGGAGAAGAGGTTTTCTCCTCTTTTCCTTGCTGGTATGCTTGATTTGGTTTTTGAGATTTCGGGTTTCTTTCTTTCAAAGATGGCGACTTTTCCTTTTTTTTTTGCTATGGGTAGGTGGTAGAAATTAGATTAGGCAGCTCTTAATTTTCTGTTTGTTCAATGGAGGCGGCAATAAAAACTCGACCGCCAAAAATATTTCAAAATTTACCTTTTTGAAAGCAATAGGCGCCTATGTTATATTTCAGAATAGACAAAAACATTATATTTTATGAGTTACAATTGAGGATGACTGTATTTTCTGTGGAATTTTATAAAATTACAATTTATGATAACTTCTTCTAGAATATTTCGGAGGCAAACATGGGAACCAAAGAATTTCTTAAGGTCTGTTTACTAACCTTGACTTCTGATCTAAATACAAGTATATTATATTTTATAAGTTTAATAACCTTGACTTCGGACCTAAATACAAGTATATATAAGTAAGAAAGGATATATAGATTATGCATATTATTTTATTGAACGATAAATTAATTAATACTTGGAGCCCATTAATACTTTTGACGCATAAAAAAATACATCTCTCAAATGAATAAACTTGATTACAACATAATATTATTATACTACTAATAAATGTATAATCTTATTTTTTGCAAAAAAAAATTTTTACATCTTTAATTTTTATAGTGATACAAATTTGAAAGATTTTTGAAAACCAAATTTTGGTATCTTTATTTTTTCTTTTTAGATTTGAAAAATGACTCTATTTGACATGCCACTTTTTTCATTTTTATTAAATGATAATTTTCAAATTTTAAAAAAAAATATAAATAAATAATGAAGCACCCCTTCTTATTTAATTTTAATATTTACTATAAATTACGATATGGATTGAGAATTGGAACGTCGAATTATGTTTTTTTATTATTTTCAACGAAGTGTTGATTTTTAGCATGTTATCAAAACTGTATATTATAAATTGACTTTCTGGAAGTTTATAACTTGTCATTGAACCTTTGTTTTCATGATGTCAAGTGTTATTCTTCTATAACTGTTTGCCTCTAAAATTCGGCAAATACTAAACAAGCCGACAAGGAGACGTCAAGGAACATGAGAGAATGCTCGTATAGAGCTACTCGAAAGACAATTGGTGGTACATATTTGATAAGTTCTAATTGGATCAATTCATGATAATTTTGGACTTAATCAAATATAATAAAGGCCTTAAAATAATATAGCCACCATACAGACTATTCGGTCATGTCAACAAATCATACAAGTCCATCAAAACATGTGTGAAATATACATGAAATACATACAAAATACGTATGAAATACATGTACAAAATCATGCATAAACAAACAAATACAGGCCGGTTTCTCCTATTTACCAAAAATACATACATAAATACAAAGCCCACAATGGCCCACAATGAAATTGGCCCAAAAACACGAATCGATTCAACCCAGTCATATTTTACCTTCGGACTCAACTCAGACTCGACGGAGATTCAACTCAGACTCACATATGACTCGGGTTCAACAGTAACTCGACTCAGTCACACCCCGACTCAACTCGATAGCATCCAGACGCAACAGGAAACTAACTCGATTTAGTGACAAACACTGACAAGCGGGCCCCATTGGGTATTTTTATTTTTTTCTTTTAAACTGCAAGGATAGGTGGCAGCCTCCTATTAGTCCAGACAGTTTCTGTCAAAAGGAAATAAAAGAAAAGAAAAGAAAGTACAGACAGCAGGAGAAACCTTCTCCGACGAAGGTCGAATCTCTTCCGTCGCTACGCTCCACAACTGCCTGAACCAATGGCACCGCTGGAGAGGCGATGAACCCACGAGCACAACGACACTAGACTCGACTGGAAATGGTGCTTGCAATCACCTAATTTCAGAAGGGAAAAGATTAGTGCTCGAAGCAAACACGAACAAAATTCTTCAAAATTGGAAAGAAATTGACAAAACCACATACCTGAGAAGTTTTTATGAAGCTCAGAGAGGTGGTACGACGAGCAATTAAAAGTCAATTCGGCTTCAAACAAGCTCTTGCGTCCATGGCCACGGCGGAGAAGCTCGAGTGCATGAGAAACAGACAATGCACAATGCTACAGCTCGAATTATGAGTAAATATGGCTACACAGCACCCCAGAGAGCACGCTCATGCACAAAGAAAAGAAAGAAGGCATGAGAAATGCATACATGCACAAGTGACAATCGCAATGGAGATGTCCAGTGAGTGAATTGTGTAAAAAAATTCGATGAAACAATCGAATGGAGAAGAATTGAGCCTATAAACTGAAAAGTTAGTTCTAGCCCTGCTAATATAGTGTACCATTGCCTATACCAACAATTAAGAAAGAGAGAACTTGCTGTCACTGGAATCACCAACCAATGATATGCAAATGGTCCCTCCCCTCTCCATGGAGAATTAAATGGCATACAGAGCCAACACAGGGTGCAAGAAGCATGATACAATGCTAGGGAGTACCATGCCTTCATTACTTTACAAGTATGGAGAACATCCAGCCACTCATATGAATATCAAATGCATTGAATGGTCAGATTGCTAGCTGGATACTACAACTATGCACACAGACAACCCAATGTGAAGATAGAAGTGACAGATTATACCTGAAAAGGCCCCTCATGCATGTCATTTCTTTACCCATGGACAAATCAGGTATTTCCAACAAAAAGACAAGGGAATGTTGCTCATAAAACATCATAGGAAGCATATTCAATGCCACATTTGTCCCTGGAATTGCTTCTCCAGAATGTTGCACAGAAATCACACATAAGTTGGGAACTAAAATCAGCTGGTTTATATGCTTGCCAAAGATCAAGTGTGCACAAAATACATGCCACGTTGGTATCAAAAAATGACTTGTGGCCTCAGATTTAAATTACAAGGCAATAACGTGCCTGATTTGATTCATCATTGGCCATATGGGGGAGGCACCAGATTGGGACAAAACATGGCCAGTCTCATTGCCAAGACCACCACAACTTACTTGACAAATCAAAATGTGAGCACAACTTGTCAAACATGACAAGTGTTGACTCAAAAAATCTGACTGCAAGCAAGTAAACAAAGTTGCCCACACATAAGCAACCCATACTTCACAGAAAACCTAGTTGAGTCTCATATCAACTCATTAACCCATAACCAGCCATCAATCAAGATCAAACAAGCCAGGCAGCATGCATATGAGTACCAAATGGCATGTAACATGTCAAATGACAGCTCAAATATGGCCAAACTGCAAGGCTATTGACCACAGAGAATCTGTAAAAAGGCAAAGATGCCACCATACCTCATCAATTCTCTTCGGAGGGAATGTACCAACATCCAGGGTATACCATGCATACCCTCAGGCGCCCATGCCCAACAACCAACACCAAATGGCACCAATCATGGTCTGACACCTGTACAAAGCCCAAAAACAACTCAAAACCAAATGGACACATCCAGGGGTTCTGTGAAAGACAAAAGGAGATGGAAATCAAACCTGCCTCTTCTGCACTTCAACTGGATACAGTGAAGCCACCATGCTGACCCAGTGGGTCCCACAGGCAGCCTCACTCTCTAAAAAACTACATCAACAAGTTACCAGATTCAAGCTACAATCAATCCAAGACAGAACATCAAATGAAGAGGATCAAACACTCTCTAAATGAACTGCCAAGCCTCAGAACTAGGCTAAACAGCTATACACCAGATGAAGATACCTTCACAAGGGTATCAACACCATCAAAACCCTATGAACCATGGGATTGATGCCATCTGTCCAGGCCATATTCTGGCGTCAAAACACCCCTTTCTCCAAGCCAAAGGAGAAGCAAATATCTTCACACAGATAAGAATGACAAGCCCCATGGTCCACCTGTCATGAAAACACCGAACAACAAGTAAATTGAAGTAAATTTGTGTCAAATGGCCACTGTTTCACACCAATGCCAGATGTCAAATGACTAGTGGATAAGGTACAAAATAGTAGAGAAGCCCATGGCATGAAGACTTACCGAATTGAGGCGGCAAGAAGCAAGATGCATCTCAGCCCTTCATCAACATCCAGAAATTCCAAGAAATGCCACATGGCAGCACCCAGACAACATCAACACAAACCCTAGGGGTCATCTTCCCCTATAAATGAAGCTCTCCATCGACATAAGAAGGAGAGGCAAAGTGCTATATTGAAACTCTGCCCATTTTACAACTCAGTTTATTTTTTGTAAAACAAAAGAAGTTTATTTAGCTTTTATACAAGGTAATTAGCAAAAATATAACTATATAGTTGAAATAAAGCTTTTTATATATATATTTATGTTCCTTTTTATCTTCTGCACCCTTACTTTCATCTATCAGGCTATCATCTACATTTGTTCATGCATTGTTGCATCTAAACCAGCTTAATATGCATATTACTAGTTACTAGAAGCATTCATAGGGCTTAGTTAACTAATTAAACAGTCTTATATATCTGTATAAAAACATCAAAAACATATACATTCTATCATCTGTAGAAGTAATTACAACATAAAAGTGCAATGAAAAATAAAAATAAAAAGAAACAAATACCTGCAACCTCTCTCTTCTTGTTTGTGCAGCAGCCAGGTGGCAAGCCAGAAGCAACCAAGGAAGAGACTGAAGTGAAGAAGGGTACAAGCCCCTGGAAGCTGGCTGTATAAGGGTCCTAGGAGAGCCATACTAATGGATGTGCTAGCCATTGAGCAGTCACTCTTGGCTTTCCTTGGACTCAGATTTTGAGCTCCAATTGGAGTACAAATCAATTCCAATGGGTGTACTCGCCATTGAGCAGTCATTCAGGAGTTGGTTTGTGCTGCAAAAAACAGTAGATTACCTAAGTCTATGTGATAATAAAACCCACAGTTAGCAAACTAGCCAAACTCCACAAATACAATCCACACTCTACCAAAATTCCACCTCACAGCCTAATACCAGTGTCATATAAGACTATTATACCACACCATCATGACCAAACCCCTTTCAAAACCCTAATTACCTAGTTATAATGTCAAAATATGTCTAGAAATAGCAAGATAGCTAAATCCAAAAACAAAAATATATTAAATCCTCAAACAGTCGAGGTTTAACCCAAACAATCAAATTATAGCCTGTACGGCCTAATTAGGTAACATTAGCGACCAATACACTAAAGTCCACTTGTCAATTATCCCTTCCATAGTCTATTTGGGTCCAATTATCACAGGGAATTAGGCAAATGAAAGCTCAAAACATATACAACAAGCTTACAGTGGCTTACCTAAAATTGACACCTGAATTCACTTCATGAACCCCTTTGGTTGCTCAGGTATGCCACCGATCGGCCCCACGAGGCTCAATTTTGGTTGCATCTGCACTGTCGGAAAATCTCAAATCGAACACAGCAACGCCTTCTTGGCTGCAATTAACGAGAGACGACTCAATTGACCAGCTCAGGTGAGAATAGGAGAGTGGGACGACCTCTCTGACACTTCCCGCCGGCCAAACGGCCTCCTCACGATGGAGATCTAGTCGATCCCAGAGGTTTGACTCGAGTCAAGCTCTCATCGGAAGAGACGAGGGAGAAAGAAAGGAGAAAGAAAGAAAAGAGAAGAGAACGTTGACTGTTTGACTTGCACGAATCTTGGCGCAGATCGACGCGTGACGTTCGTCTCCAACAAACTCTAGAAGCCAGATGGACAGAGTCGCTGACAGTGGGGCCCACTTGTCAGATCCTGATCCGCTCGGCGCATAGACACGTGCGTGAACCAGACTACTCGATCAGTTCTCCTCAGCGATACGCGTGGATCCGCTGGGACGCGAAGCATGTGGCGGGTCTCTGACAAGACAAACACAGAACAGCAAACTCCCAGCCAATCAAAATTTTCCAGAATTACTGAAACTTCAAAAATGCTTTAAAAATAGCTAGAAGGGTCAGAAAATTACCAAAAAATACCAAAATGTCCAGAAAATTGCGAGGAACATTTTTGTATAACACTCCAACACCAAATTCCAAAAGAAAAAAGGGATTTTAATTCAAAATCATTAATCTCCCTTAAAATGTCACCTAAAACGTCTTAACCACCTAGATGACATAAAAATATCACAATCTTTAAAAGTCAAAGTGTCTCAACCACTTGGACAGCAGGTACACTAGACGACAGGTACATTTGGACAACAGGTGCGCCTGAATCACTCGGGACTGACATTCCCAGTATTCAGTTATTCAAGGGTCCCGGCTATAAACCCTAACCCAAAACCCAATGCAGACATACCAAAACAACTATACACAGTAAGATTCGAAACAGCCTATAAGCTCAGAGACTTCCAAACAAAAAAACAGATTCTAAGATAATAAACTCAAAGAATCAAAACCTCTACAAAACCACATTCAAATACTTAGACTCAAAAGACAAGCCTAGAAATCAGATCCAAACCCAAGGAGCATATATCCTACAGAAATCCAGAAATCCAGAAACCTAGAAATCCAGATCCCAAAAATGTCTAAAAGTTGGGGCTTTTACTAAAAGTGTGTAAAGTCCTAAAAATGCGAATAAGACCCGAACTCAAGTAACCTGAACTTCTTAATATGTCTTAACGCCAAGATTTAAAACGCTTAAACCAGACCCTAAATTGCTAAATGATTAAAAGTTCAAACACGTCAAAAACCGACCGAAGCCGACGAATGTTCAAGGACCGAAGCCTCTACATGCTAGAATGCTTGAAGCTCTCAACATGTCCGATAACCTCAGCTTAACATGTCAACAGCAAACCTAAGTCTTAGATGTGCCGCAAAACCGAAGATCCAGCACGTCCAGTACACCGGAGCTTCAAAACGTCAGAAGGCCATGACTTTACACGTTTACGTTTGTCATCTCTAGATACACGATGCGTCACGAACCTGGAGATGTCAAATCCTAAAGCGATCTAATACTTAATTGGTTAATGATCTACCAGACCACATTTCAACATAAAAGGACTGTCTACACAGTCTTACAAACAGAAACCCCTTACTTTTTTCCTGCCTTCTTCTTGCATCACCGCTCAACATAACATGCATTCATGTCATCATAGGCATCTATCCTGCATTAATAGTTACACTCACTGTCGGTCCACTTGGTTTATAGAGACAATTGTCAAAAACAATTATGCACGCTTTATATTTTTTATTTGACTCGAGCTAAATGCTGGGCCATTTTAGTAAAGGTTTTGATGCTTCAGTTATACTTTAGTACCAGTACCATATTACTGGATATTCATGAATAAGAAGGACGTTCATTTTAAAGGACTATCAGTACTTTTAAGGAGACCTGTACTAATAAGCCTTTTTTTTTGGGTTAAATGGTATAAGAACTGTTGGTTGTTGCTTATATGAACCGATTTGCAACCATTTGTTGTCCTTAATTTTTTTTTTTTTTTTTTTTTTTTTTTTTGATAGGAATGCTCAAGTTGGTTCACGTTTTTTTGTTGACCTCACTTTAATATCCATGATGTTTTTAATGGTCACATTCAATAAATATCATGCTTAATTGTTTATGTTTTTCTATTTTATAAGTTTTTTTTCTCCACGATTTTCTACCTGAGTTATGCAACGATATCTATTTGCTTCTGTTTTTTTGACAGGCTCAATGGATTATTTTATATTTTTATTGCTTTTATATCTCAATCATATTGATTTGTAGTTTTATTATGGCGCTATTCTGCAATGGGAATTACAGGATATTCTGAATGACATTTAGTGTACTATAAATGATATTTCTTCATGTTATTATTATTATTATTATTATTATTATTGTTTGTTATAATTAATTTTATCCGGAATTATTTAGACGTATATATCTTATTATTGTTTTCTTCTCAAAACTGTACTAATGGGCCATATTTTTTGGCATCCTAATAACAAAAGTGGATTCACAGCACAGACAGAAATGGAATGCATGTCTTTGGTCATCATGATGTTTTTGGTCACCGGTCGATCATCGTTTTACAACCATCTACAAATCATCAAATTATCTAATATATCGTACTCTGTTCCAACTCCCAACTAAATAAAATTAAATTATACAACTAAAAGGATATAAATTACTGATTATACATAACTTAATTATAAAAATATAATTATAATTAATTTAATGAAAATTCATATATCGAGTGAAACTCGATGTCCCCACCTAGTTTCAATAAAAGAAAGACATTATTTGCAAGGGAACGTTCTCTTTGAGAACTATCCTTTTGGCAGAATACCATGTGTTTACATGTGAGATTATTATTAGAGTTATTATTATTATTATTAAATTTTTTTATCACGATTTATTATCACGATTATCATTATCATCTTCATTATCATAATTTTTTTCGGAACACCATTTCATTTCCAAATTAAATCATAAAAATTTTAAATTCAAATTAAATCGCTTTTTCTAAATACTGGCATTAAAAGCCAACAATTTTAAATACAATAAAAAATGTATTTAAGTATTATTATTATTATTATCATTATTATTATTATTATTATTATTATTATTATTATTATTATTATCATAATCATCATCATTATTTTTTGTCATCATCATCATCATCGTAATAATAATAATTTAAAGTATTATGAATATTATTGTTCATTTCTTTTATCTAAAACATTCATAAGCAACTAATTTGTTGTGAAATTCCATGAATTTATTTAAGGGAACTAAATTTATTTTAGTGGGTAACAATTGTCAATAAGGCAAACTTTATTTTTTTTGGTAAATTAAAATTGTCTTTCTCAATGCTTTGAAGAACGGATGAAAATATTTTTTTTTCTAAACTCATATTTTGGCGCCACTACAGTCTATGAAATTTGTTTTTGGGTGATGAAAATTAGCATTAATTATAATATCATTCATGGGAAGACTAAAAGGCAGAACCAGTCAACTTAGCATCAAATGGACCGTCGGAGAAATAAAAGGAAAAGAAATAAATTTGGTGTGTACCACCTGTGTCAATAAGAAAAAAAAAGTATTTAGCACCAATAGTTTTGGCGCCATCCAGAAAAGAGTGAAAAATTATCAACTCATATTGGCACCGCTTCTATATGTTAAAACAATTTTGGTGGGAAAATAAAATCAACATTAAATTCAATATCTTTCCTTGCTTAATTATATGAAAAAGATCTAATTCTGACAACACCATTCTATATATCAAAAAGCTTTTTGTTAACATTTACATACCGCCGCTTCACACTTTCATTATATGAAGTTTCTTAGTCCAGTGGTAATGAAATAATGTTACATTCACAAGCTCTAGAGTTCAAAGTCTTCTAGATTTAACGTTTTTTATTTTTTTGCTAATAAGTTAATAACAGGTCCTTATTTGTTAATTAAGGGGTAAAAAGCGTCCATAAGAAAGCAGAATTAAAATAATAAATAAATAAATTTACTTGTCAATGTATGGTAATTAACCAAATATTTTATTGTCTTGATATAAATTCATATTTTGTTCCATCAGTTATGCCGATGCAACTTAATTAAAATATCAGTTGCGACGACTTTGTCAATGCACTTAATGTTCAATTGCATCGGTTTTGCTATGCAAGTGACTAAGACTAAAAAGAAAAAGACATGTATCATTAAGCGATCGATAATGTATGATCTAGTACAAATCTGAATGTATCTAAGGTACTAATATACACATTAAACTGTCTATTTTCATAAAAGTGTAGATGTTCTCTCGCCAGCTTTTAATTTATTCAAAGTGAGGCTTTTGAGTTCCCGCTTGACATGTGTATGCGATGGTCGCACGTCCCATTTGCCGTATGAGGTCTGACTTTGTGTTTGATCACAATGTCTCCAAGATGAGATGTTGGAAATAGTGTGGAGCCATTATTAGAACGGATCATTCTAAGTTTGGAACGTATCGTTCCAGAAGGTCGATTCTGAAAATAGAAAAGTCTATTTTGAGACATTCCTAAATGGTACAGGAAAGTGAAGCAGTTGCATGGGCTGGCTGCATTCGCAGTACTGATGCAACATGCGTTCTGCATCAGCTACACCGATGCAATTGGGCTGATGTAATCGGTTTCCTTGCAAACGCTCGGTTGCATGGGCATTTCAGTTACATGGGCATGTTTATTTGCATGGGCAAGGTTGCATGGGTATAACAGATGCAACCGATGCATTTTGCATGGGGTTTCTCGGATGCAATTGACTTTATTTCTATCCACTATACCGATGCACTTGACTTGTTTAGCATGGTTGGACTGATGCATTCAACTTCTTTTACATCCGTTTTTTCCAGACAATTGACTTCTTTAGCAATAGAATGACGGAGAAAATATTAGTTCCATTGACATCGCTCATGCAATTGATATTCAATTACATCGGTTTCACCTATGCAATAGAATGACAGAGAAAATATCAATTGCATTGACATCGCTCATGCAATTGATATTCAATTACATCAGTTTTACCTATGCAATAGAATGATAGAGAGACGACTGACTTAAGCGAAATTGACATTTATTTTCATTAGTTTAAGTCGATGTAATTGTTAGTCACTTGCATGAGTCTTATGCATGCAATAGTGTAAAAATCATTTGCATTAGCAGTCCCAATGCAATTCTCTCTTTTGCATCGGTAGTATGGATGTAAAATATGTGCCCATGCAATTGACTTTGTGCCACCGATGCAGTTGAAAACTGCCCATGCAACTGCTGCATTTTCTTGTAAAATATGTGCCCATGGTTGTATATATACCCCTCTCTTAATCACGTCTTGTACTAAGTCTATGTTTGGCAATTGCTATTGTGTGTAATAACCATTAGAAAAAGAGAGGAACTCGTGATTGAGAGGGAGTAGACCATCATATTGTTTGGAGAATATTAGAAAGTACACACACAAGTTGACCGACTCTTAGAATCGTGAAAAGTGACGGTAAGTCCTAACATGAAGTTGTAGTGTACCGGTTGTATACGGAGAGATGGTGGCCATGTGCAAGACGAAAATGAGGATTACAAACTTACAGTCTAGGTTATTCGATCAACTTCCGCTGCGATGTATCTAATCTCTTGATATTTATGATTCAGAAAACTAGATATGCATATAGTACTACGAAAACTTACATAAACACAAATAATATATACCATATCATGACTATGTATTATATTCTTCAATCGTTTAATGTAATTAATTCTTCAATGATACGCCATTAGATTTTGTACCAGACTACTACCGGTCGACTCACTAGATACAGGCGTACAGCAAACAGGTTTTATGCTTATCCCTTTTCCAAAAAACACGTTTTATAGAAATATATGACACCGAATACGCATAAATAAATGGAAACCCGATCGTAAACTCTTCTAGCTAGATTGTAATTTAGATTGTAATTTCTCCCCATTAATTGGATCCACAATAGATTCTACTAGATTCAAGCAAAGATTCAAGCAATAGGCAAATTATTTGGCGCATCTTAAAACCGTCGCTGGCACTATAAATGCACCGGATCTGTGTGGTTTGCTTCAAATCATTAGGAGAAAGGTACATAACTTTCTTACTAAGAGAAGCAGCATGTTATTAGAAAAAAAAAAAAAAATAGATCCATTAAGCGCAAACATGGCTTCCCTTCGGTTCTTCAACTTCAGACTGTTAACACCACCATTGTTGCTGCTGTTGCTTGCTTCTTCTACTTCATCTCTAGGTCAGCTGGTAGAGCTGGTAGAACTACAATCACAACGCGGGTGTCAAATGCAATGTGGAGACGTCGAGGTACATACTAGATTCTATTGTATATATAATGAAACTCATTAAATTATTGAATTTACTTTTTCTAATTAAAGACATGCTGCATTACCTTTTCTAATTAATACCTGCCACCTGACTACTGTACAAATATTAGACAGAAGAACACACTATTTGATTAACATACTTCTTCCTTCACAAGAACTATGGCTCCATTTGGATGAGTTAGGAATAAGGAAGAAAAAACTATTCCGGACAGAAAAAATTATTTCAGGAAGAATGGGAAGAAGTTATTTCGGTAACTAATCGTGGGCCGTTGAAATAAAATTTGTCCCTATCTTGTTCCAGTGCCCCTATTTTGTCCCCCAAATGCCACAAATCATGTGCCGTTGAACTAAAATTTGATAGACGTGTCGGATTAAATCTGATAACAATTCAAAAAATCTCACCCTAGTCCCAAGTCCCAACCTGCCTTAGAACTTCTTCTCCCACCTTCGCCTCTCGTTCATGATCATTCATGCCTCTAAATTTCCTAATTAACATGACCTGCCGGTTCTCTTCAATTCTAGACATGACCATTAATGACTCTTTATCTATCTCGCTCCTGCAATATCATTTTCTCTGTGTAAATTAAGTGTATTTTTTTCAATTTAGCAGAAAGCAACACAAAAAAATATATATATATATATCGAAATCTCCTCCATTAAATTCGTGAGGTACAGACGTACAGTAGCCGAATTTGAAATCTCCTCCATTACTGCAGCTTTTCAAATTTGAATAACCTCGATGGTTTAACCTAAGTCAAGTCCTCTGATTTTAAATTTATATTAGGATATTGGAACAAAAGTAAGGTCCACGTTGGTAATAGTTGAAGGTGGAATCAATTAACTTTTTTCTTTTTGTTGCGTACTGAATTCCTCGATTTTTTTTTTTTTTTTGGTATTTTGATTTGTATCGCGCAGGATTGGTTAAATTTCGATAATAATGCAATGATATTTTAAATTTAAATCTCTCTATTTGATTGTACTAATTAAAAGCCTTTTTAATTATTTTTTTTGTATTGGTGATATGTAGCATTTTGGTTTGAGTATCATTATTTAATGTAACTTTCCATTTTTCTTTATGAACATACAAAAATTGATGAAGTGGGTTCGCTTGAACACTAGCGTCAAGTGGCTCTTTTCATTTAGCCATAAAAGGTCACCATATTTCAATTTTTTTTTTTAATGTAGAGAGAGCACGAAAGTTAGAGCCTTAGAGGGGAGGAGTTCTAATGGCTTTAAAAATTAGGGTCTCAGAGAGAAGCAATATGTTGCATTTGTGGAGTTTAAGACGAGGTCACTCACGACAATGGAAGGTCAGAAAAAGTTCCAAAGTCAAGATGGGAGAGAGATTGAAGGAGACGATATTGCTTTTTGCGACTTTTTTTGGGTTTGTTATCAGGTTGAATCCGGACTGTCTATCATATTTGAATCCAACGGCCCACGAATTGTGGTAATTGGGGGCATTTCAAATTGGGCACCGGAACCTCCTCTAATTAAATGTTGGTAAAAAAAAAGGCGTGCCATGCATCATTACATTTTAAATTTAAAATAGAAAAAAATTGTTGAAATTGCGGCCAAGACCTCTGAGTTGTGACATGATAAAAATCGACTCTCCGTATCTCTTCTTACTTAATTAGTTTCATTATCTGGTACCTAGTATTAAAGATAAACTAACATTCTCATCGCGCTTCGCGCGATGAAGTTTATGGTGAAAGAGGTCTGTAGCATGTTCATTGTTATGGTCAATTGATCGGACATCTAATCCTTATTGTTGGCAATTTTTTTTTCTCTTTTGTTGTGCGTGCAGTTAGTGAGAGTGATTTGGTATTTATGTTCATTGGCTATAATATTATTTTGCTTGATGAAATGTTATTTTCGAAATGTCATTTATATATATAAAAAATAAAAGATCATAAATCAAATAAAGAAATCACACTAATAATAAACGGCACAAATTAAATTTAAAGAAGTCTCTTAAATAACTAAACAAAAAAAAAATCTGGCCATAAATATTTGAACATCAAAAATCGAAAATCTCTGTCATTTGATTATTTTTATTTATGACAATTAAATGAATAACAATAGACATATCAAAAAAATGTTAAAAAATTGTATGAAATATTATGTCTTCTAAAAAGTAAAAATAAATAAATAAAAGCAAGTAAGCGAAAAAATATATTAGTGGATCCTCTGCAATTTTCTGAGAATATCCATGAAATTTGAGGGAAAAATAATCTGAAAAATAATTTTAAGTAATTAAGCATATTAATTAAGCAAATTAATTAAAATATATTAGTGGATCCTATGCAATCTTCTAAAAAAAAGATTTGCTGATTAGCAGTACCTAATACATGTAGTGTGGTTATATTGATTAAGAAATAACAATGCCAAACAAATGATCAAGAGAGACATTTCTGATTACTTTTTAATTTTAAAAAAGACAACTCTGGTTGCAAAATCTGAAGGAAAAAAAAAGAGACATATCGACAAAATTACCTCTTAATTGACCAGATGTTAAATAGCTCCTATATATTAAATAAATAAATTTATAATTCAATGTATTTATAAATCCGAATCATACCAGACCCTTTAGTTTTTCCCTTAATAACCATTTCTTTGATAAGCATTAATCCGAATCATTTATGTTCCCATATATCATAGGACTTAAAATTGATAAACACAATCGATAAGCCATTATGACACAAAATTATTTGAAGAAAATTTTTAAACCAAGCGTTCTTCTTTCCATCAGTTTCTTTTTCATGTTACATTGAATTTTTTTTTTTTTTTTTTTTTACAATTAAAAATGTCAAAAAAATATAGGAGATGCAATTAAGCATGTTAAAAAATATAGTTTATTGTAGCTAACCACATAGAGAATACACAAATAAAACCACAAAAGATCCGAAAATAGTCACATGGGCCTCTTTTCATCCTAATTGTTTTTATGCAACCAATCCGTGTGGTCTTCTGTGTTGTGTATAAATCAGAATTGGTAGTTGATGCATCATAGAAGGAAGTAGACAAAATAGCCACAGAAGATCGAAGTACCGTAGAATAAGGCAATGATAATTGAAGGATTATTGGATGGATGTTAGGTTATGTACTTACATAGTCTTATATATAAATTCTCTTAGAAAAAAATCTTATTTACAACTAATAAAGTGCATGTTATTACAGGTAGTGTACCCATTTGGTATAGGAAAAAAATGTGCAAGATCAGAAAAATTCCAGTTGCTTTGCAAAATAAATGATCGAGGTAGGTTGAAGCCATTTATTCCAGGTTCTGATCCAGGTTCAGATATAGAGGTGAGCAGCATATCAGTATCCGAAGGACAAGCACGAATTAAAATCCCAGTTTCAATGCTGTGTTTCAACAGCACTACCAGACGTGTTCGTTTTCGATTCGATGGAGCCGATTTAACTCAGACGCCTTTCTGGGTATCAAATACCAAAAACAGCTTCATGGTAATTGGTTCCAACGCCTTTGCATATATAGTGCTTAACCGCGACAGATCTGGATATAGAGCAGGCTGTATGGCTTTGAGCTTGAGTGAGCAGATCGTGGTTAATGGCTCATGCTCAGGCATTGGTTGCTGTGAAGCCACTATTCCTTTCCAGTCACAAAATTACTTTATGTTGTTTGATGATTCCGGTTTTCCAATTACAAGCTTCAATATTTGTCGCTATGCGGTGCTTACGGAAGCTGACAGATTCAAGTTTAGCACCTCATATCTCACAACACCCGGATCCTTTGAAAAGGATGCCGTCAATTTATCAGTTGTTCTTGATTGGACCATCAGCAGCGAGACATGCAAGCTGGCACTCCGCAATATGACCAGCTATGCATGTGCTAGTAGTCACAGCACATGCATCGACGATAGTGGTCTAGGCTACCGTTGCGGTTGCGTCCATGGGTACAAAGGGAACCCCTACATCCTCGGAGGTTGTCAAGGTACGTATATAACAATCTATAGTGCTTAGTTACTAAACGATAAAGGCTATATATAAGGCCTGGATTATTAAATTCGGTCTACTTTAAAAAATATATATTTTCCTATTTTGCTATGTACATAATTCCATGGTTAAGAAACTCGGCAAGTAAACACAGAATCGGCTCGAGTTTTTTTTTGAAAGTTGGTTTCAAACAAATGATTTTTGTTATAAGAAACTAAAAACTAAATGCTCTCTCCGAACCATTTAGTTGACAATAGAGCCGAACCACTGGCTAACAATCCATTGGCGAATTGGCTTGAATTGACACAGACTCGATCGTGCTCACTGATTTGACTTTTGCCTAGTTGGGACGGATGGTTTGAGAAATTTGAGATCACCAAAAATAGCGGTTTTGTTCCATGAATAGAGGTGAAGGAGAAATCATGTTAGGAGGTCAGATTGAGGGGGGCTTCGACTATTTCTTCGGTCTATCACAAATGTGAGGGTGGGAGACGAGTGGGTACGGGAAGGGAATGGGAATTGAGGAAAAAGGAAAGAAGGGGAAGGGTGTATAGTGGAGAACTCCGGTTCAGAACTTTTTTTTACTTTTCAATTAATTTAGATTAGACGGTAAACATTATTTAAGAAGTGAAATATTTGATATACTAAGTGATAATTGATTGAAAGATCGTTCCAATCTCTCCGTAATGGGATTGGAGGAAAAAGGAAAGCAGGGGAAGGGTACACTGGAAATCGGGATTTTTTTAATAAGAAAAAAAAAAAGCCTAGAAATTTTAATAGAAACAAAGCTAATACGAAAATTTTAATACAAGCACAGCTATTGCGCCCTTCTGAATGGCGTAATTAGGAAATACCAATTGCGCCTTTCAAATGGGCGCTAAAGTCCTTATTGCGCCGTTTATACTGGCGTTATGAGAAAAATATTCACTAGACGACGAAATAGTACTCATCAGACCCACAGATGAAACGTGGCTTGACTATATGGCTTGAGTAGACAGCTCGTATGGCCTAGAAAGTAGAAATAAAACAAGTTGTACTTTTGACTTCCCCCACCTCCGCACCCATCCAAACACAGTAACTTCACTTCAACATCACACTACATATTTCTTCTGCATTACATTTATAGCCTTTCATGCCTCCAAGGATAATAAGCATACAAAGTTACATATTGCATATTTAAAATTTGAATGTTATGGTTTGGCATGAAATTTGTACTTTGAATATATTATATAAAACTTGTCGAAAATTTAGATCATTAAATAGTTCATTTCTAGCGTTACATGTATCACGAAATTAAGAAATATTTACTATTGTTTTATTAATTATCTTTGAATAATAGTTAAATTAGCCTATGTATTTTGTTGTTTCATTAACTACTGCATGTATTTATATTAAAAGTTATAATATACTTTTCATTTATTTTAACGATAGCACATGGAGAAAATTATATTCGTATAAAATTCTAGATTAGCAAAACATCACGATATACTTTTCATTTATTTTAACGATTTTACAAGTATTTGCATATTACGTTATTTAAAAGTTATAATTTTTTGTATAATATAAATGACAAAAGTAGCATCTGTAAAGTCTAATGGTAATTATAGAGCATCAAGTTTAATAATTGTTTAGTTTCTCCATGTGCTAACAAGTGTTCACCACCAGGTCACACGTATTATGCACGAATATGTTACACGAGATCCAAATTTTCTTTTAAAGACGCCCCCATTTTCCGTGCATAGTAAGCACTGTTTCCAACCCCATTTTCTTTTAATTTGTCATTTCCTTATTGCGCCATTTAGAACGGCGCAATAAGGACTTTAGCGCCCATTTGAAAAGCGCAATTGGTATTTTCTAATTACGTCATTCAGAAGGGCGCAATAGCTGTGCTTGTATTAAAATTTTCGTATTAGCTTTGTTTCTATTAAAATTTCTAGGCTTTTTTTTTTCTTATTAAAAAAAACCCCTGGAAATCTCCAGTTCTGAACTTTTTTCTATTTTTCATTTAAATTAGATTAGACATTAAACATTATTTATGAAGTGAAATATTTTATAAACTAAGTGATAGTTTATCGAAAAATCGTTTCAAAATCATAAAAAAATTAATATTATTGTTCTCTATGATTCTAATTGATAAAATAATAATTGCTTAAACGAATGTATCTTCATTCAATAATTATTTTCCCATTTTTTTCTAATTTTTTAAGACATTAAATATAATTATTTATGAAAATTTCGAGTTTTCAGTCTGAATCACCTGAATTTTTTCAAGTCATCCGATTTGACTCGTTAGTCCAACACTTGGAGTCCAAATCCGAGTTTGAGTTTTAGAACCATGCATAAATCTATGTTTATTAATAGAAAATAGAAACCGTATTGAATTATCTTGTTATTGTTTACAAATTACAAGTATGAGGCTCTATATATAGACCATCTCTCATCTATTCATCTCCTACCTATTACCTACGCTCTTTTCTCTCGATTAAAATTGATAATCATCTCCAACATTGTACAATCTTAATCGTCTCATATCTAACATAACTCTAATCTAATCATATCCCTAACATTACTACTCCGTAGCATGAAAATGCCTAATTTATTGTACGTGTTAATATAATTGAAACAAAAAGTATACATCTCACGGATAATATTGCTGTAATTAATCTAACATAAACACTGATGTTGTCTTTTGTTTTCCATTCGTTCAGATATAGATGAATGCCTTAATAGTTCAAAATGTCATGGAATTTGTGTGAATACACCGGGATCGTTCAAATGTGATTGTCCTCGAGGAACACATGGAAATGGTAGCATCCCGGGGGATTGTTACAAGAACGGGTCAAAAATTCAATTGTGGGGCAAGCTGCTAATAGGTATGCTTAAAAGGGTTCCTATTTACTCCATTTAAAATTTTCATTTCGTGAATCGTGAGGCAGCAAACTAACTTTCAGTAAACAAAAAAATTGATACAGTTGAACTAACATGTTAGTTGCCTGTCCATATTTGCAGGGTTTAGCATCTCCATCGTGGTTGTACTACTTTTAAGCTCCGTGGTATATTGGGCTTATCAAAGAAAAAGAGTTGCAACTATCAAGCAAAAGTATTTTCAACAATACGGAGGTCACTTGTTGCTTGAACAGATGAAGGCTGAGCAGGGATTTTCCTTTAGAATATTCAAAGAGGAAGAACTAATGGCTGCTACCAACAACTTTAACGAAAAAAATGTTGCTGGAGAAGGAGGAAATGGTACGGTGTATAAAGGAACCATGAATAATAGATTGGTAGCAATAAAAAAATGCAAGACAATTGGTGAGAAAGAAAGGAAGGAATTTGGTAAAGAGATTCTCATTCTTTCTCAAATCAACCACAAAAATATTGTTAGAATACTTGGATGTTGTCTAGAAGTAAAAATTCCTATTTTAGTTTATGAGTATATGTCAGAGGGAACTCTTTTTGATCTTCTCCATGGGAAGGAAGCTTCATGCATTACCTTAAAGACGCGCTTAAGGATTGCTCAAGAGGCTGCCGAAGCACTAGCTTATTTGCACTCGTGGATATCCCCTCCCATTGTTCACCGCGATGTGAAAACATCCAATATACTTTTGGATGAGAATTTCATCGCCAAGGTATCGGATTTTGGAGCTTCTGTACTAGCAACTGGGGGAGATGATCAATTTGTGACACATGTGCAAGGCACCCGTGGGTATTTGGACCCAGAGTACATGCAGACAGGGCAGCTGACTGTGAAGAGCGATGTATATAGCTTTGGCGTGGTTCTTCTAGAGCTTCTCACCCGCAAGAAGGCATTTTACATGGAAGCACTAAAGGCAAGAAGCCTTGCAGCAGACTTTTTGTCTGCTATGAAGGAGAATAATGTCATAACAATCGTGGATGATGAGATAGCTGGGGATGGCGACACAATTGGCCTGATTACAGGTCTGGCGGAGCTAGTGAGAGCATGCTTACACATGGAAGGAGAAAGGAGGCCAGAAATGAAACAAGTTGCTGCAGAACTTAATGACTCATTAAAATCCATGGAGAATAAGTAACGATAGAGATAAGCTAATATAGTAATATTTCAACTATATTTGGCCTACAAGATTCCTTAGACCATTCTAATTTTGATTAACTTTGATTTTCATACATTATAGTCATTACTTTATTTCTTCTTTCTATCTTCAAATATTTTGCTTCTGTTTATTCCTTAATTAGGGCCGGCAAAAAAAGTTCGTAGCTTGTGACTCGCTGGAATTCAGTTAGATAAATATTCAAAATTAGTTCTTTCGGAATATATTCGAATTCTTATAAAATGAAACGAAACTAGTTCGAAATTAAAACAAGACAAACTTGAGCTTAATATAATTCTTTCGAAACAAGTTCGCAAGTAGAATCTAGTTCGAATTATAATAGCGGTTTTTAAACCACACTTTAAATAAGCTAACATCCCAAATTAGACCAAATGAGATTCTCCATAAATTTGAAGAATTGCATAGCGTTTTTTATTAAACTTATAATCAGTTCAAATTTTTGCTGAACCAAGTTAAAATCAAGTTAAAACAGGTATTGAAAATATATGCTGGTCTCTCCCTACCTTCAAAAAAATAAAAAAATAAATGCTGGTAGCTTGTGAGAAGAGAAAGGTTTCGGATTTGGAATTTTTCGGAGAAAGAGATTTTGGATCAGCGTGAGAAGAGAGAGAGTAGGCCTGTCAAACGTGTTATTGGGCCACGGAATGGGCCCAAACCGTTTGCATTTCGTTTAACAAAACGGAACGCGAAACCATTTCGTTTACCGTGCCAGTTCATAAATACCACATAAAACAGTTTGAAATTGAACTAAAACAGTCGAAACGGTACAATTCGATGTTCCGTTTACCGTTTCGTTTAAGAAAACGGAACATTTCATCATTTCGTTTGCGTTTTGTTTAATGTGGAAAGTTGTGGAAAACGGTAAACGCGGTATCGTTGAAAGGCCTAAGCGAGAATACTCTTTTCGAGAGAAGAGGATGGTTTTTGATTTGGATTTGAAATTTGTGCCGGAGGAACTAGGTTTTAATTTCAAGTTCGGGTTTTTGGAGAAGAGGTGATCTGTTGAAATTGTAAGCGCACAAAATTCACATAAGATTCGTTGGATCTTGTTTGAAATGTTTGCAAATAGAAGAGTAAGAGGTTGAATCATGTGAAAATTGGTGGTAGATTGGGAGCGCCAAATTGAAATTTTTGCTACTAGCGGTTTGCCTTTTTCAATATTAATGTACAACTTATTTAGTTATTATAATTATTCATTACATCAATATCAATATTATAAATAAAGATGTGTGGGTGTCGAGATCGTTTAGTAAATGTAGTTCGACACTCCAAGTATTGTGAAAGAGCATTTTTCCTATTTCTGTAACATGATAATCTATAACTATTTGTGTACTGGGTATTATTCCCCATAAAATTGACCCGCTTCACCGGCAGATAATAATATGGCAGTACATTATTTTGTTTCTGATTTTTTTGACCCCTTCCTATTTTCATTTTCATTGTCAATTTGTAATAGTGAAGCTAAAAATATTGTAAATTATGTTGGAAATATATTTGGAAAACTCAAAATTCATTCTATGAGATAATATTGTTGGACATATTATTTTAATATATTCATATCTTATTGATATGATCGTGATATTTATTCAAAATAATATGTCCAACATAAATTTTGGATTAAGAGTACATATATATATATATATATATATATATGGTGCTTTGTTTTGTCGCCAAATATCATTTCTTAAAAGATACTATGTTGCAATCATATTTTTCTCTTTTATTTTTTTATGTTGATATGCTAATGTTGATCGATTGATATTTATAATTTATAATTGGGTTGGCTTTTTTCCTCAGATATAAACTGCAAATATTTCCTTTTAAAACATAGTATATTTAGAAAATATTGTATTTTTCTTTTGAAACATACATGATTTTTTGAGGATAATATTTTTTTTCCATGCCTTCTCTCTCTATATATTATATATTTTGTTGCTGATCAATGATTATAATGGTGTGCCATCTCATTGTTCCTTGGTAATAACTTAGTTAAAATTTTAGTTTATGTGCAATCTCATTTTTTCTTTCGGCTTAAATTAAAGTTTATTACTTCATTAGTATTTTTCTATCATTTATAATATTAATACAATAAAAATTCATGTATCGAGCGAAGCTCGATGATCCACTCTAGTATATATAATTTATGTTTGCTCTGTGTAATGATTACAACATCTAAGATATTAATTAAAAAGCGTGGCTGCTTTTCATAGCGGCCACAAATAGTTTTTTTTATATATTTTTATATTATTATAGTTTGTTTAAAATAAATAAAAATAGTCGTACCAATCATTAATATTAGTAAGATTTTTTATATCAAGTTTAAATAGCTATTTTTTATGGAAGAAATTACTAATTTTGAACTTATAAATTTTTGTCAAGTTTTTTCATTAATATTAGCAAGATATTTTTGGGCAGAAAATTTATGTCAAGTTTATATAGCGACTTTTTACGGAAGAAATTACTAACTTTGAACTTACAAAAATTTATCTATAAATTTTAACAGGTTTTTACGACATATTTTTTTTTTTACATTAAATTTTTTATATTTTACATAGCGCAGCGAAGCTGCGACATGGCAGTCTAGTAAAAATTTGTATATGATGATTTACATTGACGGTTTTTCCAAACGAAACAAAATTTATTTATTCATGTGTATTGTAGAGATTTGTGTATTGTATATATGTGTATAATTAATTATCTTGATCATTTTTATACACTCCAAATATATATATTACATATCCAATATAATTATTACAGATGTTACAATTTGTATATTATTGATTTTATTCTTCAATTTTTCAATGTTCAAAATTTGTTACGTAATTACATATCCATTGATTATCTCTTCTCTAATATATTATATTATATATATTATATACTTACTAGCATAAGATGCCATCATATGTGGACAAATAAAGAAACAAAATAATGTTAGACAATAAAAATATGTTGCTTAATTTACCAGCGATACAAATAGATGTGGTATTCAATTTATTTCTATATTAGATGGAAAACCAAAATAATAATGTTGCTTCGTCTAGCAATTCACATCCAACCACAGATCAAATCGATCCAACGGCAAAAAAACTTGTTTACTATTTAGACCTAGAGTGTAACACTTTTTCGATCCATGCATTTATGAGTAGTAGAGATAAAAGGTGTATCCAAATTTTGAAACGAAGGATGTTAAACGGTTAAACGATATATTATATGGACCATTAATTTTTTATAATCTGATTAGATGAGTGATCTCGATTTAATAATTTAATAATGAGTTAAAATGGTTAAACCTTGCGTTTAGACGGATGTTATTAACATGTTAACGTTTATGGAGCGGAGTCCCGCTGGTGTTATTAACATGTTAACGTTTATGTTAACGTTTAGACGGATGTATATTGCACCTATGTTTCGATTCTCCGTGACTTTTTTTTTTCTCGCTTTTCACCCTGTATCCTCCACTTCCGCTCTAGGGTTTTAGTTCTCCAGCGATGTCTGGCAATTTTTTTTTCCTAGCGATATCTTTCATTAATATTCCGATTCGGCCAAGTTAGACAAAATAAGAACGGTCATCTTTCCTCCTTCCGCTGCTGCGCCGCTTCCCCTTTTTCTCTAGCTGCCACTAGGGTTTTAACCACCCCAAAAACATTTCCATTTAAGAGGAGCCGACAAACATCGGTTTCAAAATTCAAATCCAGCCGCCTATCGCAATTCCATCTAGCAATTTCGCTGCGTCTCATTGCGAGAAGAAGAGATCACCCCACTTCTCGATAAAGAGTTTTTTGAGGGCTAGATAAAGGTGATTTGTAAGGCCCTCTCTATCTCTGATATCTATTTATCCTAATTTCTATTTTGTGTGATTTTATCTGTTTGTTGACTTGTTCTATTTACTTTATGGTTGTCAATTTTTTTTTTCGTTTTGCCTCCTGTGTTGGTCCTGCAGTACCCTTATGTTTTTTCGGTGAAATCAAGATGGAGACCTTATTTGATTTAATATGAATATTGTTGGCTATGTTAAATGTAGCAATTGTGAGAATCATCCCTTCCGTTGGTTTGGAATTAGTCAGCTTTTACAACAGTCTATTCTAAGAACAAAATTACTAATGTATAAACTTCTGCTAATTCAATGCCTGCAACTACAACATCAGCAATCTTGACTCGCAGAAGTTTAAACAGGAATATGATGACTTCTTGCAATGTAAGTGTAAAGACTAATTCTTGATGCTTAATTGATCGATTTGTATGTTGAATTGCTTGATCTTGCTTCTTTTTTGGTTTTTATTGCTTTTCTGGCCGTTAAGGGCATTTCTTGGAGCATTGAACCCATTTCTTGCACTATTGTCATCACATTGATGCATGAATCATGTGTGTTTAGAATTTTGAATTAATATTGTGCTACTTGTTTGAGATTGTGTTAGGATCAGAAGTTATAATCCTTACAAGTCTTGAACCCAGTTCTTGAGTCATGTTTGTTCTTAATCCAGCAGAGAACCCAGTTCTCAGGCCCTTGCTGGATCAGCATGGCCAGTTGATCGTGTTATAAGCCCCTGATACAGGCATTATGCTGCCAAAATCATCCTAGATCTGTCTATACGCTTAATTCTGTGATTATCTTGTTTTACTTGATGTATTGTGATGCATAATTGTGTTTTATGTTAGTTGATTGGTGCTGGAAGGAAGTTCTGGTTTGACATCTCTTTAATTGCTAAAAGTGATTAATTTGTGCTATTGTATATCTATCTCTTGTTATTTAATATGACATTTAATTCTGACTTAAATCCTGACTTGAGATTGTGTCAATTTGATAAGCTGATGATGATCGATGGATATGGCTGCTCCATTTCTTGATTTGCGCATCTGAGCTGAAATAGAATTCATTATGAACTGTTCTTTTAGAATGACCAGCACTTGAACAATAAAGTCATAACTCCAACCTTTATGTAATTGCCTGGATACTTGAATGAAAATATGACTCTGTAACTGGAGTTACATGGAAAACGAAATTGTGTTTATTAGGTGAGAACCAGACTAAGTCCAAAGGTTAGTGATATATAGCTCCTATGTGTCAATTGGTTAGGTCCATAACGTTAATTGGGGACGTCATTATAATCAAGTTCGTCTCTGGTAACGTCAGTTGCATGCAACTTGAAGCATTTCAGTACCAAGCCTCCTTCACTGCCGTACCAAATGACAGGGTTCACTCTTCAAATTAGAAAGACGTAACATGAACTAAAACCACCATGATGCTTTCCTCACTTCCGTAAGTCTAGCGAAATATTTTAAGGCTATGGTGGCGACTCCGATCGTCGGGAAATAGAAATTAGAAACTCCAAGGGTGAAATCGAATAAAACCTAGCGACTGTTAGCGTGACCTCCTTTTTTTTTACTTCTCCAGTCGAATAAGGGAGACGCAACAACAACCAAGGTCGCCACTGTTTTCCCCTCTCTCTCACGATTCTATTGAACCTAATCTCGTCTGAAATAGTTAACTAGATCATCGGAATACCTCTGTTAGGGATTGAGTTGTAAATGAAGAAAGTGCAGGGGTTGCAGTGTTAAGGGGCGGATCCAGTATACAACAAACCTAGGCAAGTGTCTGGGGAAGATTTTGAAAAAATTGAGGCCCAGTAAAAAAATTTGTGGGTGTGCCTGGGCTAATTTAGGTTTTAAAAGAAAATAACATTTGTTGGACATAAAATTTCTTATTTTAACTCTACTAATTATTTTTGTGCCTAGGCTAAATAAAATTTTTGGATTCGCTCGGTGTAAAGACCCTTCTCTCTAGATGAACTCAGCGCCAAAACTTGATGGAAACCCCTACGGCAGGACAGATGTGGCGAGTCCATTCACTCGCTATACAAAGCCTAGAGGGAGAGTTAGCGACCCAATGACGTCAGCGTGAGGTCATCGGATCCAGTCAACGCTAAATGAAGCCCAGTCAGCCTCCCTGTCTACTTGACCCAATAGAAATTTAGGAAATAGATAGAAACAACGAAAATTCATTAAAAATAGTAGGAAGCTTGGGAAAATTCGTATAAAATATCTATAAAATCCTGAAAATATTTAGAAACTAGATTTACTGATACTTTCATATAAAAATCTTTCAAAATGTTAGCCTTTTGATTTTTGGAGTATTTTCGTAATAGAATTGATTTTTATGAAATAAAAATAAATACAATAAATACTAGTTAATTTTCCTCTATAATTTCCAAAATAGAAAATCTAGATAATCTCAATAAAAATCATATTCAAGGGACTATTTTCAATTAGACATTTTCAAATAAATATTTTCTAAAAGTGTAAATTGAGTTTCTTGAGTTTCTTTAAAAGTTTCAAATAAAGGAAAAATAATAAAAAAATCACCAATATCCCAAGAGAAATGCTAGGAAATTAAAAGTCAAAATGCGAAACCCAAGGTCAAAGCCAAAACCTCTTCGTTGGAGGAAAAGTCTCTCGTTGGGGTTGAGATCAACCTCAAAAGACTTAAAAATACCCAATTCTCACAATCACATTCCAAACTAACGGTCAAGACCAAAACCTCTTCATCAAAACTAACGTATCGTCGTTTGAGGAAGTGAAATCCCTCGCTAGGGTTGAGATCAACCTTAGAAGATTCAAAAATCAAATTCCTAACAAGTGGCCATGAAGAGTGCCACAGGAACTATAAAAATATTGAATTCTCATCATGTGACATACTTACCCCGAGATTTCCAAAAAGTGTTCCTACAAGTGGTTAATAAAGACCTCAGGAACCCAACTCTTACAAGTGGCTACTAAGGTGCCCCAAGAGTTGAAATGCGAGTCCTTACAAGTGACATGAAATGTTCCAATGATCTCCAAATTCAAACATTAGATTTCCTCGCAAGTGGCTGCTAACAAAGGCCCCGGAATTCTAGAAAATAATAGGTTCTCAACAAGTGGCTAACAAAGACCCCAGGAACGAACCCTTACAAGTGGATGGTGAAAGTGCCCCAATGGTTGTAATTTTTTTTCCCTCTTGTTCCTACAAGTGGCTAATAAAAGTCCCAGGAACCAATCCTTACAAGTGACCCTAAGAAGTCCCAAGGATTGCAAATTACCTTGTTCCTACAAGTGACCCTGAAAAGTCACAGGATCTAACTCTTATAAGTGACCTTAAAAAGTCCCAAGAGTTAAAAACGACTTCAAAATAACTCCAAACGAAATGTATTTTTGAAACGACTCCAAGACGAAAGAACGACTTCAAAACGACTCCAAATAAAGTGTATCCCTTTAAAAGCATTATCTCCTTGATAGAGTCCTGTCAATCAGGTTTGGTACCGTCAATCGAGTCCGGTCCAAACCATTTTGCAACTTCCTTCCCAGTATATTCTCTTTCAAGCCCTTTTAATCAAAGGTTTTCATAGTTCGTCATGATGTAATTAACAATGGGGGATTGCGCCCATTAGAAAGTTGGATCCATACAAAATAATAAACCTTCACGAGGGCGATTTCTCGCTAATGTCCCTTATTGTCAAGAGGCATTTCTGCCCTAGAATTCGATTCCGTGAAGGGTGAATCTCGTAGGGTATTTCTCTCCCGTTGAAATCTGTTGTTCAGCGAGAATGACGAAAAATCTCACACAATATTATAGAATTGTAATGTTGTCAACTTGGTTAGCTGTGGCATGTTGATTAAGAATTGATTTCGAATGATGTTTGAATTAGTTTTGTGTTTTTGTCATTGTAATTGTACATATCTTTGTATTTCGTTAATAAAATTAATTTTTATAGTTTCATTATGTTTATATCATGATTTAATTATTTCCAAATGATGATAAATTATAAAATGTAGCTAGAATTAAAATTGTGTTGTCAATGAACTTGCTAGATTTTTATTATTCTCGCTAATGTCCTTTGTTGTCAAGAGGCATTTCTGTGCCAGAATACGATTCCGTGAAGGGTGAAGCTCGTGGGGTATTTCTCTCCCATTGAAATCTGTTGTTCAGCGAGAATGACGAAAAATCTCACACAATATTATAGAATTGTAATGTTGTCAACTTGGTTAGCTGTGGCCTGTTGATTAAGAATTGATTTCGAATGATGTTTGAATTAGTTTTGTATTTTTATCATTGTAATTGTACAATTCTTTGTATTTCGTTAATAAAATTAATTTTCATAGCTTCATTATGTTTATATCATGATTTAATTATTTCCAAATGACGATAAATTATAAAATGTAGCTAGAATTAAAATGGTGTTGTCAATGAACTTGCTAGATTTTTTTTATCATGCAATAATTAAGTCAAAGTGTAGCAAGAAATTAGTTATTGTTAGACTTTTTTCTACATTCACCAACATAGTCAAAAAGTCTATGTATAGGGGCTTGCTACACTCAACATAGCTTTGACTTCAACGAGTCCAGCAAAGAAAAATTGCTAGACTTTTTAAAACATATTGATAGAATATTGTGTCTAGCTAAAAACCATTATTATTGTAGTGTGGCTCTCTTGTGGCTCTTCAACAACATGGACAAGTTGGAAGCTCTCATCCTTCACTTGCACTATAGGTGATGTGTAGCTAATAATATCCTAATTTAGTCCTAAAAGTACCGCAAGCGTACGGTAAATTGTTGGATGTGGTTAGGGGTCGAATCCACAAGGACGATAGATTGAGTATTAAACCTTACTTATTCACAAAATCTAGAGAATCAATTGAAGGGTTTTGGCTTAAAACAACAAGCAACAAAGACAATCAATTAAGTGGCAAATAAAATAGAGACAAACAACAAACAATATTTGGCGTTTTGGTGATGAAATATGTAATAAAAATATCCTAGGGTTTCAGTTTCACTTTCAGTCCGGCTTCGGGTTGTCGGCACCGGTAGTTGTCGCGCCGTTACCGACCAGTGCAGGCCATATTAGACCTGTGTACTCCGCACAGGTACAAATGTAGCCTGCACAACCCTCAGTTAATAATATTTCGACTCAATAAGTTGGTTTTCTGACTTGTGTGGGGTATATCTAGCCGGACTTGGACCCCTTAGACCTCAGCCGTCGCATGATGGTGATGGTATCGGAACTGGAACCTAGTCTAACACCCATTAGGTCGGTTAACCCTCAACTTTCATATGTTGGCTTAATCTATCTAAGTTTACTTGTTGTTTTCAAAGGTATCCACTAGACTTTCGCCTTAGTAGAAACTTTCCCCTATCAGGTACCAATTGGATTATCTTTCGGCCAATGTTCTATCTCATGTCACTTTGTTCAACCCAATCAACTAACATACACCTTTGACCTAGATTAGATGTGGCCATTCACCTAATAGGAGGTTCAATTAATCAATCAAGCACAAACAAGCATGCATAAATAACATCAAAAAGTAGTACACATCAAATACTAGATATCAAGTGTCATACAATCCAAACATCAAGATCTAACCTAAGGCAATGCAATCTAGCCAAACATATGCTCAAAATAGAAAGAAAATTATGAAACGCAAGATACAAACTCCATGATCAAGCAAATAAGTGAAAAAGGAGAGATACAACCGTAACCCAGTTTATTATCCTTATTGGATCGACAATGGGAGAGTGGTGTTGTACGGGGTACGACAAAGCTGTGCTGGGTATGGTTTCTCTAGTGCGGAGTACACCAGAGGTAGGAATGGTGGAAAGTGAGGCGGTTGCCTGGGGTCGAAAATGGAAAGAATGATCCCTAATTTTGGCATTGGAGGCACTTTATATAGGGGTTGGCATTAGGTTTAGGGTTTGTGCGGGGTACACATGGGCTGTGCGGGATATATGAGGGTCCAGTTGGGTGCACAGCAGAGTTCTGGGCCGGGAATGAGTCATCCGGCCAAAGTGCATCCCGCACAAAAGATGTCCAGTCCATGCCAAAGCTGACGTAGGCCGCACAAGGAGGGTGTAGGTCGTACTGGAGGCTTTTAGGGCACGGTGGAGCTGTTGTAGGCCACACAAAAGAGGTTGTACCCCGCATTGGAGATGTCCAGGAAGGTCGTAAGCAGCACAATGTGACTCGAGTCAATGAGTCGTCTAGCACGAGTCTATTCTGCACTTGGACCATTGTAGGCCGCACAGGACCATCTGTGGCGTCGAAATGTGTCGATTTGCATTGGTTTTACTCTAAATTCCTGAAATTCATCGAAAAACCAGAAGCAATACCAAATCCAACAAATATAACTTGAAAACACACAATTTCAAGAGTTTAGGTTATGATTTTGGAATTAAGTCCGGCTAATTACCATATATATAATTGTGATATCAATAGGCACAAAGGAGTGCCCGTATGGCATGGTCCCATACATGAACTCATGTTGGTAATAAATTGGTACTCCTCCAATCCTGAACATTCCTTTGGATTTGCTCATGTCAACGGTCGTGAAAGTCATTTCCTGCAAATAAAAAACTCCAACTGTTATGGTTAGAAGTGTTTATTTAAAATTTTAAAATTTACAAAATAAGTTTTTCCTTCTAGCCTTATACATTTAATACCTCAAATCATTAAGAGGAGAGGAGAAAAATGTCCCACCGGGCGTGCCAAATAATTTGTATAGACTTTCTCGTCATTTCTCGAATAACAATTGGATTTCCTCAAGAATGGGAATATGGGTAATTTAGAATATTAGCCATATATCCCTCAAATTAGCCAAGAGGGAAATTTAGAATATTAGCCATATATTCTTAAATATTGTAAATTAGCTAGGGGCATTTTAGTCTTAAATATTGTAAATTGAATTTTCAGAATTATTATATAATTTAAATTAGCCAAAAGGGTAAATAGCAATAGTAAGGAAGATTTGAGGGATATATGGCTAATATTAAAGAATAGGAGACGTATGGCTAATAAGATAAGATTTGAAGGGCATAAGGCTAATTTTGCCTATATGTATATGCATGTTCATTCATGCCTTTGTGGCATTTAATTCTGATGTATTAATGCTAAGGTTTAGTTTGGCTGTCATGGAAAAATTTGTAAAAAAATGCGTGATTTCAGTTGCCATGAAACATTAATTGTTACCTGTAAGAATTGAAATATAATAGTGCGTAAAAGTTAACCTTGTTTGCCCCCAATAACTCACGCTTACAAATAAACAAGAATGGTCCCACATGTAAGAATTGAAATTTAATCCTGTGTCAAAATACCCTTGTTTGCACCAATAACTTTTGCTTACAAATAAACACTAATGATCCTTCGTGGGGTATTGCACAGGTACATTAATATTTATGTTTATTGTTTTGTTTTGTTTTATTTTGGGTATGAGCGAGACGACAATTTTTTTCCTAGATTACTTATAGAGTAATGCTATAGTAAAAGACCAGTTGGGCTGTGTAAACATATATTTATTCATTCATGGTTGACGATGAATGTAGGATTTTACTGATTTGATAGGATCATTAATATGACATACATGTTTAGTGCTTGATATTTGCATATAGATACTTCCTGTGCTGTGAATACTGGCTGTTGGTTTGTCGCATTTCGAATGGATCTTTGGCACAATTCTTTTAACAGAAGTGGCTTTGGCCTGTTGTGAATGAAAGCAATCTTTTGGGAAAAGTTATATGGAGCATGCGAGTCTAGACATTGAAAGTCAAACAAGTAAACAACATAAATGGATATTCTGTGTTAAAATGAGAAGTAATCAATATTTTGATATACAACACGTAACTAACAGACAAATGAAATCATCCTATTTCATAAAATGATTAAAATAATAAGTAATGTTAGAGTCAAATACGTTTGACACTTGAGCCCGTAAAAAACGATCGAATCTCAATTTTCACTATTACAATGACAAATCCGAACCTCTCAATTTATTTTCCATGATGAAATCTCCTTAGACTTTAAAATATATATTTTTTTTTTCAAAATTTTGTACTATTTATTTTGAATTTTAGAAAATTATCGATCTAATTAATTCTGGACCCTCCAATTTTAAAAAAAAATCCGAAAAAATAATTAAAAAATTTGAAAATTTGTAAAATGTTGTCTTCAAGATAATTTCAATAAGGATCATATTAAGCGGCTCGATTTAATTATCTGGAATCTTAATAGATGAGACTAGAATCGTGTTTGACTCTAGCATTCTTATTTATAAGTATAATTTTTATCTTAAAAAAAAAACTTTTTTCTAAATTAGAAGTGTGCAAACAACTAGTCTTTCACGGAGCTTACAGTACATTTAGGTTTAAATTTATCAGACAATAAAAATAATAAATTCAATGAACAATACTAATTATTAAACTTAGATGATAGTTGCGCAGGAGGCGCCACTAAAAAAATCTAGTTTGCTCCGAAAACTTACGCTTACAAATAACACACATGGGGCCTCATGTAAGAATGAAATTTTAATCATGAGTATAACATACGATCGTAAATGCTTGCAAATAAACAGTGAGCCCAGTGGAATACCCTTACAAATAAAGGCAAAATGGGCCCATGACATCCAACAGATTCTAGCGTCCTTATTCACGAATATTCCCATATAATATATCATTTGCAAGGGTCCCATGGTTTTAATTGCTATAATCTACGAGGCTTTATATAACATACAATTTACGACCGTATTCGCTTGAATATGGTCTAAAGCATCAATATTATTAATTAAAATCGTGATTTTTTTACCGCATTTTGCATCATTATTGATATTTGACCGCAGTTTGCATTTTCTATTTTTAGTTAAATATGATTTTTTATAATTAAAAATAATTTTTTTTTAAATATTAAAAATATTTGTACCAATCATTACTTAATTTAACTAAAATTAATTTAACTAAGGTAATTCATAATGAATTATTGTCATCTAAAATAATATAGGACAACGAAGTTGCAACTATACCATGCCTAGTTAACCATAATACTGAGTTCAACCTTAAGAGTACAAATACTGACCATGCATTATGATCAACCTATTTCCTTTCTTTTCTTAGCAGTCGTTTCTATACATATAATAATATAAAAACCATCGAAAGTAGACAAATACCTGAAAGCATGACTACTCAAGGTGATTAGGTAAGAATAAATTTAACACAGTCTTTCAAAAATCCTAAAACCGATCCGAGGTGATGTCAGCAGCAATTTCAAAATCGACGAAGACATGGACGAGGTGAAATCATGGAGACGAGCAAAGAAGGGGTTGACATACCATGAGATGAAGAGGTGGAGGACGGAGGGGTTGAGGGTGACGGGGGTAGTTGGCGGAGGAGGCGGTGGCAGTGATGTGTCAGAGAGAGGAAAGAGAAACGACAGCGTTTTTTTCTGTTGTTGACGAGAGAAGAGGTAAGAGAGACGAAAGAAGGAGAGAAGCTAAAGAAATAGATCAACGGATCAGATCGTTCAATAGATCGGCGAAAAAAATTGGACGGCTCATATGAAATTTTCTAAGAGACATAATGCAGTCACGTAATGCAGACACGGGATTTAATTAATATTATAGATAATGATAGTCATTATACAACACCATCATTAAAGATGTTAAAATAATTAAGGAAAATGCCACTCCGCATTTTTAACGGCAGGCTTTTAGAAACGCGTTGTTAATTAGGTGCTATTAAAAAAATTTTCTGTTGGAGCATGAAGTTTTTTTTTTTTTTAAGATACAACTTGATAGCGGCTACCAAGTTATTGTAGCATGAAGGTTTTTTTTTTTTAGATGCAACTTGATTGTTATTATAGCATGAACTTATATAACATGTGTTGCATAAAGATCGCACGAATTTAATATATACGTTCTGAGACATTAAGAAGTTATGCTTCATTCTTTGTTTTATTCATTTGAGAAAAGATACAGACGTATGCTTGTTTGTGCTTATATACTGATCACACCCCTTATTCAGGGGGTGGAACCAGGAATCAGAAATGGGGTAGGCGAAGATTTGAAACTGACCTTAGTTGGTTTTTAATAAGTCTGTTCATTCATCTTTTTCAATGTCTTGCTATTGGTAATAAGCCAAGTGCATCAGGTTCAGTAAGCTGTTGAATGAAAGCAAACATAAGATAAAAAAAAAGCTAGTAGCTATATGGTAATTTGAAATATAAAAAAACAAAAAAGAGAAGCTCACGGATGTGTCAACAAGCCTTGATAGTTGATCGCCGTTAGCGGTAATTTGAAATATAAAAAAAAAAAAAAAAAAAAAAAAGAGAGAAGGCTGCGAAGGTTTAAAAAGCGTCCATTAGCGGCGCAAAAGAGGTTCATTAGCCGTTTGGTATTTAGCGGTAATTTTGCGATGCTAAACAAAGTCAAATATATTGGGTTGTTTATACATTTTACCACTCTATAAGAGAAAAGCCCATAAGCCACCATGTTTCTATTGACTATTTGACTTACAACTCAACCATCACAGCACGCAGAAAGTTAGAAATCCTTCTCTTTCTCTTTCAAGATTCAAGATTGGTGCACGCACAATTTCCTTTCAAGATCTCAGCCCTTGCCCGGCTCACAGCTTGCCTGACTCAATGCTTTTATCGTATCTAGCTCCATGACATGGAGATATCTAGGTTGAATTTTATTTTTAAGGAATTAATGGAGATATAAACTTATCAAGGTGCTCCGTTAGGAGAATTTTACTAAAAGGCGCTGGTTTGGGATTGACTTTTCTACCTGGAGTTCGTTTCGTTCTTTCACTATATGCTATCACAACTACACAAGTTGAATGCATGGGTCAAGACATGCTTATAAGTAGGGCTGTACAAAAAAATATAAAACCCGCCCGGCCCGTTTGACCCGCCCGACCCGACCCGTTTTTAAGCGGGTTTAGACAATACTGGGTTGGGTTCGGGTTTCACTTTGGACAACCCGTCTAAACTGGGTTGGGTTGTATAATTATTTTGATAAACCCGCTTATACCCGACCCGGTTGTTTAATAAACATTTCACCCCTAATTTGCTTCAGCGAACAATCTAGAAAGGTAAATTTCTAACATACAACAGACCCCTACTCCCTCTAAGCGACGCCTCGACTTCCCCTTCTGCGCGACGCCTCGACTCCACCCCTTGTGATGTCTCGGCTCCTCCCCACACGACCTCGATCTCCTCCTTTCGCAATCCACGCTGCACACTTTCTTAATTTCCCGAGGCTTGAAATGATGGTACGAATCAATTTTCAACTTACAATAAATTCGTTTCAAATTCTTCATTATAAATATTGTCCATTGTACTAGTAGAATGCATTTTTTCGACTCTCTCTCAATCAGTCTTTCTTTACATTTTTATAATTTGGAAAACTTTTCGATCTGGTTGATATCTAGTCACCGTACAAGCTTATAACCACAAATATTTCAACTTGCACGAGGTCTCACTGTCTCATACAAGCTGGAACATCAAGGCAAGAAGTAGTCAGGTATGTGTTTTTCTTTTTGCTATGCCTTGTTAAATTAACTAGAGAAATTATTTTACACATGCGCATTTTTATTAGTACAAAAGTTTCTCACATAGTACATGTTTATAATGTGGCCTTAGTTTAGTTTTCAAAAGCTTTAATACTTTATAGAACTTCATTAAATTGCTAACCTTTCTCTCCTGAACAACTATAGAGACTTCAACTCAAATCGAACAACTACCGGTCTCGATGGCAACCTCCGAGAAACAACCACAAAATGCTTCGAATGATCCAGTTTTGACAAATACAGAGAAGAAGGTATCTTTAATCCAGTTTTCTAAGCTTTATAATTGTATAATAAAGTAGGAAATGTATAAAGACCAATGCGCAAACTAAAGAAAAAATAACAAAAGTCTGAGACCTTGGCATGTAGATATTGACCCATGTTCGGTCTTTGTAACACCTAATTTAGTTGATGTGTTCTGCTACTAAGTCTTACCATTTTTAATTGAAAGAGCTTCATGATACGTAGTTAAAAAAAAATTAATAACTAAACTAAAATACTTTGATAGGCTCACGAAGGAATTGCTGGAAAGAACATTGCAAGCAATCCAACCAAAAGACAATGCAAAACTTCAAGAAAGGAGTCAGAAATTTGGAACTATTTCGAGCACAATGGAGACAAGATAAATCCCAGGGCTATTTGTGCCTTTTGTGACAAGGACTATGCTGCTGATAAGAGCCGTCATGGCACTAAAACCTTGTGGAACCATCTGATGTTTCTCTGCCCAAACTCTCCATGCAGAGAGGAAGATCCAAAGCAAAGAAAGCTTTCTTTAGAGCCTCAAGATGGTCAAGTAAGTGCAAAACTCAGAGCTGTAACTTTTAGTGTCGACGATTGTAGAAAGGCTCTTGCCAATATGGTTATGGTGGATGAGAAACCCTTTAGGATGGTAGAAGGAGAGGGTTTTAGAAATTTTATAAAGACTGTGCAACCAATGTTCAAGGTACCTTCTAGAGTTACCGTTAGTAGGGATTGTTTGAAGCTCTATGAGGAAGAGAAACTGAAATTGAAGAAAATTCTAAAAAATCAGAGAGTGTGTCTAACAACAGATACTTGGACTTCTGTTCAAAACCTGAACTATATGTGTTTAACAGCACATTGGATTGATTGTGACTGGAAACTGAACCATAAAATACTCAACTTCCGTGTTGTTCCCGACCACAAAGGGGATACAATTGGGCAAACCATTGAGGAGTGTTTGATTGAATGGGGTATAGGTGGTATATTTACTCTGACAGTAGACAATGCAACCTCTAATAATGGTGTAATTAGTTATTTGAAAAGAAAAACCAAAGATTGGAAAGGAACCATTCTAGATCACAAATACATACACTTGCGTTGTTGTGCCCATATTGTTAATCTCATTGTGAGGGATGGTCTGGATGAGCACTTTGAGACAATCCAAAAAATTAGAAAGGCAGTTAAGTATGTGAAATCTTCTCCAAAAAGATTAAGTGCATTCAAAGATTGTGTTGAAAAGGAGAAGATACAGTGCAAAAGCATGTTGTGCCTTGATGTAGAAACTAGATGGAATTCAACTTATTTGATGTTAGCGCATGCAGAAAAATTTGAGAAGGCATTTGAAAGGCTTGGTGATATAGATAGGGATTATCAATCATATTTTTCTGGTGCTGATGGAGAGATTCATATGGGCAAAGGAAAAGGTAGAGTTGTTTCACAACCGGGAGAAGGAGATTGGGTCAAAGCTAGATGCTTTGTCAAATTTTTGAAATTATTCTATGGTGTTACGGTTCGTGGGGTATTGTAGAGAATGCACGCTAAATACCCGCTGTTTCGAAGTCCAGTCTTCATCAATTTCATTGCAGAGAATGCACGCTCACTTGTTGTAGTGGAGACAAGAAGAGTCATCATTAAGCGTAATAATCTGTCAACCATTGGATAAGTTTTAAACTTTCCAGTTTCAACTAATCCACGAGTCGTTCAGCAAGTGACTTTGAGATTTGTAGACTTGGATGGCTGCAAACATCAAGCTCATAATTTGACTATTGAGCTTCGGAACCGCATCCTCGACAGTCCTTTTAAAGGACTGTACCGAGCAGTCAAACGATGCAATCCGTCAGATCGCGATCCAAGGGCGCGCAGTCAAAATGTGCAAAATAAACGTCCCCAGCCTCTGCCCGAACTCTTCGTCTCCTCTTTTCTTTTGACCTCTCCTGCTCTCCTCCCCCATCGTCGAGCCTCCTCTTCCTCTCCGTCGAGCCCTTCTCTCCCTCTCCGGCATTGAGTTCTCCTCTCCCTCTCCATCGTCGCTGCTCGAGTTCTCCTCTCTGGTTTTTTCCTTTTCCCATCGCTGAGCTGTCATATCTGGCTCGCTCAAACCCGCATTTCACCTCGATGAGGAATGCTTTAATTTTCTTGTTGTGAGACAATAAAATTGATTGCAATAAAATCCTAGAAATGATTATTGTTCTTCCATTGAATCTTTCTTCTTTTTAGATCGTATATATCCAAGAATCAATTTCAAATCAATTATCGTTAATTTTCTAGGAATTTTAGGGACTAAAATAAGTATGCCAGAATTGGGTACAATGTTACTGAGACGGCAACTAACCTCATGCTCGTATGTATATTGTTCTTGAGAATTTCTTTTCATCACGTTTCTAATATTTTTGTCAGATTATTTTTCTATTCAAAATGAAATCGATAGAGTTCCTTACAGGAGTCAGTACCCAGACCAGTTGCCAGAATTGGTGTGGGTTTCGTTGCCATCTCTCTAACTGTTTTTCTTCTCAAATCTATTCTTTCCACAGCCTTTTTCGTGTTGGTAAGTGGCCTATGTACCTTCTGATGTACAATTATAGGGACATTTTCATACAGACGACACACTATTGTATTAAATAAGTTCTCATGAATAATATGTCTTTTGTTTGTTTACAACAGGCTATGGTGGGGCTAATATATTTCTCATTCGTAGCACTCAATTCTGATGAGGGCTCAGGAGTTAGTTGTAACTAGAAAATGAACATGTCAGAGGATGATCCAGTAGAAGAAGCAAGCTAGGCGTATAATGGAGAAATATAAATGAAGCTGTACATACAATTTTGGTGCCGAGATTTATGAAATAATAACTGCTATGATAGAATTTCTTTGCTGAAAGGATTTGAACTTCTATTAGATGTGTATGTATAAATTGACATTAGGAGATAACCATATACATATTTCTGAGCGAGGCCTAAAAGAATTTGCAAAATTTTCCATACCTATTAAAAATTTGTTGATTTTCAAATGTGCTTATGTCTTATTACTTTGTCTTGATTTGTTATCTTCTGCATACATGTCTATGTGGTTATGAAGGAAAAGCCTTTCAGTTAAATACTATGATTTTCAATCATAACAGCAACTCTAAAAAAAGTTCATACAGACATACACTGACACAGCACCAAAGTGGGTTTAATTACATTATAAAAAGAAGTTCATACACTAGATTCATACATAAGACTAAGCAACAAAAAAAAAGGAATATCCAGATTAATTAAAAAAAAAAAGGCAACCTACATTAACCAAAGTTTAAACCAAGTATTAACTTAGAACAGCCTAGAAGTTGGTGTGTAAGTTTGAATCCAAAATCTCTGTTTACCATGCTAGAACCTCCTGAGTCCTATGCCAACATCGCCATGCTAGCATCGCTTGAGCCACTGTCTATGTGAACACCTCCTGTATCAGCACCTCATATATCAGTCCTACATAGGCCCATGTACCTAAATAAGAATATATGTAATTAATTAATTAAAAGTTCAAAAGAGGGACAACCTGAAACAAGGCAATTGCCTTTCTAATTTTTTATCCCTTAAATCATGAAAAATAATAAATTAGAAAGATTCAATTTTGTTTATTACAGTCAAAAAAGGTTGCAATATGACCAGAGGGACAACCTCTCCACACATAGAGGGACAACCTCTCCACACATAGAGGACACTCATGAAGGAATTATGACCATAATTTATTGCTTGTCTCCAACATCTCTCCACCTTGCTAAATTGAAATTCTAATGTGTCAACTAGTTATAAATGTCGTACCCGTTCAAAAGAGGAGGAATGGAGAAAATGAGAGCCTAGTTTCACTTTTATGGTTCTTTCAAAAAAAAAAACTCTCGAACTGTGCTATCGTATATGGTGTATTCGTCTCTTCGACACAAAGATCAAGCGTTGAGAACAGGTCTAGTTACAGCCCACCGGCTGTGATCCTGGAATAAGGAATAGGCAATAGGTAGCGGGGGTGATCATAGACCTAGACAAGAAGGTGGCAACGGGAAGCAACACGCTCAATCCAACATACCCTGCAGACTAAACTGGATGAGGTTTGGGTGTTTCGGCCTTTCTTGAAGCAGTTCCCTGCCGATCGTGTAAGTGCTTTAATGATTCTAGAATGCGGAAATAACCAGAATCTTAGATTACCTCTAGCCATCGCTGATCGAAATCGAGCGTTGAGTGGATGAACTTTAATCCGCAAGACATGCGTCTCCTTCTCGTCTTCTGCAACCTGCAAAGACTCCTTAGCAAGAAGGCACTACAGAACCGTTGTAACGTCCCGTGACTCGATGGTGAACTCGGGGAACGACGGCCCTGACCCGTTTCCTCCTCTCTCCTTATATTCCTTCTCTCTTGCTCACTATACAATAGTAGAACTAAAAGAATGAGTTAAGCCTCCTGTACTCCATCATAACAGGGCTTAATATAGGTGTCTAATCACTCAGAGGGCCCATACAGTGGATCAGAACCAAAGGGTGCAGAGATCATACCGTTCTGTCCAAATTCACTCCCAGTGGTAGCGACCTGCTGGACTCTTTGGCGACCCGCCAATACTTTCTGCGACCCGCTTGACAACCAAGCAGTCCGCTAGACTTGGCATTTTGGACAGAATACTACATTCTCCCACTTGAGCTTGCATCCTTTGTATACGCAATCCCCTCTGTTTTCTTTATACTAAATGATAGAGACATAATACATTGAACTATGGCAGTAAGTCATCATTATCGTTATTAGCGCTAAAAGCAACTAATAAATGCGAATATTACTTTCCATAATCACAATGTACTATATAACTATCAATTTAGCCCTTTATGTGATTAGAATACAATCCTTATGAATAAACCCGACGTTTATTCCAGGTCAGTCTTTATGATGTAATTCTCTACCTTATGATCAAATATATATTCCATATATGTGCGCACAATCAACCGAGGAAGACATCTATACTTTATGAAGAGATTATATACAATCGTACGATTAATATTGTTCGTAGGATCAATTCCTATATATACCCGCTACATGATCTTTGAATTCCTTTAGCTGCAGTATTTATTCAAAGAATCAGTCAGCTTCATTCTGTATGAATACACTTAATGACCACTTAATTCTTCTTGATATGCTCTTTCTCAGTCAAATACTTAACGTCGATATATTAACCTCGACTTTACCTTTATTATTTTTTTTTTACTAGAAAGACTACAACAGAATTATCACACAGAATATCCTTAATGGCCTAGATTTAGAATCCATGATTCTAAGCCTCACTATAAAACTCTTCTACCACCATCGAAGGTAATCTTAAAACATACAACAAACTATACTTTATGTTGAAGTAATGACCAATGTCAATTAGACACTTCTTGATAACACAATTTCACTGGCTAACATGTATCCTGAATTCGATTTACTGGAATCGACACAACCAGTTTATGTACCAAAATACATTCAACTTATTAGTCTATTGAGACATAAGCACATTATCTTTAGTACCTTAAAGATATATCATTACTTTCTTAGCAATTTAACCGTGGTCTTTCCCTGATTACTATGATATCAGTCCAAATATTCTAAATGGCAAAAGCTATGTCAGTTTATGTGCACAAACCTGACCATACTTTATGCTTTCATCTTACCTAAATACATAAAGTATTTACTATTTGTTCTCTTTTCTGAGTTATACTGAGGATATCGATTCAGACTGAATCTATCACCTATCTTAATAGGTATCGGACTCGGTGAATATCTTTCTATCCAGAATCTTTCTAATACCCATTGATATATGCTTGTTGAGATAAATAAAAAATATCTTGATTACTATCTACATGGGTCTTTATGCCTGTCATAAACAAGACTTCACCCCATATCCTTCATATCAATATTTTAGAAAGAAATTATTCACTTCATATGACTATCTTTTATCATTAGTCACAAGTAGAACATTATCTATATATAAAACAAGTAAACAAAATCAACTCCCACTAATCTCCTGGTATGTGCACTAGTTCATAACGTATTTCTTCGAAACTGTATGAACAAATAACCTCATGAAACTAATACCATTAGTGAAATACTTGTTCTAAATCTTACATGGAATACTTTAACTTGTTAACTAAATACTTATTACATCTAAAGAATAAACTTGATGGTTATTTAAATAACCTTCTTCTTTAGATTACCATTAAGAATTGCAACATTTTATATCCATCTGATGTAACTCGAAAACAGAATGAGTTACTAATGCCATAACCACACAGAGTGAATATTTCTTTAATACATGAGAGAAAACTTTTATGTGATTCACTACTTCTCTTAAATGAATCTTTTGGTGACAAGTCTAATTTGTATTACTTTATGTCAACTTATGAATCCCTTTGGTTTTAACAAATCCTTTACAACCAATAGGTTTAAACCATAAGTGACTTGATCAAATTCCAGACTTCATTACACACCATTGATTCTAACTGATCTTACTTGGCATTATACCATAATATGGACTCACTGCAATTTATTATCTTGAAAATGTAACAGGATAATGTTCAATGCTAATGTCTTTATAATAGTCTCGTAGACAAACTACATATTACTACTAGAAATAACCGACTTTATCCTTTATTAGATCGCCTTAATGTTGAATTATAAAGTTCAACTTGATCTATTCTTATTCTATATGCCGGTTAATGAATGTCAATAATTGAATTATCAATATTCAGCGATCCTTATGAATAACATCCAATTATATATTAGAGGGAATTACCGTATGATCTTAAAGTGACAACTCCCACTAATCTGAACATTCTCTAGAATTTAATATTTCTAGATTCATATCCTAGTAATATTTCTAATCTCTTTACCTTTATCTTACTTCACAATCTTTATTTGCTTACCGCATTGTTTCTATATTTCCACCTTGAAAACCTTAAAAGGTATGTAGAGATACATATATATTGTGAGTGATCATCAGTTAGAGATAAATGCATGCTTTGTACTTGATGCATGCTAGTCATTTTTCATACTTGTTAATCATATCTCAACCATATGAACACTCTGAACTTTATCCATAATATGCCTATTCTCCTTTTAACACACATGATCAAAACACCCGATTGACCATTTATCCTTATATGTGTTACAACCTTATAGAAAATCTTAACAAGACCATATTAATCTGGACAAGTGTTCAAAAATGAAATATACAAGTAATTAATGACTTAGAAATACTATATAGACCCTTTAGTTGAACAACTATATTCCTCATTTTCATTATATGCTCTCACACACCTATAATGGTAATAAGTCTAAAAAATAAACTTTATGATGAGTATTATAACATTTGCCTTAACCTAAGAGGCCAATAACTCATCTAATGTCTTATGTAAGAACTTGACATTGACAAGCACATCAACCGAATTACTAAACATTGAAAAGCTTATTCCTTATAAACATGCTACATGAGCAGTTAAACTGCTCCCACTGTTCATAATAACCCATGTTCATAAGCTCAATTTCAAAAGTATATTCTCCTGGTTGATCTTTCTTGATGGCAAATTCAATATTCTTACAACTTTAATGAAGGAGAACAGTATCATTTCAGACCTTATAACTATTATCCTTAACTCAGAAACATTAATACTTATCATTTCTAATGGAGAATCCGCTATCCTTATGAAAGTAAAACTGATACGTGCTTATACTTTATATTGAGATTTAACTTTATACTTAATTTACCAATGTAAACTAAGTGATGTATCCTTATGAGTTAATTCCTACATAATACTACCTGTGGGCTAAATATCATGCTATAACTCTTTATGTAATTAAACATTACAACTTTATGAATCAATTTCCTACACAGTATTACATATGGGCTAAATACTATGCTTTGATTCTCCATACTTTATGATATAACTAGTTAATTATATTCCTATCCTTAATCCCTGTGGGCAAATTAAGTATTCATAATTAACCATTATATCCTAATATATTAAGTTAACTAAGTCAATAGTCCTGTGGGACGATATTAACTTTTGTCAACTTAATTTATTACAATCTTGTGTCTATTTAATCCAAATGTGATTATAACTTTATATATACCTAACCTTAATACAACTAAGGATGCTGTGGCTACTCCTTAATTTATTAATGTATATTCATCACCAGACACAATCCATGTCCATTATTCCTAATGTGATTTATAGATACACTATATAATATATATACCTTAATGTAATTGAAGATGTTATGGCTACTCTTCAATTAATTATCATATATTAATCACAGGACATATAACTTTATTATCTGTCTCTAGTTATAGCGGTCCGCTAAAATCACAAGTGGTCCGCTTGCTACTTCAGCGGTCCGCTAGACATATAAGCGGTCCGCCTAGACACATAACAATCCATCATGAACACGCAATAAACTTCAACAAATGAATCCATATGTAACTATTCATTCTAATGGATGATGGTCTATTTCCTTCACTGTTACTGACAGATATGTTTAAACGCTAACTGAATCGTCTAAACAAAACAAGTCTTAAAGCAAACATAATACCAAGCGGCCCGTTAAAGTCTCAAGCGGTCCGTCTAAAATGTCTGCATCAAAGGACTCAACTAGAACATAGATTATCTAAGTATAATTATCTATATTTGAATAATTACCATATGCACAAATACTGTCATATCCTTTACGAATACAATTTGTATAATAGTATACAACATGTATAGTTATTCAAGTTTGTTTAGTCAATATAATGCTTGTAGTGCCAATACTAATAGAGTACCCGATAGTATGATGGTCTGTGGACTGCATCAAACTTTACTACTATAGTATATTCAAGCATATCACTATTGACTAACCAATCTCCAACAAAACATGCCAACCATCTATATACAAATTCAGTATTTTGACAAATTGTGACTATTCTATAGATTTCCACGATAATTAAGTAATCTACTAGGCCTAACTAACATTAGAGAACCATAATATGTCTAATTATACCTTAATTTTCATCTTAAAATGCATTTCTGGACCAAATCCAGTTCTAGCGGGTCGCCAAAACTGAAGGGGCACCTCCAGAACTCGTCCAGAAATTTCAGACAGCCTGAATACTTTCTGGCAAACTGGTGATATCTTTTTCTATACTTATCCGTTTTCTATGTTCTTGGTCATTCTGGAAACTAGATTCAAAGATATTTCAAATGACACAAGTTTCATCAAAAAAAAGTTTACAGATCAAAAGATATAGCCCTCGAAAGACAGACTATCCCAGACGAAATCCGACAAACTGTCAGCCTGACCTATTTTGTAGACAGCATATCTCTCTCATACTTTATCGGAATTTCGCAAATTTATACTCTATGAAAATATATATGAAATATCTACATCCCAGTAAAATTTCATACAAAACCCAATTACCAATTGAGAGAAAAATGACCCGTACTACTGAAAGGTCAGAAATTCTAGAACCCTGACTGCCTGACCTCTTCTGGTTACGACTTGATTATCTCCCTTTATACCCGCTTGATTTTCAAGATCTTCGTCTCTATGGAAAGTAAACTCAGAGACCTTTCTATCTCCGAAAACCTCACGCAAATCGGATAAGCGGATCTTGAGATATCGCTCCACAAAATCAGACTATCAATTCTGCCAGACAAACTCAATCCACTCAACACTTACAACTCGAATTTTTATACAAAATTCGACTTCAATCAAGGCAAGCAGAGGCGTAGCAGGCTCTGATACCAACTGTAATGCTTTAATGATTCTAGAATACGGAAATAACCAGAATCTTAGATTACCTCTAGCCATCACTGATCGAAATCGAGCGTTGAGTGGATGAACTTTAATCCGCAAGACATGCATCTCCTTCTCGTCTTCTGCAACCTGCAAAAAGTCCTTAGCAAGAAGGCACTACAGAACCGTTGTAACGTCCTGTGACTCGATGGTGAACTCGGGGAACGACGGCCCTGACCCGTTTCCTCCTCTCTTCTTATATTCCTTCTCTCTTGCTCACTATACAATAGTAGAACTGAAAGAATGAGTTAAGCCTCATGTACTCCATCATAACAGGGCTTAATATAGGTGTCTAATCACTCAGAGGGCCCATACAGTGGATCAGAACCAAAGGGTGCAGAGATCATACCGTTCTGTCCAAATTCACTCCCAGTGGTAGCGACCCGCTGGACTCTTTGGCGACCCGCCAATACTTTCTGCGACCCGCTTGACAACCAAGCAGTCCTCTAGACTTGGCATTTTGGACAGAATACTACAGATCGAAGACCTGAATGTAGCAGCTCCAACACTAGTAAAGGAGCGGGGACATCTCCAAGTAGCCTAGGGGATGTAGCCAAGTGGATCGAGGCAGTGGATTGTGGATCCACCATGTGCGGGTTCAATTCCCGTCGTTCGCCCATCCCATCGAATTCAAAAAATTCGATTTGGAATATTCTTATTTACGGCGACGAAGAATCAAACTATCACTATATTTTCTCCTTTTTTCACTTTTATGGGCAAAGGAGCGTCTTATTTAATGGTACCTGTTCGATTTTGGTTTTCTTCTAGCACATGAGGTTAGTTCCCGTCTCAATAACATCCAAGTCCAAAGCAATTCTAGCATACTTATGAGAACTCAGCGATGGGAAACGGAAAAAACTAGAGAGGAGAACTCGAGCAGTGAAGACGGAGAAGGAAAGGAGAACTCAATGCCGAAAATGGAGAGAAGGGCTCGACGGAGAGGGAGAGGAGAGCTCAACGATGGGGGAGGAGAGCCGGAGAGGTCAAAAGAAAAGAGGAGACGGAGAGTTTGGGCAGAGACTGGGGACGTTTATTTTACACATGTTGACTGCGCGCCCTTGGATCTCGATCTGACAGACAACATCGTTTGACTGCTCGGTACAGTCCTTTTAAAGGACTGTCGAGGATGCGGTTCCATTGAGCTTCTCATTGAGCTCTTTCTTGATCAGTGAAATCAACTCGATAGAATTTTTTTTTGCCAATGTGCATAGCTATGCTGAAATTGTTGACATCTCTAGGTTCAAAGGCAGCACTAAGGATCAGAAGCTCTCTAGATTGCTCCCCAAATCAAGCATTCAATTCTTGTTGTTGCTGATCTATTGCAACTCTTAATATGTCAACTCGATAGTGGTGCTCTATTGTTGTATTATCATGCTTATTCATAGATTAAGTCGAGTCGACATACTTACAATTCATATCCGGAAGCTCGATACCATGCTTTAGACAAAATGAAATTCACCTTCTCCAAAAGAGGCTCCCAGCCATTAACTCTCAAATTTTGAAGTAATTCTTTTGTCGTTGAAATAAGACTTATGGCATGTTGACAAACGATACTACACAAATACACTTATATGACTCAACTATACTAATACAACATACACAAACTATATATCATACACATACATGCACTAGCTACTCTTTACTGTCTTTGGTGTGCACACACTAACTACTAGTGCACTCACCTATTTATACACCTCTAATATCGGTCATTACAACAATCTAGATACCTATGGAATATTTACACCGACATATATTCTCCATGATATTTCTAGATTAATCTTCATAGATCATTAATCTCTCTAAGCCGCTACTACCTTCTGGAAGTTTCAAGTTATTTACTTGATGACTCAATCTCAATTTGGGCTGGCCCATGATCCAAGTCGGTGATGATGTTAACATGGCAATAAGAATATCTAGATCTTTCTTTTGCAAAGCTCAACACAAATCATCAGTAATTACCGTAATCTCTTTCATTAAGTGCATGATAAACACAAAATCAAATGAGAGAAGCTTGTTGATACAGCCACCAACATCTCCTCACCTTGATATGAGAGTGAACGATCACGTACTAGATCTCGCAAAACTAAAACAGTAGCACCAAACATCCTTGCTAAGCTGCTTATTGATTTGTAGTGTGAACTCCATCTAGTGTTTGTAGGTCTTTGCAATGTACGTATTTGATTTTCTCCTCTTTCAGGATCAAGCTCTCCTAAATCAATTTCTTTGAAATTTCTTCAACATGATTTTTCTATTAGTCTATCGGTACGCTTAGTAGATGTACTCACAACATTTATGATAAATATCGCCTCTTAGAAGAAATTATGGACTTCAAATACCTGTTAGAGAAAGAAAGAACTAATTACTACAATTTATGAATCCTAATAGAAAATAGTTAAAAAAAATTAAAATTATATTAGACTTTATTTAATCTAGTAGGCAGTAGTAGTATAGCATGGTAATACCTCTCTTGATGCAGCAATAAGAGCTAATTGTAGCTGATGAGCCATGCAATTCACATAGTATGCATAAGGACACTCCTTAAATATAAGAGCTTGCAATCCATTCCACTCACCACGCATATTGCTTGCCCCGTCATATCCTTGGCCTGTAATATCTTGTATGCTCAAGTTATTGTTTGATAGGACAGTACAAATAGACTTTTTGAGAGTTAATGCAGCAGTGTCTTTCACATGAACAAGGTCAAGAAAACACTCCCTTATGAGGCCTTCTCTAACAACAAATCGAATAATTATCACCATCTGCTCTTTTTTTTGATGTGTCTCTAGATTCATCAACAATTATGCAAACCTTGCTAGTACCAATTTCATCTCTAATTGTTAGTCTGCACATTTTTACTATAGATGTAGAGAATTTCCTTTTGAACTTTATGTGAGGTGTATTTTGCATTTCCTCGAGCATTTTCTAACACAACATCATTCACCTCTTTATTGTAGGAGGCTAGAATCTTGATCATTTCAAGAAAATTTCCTTGATTGATGGAATCAAGAGTCTCATCATGAACTCTAAATGCACACGCTTGAAATGTTAACCATCTAACGACATCAATTGATGTCTTCAATCGCAGTCTAGCAGCTGCTATTGCTTTATTGTTTTGCTTTTCTAGCACATTCTCAATATGTCCCATGGTATTTTTGAGATGCTCACAACATCCAATTGCAAAGTTATGAGCTGAATTTGAATCTTGACCCATATGAATTAGAAAGGCACATTGTTTTCCACTATTAACCTTCTTCTAATTTTGGAACCCCTTCACTGTGAATGTGTCTGATGCACACCTTCCATGTGGTTTTGTTCCAAAAAGAAAACAAGGAAAACAATAAGCACGCTCTGTGCTTGGTGAGTATTCCAACCAAGAAAAATTGTTGAACCAGCTATATTGGAAGCGACGACGACAGCTTCCAGATCCAGTATATGGGTACTCATCCATAAATGGTTGAAATGGACCTTCATTTATGTAAAATCTTCGTATTTCATCTCTTTTATTGGGAGGGTATTCATGAATTTGAGAGCGTTTTCCTGGGTCCCTCTCATTTGTGTCAGATTCAAGTGTTGGTTGCAGTGATGCTTCTTGTGTCGGCACTTCATTTGACACTTGAGAATTTTGCTCCAGAACTCGAGGACTTGGTTGTTGTGATCTTCCTTGAGTTGGCACCTCATTTGACACTAGAGAATCTTGCTCCATAACTTCATTTGGCACGGGAGAATTATGTACTTGAGGTTGAGGAGTAACAACAGATTGAAAACTTGAACCAGAACTAGAACCTCTATCTGCTTTCTTGAAAAAGCTGTCAATAGTATTTATTTTCATGGTTGGCACCTATAGAAAATAGAATTATAAAATCAGATCATAAAGATACACTATTGTTGTTTTTGGATGAAATATTTATCAATAGTTGAGAAAAAAAGGATGCCTCACATTATCCAAAAATTGCATACAAATTGGTGTAATGGCTAGTTGGCAACCCATATGATTTCAATCAGCATTTCAAAACAAAGATAAGGGCATAAGGCTAAAATTATCAGGTAAAAGTTGTGTCTGCCATCTTATAAAAAGCAGTAAATGCATCAAATCAGAACATAAGGGACCAAAAGAATAAAATTTTGTTTATTAAGTTGTCATGTTTTTCCAATTTACAAGCTGTATTATATGCACAATCCGTCTTAAACAAAGCTTGAATCAACATTTTGACACATGACATTTTAATATAGTGTCGATTGTGAATTATCGTACTATGACTATTGACTGATGAGTAATGACTCCAAGTTCTAAAATTAAAATCATAAAATTACAAACAAATTTGTACAAATAATTTCAAATTTAGAGGATTGGGGGTTGAGGGAGTCTCAAATAACACCAACTAAGCAAACACCAAAATGCAAAAACCTCAGAATTTGTAATGAAGTTCACTCACCAGTCACCTAGTCACTATCGTCGCTCGTCGCTCGCCGCCCCTGTCGTTGCCGTCGCTCGCCGCCCCCATCGTCTCCGTCGAGCACACAGCCACAGCCCACAGAACTTGGGTTTTGTTGAGACTGCTCCAGAGATGAGATACGAGAGAGGAATTTCAATTTTCAGTGACTATGTGCAAATATACTATATACCATCTAAGAAACTGACATCCCGCCACCCAGCGAATTATGGGCCAATATCGCTCCTCTCTCTTTCTAAATTCACGTGCGGCTCACGTGACTCATTGATTTTGTGAGTTTCGATTTTTATTTCTGATCGCTGCTCTCTCGCTCAAATCCATATTTTAAAATCTCTCACTCAATTCGCAGCTCTCTCTCTTAGTCGTCAGATACGACTCTCGACTGTCTAAATCGCTGTGGTTATTGCAACTAGCATCGCCATCGGATTCGTCTCTCAATCGCTATTGTAATCCGTCGAATTTGTCTCTCGATCGTCGTGCAATGATAGATTTTACATCGTTCTTCAAGGTATTGATCGTAATATTCATTGATTTACATTTGAGATTTGAAATACATGCTGAATTTTTATTTGATTGGATCAATTAAGTAATTCATCATCCGAACAGTGATTTTAAATCAAATTTTCTGTATTGAATCAAAGATACCAGTTTTGTAAATTATGGATTATTTCTAATGCTTGAAGCAAATCACGATAAAGCACCACTAGTTTGAAGCTTATGAGATTTTTTGAGATTTTTGACTGCTTGAAGTCAGATTGAAACCGATGTGATTACGAAACCAGATCAGATTTGAATTACTTGTATCTTTTACAATAAGATTGAACATATCACAAGTATTTGTTTATATAATTAACTTCATATTTGAAGCATATGTAGCATATGTAGTGTTATTTCATTTATAACTAAGATCAATTTCAATTTTTTGAGAATTCTTATTTGTTTATTTTGTAACTATGTTGCTTCATTTGTGGATATATTGTACAAGAGAGTAAATATATTGTAGAAGGGAGTAAATATATAGATTAAAAATATATATATATCTTATATGCTGAATAAGGAACATATATCAGCTAATTTTATTAAGAGAGTATATTCATCAATATATGGGATTAAATATATTGATTAAGGGAGTATAAATCTAAGTATGCTGAATAAGAAGCATGTGTCAGCTAGTTTTATTAAGGGAGTATATTCATCAAAGTAAAGGATTAAATATATACTGATTAAGGGAGTATATGTCTAAGTATGTTGAATATGTGTTAGCTATTTTGATTAAGGGAGTATATTCATCAATGTAGGGGGTAAAATATATTGATTAAGGGGATATATATCTAAGTATGCTGATAAGGAACATGTGTCAGCTAATTTCATTAAGGGAGTATGTTCATGTTGGAGTTATGTCCTAGGAGTCAATATTTAATGACTTAATTTCTTAGTTTATGTTATTGATGATATTTCATCATTTGTTCCTAGAGTTTATTATTGACAGATCATTCAGGTTGAGGATCTAAATTGTAGATCTCTGTGAATCATTCATTAGAATGACAATAATAAATCTAAATCGTCCATAATCTTAATAATTAACAAGGAACATTAATTGTCATAAAAGATTAGTATGCAAGTTAAGTGATGATTAAGTTCTGCAAATCATAGGTAAGGAGTTACCAACTTAATTACATATGTGTATGTTATTGGAACATAGTACAGGACCCGACCCAATGAAATAAACATATGGATTGTGTTATGTGTCATTGTTTATTTCATATGAGTTTGATTCTAAGTTTGAGATGTTCAATTTTTCCACATGAGGATAGGTTCTATAAATATCGTTCAATGTTGATTCCTGATAAAGGCTGCTATACGGACTTTATTTATGCTCTCTTTGTGCGGATAAAAGTTGTTCATCAAGAAAACCGTATGTCCCTCATTAGTATACCTAGTGAGTGAAGATATCTATTTGGGCCCCTTGATGGAGTTGGATCATATGCATGCAAACTAGACGATCAACTCTAAATCAAGAAATGTATAATCTGCAAGAACGACGCACTCTTATCTTGGATTATACAATGATATCATGTGACATAAGAATCGGACAAGAAAATACTATTATTTCTTATGCAGGATTGAGATATTGCAACGGTACATTATTTATATGAATTGGGAGTCATAACGTGTTGCTAGATACCGCTTATGATTATTGAAAATAAATGACGATTTATTTTCATGGCCAACATAGTATAAATCCTCAAAAGGTCACATAGTGTATTATCTATTTATTCGCAACAGTGGGTATTGTGGAAATATGATAGTTTGACTAATTAATTATATACCGTTATGAACCGTTATAATTAATTGAGCCAAAGAGATCATATAGAAATAGATTAATATATTATCTAATCCCAAAATAGCTATTAATGATTTAATAATTATTTTAGAAACAACACAAATTAATATAAATAGTTATATTAATTAATTGGGCCGTCGTTTTATAGAAAAATGAATAGTCCAATTGAAGAGCAAGCAAAATGTGATTTAATTAAAAGAATTAAGAGGTGGGCCTTAGCAGCCCAAAAAGGGTGCGGCCAGGGTAGGATGGCAAACTTGTAATTAGATGAAAGTTCTTCTTAGGGATTGAGCTCTATATAAGGATCCCTCCCCCCCCCTGGAGGCTCAAACCCTAAGGATCTCTCTCCTCTCTTCCTAGCTGCCACCACCCTCCTTCCTCTTTCTCTTGCTCATGTGTTGAGCTTCCCAAACTCCATTAAACATCTAATTAGATTAGTTGCAAGAAGGAGGAAGTTAAAGGGATTAGACTAGAACTTTGAGTTGCTAGCACAACTCTTAAGCTTGTGACTAATCCTCTTGGCGGACTCGAGACCGACGCCGTCCAAGGAGAAGAAGGGGCTAAAGAGAGCACGCCACCAACTTCCATTGATTTGGATTTCCTCACAAGAACGATTTGTGAGAGGTAAAACTATTATCCTCCCTTTTCTCATGGATTGTGATGTGTGAATGGCCTTAAACCTAGATCTCTTGTATTTAATTGTCATTGAAGCTAATTGTTAGTTCAAAAATTGAAAATTAAGCACTTCCTAACAGTTCATTGGGATTAAATATGTTACATGAGTTTATATTTAAGTATTGAGGGACTATATGCTAACAGTATAAAAGATTCAAATCCTAACATTGTTAGACCTTGTTTTGATTTTTCCAATTTTCAGTTTGTTGTGTCGAAAAACAATGTACAATGGGTGTACATTATTGAATACATTGATTAAGGGAGTATATATTCTAAAATTGCATAATTTTTCTTTTGCAGATTGATGTAGGTGATGACAAACGTGTGGTTACTTACCATTTGTTATTAGACCATATAAATCAGGTGAAGCCTAAATTCCAGAATGTGTTTTCCTTAACTTTGGCTAGATTGATTGAGATGATTGATGCTTATTGTTGCAGTTTCAACTAAATTTGTTAGCATGTTTGAACTTGGTTGTAATGATTTTATGATTGATTTTATATTTGGTTTGAATGAATATCAATTTGGACTTGACTTATTTGAATAAAGCTTGTGTGAAATTTGTATCTTGAATGCTTATCTGAATCCCTTATGAAGAAGTATATACTCTCACAGTATCTTGAATGCTTATTTGAACCCCTTATGAAGAAGTATATACTCTCACAGTATCTTGAATGCTTATTTGAACCTCTTATGAAGAAGTATATACTCTCATAGTATCTTGAATGTTTATTTGAACCCCTTATGAAAAAAGTATATACTCCCATAGTATCTTGAATGCTTATTTGAACAAGCTCGTCTGAATTTTGTATCTTGAATGATTATTTGAATTTCTTATGAAGAAGTATATACTCTCTTACAAAGAAGTATATACTCCCTTAGTACCTTCAATGCTAATTTGAACAAGATTGTCTGAAATTTGTATTTAGAGTGCTTATTTAAACTTTTTATGAAAAAAATATATACTTCCTTATGAAGGAGTATATACTCTCCATTGAGGAAAAATATATGCTCCCTTAAGAAATACATTTATATACTCCTTTACATCAACTTAAATACTCTCAATATTCAGATGACGTCAGCGTACATAAAGATGATATCACAACCCAACGTCTGGCGCTCAGATTGCAAAACGCATCGTGTATGAGCTAGACTTTTTCCGCGTGAATCTATGGGATATCAGGATGGCAAAATTAGTGGGATGTCCCATATCAAGACTGAGGGACGAGTTAGTTTGGGCCAAGCGTTAACTAGGCTTTTAATATTATTTAGGGAAGGCATAAAAACTCTAAAACTAAAATTCAAAATTTAGGCGTATGTCTTGCCCCCTCCGCCCCCCAAGTTTCGCCCCAGCCTGTATTCACTTGTTTTATTTTTGCATGCTATACTTGTGTTGTATGCTTATTTGTGCTATAAATGTCTCTTAACTCGTGGGTTGCGAAGAATAAACTTGCATCTTTACATTGGTATCAAGAATGTACGGTACTATATTGATATAAATCATTTAATCCTAGGTGTACGTACTTTGCTCATTTCAGCAACATGACCAATTTTGTTTTAGCGCATTCATGCAAAACACCAGAAAAACGTTGTTTTGATATCTATCTAGCTAGCTAGCTAAATTATTCAACCGTGTGATGACATTTTATTTTCGGGGATGATAACTGTCATTCACCGATTTACCATCCACGCCATCCAACAATCTAAAAATAGAAACCAGCGCTATCTCTGCTCGCTCTCTCTCCGCACTTTTCTGTTCCCTCCCCTTCTCTCTTCTGATGATTTATGTATCCCCTCCTCTTTCCTTCTCTCCCTTTGTGTCCATCTCATGTCTCAATCCCCTCACATCTGTTTCCTTTCCCTTACCTCTATCATACACTTCCATCTCTCGCCTCTACCACTCTCACCTAATTTTTACCTTTCTTTCTTTCGCCTTGGTCTCTGGTTATGTCTCCATCTCTCGCCTCTGTTATATTTCTGGAATATACAAAGTGAACATACACAAATAAAGTAAACATATACAAGAAACAAAATGAACATATAGAACAATAAGCTAAACAAGAAACAAATTGAAGAGTTACAACAAACAAAGTCATCAGATATGATAAACTAAGTGAACACATAAATATAAGCTAATTAACATATTAGATGAACATATACATCTAGCAAAGTAAACAAATAATATAAACAAAGTAAACATATGCATCTATTGGATACTCCTTTAATAATGCTAACCGAGCATATATATAATACTCTCTTGTTACAACTAACTGAATTGTTACTTCTATTAGATACTTTGTTGTTACAACTAACTGAACAGTTAGATACTCGCTTAATATCACTAGCTGGTACACTTTATATAATTCTTTGTTACAACAAACTGAACAGTTATGTAAATTAAATTATCTCTTAGTATTAATAAGTGTCACGGGAATATAGAATTTTACAGAGAAAGAATAACGAAAAAAATAAAGGAGAATGATAAAAGAAACATGAAGGAGAGAGATGTAGAGGAGAGGAAGGAGTAAGGAGTTCACGGAAGGGAGGAAGAAGGAAAACAACGCGAAGTGAGAAGGAGAAAGAAAAGGAGAACGCACTGAAGAGAGTGGAGGAGGGATGAGGCATTGAAGGAAGGAAGAAGCGACACATGCTGAAGGGGGAGGGAGGGGAGAACGCGCGGAAGGAAAGGAAGGCTTAGAAAGAGGGAGCGTTCCTTTGGGAGAGAGCGGATCGCGAAGTAAGAGAGGGGAGCGAGGGAGGGAGAGGTGCGGAAGGGAGGGAGGGAACTTTTTGGATGACGCTGGATTGTAATTTATTGGATGGTAGATAGTAATTTCCTTTTATTTTAACAAGTCTTTTACTTTTTTTGTTAATTTTTAGAAGTGAATATCTGGAGTTTAATTGAGGCCTCAGTTAAACGTAGCATGCTAGATATATGATCCGATGCAAGCATAGTAAAACTTATTTTGTTGACTTTCTAGCTATCTTGTAATTTCCATTGCCATTATTATTGTTATTTATTTTATTATTCTATAATTATCATCATTATCATTATCACTATTCGCATCGTCATTATCGAGTACCTATTAATTAATTGAGATGAGTTGGCGACTACCTATTTGATAATTGAGATGTTGGCCATCCGAAATAAGATTGCAAAGTTTTATTTAGAAAATTAGGACATCATGGGAACTTATAAATTATCCTGTCATGTTCGGTAAAAAACTTAGAATAAAACCCAACTTACAAATTATTTAGACGAAGGTTGTTTTTATGGCGCCTCTTCTACTTGCGCTTCTTATTCTCTCTTCATGTAAAATATTCGACTATCTTTTCCTTATGTTTTCATACAATCCTTCTTTCATTTTGTTCATTTGGCATGAATTAATTAAGAAATGGTGGCAATAAGATCATTTTAAAAAAAAAAAAAAAAACTTTTGACACAGCATCAATTAATTCATTGCTTGTGATTTTCATCATTGTTACGTACTATTATTGTTTTCTCATTCTAATTATTTGTTATTATTATCATTGCTACTTTAATATTGTTGTTTTTCTCATTATTTATTTATTTACTTGTTGTAATAATAACTTTTATTAATTATAATGTTTTTTTGCTACAAATTGATTATTAACATTTAGGCTCAACGATGACAAATGCACGCTCGGGTCTGCATTTCGTGCTCAAGTATACACCCGATTGCAGCTTTGACTTTGACGGCCCGTCATGTAATCTTCAGTTTTGCATTAAATTGTGCAATCCCAGCTGTTTTCAATCTCCAAAGAAGTGCGATAAATGTTATCTCGCTACCCCGAGCTGTTGCTGCAAAAAGTAACTAACATAAATTATGTATCAATATATGTACGAGCATAGCGGAGCAGATAGATTTTAAGAGTGCTACTATATAGCGCGCCTTCCAATTAGGATGCATGCAACTGAGCTGTTTTTTGTTGCATTTAATTGTTTCTACAGTTTTAAAGTTTATAAGACTCAATTAATTACTCTTTGCAATGCTTTTTAAGTAGATCTTAGTCGCTGCTTATTAATTTTCTAAGACCATTTTGTACAATGTTAATAGTTTAAGTTTAGTTTTCACAAAAATAATAAATGTGAATCATTGATCACGTATGATGTCACTTCCAGTATTAATTCACAAAAAAAATATAGTTCATTTGATACGAAAATTATTATAGGTCATTCTTTATTTCTAAAATAATTAAATCAGATATATTTTTAGTACTTATCATGTCATGGATCCTACTGGGTCAAACCAAAGGACCATGCAAAACTGAGAACAATTAATGACCTTAAATGTGTAAAACGAGCTAATCAATTGGAAGATTGGACAAAATAGATGTTCATGTGATTAGAGGAGGGGAGATCCCCAAGTCATATGCTCTTAATTTATTGAGCATATAACGATATTTGGATGATTATTAATTATATAATCATTATAACTTATCTTTTCGAGACAAATAGAGTCCGTTTCTCGTATGTTGATAAAACTTGAGTGATAGAGGCTCCGGCCCGCCGCAAAAAGCGTAATTAAACTTGAGCAGATACAAAATACGATTTTTTTTTATTTTTTTATTTATTATTATTCTATTTTTATTTTTATTTTTATTTTTTTAGGGAGTATAATGTGATTTTATTGACTCATCTTAATGTGAACTGTCAGGCAGTGATGGTTATAACTCGGATCTGATTGGGTGCCGGTGCCCCAATCAATACGTTCAATGCATTCTCCTATGTATCTATCCAAAGTAACCAACTAACCATATATGTACTTATTCTCTAGTCTCTACTGGTCTTTTAAAGTGTGTTTGGAAGTGTCGTGAATAAGAAATAAGTCCCTTATTCTTTATTAAGATGAAAATCAAACAAGTAATTTAGGCTTATTCGAGCTCTTATTCATATCTAACAAAACCTTGATATTTAAATATGGAATAAGGAATAAACTTTTCTCTATTTAAATTTCATATTCTCACTCCATCCAAACATACCTAATAAGAACTCCATGTCTCCCTGTCTTTACGACTCCCACAAATATATTCTGCTGTGCTCAAAGGATTGCTGTATTAGGCTTCAACCATTTTATGACATACTAGAAGGGCATATCGAGCTTCGCTCGATATAGATATCTATAATAATAATATTTTTATTATGTTTCTATAGTTTAATTATATTCATTTTTGGATATACTGGGAAGATAATTTATCTTTAGAAATATAGTTTAGTTATTGTACATACTTTGGTTTGATTAAATTTAAAGAGTTTGATCAATTTAAAGAAAAAATTATATGTGTGTAAATATATATAGTTATAGTTATCTAAAATAATATGATTTATATTATGGTGATATTATTTATGAAACACAATATGTTTATAAATGACTTAAATAAAAATATATATATCGTAAAAGATATGATGTTTTTTTTTATTTTTCAATTGAATGAATTTAATTTATATTTTGTAAACCAAAATTAAGAATGATGATGAAGAGAAATTAAGGTGGAGAGCAACACAAAAGAGAGATGAAAACATGATGAAAATGAAAATAGGAAGGGGTCACAAAAAATATGAACAAAACAATGTATTGCCAAATTATTGGTTGCGAGTGAACCGGATCAGTTTTATAATCAATAATACCCGACACACAAATAGTTACATAGTATTATATTACAGAAATCAGAAAAATACTCTCTCACAACTATTTCACAATGTTTGGAGTGTCGAATGACATTTAACTAAAAGATTTCGACACCCACACAAATTTATTTATAATATTGATATTGATTACTGGAAGAGAAGCAGATGCATAAACAGTTTGCTTTGGTTCGGTGATAACAATTGAAATCAGATAGCGTACGAAAATAAGGACGAATTAAAAAAAATGATCCTTTTTTTAACAATAAAAAGAGGACAAAAAGAGTAATGAATAATATGATTTGATTTCGACGGTTCAGTTTATGGTTATTACCTTTTAGCTCTTCTTATCCCCTTATGAGCTGCATGTCCCAATTTAAGCTAAAACTAATAAATAAAGACAGAGAAGGAGAAAAGTGGAAAGACATAATTTTGGTTGAAGCTTACAGAAAATTTTCTAAATATTAACGGGAAAAAAATAATAAAACTTTGAATTAAATTATAACTGCCTTATGATTTCAATCACAATTCAGTAACTAGCTTACCGTAGAGTTGTACCCATGGACCGGAGCCTATATCTATGCCCACTTAGAATTTAATTCAATAGCATACTGGTGGGCTTCTAAGTCGGTTCAGAATCGAGCAAGTGTTGTATTTTTATTTTGCATATTTATCGTTCAGTTATTACGGGAATAATATGAGAGACATAATTAGCTAAAGATATCACGCAATCAAGAAAAATTAGAAGGATTTGTTTTTTATATGTAGAAAGATTTAGAAAGATTTGTTGTTGTAATTTAGATACAATTATATATAGGTTGTGTACTCTCTTTGTAAACACAGAAAATCAATAAAAATATTTTCCACAATTTGTTTCTTATTATGGTATCAGATCCCTAAACGCACGAGCATCTCATGACAGGCGACGACAATGGCAACGACAACAGCAACGGCGCTGGTAAGAAAGTAGAGGCGACTTCGTTCAACCTTATCGATGGGTCGTCTCCTTTCTTTCTCCACGTGTCCGAGAACCCTGGAACCATGATTAGCTCTTGCGTGTTGAATGGACAAAACTATGATTTGTGGTAGAAGGCCATGCGAAATGTGCTTCGTGCCAAAAATAAGCTTGGTTTCATAAATGGTTCCATGATGCAACCTGCTGATGGGGGTGCACCCGAAGCAAGCTTGTAGGGGCCTTGCAACTCCATGTTGGTGTCTTGGCTCTTTAATTCAATTGATCATGCTCTTCAACTAAGCATAGCATATGCAGAGACGGTGAAGGAGTTGTGGGACGATTTGAAGGAGAGATTTGCTATTGGCAATCCTACACGTATTCATCAACTCAAGGCGGACATCGTGGCCGCACGACAGCAAGGACAGAGCGTTGTTTCCTACTGCACACGCCTCAAAGGCATGTGGGATGAACTCAGCAACGATCTTAAAGTGTCGATTTGCCATGGGTGCACCTGCAACATGGCTAAGGATCTGCTTCAGGAGAGTGAAGACGAGAAAACTCATCAGTTTCTCATGGGACTTGATGATTCTGTTTTTAAAAATGTGAGATCGCACATTTTGAGCATGGATCTGCTTCCTAGTTTGAATAAGGTGTATTCTCTGGCGATCCAAGAGGAGCGCCATAGGACTATTGCTCGTGGTAAAGAAGAGAGGACCGATGCAGTTGGATTTGTAGTTCAAGCCTCCAAACCACGTGGGCTGCAAATGGATCGCGGTGAACGTCCAATATGCTCCCACTGTAGCAAAATTGGCCATGAAAAGGCACAATGCTATGAGTTGATTGGCTATCCAGAAGGCTGGGGTCGTGGAGGCCGTGGAGGTTGTGGAGGACGAAGCGGTGGACGAGGTGGAAGAGGTCGTGGACACGCATTTGCAACTGCAATTCAAACTGCAGGCGCAGGCGCGGGTGCATCCGAAGCAAGTACATCCGGTGCAGGTACATCTGATGCAGGCGCATCTGGTGAAAAGGACTCGCATCTCTCTTTACTTGGTCTTTTTGATGCTCAGGTCCAACAGATCATAGTTGTTATAGCTAAATCCAATGCAAGTGCATCCAATAAAAAGTTGAATGCTAAGATACTAGAGTTAGACTAGATCCTTGATAGCGGAGCCTCTCATCACATAACAGGCGATTTTGCTTGTCTTCAAAATATTTGTACAGTAAATCCCACCACAGTTGGACTTCCGAATGGAGAGCAAACAGTGGCAAAATACGAAGGAGATATTGTCTTAAGTGAAGGATTTGTTCTTGAAAGGGTGTTGTATGTTCCTAGTTTGGAATGCAACCTTATTTCTATTAGCAAGTTAGTCAGCACAAAAAATTGTCTTGATACATTTACTAATGAGCTTTGTCTTGTTCAGGACTATAGTACGAGGACGCTGACTAGTGTAGGTGAGTGATGAAGGAATAAGATCTTATGGTCAAATAAATTTGTACCTAAGACTTAACATCACTAATCGTTATTGGTAAAGTTCTAGGGTCGAACCCAAGGGACGGACTATGAATACCAGACTTGCTTGTTCTCAAAAGCTAGACGGATGATTTTTAGTGATTTTGGGGTGAGAAACAATAAAGAAGTAATAACTAAACAAATACAAATAAATCTTTTTGGTCTTTTTGCTACTAAATTAAACAATAAACGAGTAAATAATTTTTGGATTTTAACAATATAAAAGAGCGTCTTAGGATTCGGATTTCACTTCAGTTTGGATCCAGAAACTTAAATCTTATCACTTTCGTGCATCAATCTAAATTCCCGAACTTATACTCTCTGTTCAGTCCGAGCAGTGTCCCGCTCGGTCCGAGCAGCGCGTATAAGTGTTCTAACTTGACTCCTTTGATACCTTACAACTTGATAAAGGGTTCATTGGCTAATCTTAGACTTCTACCCTCAGCTGTCGCTTGTTGGAATAGGGTCTGGCTTAATCTCTACTCACCCTAATTAGGTTAATTAACTCACAACTTTTGGTATAGACTTTAATCAACCTAAACTTGTTTGTTTGTGTTCTTAGGGATATTTAGAGGTCTTTTGGACTTGTCTAAAAGCTACACTTTTGGTGTCAACTAACCTCCCATGTCGGATCTACGATTTACCCCAAATACTTGTAAGAACTAACCTAACCCGTTTAACCTTGGAACTTAACTAGATGTGGCCGACAACTAGCAGTAAATTAAACTAAGTTAAGCAATTAATACAAGCAACAAATAATAATACAAAACAAACAAATACCAAGTCATAACATATCAAAATATATCAAGTAATCACATCCAAACATCCATTAGTTTCCTACTCCCAAGACTACATAAACTTAGCCTAACATAATTTGGCAAACAACAATAAACAATGCATAAATATAAAGATACAAGCCCATGAAAATAAATAATAGAAACATAGGAAGAATAAACCATATACTCCTTCTATATCTCTACTTCAAACTCTGAAGGCGATGGGATGGTGATGAGGCGTGACTCCAAATCTCTCTCTTGCTGTCGTCGCATCAAAATAGGGTTAGAACGTGGCTGGAGGCTAGGGTTGCTAGATCATCCCTTCCTCGCTGAAAAAATTGGCTTATATAGTGGTCTAGAGCACTTGGAGGGCAAGTTAGGGCACAAGGTCGGCAAAATCTTACCAAATCATCTTCTTTCCATCTCTGAAAACTTGCCAAAATGCAAAAGTCGGTACACACTCGACCCGAGCAAGGTATTGCTCGATCCGAGTACAGAAGAGGAGAAACATGTGTCGGATACAGTGTCGCTCGAGTTGATCATTAGAGCCACTCGGTCCGAGCATGAGTCATTCGGTCCGAGTGAAAGAGAAAGAAAGGTGGTTGTGACTCTGTGCCTTGCTGGGTCTAAGCAGAGATCCACTCAGGTCGAGTAGAGGCTGGAACAGAGGTGCCATGTGCTAGGAATGAGCCATCTAGCATGCTAAGTGCTAAAAACCATCTACAAGCTCGAGAAATCATGAATATCACCTAAAACCCTGTAAAACAAAAGAAGACACGACGGCGTAGCTAAATCCTGGAAAAACATAGTAAATTGTTAAGTATTTAAATGGCTTGGGTGTTATTTAAGTGCCAAGTACGGTCCAAATACCTACAAATAATAATGACATCAGTGAGCAAAAAGATGGAGTCTACTACTATCATCGGGGTGCATCTGGAAAAGTTTTTTTATGTGAGCCGAAAAGGACCTTATGACTTGTGGCATCAACGCATGGGACATCTTTCTAGGCAGATAACTTTAATTTTGGCTGGAATTAGTAATAATAATTTTTTTACTGATGTTTGTGAAATTCGTATGCGAGATAAACAAACTCGATATGTTTTTCCTGATAGTTTGAATAAAGCAGCCAATTATTTTGATCTTATACATTGTGATATTTGGGTCCATATCGTGTTGGATCACACTGTGGTGCATATTATTTTCTAACTATTATGGATGATTTTGCCCGGACTGTGTGGGTTTTGTTGGAGTTATTGTTAGAAAGTCTTTCCATGTGCAATTTTAATTTTTATTACTAATTAATAATCATTAACAAGCACAAAGAAACAAATCTAGTCATTAAGCAACTTTGCACTTCAAAAGAGAGGAGAAATTGATTACCCTTTATAATATTGTAATTAGAAGGTTAATCCAATGCATGTGAATCGATGGTGTGCTCGTCTCCTCCTTCTCCTTTCTGAGGTCCACAAAAGGATTAATCAATTTCACAAGGTTTCGTGCTAGCGAAACATGCGAAATCGCCTAATCCAATGGTTCGCCTTTCTTCTTCTAAATCAATATTTAGGAGAGGTGACTAGAGCTCAACACATGAGCACCTATGAGCATGCACAAGAGACAAATTATGGTGGTCAAAACACCATGAAAAATGACACCTAGGAGGGAGAAAGAAGGAGATGAAAATTGTCTCTCTCTTTCATCCAAATGAAACGTTATATTTATAATCTATCCATGACCCCTTGTACAAGTTACTTTGACTAGTCAAATAACCTCCTCTCCAAGCCACTTAAGACTTGAGGAAGGGGTGAAAATCCTCCTCCAAATTCGTCCAAAATATAGGCCAAAAAATCCAAGTGCCATATTTCTTTGTTCTCGCCAATTTATGCATCAAAATAAAGCCCATATGATATATATATACATATATATATATATATATAATATCAAGGTTTTAAAATGCGATTTGTGCGGTTTCGCGGTTTAGCGATGATTTGTGATAAAGCGGTGATAAAACGGTAATAAAACGATTATGCGGTGATAAAACGGTGATAAACGGTCATACGGAATGGCTAAAAACAAAGATATTTCAGTATAATCGGTGATAAAACGGAGCATTTTAAAAGCTTAATATATATATATATATATAATCATATAATATATTTATATTAATATAATTCTCATCTAAAAAAACTGAACCATTTCAAACTTAGAATCAAACTCATATGAAATAAATAATGACACATAACTCAATCCATATATTTATTTCATTGGGCCAAGTCATGTGATATGTTCCAAAAACATACACATATGCAATTAAGTTGGTAACTCCTTACCTATGATTTGTAGAACTTAATTATCACTTAACTTGCATACTAATCTTTTATGATAATCAATGTTCCTTATTAATTATCAAGATTATGGACAATTTAAATTTATTATTGTCATTTAACAAAAAGAAACATAGAGATCCACAATTCAGATCCTCAATATGAATGATTTAGTCAATAATAAACTCAAGGAACAAATGATTAGATATAATCAATAACATAAACTAAAATCAAGTCATTAAAATACTGACTTCTAGAACATATCTCCAATAGTTATGTCCTAGAAGTCAATATTTAATGACTTAATTTCTTAGTTTATGTTATTGATGATATTTGATGATTTTTTCCTAGAGTTTATTATTGACAGATCATTTAGGTTGAGGATCTAAATTATAGATCTCTGTGGATCATTCATTAGAATGACAATAATAAATCTAGTCGTCCATAATCTTGACAATTAACAAGGAATATTAATTATCATAAAAAATTAGTATGCAAGTTAAGTGATGATTAAGTTCTACAAATCATAGATAAGGAGTTACTAACTAAATTGCATATGTATATGTTATGGAACATAGTACAAAACATGACCCAGAAAAATAAACATATGGATTGTGTTATGTATCGTTATTTATTTCATATGAGTTTGGTTCTAAGTTTGAGATGTTCAACTTTTCCACATGAGGATAGGTTCTATAAATGTCGTCTAACGTTGATTCCTGATAAAGGCTGCTATACGGACTTTATTTATGCTCTCTTGAATTGTGCGGGGAAAAATTATTCATCAAGGAAACTGTATGTCCCTCATTAATACACCTAGTGAGTGATGATATCTGTTTGGTCCCTTGATGGAATTGGATTGTTTGGCCAACTTGTACAATCAACTCTAGATCAAGAAATGTATAATCTGTAAGAATGACACATCATATCTTGGATTATACAATGATATCATGAAACATAAGAATCAGACAAGGAAATACTTTTATTTCTTCTATTTATGCGAATTGGGAATCATAACGTGTTGCTAGATATCGCTTATGATTATTGGAAATAAATAGTAATTTATTCTCCATGGCCAACATAGCATAAATCCTCAAGGGTCATACGAATAATAAGGCTCTTAATCAACAGTGCATTAATATTAGTTTATTTACATTGGAGAATGTGATATATGATAAGTTGATTAATTAATTATATACTGTTACGAACCGTTATAATTAATTATATCAAAGGGATCATATGAAACTAATTAGTGCAAAGTCTAGTCCTACAATAATTATCAAATAGTTGATAATTAATTTTGTTCAACACAATTAATATGATTATAGGAATTATATTAGTTAAATGGGCTATCTTTGATTACCCGATATGAGCCCAATTTAAGTGCAATTAAAGGAGAGTATTAAAGGGAGCTAAAGACCAATTAATATGGGCTTGAAAGCCCATATTAAGGCCCACCACGTTCTAATATGGAGTGGTCCCTAAGGGTTAGGTTTGGATGGCTATATGAGGACCACCATTTGGAAGAAGCAAAACCTAGTTTTTTTTCTCTTCCTCCTCTTCCCTAGCAACCACATTTTCCTCTTTGGAGCAAATTAGTTGTTTCCATTAGAGCTCTCTTTATTGCATTTTAGTAGGGGTTCATGAGTTGAACATTGGTTACCTTAATTAAATACCGATTTGATTGAAGAAATGTAGCATTGGATTAGGCGATTTCGCTTCTTTCGCTAGCACGATGTTGGAGTTATGTCCTAGAAGCCAATCATTCTGGCTACTTCTATGGTTTATGTTATTGATGATATTTTATCATTTGTTCCTTGATTTATTTATTGATAGATCATTCAGGTTGAGGATCTGAATTGTAGATCTCTATAACTCATTTGTTCATAAATGACAATAATAAATCTAAAGATGTCCATAATCTTGATAATTAACAAGGAACATTAATTATCAAATAAGATTAGTATGCAAGTTAAGCGATGATTAAGTTCTACAAATCATAGGTAAGGAGTTACCAACTTAATTGCATATGTATATGTTGTAGAACATAGTACAGGACTTGACCCAATGAAATAAACATTTGGATTGTGTTGAGTGTCATTGTTTATTTCATATCAGTTTGATTCTAAGTTTGAGATGCTCACCTTTTCCACATGAGGATAGGTTCAATAAATATCGTCTAACGTTGATTCCTGATAAAGGCTGCTATAAGGACTTTATTTATGTTCTCTTGAATTGTGCGGGGAAAAGTTGTTCATCAAGAAAACCGTATGTCCCTCATTAATATACTTAATGAGTGATGATATCTGTTTGGGCCCCTTGATGGAGTTTGGATTGTTTGGCCAACTTGTACAATCAACTCTAGATCAAGAAATGTATAATCTGCAAGAATGACACATTCCTATCTTGGATTATACAAGGATATCATGTAACATAAGAATCAGACAAAGAAATACTAATATTTCTTATGTAACAAATACTAATATTTCTTATGCAGGATTGAGATATTGTAACGGTACATTATTTATACGAATTGGGAATCATAACGTGTTGCTAGATACCGCTTATGATTATTGGAAATAAATAACGATTTATTTCCATGGCCAACATAGTATAAATCCTCAAAGGGTCACACAAATAGAGTTTTAGTCACACAGTGTATTATATATTTATTCTCAATAGTGGGTATTGAGAAAATATGATAGTTTGACTAATTAATTATATACCGTTATGAACAGTTATAATTATTTGAGTCAAAAGGATCATATAGAAATAAGTTAATACATTATCTAATCCCAAAATAGTTATTAATGATTTAATAATTATTTTAGAATCAACACATATTGATATAAATAGTTATATTAATTAATTGGGCCAACATTTCATAGCAAATGAATAGTCCAATTGAAGAGCAATGAATATGGGTTTTAATTAAATGAATTAAAGACCCAAAATCAAATGGAGAAAAAGGCCCAAAAGCCCATATAATTTCAGCTAGGGCATGGATGGCAAACTTGTTAATAAGTCAAAGAGAGGATGGGAGTTGTTGGCTATATAAAGGGGTCTCCTTGGGAGCAAACCCTAGCCTCCACCTAATTCTTCCTCCTTTCTCTCTCTTGCGCCTCCATAGCTGAAATTTCAGCTCCTTGCTCATGTGTTGAGATCTCATCTTCTCCACAAAATTAAATAGTAATTAGTAGAAGAAGGGAGAAAGCAAAGGGATTAGACTCTAGTCTTTGTTGCTAGCACAACCATTAGACTAAGTGACTAATTCTCTCGGTGGACCCGAGGCCGGCGCCGCCATTGGAGGGGAGACGAAGTTGGAGAGCACCCCATCGACTCCTACGCATTGGATCTAACCTCCTTGATACGATTCAAGGAGAGGTAATGGTTCAATCATTTTTCTCATGACGTGTGATTGCTTTAGCACTAGATCTTTGACTTGCTTGTTGTTAATGGTGATTAATTAGTTGTAATTGATCCAAAAATTAAAAATGAGCATTTCCTAACAGTGGTATCAGAGCTATGGTCGTGCTTAAGGTTTTTCACACTTAATTAAGTGAGAAATTCGTAATTAATTAAGTTAATTAGTGATGTGCATACTTGCTGGTTCTGGAAAAGCTGTTTTTCTGTCTTGTTGCTTATTTTTCGTGGTGTAAAGCTCTCTGAAATTTTTTCCTTCTTATTGGAGGTTGTATCCCTTTGAGTTGTGGTTGTTTTCCCACTGGAATCATTGAAATTCGATGTAAAATGAATTTTTAGTGATTTAAACGGTAACGGTGCGCAGATCTGTTATTCTGCTGCACAGTTCTGTTGTTGTGGTTGGTAACAAATAAGTTTGTATACAAAGTACCTGTAACTTTAAGATAGAATTAATATAAACTTGATGCTCTTTCTGGATATGTAAATTTTGTTGCATATTTCGGATCTTATGTGGGCGTTCAAGGATGAAAAGTGATGAAGTTGTCAGATCTGTTTTTTCAAACAAACCGATTGTTTTGAAAAATTGTACTTATTGAGAAACTTTTATGGAAAAGTGTTGAAATAGAAATGTTCTTCTTTAAGTCTGGAATCTGTGAAAATTAATTTCATAGATTTTCATTGCGATTTGATACCTCAACCGAGTGAAACCTTTTTGGTCGACGGTCTGTTCCAGAACAGGATACCTTGCTTAAATGCTTGTTATCTCGTTGATCTTGAATATAACTTGTGGATTTTCTTTTCATGGAATGATAGCCTATTGTATGTAGTATTTTTCTATGTAAATTTTTTGCTGGAAAAATATCAAGGGGATGATCATACAGATGAAAAGGTTGAGACCAATAACAGAATTTTCTCTAACGGTGCTTCGCGCACAATCTGAGGATTTGTCTTTTTTGGTTCTCCCTGATGGTAACTGATCTTTCCTTGAGATTTTTACAGGTAATCACAATCTTAGTAAGGAGCTCTCTGGATTTATTTCGGATTTTTTGGAGACCGAATTATTTTGAATTTTTTCGGGCCCCGAATTTCGTATTTTAATTAGTTAAAATAGTTTCTAATTAATCAATTTATTGAAAGGTTAATTAGAAGACTCCTTAAATACCCTCCTTTCTATTTTGATGGTTGGATTTAATTTAAAAGGACTTAAACAATTAGTTGTTAAGGTTAAGCCTTCTTTGCATTCGAAAAACTTGAGCAACAAGTATGCACAAAGATTCTAATTAATGAAATTAATTAAGAGCAAGTGAATCATGTATATTGTATATGTGCTAACTTTGTTTTGTAGGAGGATGTGGGTTTGATATGGCTCAAGATGTTAATGCCTTGTGTGTTGTAAAATGTTGTGAATGCATGTGATTGCTTGTAAAGTGGCCTAAGGTGCCTTGATAATTAATTGGTTAATTTTTTATGTAACTTGTGAGGCTTGCATGCCCTAAGGCCTAGGCGGGGTTTTAGGAATTTTATCACATGTATTTATTTCCCTTAATTATTAGATAGGATCTTAGTAATTAGTGGGAGGGCTTGATTAGATTAGTCTCGTTACATGGAGATGCGACGAAGATTAATGCAAGCGGGAGCCATACAAACTCACGACTATGTTTGAGATGTGTATGATTATGTGATTGTTTGAGAATGCCTTGAATTGTCATAGGTAGGTATGGGTGTATGCTTACACGACCACCAAACAAAAGTCACATAAATTGTTTTGTCCCAATTATGATTAAGTTAAATCATCCTCCTTCTCTCTATCCCCCTCACGTCAATTGCCAATCATGGCGCGGTCCGCCATAGCGGACGTCATGGTTGTCAAGCTTCATAGTCGGGGTACAAATGCAAAGATTTGTTAGGAGCAAATAGAGAGAAGTTGCTTATCGATGATTCCAACAAGTTTTCTTGGACATCGGGATGAAGTTCGCGTAGCGAACCAAGAATCATAAAGTTGTATGATTGGTTAAGAGAACCTACCTCGTCTAGTCATTTTGGATGTCGTGCCATAGCAGGTCCATTTTGACGAAAATGGGGATCTTGGAATCCATTACATTTAGGGACATTAATTTAATGTAGTGGAAGTTTTACTTTATGGAAGTTAAAACAAAAGCATAAACTAAATGACCTTAAATTTTGATATTGTTGTAGATGTCTTCCTCGTCTTTTACGCTACGTTCTCTTCTTGAAAAAGAGAAGCTTGCCTTCAATGGTGCCAATTTCTTGGATTGGCACCGCAACCTTAGGCTTGCCTTTAGGTTTGAGAAGAAGGAGTATCTCTTGACCACTTCAATTCCCGCTCCCCCTGCGAGCACTGCTCCCAAAAAGGAGCAGCAAGACTATGACAAGTACTTGATGGACGACATTGAGATGTCGGTCTTGATTGTTACGGTCATGGACAATGAGCTCCAAAAGGAGTACATTGATAGTGGTCTTGGAGTGTTTGAAATCATCTCTCGTCTCTCAAGAATGTTTAAGACCAAAGCTAGCTCGCACCGAAAGGGGCAAACTCATCAAGGCCGTCGCCAACACTCGTTTGGCGGAGGGTCATGAAGTTGGCCCACACGTCATGAAGATGGCGGGGTTGTTTCGGCAGCTTGAAAGCCTTGACACGCCCTTCCCGTCGGGGGCTGTCCAAGACTTTATTCTTAACTCTCTTCCTCATAGTTACTCGGGGTTCATTGTGAACTACCGCATGAATGGCATGGAGAAAAGTTTGGAGGATCTCCAAAACATGCTCATGGAAACTGAGGAGAGTCTTATGAAAGAGAAAGGGTCTAAGGATGTTCTTGCTGTGAATGACAAGGGAAGGAAGATCAAGAAGAAAGCCCGAAGAAACAAGAGAGGCAAAGGCTTGGTGACGCCCCATGGCTCGTCCAAGGGTGCTCCCGAGGGTTCAAAGAAGAAGAAGAGCCCGGCCACTTCCGATACCGTGTGCTACTATTGTAGTGACAAGGGTCATTGGAAGAGGAACTGCCCCAAGTACCTTGCTGATAAGAAGGCTGGAACCGTCCGTCCTTCTACTTCAGGTATATTTGTCATTGAAACCCTTCTCGCTACCTCAAGCAATGACTGGATATTTGATACTGGTTCATGCACTCACATTTGTCGAAATGTGCAGGCACTAAAGAGTAGGAGGCGGCTCGAGAGAGGCGAAGTTCAACTCCGCGTCGGTAACGACACGTGCATCTCCGCTATGGCCGTTGGGAACGTGAAATTATCTTTGCCTTCTGGTTTTATGTTGGAACTCAAGGATGTTTATGTAGTTCCATGTATCACTCGAAACATTATCTCTATCTCATGTTTGGACTTGGATGGTTTTGATGTTGTAATAAAGAACAAGTGTTTGACTTTGTTTCGTGATGAAGTTCGTTATTGTGTTGCGCATTTATCGAATGGTCTTTATATGCTTGATAGTAATGAACTTGTTTTGAGTGTTGAAAATGACAATAGGAAACGTAAGATTTCTCATGAGAATGCAATTTTGATGTGGCATTGCCGCTTAGGTCACATCAATGAGAAGCGCATCAAGATATTACAAACCGTTGGTCTCTTGGATCAATTCGCTTTCGAGCCAATTGACATATGCGAGTCTTGTTTGATGGGAAAGATGACCAAAGCGCCTTTTCCCAATAAAGGGACAAGGGCAAGTGGCTTATTGGACCTTGTACATACCGATGTATGTGGACCTATGAGCATTTGTGCACGTGGTGGTTACTCATACTTCATCACTTTCACCGATGATCATAGTAGATACGGGTATATCTACTTGATGCGGCACAAGTCTGAATCCTTTGACAAGTTCAAAGAGTTCAAGAATGAAGTTGAAAACCAACTTGGTCGAAAGATCAAAGTTTTACGTTCCGATCGTGGAGGAGAGTACTTGAGTCATGAGTTTGGTGATTATCTAAAGGAGTGTGGAATAGTTCCACAACTCACTCCGCCGGGAACACCACAATGGAATGGTGTATCCGAAAGGAGGAATCGAACTTTGCTAGACATGGTCCGATCGATGATGAGCCAAACCGATTTGCCTAAATCGTTTTGGGGTTATGCATTAGAGACCGCAGCTTTTATACTAAACCGTGTTCCATCTAAGTCCGTTGAGAAAACACCCTATGAACTTTGGTTTGGTCGGAAACCAAGTATGAAGTTTCTCAAGATTTGGGGTTGTGAAGCTCATGTGAAGAAACTAATGAGCGACAAACTTGGACCCAAAACGGACAAGTGTTATTTCGTAGGATACCCTAAGGAAACGAAGGGATACTACTTCTACAACCGCAACGAGAACAAGATAGTTGTTGCTCGTACCGGTGTGTTCTTGGAGAAGGAATTTCTCGCAAGAAGAAGTAGTGGGAGTAATGTAGTTATTGAAGAAATTCATGAACTACCACAAGACATGCCTCAGGTAGGTAATGTAGTTATTCCCAATGAGGTTCCAAATGAGTTTGTAGCCGAACTCGTTCCACAAGCCGTTGTGGAAGAGGTTCAAGAGAATGCTCCCTCAAATGAGGACTCGAACATATCGCGAGTCGATTATGTTCAAGAAACTCAAAGTTTCGAGGATCAAGAACCAACTCCACAAGCCGTTGTGGAACAAGTTCAAGAACCTCAAGAACCTCAAGCACCTATTCTACGAAGGTCTACAAGGGAAAGTCGCCCACCCGAAAGGTACTTGGATTTGCACGATGTTCTCGTCATTGCGAATGACGAACCTTTGACCATTAATGACATGATGAAGAAATCCGACTCCAAGGAATGGCTCAAAACCATGGAATCCGAAATGCAATCCATGTATGACAACAAGGTTTGGACCTTGGTTGACCTTCCCAACGGAGTGAAACCTGTTGAGAACAAGTGGATCTTCAAAAGAAAGGTCGACATGGATGGCAACTTGACCATTTACAAGGCACGACTTGTTGCGAAAGGATACAAGCAAATTCATGGTATTGACTATGAAGAAACATTCTCGCCCGTCGTCATGTTCAAGTCAATTCGGATCTTGTTAGCAATTGCCGCATTTTATGACTATGAGATATGGCAAATGGATGTCAAAACCGCCTTCCTAAACGAAATTTGGAAGAGGATGTGTACATGACACAACCCGAGTGTTTTGTGGATCCTAAGAATGCTAACAAGGTATGCAAGCTTCAAAGGTCCATTTATGGATTAAAGCAAGCATCGAGGAGTTGGAACAAGCGCTTTGATGAAGAGGTCAAGAAGTTGAACTTCATTCAAAGCGAAAAGGAACCTTGTGTTTACAAGAGGATTAGTGGGAGCGTGGTCGTATTTCTTGTTCTATATGTTGATGATATACTCTTGATCGGGAATGATATTCCCGAATTGAATGATGTCAAGGATTCATTGAAGAAAGTGTTCTCAATGAAAGACTTGGGCGAAGCCGCCTACATCCTAGGAATCAAAATCTATAGAGATAGATCTAGGAGGTTGTTAGGCTTGAGCCAAGATGCATATATTGGCAAGGTGTTGGAAAAACACAAAATGGCTAGTTCCAAGAAGGGTTACTTGCCTATGTCACATGGCATATTCTTGAGCAAGACTCAATGTCCGACGGAAGATGCAGATATGAAATTCATGAACAAGTTTCAATATCCATCTGTGGTCGGATCAATCATGTATGCCATGCTATGCACTCGCCCCGATGTGGCACATCCGATTAGTGTGACTAGTCGATACCAAGCTAACCCTGGTATGCCACACTGGACCGCAGTCAAGAATATCCTCAAGTATTTGAAGAGAACACAAGATAGCATTCTCGTATACGGTGGAGACCAAGAGCTCGTTGTAAGTGGTTACACCGATGCTAGTTTCCAAACCGATCGAGATGATGCTAAGTCACAGTCCGGCTATGTATTCCTGCTCAATGGTGGTGCCGTAAGTTGGAAAAGTTCCAAGCAAGAAACTACGGCCGATTTCGTCACCGAAGCGGAATACTTAGCGGCTGGTGAAGTAGCGAAAGAAGGCGTTTGGATCAAGGAGTTCTTGACCGAGCTGGAGGTGGTTCCAAGCATCTCAAGTCCAGTGGATCTCTACTGCGACAACACGGGAGCCATAGCTCAGTCCAAAGAGCCTAGGTCTCACCAAAAGACCAAGCATATTCTACGACGATTCCATCTTATCCGTCAGTTTGTGAATGACGGGTGGATCAAGGTCAAGAAGGTGCACGGTGCCGCGAACACAGCGGATCCTCTGACAAAGCCTTTGTCTCGAGCCGCACATGAGTTGCATGTTGCATCCATGGGGATTAGGCGTATGCCTGAGTGGCTTTGAGTTGTATCTTTTACTTTGAGGCTTTAGTATGAGACATGTATATTTTGGATATTACATTGAGTACTATGCACTTGCTAGAAGTCATTATTGATTGACTCTAGGCCAAGTGGGAGATTGTTGGAGTTATGTCCTAGAAGCCAATCATTCTGGCTACTTCTATGGTTTATGTTATTGATGATATTTTATCATTTGTTCCTTGATTTATTTATTGATAGATCATTCAGGTTGAGGATCTGAATTGTAGATCTTTATAACTCATTTGTTCATAAATGACAATAATAAATCTAAAGATGTCCATAATCTTGATAATTAACAAGGAATCAAATAAGATTAGTATGCAAGTTAAGCGATGATTAAGTTCTACAAATCATAGGTAAGGAGTTACCAACTTAATTGCATATGTATATGTTGTAGAACATAGTACAGGACTTGACCCAATGAAATAAACATTTGGATTGTGTTGAGTGTCATTGTTTATTTCATATCAGTTTGATTCTAAGTTTGAGATGCTCACCTTTTCCACATGAGGATAGGTTCAATAAATATCGTCTAACGTTGATTCCTGATAAAGGCTGCTATAAGGACTTTATTTATGTTCTCTTGAATTGTGTAGGGAAAAGTTATTCATCAAGAAAACCGTATGTCCCTCATTAATATACTTAATGAGTGATGATATCTGTTTGGGCCCCTTGATGGAGTTTGGATTGTTTGGCCAACTTGTACAATCAACTCTAGATCAAGAAATGTATAATCTGCAAGAATGACACATTCCTTTCTTGGATTATACAAGGATATCATGTGACATAAGAATCAGACAAAGAAATACTAATATTTCTTATGCAGGATTGAGATATTGTAACGGTACATTATTTATACGAATTGGGAATCATAACGTGTTGCTAGATACCGCTTATGATTATTGGAAATAAATAACGATTTATTTCCATGGCCAACATAGTATAAATCCTCAAAGGGTCACACAAATAGAGTTTTAGTCATACAGTGTATTATATATTTATTCTCAATAGTGGGTATTGAGAAAATATGATAGTTTGACTAATTAATTATATACCGTTATGAACAGTTATAATTATTTGAGTCAAAAGGATCATATAGAAATAAGTTAATACATTATCTAATCCCAAAATAGTTATTAATGATTTAATAATTATTTTAGAATCAACACATATTGATATAAATAGTTATATTAATTAATTGGGCCAACATTTCATAGCAAATGAATAGTCCAATTGAAGAGCAATGAATATGGGTTTTAATTAAATGAATTAAAGACCCAAAATCAAATGGAGAAAAAGGCCCAAAAGCCCATATAATTTCAGCTAGGGCATGGATGGCAAACTTGTTAATAAGTCAAAGAGAGGATGGGAGTTGTTGGCTATATAAAGGGGTCCCCTTGGGAGCAAACCCTAGCCTCCACCTAATTCTTCCTCCTTTCTCTCTCTTGTGCCTCCATAGCTGAAATTTCAGCTCCTTGCTCATGTGTTCAGCTCTCATCTTCTCCACAAAATTAAATAGTAATTAGTAGAAGAAGGGAGAAAGCAAAGGGATTAGACTCTAGTCTTTGTTGCTAGCACAACCATTAGACTAAGTGACTAATTCTCTCGGTGGACCCGAGGCCGGCGCCGCCATTGGAGGGGAGACGAAGTTGGAGAGCACCCCATCGACTCCTACGCATTGGATCTAACCTCCTTGATACGATTCAAGGAGAGGTAATGGTTCAATCCTTTTTCTCATGACGTGTGATTGCTTTAGCACTAGATCTTTGACTTGCTTGTTGTTAATGGTGATTAATTAGTTGTAATTGATCCAAAAATTAAAAATGAGCATTTCCTAACACACGAATCATAGTGAATTTCATTAATCCTTTTGTGGAGCTAAGAAAGGAGAAGAAGGGGAGCAGACGAGCTCGCCACCACCTCCTATGCCATGGTCGAGCATCACGAATACGATTTCGCGAGAGATACAATTTCTACCTTTCTCATGGTGTGTTGATGGCTTTTGCACTAGATCCATTGTGCTTGATGTTTAATTAAGGCTAATTAGTAGTTAAAATTAAAATTGAGCACTTTTTAACAGGTTTATTTGATGGCTAAAAAGAGTGAGACATGGCACTTGTTAAAATCCTTTTGTCAAAAGATTCAAACACAGCTTGGAGTTAACATTAAATGCATTTGAAGTGATAATGAGTTGGAATTTCAATTGCACCACATGAAGCAATTTTATGTTGAATCTGGAATTTTACACCAAACATCTTGTGTGTTTACACCTCAACAGAATGGTAGAGTGGAAATAAAACATCCTCATATTCTCAATGTAGCAAGAGCCTTTCCGTTTCAGGCTAATTTACTGCTTGAGTTTTGGGGAGAACGTGTTCTATCTGCTACCTATTTGATCAACCGCACGCCCCTTATGAGCTGTTGTTTGGCAAACCACCTTCATATGCAGCTGTAAGAAACTTTGGATGCTTGTGTTACAATAAGTCGTGCACTTTTGATAAGGGATGGAAAGTGTTTGATCTGGAACCCAAGAATTTATCATTTCTCGAGATGTTATTTTTTGTGAGGACGTGTATCCCTTTTCTAAGATGGCATCTGAGAGTGCACCTGCATCGGGTCTCTCAGGTCGGAATGCACTCAAAGTGGGTCAAAGTGATGATGCATCCTTATACAGCTCGCAACACATAGAAGAACAGTTGAACATCTGCTAGATGATGAGCATGTACAATCAAGGGGGAGTAGTCATATTTTTTATGACTCTGAATCTACAGATGATCAGAGTGCATCCACCTCGGGTCAAAGTGCACCCGCATCGTTCAGTGAGAGTGCACCCACATCGGGTTTAGGTGCACCCGTATCGTCCGGTGAGAGTGCACATCTTGTTGGATTTATGTCCTAGAAGTCAATATTTAATGAATTAATTTCTTAGTTTATGTTATTGATGATATTTGATCATTTGTTCCTAGAGTTTATTATTGACAGATCATTCAGATTGAGGATCTGAATTGTAGATCTTTGTGGATCATTCATTAAAATAACAATAATAAATCTAAATCGTCCATAATCTTGATAATTAACAAGGAATATTAATTGTCATAAAAGATTAGTATGCAAGTTAAGTGATGATTAAGTTCTACAAATCATAGGTAAGGAGTTACCAACTTAATTGCATATGTGTATGTTATTGGAATATAGTACAGGACCTGACCTAATGAAATAAACATAAGGATTGTGTTATGTGTCATTGTTTATGTCATATGAGTTTGATTCTAAGTTTGAGATGTTCAACTTTTCCACATAAAGATAGGTTCTATAAATATCGTCTAATGTTGATTCCTGATAAAGGCTGCTATACGGACTTTATTTATGCTCTCTTGAATTGTGCGGGAAAAAGTTGTTCATCAAGAAAACCGTATGTCCCTCATTAGTATACCTAGTGAGTGATGATATCAGTTTGGGCCTCTTGATGGAGTTGGATCATATGCATGCAAACTAGACGATCAACTCTAGATCAAGAAATGTATAATCTGCAAGAATGACACATATAGAAATAATTAATTAATCTTCAAGTTGATTAGTTAATTATATACCGTTATGAACCGTTATAATTAATTAAGTCAAAGGGATCACATAGAAATAAATTAATGCATTATCTAATCCTAAAATAATTATTAATGAGTTAATAAGCCTCACAAGAACGATTTGTGAGAGGTAAAACGATTCTCCAACCTTTTCTCATGAAATTGCATGTGAATGGCCTTAAGTCTAGATCTCTTTGTGCTTAATCATTGTGTTATTCTAATTGTTAGTTCAAAAATTGAAAATTGAGCACTTTCTAAAAGTAGTATCAGATTACAAGGTCGTACTTACGCTATTTTGCACATTAATTAAATAAGAAATTGGTAATTAGTGAATTAATAAAGGTGCTGCCATTATTTGCTGGCTGGAACTCAGTTTTTCCATGGTGTTGTGTGTTTTTCTTACTGTAAAGATATCGATTTGATTTTTTCTTTTGATGGAGATGATAGAGGGATAGATTTTGAGCATTGTCCCACTAGATTCACTTCAATCTGATTTATTATGTATTTTTCGTGATTTATCTCGTGACGGTGTGCAGGACAAGTTCCTGTGCGACCAGATCTGAGTTTGTCGGTGTTATTGGAGTTATTTTGATACTAAGAGGTAATATTTAATGTATAGGGATTAAGTAGACTTGTATTACTTTCTTCCATACCAATTTGATAGTTTGGATCGAAGTCTTTCTATTTATTTTAAGCAATGAAATACAAGAACCGTCTGATCGGTTTTCAGTACCGATTGGATAGTTTTGTGAACTGGTGTTGATTGAAACCTTTTATGGAAAAAGTGTTTGAATGTAAAGTTTACTTTTCAAGTCCTGAATCCATAAAAATTAATTTCATGTCAATCGGACTAGTTTTCATACCTCAACCACTCAAAATCAATTTTGTCGATGTGTTGTTTCAGAACAAGGGTCTTGTATTCAAACCCTTTAAACTTGATAATTTTGTATGAGTAAAAATAATATTCTTTCATGGTTTGCTACCCATATAATTGTAGTTGGTTATTGTGAAATTGTTTTGCATTAAATGTACCTGGAAATTGATCAAACAGTCCAAAAGATTGAGGCCAAAAATTGAAATCTCAAACCGGTATTTTACTACACAATCTGAGATTTGTTTATTTTGGTTCTCCCAATTGGTAACTGATCTTATCTTGAAATTTAAACAGGTAGTTTTTCTCTTAATAAGGATTGCTCATGATTTATTTTATATTTTTTGGAGACCGAAAAATTTCTTGATTTTTTCGGGTCCCATTTGAATAATAGTAGTTGTTCTAATTAATCAATTAGTTGATATGTTGATTAGAACACTCCTTACAGTGCTCTATTGAAGATTTCGAATGTTGAAATAATTTTCAAAAGATTTAAGTAATTTGTTGTTTGAAAGTTGAACATTCTTTACATGGAAAACACAAATTGGCAAACAAAACGCAAAGACCTGTTAGGAAGATTTAGGCATGGGAGGTCCGTCATAATTAGTTCCACTGCGAAGTGTGATCGCATTGACATCTGCCTTGGGATTGGGCTCTGGCTGGCTAGGGAACATTCCTGTCTTTGTCATCACACCATTTCCAGGCGGGGTGACTACAGAGTTGAGCTGAGCAAAGATGTTATCCATTGTCTCACGCATCATTTTCATCTCTTGAAACACTTTATTATTCCAAATTCCCTGGTCTTTCATGAAAGTGTCAACCACTAATCTATATTGAGCATTACAGGGTTGGTTGAATCTCTCATTATTCTTATTCCTATTCTCATAATTTTCTGGGTTCGCTACACTATCTGGGTTTGAATATGAGAAACCCGCATGGTTGTGTATGTTGGATCCTGGAGGGAAATAGGCTGGCCCATTGTTTAAGGCATTCACATCAATTTCTGGCGACTCGTTTGTGGATAGTCGAGGGCAGTTAGGTGCCAAGTGACCCTCTTCTTCATACATTTGACATTTGAAAACTTGAGCAGGCGATGCAGCAGACTTCTCACTCAACTGCTTCATCAAGGTTGTCAATGAATCAAGCTGAGCTTGAAGATGAGTGGTCTTGTCGACCTCCAACACGCCTTTCTGCCTGGATCGGCCGGTCCAGTTGATTTGCACTAGAGCTAGTTTGTCAATCAAATTCGTGGCTGCTTCACAACCAAGGTCTAAGAGTGATCCCCCTGCAGTATTGTCCACACTTTGACGAGTCAGATGAGTTAAACCATCATAAAAACAGCTAATCAACTTACTATCATCAAGTCCATGATGTGGACACATTCTTTGTAGGTCTCTATACCGTTCTCAAGCTTCACTAAGACTTTCATCTAATTTCTTGCTTAAAAGTATTAATCTGCCTAACTATTTGGACAGTTTTCTCCCTAGGGCAAAACTTGTCTAAAAAGGCCTTAGCTAACTCATCCTAGGTGCCAAATGGTTTGGTCTTGTAACCAGCTAACCAAGTTTTGGCTCTGTTCCTTAGTGTAAAAGGGAAAAGGGTAAGACGGATAGTGTCCGGAGCCATACAAACTCATGACAATGCTTGAGATGCTTATTATGTGATTGTTTGTGTATGCTATGAAATGTCATAGGTAAATATGGGTGTATGATTACATGACCACCAAACAAGAGTCACTTAATTTCTTATAGCAGCCTTTATTAGGAATCAACGTTAGAAGATATTTATTGAACCTATCCTCATGTGGAAAAGGTGAACATCTCAAACTTAGAATCAAACTTATATGAAATAAACAATGACACTTAACACAATCCATATGTTTATTTCATTGGGTCAAGTCCTGTACTATGTTCCAATAACATACACATATGCAATTAAGTTGGTAACTCCTTACGTATGATTTGTAGAACTTAATCATCACTTAACTTGCATACTAATCTTTTATGATAATTAATGTTCCTTGTTAATTATCAAGATTATGGACGATTTAGATTTATTATTGTCATTCTAATGAATGATCCACAGAGATCTACAATTCAGATCCTCAGCCTGAATGATCTGTCAATAATAAACTCTAGGAACAAATGATCAAATATCATCATTAACATAAACTAAGAAAATAAGTCATTAAATATTGACTTCTAGGACATAACTCCAACAATGTAAGACTCTACATAAAGTATTTGACTTTTATGTGAAAAGTCGCTTAGTCGTATATAAACGAGAATCGCATTATGAGAGTCTATGTAACGTATAGCTCGTAACTCAATTCTATTGCAGATCAATTTAAATTCATGTGAATCGTATTTGTTAAATGACAAAAGCGTCTTTGACCTACGAAGATTTAAAGGACAAGTAACTTGATTAAGACTTATACATATTGATATATATAGACTTATAGGTATTTGTGCAATTGAAAGGTTTTTGACACTTTACCACTTGACCAACGATCATTGTAGATATTAACGTATCTATTTGATATGGTATAAGTATGAATCTTTTGACAAGATCAAAAGAATTTCAAGAGTAAAGTTGAAAAACCATTCAATAAAAGTAATAGTCTTAAGATGGATCATGGTAAATAGTTAAGTCAAAGAATTTGATATATTACCTAAAGAATATGAAAGACGTTTCACAACTTGCTCCGTAAGGAACATTAGAAGAATGTATCCAAGAATGGAGGTATCGAACATTGTTTGATATAATTCGATCAGTAATAAATCAAATTGACTTATTCCACTCATGGAAGGGATTTGTGTTTGAGGACAATATTGTATACACTGAATAAAAGTTCCATCGAAGTCTATTGAGAAAGATATCTTACGAGATTCGATCTCTAGATACATTGTTTCTCAAGATTTGGTGTTGAGAAGCTTATTTCAAGGTTCGATTGATTGATAAGCTTGGATCCAAATAAGACGCTTAATATTTTGTAGGATATCTTAAACTAACCGAAAGATACTACTTCTACAAACATGATAAGAACAAGGTATTTGTTGCTCATCATAACGTAATCTTGAAGAATAATATTCTCAAGAAGAAGTAGTGGGACTAATGTGAGCATTAAATGAGTTTATGTGTCACTACAAGAAGTACTTTTATGGGGAACTTGTCATTCCATACATGATGCTTAATGGAAGTTGAGCGGAACTTTATTCACAAGCAGTTGTGAAAGGAAGAAGTTCATAACTATGCTCGCTTCTAAAGAGTACTCAAACATTTCGCAAATTGATGATGTTCTAGAAACTCGTGCAATATATTAAGATCAAGAACTTATTCTACAAGTTGTTGTAGAAGTAGTTCATGGACCTCAAGCATCAATCATACAAAGATCAACGAGAGTGAATTGCCTAAACTGAAAAGTGCATAGGCTTCACAACATCCTCGTACTTAGCACATGAGGATATGTTGATAAATAAATAAGCGATGGAAAGATCCTATTCCACAAGTATGGTTTGAATCTATATGATCTTTAAGTGCAATCTATATATGACAATAAGGTATAGACCTTGATTGATGTTCATGAAGGAGCGATCCATCAAGAATATTTAGATCTTTAAAGGAAAGATTGATATGGATAGCAAGTCGACTATGTACAAAGCACAGTTTCACGCTTGTTGCTATGTCTAAGTCGATAACAAGTCGACTATGTACGAAGCACAGTTTCATGCTTGTTGCTATAACTAAGTCGATAACAAGTTGTCCATGTACAAAGTACGGCTTCTAGCTTGTAGCTATGTACAAGTCAATAAAGATCATTCTAGCAGTAATTGTATTTTGTATATATAGATATATGGAAAGATACATCAAAACCGCCTTCTTTAGTTGAATGAAGGAGGTTGTTGTGTATATGACACAAATCGAGGATTTGTTTGTTATATTGCTAGAAAAGTATATATGCTTCAAGGATCCATTAATGGATTGAAGCAAGTGTTGTGGAAACTGGAATAAATATTTTGACAAGGAAGTCAATGAGTTAAACTTCGTCAAAAGTATCTTGTATAGACAAGATATTCAGTGGGAGGATAATTGTGTTACTTGTATTGTACAAGATAACAAGACATTAATAGGGAATAAAATTAAAGAAATGAATATTGTCAAGATCTCATTGAAGAATATTTTTCTCAAATAGAGAACTTGGGCAAGATCACCTAAATCCAAGGAAACAAAATCTAAGGAGATAGATTATGATGGATATTAGGTTTGAGCAAATGTTCATATAATGACAAAGTGTTCTAGTAACATGAAAAGATAGATTCCAAGAAAGGATGTGTAACCACGTTGTATGGCATACACTTGAGTTCGACTCGGTGTGTTGCAACTCAATTCAAGAAAAGTGCACGAAACAATTCGAGCATCCTTTTGTTATGAGTTTCATTAGGTAAGTCATATTTATGCACATGCCCCGATGTGTTGTATCCAAAGAGTATGACAAACAGTTGTCAACTGGATATAAGGAAAAACACATTTGGACAATAATCGCGAATGTCCTTGAGTATCTTATGAGAAAGAGTGATATTTTTCTCCATCTGGCAAGATGCAAGAAAGCTCGTATAAATTATTATACTAATGCTAGTTTTCGAAAGATTGATATAATTACAATTGAGCTACATATCTTGTTTAAATGTGGTGTTGTAAGTTCAGAAGGTGTTCTACACACTACAGGAAACTGCAGTATCTGCATCGGGATTTATGATTTTACTGCAAAAAATATTTGTTGCATCAGCCAAAAAAACTTATATGCATCCACATTTAGTTTTTCAGCATTTTGCATCGACTTGTATTTGTCTGCATCAGTTTGTTGATGTAAATAATAGTCAGTTATATGGGAAACGCTGATGTAAGTATTTTCATCTATTTGCATCGGATTTACTAATGTAACTAATTGAATATTTTCTTCCATCCAATAGATGCAGTTAATGTATATGCTATTGCATCAGCTGTGGCAATGAAAATAATATATCTAATTGCATTGGATAAATTGATGTAACCATTCTCACTCGATTGCATAAGTCATGCTGATGCAATCAACTAATTATTGCATCTGTCCAATGGATGCAAGAAATATGCAACCTATGCATTGGCTATGTCGATGTAGATAACATAACCAATTGCATGAAAAATATCGATTTAACTAATCAGTGCTACTGCATTGGATTCACTGATGTAACTAGACCAATTACAGCATCTGTCTAGCGGTTGCAAAAAATATGCAGATTATGCATCAGCTATGTCAATGTAAAATACATAACTTATTGCATGGAAAATACCGATTTAACTAATCTGTGCTATTGCATAGTATTTCACTGATGTAACTTCGACTAATTATTGCATCTGTACAGTAGATGCAAGAAATACGCAGCTTATGAACCGGCTATGTCAATGTAAATAGCATAACTAATTGCATGAAAAATATCAATTTAACTAATCCAACCTCTTGCATAGGATTTATTAATGTAACTTAGACTAATTATTGGATCTGTCCAGCGGATGCAAGAAATATGCATCTTATGCATCAGCTATGTCGATGTAAATAACATAACTAATTACATGGAAAAAATCGATTTAACAAATCCGTGCTACTGCTTAGGAATTCACTGATATAACTAGACTAATTATTGTATTTAATTATCTATCCAATAGATGTGTTGTCATAAAATTTTATAATTTTTAGACTTATTTGATTCTTGATCCATAGGCTAAAAATTAGCAAACCTAATTAATTAAGATAGATTAATTAATTAGACTTATTATAATATGTTGATTTTTCAACCGATAAATCAAGTATCAAATTGAGTCCAAAAATTATATTTTAATATGACCGTCATTAATATGAACAAGATCAATAGTCCAGATCGAATGTTTTATTTTTAAAATTTAAAATAAAAATAAAAAAGAGAAGTGTGACATTTGCAGCAATAGAACTTTTTTTTTTCAATGTGGTAAGTTTCTAATAATATTTTCATTAATTTTATTCATTAGCGTGATTATGTGGTTTTTATAATACAAGTTTTGAGTGAATTTATGTTGATGCTTTTATACGAGAATTTTAATCCTTCATAATTTTAATCTTTTCTTGAGTAAGTTGAGCATTGATGAAATGGTTATAAAGATGTATCTTGAATGAAATTTTCAGTAATATAAAATAGGAAAATTCTAATGTAGACACCAAAAATTTAGACCGTCCATTTCATATCAATCGGACGGTCGAGAAACTTCCGCACACCAGATTATCTCCGTTTTGTCTCCGTTACGTTCAACAGAAAACTTTTTCCGGAAGGGCAAAATTGTCCATCTAAATTTCCCTTCTCTTCGCACGGCCGCACCCAAATTAAATCCTTACTTCCTCTCTCAGATTCCAATTCCATCCGGTACCGACCATTTCCACCGCTCTCTACCCTCAAAATCCTTACTTCCTCTCTCTCTCCGATTCCAGCTCCAAAAGCGATGCCCATCTATTCGGCTCTCTTATTCCACCTCCCCACGCAAACCCACCTCCGCCGCCGCCGCCACTTGCTCTATCATCCTCTCACGATTCCTCTCCTCTCCTCGTACCCTCTTCCCACAAAATCTTTACTTTCTCTCTCCAACTCCAATTCCAATTCAAATTCCAAGCGGTGCCAAGTTCTTGAGATTTAGTTAACAAACCGATCCTGTATCAACAAGTCAATCTTGTACCCTCATAATTTGCACATGGTTTTGGAGATATACTGATCAATGTGAAGGAGCAGAACTTTTTCTTTTCAAGCCTGCATTTGGAGGATTTCGATAGGATGGTTTGGGGGAGTGAAGGAGTGGTTGATGTGAAGGATTCGAAGGCTCATACAGAGTACAATGGGTACAAGCCCAAGGATCGTCAGATTGGATGGTTTTGGAAGGTTAGTTCTATTGTTATCCTACTTGTTTAACAGACATTCTTTTTCTTTGAAGTCACTGCATGTGTTCGCACATGGCTGTTGTTGCAAACTCTTAGAAATGCAGGCATAGTTCTATAATGTTTTCTGGATCAGAAGCATTTGAATGTTATTTTTGGAAAAAAAAAAAAAAGATAAGCTTATTTAATCTGTTCTGGATCGTATAAATTTGATTGAATGGCTGACATCAATAACGACACATTTCCTGCAATCAGTTTTTTCTGGTATTTGATGTTTAATAGTTTGAAGCCTCAATTGACCTGGATAATTATATATAAATTGTTCAAGTGAGATGGTTTTAGACTAATTTGCTTGTTTAAGCTAGCTTAAAAACTTCTGGTGATGAAGTGTCGCTGTTAGTGCAATTATAAGTGGGTTATCAGGTTCTGCAGCCATGCGGCCTTAACTGTGCCTCAATTGAACCCAATTTGATTGCGAAATTCTAACAACTGCACATCCACGGCTGACACTCTTTAATAGAGAAGGTAGTTTGGGTTGGATGCATATTTGTTGGATAGGAAATCTATTTATTTCACCACAAAAGTCTACTGGTATTTGTAACAAAATAATAGAATATTCCTTGATGTTCTTGAATGGCACTGCATGTACTGCTATTGACACTGGATGTGGGGTAAATATCTCACCCTTTGTTAATTACCTTGATTTATTTGGTTTTCTTTACCTTGGTAAGTAAACATAATGGCTAATAGCAAGATTTTAAAGGTATAAGGGCTTATTTTTATTTCTCATTTGCTTTAGGTGGCAATCTGGGGAGGGGATCCGTTAAACCGTGGAATTCTGACAGTTTCTCTTGCACCCAGAGATAACCATGAGGATCAAGTTCATTTTCTGGAGCGTGGGATTCCTACAATTCTAGGAATGAAAGTAGTGGCCTAGGAGATGAAAGTCGTGCAAAGGCTAGTGGATGAGAGCCGTGGCCGAGGAAGTCGTGGTCATGGTGACAATGGAGAATAACTGGATTAAAAAACAACTGTTGTTTAATTTTTCAGACTCAAAGTCCATTCTCCTCTTTTCTATTTTCACTCTATGTGAACACGATGTTAGTAATAATTTTTGCCTATGGCAATTGTACTTGTAGCTATTGACACTAAACGTAAGGAAAAATAATGTAAGAAAAAAAAGAAAGAAAGAAAGCTTGATTACCAAAATTGATATGTCAACGTAATAAAAAGAAAGTTTGACTACTTAAATTGATACATCTGTGACATGTTACAGGGCAGTCGCACCTTTCAGAAAAGAAATTTGCGAAGTAAAAATCACTACTAAACGAACCAATCAAAATTACATTTCAAAACATACAGTAATGGGAGATTTCATTTGCTCGAATTTTTTTTCTCGCTGCAACGTTAGTATTAGCCATTTGCGCCTGTGTTGTTTGTCTAGAAGAGGAGATTGTTATTTGTTGTGTTTCTGGTCCAATGAACAGACAATTATCGAAAAAAAAGGTCCAATGAACAGACTATATAACGATACACATTATATGTTAATTACTGTTGTATAAAAGGAAATTCATTAACGATACACAAAGACTAAATTTGTCATTTATTGTTATATAAAAGGAAAATCATTATGCCACTCTTTGCAAACATAATGAACTGACTATATAACGATACACAAGATATGGAAAGATATAAATTGGATTTGGAAATTCCATTAGAAAAAAAACACAGGATATGGAAAGAAATAAATTGTTGTTGGAAATTCCATTAGAAAATATACACAAGATATATAATGATGGAGATTTATATACCTCAAATTTCATATTAACGTGACCCTAAACCTTCATTAATCTAGCAGATGGTAATTAAATCCAATTAAAAAAAAAGAAATGACAAGTATATATGATTTTTATTCATTTTTTATTTAAGAAAAAGAAAATAGAAAATCCATTTGAAATTAAAGCCTTCGACTTTTAAAACATGATGAACAAACTAGCTGAACTCGCTTTGCCATTTTGTTAAAAAAAATGACAAGTACATATGATTTTTTTTCGTTTTTATTTAAAAAAAAAGAAAATAAAAAATCCATTTGAAATTAAAGCCTTCGACTTTTAAAACATGAATTAACAAACTAGCTGAACTCTCTTTGTCATTTTGTTTTTAAAAAAAATGACAAGTAGTTATGATTTTTTTCGTTTTTTATTTAAAAAAAGAAAAAAAAATCCATTTGAAATTAAAGCCTTTGACTTTTAAAAAATGAATGAACAAACCAGCTGAACTAGCTTTATCATTTTGTTAAAACAAAATAAATGACAAGTACATATGATTTTTTTCGTTTTTTATTTAAAAAATAAAATAAAAAATCTATTTGAAATTAAAGCCTTCGACTTTTAAAACATGAATGCACAAACTAGTTGAACTCGCTTTGTCATTTTGCTAAAAAAAACAAATGACAAGTACATATGATTTTTTTTTCATTTTTTATTATAAGAAAAAGAAAATAAAAAATCTATTTTAAATTAAAGCCTTCGACTTTTAAAACATGAATGAACAAACCAGCTGAACTCGCTTTGTCATTTTGTTAAAAAAAAATAAATGACGAGTACATATGATTTTTTTTCATTTTTTATTATAAAAAAAGAAAATAAAAAATCCATTTGAAATTAAAGCCTTTGACTTTTAAAAAATGAATAAACAAACCAGCTGAACTAGCTTTATTGTTTTGTTAAAACAAAATAAATGACAAGTACATATGATTTTTTTTCGTTTTATTATTTTAAAAAAAAAATAAAAAATTCATTTGAAATTAAAGCTTTCGCCTTTTAAAACATAAATGAACAAACCAGCTGAACACGCTTTGTCATTTTGTTTAAAAAAATGAAATGAGAAGTACATATTATTGTTTTTCGTTTTTATTTAAAAAAAAAGAAAATAAAAAAGACCACATGTCATATGTATATAGCAAATTATTAATCAAGGTAGTCAAATTAATCAAAGGTGACACATGGAAAACGCAATAATTGGTGAAATATGAATGTGCATGTCATGTGTATGTAGCAAATGAAATAAAACCACATGCGTGTACTGACATGGATATTGGAATCAAATTGCATGTGGAAAGATATCATCTAGAAGGTAATTAATTAAGTTAGGAACCAATCATTGTAAACAAGAGGTTAAGAGGAAATATATCATCTAGATTGTAATTAATTAAACGTGGCCACTGTTTATATGGAAAAATATTTGTAAAAGGTTTGATTTTTCATATACCGTGTAAATCAGTACGCTAAGGATATACTGTGTAAATGATGGAAATTTCATATTGCTTAACCTGTTTAGTAGTGAATTAAAATCTCAATTTATAAAAGGTAAATACTTTCTATTTATTGAGGGACAATTCTGTTGAAACAGCGGTACAACTCTCATTTATGCAATTTAGTCATATGTGTAGAAGGATGGTATATCAGTTAGTGGTTTGCACTTTGCACTTTGCAATATAACATATGCAGTTTAAAATAAGACGCATCTCATCCTTTTTTATCACGCACATTCCCCCCAAAAAAATGATTTATAAAGCAACCAAAAGGAATTATAATACAGAATTCAAAGCATAAGTAAAGAGTCTACAAATAGTGTTTCAAAAAAAAAAAAAAAAAAGAGTCTACAAATAAAGCAACCAAACAAACACAAACTGCATTGGTACCACATCCGTACCAGGACACTACTGCTATCCACCTAAAGATGCATACAGTAGAAGCACATAAAGCACATCACACGAAAAGATCCCCACCAGATCTTATTATTACAAACAAACCAAAATAAAAAGACAGTGCTTGTAAAATCACTCATTAAAAATTGTTAAAACACCCCAAATCACATCCAAGGGCTGCCTTCCTTCATCTACCAGCTGCTGCATCTTGATTTCTTTTCTGAAGACCAGAAGGAATGGTGGTTGAAATCTTGTTGTTATCAGTTATGTCTTTGAAAGTACCACAAAATGATTACCCAATTTGTGATGTCATTTTTAAATCATCACTTTCTTTTTTTCTGAACAATTATATTTGTAGGTCTCGGACAGGGCAATTTGCACAATTTTATTTACAATCATCAAATACGATCAATATAAGAAATCTTGACTTGTCTCTACAAGTCTGAACCATTGCACCTATTTAATTGTCTTTTGTTTTTGGTTTCATCCAGGTAGTTGATTGACCTATAGTAATCTGACAACTCATACTGCATGTACTAATTCTATGTTGCATACTTTGATTGAACAAAGGGACTGCCAATATATACCAGAAGGCTGGAATATACACTCTTTCTACTAGAATGTACAAAACCTAAAAAAAATTTAGGTATTTGAACCAAATATATCGTCTCTATCCTCATGGCCCGACACTTCATCCGAGGTAGCGGCGTCATCCTACAAAATACAGATAAAATGTTAATTCGAATTACCAATATAAGTTACATTAACTAGCAAACCACAACATATTTACCTGACGAACTAGTTGACATATTTGCCGATTATGCCCTTGCTGTCGAATTCAATAAGAACTATGCTGGCATCTCAGTAGAATTTTCAAAGGTTTTAGATGGTCAGCCGACTTTATTCTCTGAGATCCATATATTGAACTTCTCTATTACTACACTTCGATGGAGGTAGCATTTCTAATTCACTATGTATTAAAATAGTATCCTGATCAGAATTTGCAAGTTCCTTGAAAACCTATGTTATGAGAACAACATCATGCTATAGTACAAAACAAGTTTAAATAATAATTTTCAAGATTATAAAATAATTAAATCGGATGGATTTCTATCCACTGAGATGCAATGCACTTAATTTTAAGTTTATAACACAGGAATTTCCAACTACAGTTTATCCAAGTTTACATAATTTCACTTATCAGTACTATTTAGGTTGCATATAAGTACAGAGGATAACTAAGCACACTGTATCCACGGAACAAAAACAATGAAATAAAATTAAACTAAGAACTTACTAGCTTAACATAAATAAGTTCAAAAAATATTTCAAACGGAAGAAGAAGAAGCTACTTCAAACTGAACTTAACAAATTACACAACACAAGCAATCAATTATGGCATATATACACAAAATTCCTGCAATCAACTGCTCAAATACAGAATATGAACTCTAGAAATCAAAATCGGGTTCTAGAAAGAGAGCTAAATGACCTGAGTTTAGAAGAACAGTGTTACAGTGTTATACTTGTGAAGTGCGAGTAAAAAAACCTCTTTTTCTCTAAAATCAGAAGTAAAAACCGATCGGAGAAGGATTATGCCTCGAAAATAAGTGAAATCGCTACATCACTAAATAAAAAAAAAAACTCTAATCGGAAACTCTGGATCTACCTTGAGGAGGAAGAGAGGAGCCGGCGGCGAGGGGAAGGGAAGGACGAGCCGAAAAATGAAGGAGCAGGCGGCTTAATCGTCAGGTAGAGTTGGATATACCGATTTTGATTTTGATTCCAATTTTAGAAGCGTTTTGGTTCTGATTTTCTCCGATAGAATTTTTTCATTTTGTTTTGTGCTTAACGGACAGAGACGGAAAAAAAACGGAGAGACGGATAGAGTTGGATTTACCGATTTTTTTTTTTCGAAAAATTTGACAGCGGCTGTCAAAACAAGGATATACCGATTTTACCCCTCTAAATTTCTACGGCTGTGATTTACCGCTGAACATTTTGTAAAAATTTTGGTGTCCACCATAGCATGACCCTATAAAATAAAAACCCTTTTGAAATATGCATTTCCTTATTTCAAAAAAATAAAAATCATGCTGGGACTCACGTACTACTTATTTTTAAGGAAAAAAAAACAATTATGCCAATGGATCGCTCTCTTTTAATTATGAATTTATGATCAGGATTAGGAAAGTAATATATATGGAAAATCATCTGAATTTATGAAAAGTTGTATCATTTAGCTTAATTTCCTGCCATCTTCAAGGAGTAGCAAATAGGCAATTACGTGGACCCCACTTAGATACATATTAAACTATTGACAAATTATGAGTGCACATGATGCGTGATTTTACAGAAAAATTTAAATAAAAAAATTATTTGATTTTATATTCGTAAGAATACATAAATATAATGACCTTCAATATAAATAATAGTAATAATAATAATAATAATAATAATAATAATAATAGTAAGTAGTAGTAGTAGTAATACTAAAGAAGGTAGTAAGCCGATGCACATCACTTATTTCATCGGTTTTGCGAATGTAAAAAGGCGATGCAGAAAATGACTTTCCCTGTAGTGACATAGGATATTACAACTGTTTCCGTCACCAATAAACAAAATACATAGCAACTCGTGAAGCAATGAAAGAAGGTAGTACGGATCGAGAAGTTCTCAGTCAAGCTTATATGGTTCTATGCATCTCGAACCATAGCTTAATCTTGAAGAACCCAATATTAAATTGGTGATCCAACTGTGATCTATGACGATATCACTTGATCTCATATGATGATGATCAAGAACATATGTATAGGAGTGTATATATGTATATATGGTCAAACAAAATTGGATAGGTTCGCAGACACAGCGAACACTCTAACTTAACATCTACCTTAAGCGGTATACGAGATGCAATTGTGCATCCATGCGTGATGGACGTATGAGTAACTTGCTTTAAGCGAATTATTTCTCTTGAGGTTCGAGACATATATATATATATATGGATATATGACATTGTTCTTAATTCTTCATTGGCTAGAAGTCACTACTGATTGACTCTAGGCCAAGTGAGAAATTGTTGGAGTTATGTCCTAGAAGTCAATATTTAATGACTTAATTTCTTAGTTTATGTTATTGATGATATTTGATCTTTTATTCCTAGAATTTATTATTGACAGATCATTCTGGTTAAGAATCTGAATTGTAGATCTCTGTGGATCATTCATTAGAATGACAGTAATAAATCTAAATCGTGCATAATCTTGATAATTAACAAGGAACATTAATTGTCATAAAAGATTAGTATGCAAGTTAAGTGATGATTAAGTTCTACAAATCATAGGTAAGGAGTTACCAACTTAATTGCATATGTGTATGTTATTAGAACATAGTATAGGACCTGACCCAATGAAATAAACATATGAATTGTGTTATGTGTCATTGTTTATTTCATATGAGTTTGATTCTAAGTTTGAGACGTTCAACTTTTCCACATTAGGATAGGTTCTATAAATATCGTCTAACGTTGATTCCTGATAAAGGCTGCTATACGAACTTTATTTTTGCTCTCTTGAATTGTGCGGGGAAAAGTTGTTCATCAAGAAAACTGTATGTCTCTCATTAGTATACCTAGTGAGTGATGATATCAGTTTGGGCCCCTTGATAGAGTTGGATCGTACGAATTGGGAATTATAACGTGTTGCTCGATACCGCTTATGATTATTCGAAATAAATAGTGATTTATTCCCCATGGCCAACATAGCATAAATCCTCAAATGGTCACACAAATAGGACTTTGACCACATATTGCATTATCTATTTATTCCCAATAGTGAGTATTGCGGAAATATGATAGGTTGATTAATTAATTATATACCGTTATGAACCGTTATAATTAATTAAGTCAAAGGGATCATATAGAAATAAATTAATGTATTATCTAAATCCAAAATAATTATTAATGAGTTAATAATTAATTTTAGATCAACACATTTTAATATAAATAGTTATATTGATTAATTGAGCCAATTATAGAAGAAACTAATGGGACTTTAATTAGGTGAATTAAAGATCCAAATGAGTGTGAGAAGTGGCCCAACAAGGGACCAATTCGTGGCTGCCCATAGAGTGGCAAGAGATGTAATTTTGGAAAAGTTTTTCCTAAGGTTTGAGCTCTATAAAGGACCCCTTTTGAGGCTCCAAGAGCTAGCTTTCTCTCTCCTCTCTTTCTTCCCCTTGTGGCTGCCACAAATCACCTCTTTTCTCCCTCTTTTGCTATTTGTTTAGATCTCTTCTCCACTTAAATAAAAGATTTAATTGCTAGAAGAGAGAAAACTAATGGAATTATGCTTGTTCTTGGGTGTACTAGCATATACCTTGAGAATGTGGTTAATCTCCTTGGTGGACTCGAGGTTGGCGGCACAACCATGGTGGTGATGGTGGAGGAGGCACGCCACCAACTCCAAGTGATTTGGATTGCCTCACAAGAACGATTTGTGAGAGGTAAAACAATTCTCCTACCTTTTCTCATGAAATTGCATGTGAATGGCCTTAAGCCTAGATCTCTTTACGCTTAAACGTTGTTTTATTCTAATTGTTAGTTCAAAAATTGAAAATTGAGCACTTTCTAACACCTCCATCGGGTCCAAGTGCACTTGTATCGTCTGGTGAGAGTGCACTCGCATCAGGTCCTAGTGCACTTGCATTGAGTCAGGGTGCATCTACATCTAAATAGGATGCACCCAGACAATCTTGTCATCCTCCTGCTCGTCTACAAGACTACATTTGCTACACTACAAAATGTAACCCATCTTATGCTCACCCCACATCCACATCAGCAGCTACCTCATGTACTCCTTACCATATAGCTCATTATGTAAATTGTGACAAATTTTATGTTGCACATAGACAGTTTTTAGCTGCAATAACTGTTGGAGTTATGTCCTAGAAGTCAATATTTAATGACTTATTTTCTTAGTTTATGTTAATGATGATATTTGATCATTTGTTCCTAGAATTTATTATTGACAGATCATTCAGGTTGAGGATCTGAATTGTAGATCTCTGTGGATCATTCATTAGAATGACAATAATAAATCTAAATCGTCCATAATCTTGATAATTAACAAGGAACATTAATTATCATAAAAGATTAGTATGCAAGTTAAGTGATGATTAAGTTCTACAAATCATAGGTAAGGAGTTACCAACTTAATTGCATATGTGTATGTTATTGGAACATAGTACAGGACTTGACCCAATGAAATAAACATATGGATTGTGTTAAGTGTCATTGTTTATTTCATATAAGTTTGATTCTAAGTTTGAGATGTTCACCTTTTCCACATGAGGATAGGTTCAATAAATATCGTCTAACGTTGATTCCTGATAAAGGCTGCTATAAGGACTTTATTTATGTTCTCTTGAATTATGCGGGGAAAAGTTGTTCATCAAGAAAACCGTATGTCCCTCATTAGTATACCTAGTGAGTGATGATATCTGTTTGGGCCCCTTGATGGAGTTGGATCGTATGCATGCAAACTAGACGATCAACTCTAGATCAAGAAATGTATAATCTGCAAGAATGACACACTCCTATCTTGGATTATACAATGATATCATGTGACATAAGAATCAGACAAGAAAATACTATTATTTCTTATGTAGGATTGAGATATTGTAACGGTACATTATTTATGCGAATTGGGAATCATAACGTGTTGCTAGATACCGCTTATGATTATTGGAAATAAATAGTGATTTATTCTCCATGGCCAACATAACATAAATCCTCAAAGGGTCACACAAATAGGACTTTGACCACACAATGCATTATCTATTTATTCGCAACAGTGAGTATTGCGGAAATATGATGAGTTGATTAATTAATTATATACCGTTATGAACCGTTATAATTAATTAAGTCAAAGAGATCATGTAGAAATAAATTAATGCATTATCTAATCCCAAAATAATTATTAATGAGTTAATAATTAATTTTAGATCAACACATTTCAATATAAATGGTTATATTGATTAATTGGGCCATTATTTAATAGGAAAATATATAGCCCAATTATAGAGCAACCTAATGGGACTTTAATTAGGTGAATTAAAGACCCAAATGAGATTGTGAGGTGGCCCATATAGGCCCAATTCGTGGCCAGCCATAGGGTGGCAAGAGGTGTAATTTTGGGGAAGTTTTTCCTAGGGTTTGAGCTCTATAAAAGGACCCCTTTGGAGGCTCCAAGAGCTAGCCTTTCTCTCTCCTCTCTTTCTTCCCTTTGTGGCTGCCACAAACCTCCTCTTTTCGCCCTCTTTTGCTCATGTGTTGAGCTCTCTTCTCCATTTAAATGAAAGATTTAATTGCTAGAAGAGAGAAAGCTAATGGGATTAGGCTTGTTCTTGGGTGTGCTAGCACATACCTTGAGAACGTGGTTAATCTCCTTGGTGGACTCGAGGCCGGCGCCATCCATGGAGAAGATGAGGCGTAGGAGAGCATGCCATGGATTCGAGCCTCATGAATGCGATTTCATGAGAGGTATAACTTTCTCCTACTTGTTCTCATTGTTTTGATGTGTGAATGCTTCTAGCACTAGATCTATGGTGTTTAGTTGTGATTTCTTGCTATTTGATGGCACAAAAATAGAATTAAACACTTCCTAACAGTGGTATCAGAGCACAAGGTCGTGCTTAAGCTATTTTGCACATTAATTAGATGAGAAATTTGTAATTAGTTGAGTAATTAAGTTGCTGCCTTTGTTTGCACTCTGGAACTCTGTTTGTTCCGAGGTTTTCTGTGTTTTTCGCATAGCAAAGATTTTATTTCGATTTTTTCTTTTGATGGATTTGAAAGAGGGATGAATTGTGAGCATTTCTCCACTGGTTTCATTTTAATCCGAGTTACTATGGATTTTTAATGAATTTTTCCGTGACGGTGCGCAGGACTGGTTCCTGTGCGACCAGATCTGGTTTTGTGGGCATTATCTTAGTTATCTTGATAAAGATACCCTAATTTTATTGGCTAGGAATGAAGTAGACTTGGTGTACTTCCTTCCATACCAATTTTATGGTATGAATCGAAGTATTTCTATTTTTTTGAATCGATGAAAGACAAGAACAGTCAGCTTGGTTTTCTGTACCAACTGGATTGTTTTGAAAACTGGTATTGATTGAGACTTTTTATAGAAAAAGTGTTGAAATAGAAAACTTCCTTTTGAAGTCCTGAATCCATATAAATTAATTTCATGGCAATCGGACCAGTTTTGGTATCCCAACCACTCAAATTCATTTTCGTCGACGTGCTGTTCCAGAACAGGGGACTTGTATTCAAATCCCTTAAACTTGATGATTTTGAATGAGTAAAATTGGAAATCTTTCATGGTTACTAGCCTTGTACTTGTGATTGTTTACTGTAAAATTGTTTTGCATTAAAAGTTTTTGGAAGAAGGTCAAACAGTCCAAAAGGTTGAGGCCAAAACCTGAAACTTCAAACCGGTGTTTTAATACACAACCTGAAGTTTGATAATTTTGGTTCTCCCGATTGGTAAATGATTTCTTCCTGAAATTTGAACAGGTAGTTTGTCTCTTAATAAGGATTGCTCATGATTTTTTCTGAAATTTTTGGAGACCGAAAAATTTCTTGATTTTTTCGGGTCCCGTTGAATTAAAGGTGTTTGTTCTAATTAATCAAATAGTTGATATGTTAATTAGAACTCTCCTTGCTGTCATCCATTAGATTTTTTGAATGTTGATTTTATCAAAGGGTTTAAGCAATTAGTTGTTTGAATGTTAAACTCTCTTTGCATGGAAAAACACAAATTAGCAAACAATACGCAAAGACACTTAAGAGCTCACTAGTTATGAACAACTTAGACATATATTTGTATATTGTGCTAACTTGTTTTTGTAGGAGGATGTGGGTTTGATATGGCTCAAGATGTCAATGCCTTGTGTGTTGTAAAATGTTGTGAATGCATGTGATTGGTTGTAATGTGGCCTAAGGTGCCTTGATAATTAATAATTGATTAATTCTTAATGTAACTTGTGAGGCTTACATGCCCCTAAGGCCTAGGCGGGTTTTAGAATTTTATCACATGTATTTATTTCCCTTAATTATTAGATAGGATCTTAGTAATTAGTGGGAGGGTTTGATTAGATTAGTTTCGTTACATGGAGATGCGACGAAGACTAATGCAAGCGGGAGCCATACAAACCCACGACAATGTTTGAGATGCTTATGTTATGTGATTGTTTGTGAATGCCTTGAATTGTCATAGGTAGGTATGGGTGTATGCTTACACGACCACCAAACAAGAGTCACATATTTTGTCCCAAACTAAATTGATTAAGTCGACCGCCTTCCTTCTCTCTATCCCCTTCACGTCAATAGCCAATCATGGCGCGGTCCGCCATAGCGGACGTCATGATTGTCAACCTTGATAGTCGGGGTACAAATGAAAAGATTTGTTAGGAGCAAATAGAGAGAGGTTGCTTATCAATAGACCCAACAAGTTTTCTTGGACATCGGGGCGAAGTTTGTAAATATACTTAGATATTCACAAACCAAGAGTCGTATGGTTGACATGATTGGTTGGAGAACCTACCTTGTCTAGTTAAGTAGGGTGTCGTGCCATAGCAGGCTCTACTTGATGAAAATGGGGATCTTGGAAAACCAACTACATTGGGACATTAAATAAATGTAGTGGGAGTTTTTATTTATCATTCCATAAACAAAACATTGCATAAACTAAATGACCTTAAATTGAAATTGTTATAGATATTAAATATGTTAATTTCGTTGCGATCAATCTTTGGAAAACGACAAGCTCGTTTCTAAGGTATTTACTTGGAGAAGAAATACTGATTCCTAAGACATGTTCTTGGAAATGAGAAACTTGAGCAAGTTTAATCCCAAAAACGTTCCTCGACTTTCCGAACATAGCTTCGCAATGATTGATTAGTTTCGACGAAAATTATTCAATAAAGCGAATGCCTATATCCTTTTAGAACTTCTAGATTTTTGAATTGGAGAATTCATAAGGACTAGACTAGACTTTCACGCTCTCATCTACTTACTCAAGAAGGCGTTCTTAGAGAAAGTAAAGATAGACTCAATCATTTATGATCGAGTAATGGAGTGTGAGTTAACCAAGAGACTCTTCTTATAAGAAGATAAATATTTCATTAGCTTGCGAACCGAAAGGTTTGAGTAGCTAATTGACAACTAGAGATACTAAGATCTCCAATATCAAGGATTGTTGATATTGTCATACAATCTCTTTCTATGGATAAAGGATGCATTGTTCGCACACTTGTTAGTGCTAAAAATAATTGGTTAAGTATTAAAAGAATACTTCACCAAGATATGAGTTGAAATTTTGAGACCCTCACTAGTGACCGTGTGTCACATGAGATGTTTCATTTGCCATTTATGAGAGGTATTTGAAAGGTTGTCCGAAATACCATGATGTTATAAACCTTAAGATATTTGTCGTTCAAATTATCTCACTATCTCTAATTCACACTAGTAATTAGGTACTAGTTCATGTGCTCGCATTTAACGAAATGTGTAGGCAATGATGAATAAGAGAAAGTCGAGACAAGTAAAGTAAACTCTTTTTGGATATGGCTTATACGTCTAAGCCGCTGCCATTGAATACGTAGAGTTATCTTTACTAAATAAAGAGTTTGTTTAGGAATTTGAGGTTGTATACCTTGTTTCAAACATCTCATAAAACCTTATCTCCGTTTCATATTTGATGATGGATGATCATGTTTTGTAATAGAGAAATATTGTTCTCTTATTGTTATGAATTTGTGTATAAGATTTCATGCATCTTGATTGAATTTGCTTGAAATAGATAAACAAATTTTGAATGACAAATGTGTAAGACTTCACATAAAGTATTTGACTTTTATGTAAAATAGTCGCTTAGTCGAATATAAACAAGAATCGCATTATGGGAGTCTACGTAACGTGGAGCTCGTAAATCAATTTGATTGCAAATCAAATGAAATTCATGCGAATCGTGTTTGTTAAATGACAAAAGCACCTTTGAACTACGAAGGTTTAAAGGACAAGTAACTTTATTAAGACTTATACATATTGATGTATATAGACCTATAGGACTTGTGCAATTGAAAGGTTGTTGACACTTTACCACTTGACCAACGATCATTGTAGATATTAACGTATCTATTTGATATGGTATAAGTATGAATCTTTTGACAAGATCAAAATAATTTCAAGAGTAAAGTTCAAAAACTATTCAATAAAAGCAAAAGTCTTAAGATGGATCATGGTAAATAGTTAAGTCATATAGTTTGATATATTACCTAAAGAGTATGAAAGACGTTTCACTACTCGCTCCATGAGGAACATTGAAAAATGTATCCAAGGATGAAGGTATCGAACATTGTTTGACATAGTTCGATCGGTAATAAATCAAATTGACTTGTTCGACTCATGTAAGGGATTTGTGTTTGAGGACAATATTGTTTACACTGAATAAAAATTCCATCGAAGTCTATTGAGAAAGATATCTTACGAGATTCGATCTCTAGGTATATTGTTTCTCAAGATTTGGTGTTGAGAAGCTTATTTCAAGGTTCGATTGATTGATAAGCTTGGACCCAAATAAGACGCTTAATATTATGTAGGATATCTTGAACTAACCAAAAGGTACTACTTCAACGAACATGATAAGAACAAAGTAGTTGTTGCTCATCATAACGTAATCTTGAAGAATGATATTCTCAAGAAGAAGTAGTGGGAGTAAAGTGAGCATTAAAGGAGTTTATGCGTCACTACAAGAAGTACATTTATAGGAAACTTGTCACTCCATACATGGTGCTTAGTGGGAGTTGAGCGGAACTTAATTCACAAGCAGTTGTGAAAGGAAGAAGTTCATAAGCACGCTCGCTTCTAAAGAGTACTCAAACATCTCACGAATGGATGATGTTAGAGAAACTCGTGCAGTAATTAGGATCAAGAACTTATTCTACAAGATGTTGTAGAAGTAGTTCATAGACCTCAAGCACCAATCCTACAAAGATCAACGAGAGTGAATTGCCTAAACTGAAAAGTGCATAGGCTTCACAACATCCTCGTACTTGACATATGAGGATCCATTGATAAATACAGAAGCGATGGAAATATCTGATTCCACAAGTATGATTTGAATATATATGATCTTTAAGTACAATCCATATATATAACAACAAGGTATAGACCTTGATTGATGTTCATGAAGGAGCGATCCATCTAGAACATTTAGATCTTTAAAGGAAATATAGATATAGATAGCAAATCGACTATGTACAAAGCACAAGTTTATGATTGTTGCTATGTCTAAGTCGATAACGAGTTGACCATGTACAAAGCACGGCTTCTCGCTTGTAGCTGTGTATAAGTCAATAAAGATCATTCTAGCAATAGTTATATTTCGTATATATAGATATATGGAAAGATACATCAAAACCGCCTTCTTCGATTGAATGAAGGAAGTTGTTGTGTATTTGACACAAACCGAGGATTTGTTGTATTGCTAGAAACACATATATATGCTTTAAGGATCCATTAATGGATTGAAGCAAGTATTGTGGAAATTGGAATAAATATTTTGACAAGGAAGTCAAGGAGTTGAACTTCGTCAAAAAGGTACCTTGTATAGACAAGATAGTCAGTGGGAGCATGATTGTGTTACATGTATTGTACAAGATACAAGACATTAATTGGGAATAAGATTAAGAAAATGAATATTGTCAAGATCTCATTGGAGAATGTTTACTCAATAGAGAACTTGGGCAAGTCACCTAAATCCAAGGAAACAAAATCTATGGAGATAGATTATGATGGATGTTAAGGTTGAGCAAAAATGTGCATATAATGACAAAGTGTTCTAGTTACACGAAAAGATAGACTCCTGTAAAGGATGTCTAACCACGTTGTATGGCATACACTTGAGTTCGACTCGGTGTGTTGCAACTCAATTCGAGAAGAGTGCACGATATAATTCGAGCATCCTTCTGTTATGAGTTTCATTACGTACGCCATACTTATGCACATGCCCTATGTGTTGTACCCAAGGAGTATGACAAGCAGTTGTCAACTGAATACAAAGAAAAACACATTTGGACAATAATCAAGAATATCCTCGAGTATCTTATGAGAAAGGGTGATATGTTTTTCATCTGACAAGATGAAAGAAAGCTCATATAAATTGTTATATTGATGCTAGTTTTCGAAAGATTGATATAAATACAATTGAGCTACATATTTTGTTTAATGTGGTGTTGTAAATTTAGAAGGTGTTCTAAATGAGATATTACAACCGTTTCCGTCACCAAAACAAAAATATATAGCAACTTGTGAAGCAATGAAAGAATATAGTATGGATCGAAAAGTTCTCAGTCAAGCTAATTTGGTTCTGTGCATCTCGAACCATAGCTTAAACTTGAAGAACCCAATATTAAATTGGTGATCCAACTAAGATCTATGACGATGTCACTTGATCTCACATGATGATGATCAAGAACACATATATAGGAGTATATATGTATGTAGGGTCAAACAAAATTGGATAGGTTCGCGGACACAGCGATAACTTAACCTCTACCTTAAGCGGTATACGAGATGCAATTGTGCATCCATGCGTAATGGACGTATGAGTAACTTGTTTTAAGTGTATTATATCTTTTGAGGTTCGAGACATGTATATATATGGATATATGACATTGTTCTAATTCTTCACTGGCTAGAAGTCGCTATTGATTGACTCTAGGCCAAGTGGGAGATTGTTGGAGTTATGTCCTAGAAGTCAATATTTAATGACTTATTTTCTTAGTTTATGTTAATGATGATATTTGATCATTTGTTCCTAGAATTTATTATTGACAGATCATTCAGGTTGAGGATCTGAATTGTAGATCTCTGTGGATCATTCATTAGAATGACAATAATAAATCTAAATCGTCCATAATCTTGATAATTAACAAGGAACATTAATTATCATAAAAGATTAGTATGCAAGTTAAGTGATGATTAAGTTCTACAAATCATAGGTAAGGAGTTACCAACTTAATTGCATATGTGTATGTTATTGGAACATAGTACAGGACTTGACCCAATGAAATAAACATATGGATTGTGTTAAGTGTCATTGTTTATTTCATATAAGTTTGATTCTAAGTTTGAGATGTTCACCTTTTCCACATGAGGATAGGTTCAATAAATATCGTCTAACGTTGATTCCTGATAAAGGCTGCTATAAGGACTTTATTTATGTTCTCTTGAATTATGCGGGGAAAAGTTGTTCATCAAGAAAACCGTATGTCCCTCATTAGTATACCTAGTGAGTGATGATATCTGTTTGGGCCCCTTGATGGAGTTGGATCGTATGCATGCAAACTAGACGATCAACTCTAGATCAAGAAATGTATAATCTGCAAGAATGACACACTCCTATCTTGGATTATACAATGATATCATGTGACATAAGAATCAGACAAGGAAATACTATTATTTCTTATGTAGGATTGAGATATTGTAACGGTACATTATTTATGCGAATTGGGAATCATAACGTGTTGCTAGATACCGCTTATGATTATTGGAAATAAATAGTGATTTATTCTCCATGGCCAACATAACATAAATCCTCAAAGGGTCACACAAATAGGACTTTGACCACACAATGCATTATCTATTTATTCGCAACAGTGAGTATTGCGGAAATATGATGAGTTGATTAATTAATTATATACCGTTATGAACCGTTATAATTAATTAAGTCAAAGAGATCATGTAGAAATAAATTAATGCATTATCTAATCCCAAAATAATTATTAATGAGTTAATAATTAATTTTAGATCAACACATTTCAATATAAATGGTTATATTGATTAATTGGGCCATTATTTAATAGGAAAATATATAGCCCAATTATAGAGCAACCTAATGGGACTTTAATTAGGTGAATTAAAGACCCAAATGAGATTGTGAGGTGGCCCATATAGGCCTAATTCGTGGCCAGCCATAGGGTGGCAAGAGGTGTAATTTTGGGGAAGTTTGAGCTCTATAAAAGGACCCCTTTGGAGGCTCCAAGAGCTAGCCTTTCTCTCTCCTCTCTTTCTTCCCTTTGTGGCTGCCACAAACCTCCTCTTTTCGCCCTCTTTTGCTCATGTGTTGAGCTCTCTTCTCCATTTAAATGAAAGATTTAATTGCTAGAAGAGAGAAAGCTAATGGGATTAGGCTTGTTCTTGGGTGTGCTAGCACATACCTTGAGAACGTGGTTAATCTCCTTGGTGGACTCGAGGCCGGCGCCATCCATGGAGAAGATGAGGCGTAGGAGAGCATGCCATCGACTCCCATGCCATGGATTCGAGCCTCATGAATGCGATTTCATGAGAGGTATAACTTTCTCCTACTTGTTCTCATTGTTTTGATGTGTGAATGCTTCTAGCACTAGATCTATGGTATTTAGTTGTGATTTCTTGCTATTTGATGGCACAAAAATAGAATTAAACACTTCCTAACAATAACAGCGAAGAAGGAACCCGACACTTTGGAGAAGCCATGAAGGACAGTAATTGGAGAAAAGCAATGCAAACTGAGATTGAGACACCAGAGCAGAATAACACCTGGTTCATTGAAGAATTGCCTTCTAATAAAAAAGCAATAGGATGCAAGTGGATGTATCGCATCAAGTACAACTCAGACGGGTCAGTGGAAAGGTACAAGGCTCGACTAGTTGTGCTAGGGAATTGACAAGTTGGAGGAATTGATTTTAAAGAGACATTTGCTCCTGTTGCAAAGATGGTTAGTGTTCGCACCTTCTTGGATGTAGCAATGGCGAGAGGTTGGAAATTGCATCAAATGGATGTGCATAATGCATTCTTGCATGGTGATTTGCATGAGGAGGTCTATATGCTCTTGCCACCTGATTTTGGTTCAAAATATCTCGAAAAAGTGCAGGCTACGGGTATCTCTCTACGATTTGCGCCAAGCACCCCGGATGTGGCTCTCTAAACTCACAGAAGCACTGAAGGTCTATGGGTTTCCCAGTCATATGCTGATCATTCTTTGTTTACATTGTAGAACAGGATGTGTTTCTTGCTATCTTGGTATATGTCGATGACTTGATCATAGCTAGAAATAATTCAGAAGCTACAGTTCAGTTCAAGCAGTATTTGAGTTGCACTTTTCATATGAAGGATCTGGGTGCACTTAAGTATTTCCTTGGTATTGAAATAGCACGGAACCCAACTGGACTTTACTTTGTGCCAAAGGAAATATACCTTGGACATTGTGGCTGAGTGTGGACTTTTAGATGGGAAACTAGCAACTTTTCCTATTGAGGAAAATCACAATTTGTCAACCGCATCTAGAAAACCTATGAAGGATCTTGAGCGCTATAGGCTTCTTATTGAACAGTTGATTTATTTTGACGATCACTCGTCCCGATCTGTGCTACTCGGTGCATATACTGGCGCAATTCATGCATGCACCCCTTGATGTTCATTATGATGCAGAGATTCACGTCATGCGCTATTTGAAGGGCAGTCCGGGGCAAGGTATTCTATTGCGTGCCAATAGCGATCTGATTTTTGTATGGATATTGTGACTCGAATTGGGCCATATGCCCATTGACTAGACGTTCTTTGACAGGGTATTTTGTGATGTTAGGAACATCTCCCATTTCACGGAAGACTAAGAAACAACATATTGTATCTCGGTCTTCAGCAGAAACAGAGTACAGGTCAATGGCTACTACATCTTGTGAATTGACCTAGCTCAAAACACTTCTTCAATCTCTTGGAGTTTCACACACTCAACCAATGAAATTCATGTGTGATAGTCAAGCTGATCTTCACATAGCAGCAAATCCGATTTTTCATGAGAGAACAAAACACATTGAAATTGATTGTCATTTTGTTCGGGATGAGATTCAAGCCGGGTGCATCGTTCCTTCTCACATCCGCACAAATGAACAGCTAGTTGACATCTTCATAAAGGCACTTGGCAAGCGGCAGTTTCACTATATACGGCAAGTTGGGCATTTTGAATTTTCATGCTCAACTTGAGAGGGAGTATTACGGGAATGATATGAGAGACAAGATTAGCTAAAGATATCAGGCAATGTAGGAAAGTTAGAAGGATTTATTTTTTATATGTAGAAAGATTTAGAAAGATTTGTTGCTGTAATTTAGATACAATTAATTATATATAGGTTGTGTACTCTCTTTGTAAACATAGAAAATCAATAAAAATATTTTCCACAATTTGTTTCTTTGTTATCAGTCGTTCTCCTCAGGAAAAGTAATATACAGCAAATTTAGATGTTAATGTTCACGATTGCACCAGTGGAGTGCAAATTGACTGTATGATCTCCATCTATTCTTTCTAATTTACTAATAATCGCATGATGCATTATGCTTCCCTCGTTTTGTTGTATGTACATCATTACAAGAATTTCACAGCCTGTTTATACAAGGTTCGATAAAATAATCTGCACAAATAGCACGACGTTTTTAACCCCATTTTCTTTAACGGCACTAAAAATGATTAAATAATGAGTTCCTGCCTACAATCCATCAAACTAAGATATAATCATAAAAATGTTATTTTTGCATGCCGGCAAGCGCTATCGTCAGACCGTTCTATCTGGACTGAAAATCCAATTACATCTGTCACAGGCCTGAAAGCAATTAATACTGCAGAAGATCCAAAATGGTCCTTAAATCTGCACATAGTAGTTTTGTCACAAGCGACTTCAATCAACTACCAAATAAAAGCATGGAAGAGCAGAACCAAACAAACGATTCATAACTGGAAGACAGTATAATTTTGGTGCTAGCGAATTACATCAATGCATTTCTCAAATTTCAAGAATCTAAACTCCATGCCAGATAATAATATAAAAAGAAGTATCGAGGCACTTTTGACTCTTGACAACTTTATAGTTTGGCAGCCAGCAAAACCTAAGGCCCAAATTTCTTTGGTTCGTCGCTTTTAATTTTATTTCATCCAATGCAAGACGAGATCTACAAAAGACAAAAGTATCCAGCACTTTCAGCCAGATAGAAGTTCACCAAATGAAAGAGACCACACACCAAAAAACAAAAAAGAAAAAAAAGAAAAAAGAAAAGAAGAGGAAGAAGAAGCGATACTCGTACAAGATTGACTTTTTTAACTTTTTCGTAATTGAATTTGTTATACAACAGAAATTAATCAGAATTGCTGGCCTCTGGTTAACAAAGATACATTAAAGTCTTACACCTACTCAAAATAGCCAAGTACAGCCTTATATGCAATGTAGTATTCATCCTACAGTGCGTTTAAAATAACATCTTGCTCTCTCCTCCCCACAACCCCCTCGCCTCTTCCCGTAGGGTCTGACCCCACCCTCCTGCCTATGCCAGAATGAAGGAAAGGAAAACGATAAAACAAAAGAAAAATGAATAAACCTTCCTCTAAGCATGAACATACTGTCGTGTATTGGTATTAAATATATGAATCATTGCTATCAAATAAAACAGGTGCTCAAGAGACCATGAAAGAATTAAGTTGAGTTGAAAACAATGACGACAGTGAACGGAACAATAGTAAATTGAATGATTAGGTCGAACAATTTGCTTGTCGTCGATTGATATATATATATATATATATTGAAAGCTTCAAAATCCGTAATGTCTGACTGAATATTCCAATAGCTGCTGGCTAGGGCAAATCATCTCCTTGACCCTATTTCCATTCTTGTAAATTTTGAATGTTGGTACCATTCGTACATTCTCTGACTTGGCAACTGCTGGGTTCTCAATTACATCCACCTAAGTTTATCCATATATCATGTTAATGTCTAAAAGGGTATTAATAAAGAAAACACACATAAGTTAACCAAGTAAAGAAAAAAAAAAGGTTTTAACCTTAACAAAATTTACTGAAGGGTATCGGGCACAAAGAGCATCAAGAAAAGGAGCCATCTGGGAGCAGTGTGGGTTTAATGGAGCCATAAAATGTACAACAGACACACCTAAAGAACAACAAAATTTAATTTCATTTTGTTAAACATTTGTACAATCGCTACAATTTCACAAGTTTGTAGAGTACACTTGACTGGGTTTTTTTTTTCTTTTTCTTTTTCTTTTTTTTTTTTTTACTTTACTGCCTATCTTTGACAGAATCATTTAAATTATTGACTTCACTTGAAGATAAGGCACTTCCATGTTTCCCATGTTGCTTTTCAAGAGTGGCACTGAGATTCAACAACATACAGCAATGGACTCATCACATATTAGGTCAAACGAATAAATTGATAGGTTTTAACTTTGAAGATATAGAACTGACCAGGTAAGGAAATGGCGGTGTGGAACTGGTCAAGACCAGAGATCAGTTCAACCTCACCGCCAAACTTCATGTTAGAGACCTCCTCACCACGGGACGACTTGAGAGCCACCTGCGCATGAAACAGCGCCTCTGCAACCTCAGTGTCTCCCGGAAGCTCTTTCCTCAATGCCTCATAGTCCCTCACTGACTCAGCCCAACACCCTATCTGCTCAAAGAAAGATGCAGAATGTGTCAGGTTAATTATCCGAGTATGTGATTCCCAATTGCCAATTCACCATTAATTATGATTAGACCCCACTGAAAGGGTGGTGGGACAAACAGTTCTGTAAAGAACACTGTTGCAGTGATGTCAAACATATCATGCTGTAAAAATAAAAGTTTAAAAGGTAACTATTACCACTATTTCAATCCATCCACCTATTAAATTTCTCCTACTGTCAACTTTGCCAGCATAATCAAATTTTTGGGACAATAATATCATTAATAACATAGAGCAGATTCAGTTTAAGTAATAGTTAACACCTATTAGGCAAGCATGATCCTTGAGACTAATCAACCTTCTGTGTAGAACAATCATGTGGGTGATCATTGATATCACACATTTATATATATCATTTACCGGACTTCACCTTAATCATAACTCAATACCTTTAGTTTCTGTGTGTTTTAGCCTTTATTTGTAGAATTTTGGGTATTGCTTGGGTTTATTTCCATCTCGTAGGGATTTGGAGGAAACTTGGTGAAAATCGGCCACAAAACATGCATGAAAGATCCCATGCGGCCTGCACCAAGATCCCATGCCGCCTGCACACAAGAGACTTGGGCCAGACGACTCATTCATGTTCCAATCCGACCCGCACAAACTCCCCAGTCGACCAGCACATGACTCCAAACCCTAGTTCCACGCCTATTTAAAGCGTCCAAAGCGTTGAAATTAGGGGATCTCATCTTCTCTCACCTCTAAGGCGATGCCGCAACGAAAACCCGATCTAGATCCACTTTTCCCCTCCCGTCCGACCCGCACAGGGATTTGGTGCGACCCGTATCGGGGTTTCTCCGCCTTGTGAGCCACATTACGACCATCCTTTGACCTAGGCGACCTTATCTCATCTCAGTCCCAAAGGCAAGAAGGATGTTGAATAAGGGTTTGCCTTCCTCTTTTCTTCTCTTTGGTTCCATGGAGATTGTACCACTTTCATTTCATTCTTTTGTTTGTTTTTGCACTCTGTTAGGCTAGATTAATTAGTTCTAGGGCTATGTTTAAACTGGAGTTAGGATTGATGTAATGACTTGATGTTTAATTTCTATGGTATATAATTTGCTTGGTTGTTTATTAATTATGCTTGCTTGTGTTTGATTAATTATGTTGAACCTCCTATTAGATGTAAAGGTGTAAACTAATTGATTGAATTGAGTGGGAAGCTTGATGTAGGTTAAGAGCCGAAAGGTGACCAATTGGTACCCGAAAGGGGAAGATTTCTAATTAGACGAAAGTCAGTTGGATATCTTAGAAAACCAATTTGTGGACTTGGGACTATTAAGCCAACAAACGAAAAGTGAGGGTTAATTAGACTAATGGGGCTTTAGATTACATTCTGCATCAAATACCGTGACTAACAAACGATGACAAAGGTTTAGGAATTTAGGTACGGCTAGATCTATCTCATACCAGTCACAGTCAGAGACCAAAACATCATGAATTGTACCATCAACTAAGGGTCGTGCTGCACCATTTACTCCTTGTGCGGGTACCATTTACTCCTTGTGCGACCCGCACAGATCCAATCTGAATCAGCACAAGTCAGCACATAACGCGACAACGCGCGTGTTAACAGCCCGAAACCTTAGGACGTTTTATTACCATAACTTACCAGAAAACCACCCAAATTGTTACTTATTTACTCTTGTTTTAGTTTATTTGCTTGCTGCCCTATTTTGTTATTGTTTCAAAACCCAAAACCAACCTAATTGTATCGACCTAGATTTTGTGAAAAGGTAAACCTAGTACTCAATTGAACCGCTTGTGGAAATCGACACCCGACTGTAATAACGAATTACCGCTTGCATAACATTTTAGACTAATTTAGGGTACTATTAGCGACACATCAATCATACTAAGCCACAGTACAGAATTTAAAGAAACATAATAGAAAAGTATTGCAAGAGTAGGATTTTCTTACCACTTTTACAACATTACTGAGGGAAAACTTCAGGATTAAGTATATATAGATAGTGGAATATGAGAGTGCTTGTAAGAATCCCAACCTTAGCATATGAGGCAGCCCGCCTGAGAAGGGCCTTTGTGTAATTCGGCTGGATACGGAGGGCCTCATTGCAATCATCAATGGACTTATCCCACTGACCGAGCTTGTACCTGCATGCTGCCCTGTTACAGTACAATACAGGATTCGATGGATCATGCCTCAGACCTTCACCATAGGCCAAGGAAGCTTCCGTAAACTTCCCCAAATTGAAAAGTTCATTTCCAAGTGAACGGGCCCGCACAACTGATTTCACAGTGATTGTGAAGGAGTACAATTCTGAGTTTGCCTGATCAATATTCCTGGCTTTCTCAGCTGCTGTAACAGCCGTCTCAAATCTGTACAATTTGGTAAATTAACAAACAATCACTGCCCGCTTCGTTTATAATAACTTCTAACTTAGAACAGCTCATCAAGACAATATTATCTTTAGTAATTTTATATCACCAAGAGCAGCTTTTGGTTCAGTTCTTAAATCTTTCTATTTCTCTAGGCAACAAGAAGTCCATGGTTTCTATAAGGCAAAGATAACTAACAATGTAGATTTCAAATGAAAATGTGTATAATTTCCAACTGCAGTTCCACCAAATGCTCATAACACCTGAAATCATAAGTGTTCACTGAATTTTCTGCAATTTTATTGCTCTTATCAGTACTTGTAAAATTTATGAGTTTACCTTCCTCGGGCCATTTCAACAAGAGCATGAACATAGTGGATGTATGAGTTCCCAACAAACCCAAAATACTTAGTATCCACCGAAAAGTAAAATGACGAGTCAAGTTGGCATGCATCACATATTGCCATATCAGCATCATCAATCTGGTACAGTCGAAGGTATGCCTCTGCCTTTGAAGCAAAAATCTGCAATTATCAATCACCAATTGTCGAAATTGAAACAGCTACAGTAAAAGATAAAAAAATAAAATAAAAAAACACTAACTTGTGGTATTATGTGCAAAGAGTATGGTCAACTCCAGAATGGTAAGAAACAAAGAAAATTATAATATTTGACTTTAATTCAATCAACAATGTTTATATCAGAAATATGCATGACAAAGCATAATATTAATATCAATAACACGACAATGTTATAACAATTATTGAGCATATATTCTTTTCAAAATTTCGCTTATCGCCATAAGGAAATTATAACTTGATAAGATATCAATTATTTATTTTCATGTATTCAATGTATATTGTTTGTAAAGAAGAACAATAACTGGGCATAAGCCACAAAACACAGTAAGAGTATACCTTATCTACTTCTGTTATCTACAGTAAACTTTTATAAGCATATCATATAAAATAATATATAAATTCAACACCATTTGTTCCTTTGCGAGTCATGCACACAAGCCTGTAGATTGAGAAACTAACCAAAGGAGAAGAATCAGCTCCAGCTGTGATGGCTGAATCTGTTTCTCGCAAGACACTTTTCCAATCCCCTGACCTACGTGCATCTGTGCAACGAGTCAAGTGCTTTTCCAAAGTTTGCAGTTTATGTAACTCGATCAGATCAGGTTGAGCACTTGCAAGGAGAAGGTGCTTTTTTGAGTTCTCAACCACACCTAACCTGAACTCAAACCAGTCAAAATTATGGACTCCTCTTTTAATGGAATAAAGATGATAAAAAAAAAATCCATAATTATAAGAAAAGACAATTCCATTTGAAGCAACGCCTTGAAATGAAAAATGTTTGAGTACAGAATTACTACCCTAATAACATGCCCTCAAGTGAATACGAGCTACAACGCAAATGATAGGATTTTTAAGCTGAAAATATGAGCTGCAACGATCATTATGTAGTTTTCTCCACATCAGTTCATAAGATCCAATAAGATTGGACAAACAAAAATAAAAGGCTATGGAACTCGATCAAGTCCCAAAAATAAACAACCAATCAAACAAATTGATGCAACTACCTCAGGAAAAGAGAAGCCAGTCTCTGGTGGGCCCGGCTGAAACCTGGATCCAACCGTACTGCCTCCTCACACTCTCGCACTGCCTCCCCGAACCGCCTCAAACCAATCAATGCCGCTGCTTTGTTGCTCCTACAAACAGGGTTATCAGGTTGCATACCAACAGCTCGATCATACACTCGCAATGCCTCCAAAAGCTGCCCTTTTTTATACAATTCATTGCCAATTCTCTTCACCTCCTCAAGATCTACACTCACCATTGCCCTCTTCACAGATGAGAAATCCTCAATACCAGTGCCAGTACCAGTAGCAGCCCCACCCCGAATAATGCTCCCATGACCATAATTCCCGGTGCCAGAACCAAGTACATCGTTCCGGTGCGTCACGGTCTTATGAACCGTGCTCGGCTTCGCTATCTTACCAGACGGGCAGATGTTACCGGCTGGCAGGAGATTCGTCACCGGTGAACTAGCAGTGCTGTTGGTGTGAGTACTGACATTGCTAGTGCCGCTACCCGTAAAGATCAGAGGACCTGAACCGGTACGGCGGTGACCGGGTTTCGGAAACGAGTTAGAAAGGATTTCGCCAGAATGTGTGCGCCGGGCCGCAAGAGAGGACCCGGCAGAGGAACTGGTGGAGCTGGTAGTGCTGGTGGTCTGGTGTGTGAAGAGAGTAGAAACTGGAGAGTCCGGTTTGTCGGTCTCCAGGCTTAGAGCAGTGTTGAAGTCGAACGGTAGGTCGGAGGCCTTGTTAGTTCGAGCCGCAGGCATCTCTGTAGAGTGCGACATTTCGTCGAACAGGTTGTGGGTGTGAGAATGGCGTCAGTGGAATCGAGAGAGAGAAGGCATGGATGGGCAGAAGGAGAAATGGGAAATGGGGATCTCTGCCTCTCTCTTTCTCTCTGTCGTTAGAGAGGGAAGGAAGGAAGGAAGGAAGGAATAGTAAGGAGTAATGTGTGGGTAGATTTGGAGCAGAGAGAGAGAGAGAGAGAGAGAGAGAGAGGTTTACTACTTAAAAAGGAGATCTTACTTTCTTTTTCTTTTTTCTTTATTTTTTGACTTTTTGGTTTTACTTGTTGGGGTACTAATCCAAAAATTCACGAGAAAACTCGGAACCCCAACCTCTCTCTCTTTCTCTCGCTCTGTGAAGAGAATTAAAGGCTCTCACTCTCACGCGATCTTGACCTCTTGTGGCATTTCTGAATGTAATATTTGTGTGGCATATGACTGACAATTTTATCTATGAGGTCATAACGTAAGCGGGTTATCTGGTTGGTGACTCGGCATATAGTAAAGCAGTAACGGATGCCACATTGGATTCCACACTAGGAGAGGGAGCATGCGCGCGTGATAATTTGTTCGTCTCTCTTCGTCAGCAATAAGTTTGATCAAACCCATTAGATGACTAGAAAATCATGTTTAGACTGCTGTTAAAGTTATTATATAATTAGTACGAAAGATCTACATTTAAAATTGACTAAATAAATTAGATACAATATTTAATTTAAAATTTATTTATCCTTATTTGTTAATTGACGTTATATAATTTATATTTATCAAATTTCATGTTATTTTAGTAACATGTGATGTGACTTATTAAAATCCGCTGAATATTGATCACCGTTAAAATTTTATATTTATTATTCAATAGAAAATAGAAGCAAAGAAATCTTTTTTTTATTTTGTAGCTGAATATTGCTAAGGCATGTTTAATATGTTGGATTTAAAATTCTAATTTTTATAACTATTGTTGAAGGTGTCAGGTTATTAATTGTCAAGAAAACTTTACCATCTTTATTTTTCTTCAAATTTCAGCCAGTTGTTACTTTTTTTTTTACATAAAAGTAATCTTTCTCTTCAATAATTCAATACTTACTTGAAATTAATTGTCTTTCTTTTATGTGGTATACGAACTAACAATTTTTATATTGAAGAATCTATAAAAGCCCTTGTCGTGTATGCCCAAAAAAATTTTATAAAATTCTGCAGGATTTCCCGATATACCTAAGTAGACTAGTTTTCTAGGAAAAGACTTCCTCTGCCTCTGTTTAGATATAGAAAGTGAAAACAAAACAAATTAAGAGCTGATAGCACTAAAATCATATTACTTTCTATATATATTTCGTTGAATGATATTGAAGTCTGACGGGCATCAAAATCTATCAGAATAAAATGAATTAATTTTGAGTGAACCTTATAATTAGTTCCCCTATATTTATAATTTTAAAGGATAATGTAGAATAGATGTGTAATTTGTAACTTTCATGATTGGATGGAGAGATGTCTACATCCAAAATTTCATGTTTTATGTCTTGTTTTCAAAAAGAAATATATAACAAAGTGCTTCACTACAAAGTGACTTCATGTTAGTTAAGGATTCCACTGGTATGACAACCTACGTTTCTAATGAATGGCGTGACAAAATGAGCCTTTCAAGTAATAATTCCAATTTCTATATGTATTATGTAGCTACCAGAAGAAATGTAATTATGATTGGAATGAAAATGATATGTGGTCCAGCGATAAATTGTTTGTTTGCAGACTTCATTAATTAATAATGAGGTTTTTTTTCTGTATATATGTATTATATCTTCAATTATTTGTTTTATTCGTTCGAGCATGGTTAGTGTATGTAATTTTTGACAATAATATTTGTTTTACCAACATTAAATCATAATACACAGTAAAATACAATGGGGTCGTTTGGATGGGTGGGGAATAGGTAGGAATAGCAAATCCTGGGACTAAATTTAAGGAAAAAGTGAGATTTCGGAAAGCATGGGAAAAGTGCTATTTCGGGACTAAGAATGTTATTTGGATGGTGAGTTTAGGAATAGCGTTGGGAAGTGTGAAAAGTAGAGAGAAAAGTGTTGTTGGGAAGAGTGTTGTTGAAAATAGTGCTATTTCTGGGATTAGCTATTCCTGAAATTGGTAATTGCGTTTGGATGAAAAATTTAGTCATGGGATTAGCTATTCGGGGGAATAGGCTATTCCCAAGGATCCAAACGACCCCAATATACTCAAAGCAAAAGGCAAATCTCATTAGAGTTTGATGAGGTAGACAACAATATTATAATAGATTGTTTTAATATAACTATTTTTATATTTTGATCTAATATAAATGGATGCATTTCTCCTATAAAATAATGGTTCAAGAAAATCCTGAATTGTGTAGACTAAGTCAAACTAGCAGGGGTAAAATTGACAGATCATCTTCTATTTGGATTATTCTAACGGCCTCTGAGAAAGTACGCCGCAGCAGTAAGCCCCTAAATATTAGGTATGTATGAGTTTCTGCTGTAACTTTATCTTTTTAATAGTTTTGTTTGTTTTTTTCATAGTAGATCATAATTTTCCTTTCGTTTTTATTTTTTTCAGGAGCAGTTCTTCCAAGTACAACTCATGCACGGAGCTTGCGTGCTAGAGAGATCTTTCCAGTCACACCTCACACGCAAGCCAAAAGCCAAAGACAGATTTGAAAAAGTTGCATGAAAGACTAAATTGCCCCAAATAATTTGGATTCTAACCAATTTCCTTTTCTTCAAATTTCACTAAAGTGTGCTTAATTGAGCATATTTTTTTAATTACTCTCTTATCATTGAGAGTGGCTACAGTCCAATATGTTGGACACATATACTCGTCTAATATGATGAAATGACAAATTTTGAGACTAAAATGGCCAATCAGAACCACTCAAATTTTCTTCATAATTAAATTTCCGTTGAGACCAAATTTTATATTTTTTTTCAAATTTTTTACTATTTTTTAAGAATTTTAGAATATGCTCAATCTAAAAAGTTATGGGCCCTCTAATTTCGAAAATTAGAAAGAGAAAATTAGTTAAAAATTTTGAAAAAAATATAAAAAATAATTTTCAAGGAGCTTTTAATATAAAGAACATATTGAGCGGTTCCGATTGTATTTGACGTCATATATATTTGATTCTAACATTACTTATTTGTATTTGTTTGACAAGCTAGTTTTGTTTTAAAATATTACTCATTTGTATCTAACTAATATGTACAAATTGCATATAAAATTCTAAATTAATTTTGGGATAACATCATGATTCATGAGTGAAATTTTATGATTAAAACTTATTCTATAATATATAATTAATTCGATAATTAATGTTAACTGAAATTTTAATTAATAGTATTACCTTCACAAATTACACCAACTAAGATTATATTTTGCAGAGAAAAAAAACATTACCGAATTTTTTATTTTCGGCCAAAAATACAATGCAAAGATAATAAATAATCTCTAGAGCTATCATCATCTTTTTTTAAACAAAAACACTCTATCACCATTTAACCGACGCAAGTATTCCAACACACATTTATTATATCAATAATAGTTTCTTTTGCAGCCTATTTGTGAATTTTAATAATAAAAAATATATATATATTCTAGCCCGGATGTCTTGGGAAAAAATAAAAAAAATTATGATGGCAAATTTCTCCATACACAAAAATATTCGCTGAAAGTTAATACCTAAAATACACATTAAAATTATATACCGTATGGACCACAAAATCAGAATATCTTTAAAAAAACAATTTTTAACAGAATTATCAAATTACGTTCAGAAAAATAAAACAATTTTCAAAAAGGACGTCATTTTTTCCCCTTCAATGAAATCAGGCTTCAAGGGGGCAAAAAGGGAAAAAGGTGAAGAGGAGAGAGCAGTGAGCAGGGACAAGAGGAAGCAGCTGGCCATGTGAAGAGTGACGTGCCAGCTGGCCATTCATTCTCCATCTCAGGCAACTCTTCCAGCTACGCACTACGCACCACGCGCCTCTCCCTCGCCACAACGGCGTCTCTTCTCCTCTCCATTCCTTTCACAACTGGAGATATCCTTCCCTATATCTATGCTGACGCCAACATACAGTTGGATTTCTTTTTCAGCTACATATTAGTAGTTGTAAGTTGTAACAGAGCAAATTCCTCGTTCATGTCTGGCGTAATTAATAAGACTTGATGCATGTATCTCTTCTTTTGAATGCATCATGTTTTGTAATAAACTGTAATTGATGCATGATGGACAAACGTAAACTCTGCGTGCATATTCGAACAAATAAAAATGCCGATAAAATTTTTAAAAAATTTTGTTTACTCAATTCGTGATCTTAATTTGCAAGTAATAAACATAAATAAACAACACAATATAGGGCTTATAGTTTCTATTTAATTTATATTGGGACATGACTAGAGGTGATGTGTCAAATACAAACACAATGTGTCAGACACAAAAACGGTATGATTATAGAAAAATCACTCTTTTTCATTTTCTTTCTTAAATCTTTTCAAATAATAGTTATAGCGAACAACAACTTTAAATCAACGATAGTGGTCAAAGTTGGCATTCTTTCAACGTATTTTGAATCTCATCAATTAATGTATGAAGAAAATTATATGCAATTTAATACAGCGTACTGACTGGAATTTTGGCGCGATTGATAATATAAAAGCTCATCTTAATAATATATCTACAGAAATCATTTTTTTTTCTAATTAAGCCTCTAGCCATGACAAGCCGAATTTTCGTCAAATTTTATTTTTTTAAAAAGCAATGGTCGGGCGAAGTGGTACAAAATTTTTGATTGCTCAAAACTAAATTTTAAACATTCAGAAAAAAAAAATGAATATGTGTTGAAGACTGATATTTTGAAATTAATACTTGACAAAAATTAATATTGTTTGCTATAGAAAAGAATTTAGCTAAAAGTAAAAACAGATATTTAATGGAAAACGAACAATAATGTAATGGTCATGACCAAACTAACATTGGTTTTACTAGAATTTGAATTTGCTCATCATTCTAGAGTCTATATATAATGCTATTCCATATATTAATATTAGTAATTCTCTATAGGTTTTCCCGACGTTCTTCTGCAAAAAGTTAGTTTTTTGATAATAAGGTTTAGGTAGTAGTTTCCACCATAAAATGCAATTTGTTTTGTTCTTTTTCGATTAGTTGGACAAAATGAACGAAATTGATGAAATCGTTGGAACAAATTTATATCTGATCGAAAACTGAGCAGTATTTGAACTCAACAAAATATTTTTTTTAAAACAAAATAAGAAAGAAAGAAAATAATAAAAAAATAAAGAAAAGGGAGAATAATGAGAACTGACCGGCCCTACTGGGCCAATAAAAGGGTATGGGTTATAGTTATTCCAAAGCTTGAGGTGTGTACCAGCAGGAATCAGACTCCACACTCCATGATTCTTTCTCTTTTATTTTTTTCGAGACAAAGTTGATAATAATTATTATACAAAGGGATGAGATCGTTATCACCTAACTTTTATTAAGAAAAGTAAAGTGCTCCATTAATGTAATAAGGGAGGTATAAGTAGAGTTAATTATTCAACTGATCTCTTCTTGGTCAGATCAAAGAAATGAATAATCCCTTTTGCATTTCTTTTTGGTTAGTTGCCAGAAATATCAAGAGGAGAACCATCATTATGCCGGGTTACATTGCTACGTGTCCCCTTCCTACTGAGCCCCTTTGCTTTAAAAATTTTCACTTTGTTAGTACTTACTAAAGAACATACTTTTCCTATTCAATTCTTCAAATTATAAACTTAGGACCTTATAATTATTTAGGGAAAAAATTAGGTCAAGTTTCCAAATACTCACGTAAGTAAAAAAATATATTTTAAATTTTAAAAAATAAATCACAAATCCACACTTTATATATATATGTGATCAAGCAAAAGAAATTAAAGGATAATTTAAAATCAAGTTCTGAACAAAAATGGTTCAAGTGTCTTCTCTTGTCTGTTAAGTCTATTATCTCTTGCAAACATGTAATGGTTTCAATAATCTTCCATATTGCGTCTATTCTTGTATCTATCTTAATTAGGTGGTACCTCAACGTGACAATATGGTGCTATGCACCACGTCGACTTTCTGACGTGGATCGTGCTAGTTTCAAATTATTCTGATGTGCTTTCAAATGATTCTATTATATTGATTTGATCACTCTAATGGGTAATGTTATATGCAAACTAAATTTTATATATGACCATCATTTCAGTTGAGAATTGGTGAACATGAAGAATATGCTAAATACTTTCTTCATGCTATGACAGATATATTAGAATATTATTATTGAGGTCCTCTTTTCTTTTAAGTGTTTGCCTACTTCACAAGTCAATAATTAAATTATATGAGTCTTGCTTCAATAATAATAATAATAATAATAATAATAATAAAAGTATTAATCAGAGGCAGATCCATCAGGGACAGGAATTCCATGTAAAAGCGTTAAAAAAGATCTACACACACACACACACACACAACCATTACTTAATCAAATTTACTGCATTAACCTTTTTTTTACTCCAATTAATCTTCCTCACAAAAAAATATATATATACTTAAGGTAAAAAATTGTGGAGAGAATTCCTTGTTCGTGTTCTCAAGTACCATTCAGGGGTACTGGAAACTCTGTACTCCATTTCCCCCTTTGCTGTGTGGTTTCTGAGAGGTGAAATGAAGACTTCTTTTTTCAATTTTTTTTTTTTTTTGGGTTAAAAAGAATACCTAAGTTTTCCCCATCCGACCGTCCTTTAATTAGTTCTTTATACCTCGCCAAATCTCCTCCAGGTTCAGGAAAAATGGAGAGAGATGGCACAAATTAATCAAGGATTTGCGAAATTTAAAATCAGAATTGAATTAAATGCAATAGAATTTCTGGATAATTAAAATTTAGAAGGGGTCGCAAAGTATGTTCGGATTTGGATTTCTATCTTATATAGGATTATTCACTACACTGCAAGTCTGCAACCTAACATGATACCACCGTTTGACATTGTGACGCAGCTTAATTAGTTAATTTCATAATTTGGTCATATTTCCGATCCTGAAAAGCTTTTGATTGCGATGGATATTTGGTTCTTCGATTGTGTGGGTAGTGAAAGCTTAGGAAAATTAAGTTTGGTGTATGTATTATATGTGAAGTTAGTGTTTGAAAACTCTTTTTATATGATAAACGTGATAGCATATGAAATGGGTACTAGAAAAAAAAAATCTAATGTTTAAATAAGATGCATAAGAATTGGTATACTTTAAAGATCAATTTGTTACGATCCGATTTAAATAGACTTAATTGAGCCGTCAATTTTTCAAACTATGAATTAGAATTCTTTTCATTTTGTAATTTCTTAAAATTGCCAATTTTTTTTTTATAAATATAATCAATGGAGTCCATTTTCTATGTTTATAATTATAACAAACAGTATTCGATAGTACGTAGATTCCCTGAATCACTGTGATAAACTCCACAAATGGTGGTTGCTGTTTTGACTTAATTATAGCACTATTGACCTAATTAGTTAGTCTTATGGACCATTCTAAAACTTTTGTACTAGCTATCACATGCTTGGTGGCTCTTAATTGAAACCCTTGAAAATAAACCTCCCTAGCTAGTCCCCTATCCATATGTTCATATGAGCCACAATTATGTCAAGTATTAAAAATCACACCTAGATACAAGCTTAAGGTTACGATCAATGCATGTGAGCATAACCTCAATGCATAAAATTTAAGAAAATACATCTACATATGCAAAAATCAAATATATGGAGAGTGCACGTGTGTGACTTGCAAAACTCCTTGATCAAACTCAGATTTTTTTTTTTTTTTTAACTTAAATCATATAAACCTCATCTTAGAAGCGGCAAAACTCCTTGATAAAATATATGTAAGTTTGCACGTGTGTGACTTGCCAAACAAAAAATGTAAATTGATAATTCTGGAAATAGTTTTTTAGCACTTAATTTCTCTGCGAACCAGAATCAGTTTTTTCAAAGGCAGTTTTGTTCTTTGTTCAAAAAATAAATTAGTTCTTGACAATTGTTAGCTAAATTATAGGAAAAATTATTATTATTTTTATTTTTGCAACTCTTATTATATCATGTTTTATCATTTTTTTTTAAGAAAAAAGTGGTATTTTGTTAATTTATTGTTATATTTAACAAATAGAACTATTATGTTTCATCATATTAACCTCCAAACTATAAGAAACTTTTGTAAATCCAAGTAAATGTCAGGAGAAGAGGGAAAACAGCACATACAACATACAAAAAACAAAAGAAGAAGAAGAAGAAGCAGCTTTGTCTAGCATGAGCAAAATGATGAAAAGGAGACTATTAGTAACAGAATCGACCGCCAAATTGCCATTACAGAATGCTAAAATTTAGTGGGGACCTTTTTGGTCGCTTTTCCTTTCCAAATTTAGTATATTACTGTCTACAGGGATCGAAATGGCACTTTTTTTTATTACCAGCTGTGGTAATGATCTCCCAGCAGTAATTTTTGCTTTTGCGTAATTATTTTTACACACAATCGGTTTGTTTGGTTAAAACTTGCCTAACCCAAATAAAGGTTTGTTGCACCTTATACGTCAAAACATTATAATGACAAGTCATTTTTTTTTTTTGTCAGCTTGAAATATAGACCCATCAGATCCTTGCAATTAAATTACAAGTAAGATATCATTGTGTCTAGCGAAAATTTAGTCCAAACATGTTCTATGATAAGATATTGCATGCACAATGTTATTGCCAAAACTACTCATCCTATTATATAGAAGAAAGAGAGAGAAAAAATGTATATTTCAAATATAAGATAAAGATGTTTCTCACATAATGGCATTTGCAATAGATTATTTATTCATCCACTTAAAATGTAATTTTTAATAGATACTTAAGGTTCATCTTTTATATATTATCCAAATACAGGATTCTCTAAACATAAAAAATTGTTAAATTCCAGGTTCAAGTTCTTATTGACCAATATTTATCATAAAATATATATATACAATTAATTATAAAATTTTCAAACCCCATCTTCATAGTAATTACCTACATATATTATAAAAAAAATTGAATTGGACCAAGAAACAAGTCTTATTTTACCATTAAAATAATTTGAGCGATTAAATTAACTTCTATCAATTGAACATTTGATACATGTTATTAAAATATGCCGTCGCTGGTATTGAAAAGAAAATATAGATTGAACAAGAATTATAGATGTATATTGGAGATGCTAATCATAATGTGATACTTGCATTATTTATCTAGTCTTAAGCCAATGGGAATCCAGCTTTAAACAGAGCTTACTGTACTTTAAAATATTTTAGTAAGACAATTAAACCTAACCTCGAAACATATTCCCCAAAAATATTCCTTTTTCTAGAAAGAACCATAGTACAACCTCGGGCCAAGCGGTGTTGCATCACACGACGTCATCTTGTGCAGAATTTCACAGAACTTTTGTCAGTGGTTTGATCTGCTTTTTCATTTTTAATTTTAACCCCACTTGTACTGTCCTGCTCTTTATTTTTTTTACTGCCGATGACTCAGTGAGCTTACCCATTTACTGATATTCATCTCCTGTAATTAATCAAATCATTTATTTCTATTATAATTGGTCTTTATGCGCACATTACATTGTCCCAACATGTATGCCACAGGAAGAATACCTAACATAATTTATTCACGGAGGAATCGCTATCCAAAAAAGCTACCTTAGAGGTTTTTTTCTCCATAAAAAATGTAAAAGAGGATTGTTTTCAAAAAAAAAAAAAAAAAATCTATAAAATGATTCTCCAATCGAATTTTGAATTCAGCATCTTATTCCAAAAGACATGGTCATTAGTTACTAGATCAAAAACTAGTTACTTGAATGATTATACAGAAAATACAAAACAATCATATATATACTTTGAACTAAAATGAATAAAGAAGAATAAATGACCCCTTCAAACTTATGTAATGCCATAAATCCATAATACAAATAATGTCAAATTTAACTTATCTGCATTTATATATATATCGAGCTTCAAATATCAGAAAAAAAAAAAAAAAACGTTTATTTAGTGGGCTACTGCCTGTTATGTACTATTGTTACCTCTTGTTCATCAGGATATCATATGTTAGTTTGAGTTTGGACTAGACTATCAATTAAAATAAGACACCTACAATTATTAAAATCACGTTTAAATATTAAATTCAGCTTATTTCAAAAAAAATATATTAAATTCAGCTAAGATGTACTTGAGGGTTTACCATAAAAACATATCTTTTACAATGAATTTATGCGTTCAAAATTCGGCAAAAACTAGGTTGAAGTTGAAATTTGTGGGATGGCACAGGACAACAATCACATATTTATGAAAAATAAATAAGGTCTATTTAACTTCTAAATATTACTTAATGATGTTTACGTCAGAAATGTTAGAAAGTGTTTAATTCTATTTTTGTGCCATCAAATAGCAAGAAACAACAACTAAACACAAGAAATCTAGGTTTCAACATCATTCACAAGCATTTCAAGATGAGAGTAGGAGATTTATACCTCTCTTTGTGTAGCAACAAAAAGACTCGATTCCATGGCATGGGAGTCGATGGGGTGCTCTCCTACGTCTCTTCTTCTCCATGGATGGCGCCGGCCTCGAGTCCACCAAAGAGATTAACCACGTTCTCAAGGTATGTGCTAGCACACCCAAGAACAAGCCTAATCCCATTAGCTTTCTCTCTTCTAGCAATTAAATCTTTCATTTAAATGGAGAAGAGAGCACAACACATGAGCAAAAGAGGGAGAAAAGAGGAGGTTTGTGGTAGCCACAAGGGGAAGAAAGAGAGGAGAGAAAAGGCTAGCTCTTGGAGTCTCCAAAGGGGTCCTTTTATAAAGCTCAAACCCTAGGAAAAACTTCCCCAAAATTACACCTCTTGCCACCCAAGGGGCAGCCACTAATTGGGCCTTAAATGGGCCACTTCTCACACTCATTTGGGTCATTAATTCATATAATTAATGTCTCATTAGTTTGCTCTATAATTGGGCTATATATTTTCCTATTAAATAATGGCCCAATTAATCAATATAACCATTTATATTAAAATGTGTTGATCTAAAATTAATTATTAACTCATTAATAATTATTTTGGGATTATATAATGCATTAATTTATTTCTATATGATCTCTTTGAGTTAATTAATTATAACGGTTCATAACGGTATATAATTAATTAATCAACTCATCATATTTTCGCAATACTCACTGTTGCGAATAAATAGATAATGCATTGTGTGGTCAAAGTCCTATTTGTGTGACCCTTTGAGGATTTATGCTATGTTGGCCATGGAGAATAAATCACTATTTATTTCCAATAATCATAAGCGGTATCTAGCAACACGTTATGATTCCCAATTCGCATAAATAGTTTACCGTTACAATATTTCAATCCTGCATAAGAAATAATAGTATTTCCTTGTCCGATTCTTATGTCACATGATATCATTGTATAATCCAAGATAGGAATGTGTCATTCTTGCAGATTATACATTTTTTGATCTAGAGTTGATCGTCTAGTTTGCATGCATACGATCCAACTCCATCAAGGGGCCCAAATAGATATCATCACTCGCTAGGTATACTAATGAGGGACATACGGTTTTCTTGATGAACAACTTTTCCCCGCACAATTCAAGAGAACATAAATAAAGTCCTTATAGCAGCCTTTATCAGGAATCAACGTTAGACGATATTTATTGAACCTATCCTCATGTGGAAAAGGTGAACATCTCAAACTTAGAATCAAACTTATATGAAATAAACAATGACACTTAACACAATCCATATGTTTATTTCATTGGGTCAAGTCCTGCTATGTTCCAATAACATATACATATGCAATTAAGTTGGTAATTCCTTACCTATGATTTGTAGAACTTAATTATTACTTAACTTGCATACTAATCTTTTATGATAATTAATGTTCCTTGTTAATTATCAAGATTATGGACTATTTAGATTTATTATTGTCATTCTAATGAATGATCCACAGAGATCTACAATTCAGATCCTCAACCTGAATGATCTGTCAATAATAAACTCTAGGAACAAATGATCAAATATCATCATTAACATAAACTAAGAAAATAAGTCATTAAATATTGACTTCTAGGACATAACTCCAACAAGAAAACCATCAACAATTAAATGCTATGGCATGGAATTATTATTATTATTATTATTATTATTATTATTATTATCATCATTATCATTATTATCATTATTATTATTATTATTATTATTATTATTATTATTATTATTATTATTATTATTATTTTTTATTATTATTATTATTATTTTTGCAGTTCTGCAACGTTTTGCAACCCCATGTGAAGAGTTGTTACTGTACATAAGCCATTTTCATTCCCCCTCTATGTAGCATACTAAAATCAAGTCTTGTGATCGGAGAGTTAATTATTTTCCATCTGCTTTTGGTAAATATTTGTATGACGAACTAATGTTTATATGCTCATTTGTGTGCCTAATCTGCATCTCATGCAACAGGTGGTTGTTTGACAAATTATTTACAATATTTACAAAAAAAAAAAAAAAAATCCATACACACACCCAAGTTTTCTAGGTAACATGGTATTTAAGATATATTAACCGGGGTCAACATTGATATTAACATGCCATACATTCAACATATATATATACGTACAAGCTGGTTTTAATGATGAAATGAAATTTCTTCTATGTGGGACTTGGGTGCAACCAATGCATAATTTTCGTGTTTTTTTTTTTTTTTTTTTTTTTACAATAGTAGGAAAATTTCAATATATAATTCAATTTAATACCCTATTAGACTACGCAAAGTTAAGCTTTTGCTCGAATTTAATGAAAATGCACTATATGTAAAGAAAATTGTTGAATTTTTAAAACAGATATACAAGACTACTATATATATTAAAAACGATTCAACTACTCATCATTGCAAAGGTCTTATTATCGTTGCTTTGAGCTAGGTTCATTATTGAATGAGATAGCAATACGACAAGTGGATCGACATTCCTATGCTTTTAATAGCTGTAGCAATCTAAATGTATATTATTAAATATAATCCTTCTAATTTATCTACCAAACTATAGCGACCACTTGTTAATTATTAAAACACTCATAATTATGTTAATCGATTATGCTTTTCAACTCATACATGTGCAAATTAATTAATTAATTCATTCATACCTTAGAAAATAGGAATAGTTCGGTTATTTAAACAAAAAAAAAAAAGAAGCAGCTGGTGACAACTAACTAATAATTTCACAAAATAATAAGCCTTTTTTTTTAAGAAAGAGGAAGGTCTTTGCCATCTAACTTTTTTTTGAAATTGAAGATGCATGCGGGACTTGAACCCTTGACTTTTTGGAAATCAATCTAGTACTCTTACCACTGAACTACTAAAGCACATGTAAAGGATAGAAACGGTAGCTACTGGCTACTTTTGTTCAATTTTTTTTTTAAAAAATAAATTTTACAAGGTAACATCAGCATAGCAGATAGAAACGAAAACAATAACAAATTACCACTACCACGATTTATAATTATCGCAATCACACTGGCTACTTTTGTTCAATGTTTACGTATAAGTGTTTTTGCAGTACTCACGAGCTTTAATTCTTAGGACTGTCAGTGTAAAAACCCAAAACTTTTTTTTTTTTATTATTTTATTTTATTTAAAAGTTTATTAATTTCTAAGAAAACTAATAATTTAATTATTAGAAAAACAAAAAAAAATCTAATCATAAATCCCATTTGTGAGTTAGAAACAATTTTATTTTTGAATCCGATAAGATGATTAATTTACGGCCATTGGAAAATTTTATTTGCTTAACAAATTATTTTATGCCATGTTAATTTCAAATATCTATTTTATAAATTTTTCTATAGATTGATTGGTGTCAAAATCCTAGTTTTAATTGCTGGAACATTTGATTTTCCTAATTCCTTTGATCTGAACCGTTTGATCTGAGTTTTAAACCTGTGATTTATCTCAGCCGTCCGATTGGTTCCTTTATTTCTCCCTTTTTCTCCTTCTCTCTCTTTCTTTCTCCGCCAAAGAGAGTCTTCGTGACTCTGTGCTTTTCTCTCGGATTCCCTTCTCTCCTCTTTCTCCCTGTCACTCCATCTCCCTCACCTCTGACAAAAGCTCGCGACTCTCGCGACTTCCGCCAACCACTCGACTCACCCACCTTGACTTCCGTTACTCTCGAGACCCCACCATCTGTCTTCCCTCACCTCCACCTCGTGACCCGTCACCTCAGCGACCGAACCCCTCTCACTCCCTCTTATTAAGTCACCCCTCTCCTCTCTCTCTCCCTCTGCGAGACCCATTGCAAAACTGGTAAGAACAAAGAAAGAAAGGTAAAGAGCGAGAGAGAAAGAGAGAGGCGGAGGCTGTAAAGTCGGAGCAGGAGACGGCGGCGTTAGCGAGGCGAGGTGGTGGTGGTGCCGGAGAGTCACAGTGGTGCTGGTGGAGCTTGCTTCCCCCTCTTCCTTTGTGCTTCCTCCGTTTCCTTCGCTGTTGGTAAAAGCTTTGAAACCCTAGCCCCTTTGCTTTTCGATCTGTGATGTTTGTTGCCTCAACTTGATATTGTGTGTTGTGAGGCCTTTGTGCTTGATTGAGGCTTGAGAATGCTTGATAATTGATCTGTGGAAAGTTGATGCCTCAATTTGATGTTGTTTCTGAACTGATGTGATCTGTTTTTCTGTTGGCTCGATGGATTTGAAGAATGCCTTACTGAACTGTTGTAGGATAGATGTGATTGCTGATGATTCCATCTGAGTTGTTGTGAATGCTTGTTTGGAGCTATTAATCGATATGTTAGTTGTTTGATGCTTCTGTTAGGGCTTATACTCGTCTTTCCCTTCTGTGTTGCTTGTGTAATCAGTTTAGAATAATTGTAGTTGTTGTTTAACATATTTCTTGGCTATATGTTGCCTTCGGCTTGGTTTCCTGGCTGGTACAGGCTTGGTACCAGCCTTGTACCTCTCTGTCTTGCGTTCTGGTACGAGTCCAGGGACTCATTTGATAACTCTTCTGATTTAGGGACTTATCTGTAAATGATTTTGAACTGCTTTAGGACTTGTGTATAATTGTTTCTGTTTTTAGGGTCTGTTTGGTAAATTGTTTGGTGAATATAAATGATCTAGGGTCTTTTGTGCAATTCTGTGTTGTTGGGTCGGGCTGAAATCAAGTGTACCCGATCCGTTTCCTGACAGGTGGGCCCTCCCCCAACCTGGGCTCTGTCCCTTCTTTCTTTGTTGTGCGGTTATGTTCTGTGGGCCTGTTGGCCTGTTCTGGTCCGTTACTGTTCCTTGTGGATTTTTATTTTTTGTGGGCTGCGATTATTTACTGCTTGGGCCCAGTTCGTTTCTGTTTTGTGGGCTGGAATTATTTGGATCATTTTATAGCTTTTAACTTCTGAAAATTAAAACTAGAACTACACTATTGTGATGGCATATGTTATTTTTGCAACACAATTCGAATTTTTGAGTTAAAAGCTTTTGGCCGAGAAATTAATCGAGACGGATTCGGATATAAAATGTGGGCTTATACAAATGGGAGATGATTAGATTGTCCGTAAAATAATTTTCAATACAGATACTATGATATAAACGGACACAGTATGATCCCAAAATAATTTCAAACAAATTTAGTTTTCTTCGTTAACCTTTTTAAACGAATTTTATCTTGTTTTAGTTGTTTTATCAAAAGCGTTTCATACTTGAGCAAAACACTATTTAACTATTAACTAAACTTTTCAATTAATTTCCTAAACCAAACTAATGATGCCACGTCTCCAAACGTCGTAGTTGAACTTATAGAAATCGTCAAAAACGTCTTTCTACACATTAACTTTATAGTTGGAACTTAACAAAATATTTACAAAATTAGCAACTTAACTTTCCTTCTCAACTAGTTTCAAACGGAACTCCGTCAAATTATTTTTATGAACTAATTAAGTATAATAATATATTTTAATACCGAGTCCCTTTTTAAATTAATTAGAAGTTAAGTATGGTTATAGATAACCTAGCCGGAACTTGAAACCAAATTGAGGGATAAACGGGTTTTATCGTTAGATTAGCTTTAACGAAAGTTTCGTTCACCAGGTGACCAGGCAGACTATCAGGGAGACGAGTACTACCCCGAGTTCGAGGGCGGTGGCACTGAGCAGGACTACGTCGACCCTCCAGCAGAGTAGTCTTCCCTAGGCCCTACTTTCCAGGTGTGGATGCCTTAGGTTTTGTTTATTCTTTAGTTTAGGATTAGATCAATAATTAATTGTGTGCATATCATGTCATTAACATTAAGTAAACAGTTAAGCGCATCTCATTAACTCAAAACTAGATTGCACTTATAGGATATGCATGGCATATTAATAATAATGTGATTAATGAACTTAAAAGTGCCCTTAATCAACACTTGCATCTGGTGCGGATCAGGATAGCGAGACCGAGTGTGATAAGTTCGTTTTGTCTGGGGTTTCCATTATCGGGAGATTGCACCCAAGCTAAATGCCGGTGGTCTCCTTATGATAGAGATCGTGGGCAACGCGTTTCTAATGATCACTCAGCAGACCGACCGTCAGGCGGTACTGCGGTCACTCGATGGTTATTTGTTTTGTTTATTGTATTATATTACCATTTGACTTGACTTGAACTAAGAGCTGAGTGTGCCATTATAGCAGACTACCTCTCGATCCCCATGCGTCAGTTTACCGGTACCGTGTTTTACTGCCCACTTCTTTAGCGGGAATGTGGGAATAGGGGCAGAGTTGAGTTATCGAGCAGAGCTGAGTTAGGTAGATCTGTTGGTACGGTTCATGTCATATTGGGACTTGTGAGATTGATTATGGATTTTGTGTGACTTATGATTGACCATTGAGTGTGGGTGCTTGACTCTCGTATCGATATATTTATTCACCGTATATCATTATTATATTACTAATATTCTCCGCTTCTCCAGATACTTTTCATGTTTACTTGGGCATGTTAGGAATTGCAGATTAGTAGCATCATTTCTTTAAACTTTCACATAGATGTTACATTATAGGATTTAAAAATGTTTAAGTACGGTTTAGTTCTAGCTAGAGTTAACCAGAACCGTAGGCTCACTCTATCACCACACTGAGTATTAATGTACTCATCCCACAATACTTTGATTTGTGGAGACAGGTTCAGGTTTGGATGACACCGTAGAGGAGTCTTTGCCAGAAGACCAAGCCAAGCTGGATTAGTTAGCTTCCGTTGCATATTATGTAGTATTTGTTGTTTTATGACTGATCTTTTGATATGTATATTTATCAGTCTCTTTTGTTGTGTGAACGACTATACCATTATTATGCACTTTTATTTGTGATCATTTGCTTTCTGTTTCACTGTTTATTAGCCTTACGTGTGTGCAGTAGAGTGTATACACGTGGCGGGGTTGTCCATCTCGGATTATGGCTTGGTTCGGGGTGTGACATCCTTCGGTGGTATCAGAGCGAGTGTTTAAATCATAAATATCCCAGCTAATGAACTAGATAGTTACACTTAGTTTACCTAACTTTAAGTCTTAAACTTCTTTCTAAGTTGTTTTGGTTAGCCTAATTCTAACTTGCAATCTTTTCCGTTTGTAAGATTGCTATGGATTTGGCCAACTCTAGGGGTGGTCGTGGTCGTGGGCGTGGACGCGGAAGGCGTGCCGCTCGACAGGAAGAAGCTCAGCCTCAACAACCACCCGTTCCTCCAGCAGTTCCTACTCTTGGACTAGACCCTGCGACCCTTGCTCAGCAGTTCTGGGCAAACGTGGCGCAACATGCGGGACAAGGAGCTGATAGACCTCAGGTGGACCCGTTTGTGGTTGCTCGCCGGGAGTTTCAGAAGGAAAATACTCCTCGGTTTGATGGGAGAGGTGATTTCGCAGCTGCAGAAGAATGGCTCTTGGCAGTACAGGATAACTTCCGCCTTGCTCGTACCCCTGTCGAGTACTGGACGGAGATAGCTGCCACACTCTTTGACCATGATGCGAGGCATTGGTGGACCTCTCAGAAGCCACAGTACGTTGGCGAGGACCCTAATATTCCATGGGAGTGGTTTGAAGATGTCTTCCGAGCCCGTTTTCTGGGAGAAACTCAACAGGAAGAGCTGAGACGCCAATTTGAGACCTTGGTCCAGGGAAACATGTCTGCACAACAGTATGGTGAGACCTTTATTCGTTTGTCTCGCTATGCCCCGGACTTGGTGGCTGATCCACGCAGAAAGAGAAGCAGGTTTATCCGTGGTCTGAATCCTCGGTTGGCAAGTGTGATGGATACTTACAGTGGCGCGTCTGTCGAGTTTCTGATGGACAAGGCCATTTTTCAGGAAAGTTTGATGGTGTCTCGTGGCAAGACTAGAGAAGATGGGCAGAGATCAGACGGTGGCAGTGCTCGCAAGCCTGCTTTTCAGGGCCGTGGGGCGGTGACAACTCAGAACAGGCCGCAACCAACCCAGGCTCCTAACCGTTTCTTTTGCAGGTTCTGCAACCGGACCTACCCGACCCCTTGCTATCTTCACAGAGGCGGGTGCCGACTTTGCAACTCACCTGATCACTGGATGGCACAGTGCCCGAAGAACCCAAACCGTTCCATTGCTGGCTCGAGTTCTAACAACAGTGGGCAGACCTTTGTGCCGAATTCTGGAGCAGTTGGCCGTGGACAGTTTGATGCTGGTCGTGGCCGTGGATCTTTTGTGCCCCGTGGCGGTGGCCGCGGTGGTCCTCAGCGCGGTGGCCGATTTGGCAATGGAGGTCGAGGCGCCGCACAGACTGGTCAGTTCGGGCGTGATACCGCTCGTGTGCATGCGACCATTGGAGAGGACATTTCTGAGGCCGATGCCGTGCCCATTGAGGATGAGTTTCCTGAGGATGAGCTCATAGCAGGTATGGTTTCCATCTCCGATTGTTTTGCTTACTCGTTGATCGACACTGGGGCTAGTCATTCATTCGTATCCCAGGATTTTGTGAAACTTAATGGGTGGGAAACCGAACCGAGAGATCGAGTGATGTTAGTGCAAACCCCGCTTGGTAAAACTGTCTTAGTCGATCAGATTTGCAGAAATCTCAAAGTGCAAATAGCCGGCCGAAACTTAACCGCTGATCTTGTAGTACTCGACATGAGAGACTTTGATGTACTACTTGGCCTTGATTGGTTAACCACTCATCGTGCGGTAATTGATTGTAAGAACCATAGTGTCCGGTTTGGAAAGAAAGGAACCGTACCGTTTGTGTTCAAAGGTCGGAAACCAGGAACCCGGATCCCTATGATCTCAGCCTTGCAAGTGAAGCATTTGATGTCATCCGGATGTGAAGTGTTCCTAGCTTCTGTGGTGTCTACTGACTCGAAAACCGTAGATCTTGATACTGTACCCGTGGTTCGGGAATTCTCAGACGTGTTTCCAGAGGACTTACCTGGATTACCCCCGGATCGTGAGGTGGAGTTTTGCATCGAGTTACAACCAGGCACAACACCAGTGGCGAAAGCTCCATACAGAATGGCTCCAGCTGAACTCAAGGAGCTCAAGATTCAATTGGAGGAACTTCTAGAAAAAGGATTCATCAGACCAAGTACTTCTCCGTGGGGAGCCCCTGTGCTATTTGTGCGCAAGAAGGATGGAACTCTCCGTCTTTGCATCGATTACAGGGAGTTAAACAAGGTCACTGTACCCAACAGATACCCGTTACCCAGGATTGATGACCTGTTTGATCAGCTTCAGGGTTCTCAGGTGTATTCCAAGATCGATCTCAGATCTGGGTACCATCAGTTGCGGATTAGGCCTAGTGATGTTCCAAGGACGGCCTTTCGCACACGCTACGGGCATTATGAGTTTTTGGTTATGTCTTTTGGACTGACAAATGCCCCAGCATATTTCATGAATTTGATGAATCGTGTTTTTGAGGATTACTTGGATTCCTTTGTTGTGGTGTTCATAGATGATATTCTGATCTATTCTAAAAGTGTGGAAGAACACGAGCATCATCTGAGGTTGGCTTTACAGCGACTTCGTGAGCATCAGTTGTATGCCAAGTTTCCAAAATGTGAGTTCTGGTTGGAACAGATCTCATTCCTTGGTCACATCATTTCCAAAGATGGATTAGCGGTGGATCCTCAAAAGATAGTTGCAGTGACTGAATGGAAACCACCCACCACAGTGACTGAAGTCCGTAGTTTTCTGGGATTAGCAGGTTACTACAGAAGATTTGTTGAAGGCTTCTCCCGGATTGCTCTCCCTATGACACAGTTGTTACATAAGGGAGTTAAGTTTGAGTGGACTCCAGCAAGACAAAAGAGCTTTGAAGAGCTCAAGAACCGACTTGTGACCGCGCCGATTTTGGCAATGCCAGTACCTGGAGCTGGCTATGTGGTTAATACCGATGCTTCCCGTTTTGGGTTAGGATGTGTATTGATGCAGGATGGACATGTCATTGCATATGCATCCCGACAGTTGAGACCACATGAGAAGAATTATCCCACTCATGACCTAGAGCTGGCAGCCGTAATCTTTGCTTTGAAATTATGGCGCCATTATCTTTATGGAGAAAAGTGCCAGATCTTCACTGACCACCAAAGCTTGAAATATGTGTTCACTCAGAAGGAATTGAACTTGAGACAACGCAGGTGGTTAGAATTGATGAAAGATTATGATTTGGAACTTGTGTATCATCCAGGAAAGTCAAATGTGGTAGCCGATGCTTTGAGCCGTAAGAACCACGGAAATTTGGCTACATTGATCACACAACAGCATGACTTGTTGGAGGATATGAGACGCTTGGAGTTGTGGGTTGCACCACATGAGAAGACTGACCAAGTGACCGATTCAGGTTTGATCTCAAGTTTGGTTGTGAAACCAACTTTGATGGATGAGATTAAGGAAGCTCAGAAAGAAGATGCTCACCTTGAGAAAGTGCGAGCAATAGCACAATCTGGGCAAGAAACTCCCTTCCAAGTTGGAGAAGATGGAGTTTTGAAATTCCGGAATCGGATTTGTGTTCCGAACAAGCAAGAGATCAAGGATAAGATCTTGACAGAGGCACATGAGTCGGGTTACACCATTCACCCCGGCGAAACCAAGATGTATCGAGATCTGAAAATCTACTTTTGGTGGCGAAACATGCGCCGTGAAGTTGCGCGATTTGTAGCCAAGTGCCTTGTGTGTCAAAAGGTAAAGGCAGACCGGAAAAGACCTCCAGGTTTACTTCATCCATTGCAGATAGCCGAGAAAAAGTTTGATAGGATCACTATGGATTTTGTTACTGGATTGCCGAATACCAAGTCCAAGAAGAATGCAATTTGGGTCATTGTGGATACTCTTACAAAGGTAGCACACTTCATACCTTTTCGATTCGGTCTCACCGGAGAACAGATGGCACACTTGTACATGCAGAATCTTCATAGATTGCATGGATCCCCAGTTGAGATCATATCAGATCGTGACCCTCGCTTTACTTCTCGTTTCTGGAAGCAGTTTCAGAATGCTCTAGGAACAACCGTGACCTTCAGTACTGCTCATCATCCTCAGACAGATGGACAATCTGAGCGTACCATTCAGACACTAGAGGACATGTTGCGTTCTTGTGCGCTTTCTATGGGCGGAGATTGGTCAGATCACTTGCATCTCGCCGAGTTCGCATACAACAACAGTTTTCACTCTAGTATTGGTATGGCCCCTTTTGAGGCTCTTTATGGTCAGCGGTGCAGGACTCCGGTGTGTTGGGGACCTACAGGTACTTACCGACCTACCGGACCACAGATGGTTGAGGAAAGTGTTGAGATAATGAAGATAGTGCATGAGCGGTTGAAAGCTGCTCAAGACAGACAAAAGAAATACGCCGATCCGAAAAGGCGAGACTTGAAGTTTGATAAAGGTGATCAAGCTTTACTTCGGGTTTCACCTAGAAAGGGAGTTACTCGTTTTGGCGTGAAAGGAAAATTGGCACCCCGTTACATTGGGCCTTTTGTGATAGAAGAGCGGGTCGGACCCGTTGCTTACAGACTCACTCTTCCATCTTCTTTGTCGGGTGTACACAATGTTTTCCATGTCTCTCAACTTCGGCGGTATGTTCCGAGTGAAGCTCATGTGTTGGATGTCGAACCCTTGCAACTTGAGCGGGATCTGACATACAAGGAGAAACCGCTGAGAATCTTGGACGCGAAGGAGACCAGACTTCGTCGACGCACTATCCGACATGTTCTGGTACAGTGGGAGCACCACACTCCTCGCGAGGCGACTTGGGAGCTTGAGAGCGAGATGCTTGAGCAGTTTCCTGAGTTGTTTGTCTCTTCAGGTTTGCTTTTCTTCTTTTTCTTTTTCTTTTCCTTTTCTTTTCGTTTCGAGGACGAAACGTCTTTTAAGGGGGGTAGGCTGTAAAAACCCAAAACTTTTTTTTTTTTTATTATTTTATTTTATTTAAAAGTTTATTAATTTCTAAGAAAACTAATAATTTAATTATTAGAAAAACAAAAAAAAATCTAATCATAAATCCCATTTGTGAGTTAGAAACAATTTTATTTTTGAATCCGATAAGATGATTAATTTACGGCCATTGGAAAATTTTATTTGCTTAACAAATTATTTTATGCCATGTTAATTTCAAATATCTATTTTATAAATTTTTCTATAGATTGATTGGTGTCAAAATCCTAGTTTTAATTGCTGGAACATTTGATTTTCCTAATTCCTTTGATCTGAACCGTTTGATCTGAGTTTTAAACCTGTGATTTATCTCAGCCGTCCGATTGGTTCCTTTATTTCTCCCTTTTTCTCCTTCTCTCTCTTTCTTTCTCCGCCAAAGAGAGTCTTCGTGACTCTGTGCTTTTCTCTCGGATTCCCTTCTCTCCTCTTTCTCCCTGTCACTCCATCTCCCTCACCTCTGACAAAAGCTCGCGACTCTCGCGACTTCCGCCAACCACTCGACTCACCCACCTTGACTTCCGTTACTCTCGAGACCCCACCATCTGTCTTCCCTCACCTCCACCTCGTGACCCGTCACCTCAGCGACCGAACCCCTCTCACTCCCTCTTATTAAGTCACCCCTCTCCTCTCTCTCTCCCTCTGCGAGACCCATTGCAAAACTGGTAAGAACAAAGAAAGAAAGGTAAAGAGCGAGAGAGAAAGAGAGAGGCGGAGGCTGTAAAGTCGGAGCAGGAGACGGCGGCGTTAGCGAGGCGAGGTGGTGGTGGTGCCGGAGAGTCACAGTGGTGCTGGTGGAGCTTGCTTCCCCCTCTTCCTTTGTGCTTCCTCCGTTTCCTTCGCTGTTGGTAAAAGCTTTGAAACCCTAGCCCCTTTGCTTTTCGATCTGTGATGTTTGTTGCCTCAACTTGATATTGTGTGTTGTGAGGCCTTTGTGCTTGATTGAGGCTTGAGAATGCTTGATAATTGATCTGTGGAAAGTTGATGCCTCAATTTGATGTTGTTTCTGAACTGATGTGATCTGTTTTTCTGTTGGCTCGATGGATTTGAAGAATGCCTTACTGAACTGTTGTAGGATAGATGTGATTGCTGATGATTCCATCTGAGTTGTTGTGAATGCTTGTTTGGAGCTATTAATCGATATGTTAGTTGTTTGATGCTTCTGTTAGGGCTTATACTCGTCTTTCCCTTCTGTGTTGCTTGTGTAATCAGTTTAGAATAATTGTAGTTGTTGTTTAACATATTTCTTGGCTATATGTTGCCTTCGGCTTGGTTTCCTGGCTGGTACAGGCTTGGTACCAGCCTTGTACCTCTCTGTCTTGCGTTCTGGTACGAGTCCAGGGACTCATTTGATAACTCTTCTGATTTAGGGACTTATCTGTAAATGATTTTGAACTGCTTTAGGACTTGTGTATAATTGTTTCTGTTTTTAGGGTCTGTTTGGTAAATTGTTTGGTGAATATAAATGATCTAGGGTCTTTTGTGCAATTCTGTGTTGTTGGGTCGGGCTGAAATCAAGTGTACCCGATCCGTTTCCTGACAGGTGGGCCCTCCCCCAACCTGGGCTCTGTCCCTTCTTTCTTTGTTGTGCGGTTATGTTCTGTGGGCCTGTTGGCCTGTTCTGGTCCGTTACTGTTCCTTGTGGATTTTTATTTTTTGTGGGCTGCGATTATTTACTGCTTGGGCCCAGTTCGTTTCTGTTTTGTGGGCTGGAATTATTTGGATCATTTTATAGCTTTTAACTTCTGAAAATTAAAACTAGAACTACACTATTGTGATGGCATATGTTATTTTTGCAACACAATTCGAATTTTTGAGTTAAAAGCTTTTGGCCGAGAAATTAATCGAGACGGATTCGGATATAAAATGTGGGCTTATACAAATGGGAGATGATTAGATTGTCCGTAAAATAATTTTCAATACAGATACTATGATATAAACGGACACAGTATGATCCCAAAATAATTTCAAACAAATTTAGTTTTCTTCGTTAACCTTTTTAAACGAATTTTATCTTGTTTTAGTTGTTTTATCAAAAGCGTTTCATACTTGAGCAAAACACTATTTAACTATTAACTAAACTTTTCAATTAATTTCCTAAACCAAACTAATGATGCCACGTCTCCAAACGTCGTAGTTGAACTTATAGAAATCGTCAAAAACGTCTTTCTACACATTAACTTTATAGTTGGAACTTAACAAAATATTTACAAAATTAGCAACTTAACTTTCCTTCTCAACTAGTTTCAAACGGAACTCCGTCAAATTATTTTTATGAACTAATTAAGTATAATAATATATTTTAATACCGAGTCCCTTTTTAAATTAATTAGAAGTTAAGTATGGTTATAGATAACCTAGCCGGAACTTGAAACCAAATTGAGGGATAAACGGGTTTTATCGTTAGATTAGCTTTAACGAAAGTTTCGTTCACCAGGTGACCAGGCAGACTATCAGGGAGACGAGTACTACCCCGAGTTCGAGGGCGGTGGCACTGAGCAGGACTACGTCGACCCTCCAGCAGAGTAGTCTTCCCTAGGCCCTACTTTCCAGGTGTGGATGCCTTAGGTTTTGTTTATTCTTTAGTTTAGGATTAGATCAATAATTAATTGTGTGCATATCATGTCATTAACATTAAGTAAACAGTTAAGCGCATCTCATTAACTCAAAACTAGATTGCACTTATAGGATATGCATGGCATATTAATAATAATGTGATTAATGAACTTAAAAGTGCCCTTAATCAACACTTGCATCTGGTGCGGATCAGGATAGCGAGACCGAGTGTGATAAGTTCGTTTTGTCTGGGGTTTCCATTATCGGGAGATTGCACCCAAGCTAAATGCCGGTGGTCTCCTTATGATAGAGATCGTGGGCAACGCGTTTCTAATGATCACTCAGCAGACCGACCGTCAGGCGGTACTGCGGTCACTCGATGGTTATTTGTTTTGTTTATTGTATTATATTACCATTTGACTTGACTTGAACTAAGAGCTGAGTGTGCCATTATAGCAGACTACCTCTCGATCCCCATGCGTCAGTTTACCGGTACCGTGTTTTACTGCCCACTTCTTTAGCGGGAATGTGGGAATAGGGGCAGAGTTGAGTTATCGAGCAGAGCTGAGTTAGGTAGATCTGTTGGTACGGTTCATGTCATATTGGGACTTGTGAGATTGATTATGGATTTTGTGTGACTTATGATTGACCATTGAGTGTGGGTGCTTGACTCTCGTATCGATATATTTATTCACCGTATATCATTATTATATTACTAATATTCTCCGCTTCTCCAGATACTTTTCATGTTTACTTGGGCATGTTAGGAATTGCAGATTAGTAGCATCATTTCTTTAAACTTTCACATAGATGTTACATTATAGGATTTAAAAATGTTTAAGTACGGTTTAGTTCTAGCTAGAGTTAACCAGAACCGTAGGCTCACTCTATCACCACACTGAGTATTAATGTACTCATCCCACAATACTTTGATTTGTGGAGACAGGTTCAGGTTTGGATGACACCGTAGAGGAGTCTTTGCCAGAAGACCAAGCCAAGCTGGATTAGTTAGCTTCCGTTGCATATTATGTAGTATTTGTTGTTTTATGACTGATCTTTTGATATGTATATTTATCAGTCTCTTTTGTTGTGTGAACGACTATACCATTATTATGCACTTTTATTTGTGATCATTTGCTTTCTGTTTCACTGTTTATTAGCCTTACGTGTGTGCAGTAGAGTGTATACACGTGGCGGGGTTGTCCATCTCGGATTATGGCTTGGTTCGGGGTGTGACAGTCAGAGGTGGAATAATAAGTTAATAATATTACTGGGATATGGCCCACCTTATTCCAGCCAAACACATGGAATAATGCTGCTTTATTGTCTTATTTTGTTCCATTCAACTATTTTTATTTCCAAAGAAAATGACCATCTTCATACTGTGTTTACCAGAGATAGTGTTTAAAAATCGTACGTACATAGAAAAGGAAAATTGGTCTGTACTTCCTTGATCAGCAGCATGCAGTCTAATAACGAATAAAATGAACTTAAATCTACAAAATTATTTTGTAGAAGCATACTTAATTGAGATAATTAGTTTTATGCCACTGTGAATTTTGTTAATTAGAAAAATATCATTCTTAAATGGCTAATTAAATTTTTGTCATCACTGAATTGCTAAAATTAGCTTTATGCCACTATTTCTCTAAAAACATACTAAATTCTAAAAATACCATTACCAAAATTGTCATTCTCTTTTTTTATGACCAAATTACCCCTCACTAAAAACAAACCCTAAAACAAAAAACAGACGGCGCAAGAAAAATTATATTTTGGTCCATACAGTTCAAATATCAGAATCGAAAATCAAAACCCTTATAGAGAGAAACATGGCAAAGAGAAATAGTGGAGACCGTGATCCAACTCACAACAGGCCAGATTATGATGGCAAAAGAAGGAAATTGGAAGAGAAGGAACATGTAAAGATTAGCAATTTCAAACTTGTTAACTTTAATTCCACCTTTAATTTGCTATAAAGTAATATTTGTGTCTTTGTTGTTTTGATAAAACTTGCGTAATATTTATAGACGTTTATGAAAGAGTTCAATTCTTTTCAACAAGTTTTGTGATCGTTTTCCCCTTTCTTGTCAGTTCTTTAAAAAGAAAAAAGGATTTGTGATGGCATATCACTAATTTTTTAGTTTTATAGTGGCATATTTAAAAGGGTAAAATTGTCATATCAATTTCTGATGGCATAAAACTAATTTCTATTATTTTTATAGTGGCATAAAAATAATTTTTCATTTAGTGATGGCATATCCCTAATTTCAAATATTTGTAGTGGCATAAATCTAAATCACCCTACTTAATTAATTGTCTAAAACTATTTTTTCAGTCTACCATGCATGTTTTGTTAATAACTACTTTTCAAAATATATCATTATTCCATATATATGTATTAATTGAGCTTTCATTAATCGTATTACATATAGGCTCTGATCAAAATGATTTTAACGTGGAATTTCATTTCATTGGAGAATTGATTTCTTGAGATTTCATTGAGTCTAATAACATGAAAATTCCAACCAAATAACATAAAATCCATCCATTTTATTAAGAAAAATTCTAGTGAATTGAAATGAAATGAATTCCACGTTTAAAAAATACCATTCTGATCAAGGCCATAGTCTTGATATCTTAATTAGGGGTGTAACCATGTAAGTCCGACCAGCTCAAGCCGACCCAAAACGTTATATTTAAGATATTGCGTAGTTACTTATGAATTGAATTTTAATAGTCCGAAAATAATTTAAGACCGACTATATATATACCAAGACTGACTATGCAACATTTTAACAGATATTATTATATTATTAGTTATGATACTATATATTGTATTGAGTACTAGGTACTTTGTAATTTTAGTTTTTCAATAAAAAGTTATATTACAATAATATTTTTGTTTCAAATTTGTAAATTTAAATATTCGACTCGGTAATTTTGTTATCCTACTAAAATTTGTATTGATGAATTAAACATGCAAAACCTGATGGCATAAAAAAAAAATACAGTTTGAAGGTGATTTTAATGTTGTAGTAGTTAGTTATATATGGATTAAAAATATAGCAAGTAACAAGTATGAATTGGATTGGACGCCTATTAAAAAAAAAAAAAACGAACAAATCCGACTAGCTCGTTTAAAACACTAAGCATAATGTGCAACTATTTCAAGACAATCGGCAGTCAAATCAATTGACTAGATGTAGATTTTTTGATTGGTTTAATATACATATATTTCAGCTTTTTATATAATTTATATAAATCACCGATCAAAGTGCCACAGGGCCGGTATGAACAATCATTTGCATTTTATAAAGTTTACCATATTTTAAAAGGCGGATATTCATTAACAGCAATTTAATAATTTTATTAGCCGTGAAAAATAATTATACTTTTTTTGTCTGATGCTTATAATGTGATATGTACATAAGAAAATATTAAAATTTTCTATAAATGTTAACATTCATCAAATTAATGAGTTAAAATTTACTGGTGGATATTGAATATAAAATTAATAATAGGTTTATCTAATTCTTTATTTTTATTTTTATTTTTTAACATGACTTAAAGTAGTGTATAAAATACATAAATGTAGTGGTAATCATTCACAAAGATAAGTGCCAAGTCATCATCAATATCACATGGAATGTTACATGAGCATTTGTCAGGCTACGAATCAGACACCTAGCTACAAGTATTCGATGGGACCCACCGTAGAATAAATTCATGCTCTCCTTGGTGCCTTTACTTCGATCTGAGACTACATACTGGACTTGAGCTAGATATAATTTTAATCCTTTATTTCAGATAAGTATAACCATTAGGTCCATTACTAAAAGCAAGTACTCTTTGTAAAAATTAAGTTTCACTTATTGCGCACGTAATTAATATCATATCACACTAGATTCACATCTAAGTTTTATCCACTGAGAAACAATATAAAATGTGAAATCTGAAACAGTACACTGGTAATTAATGCTTTAGAAATGCAGTTAGTTAATTGATTGATTGATTAATTAATAAGATGTGAGATGTGAAACTAGCATGTGTTTAGGGAAACATGGCTACGAAAAGGTGGTGGAAACTACGAGGATGAGGTGGCATATGGTTGGCACGTGAGGGAGCTGCCACAGCACGTGCGCCACATGGAGTGTTGTAGTTGGCACTGTATTGCTTACCTTTTTCCTTTCTATTGGGAAACAGTCCGACTTGTAGCATTTCGTACCGTGTTCATACTATTTTCTCTGTTATTTTGATCGCTCTAATTACACGACTAGTTCAGGACTCAGGAGTTGCAACTTGCAAATATAAAGTTGTTATTTATTACGCTGTATGCATGAGTAGTTCAACTGCATAATATTTTAATAAAATTATTGAGATGGACTATTTTACTTAATTTGATTTTATTTCGTCATTGTTTTTTGAAATCTGAGGCACGGACAGTGTTCTCCAAAATGACACGACATGGTGTGTGTGTTGACACAGCACGACACGACACAAATACAAAATTGGCACGACACGATCACTGGGACATTAGAAAGTTTGACACGATCCAACACGACACTATTTGACACACAACAAGACACGAACACGAATTAACACGACGAATCAACAAAGATTTAATTATTAATATTGATTATTTAAACAAAATTAATAATTTAGCTGTAATTTATAATACTACATCATACTATTTACCATCATTTTAATCATATTGTTTAATCTAATTATATTTTTTATAAAAATATTAATAAAAAGTTTATACTTAACCTAATAATAAATTATTACGGTTTAATAAATTTTTTCCTTACTTTTATTTTTTTAGATTTTTTATTTTAAAAATAATAAAATAATCTGACACAATTTGACACGACTAACACGACGTGTCAACACGACACGACATGATCGTGTCAGTCGTGTCGTGTCAAAATGGGTGTCGTGTTGCCTCTTCTCACCATTCAGCACGACACGACACAACACAATTAAAAAAGTAGTTCGTGTCAAAACGACACGGCACGAGACCCTAACACGATCGTGTTTGACACGACACGGTACAACACGCACGATTGGATAACACTAGGCACGGTCGATCATAACTGTTCAACTTTTTCTTCATATTGAAATCTATGTAGTTTTATATTTTTAAAGTTTTTTTATTATTTATTGTGATACTTTCTTATGACACTTATAATTGGAGTATTTCAGGCTCTCTAATTTGAAAATATAATAGTATATATAAAAATATATTTAAAAAATTAAAATTAGTTTTTAAGGATATTTCAATGTATGAAAGTGATTGAGCAATTCGAATCGGTCGTAGAAACATCATATTTTGGAAAACAAGAGCGAAGGAAAATGAATGGATTACTTCCCAAAGCACTGTAGTCCATCTCAATTTATTTAATTTGATATTCAAAAGTTATTCAATTTTTAAAAAGGTTAAATTGTACGTTAAAACTAAATATTTCAATAGACTCGTATCAAAATGTTTCTAAAGGTTAGAAAGTTATATCCATATATTATGAAGGAAATAAAGTATTGGTAGATATACCGCAACGATTTCTCAAATTTCATTAAATTCAGATAATTTTATTTTATTATGTTTGTCAATTAATGTTGGGAATATGAACGAGCATTGAAAAATCTATATATGAGAAGTACAAAAAAATTATTATTATTAGTAGTAAAAAAATGTCTTAATTTCTTCACACTTTTATGAACTGACAGTAGAGGTATTCTCGCGGACCAGCTTAAAACATCTACCCACTTAAAAAGCCTAATTATTTTTGGTTCATCAGTACTATTTGTAGTTTTGTATATATCACTGCAAAGTAATTCAATGGGCAATCCAATAAATTGTAGCAATCAAAATTCTTGCATCTTGGTCCCCAGGGATGCAACTTTAAAATTTTCGTACACTCTTTGATAATTAAGATATGTGAGATTGTGATCTAGTCAGCATCACTCAAAAGATTAAATCCGATTAATTGTCCTTTTTTATTTTCTACTTTCAACTCTCTGTCCACTATCTATTATGAATAATTTATTTTCTAGTTTCCGCATCAGTTACATTCTTCGATATAAAATTGCTACGTATACCCAGGTTTGATCAGTTTTGGTGCTTGATGATGTAAGATACATTTATTGAGTTCACAGCTACGCAGCTCTGTATTGAATGAATTGATGATCGTTTTAGATATCAAAAGTTGTTTAACGAATCAATTTAGATAACATAACCTATAGACGAAACATCTTAGAAAAATTAAAACCTAAACGGACCGTTATAGAAGACATTATCTAGACTTTTCAATTTTGACTTGATATCGGAAACAAGATTGCTTTGAAATGTTCAAATTACAAAGTATATGGATGTAAATATCTTTCTTAATATTTTTAACTTATCTCTTTTTAGTTTTGAAACAAGCACTTGCTGCGTATTTTATCACCTGAAGCTACTACAACACGGTAGTACACTTTGGGGGAAAAGCAGCAAATACACTATTCTTGGTAGATCTTCCACTGAAGATTATAATAATTTTGAGTGTTTGACAAATTATTCTCTCTTAATTTGCAAGTGTAGTTGTGAAGAAACAAGTGAATATCAGGACATCATTCAGAATATCCAAAGAAGGTGCCATCTGTTTGGCTAACAGGTGTTTCTAAGCATTTTATTTAAGGTGCCAAGTTTCCCTAATGTGCCAACAGAAAAGATTGCATATAGATGTGTACTAATAATTTCCCATTGGCCCTTATTTATTTTTGGAGGTACAGATACACAAACCTTTAGTTAAGTAACACTATAAAAATATGAGGAGCGTTCCGCTGCCTCCAAATTAAAATGCCCCCAAATGTCACACATCTCTGGCCGTTCGATCGATAGTTGATAAGCGGTCTGGATTGGCTTATACTATTTAGCGCTCTTTAAAAAAAAGAGAGAGAAATAGAAGGGGAGACACAAAAACCATCGACAGCCTTCCTCTCTCGTCGTTCTCTTCCTTCGCCGGCGGCTCGATCTCACTTTGTCTCTCCTCGTCAATCTGGCTCTATCCCTCTTGTGATTCAAACCCATGATCTCTCCTCTACCGTCTCCACTCAACCCTAATCATTTTCGCTCAAATCCTAAGTTCTCCGTCCCCTAGACGCAACCTGGACACAATTCGATATTCTCTACCTTTCTCTCTCTCATGCTTCTAAACTTTCCCGGGTGTAAAAAATTGATTGGTTCTCGTTACTGCTAGAAAGTGTGGTAATAATTGCATATTCCTCATGCTTCTAACCTGGACACAATTGCGTATTCCTCATGCTTCTCGTTACTTCTCTCTTTCAATCTTCTAACCTGGACACAATTGTGTATTCCTTTGCCATACCCTCAAACATTTAATTGTTGGTTCTCGTTACTGCTAGATAGTGTGGTAATAATTGGGCACATGTTAACAAACTCAAATAGGTACAGTGATAGGTAGCACTAATGATAACATTTTGAGATGCCATTGCTATTTGTTCGATACTGGTACAAAATTGCAGGCCAGTGAGTTGGTGACTTTGCTGTTTTTTTAGGGATTTTCCTTTTTGAACATTTAAAATTTTGCATGAATGCTTGCTTGTCTTAAAATAATAAAAAGTTGGAGACCGATCTACTAATTTTTCTAAAAAAAATGTCTGAACTGAACATCCTGGCAGGGAATGGTTCGTTCAAGAAGAGAACAATTGACTTTTCATTGAATTACTTATCCATAGAAATTATATTACATACAACCAGCAAGTTTATTTGCTGTGGAAATCAATAAACACATACAAATCAGCTTACATTCAAATTGAGCATATAAAATATTCTAGCATTAAGATTACATTTAAGTTGTATATACAGCTTACCAAAAGTCATCACAGTAGTAAAAAAAAATAAAGTAACAAGCACTTTGACCCTTTTTGTAGTTTCAACCCAAATAACATAACATCTAATCTTCAACTTGCAAATAATACTTTTATAACAGCAATATCTTCAATTGTAGTATCTTCAGTCAATCCCATGGCATTTAAAAACCCTTCCTTGTCTATGCACGACAATGGCTCCTGATATATATATATAAAAAAAAAAAAGTAGAATTCACGTGTTCAATTTATATTGTTTTATCTAAGTTTGATCAAGAAGTCTACTTTTCAGCTGATCAATTTATATTGTAGTTCCAGCTGAGATCAAGAACCCAGGCACTCTATTTTTAGACTGTAATTAATTAGAGTATTGTACTTAGGAGTTGTTTATATAAATCTCTACTGTATCTCTCAATTCATTCAGATAACAACATTAAAACATTCTTTCTAAAGCTTTCTTCATCTTCTCTCTTTACTGGTAAAAACTCACCGGTACTCAGTTTCTTAAGAAACCTTTCACTAAATCATATATCACCTCTATTTTATCTAAATTTGGAATGGATTAATAAGTGAAACCAAATTAAATTGCAAACATAAGCATAACCAATTTTCGATAGCTTGCTAATTTTTGTTCTAAACTATCTTTACTGAAACAAATGGGTTTCAAGCCTCAAAATTGCACTTGAGGGATGGGGCTATAGCATCGTTTTTCACTCAGGAGAAACAAAATAGTGTATTAAAGAGATATCTCACCTCTATAAATAATTTTCCGTAGCATACTGCTACTAGCAAGGACCATCGTGAGGCAGTGGAGAACTTAGGGTTCCGATTGAGAGCGATTATGGTTGAGGGGAGAAAGTAAAGGAGAAATTAGGGGATTGAATCACACAAGAGGGAGAGATCCAAATTGACGAAGAGAGTTGAAGAGAAATCGAGCTGCCGCGTGCCGACGAAGGAAGAGAACGACGAGAGAGGGAGGTTGTCGATGGTTTTTGTTTCTCCCCTTCTATTTTTTACTATTTTTTTTAAGAGAGCGCTAGATAGTATAAGCCAATCCAGACCCCTTATCAACTATTCATCGAACGGCCAGAGATGTGTGACATTTGGGGGCATTTCAATTTGGGGGCAGCGGAACGCTCCTCTAAAAATATATAATATAATCATAGCAGATCCCAGCTATTAATTGCAATTTTTATAATTATTGGGGACAAATTGAACAAGATAAAGGCCCCCAACCGCCGACACAAAATCACAAGACCGTAGATAAATTGAACTAAACAGTTTATAAATTGATATCTTCCCTGTGCCTAAATTCTCAGTTGACTAAACGTTAGATTGTTTATCATAAGTCACGTCAAATAAACAAAGCGTATTAAATGCTAACCTAGCAATTTATGGGACCTTGGTGCCTTGCCATTCGGTTACCTACCTTTGGAGCTAGGCAAACCCTTATAATGATACGTCAACATAACTATATAGTAGATTTTATGATTGATAAATATTACTCTCTACTTGAACTATGCAAAAAAAAAAAATGTGAAAAATACCATATATAAATGATATGACTTTTGAAACAGGGCCGACTTTTAAATGTTATAAGCATTGTAGAATGTATAGGCGTATAGCGAACACACGGCTTATTATCTCTCTCTCAATATGAAATGTCTTCTGAAATACTCTGGCCCAAAGTTATTGAAATCCTTAAAAGTAATCCGTTTAAGCCCAAAATTTTTATTTGATTTGTATGTCAAACTATAGATGCTTTAATTTAACATTTCTACTAAATGGGCCTATAAAATGCTTTAGAGCGACCAGGTGTTTTTGAAATGATGTATATAATTGTGAATTCCATAATTCCAGGAGAGGAAAAACAAGTACTTCACATATATATATATATATATTTTCTTTTGAAACTTATAGTATTTATGAATTAACAATGGAATAGAATTTTAGGATATAATAACTAATTGTATTAGTGCCGATCAAGTGCCAGCTTTGTTACCCAAATTTTTAGTGAGTTAAATTCCACCAATACCACTGGTTTTAAAAAAATGCCTCTCGCTTCATGCTTCTTCATAGCCTTAGTTTCAAAAGAAGTTCACAACAAGGCAATAAATTTGCACATTCAGAATTAAACATACTCAAATAGATATATCGTTAAGTACTTGATTGTATCATACATGTACATGAAACAAAGAAAGCATTCTGTGTACAACTATGCAATATCAAATTACAGGAAATTCACACAAGAGGGTAAACAGGAGTTTGACCCCCTAATCAAACAACTCAAACGACCTCATATTCATGAAGAAGAGCTTGAGGATTCAAAATGAGAAACCTTTCGCCTCTTATTCAACAAAGAAGCTCTTGGCATGAACTCTATGGAAGAATTTACTTTCTCAAGAGCCGACCTTAGTGCATGCTGCACTGACTCGACCAAAATGTTCTTTCCCACCTCATCATTACCTCCACCTTTCTCCGGCATTATGACAAATATAATCTTCACTCTTCCACTGAGAGATGAAATTTCGGCTCTGACAACCCTCGCATGTAAATTTCTCAATGATTGTTTCAATTCTGTGTAGAGCTCAGGAGAGTCATCGCAGCAGATCGAGGCATAAATCAGGAAGCTGGTATTAGTAGTGTTTGCTGTTTGAGGTTCACACAGGATTGTGACTTCGTCGATGTCGGACGGTATAGTGTAGCCCTTGGCCTGTTCTGTTGCTGTGGCTTTGAGAAGCGTCACATGGTTTATCACCTCTGCTAACAGTGCTGCTTTGTCTAACTGTCAATAGGTACTTTTAAACATGTAATTCCAAATACATGAGTGAAGAATAATTATATCAATGTGGTACCATATGATTGAAATTAATTTCATATCCCCTGAGGTACCCCACCAGAATGGACAAAATCCGGACCGTTCATTTCAAATCTCCAAGTTGCCTACCCCCCAAAATCTGAATCCACATCCTCTACCCATCGCTTCAGCGATGGGTAGAGTGCCCATCACTCGCGTCAGCCGTCTGATTTAATCTCAACGGCTAAAGGAGCCCCGTGCATTCCACCACACCCGAAAAAAATTTTTGGCCCGAAAAAAATGAACCGTCCAGATTAGATCGGACGGTCCTGAAGTGATGGGCACTCTACCCATCGCTAAAGTGATGGGTAGAGGATGCTGGTCCCCCAAAATCTACCATGTGTAAGTAATCAGATAGCAGATATTATAGGCTGACAATTGTACCCCATGAGGTAACCCAGTCAGTATGGCTCAGCTGGTATCAAGGGTCAAGGAAACAAGGACTAACATTAGGTGATGGTAATCCAAGCCAGGCACATTATCGAGATTCGTTTTAATAGGAGTTTCTTTATCTATGCTTTACAACTGTACTCCAATCATCTCTAAATCATATGTTCTAATTTGTTTTGTTTTCATCATTCTCTAATTTGAATTAATTAATGATACATTAAGTTTGCAAATAAAGCATGATTAGTATGTCATTGCTCCATAATTTTAAAATAGTGTTGCTACTGTTGTAGTTTTCCACCTCCAAAAAAGTGTTTTCTTTAAAGAAATGGTAACCTGGACACCAATTTCTCACAGGTACCAAACCACAGAATAATAACGCTGTTCGTCTGCGTCAAATTTAGTGCAACTACTATCTCAATACAGATGATCATCCCATATTTGAGTGATAGTGTAGTATTATATGAGCTACTAAAAACCACAACATTGAGTTAATACAAGTAAAATGGAGAGAGAGAGAGAGAGAGAGGAAACCTTCTCAGTACCACTAATCATGCCACGTAGGACAGCTAAATGCGAATTAATCCTTTCTCTCCTCCTCCTTTCAGCCTCGCTGTGATTCCTCAATGCAATCACCGCTTTCTCATCCAATAAACCTCCTTTGGCACCGCCTTTCTTCCCTACTCTCACCACCGGTGCTCGAACCAGTTCACCTCTCTCTCCATCTAGCACCAAGCTCGACCCCGAACCCGAACCCGAAGCCGCAAAAGAACTAGAACCCATCAGAAGAAATCCAAACTTTGACTAAGTTTCCAATTTAAGAGCCTGGAGGTCTATTTGGAGGACAAGACCAAGATGGAAGGCTAACCCGTTTGAGCTTTCTCTTCTGGTTTTCTATTTGGGACTTGGAATTGGAGTTTGGTTTGTTGTTTTGTGCCTTTTTGTGCCCAAAACAGGTCGCTTCCATTACCTTGTGAGAGACAAGTGGGGGGTTTTGAAAAGGGAATCAATGGGAGAAAGGTTTCATCTTGGATTTTCTCTGTTTTTGGAAAAGAATCATCTCTGTTTTCTTCTGAGGATTTTGTTTGTTGGCTTCTTTGTTGTGTTCCTTTCTTTTTCTCTTCTTTTCTGAAAAGATTTATGTTGGGTTTTGAGAAGATTTTGCTTTCAGATTCTGGGGTTTGGAAGTAGGAAGTGGGGGCTAAGAAAGATAGAGATGAGGGAGGTTTAACAGAGGAAGAACCGTGGAAGAAAAGAGAAAGGTAGAATTTAATTTATATCGGGAAGCCTCTGCGTTCAATTATTTGTTTAGTGGGTGACAAAGACATTTTTCACATTCTTTTTTCGGGTTTATTTTTGTTTTTTATGAATACCTTCAAAAGTCTTCAAGCAAGGTGGTCACGTCATCTGTCGAAGAAGCTAACGTTCAGCACTCGAAACTCATTTCCTGGTTACTAATTTGTAATTTCAAAAAAAAAAAAAAAATTCAGCCGAGTATAGTTCTATATTTATTATCATATTCAGGCGATAAAGACATTTTTTTTCACATTATTATTTTTTGGTTCAGTTTTGTTCTTTATGATATCCTTCAGAAGCTTTCCAGCTGGTGACATTATCATTGGAAGAAATATAATGCTCATTCTAAAACTCATTTGATAATTTATTTAATGTTAAAAACAAGCAACCGTATTAATTTATGAGTAATTATTTAATTTTTATTATTATTTTACATTACAATATGTTTCGAATTAAACAAAGCTAACATATTTCTGGTGAAATTGCCTTTTCCTGTGGAGTCTACTGGTTCCTCCGATTGTTGTGGGGACCGCTAAAATAATAAGGAAAATAATGCACAAGAAAAATATTTGATTATCTTATCAAAAGGTTCTTTGACTCTAAAAAACTTTGATGTGGCTATTTAAAATTTTCTTTCTTGGCATTTACCGTTTTAATAATTTGCAAATTGTTTCTTGGTGTTTGTCCGTAATTAAATTTTTCCATAAGGGATGATTAGCTGGATGGCCTAAAACTTATTAATGAACTTCATGTACAGTTTTGCTGATGGCAGATATTGTGCGCTTAATATTGAATTTTGTTAAACTTTATTGATATAGATCATGGTAAATGATGATATACATAAAGTTTCTAATGTTTATTTAATAGTATACACCGTTCAAAATTATTATGTCCTCTTCTTAATAATTAACTTCGAAACGTCATCATGTTTTCATTTTTGCTGCTGTAGTAAACAGGCAATTATGGATCCTTTTAAAATTATCTCGTGTTTGAATAGTAAACGTGATATTATATATATTGATTGTATCGTATCTATAACAATTCGTATTTATATTGGTACTAATTAACTCAACACAAATGCCTCAAATTATATTAGCAAAAAAAAAAAATTTAATTGCTTCAAATTGAAGAAAATTTAGGGTTGATGGTAAAACCATAGTTTTGGTTTTTATTTCTGCTCAATGAAAGAATGAAAAATACTTTAACCAGCTCTTATCAAAATAACCTTTATGGGAACAATTAAACATTGTCAAGATTTCTTATTTCTTTTGCAACGATGCTAACCTACCTTATAATCTGATTAAAATCAATTTTCAACAACCAACCAACATGTGATCCATCTTGAACTTTAAAAAAATATATACGTGTAATTAATTAAGACCTCCAAGTCACCAATTTGTCCAACAGTCGCCAAGCCTTAAAAGACCAAGTTTCAAATAGCGGACATAGCGGCCTTATTTGGTACACCGTCACAATACTATAGATTTAGCAGTCCGTTCGATAGCCCGACCTATATCGAAAATTAACGAGTTATAACGGTGAAATAATGACAAATAGAGGTGCAGTTTATAATTTGCTGTTCTAATGCAACCGACATTTTTGACATATCCAGGAATTACAAGACTGGAGAGAACTGATTTAAAGCTGATACCGAAAGTAGATATTATTTCCCTTGTGATTGGTTGAGGTTGGTGATTATGCAACAAATAAAGCGATTATTAGTTCTAGTTCACGTAGGCAAATAGGCTAAGCGTAAAAACAAGGTGCCATCATTGAAGAACCTTCTTATGCAAAGTTTATTATAACAGATTAGTTCAAAATTATTCAAAAGAAGGCCTAGCAAGAACCGCATTTGGATTTTTCATATATGCCAACCGAAACTAAAATTAATAATTAAGAGGATAACTAATGGAATCCCATTGTTAAGTTGATATTGATTACATAACAACTCAAGTAGCACTTCTAGTTTATTTATTTATTTTGAAATTGCACATAGTTTATTTTATCATACTATTGAGTAGGGGACCGTTGAAGAGTTGTTATTTTTCTAAATATCCACCATTATGTTTTGAAAAACTTTACCTAAGTCTGGTAAAAGATGCTGATCTAAAGGAATGTAATTAAATTAAACCAATCTAACGTGACAAATTAGAAAAAAAAATAAACATTAACAATAGAGACCTAATTATAACTTTTCCAATCAGTTGATACTTGATAATAAAAAAATCATATCCTCTTAATAAAAATTGTTTGTTTATTTAGAGAGGAAATATCCGCGCAAATTAATTAATCCTTACAACTCGACATTACATGTGATCTTAGAAAACACTTATCTTTTATTTTGGACTTTGCAATTTCCGAAAGACCTAGCCGGATTATATTTCTCAAGTACGACCAATAAATTGCTTTGCTTACAAAATTTTTATACCTATGCCATTAGAGGATAGAGGAATAGTTCAGTAATTTCCTAAACCTGAACTACGCAAAATTATTTATATTTATGTGAAATTTAGAACTCGGAATTGTTTAAAATCATTCGGACTATTCACTGAAAAAAACCTTACTTAAATTAAACACGTGCAGAAAAACCTGAAAAGATAAAAGTTATAATAAAGGGTCTTATTTTTCTGACAAATAAAATAAAGGGTCTAAGAACATAAACTTGCGTAATTGCGTTGGTTCGGCAAATAAAGGAGGTGAGCCTATTCCCGTACAGGACCAAAAAAGGAAAAGAATTTGAATTATGACATGACAAGGCAACTACTACTGCACTAATTTTACATTCTCAATTGTGTGCCATAGAAAATCATGTAACAGTAAAAGTAAAACTTGGGTTAAGAGCTTAAGATCGTACAAGGATGGCTGGTTCTTCACAACCATCTAGCATCTGTTATTTTGCGCCATCATTAATGCTAGATATAAGTGATATCTATTAATCAATGCTCATTTCACTCAGCAATACAATATAATTGATATCTATTAATATAAAATTGGAAATAGCACGTGCAAGAAAATCTTCTCAGAGCTTATCCCAAAGCACATCGTCAACCTCTACTGATTTCATCTTTATACTGTGGATAACTATTTTACTGTTAAAGCAAAAGCCGTTTCCTAGTTACTATAAAAAAAATCTTTACAGAATTGACAAACACATCACAGAAATTAGTCTATCATATAGTCTGATTTGTGGCTTATTTATTTCTTTCAATTTTTATTTTTAATTTTTCTTTGTTTAAGCTCATAACTCTTGAGTTTTATGGAAGCAAAACTTTATTTTTAATAAAAGGTAAGAGTATGACTTTTGTTTGTTCTAAATTAAAAAAAAAAATGGTACAAGGAAATCATTGTGTAATCTCATGTGCACATCTATATGACATATAGGACAAGCAGAGCCGCAATTAAGGACTTATTCCACCTTTTATCGGCTTTTTTCGCCGAAATTAAAACTTGTCAGACGTCATGTCCCATCGCAGCCGTCTTCAACTTTTCAACATTTATTTGGTGATATTAACGACTACAGCCTACGGGCATTTAAACTTTCAAAAAAAAAAGATATTAACGACTACTAACCAACTTAACATCTCCTAGGCAGCTTCAATTTTCTAATTATTTTCGATTTTTTTTTAAAAAAATTCTTTTCTTTATTATGATTTAGTGAATTGCTTGGTCTGAATAAGAGGTGACTCAAAAGAATAAAATAAAAAATAACGATAATACTATGAGCTTAAAAATGGAACTGGCTAATTTGAGTGAATAATATTAAAAATATTGACGTAATAAGTACCAAAACTTGAAGATTTATCAACCTAGGGCTCGTTTGGATTGCCTAGGAATAGCCAATTCCTAAAAATTGGCAATTTCATTCCTAAATTTTTCATCCAAACGGTTTTGGAATAGTCAATTTCATTCCTAGCACAATTTTCAATAACACTCTTCCCAATAACACTTTTCTCTTTACTTTTCACACTTCCCAACGCTATTCCTAAACTCACCATCCAAACAACATTTCCAATTCCCAGAATAATCAATTCCCACGATTCCTGTAAATAGTATTTTTCCCTAAATTTATGCTATTCCTAACCCATCCAAACGACACCCTACATTGCATACGTATACGCTTAAAAAATAACACAAATTAAACAAAACACGTAAAAACAAAATGAACTTGGTAACACATAGAACTTGATAATGGCAAGATGCCACTAACAAATTAAAAATGAGATGAGGAAGCTACCATGAAGTTTCCAAAAGGAAACTGCTCCATTTGCAGTTTAGCAAGCCTTTTCAGTTCTTTTTAGATTCCTACAGTGAAAGCCCCTGTATGTTATTTTATTTGTAGTTGCAATCACAACTTCACAAGTTTGGTTGACGCATTATTACAAAATTTATTATAATGGAAGGTAGAATGCGGCCGGAAGCCATTACTTATTTTAGTATGGCTTGAGATCATATTTTTTTAATCTTTAGGGCCCTGATATACTATATCTTTCTCCTTATATATTTGACCAACATATTCCTGCCCTCTTTTTTAATAGATAAAACAAGTACACATCAGATGCGTACAAGTACGACCACCAAACAAATATAATATATTGCTTGACGCTTAGCAATTAGCTGATCAAAATTAGTGATTACCTAAACAGGTCATCATATGGTCACAACTCACAAAGGTTAATAATTATAGAAAACAATTTCGCACTTATTATCTGTTTTCTTTTGGTTATTTTAGCCTCATTTGTATGCAATTGTGTACTGATCACAACTCATTTTCATGGATACCTAAGATCTAGAAAGTCCATCTTTACGGAACAGCAATGCACATTATATATACTGCATTATATGACCTTCCAACGCAACAAAACCTCAAAAAAATGACTAAACTATGACAACGAGTCTCTCCCTTCAACCTCTCAGAAAAAAAACCAGAGTCTTAGCTTGCAGTACTTATCGCAAATGAATCTCTCATTGATAGAACAGACTCTGTGCACGTATTGTACGTGTCTGATAATTTTTCAAACCACAAAATGACTAATAAGTAATAACACCATTCAGTTATTATGCTCATCAGCATAAAATAATTTCTCAAACATGGGAGGATAGCATGTTACCTTATTTCCCTGCATTTAATGTAATGGCCACAGGATGAGCACATGGATCTACTTGAAGGTAGAATTCATATTAGTTCGGTAAACTTGAGGACAGCTTAAGTAGGTAATTTCTTTATTAGTCTTTCCTATTTCAACATCCAATGGCCTTTCCTTTTGGTTTTTCTCTTGAGAAATTCACAAACCAATACCTGAAATTTTTCTCTTTTACTGATCTTCATTTCATTAAATATAATTTTAGCGCAAAAAGGTAAGAATTCAAGTCTGAACCAGCTCTACTGACTATACTGGTAAGCACCACCAAGTGCAAGGACATACTGGACAGTATCCAGGTACAGTCAATATGACCCTTACATCACTAAGTCACTAACAGTATGCTACAGACCAAAATCCAGTACTTCAAAACTTCAATCATGGATGTACCAGCATATCATATATGATGCATGTGATAACATAGGCCCACCATAAAATGCACCTTTAGGGTTTGAGCCTCCATACATAAAATGGAGTCCGTGTGATCTGGCCTGTGCAAAATAAAATCTAAATAAGAAGAAACAGTACCTGGACAAGGCCAACAGGCTAAGTGCTTAATTGGAGAAGCATATGGCATCATATAACTTGACTCCTCTTGTTCTTTATTTATCATATAAGCTTCTACATACTCTGTATAGATTTGCACCTCCGAATCCACCCTTCATAAAGTAAAGGTTGAGTTAGAAATTAGATGTCTCTAATATTCACAAGAATGCTCCACTTGTGACGTGATAAATTGTAAACTTCATTTGTGAATTTAAGCTGCTTCTCAATTTGTTTAACCACCATTTGTGAACTTACATCTCCCCACGTCAGGATTGTTCATTATGACATGACTTTTATTCTTACAGCATAATATTATTATAGGAAATGACAGATTTTCATCATGAAACAAACACTGACACAGGTTGCTTTAAGTCTCTGTAAGCTATTTAAAAAATAGAGATTATTAGTCTGACTTTAATTAAGGTCATATCCATCATTTTAGGGTATCAAAGCATGCAATAAGATAAAAAAATCAGGGGCAAATAATGAATAATAAATAGGACAATTTCTGAGACATAATGAAAATAAAGGATTCTCCCCCAACAGCAGTACAAAGCTCTTTTGCAAACATAAACATAAAATGATTATATGAGGATGAACATACTGGCAAACAATAAAGTCCAGTTAACCTCAAGGGCTTTGTCCAAGGGTATAATGGCAATTATTTTTCTAGAGGGCACTTTTTCAAAGGTACTGTTAACCGATCCACAGTGACGTCAGATGTGGCTTTGCATAGTACGTCAGTTGTGAATGGAACCTCCATTTCTTCTGTGCCATTTGCATTCATTAATGGCAAGAATCTGTGTATTAAAAGAAGCTGAAAGGCAAATAAGAAACAATGATGAAAAGAAATTTCAGTTTAACTTCAACTGTACAATCAAAAGACACCATCACAAATGTACCATGCATTTAAAGAGAATAATAATTTATTGCAGTGGCTCATGATGTTTAGTTAGTTCATCTTGTACATGGTGTACATATCAATGGTTAAGCTAATGACTAGTTAACAGTTTGACTGGTGTGTGTCTCATTGTTTCTAAGCATATAAATTCATTATACTGGTTATAATGAGAACAACACATTTGTTGTCCCTCTGCCCCTGTCTTTAGGTATTTTAGTTCAATTTATGCTTGTATAATGAGAACAACACACCTAACTAACAGGTTAAGTGCTTACTCTAACAGCAATGCTGATGATATTTTTAAGAGGCTTGATGCTAACAACAAATCTGAGTAATTTCATGTCTTTTGGATTGGTAATACAATAGCATACTAGGTGTTGCGCAAAAAGGCCTAAATATTAATTTGCAAAAGAGTTGGGGACTAGCTATCATACCGTTGAGTAGGTCCTACCGCCCAGAATGCCAGAACCAGAGAAGACCGTGACCAAGTTCCACACTATCTGTCAGCCCCTGAATGAAAAAAGAACCAAACTGATTGACAAATCAGCTAACAAATAAATTTCACATCGGCATCAATACCAATATTGGGATTGAATGTCAGAAAACTCTTCTAACCTACTGGAACAGAAATAGGATCAAAGGTTCAGTCCCTTCGGTTGAAGCGGTTGCACGGATTTGGAAAGCAAATTGGGGGAGTGCAGATATCGTTACCATCGTCGCTATTGCTGACGGACGAACGGCATCTGCGTCACTCCTGCGATGCGGCGATTCGGATTTTCTCACGACGAGCTATAAGCGATGAGACGCACCAATGGAGCGCTCTCTGTATATGGGCCTGCAAATGGGGCCTACACAGTATAGTCTCACTCCGTTCAAATTTAATCGGCTCGCTCAAAGGAACGTTGATTCAGAGTGATTATTATCATAAAGAAATATTAGGATTTGTGTTAGTATAAATGCTATATGTAAATAAACGGATGGAAAGAACAGGAAATATTTTTTTAATATTGTGATGTTGTTGTATTGGATATGAATTTAAAGTTTAGCTGATATATTCATTCTATATAGATTGCAAAATTGAGTCTACAAATTTCTTCTTAATTCGACCTACTAATATTCAATGTTATTTCAGATTTTTATAAAAAAAAATGAATGAATATAACCAAATAGTAAGTAGAATGTATTGGTATGGCAATCATAAAAAAAGATTAAACTAAATCATCCTTTTGAGCTAAATAATCCGTTTGATTTTTTATTATAAAACATAATTTTTTTTGTCAATTCAGATTTTTTTATTAGAAACTAATTTATCCGTAAAATATCATATACAGATTATGGTTAATTATGCAAGTTCTTTCTATCATATTATGCAAGATCTGAAACTTTCCTCTGTTAATTTACATAGATTTTTTAGAATTCGCAAATAACTAAAGGCTAAAAAATAATAAATAAAGATGACGAGTACATATATATTAAACTAAATTTAGATGCGTCTCATTTTTATCAAACAAAAATCTTAATCTTAATATGTATAATTATCTCGTGTAGGATCAGCCTAAATTTTTCCATTTTGCAAAAGCAAATTATAGATCAATAAAAAAGGTTATAGCTGGCCCAATTAGCCCCATTTTAACAAACGGCCCAAAATAACCATCGGTCCATACAAAGGCGATATACCCATCTTCCTTCCCAAGCAACATACTTCTCTTCTCGCTTCTCTTCTCTACTCTCTCTCTTCCGATCACCTCTTGCATCCTCCTTTGAAGAAACGAATCGGAAAACCAGTCACAAAGAACTAGTAGAGGGAAGAATCGGCGCAATGGTAAGTCTCTCCTACCTCTCCTCGCTTCGTCTCTGCTTCCAGTCCTTTTATTAGGGTTCAAGGATTCTAATTTTTTGGTTTTTGTTTTTATTTTAATGAAACTTCATTAGGAAGTTAATTTTGTGGCCAGTTTAGCTATTACCAAGTAGGAATTAGGTGAAAAACTTTAATCGTGACGTTATGCTTTCTTATTTCGCCTACTACATAGCATCTTAACTTAACAATGTCATAAGATCTAGTAGGATTTGTTGTATTTGTGGGTGTGAACTTGGTTAATTTTGTGATTTCGTGGACAAAACAGGAGGATAATCAATCTCTAGAAGGGAAGATAGAGGCTTTGTTGAATGTAGAGAAGCAGATGCGGCTGGCTGGTGATGTGGTTGGCACAAGAAAAGCAGTGATGGACATTGTGGAGCTCTGTTTCCAAGCTAAGGCTTGGAAGACACTCAATGACCAAATTGTGCTTTTGTCTAAAAGGAGAGGCCAACTTAAACAGGTTGGTGTTGTTCTTTCTTTCTCGATTCATATTTAGATTCATTGTATTTTGGTAGGTTTCTTTTTTTTTTATTCCATTAGAAGTTAAGGATACCAACTTCACATGGAGGTGAAAACCAATTCCACTTATAACTTGTAAGAAATTATTAGTGCACTCACTTTTCTTTACCATAAATTGCACAGAATTTTCCTAGCATGAATTATGGTGTTTTCCAGTGATTTATGATTTTGAAAGCATTTGCTTTGGTTTCTGTAAAGCTGAGTAGGTACTAGTTAAAGCTGATCTGATCTACCAGGGATTTTTTTTTTTTATTAGGGTGTGCTAATTCATATCTGCTCTACCTAGGATTTTCATCTGGTTATCTTTTTTTTTTTTTTCCTTTGTTTATTTGTGAGTTTGTTGCCTCTTTCTGTAGGCTGTGACAGCTATGGTGCAAAAGGCAATGCAATACATAGATGAGACGCCTGATTTGGATACTCGTATTGAGCTCATCAAGACACTCAACAGTGTATCTGCTGGCAAGGTAAACCTCTACGCTATGTTCATCTATACATTCTGTAATATTGAGCATATCTTTGTCCTGTAGTGGTTACAAGAAAGTGATATTTCTATTGTGTGATTAATACTTGTTTGGGGTTAATTCAAGAAGAAAACAAATATGAGGAAATAATGTACCTGAGCCTTACTGAAAGTGTAGTTAAAGTTGACATATACTATGTGTTGAATGTCTTATCAGATTTATGTAGAGATAGAGCGAGCACGGCTTATCAGAAAACTGGCAAAGATAAAGGAGGAACAGGGACTTATATCTGAGGCTGCTGATTTGATGCAAGAAGTTGCTGTAAGTATTGATTATGCATCTGTTTATATAAGAAAAACATTCATTGATAAATGTTATTATCTATCTTCTTTATTCAAATAATAATGTCTTTTGTGCAATGTGAAGTCTCATCCGTACCTTGTTTGTTTACCAGGTGGAAACTTTTGGAGCAATGGCAAAGACAGAGAAAATTGCATTTATCCTTGAACAGGTAATATCTTGTATGTATTTCCTTAACATTGGGACAGGATCGCGTGAGAATGTTTCTCAAGTCAAGCCAAAAATTTCCAAAGCCAAAAGGAAAAAAAAAAGTTTGCACATGTTGTTAGCTATGTACTTCATTAAAGTCTAATTGTACTCTACATGAGCATCATGTATAATGTATCAAATGTTTTAAAATTGAGGCAATTCAAATTTATTAAATCCTTTGATTAAATAAGTGGACCAAGTTCAACATATCATATATACTAAACTCAAAATGATGAATATAACTTTAGTGTCATCTAAGATGATTGTCAAGATTTTCAAGTAAATTCCATTTTTTATTAGTCTGACTCTGTCAAACAACACTGAAGTTGGTGGTAAAGGAGTGTTGTTACGTATATCCAAATGAAGCTAACTGTGATGAATAAACTTACTTTTCATAATAAAAATTGTAGGTAAGGTTGTGCTTAGACAAGCAAGATTATGTCAGGGCTCAGATTTTGGCAAGAAAAATTAGCCCTAGGGTTTTCGACATTGATCCCTCAAAAGCAAAGAAAAAGCCAAAAGAAGGAGATGCTGTGGTTGAAGAGGCACCAGCAGACATTCCCTCTCTTTTAGAGCTAAAGCGCATTTACTACGAGCACATGATTAGGTACTTTTATGTATGTCATTTTTTTTTTTCATTTTTTTCATTTTAATTGCAATAATACTGAGCATCTTTATATGTGTTTTTAGGTATTATTCCCATCAGAATGATTACTTGGAGATATGCCGTAGTTACAAGGCAATCTATGATATCCCTGCTGTTAAAGAGGACCCTTCACAGTGGATACCAGTATACATCTGTTTTGCTTTTCTTCTAATTTATTTCTTTTTTATAAGTCCTTGTACTTTTCTGTGTTTTGATTATGAATTAGTTTCATGTGAGGATAAACTTTTGTGTAATATCAATTATATCATGTAGGTTCTGAGGAAAATCTGTTGGTACCTGGTGCTCTCACCACATGACCCCATGCAATCGAGCCTTCTCAATGCCACCTTGGAGGATAAAAATCTCAATGAAATACCTAACTTCAAGTACGTGTCTTCTTTGATAGCATCTTAGACAAGAAAAATTTGATTTATACTCTTTGAAAATTCTCAGAAAGGGTATACATAACCTTAGAACATGACTGTTCCATGCAAAAGCTTGTGTATTGATAGCATCTTATATATGTACTACTCGTTTCCTCTTGAGAAAATATGTCCCTTCACGAATGTTTGTTTCATCAAGTAGAAAAAAGTGGTATTTTGTTATGAAGAAATAAAGTGAAAATTGCAGTTATTTTTATTTTGATTAATGCTCATCTATTTGTGATAGCATTAGTTATTCTGACAGGAGTTTAATTCTCCTTTTTAAATTTAAATACAAAGGTAAATGAACATTACTTTGTAATCTGATGATATGTGCTAATTATTTCAAATTTTCAATGTATAGGCTGCTGCTGAAGCAGTTAGTGACAATGGAGGTCATACAATGGACAAGCCTGTGGGAGATGTACAAAACTGAGTTTGAAAATGAGAATAACTTGCTCGGTGGGCCTCTTGGTGACAAAGCTGCCGAAGACCTCAAACTTCGTATCATAGAGCACGTATGTTTCTACATATATTATGGTCTATTTGTCTAAGAATCCCTCTCCAAGAGTTTTACATTTGTATGTGTGGGACATCATTTTCTTAGGAAACTTTTTTGCTTCTTTCAGAATATTTTGGTGGTCTCAAAGTATTATTCAAGGATTACTTTGCAACGGCTTGCTGAGCTGCTCTGCCTTAGCTTTGAGGTACACCTATTGCTTGCTTCCTATGATGGTTGATAATACTACTGCATTGTTTTTCTTTTTTCATTTGACGAGTGGGTTTTGAGTACGGATGGAGGAAGCTTCTCCGTGCTTTGCAAAATGTGAAATATTTTAATGCATACCTAGAAATATCAGAAATATCCCCTATCCTCATCAGTTTTCAAATGTCTGTGCTTCATGTTTTTAAGCTCATCATTATAGCATCTCGTGAACCAGGGTCCATGTTTCTAGGTTTGCCAGTGAAAAGAAATTCTGAGAATTTCCACCTTAAAAGAAAAGAGAATATTAATCATGGGCGCCTCACAAATTTTGGAAACTCAGTTGTACCTACATCCTGATTTCTATATCTAATATTGAAAACTTACTGGAAAAGTGTTAGTTTGGTTATCTGGAAGGTTGATTTTCTCTTTTCATAATTGAGAGATCTACTGTGCAGGAGGCCGAGAAGTACCTATCAGAGATGGTGGTGTCAAAATCTCTGATTGCAAAAATTGACCGGCCAATGGGAGTTGTTTGCTTCCAGACAGAGAAGGACAGCAATGATGTGCTCAATTCCTGGGCAGGCAACTTGGAGAAGCTCCTGGATCTTGTTGAGAAGAGCTGCCACCAGATCCACAAGGAGACCATGGTGCACAAAGTTGTCCTGAAAGCTTGACATCTTAAGCATTTCTTTCTGATTTGATTTTCTTTCTGTACTCGGGATTCTCTCTCTAGCCTTTTGTATACTTTGGTTGTATTTCTGTTCTATTCTTGTGATAGTGAGCTTTTTCAGAGGACAGTTTCTCCCTAGTAGCTTGTACCATCTAGTCATCAATGACTTTTTATTAGTATACTTGTTATGTCATGGTGGTTTCATGATTCCCGGGTTGATTAATTCCGATTACAAAAGTTGAAGTTATCACAGAAAGATATGCTTGCAGCTTTCTATACTCCACGTCTTGCAACATCTGGATGAGGCTTCTGTGAGAAAGTGGTTAAATAATTTATTAAAACGCATATGTAAATGTAGTGTTGGACTAGTTCAACTTTGTTTTCGTATTACATCAAATTTCAGTATCCTTTTATCCTTATAAATATTACTGGATCCGACCACAGCATTTAGATTTAACATTTATTAATGTAGGACACACTGGCGCTAGTTGCAAGTTAAACGTTCTTATTTCAGCAATAATACAATGAGTCAAGCAGCTTCGACTATTATTGCTTTTTGCCATGCTGTATCAGACTGGATTTCAATTTATAGGCATGAAACAGAAGAACTCAGCACACTGAAGTACGCAATAGAAATTTAAATGGTTGGAAAATAAACGCTAACGTACTGACGTTCTAAATATTAACATTTCAAGACAGATACAGTTGGTTCCCATTTTATATCACATTAATTCATGTTCATTTCATTTAGTATATGAAATACTCACGTACTTTGTTTATACTGATAAGACAATAAAAAAAGTTATCTTTTACGCCTGACGTTTCTAACTTCCTTTTGACCACAGGCGCTCATATTAATATACAGTAAAAATATTAAACAATTACTTTATAAACCTAATTTTACCTTTATTACTTATAGCCTCATTTCTCATTGATAATACATGTCTCGAAAATCCTTTTTGGTTTGTCATCTTTATACAACAGCAAGGCACATCATAAAAACATAAAAAACGAACCTCAAGAAAACTAAGCCTCACAACACCTGAATATATCAGCTCCTCAAAACCTCTCACGACATATATTCCAAGGAGCAGGAAATCTCAAACAAAAACCATAGTCTTGGCCAATTCCAGTGCCTTCTCACGGCCGAAGAATTTCTCAACTATAGACAGAGCAAACTCCATGGAAGTACCAGGGCCTTGGCTAGTGATCAGGTTCCCATCCACCACCACCCGATTGTTACTCTCAGACTTGTCAGATAATTTTTCGATCATGGCAGGATAGCATGTCGCCTTCTTGCCCTACATTTAAAGTGAGAATTGATATCTGTCCAAAACTAATTTTATCTACTTTAATCTTAGTACCTCTTAATACATATTAACAGATTGGTTTGAGAAGCCCTGTATCAGCTGGGGTGGTACAGCGAGTAGCCAGGGATACATCAGTTTTTGCACAATAAGCAGGAGTAGTTGCAATCTAGCATTTCATTTATTTATTTATTTCGGAAAGTAGTATTTTTGTTTCATTTTTAAATGAAACCTACCTATTTTCAAAAGAAAAGAAGTTATTTTGGAAGTTTGGGGCCTATTAGTTTAATTTTTCGCGCAAAATCCCGGCAGGATCATCACTTCAGTATAGACTGGTTGAACTTAGCAGAATTAGAACAGAATATTTCTGTTCTACTTGATCTTAATTTTGTTTATTCTGTGTGTGAGAATGAATAATGGATTTTATTCAGCAAGCCTAAACCCCAAATTTGCAGCAAAGGATTAAGAAATAAAATAAAAGAAAAAGAAACAGCTAAACCCAGCCTGAAAAAGCCTACAAGCCTACAAGCCTATAACATTTTACTGATCTGGCTACCAAACACATACTGGTAATAAGCAGTATGATGCGTGGTGTACCTACAAGTAACAATTCCTATCACCTGTACTGGCAAGCTACATCAATCATAACATGTACCAGCATGCCATACAAACTGCACGTATTATCAAGGCCCAGTAGGATTTTATCCCTTTGGGAAAATTCATGCAAATCCAACTTATAGCAATAGTAATAAGATAATTAAAAAATAATAAGATAATTACCTTAAGAAGGCCATGAGGCTCAAGGGCTATAGCTGGAGAAGCACATATGGCACCATATAATTTGTTCGACTGAGCTTGTTTCTTTAGTAAACTCATAAGCTTCTCTGAATTTGCATAAGCTTCTGCCCCTCCAAGCCCACCCTTGATAAAAAGCAAATATTTGAATTAGGAATTCTCAAACAAGTAAACATCTGAATCAGAATTTAGATCACTCTAACATTTGCAAGTTGCAACATATGATGGAGAATTGATAATAAAAGGGACCCAACTTTCTTTTTCAAATGCATGCTTTTCTATTTTCCATTATTTGTGAACACCAATCTCTTTGAAGTGCAGGTTCTTCTAATATAAAAGTTGAGAAGTACACCTTACTAACATGATTCCATGTGTTCAATTAAATTTTAACAAATTATATTCAAATAATTGTCGAACTCCAATGGAAGTCATTTTTGTTGCTGTACTGCACCAAAGCCATTTACATGAAATAGATAATTGATCCAATACAATGATAAGAAGGAATACTTTGTGATTTTTGAATAATATAAGTGCCTCTATGCAAATGTCCCTGTTAAATTCAACATCTAATTGTGAGGATGGAACTTACTGGAAGAACTATAAAGTCAAAATCAAGTTTGAGGGCTTCATCCAAGAGCACATCAGCTACAATTTTTACTTTTCTCGAGGCCACTATTTCTAAGGTACTTTCAACTGAGGCCACAATGACATTAGCTTTAGCTCTGCGTAATATATCTATAATGAATAGAGCCTCCATTTCCTCTGTGCCGTTAGCAATTGGAACAAGAACCTGTATAATAAAAGAAATTAAAAAGGATGAAAAGTAAAACAAAATGTATGGGGAAAAAAAATTCAAAGTACAACTGTCTAAAAGAAGAAAAAAAGAGCCATGTCCAAAATTATAGGTTTCTTACTTCCAAATATTATGAAAATTTATTATAGTGATAAAAAAAACCATTAGCTGCAGTGCATACCAAACAGTTATGTAATGGATAGTTTAACTGCTATCTGCTAATTATAGTTGCTTTGCATGAAACTTTCTTGTATGATCAATTATCAGTTCATCTCAGTACATGACTACATGGTGTATGTACCTTACTGCTCAATAGCTTGTTTAACAGTTATACATGTAAGCGCTGTTGCTTCGCATGAATATTTATCAAACTAATCAGTGAACATTTCATCTCACTACATGGTTAACATAACTTACTGTTAGGTATTGACTGGTTTAACTGCTTTGCATTTTCGTTATAGCTTTTTAGTATACTATTTATCTAAAAGACGGCACAAATTCAAAATAATGCAAGAACAAGAGGACAATAGTAGTAATAAACATCGCAAGTCAGCCTCATTCACTATTTGTAGCACTGGTTTTCTGTTGGATACTGAGATTTAGTGTTTGAAACAACTGAAAAGAGGTGAGACATTTTATTACTGACCCGAGGTATTCCATTAGATTTCCATTCAACTGAGTTGAGATCCTTCATTGAAAATTCAACACCATGTTGCTGGCGCATCACCTAAACCATACATCAATAAATAATTAATAAGAATTAGAGATGGGGTATGGGATAAAAATGAAATACAAAAGCTGGAGTAACAGAAGCCAAAATAATAGACCCATACAACACCACTAGTTAAGCTTCTAAGATTAGGCGATTTACTGAGTTTATGTTCCGATGGCCACAATGATATAACAAAATTGAATAAACAAGGAACCAAGTCTTTATCTTGTTCCCCTTTTACAAAGAAAGAATGCACATGAATATAGTTATATCAATTATTATTGTCATGAGTTTATTTTGCCCTCTTCATGAACAACCTTAGCTAAATCCAATGAGCAATAAGTTCAAACCCATAAAAAACAAAAATGAAATTGTTTTCATTATATTTAACCATATGTAAAAAGCTACATTTAGCACAACAAGTGAAAAGAGGTTATACACAATCACATTCTGCAAAAAGAAAGAAGGGAGCATACCATAGGCCCAGCAACCTCTTCTGCTTTTTGCTTGCCATACAATTGTTCGACCAAGGTCACAGCATATTCCATAGTAGTACCTGGGCCCCGACTAGTGACAACTTTGCCATCGACCACTACCCTATCTTCCACTTTATTCACCTCAGGGGGGAACTTGTCCATAAAGCTAGGATAACATGTTGCCTGTTACAGATGTAGTAAAGTTTTTAGTTTAAAAACTGCTATGATACTGAAATGGAAAATTAAAAAAAAAAAAACAAATCAATAGATGTCACAGGCACATAGCGAGTCAGCCACTTGGACACATGCAAGGGATATGTAACAATATCTAATATCTTAAATGTAAATAACATCAACATATGTCATATTTGCCAAAATTTGGTTTAAAAGTTAAAACAGCACCTTACTACCAAAATGGAGGCAAGGTCATTGAAAACTATACATTTTTTTATAATTTACTCAAGTATTTAAGTGAACTTACTGATAAAGCAAAGTATGAAATCTAATTCAATGTTGACTTCAACATATGTAGTGCACTAGTGCTTGTTCTTGGTTTTATTTACACTAGTACTACTTATGCAGAATGTAACGAAATACATTGTACCAAATCAACCACATAGTGATAGATGATTTATCACGTTTGGAATTAATTCAAATTCAATTATGAATAGCTTTGGTTTTATTTACTAATACAGAAACATAAAAACTAGTCAAAGAAGTCAAACTAGCCTTTAAGCCATTGAGTAGACCCCAGGAAGCCAAAGCCACAGCAGGAGCCGCACAGATAGCAGCATAGAGACCACCATTAGAGGCATGGTTCTTCACCAAGTTTTGTAGCTCTAAACAATCCCTCAAATTAGGCGCACCAGGAATCCCTCCCTAAATTAACAAAAGTACAATTAACACACTAATCAACATACAAGTCATACATACATAAACACAAACATGAGATTAAACTACAATCAAACACTAAACAAAACTCAAAGACTGAGCTACTCCGATTAACATACAGGAAGAGAGATAAGATCAAAGCTCGATCCAGCACAATCCGTAATCAAAGCATCAGCAACAAGCTTGACACCCCACGACGCCTCCACTTGTTTCTCCTTTCCAACGGAGGCAACAGTCACATCAGCTCCGGCGCGGCGGAGCACGTCGATGGTAACCACGGCCTCGATGGGCTCCGTCCCGTCGGCGATCGGGACGAGCACCTTCTTAGAAGCAGACGCCATTGATGCTGTCGCGGAAGTGACTAATCGGGTTCGGGTTTTGAAGGTTTGGGTTTGGGTTTGGGATGGGTTGAGGGTTCTGGAAAGGAACTGGAGACGAGAGAGAGCTTTGACTAGAGAGGAAGGTTGGGGATGGGAATGGGAATGGGAGAGAGGAAGGAGCACGTGACGCGTGGCCATTTTGCTTTTTTGCTTTTAATTTATTAATTGTTTTCCTTTTCTGTCGAGGGTTCTGTTGGGGTAGTAGTAACTAGTAAGCATAGTAGGTGCGAGCGCGGGAGTGGTCCGAATGGGATAGAGCAAATTTGTCTTTTCTCTGTTTTGGAGGAACTTGAGATGGTTGTGACTTATGTGAGTTATGTCGGATGTCTGATTAAGATCGGATAGTTGAGATTGTAGTGATTCGCACTGGACAAGGAAATGTTTTTGAAGTTCCAGCTCGGCGTAAATACAATCCACGGAGGAGCCGCTAGAGTTGCCACGTGTAAGTTGAAGGGAAGTCTCTAGGTGCCAAGGCGATCTAATCTTTTCTAGAATGGGCTGGATGAAGATACGGGGTCACTACATTATCTCGACCCAATGGGCCTATGTAAAGCTTTGTATGTATATATAAAAAATTAAAAATAAATAAATTCACCTATAAATCATGACATATTATACCTAGCTGTGTCGGAAACTTATGGGAGTCATTTTTGACAAATATTAATTATAGAGTATTTAGATTTTAGAGATCTTTTAATGCATAATATTATAGAGTATTTAGAGATCTTTTAATGCATGATATTACATCACGACAAAGGATAAAGGAGAATGCTACAACTTCTTCCTATCTCTCTTAAGATTTGCTCATGTCGTACCTCAATTGAGTCCGGTATATAGTGGTACAGGTACATAAGGTTTGCATAAATAAACATATATCTTTTCGAAGTACATTTTATCTTTGTGCACTTGTGGTCATGTATGAAATCAGGCATAGACCGAATTGTTGGTTTATTTATTAAGATGGGTCAATTGACTCAATTGAAAATTTTTAAGCATTATTTTTAAATAAAATCACACGTCACTTGTCTCGCCATTTCGCAAATCGCAAGTATATTTTTATTTAATAATTAGACATAATCATGATTAGAATAATAGGCAAGTCAGTCTTGTCCGACTGAAAAAAGGCATTATAGAATCAGTGCATATTGTTCAACTAATTTAGCTTCAACAATTAGAATATATATTGAAATGCACGAGGTACTTCTCATCTATATTTTATTCGATAACTGAATGATTATTTTTTTGTCATTTGTATATTTCTCTGAATATATATTATATAATAAATAAATTGGACCGACCTTGAAAATTTAGTCCTCATTAACAACTTCGAAACACAAAAATTAATTAAACGTAACGTCTGATCTCACAACAACGACATGACATTTTCTGTATTATCACTTATGTTACTTGCAGACAATCACATTTCTAAGGATAAAGAAATTTCCCTAAACTGACTTTGCAAACAGACAAGCGAGTAAATTAATAATATGAATTCTTCTTTAAGCTAAAAATAAATAATGGAGGATAGAAGACAAAAGCTTCCCTTTCGCTTTTCTCGTTCTCCCCATGCATGTTTTGCTATTTTAATTCATGAATTATATAAAAAGAAATAATAATAATTATAATAATGAAGATAATTTTCCGAGTTCTATGACTCCTATCATTTGCAGCTCCAAAAGAGCGAGGCAACTGCTACACGCCTCCATTATCATATTTCCTTTCCTACTTTATTTAACAAGTAATATCTCTTTGAAAGCAATTGATACTGGTCCCATGAATCTAGATTCTTTGTGGCTGATGGGATGTTATAGAGCCAATTATACGACATATTACTGACAAACTGAGAGAACTAAATGTGACAGATAAAAACGAGCCTACTTGAAATAAGAATGCAGGCCTCATATATTAGTGACTCACCACAACGTGCATATGTCTATAACTGCCACAAAAATAAACTGTAGTAGTATTAAGGTTGACATAATTATTTGATGGAACCAGTCCCTCCATAAATTCTCTAGGCTTGGAGTTTTTGAATTAAGGTTTTTTTTTTTTTTTCCTTCTTCTCTTTTTGCTTTTCCCTTCATTGTGGGTTCTGGTCGAATTTGTGTGACTTATAAATTTTTGTTGAAAAAATGTCATGATGGAGAAATTTTTATTTTGATAATAAATATTAAGGAGTACAATGGGAAGATTCATACCTCAAGTCTCTAATTTATAAAATAATAATTGACATTAGATGATTATTGTGTGGAAATATTTTCAACCTTTGTATCTATATCTATATTATTAATTAAAAGTGATGGCCTCTATTGGATTTTAATTAAAAATAGTCGTACCAATAATTAAAATTTAATATATTTGGAAATCTCAGGTAGATATATTTGTAAATCTAAGATAGTTCATGCCTAATCTATAGAAAAAAAAAATTTATCCCCTCCTACAACATGCGATTTGAGCCTCCAATTTTTGCTGATCGATCAACCTAAATTTATGATAAAAGTTATTTTTCACAAGCTTTTTTTGGCAAAAAATTTATGCCAAATTTATATAGCAACTTTCTATGGTAGAATTACTAATTTTGAACTTATAATTTTTTGGCAAGTTTTTTACGGCAGATTTTTTATATTTTACATAAAAATTTTTGGCAAGTTTAAAGAAATAGATTGAAATATTGTTCAATCTAAAAAAACATAGCACAGCGCGCTTGGACTACCATGTCTAGTATATGTAAAAAAAAAAAAAAATTTCGCTGGTCACCGATGAAGAGAGTGTTTAAATGATTTCGGTTAATATGATTTTAACCAGATCAAATTTATTAAGAGAAAAATAGCTCGTTGTCCGATTATTTGATTTGGTTTGCCTTAGAAATTATGGAAAAAATCATAATAAAGAACAAACCAAATAAATCAAAATATTCATAACGATTACGTTAGTGTCGTAATATGGTATACACTAATACATAGTTTATCAAGATAACATACATATATGATTATAAATTAAATTTTACGTACAAATTCGGCTTAACCTAATAAATTAAATTAATTTTCAGTTGGTTTTATAATTCAATTAATAATATTATTTCCGTCGGCTTGATTTATAGTTTTATACTTATATAAATCAATTAAAATATAATTGGACAAATATAATTATTTTTTTTGTAACGGAACTGATTAAACAGACACCCTTTTATCATCCGTGAGATCATATATTTTCCTGCAACTAATAAAATAAATACACAGCCTCTTGAACATATCGATTAGTAATATATAATTGAAAGGGGCGTTCCTATTTTCTTTATTGTTGCTAAAAAATTTTATTTGTTGAAGAACATTATCTAATCTCCGGTTATCTCAGGAAACAGGGACAATTAATGAAACCAAGTACAATTCTGGTTGAAAGTGGTCGGAAGGCATTTTATGCTTCTCAAATGCTTCTAGACTTCTCCATTGATGGAAACTGGAGAATCCAATCCTGTAGAGAGACGATAAGAGCAGAGCAAGTATACCAAGGATAAAAGATAGAGCTGAAATTAAAAGGGACCTGAAATTTTAGTTTATAATTCAACTAATCAGTTTATTCATAAAACAGATTTTATCGTACGTTCATTGAGATACACATTTTTTACAAATTTCTTTAAAGGATTTTGTATTATTTAAAGATTTGGGTTGTGTTATGACTTATGAGTGACATTACTATTTTAAATTTTAGAAGGGATATTATGTTGTAAATTAATTTTTTCAATCCAAATTGACTCCTGATGAATAATAGACATTCATATTGTCAAAGAACAATGAGTATTTAGCCAGCGTAAGAAAAATGATCTACTACATAGTTTCTCAAATTAAACATATACTTATTGAACTGTCATGTAAAATGCTTTTTAAAATAGCAGCGCTCTCCGCTTTATTTTTTTTAATAAGTATTTTTTCACGGTGAATTGCAAACTACAATTTGAACCTTTACATTCCAATTGCGAGAACAATACAATACCAATTCCTTTTTAGATTCGTATATGCATGCTATGGACACATGAATTTTGGCTTTTAACATGCTGTTAACGCCTACACAGTACATACTGATGATCTATGAACACACAATTGGCTTCTGTAACCTCACACTTTTTTCCTCTACTGTAGCCTGTAGGTATTAGAAAATTCACATATTGTCAACTTTTTACTGTTTATAATTCAAATTTTATCATAATATTATTTAAGAATTAATTCCTGATTATATTTCAATAAAAAAAATTGAAAAAATAGGCCTGTATGGCTGTATTCATAAAATAGCGTCAATCTTGTGATGTGTGACGTCATCATGTACTTATCACTGGAAGAAGTACTGGACATTCCAGTTTGTAACTGGAGATGAGCATATATTAATTAATACGACATTGAAATTGACAAATCACAATCCGACAAACGATTCTCGGCTAAGCCGTCTTTAAACACAGAGAGAGAAAAGGGGGAGAGAGAGAGAGAGAGTCAAGACTCAAGTGCGTACACTTTCGCTAAAAGCGCCTTTCTAAAAATCCCAGAATACTTTTTCTAAAACCGATTTCGTTAAAATTAAACGCGATTAAAACAGAAGAAGCTCCTAATCATGCTCTCTGAAGTACTTCTCAGGTACTTGTTTTATTCTCTACTTTTACCTTTCTACTCTCCCTTGCTTCTTTTTCAGGCACTTCTACTCTCGGGTTGCTTTTGATTTATTGTAAGACATATTTGGAACAAAATTTTAGTATAAGAAACGAGAGAAAGAAAGGAACTTTTCTAATTTTGATTGTTATTATTTGTCTGTATAAATTGGTTTAGTTCTAGTAGTTTGATGGAATTTGGTTCTATTTTTATCCTTTCAGAAACAATTCGAGCAATCCATTTTTGTATTGAGTATTTGTGTTTTATTTTTAAAACAAAAATAGGCATATGGAAGTTAGGAAAATGCAATTTGGGTAACCTTTCTATAATTTTCCATTGATAGCATTCTTTTCCTATAAAAACACACTAATCATGGCATAATTGAAGTCTGAAAACATAGCTCCGTCTTGCTGGTTTCAGAAACGAAAATCATACTAAAATTTGTTTAATTCACAGCTTTTTAGATGCCAAAAAACTCTGAAGAGGGATGCCATAAACTGGCAAAATTCTCTCAGAAAGCCCGTGCAATAGTACGAAGAGTGGATGAAGATTTGACAGATAGGCTTTCTTTAATGGATTTAAGTTTACCATTAGATGGATTTGGGAAGCTGTACAATGATATCAGCAAAGCATGTGAAGTCTCTAAACTTGCCAAGGTATCTTTGCTATTAGTTTTCTGTTTTCTTTTCTAATTTATTTATTATGTTACTGGTTGAAAAAGACAGGTGCCAGTATGAAATAATCTAATTATTGGTATATCTTTGTGGATAGATATCTGAAAAGTGTGTTGATTTTGCCAAAAAGTTTGCTGATGAGGTGTCAGCTGATTGGTTAGGCCTGGATGTCAATCCAAGCAATTCAGAGTCGGTGGATACCATTTGTGAAAATTACAAGACTAAATTGAAGCTTATTGACGATGAAGAAGGCCTTGATGATTTAACAGTATCTGGGGTTTCAAATGTTAATTCAGTTTCAATCAATGTAAAGAATGCCTCCGACCATCAATGTGAAATAAAACCCTCATCAGGTACCTTTACAAGTTTGTTTTTCTAATCATAAAGAGGTTTATTTGTTTGCAAATCATGACTTTTCCGTGCTTGTAGTTAGTACCGTAGTTATCATCTTCATTGAACACTCAACTGCCATTACTGGGGTTTAAAAGAAAAACGTAGAAAATATAAAAATAAAAAAGAGCAACTAGCAAAATATTTAAGGTAAAATTGGATCCACTACTTGCATAAATAAATTTTTATTTTCAGCCAAATTAAACCATTGTGGTATTGGGCCACAATTTGAGATGATTTTTAAAACTGTGGATCTGGTGCCTACAATTAGTGCTCAATTAGTTTAAAATTGATAATTTTCAACATATTTTCCATCAATTACCGCTTTTAATTGTTGATTGCAATACACGTTGCATTAAAACTGATATCATTGTATTAGTCTAAAGAATTTATTATTTGTGATGAATTTTCCAGCGATACTATAAAAATATCAGGGATAATCTCATTGTTTTAAAAAAACTAAGAAGTTGTTTGAAGAAAATAAAAGTTGTCCAAAGCACTTTCCTTATTCAAAAGGAATTTTCCTAAAATACCCTCAAACTGCTGCCCCTGTGGGCTGTGGCCAACAGGTGCTACTCCAGCACAGCTTGTGCTCCTCGCTGCAAAACTTTCTTCACACCTACAATGTCCCAAATGAATCCCAGTAATTCATTTATACTAATTGGATCACTTTGCGTCAATGATCTTCTGGTGTAGCTATCATTTTTTGCATTTTTTTTTTCTTGCTTGATGCCCGAACCAAACACCCCCCTGCTCTTGTCTTGGATATAGCATCTGTTCGACACCTTTAACTTTAGTAGCAAGCTCTTCTTTAGATTCCAAATACATATTATACCGTCCCTCATCTTTCTGTACTGAGGTGCTCTCAAAAAGAAGAAGCCCTTCTGAATTTTCTTAGTTATCTGTTCTGAATTAGCTGACAATGCTAGTAGTTGTATGAAACCAGTGTAAAATGCTGAAAACCCATCTGCTGTTTCTCCGCTGTCAATATTTGAGGTGCACCAATAGATCATTGATGCTCAATAGGTGCCAGATCAACTTGAGGTGTTGCCAGCTGAGGTTGTAACCAACATATGTGAAAGATCCACAAATGGTCCTGTCCAGATTTCTCTGACTCAATTCTCAATCAACCCACTATCCAGAGAAGCATCTTCACTATATACCAGAACCTCTTTTGTGCCATTACATCTTAATCCAATGGATCCTCATCATCACTACAGTCTGTTTCTTTTTATCCCCTTTGTTTTGCACACCTCCTGTTCCATCATTGTTACAAGCACCGCTTCTTCAATGTTTATTGTATATTTGCATCATTAATTTGTTATTTCAATGTGCTTTTTTCCGATAACATTCTGTGTCCAAACCTACATATACCAAGAATATGATGGAACTATTTTTTAATTATTTTCATTTTATTTCTATGCATTATTATTATAAATGAAAAAAAGATCAACCTTAAATACATAATATCTCTTACCAGAAAGGATTGTATTATTACACAGTTCAGGTAAACATGGTGCTTTGATTTGGCCAAAACTTTGGAATGGTTAATTTCACCCTGTACTGTTTGTGTGTCAATTGATACTTATAGGTAGTAACATGTACCATGTAATCTGACAATTTTCTTTTCTTCGTAAAATTACATTACTTGGGCCACATTTCCAATCAACACTGAAGACATATTGTCTTGCAACTAATTGCTGAAAATGCGGTAGTTATCTTGAAATAACACTGATTTGTCAAGCCTGAAGGTTTGTAACTAGCCCTATGTACTTGAATCTGGAAGATGCATTTCCTTTACTTGATCGCTCTTCAATGTTTCCTTGGGGGGAAGAAATCACCAGATGTGAAGGAAAAATTGTCCTTGTTAGGTCTTATATGCAAAAAACCTTAAAAATAGATTGGATTTCTTGATAATCAACTGCAACAATTGGAATTTGTTCTGGCTCGGTTCAATAGTTGAAGTTACTAGTGTTGACAGTAGTTCCAATGAAGAAATTGGCATTCTTGGTACTAAAATCTGCCTTTTGTTTTTGTTAGGTGCTCTTGTTCAAGAAACAGAAGAACAACAAAATAAAGGGATGTTTGATGTGTCATGCTCAAAAGGCAACACAACACCAAATAAAATAAATGGTATGCGACAAAATTTAGGGGTACATTAATTGTTATACTGTTCTATTTGGGCTTCCTCTTTCATTTGGAAAACATATGAGCAAATTTAATTTTTGGTTCTGGAAATCTATCAGGTCCAAGCCAATTATATTTTGATATATCCTGTCAGCACACAACAACCTCCCAAACAAAGAAAGAAATAAAAAAAGAAAACGTAAAAAAAAATATGGGTATGCTTTAGCAGGTGTTCGATTTTTTTATTCGTTTGGTTGGCTTTCCTCAAAAGAAGTGAATTGTACTAATTAGAAATTTTGAGGGATTGTAGTGGCAAAATATCAGGTTCTTTATTTTATTATTTTACTTGAATGGGTCAAACCTGACCCCACCCTTGCTCAACTCAGGGATGACCCAACCTGAGTTGGTGTGAGATTGGGTAATACTTCCCTGACCTGTTTTGGTGTAAGATTCAATATAAAATTTATTAGATACTATAATTTAGCAATAAAAATCAGTTACTTTCGAGAAACTGACATGCATTCCTCAAAAGTTTTTCTTTATTTTCTCTCTGGAACTTATCTTTTTTTGCTTTTTGTAGCTGATGAGATACTTTCACTAGAAGCCCCACAAAATAACATGACAGCTGATGTGTTATATGCAGAAGGAGATCTCATACCAAATGAAGCAAATGGTAACTTCCATATCATTACTTCTTAGATGGTCTTTTCTGATTTTTTAGAGAACAACGAATAAGTACTAAGCCAAACACAAGCTGCAAATTTTTTTTATATTAAATGGAAACCTAAGTAACAAGTTTCTTATATCAGAACCCTTGCAAGATCACATGACATCTAGTAACTGTCTTCGCAAGGAGATCATAATGTTGTTAAATATTGTTATATTAAATATCTTTTCGTCAAAAAAAAATTCCAGGTACTGAGGTTCTTTCATCAGAAGCTCTAGAAGAAGGCAGGAAATCTAATACGTCATTAATTGTTTATGATGCATTACAAATTGCACTTGGTAACTACCTGTTCCTTACTAATCGTTTTTGCATTATTATGTAACTGACCTGTTTTAGTGTAAGATTCATTACAAATTATATTAGAAACAGTTATTTAACAACAAAAATCAGTTACTTTATGAGGAACTGAGTTGCATTCCTGAAATTAAAAGTTTTTCTTTGTTCAAACCAACTTGTAGGTGATCAGGTCCTTCCATTAGAAGCCCAACCAAATAACATTACAGCTGATGTAGAAGAAGATATCGTACCAAAAGAAGCAAATGGTAAGTTCCATACCATAACTTCTTTAATGGTCTTTTCTAATATATTAGAGAACAAAGAATAAGAGCTAAACACAAACTGCAAAGCCAAACCTAATTAACAAGTTTCTTCCATCAGAATCCTTGCAAGATCACATGACATTTACTATGCTGTCTTCCCAAGGCAATGGTAATGTTATTACTTATTTGATAGTGATATGCTAAACATCTTTCCATTAACACATATGGCAGGTACTGAGGTTCTTTCAGCTGAAGCTCTAGAAGATAGCATGAAATCTAACATGTCTTTAATTGGTTATGATGCCTTACGAATTGTACTTGGTACCTATCTTTTCCTCACTGATAGTTTTTGCGTTAGTATGCAACTTTGAATTATTACTATCAATTTGGCTCGATGTCTTTTGAGATATAAGAAAAGACATCGAGATATAAGAAAAGAAAAGAATGCAGAAATTGGTCAGATGTTTGATTTATTGTTTTGCTACCTTTTTCTTAATTTTTACAAAGTTTATATCAGTGTATCTAAATGCATTCACAGATGTAAGTGAACCTCGGGATGACAGCTCCACTGAGGCTGACAATTTGATCAACTTTTCCAAGCCACTTGAATTTGGTACATGTTTTGTTCCTCTCAATTTATTTAGGTCTTTTGCTGAACTGGATCATACCTCTCTAATTACAATGGCTAAATCCAACAAAAAAATGGTTTTTGACAAGGTATAACTACATATTCCTATTTGACTAATTGTTTACAATCCATATTTGCAATTCCTGATTATGCCACCCCAAATTGGAACTTTTTTTATGGATGCAATATCTTTTCTTTTTTCATTTTGTTATTTCAAAGTTTCAATCTTGTGCTTTAATGTTGTAGGACCTTATGAGGATATAGAACTAAAGGATGATTGGGAAGACGATACTGATTATGACCTTAGCGTGGTTTCCTATTATGAATCCAAAAAGAAGCCTTTAAAGGTAATGACAGAGGTCAAGACTGATATCTTATGATTTTACAACATCTTGTATGCCGACCGAATAATGTACTGAGTTGTGAAAGATTTACTTATTTACAGAAAAGAATGGCAGCTAAGTTTATATCAAGGTGGCGGCGGCGGCCAATAAAATCCCAATCAGGTGAAGTTGCTCCCAAACCAGATGTCAACTCCCTGTCAGGTGTTTTTCCAAAACCAGATGTCAAATCTGCTGATTCAGATTGGGAGCTATTGTAAATCTTATTGGATTTTAAATTGAAAGTGAAGTAACCTCAGCTTAACTTGAAAAAAAGGGAAATTGTATAAAAGGCACCTGCATTTGTAGAACATTTTTGTACGGATAGTGTGAAGGCTAATAATATAACTGTAGCTTGTGCATTTTTGAATCAGCGATCAATTGTTTTAACTTCTAAGCATTTCAGCTCCAACTAGTCTGGCATAAATTATCCCTTTTTTTTTAATTTTTTTTTCCTAGTGCATTTTCCTTCTTGTATGTTGTAGCAGGGGTCCAGAGCCGCTAGACGCAAATTGAGATCTTTTTGTCGTCGTCTATGATATCCTTCTTTTGAAAGGATTCAAATCAAATTGAGAATTTGAATGCAAGTGAGCTATAAACCAAATTTAGCGACTAGCATGCAATATGATAGACGATTTAGAGACCCCTGAACAAATTAATTCCTTTTTCCTTTACAAGAGGTTACAGAGGAAGTTGTAGCTATATCAATGTAAAGTTGCAGAAGGAGAGATTATATTAATGCATGTTATATATTTGATGATGATGAAAATAAATATAAACGAAGCATAGCGAGTGTAAGCATTTTATACATGTTCTGCGTTACTCCCATGTCAGATAAAACCAGTTTCCTAATTAAATTGATGGTGGTTGAAAAAAAAAAATCAATTAAACAAGATGGCCGAAAAGCCATATTTTTGTTTATATATCGAATTAATTAATCAACATATGTTGAACATTTCCCTTTCAGTTTCTTGGTTTTACATAAAGGGCTTATCAATTCTAAGATAAGAAAAGCCTTTTCACTTATGCAATTAAATGTATTTCTTCCACTGGACCTTTCTATTCTTGTTGTTACGATCTGATTTGTACTTTGTTTTGTTCTATATTTAGTTTGTCAATACTTGTGGGGATTATGATATATATTTTTCCATTTCATTTTATTTAATTTGTCTAATTTAAAACCAACAAATCAAATTCATATGATAATATTTTCTTAGAACAATGTAAGCTTACTCATCCTCTCATCCATAAAACTTTTTATCTGAACAATAACATTCAAGCTGTCCCTAACTCCACTACCTACATCACTTCATATGTAAAACAAAAAATCTACAAAGTAAAAAAGCAACTCACACTATCATGGCACACGTTTCTGATGCCACTAATGTGACTTTGACGTCAATAGAATCAGAGAGGAATTGTATGCGTTAAAGTTTGGTCTAAAGTAAGCCAAACCTATTCAAAGGTTCTACAACTGGTCATATCAAAGGTTTCATAATGATCCCGTAGAAGAATGTTCCCCAGTTGATTATCATATCAAACAAACAAAATCTTTGACTGAATTAACAATATTTCAATTTTTTTTTTTAATATTGGTATCCAACTTGTATTTCAATAAGATATATAGTGAAGTGACAATTAATTAACAGTTAGTCTACATAACTAGAATTGAGAGTGCAATTTGAATGATGTAGCAATGCGAATGCCCTAATAATGGATATCTGGCGTTACAAACTGACCGACTTGGAATAATTGAAGAGGAGCTTCTCATATTAAAAAAAATTGTGTCACTAAATACCACAAACTAAAGTTCAAATGTTGTCCACACTGAATTCGTTGATTTAATTTATTCACATCTCAAATTTTGTGTCACTAAATACCACAAACTAAAGTTCAAATGTTGTCCACTCTTAATATGTTGATTTAATTTATTCTCATGAGATGTGCATTGCTATAACATTTTATAATTTGTAAATTTATTTGATACTAAATTAAGAGGTCAAAACGCGAACAATTCTAACATATTTATTTTCTGACATCAAATAAATTTAATAAAATTATAAAATTTTATAGAAACACTGAAACACATCGCTTATGAAAACGAATGACAATAGTCGAATTCGATATTTGAATTCTATACTTGAAATATAGATGAAAAAATGGATTTGGAGTATTAATTTGGTGAGATAAAAAACTTTGATATTAGAAATCTTTCTTTAATTTAATTTAATATATTATATTACTTAAATCTGAACAACTAATTTGAAATTAATTGATAAATAACTTAAACTTGAACAATACTGGACTGTTCAATTTTTTTATCTAAAGTTCCTAAAATAGCAAAACACGGAGCTAAAATTATGGATGCAACAGCTTAAAAAATGTTCAACAAACAAAGAAAACAAGTATGAATAATATAATTAAAAGAGCAAGGTTAAAGTCCAATGCATTGGAAGGAGGATTCCCGTCTAATAAACTCGTTCTTAGATTTTGAACGTCAATCGACATATTCAAACCGTTTAATGTTATCTTAGTACAAAACTGAATTTTATTTTTTTACTTTTTTTTTCAGAATTATAAAAAAATCATGCATTTGTTATATTAAAATATCTTACAAAATCAAATTTTATATTTTGTTGATTTTGTTTTTTTTACTAATTTTCAGATTTTATGAATATTGTTATTTTAAACAGTTTATAATTTTAGATTGAGGATTTTCTAAAAATCTGAAAAAATAGTAAAAATATAAGATTTGATTTTGTTCTAGATTTCAATATGAAGATCATATTGAATAGTTTAGATTGGTCGTTGAGGTTCAAAATTCGAGAACAAGTGCGTTTTGTACTAGATTTCAATATAAAAATCACATTGAATGATTTGAATTGGTCTTTTGAAGTTCAAAATTCGAAACGAGTCAACCCAATGCATTTGGATTTTAGCCTTATTCTAACTAAAATATCAGAATCAACTACAATATGAAACGTATAGTACAATACTTGGATTAATTTCATGAACTTTGAAATTGCGAGCAAAAATAAAAATTATCTCTATGTTGGTTGTTTTTTTTTTTTAATTACGTCTTAATCTCCATTTCCCATGTTGTTGGTAATGTCTAGCACTAGCAGCCTCATAATCTTTCTATATTTTTGTTGTGGCACGAAGAATTGAAATCGCGTACTAATTAATTATTCTTTTCCTAAGAACTAGTGAAACACGTCATCACTATAAGGTGTGGTGCTGGTCAGCAGGTCTTCGCTTTTGCTACGAATAAAAAAGAAACATGAAAAAAAAGGGCCTATGACTATGAGGAATCACGTGTTATGCAATATCAAATATTCTTATGTCGGCTAATGCTAGCTGATACGCGTCCGGCGTCCCCACTCCCCAGTCGCAATCGTCCGACAAGTAGGGCTGTAAAATACTCCTGTTCTTTTACAAACGAACATCTCGACTCGAAGCCGTCGCAGCAGTAGCAGCAAGTAATAACAACAACAACAACAATGCAATCTCCCAAATTTAAATAAAATTATCTATCTATTGAAATTGATATAGAAAAGTCTTCTTCTCGAGACTTCATTTATCAATGTGTATGGAGAGGTCATGGAAACCAATAAAGATTGTTATGTTTAGGGTATAATTTTTATAGAAAAATTTTCTTATTTGGAGATGCTCTTTTCTTAAATTAACACACCAAAAAATAGATTATAAACGTCTAATCTCTATATATGGATATACATGCTTGGGAGTCCTTAAGATTTGATGGAGTCCAAATTTATGAGTTCTGATCTTGGAGTAAGTTACCAAAGATATGGGCAATCGTGATTTAAACTTATAAATTTTTATCTACAAATTTTGGTTAGTTTGACGAAATATATTAGATTATTCTCAATCTAAAAAACATACGATACTGCAACTGTCATGTCTACTATAATTAATGCTTCTTAATTTAATTTAAAAAATGAACCGTTATACTAAACAGGGGCAATAAATTCTGTATAATTCTATGATTATTACAAAGTTAAGAAGTTCTTTGACTTTGCACTGCTGTTCGAAATAATGGGCTTTTGAAATATTTCTCATCCTGTTCTTTTTCTACACACATCCAAAAAAACAGTAGTATATCTTAATTTACTTTTAATAATTCTAGCGGGCACTTCGTCGGCCTTTTAAGAAAACAAAATTACAAACTTAACTTCAAAACCTTCGTTGTGCATATGAAGTGCACTGCAGGCATATTCAAGAAGAAACTATGCATTTTTATAACATTGCAAAGCTATTTTGGTGCACTAGCTAGTATATATCGTCTTGAACAGCATATTCATTTTGGAAACAGAAATGCAGATAGCAACTCGACCCATTTATTATTTCACAATATATTTAGTTAAAGATTTTTACTAATTAACCAGTGAAGTGCAATCTTCCACTTATATGCGTCCCTATCCGCATGAACAAGCCTTATCCCATATACCTTAAGTGGCCATCACTTTTTCTTACAACCCAATAATTAACTGGCCATCAATTCAGATTCTAAGCACCTTTCAACATCTTAGACCATCCCACTATCTGACCATCAGTACAATTAGTTATCAAAACATAATCACCAATTAAAACTACGTGACCTTCTATAGTTCTATATAAACCCATGCAGATACAGCCATCTTCACACCAAACAAAAAAAAAATCATATATCTTATCTAGCTCTTCGCACAGCATGGCTTTCTTTTACTCTACTATTTCTGCCCTTCATTTCATCCTGCTTATGTTATGTTCTCTAACCACGAGTAGCACCACCCTTACAAATACATTATTGCATGAAAGGTTCGAAAAATGGGTGCTTAAACATGAGAAAAATTACTCGTGCCATGACGAGAGGCAGCACCGATTGAAGGTTTTTACTGATAATGTAAATTTTATTGAGAAATTTAACCGTGAGAAGAAGTATGGATATACACTTTCTATTAACCACTTTGCTGATCTAACAAGAGAAGAGTTTATGGCTAAACACACTGGAGCGACACCATCCCCATTAGTGTTGCGTCCATCCAATGAATTGGACCCAACATCATTACCTCCATATGTGGACTGGAGAACTAGAGGTGCAGTAACTGATATAAAGGACCAAGGAAGTTGTGGTAATAAATATATTACAATTATGTTTATGTTATAAGTATTTTATTTATTTTCCAATACGTATCATGCATATTTTGTGTTCCATTCTTGCTGATCATTTTGCTACAATTTTCACTGAAATATACAGCATCTTGTTGGGCATTCGCCGCAGTTGCAGCAATGGAGGGGATTGTAAAAATAAAGACCGGAGAGTTGATATCTCTTTCTGAGCAAGAGTTGGTAGATTGTGTAACCGGAAGTGACGGATGCAATGCAGGTTGGTCTCAAAAGGCATTTGAATTCATCATATCCAACGGTGGAATTGCTACTGAGGTTGAATATCCCTACAAAAATGTTCAGGGTAAGTGCCGTGCAAATAAAGTTGAACAGGATAAAAAAGCTTCAATCCGAGAATATGGCACAGTACCTAGAAAAAATGAAACTATGCTTATGGCAGCTGTCGCCCAGCAACCTGTGGCGGTGTATATTGACAGTAGCAGTAGTAACTTTCAGTTCTACAGTGGTGATGGAATCTATGACGGACCGTGTGGGGTTAATCTTGATCATGCTGTAACTATAGTTGGTTATGGAGAGAATAGAGGGAAGAAATATTGGATCGCAAAAAACTCCTGGGGAAAGTCATGGGGCGATAATGGATATATTTATCTTGCAAAGGATGTCCATGAAATATCAGGCATGTGTGGCCTTGCTACCCATGGATACTATCCAATAATGTGAGGGATCTAAAATATTAGCAGTCATGTTTAGTACGTAAATCATAATTACTGTAGTCGAGTTGTATTACTTGTTAGGGTCTGATTAAGAATGTTAGTATCTAACTAGCCAATAAGCATGGCTTTTATGTATATTTGATATTCACTAGTACCCAAAAAATACGCAACTATTAAATAGCCGTAAATATAATACCTAGTGTACTCTTGGTTGCTGAATGCTTTATTAATGTACGATTTTTTTTTTTTTTTAATATCACAACAAATAAGCATTATGAGAAAGCATTATCTGTCCATCCTCTTTCAGTTAGCTTAAAGGCCTCTTATAATTAAATCATCAAAACAGATTCTGACTTCTCAGTATCTGCCAGTGTTGGCCATTGACGCTGATGAGAAGAAATCATAAGACTATATAAAGCTTAAGCAAGGTTACAATTACAAAAGAAATAACACCTCAAAAAAATCCTTGCATTAATTCAAGCAGTTTTTTCCGCAATCTAACCATTTTTAACTGCCTCTACAAATTAAAATTGTTAACGCCATATGCTTTCAAAGCTTGAGAGGCTAAGAGCGTTTGATCAATGAACACTTATCAAAAAGGCCCAAGCAAAACTACGTACCTCAGGCTTAAAGAAAGATACCGGAGAAATGGGTCTCATATATAGCGGCCCAATACACATCACTATAAAGGTTACAAAGACAATTTGCTTTTCTCACTCGTAGAAATAGACCCAATGCTGACTCAAGTTTAAAACAATTATTGTGTGCAAAATTAGCACCGTATGAACTTCTAACTGAACACATTCTTTTTTTTGAAGGTAGGTAGACGAGAGTCTTCCTAAATTTCATTGAACCAATAAAATTTTGTACAAGTAAAAGAAAAATAAAATTACAAGTATAAATGAAGAAACCTATGAAGAAAGCACAATGTACAATCCTATACTGCCTATACACTTCCTAACTAGGACTATATTTTAAGGCTAACAATAGGAGATCCATAGTTTGCAGTCTTGAATCGTCTTCCTAATTATTTCGTCTGCATCCGTCGGAACTCCTGCAAATATCACAGCGCATCTCATCTTCCAGATGTTCCAAATGTCCGCCTTAATCTAGTTGAACACATTCTAAATATGCACTTTTAACTGACGAATAAGTGGTTCCGATATTTCAAACATTGAATCCAGACAAGTACCTTTTGGAATAGCTGAGAAATGTGGGAATTGAAGTTTAGGAAAGATCGATATTATTTTTGGAATTCTAGTATTCTACACGTTATTTGGATGATAGATTTGGAATAGTGCTGGAGGAAATTGAACAAAGGCTCAAATTTACATCTGATACTTTGTGAAAAAAATTATATATATCCCATATACAAAACAGATAACACTGTAATATAAAATTACATTTATGACTGCTCGAGCAAGCACTAATAGTATCATTTCATGATTGGTGTGGCAATATTTGAAGATAATTCTAACATGATATTTTTTTTTTGTTTGTCAATAACTTGAGCTGATTATGATAGTTATTTTTTTAAGAAAAATATTATTTAATTTTTCTAATTTGAAAGCACAAACCGAATTCATATAATAAAATAATTTAAAAATAATCATAACTTTATCGGAACAATAAAATTCAAATTATCCCTACCTCCACTATACCCACTAGCTACCTCATGTCACTTCATAGTTAAAACTTAAAACAAAAAATAAAAAGCTCACCCTACCACAGTACCCGTTTGTGCTGCCACTGATTGACTTTGACCTTCATAGAATAATATTGTTGAATGAGTTGTAGTCTTGTAGGTTGTTTGATATCAAACTAAACCTATCCAAATTAGGTTCTAGTGTTCTACAAATGGTCATATTTAAAGGTTACATAATAATGCTATAGAAGAATGTTCACAATTTACATCAATAATTTGAACGATCATTTTATCATGCCGTCTTTATCCATAATTTTAATTTTAATTTTAATTATTTAATTCATCGAATACCTTGATTTAAATAATTTGTCCCTTCGATGTCGTACTCAATTGAATGTTAGTTTGCCCAATTATTTCGTTCATGATCTCCCTCAGACAACACAAAGATAATGGGCAAAACATACATCGCACTTAGAAATGCCTGGAATACATCTATAGTCTATTCGAATGATCTTGATCGCCTTTATTTTGAAATTTGAATAAACAAACATAAATTTTGACTTCTATATGAATATATAAATGTTATAGTACTATTAATTAGTGCACACTTTGTATTTCAGTAAATGGTGACAAGACAGTTTTAATTAATTTGTTATAATAAAACAATTTCTAATCAGCAATTAGTCTAATTCACTTCAAAATTTTTCATAACCGTTGATTTAAATAACTTTATGTTATCTAAGTTACAGCGAGAGACCCACTTGGGATTAACTCAATTATAGAACTTAAAAATTGAACAACACAGAACTGTTAATTAAATCTTATGTCTGAGAAGTAATTGAATACATAACTTAAGCTTGAACAACACTGAACGGTCAAATAGCTCTAAAGTTCTCAGAAATGGTTGAATACATGGACTTAAAATTATGGATGCAATATTTTCAAATATGTTCAACAAGAAAGACATGCATTTAAGTTCGAAGAAAACAATTTAAAAAGTTCAAAATCAAGTAAAAATAAAACGCACATAAGGAATTTTTAATTTCATTGATATTCAAATTGTAAATAAGGTAAAAGTTATCTCCCTGTCTTAGTTGATTTTTTTAATATACATTTCCCATGATTTTGGTAATGTCTACCCACTTCATTCTCCCATGTATATTTTACTAGTAATGGCATGTAGAATTTGAAATCGTACTGAATTAATTACTTTTTTCCTTGGTACTAGTTAATTAGGCACGTCATCACTAAGCTGGTGCTGGTTAGCAGGTCATCATTTCTGTTGCGAATAAAAAAAAATAAATGAAACGCTGGGACTGCAAGAATCACGTGTCTTGAGAAAATATTTATCGGTGATGCACGTTGCTATACATCTCCAAATCGCATTTGAGCGACACGTTGGGCCCAAAAGCAAGGGATAACATAACATGTAGGCTGTAGCAACAAATCAACAATACGCATGATATTAATTTCCAAACAAAAACCTTCATTCCACAATAATAATCTAGCATATTTAGAGTGTAATATTATTTATATATATATTTTTAGGAAAATTCTTTTGTGACATTGAATTTCAAACCGCAATTTCCCATATTTTTTATATAAGTTGAATGGATTGTGTAATTTTCATGTCATAATTTAATTAAAGGGGCAAACAATCATTCAACGTAATTATATTAGACATGAAAAGGATGGTTCGCTATATCCATTTGGTTGGTACAATAACTATACAATGAAAAATTCTTTATTCAATGTATTAATATTCTACAAATTAGAATTCAAATTAGTTATTATCTAATTAATCAGACATGATTAATTATACTCTTAGAAGATATATATGCATGTTTTTTAATTCAAGAATGATTTGATCATATAATTTATTTCTTTCTTTTTATTTTTTTTAAAAAGTTTGGTCGGCTATCCAACCAGCATAAATCGTCAAAAGTAAAAAGAAAATGCTTGAGTCATATATATATATGGGATCAATCCTACGCAAATCGTTCTATGTTTAAAATTTGAAATGACCGATTCAAAAATATTTTCCTACTTATTTTAAAAACAAATATCTTGCTATTTTTTAGATTTTCAAAATCATTGCTATTGAAGACATAATTGTTTTATCATGAATTTTCTAAAATATTGAAAAAAATAATTAAAATATTCGGAAAAAAATTATAAAAATTGATTTTTATATAATTTTAAATATGAAGAATATATTGATCAGTTCGATTTGTCTTTGAAATTTGAAACATAAAAAAGTTTACCTGAGAGAACCTCTTCCGTCCCTATATTAATTTTCTTTTATTTTTAGAATTAGGTGGCAATCACCACACCGAAAATTAATTTTATTAAAAAATTGATATTTAAAAAGGAGAACAGACTAAAAGTAAAGAAGGAATAAAAAGGAAAAAAGAAAAAAAAAATCTAAAAATCCTACAACAAATTCTAAGCATGCTTAATCATCAACGCATTGATATCCTCGTAGATATTCTTGAGCAGTAAATTCGCCGATGTAATTAAATTCGAGAAGATTCTCTTGTTGCGCACCTTCTAGATGTTCCAAGAGGTGGCGGTTCCCTCCCTATATTGGAGTACTATAATATTTCCCAGATAATAGAGATAAAGTTACAAATAATTACGTCATGATTTGTTCATCTCATGGCAAATTAATCTGCGGAGGATACTTTTCAGACTCTTCCGATGTCATTATCTTATTACATCCTAAAATATCGGAAATGAAATAAAAAGGAAAACAAAAGTATACATTGTATCCACCGTTCTAATTACTATGAGAATATAAAGTATACGTATTGCTGCAACCCGGAACAGTGTAAATCATGTTCATATATAGCCATCTACAACTTATGTAATTGTGCACATCAGTTTTAAATTAATGATGTTGGGTCGACCACTAAGGTCTTGCGTCACTGTTAGCAATAGCATAGGCATGTTTCACATACCTTAGTGGCCATCACTTTTTCTAACAACCCAAATGACCATTACTTCAAATTCTGAGTATCTTTCAACCTTCTTAGACCATCCCACTATTTTACCATCTGCGATTAATTAGTTATCCAACTAATAACCATTTAAAACTACGTGAACTACTATATAAACCCATGCAGAGAACGATCTTCACACCAAACAAAAATTCCAGACATCTCTTTATCTTCAGCTATTTGCATAAACAATATGGCTTTTTACTATTCTTTTCTTTTTGTCCTGTATTGCAGTCTGCTTATGTTATGTTCCCTAGCAACTGGTAGCATTATCCTTACTAATACATTGCATGAGAGGTTTGAAAAATGGGTGTTTGAGCATGGGAAAAATTATTCAGGCCCTGAAGAGAGACAGTACCGGTTGGAAGTTTTTACTAATAATGTGAATTTTATTGAGAAATTTAACCGTGAGAAGAAATATGGGTATAACCTTTCTATTAATCATTTTGCCGATCTGACAAATGAGGAGTTTGTAGCAAAGCGTGGTGGAGTGACAACATCCGCGTTAGCATTGCGCCCATCTAGTGAATTGGACACAGCATCATTACCACCATCTGTGGATTGGAGAACTAAAGGTGCAGTAACTGCTATAAAGGACCAAGGAAGTTGTGGTAAAAATTATGGTCCTTATAATTAGTCTTTTATATATTTTCCAATTAATACGTGTCAGATGCTTTCTATAACATATATAAATTTTGTGTTCCCTTCTTGCTAACACTTGCTACGTTTTCCAATTATATGCACAGGATCTTGTTGGGCATTCGCAGCAGTTGCAGCACTGGAGGGGATTGTAAAAATAAAAACAGGCGAGTTAAAATCTCTATCTGAACAGGAGTTGGTAGATTGTGTCACTGCAAATGAAGGATGCAGTGGTGGTTGGTCTGACAAGGCATTTGAGTTCATAATTTCCAATGGCGGCATTGCTTCTGAGGCTGAATATCCCTACAATGGAACTCAGAGTAAATGCCGTGCAAATATAATTAACCAAAATGACATCACTTCAATACGAGGTTATGGCACATTACCTAGGAAAAATGAGTCGATGCTTATGGCAGCCGTTGCCCAGCAACCTGTGGTTGTGTACATCGACAGTAGCAGTAGTAACTTCCAGTTCTATAGTGGAGATGGAATCTACGATGGACCATGCGGGGTTAAACTCGATCATGCAGTAACTATAGTTGGCTATGGAGAGAACAGAGGGGAAAAATATTGGATTGTGAAAAACTCTTGGGGAAAAACGTGGGGCGATAACGGATATATATATCTTGCAAAAGATGTCGAAAAAAAGTCAGGCATGTGCGGTCTTGCCATCCATGGATACTATCCGATAATTTGACAGATATTAAATAATCAGCTCTCATGTTTCGGAATGGTCGATCATATAACTATTAGTTGAGTTGTTACTTTTTTGTCTCTAATAAAAAATTAATGTTCGATATTTAAAAAAAATATATGCATGAGTTTCAAACTTGTACCCTAAACTATATAATACGTACACTTGGTTGATGAATGTTGTATTCATTTATTATGTTTTCTAGTATAAATAGTTATATGAGAAATCATTGCCCATTCATCTTATTTATCTTAAAGGTCTGTTTAATTTGAAGAAATTTTAAAAGCGTCTATCATTAAAATTGTCAACACAGCATTTGAAATGATTCTTTCAGTTCTAAGATCAAGCCAGAGAGCCTAATGAAGTTGGCCAGGCTGTCAGAAAAAAAATTCTTCAAAACCAGATGCTCTTCAAGTTTGCGATCATGCAAAGAAAGTACATAAGTGAAGCTAACATAAAAAAATACAAAATACAAAAATGCAAACAAATAATTCTAAGAAAGCTTGATTAGCCTTTCAAGCTGTTTTGTTTTATCCCCAGTCCTTGTTAATTATGATAGATTCTGTAAGTAAAATATGTGATTGGAAGAGGTTTAGGTGTCAGTGCTATCTTCACAACGAGAAACAGAGCTTCTTAATTATACAAAGAGATAATTTCTTTATTGAATACAAACTTAGCAAGCGTAGTGACAGAAAGGAGTAAAAGTTGGTGCCACACTGACGTTGTTCTTTTGTACTTTTTAGGGCATTTGAAACTTATTTTAAATTCATGTTAAATAAAAATAATAAAATGGTATATCAATCTAGATGCAGTCCAAGTATCTATTAACACTTAACAAAGGCCTCATGGACTGGCGTACTGATTGTACCATTGGATCAATTAACACTTTCATCGGGCCCGGCCGAACACAGTTTCCTGTTAGCCCAAAGAAAAGATGTATGGATCAATTGATATTATAGAGGCTCAATATCCCGAAAAAATTATAAATAACTTTAATTAATTAAGAAATTATAAAATAATCCGTTTTTAATCAATATTTTAAAACTGACTGCGCAGTTTCGGAATCTGGGATTCCGAAACTAATTTTGCTTAGTTTCGGAATCTCAATTTCCGAAACTAGCTAGTTTCGGAATCTGAGATTCCGAAACTAAGCAAAATTAGTTTCGGAATCCCAGATTCCGAAACTAGCTAGTTTCGGAATTCCAAATTCCGAAACTATAACTGCCGACTTTTTTGACAGAAAAAATATTTTTTAATTTTTTTTTAATTAGTTTCGGAATCTCAAATTCCGAAACTAACGATATTAAATTTGTGCCGAAACAAATTGATTTATGTTTCATTTTTATTATATATATTTTGAAAACAAAAAAGGTGCAGAGCACCCGTTTCATTCAATTTAACAGAAACAAGAACGATCTTTAATTTATTATAGCTTTTATGAGTACAACTGTTTTCTACATTTATACTTGTTAACATTGTCAATTATGTTAAAGATGCCGTGATATTTGAACTGTCATATTTGGTACGTATATGAACTAATCTGGAATAGAGATGTCACAAATGTCTGTTCAATCTCAAGGCAAACTTAACGTCAAGCAGTAATTACATTTTCTAGATAAGCTAGATAGATAGTGACTATCTAGGGAGAAAAGACAAAAAGAAAAGAAAGGAAAAAAATAACAGAAATAAACAGAAACAGAAACTAGCAGTAATTACATTTTAAAAGCCGAGCTTTACATGCGTTTGTGCTTTAATGATGCATTTTTAATTGGAAGTATCCATTTTAAACTAGCAAACCGGAGCACATTTTTTTTTTTTAGGTGCTCACAACTTGCTAGACGGAGGCAATACAATACTAACTCATGCAAATAGCGTTTAAATTATCACGCCTAAGAATTTACCCTTTTTTTTTAAAAAAAAATTGCATACTACAATCAATAAAAATATTGTATGGAAATTAGGAAATTCAATTGTAGTGTGTCCTCCATAGAAAATGTAGAAAAATAAGCTTGTTCAAAAACAATAAAAATATCATGAGTTTCTCTTTGCATAGAGCTTTTTAGGTGCTGGGATCTGCAGAATGCTAGGTACACTCTGGAAATTTTCGCACTCACCAAGAAAAAAAAATCAAGTAATTAATGTAATATCTATCCATGATCATGGTATAATAAAAATATATAATAGATGAAAAGAAGGGAATAAAGGCGAGATTGACCAATCAAAATAAGGACAAAATGTTCAATCAAAATTCTGACATATATGTGCTAAAATTGACCATTTTGATCGGCACAAATTTAATATCGTTAGTTTCGGAATTTGCTAGTTTCGGAATTTGAAATTTCGAAACTAATTAAAAAAAAATTTTAAAAATATTTTTTCTGTCAAAAAAGTCGGCAGTTATAGTTTCGGAATCTCAATTTCCGAAACTAAGCAAAATTAGTTTCAGAATCCCAGATTCCGAAACTGCGCAGTCAGTTTTAAAATTTTGATTAAAAACGAATTATTTTATAATTTCTTAATTAATTAAAGTTATTTATAATTTTTTCGGCTCAATATCTAAGCTCCAGATGAACTTTTCAACAGATACTTTTATGGATCACCAACCAAATGTTCTTTTGGGACATGATCTACACTGAGTCACTGACACCATCACACCAGTGCTCTTTTTCCAGGAAGAGATAAAATTATTGTCCGTTATCCCTGCCCAATAAATTTTTGTTAGGACATTTTATATTTTGATATTACCATGAAGAGCCTATTGAACGAGACAAGAGTCAAGAGGTAGAACCGAATTTTGTTTTTTTAAATTGAATTGCCCAGAATAGTTATTCTTCTACAAGTCCAATTCAACCTCATTAGACCTTCAATTTAATAAATAAAAGGTCCAAATTTGTGTTATTCTTTGTCATATATCCTTATATGCTTGTTTCCAATATTTCAAAAAAAAAAAAAAAAAGACTTTTGAATCAATTTATTGTGGGAATGAGGATCGGAAGGCTTGTGACATTTTTTTCTTAAAATTATTTTTGAATTGAATTTGTTATTTAAATTCAACGTTCATTAAAAACATAAGGGGCTTCTAAAGAGTTTCACTGGAGGTATCACATTCACTAAAGAAAAAAAAAAGGAAAAAACTAAAATGATCTTCCCTAATGGCCCAATGGTTTAGATGTAGGTCCGATGAAAAAGTAGAATAAATTTATTAGTTTTTCTTTTTTGTCATTGGCAATGTCATTTTCGAATACACTAACTCCTGTATGAGCAATCGATCATTTTCTTTTGCAATTGTAACAAATAAATCCTTTTCAAGAGAAAGATACCGTGATGGTGGAATGGAAGGTAAGGCGTCTCTGTTTGGAGATGACAGGCTTATCTAGACGGTGTTTGTAGAGAGAGAGCGACCTGATTAGTTAATTTTACAGTAAAGTTAGATAAAGATGTCTGTTTGCAACATTACTTTTGGATCAATATTACAGTATGTTTAACAAAAATCCCAATTTACATTGTGAATTTTTTGACCAATGATGCACATCATCTGTATTTTTCTGTTGCATATCTTTACATGCAAGATGAAATCTCCAGTTAAGAATACCAAAAGATTCTTACTTTTCCATAATTTAAAATGAATTGTAGCAATTATGAAAGTTCGATACATATTTATTTTATCTTATTTCAAAATATGAACTGTAGAATTGTTGCGAGAGCATCAAATTTTAGATTAAATATTTTAGGATGGATGAATATCGAAAAAAAAAAGTATAACATCGTTACGGTTCCTTTAATATCATGCAATAATTAATTCATAATATATTTTCTTGAAAAATCCTGAATTATAAGAAATACACAAATGGAAACAGAGACCTTATCTCTGATTTTCTTATACAATTTATTCTGAGTCTCTACAAATACTAGCTAGATTACCATGAGAGAATAGATTCACAAACAAATTATTCTTGTCATTTCTTAATAGAGACTTCTTACCATCCATTCCACCACCATGACTCCATGAGATCCTTCTCTTAAAAAGGACATACTTGTTAGCTGTTACACATGCAAAGGAAAATAATGGATTGGTCAAATAGGTCTTCGCTATTGAATGAGACATTTCAAATGACAAAACAGGGGAAAGAATAATAAATTTATTGTAGTATTGCCGTGGAAGCTACATCCACATGACATAAGTAGCAGATCTCATTTGGTAATACTTTTAGTGGCATCACCATATGTTAAGGGAGAGAATCATAGGATGGCCGAAAGAGAACAAATGACAAGAATAACTTGTTTATGAATTTATTCTCTCAAGCTTATCTAGCTAGTGTTTTAGAGCTGCGACCTACTAAGTTAATTGAACAATAATCAATATAATCAGATATATAAGGTCTCTGTTTCCATTTTTTTATTTCTAACAATTCAAGTAAATTCAAACAAAAAAATGATGACTTAATTATTTACATGATAGATAATGAACCGTAAAATGATGACATAAAATTGGAATCTTATGTCGCAGAAAGATTCATCCTGCCCGTAGCTTGTAGGACCCATTTGTCAGCATATTAGGTCGGATAATGTCCAAGGTCAAAAAATAACTGACTTAAATTTGAATAATTGGTCTTAACTCTTTAAGCTGTAATCGGCAGTCTCTCTCAATTTCTCGAAAAAAATTAATTTGAATAACTGGGCAACCCTCTGTAGATCCAAAATGTTGCAAGTTCTCTGTTACAGTCCGTCTAACAGGTCACTGACGAATTCAAATTCGGTGTTGCGCTACACCGCACGTAGCGCAACTGTGGGCCGTCTGATCTGAATCGGATGGATATGAGAGCTTCGTGCATGTAACCAGATTGATAGATCCGCCAACAATGAACCGTCCGATCAAAATCGAACGGCTCGTGAGTGCGCTACACAGCGTGTAGCGCAATACGAGATCAGGGTCAGGTCACTGACAGGTGCCACCGTCACTACTTGAGTTTTCCACTTTCCAAATTGGAACCTCCCAAAATTGCAAAAGTTTGATTGCTCCACAGTCCTTGCACATTATTGGCTGAGATATTGAAACCGAAGCAAGCCACCTCATTTTTTTTTATTTTAATTTTTTGTAGTTCAAAATTGTAATTGAACGAAACTAATGTGATAATCAAACGGTTTTCGCTTGGCGTGTTGCCAAGATGCAAGAGTTCGTACCGACCAATTTGAGCTGTCGTTGCTTTATTTATAAAATAAGGAAAAGAAAGATAAGTATGTAATAGTGATCTTAACTAAGATAGACGTTGATTTCGCTTAAAATAAATGTTTATGGCAACTAGCATAAGATGTCAATAAAGACATTAAAAATCAGTGATTTTTATGACAAACAAGAAAAACAAAATAGTTGATATTATTTTTATTTTATTTAAAAACGTACTTGTTTGGCAATAAAGACATTAAAAATCAATGATTTTAGTTTTTTTTAATGAAGAATCAATTTTTTTCACCTGATCATATCATCTACACCACCGATCAAATTAGATTTTAAAAAAAAAAAATCTATGGTGCATATTCTTCCTAATCTGAAATTGTTTACACCCTCGTATAATTATTTAAACCCTTTAATTGGTGTTTTAATTTATAAGTAGAAGGGATTAGATACGCTTTGACTAATTTATAAAAGGAATTATCTAGCTTTTCAATAAAGGAAAAATAAATATATAATATTCATTTGATTGAAATTGATATTTATTTTGCTTGAAGTGTTTATTACAATTCAGAAAAGCACACATTTTAGGATGGTTAAAACGTGAGTTTCAGACTTCACGACATTAAATGTTGGTTTTCATTTAGATTTTAGATAAGAGTTCATTTTTTAAAACAAATATGTATTTTTAAGAATCAAATAATGAGTATATATGTTCAAGACAACTGTCAACAATTATACAAATTGCTTTATTCGTGACCTGTTCAAAAACCTAAACTATTTTTATCTAAAATAAGCAAGTGTTTATTTTACTTCACGTAAATATGCATTTCATAGCCAAGTATATCCATTTTGAATTGAAAAAAAAAAAAGAAAAAAAAATGTGCAGAGCTGGGTTTGAATACTAAGGTTCTGATGAGTGTTACATATACGTGCTATTTTGATTAATAATTAATAAATAAAATCAATTTGAATAATTTTTTTGCCGCCTTTCGTTATTGATAATAATATGGAAATCGAAAGATTTAGAAAACGCACAGAGAAACTCTGGTATCAATAACTTTTGTTATTGGCATTACTTTTTTTAAGATAGACGAGAATATTTATAACGGAAAATTAGCTAGATATAAAAGAGACGCCTACCATCAATAAAGCAAAGTATAACGTTCTAGTCAAGAATAGCTGCTTTCGGCACACAAAAAAGTACCCACAACTAAGCAAATTAATTGTCAGAAAACAAATTTCCATATACCAGCGAGTGAAAATAAATTATTTATATAAGAACTTCATTAACACATTAGTTATTCGAAATTTATATAAGTCTAACGGCTTATATGAATAGAATTATAATTGTATTAGAATAAAAGCTCCTTTCTGTATTGGTAAATGGATTTTGTACCTATTATCAGGGGACTGGAATTTAAAATGCTTAGCAAATTGTCTACTTACAAGATCTGAGCAAACGTATTTTAACATTGAGCAAGCAAAAGAAAGCCATTTAAACGGATTTTATGTTCGGAAGACATTAGCATCATATAATTGGATTAGACCCTACTTTAGAAATCCTATTTCGTGTGGCCTAAAAAAAAATGGAAAAAAGAAGTTTGTGAATTGGCCGGTTGTCCCTCTTCATGTAAATGAGAACATCCGAATCTGCTTTTAACTTTTCAAATGTAATATTCTTTTCCTCAAAAGAACATGCAAGCGCCAATGGGTCCCATCTTAAGATAACTCACATCTTTTGTTAATGTACGTTTTTAACTGCAAACAAATTACATAACAAAAATTTGATGAAAACCATGCTACTTGAATTTCGTCGATTCAAAAGCATGATAGAGTGTAAAAAATAACAACTCATATATGATATCAATCCATTGACTAAGATTTATCGTTTTTTTTTTAAGTTAAATATATCCACAACATATATAATTCCATGCAATGAATAACTATATAAAAATATCTACGAAAAAAATATTTCGTTTTAATATTATATTATGATTGAAGAGTAACCGCACTTAGTAGTCGGAATCGCATCCTCGGCAGCAGATATAAATCGCTGCTAGCAGCAGACCAAAATATGTCCGTTGGATATAATTTGACTGAATGGACGGTTGGATTGTTAAGTGGATCAGTTTGTTCTCAAAAAAAAAAAAAATGCTATTTCTATTCATGTCTCCATCTTCTTCGAAAGAAAAACTCCCATCTCTCCACGTCTGATCGAGCAAGAAAAAAAAAAAAAGAAAAAAGAATCAATCTGGTTGTTAATAGACTATCCTTTTAATTGTTGGCCCTTCCTAATTGTTACAATAATTGTAGACTATATAGATAATAGAAGGCGATCTAGCTCCCTTCTGAAATTGGACACATTTGCAATTTGAAATATTTTCATGTCTACATGCCTTCTTGAACCTAATAAATTCAACTTTACAAAGCACGAAGGGCCAACTTGTTGTATGATTTTCAATGATCACACAAGAACTTGATTAAGAACATTGGGTTCTAGCACTGGCAGCAACTGTTGCAGTTTCAATCAACTATAATCAAATCTATGTTGTCTCAGCTGTAATCAACAAAGACTTTCATGGAATTGTTGCCTAAAACATATATAATAGCATGTTTATTGTTCAAAATCGTACTTGATTTGTTTCTGGAGAGTTTCAAGTGCAGTGGAGGAGGGAGTGTGAAGAAGAAGAAAGTTGTGCCAGGTATCTCACGAGAAGGGAGTGCGAAAAAGAAGAAAGTTGTGCCAGGTGTGTCGCGAGAAGGAAGTGCGAAGAGAGGTTCAAAGGGAGACGGGGTCGGAGTGCCGCGCGATGGAGACGGAGACAAAGGGTTCTAGCTCTTCTGTTTTTTTTCTTTTTTTTTTTTGGTTTTGGAGAAGGAAACATATCTTTTGATCCAACCGTCCATTCAGTCAAATTATATCCAACAGACAGATTTCGGTCTGCTGTTGGCAGCGATTGTGTCTGCTGCCAAGGATGTGATTCCCCTTAGTAGTCTTGAGCATTAGCTTCTTCTGTTATTAACGGGTTGGTTCTCTTCAACTTTTCAAGGTTTGTTATTACATCTCTAACAATAAAAAAAATTCAAAATGATTAATTTTCAATCCGACGGCTATAAATTATTATATCGTGCAAATAAATAGAATACTAGCGTTGTATACGCGCTTCGCGCGTGAGGTGTTATTGATGTCTGGCCAGTTAAATTTGGAGGTGGGAAAGTGAAAAATAATACACGAAGGATGAACTTGATTAACATGATACATCTATCAATGAATATCATTTAAATTATATAAATATTGATAGATAAATTAATATATTAAAACTCTAAAAAATATTAATTTATTTACGTAACTTTTGAAGACAATCCACAAAATTTAATACAAACAAATCTAGAAAAATCTTATAAACAACTAAACAAGAGTGGAAAGAAATGTATAAAAGAAAAACCTATATCACTTTGATTTCATATAATTTTTGTTGATTCATATAATATCATAAGAATATATTATTATAAGATAATTATAATTACTAATAGTCATATTTAAATATTTCAGGAAAAATGTTGTGTTAAAAATAATTTGTGTTCCGAAATAGAAAAATACAATATTTACAATTTAGATGAAAAAAATTAACATTTTGTTACGCGCTTCGCGCGTGATGTTTTGTTATGTTAATTAAGGAGGAGTAAAAAAATTAGATTGGTTTTCTTACGTATATAAAATTTTATAAATCAACAAATTTTGGAAAAGGTTTAGAAACAATGAAAAACAAAATTATATTTATGAAACAATAGAATTGAATAATCAGATTTAGAAATTTGACAAAAATATGTTAGAACTCTTTAACTATGAAATTTTATATTGCAGGGTATTTCATTTTTTTCTTTTATGAAGGATATAAAATTTTATGGTCAATTGAATTAATAAATGTCCTCAAATAATTTTAAAAGCACCAACCATATTCCATATTTCATATAATTATATGATTAAATTAAAAATAGCTCAATGGCACGATTGAATTTGTTATAATCTTCACATCATTTATATAAAATTTCATACACTAATAAAGTTGTAAATATCTTAGAATAATTAAAAACCTAATGACATTTATAAAATTACGGAAATTCAATTTTTGTGAGATTCAAAAAAATATTTAAAATATTTATAGATTTGTAACTTTAAAATTTTACATCAATTAATTGTTCATATATTTTTGAGCAAGTACATAAATTTTCATAGCCAAATGATTTATTCAAGGCCTCCAAACAATTTTAGAAACTTTTATGCATATTAAATTTTATGAGATTCATAAAATTATTTAAAATATTTTCTAAGTCTATAATTAAAAAAATTTACATCTTTAAATCCTTTACATTTTTATGAGCACACACATAATTTTTCATAGTCAAATGAATTTTTAAATGTAGCTAAACAATTTAAAAACTAAACTATATTTAATCTGAAATTTCTGAAATGGAGGTGTCCATTGTTTTTTCAAAATGGAGATATGACTTCATCCAAAGTTACTGTAGATAATGTACCCAACATTATAGTATTGTTTGATATTCATGATTAGATATTATTTATAGCATGATTGTATTTTTTTTAATAGATAAATATGAGATTTAAATTTTAGATCTAGTTAAACATGTTTTTAAAATGTTTATATCTTTTTAGTTTTTACGAAAAAAATTCAACATTGTTATATTTTATGATTTTACTCATAATCATTTTTTCCCTCGTGAATTATCACTAATAATATGTACTTTTAATTTTCAGGAGCGCAGTTCCATTCTGTATTACAGCTCAGGCTAAAAGTATTTTTAATCTAATATGGGTTGGTATATCACGCTATTGTTATTGAATTAGAACCTTTGAAACATCATAGTTAAACTTATAATATTGCATATTGGCCTTTGATATTGTAAATTTGCACAAGCATATATTGTGAAGACAATATATAGCCATATCAGTGTAGGAACATTAATCATGCAAGCTACGATTTAAATTTGAAATTGAACCGGGCATCCAACCGGAGGCGAACGAACGGTATCTCTTTTTTTTTTTAATATTATTTTCTTCTAGACTACGCTGAAAAAATGAGTGTGACTCACAAGAAAATTTACCATGAGTAGATGGAGGTTTATTATTTAATAGTAAGAGAATATATATTGGGCAATAATTATTCGGTTATATAACATCTAATAAAGTAATATATAAAAAGTACTGTGTTATTATGTTATTTTGTGTTGAAATGTGAATTATATACATATATAAATTTGCTATACGATTTAAATAAATTGTTGAACGAATCATGAATAATTGTAATCATTCCTCATATAAATTAATAACTTCTTTTGCCTACTTTAGCGAGTCAATAACATCCTTAACCATGCATCTAAAGTTTGTTATCGCTCCTTGTTGTAAGTTGTAAATTTGATATTGAATTGATTAATATTAATATTGTTTTTCTGATTTTAATTGAACTGAATTTTTATTTGGATTAAAACTGTTCGGTTCAAATTGAATAGTTATAATCATAATTTAGTCTATGTATATAAACAAAATTTCTAATTAATATGGGGTTTTTCCTCTCCGGTTGGGTCATATTTGCATGTTCCTGTTTGGTCAATTCCAGTTCCAGGTTGGTCCGACCGAACCGACCCATTAATACTCTGTTTATTCGCACATTTAATCCCCACATATGCAACCTCTTATCTTATTTCCTCTCTCCAATACTCTGTTTCTTTTTGCACATTCAATCCCACACCGCCATTGATTGATTCCTTCCAGATTTGTACAGTTTCTCTCTCCCCTCCTCTCTCTCTCTCCTCTCACACTCAATAAATACCATTACAGCCGTCTTTGTACCGTCTCCAATTCACTAATGCCAAGTGCTATAACACCCCCTTTTCACTCTCTCTCCCTCTTGTCTTCATACTTTCCTGAAACTAAACCAAAATTATACAACATAAATCCAAAAACGCGTCGCTTTCAAACCTCTCTAAATTTATAGCAACCTCCTTTGCCTCAGTTTGAGGCAATTCAGCAGAGAAGAGACTCAAAACCAAAATGGGCATTAGTTTTGGGTCTCTGTTTCTTCTTTGCTTATCACATTCTGTTTTGCGTGTAAGTGCAGACGCAATCTCTGGTTGCAACTTGTATACTGGAAATTGGGTAATAGATCAGTCATATCCGCTATATGATTCTAATAGTTGCCCCTTCATTCGTCCCGAGTTCGATTGTGTCAAGTATGGCCGAACCGACAAATTGTATCTAAAATACAAATGGAAGCCAAGTGGATGTGAGCTACCAAGGTTAGTTTTCTAATGCATCATGTTAGAACAGAAGTTTTTTAAAATTGAGTTTTCAAATTGTTCTGATTTAGATGTTTTTTGTTTGAAGATTTGATGGTGTGGATCTATTGAGGAAGTGGAGTGGGAAGAAAGTGATGTTTGTGGGGGATTCACTGAGCTTGAATCAGTACGAGTCGCTGCTCTGCATGATCCATGCGGCTGTGCCGAATGCAAGAACGAGCTCGACTCGAACCGATGTGCTTACTATTGTCAGATTTGAGGTATGTGTTTTCTTATCTATTTTGTTATTTCGAATATCATGTTATAATTTGGAAAAGTTTTTTTTTTTTTTTTTGGTAAAAGATTATATCTGCCGACATGTTCTGTTCTTGGTTCTGGAAAGGAAAAGGGTAGCATTTAAGAGCGAAGAGATGCACTTGTACTGGCAGTTGTTTTTAATATTAAATTATTAATAATACATTCGCATGCATGATGCTGATAATGATAATAATGATAATTTAAAGGAGATGTGTGGCATATATATGATATATCAAAATTTAACATTAAAGCATAACGAATTTGCTTTCATGCGTAGAGGGTTAGTCAAGCATGTCCAAGTTTTTTTTATCATCTCACAAGTATTCCAAAACTTCATAAATATAAAATGATGTGATGTCATGCGCATGCAGTTATTCTTGAATAAAAAGAGAAAAACATGTCAAAACATAATGAGCTTGTAGCTAGTACAAAAATGTAATCAAGAAAAGGACCTACAACTATACCGAATCTGTCCATGAGATTGTAGCTAGTACAAAAATGCCAAAACATTATGGAGTGCTACTGTATTTGTTGCCAGTAGACACAACATTTTGTTTATTTAGAAACATATTTAGAATGTCTGACACTGCATTAGAAAATATGCAGCTGTCTACACTGTACAAATCACATGTAATTTTGGAATCAGACATATAATAAAACAGAATGACACGAAATATGAAGCCCAACAACCCCAAAAAAAGTTTTTTTTTTGAAAATGAAAATAGTACCTGAATGGCTGAATCCAAACTGCATAGTAAAGTCTCGTCTCACGCGAAACAGAGTCTTATTGGATCCTCTCCAATTGAGATAAATATGATGTGATCCATGTTCTCTATGGTACAACTTTATAACATAGATCTAGAATTTTATACCTCTATCGTAGAGTGGGTCCCACATACATCAAAAGCCAGAAAACCTAAATAAAAATAAATAAAGTATAAAAACCAATCAAGTGGCCTATCAATGAATTTGAATTTTTGAAAGATAATTACATGTATCATTGTTTATGGTTTGAAGTCCCTACTCAAAGACCATTGCATGTGACACACTACACAAATCATACAAAAGATGCGACGCACTCAGTTTTGTCACGTACACGCACACAATAACATATGGTTTGTGCACAAATGGGAGGTGAGGTGAGGCACCTCTCACGTGAGAGGAGGAATGAAGTCCGAAGAAACAATGAGGTCAGAGAGATAGCATCTCAGCATGTGCGGATGCACAAGATCTTTGACCTTTGTTCCTTTAATCCGACCCATTATGGTACTCCGCCGTTTGAAGCGCCGATTTTGTGCGGCGAGTACTGAATGTAGTATTTTGAAGTGAGTCACTGATGTTGCATTTAATAATTAATTCCCTTCGGTTTGCGTGTCAGTTTTAAATCACGTGGTAGATTATGTCCGAATTCAAGACAAAGAATCTCTGTTGCCAGGCTGGCTGTGTTCTCAGCTTCCCAGCTTTCGCTTTTCTCACCATTAATTTTACTGTGAATTTTAATTAGCGTACTTACCTACCAAAGTCCCCCGGAAAAAAACAAACAAAAGTGACGTATTTTGCATTCGAGTATTCTCTAAGCGAGGTGAAAATCTTAGCATAGACCTATCACCAATTGAAATTATAACAAAGATTAAAAAAATATATATAGCAATAGAGAAATTAAACTTTGTACCAAACAAAAATAAAAAGATGATGCAGTCTATAAAACCATGTATCTAATAATGAATAGAGATGTAATAAACAGAAGAACTTAATACAGGTCTGAATCATTGGATTCTGATTCACCGCTGCTGACTTGCACGGATTTAACTTTGCTTTACAGCTACACAATTTAGCAAATTGAAAAGTAATCACAATAAATAAAGCTTTATTAAAGACAAATCATTGGCCTAACTGTGTGGCTTCTATCTCCTACCTGTTAACTAACAGACACCTCACATATCAATCAATATCATATCAGTTAGTTGAAGTTGATTCAAGCTGTAATTTGGTCCCAAAATTATCATAAAAGAAGCATCCTGATCAAGTTGTAAAAATGCTGTAGGACTACGATGTGAGTTTGATGTACTACCTCTCACATTATTTGGTCGACATTGTCAGTGCACCGATGGGTCGTATTCTTAAGCTCAATTCAATCCAAGCCGGCCACACATGGTTAAACGCCGACGTATTAATCTTCAACACGTGGCACTGGTGGCCCCGGACTGGATCAGCACAACCGTAAGTACTTGTTTGTTATATATACATTTTTCTTAATTTGTACCATTAATTTGCTCTTATTTTTGATGTTATTCAGTGACAGCATGCAAGTGGTTTTCATGTAGGTGGGATTACATTCAAGATGGGCAGCAATTTTTCAAGGACATGGATAGGACGGCCGCTTTTACAAAAGGTTTACAAACATGGGCTAAATGGGTTGATTCAAGTGTCCCTTTAACAACAAAACTTTATTACCAGGGTGTTTCCCCAATTCACTATCAGTAAGTGTCAATTTTACATCTCTCTGTGTATTCCTTTTGTTTCCTAATCAACAAAAGCAGGTATTACTGATAACTTTCCTTTTGTTTTCTGAAAAGAAAAAAGTTTTAACTTTATAAGGACTTATGAGTTCAGGTTCTGTCTATAAAAAAAATAAATAGATTAAAATAAGCTTTAATATGAATGGAAAAAAAAGGAGATACTATTTGTTACTATTGTCGTGGAAAACTACTTGTCATGTCAAGATCAGTTACAACTAAAGTTTTAGCTTCATTTAAATAGGGAACGACAGGTACGGTGCATTGAAATTATTGTACTACCTTTTTAACCAAATGACATTTCAATCATTATGGGTTTGACCAAGCTAACTAAAGGTAGGTCTTACAATAATGATACCTAACTTTCTCTGAGAATATGACACTGGGTGACCTATGGTGTCGTTTGGGATGCAAGAGAATTGGCTAATTCTCGGAATTGACAATTCCATTCTCTAATTTTTCATCCAAACGGTTTTGGAATAGCCAATTTCATTCCTAACACAATTTTTAATAACACTATTCCCAATAACACTTTTTTCTCTACTTTTCACACTTTCCAACGCTATTCTTAAACTCACCATCCAAACAACATTTCCAATTTCCGGAATAGCCAATTCCCACAATTCCTGTGAATAGCATTTTTCCCTAAATTTATGCTATTCCTATTCTATTCCTAACCCATCCAAACGACACCATAGGAACTAAAATTAAAACAAAATCTACATTATAGATATGCTTGCACACTTGTTCGGCCATTCATCAAGACTTGTTAAACTCAATTGCTGCTGTATATATCATTCAATACTTACATGATGTTGATTCAAACAAATTTGATCTTTTCATTAAAATGATGGATATTAATATCTACATTTTTCTAATTTCCAAATTTGAACTAATTATTATGCCGATGAGAAGTCCAGTTCGCAAACGAGGTGATCGTAAATATATATTTAAGCCTTGTATTATATGGACTTGGCCCAATGGGCTGGAACTAATTTAATAGTGAAATTTCCTTAATTTTGTCATAGCTCATAAAGAGATGTATCATGTGTCTGTGCACTTCGTTATATCATATAACATTTCACTCCTATTCTCAGTATGTATCATTTCAAAATAAACACTAATTAACATTTTCCATAATTTTTGTTTAGTGGCCAAGATTGGGGAGCATCAGCTACACGCACTTGCATAGGAGAGACCCAACCGGTCAACACATCAGCGTACCCTGCTGGCCCCGTGCCGCAAGAGGCAATTGTGAAAAACATATTGAGTAGCATATCTAAGCCAATTTATTTGTTAGATGTAACATTCTTGTCTCAACTTCGAAAAGATGGTCATCCCTCGAAATATAGCGGTGCAAAATTTGACAATGATTGCACGCATTGGTGTCTTGCCGGCGTGCCTGACACATGGAATCAGCTGCTCTATGCTTCTATACTTCAAGGCAAGTGAGAAGAAAATTTCACACACAATTCATATTATTTATTATAGAAAAGATGATTCATGATTCATTACAATTGGTGTCAAGATTTTTGTCAGCATACTATACAATAAATGAAGAAGAGAGCACCTAAAAGGTGCTAATTTAGAATATGATGTCAATTAAAAGAATAAATTATGATTGGGATGTTATTGTCTGACAAAGAATTTCATCCGAAGGATGAAATATTATGTATAGATCTCACTAAAACATTTTATATTTTTACAAGAAATGCTAGTTGTATTATTTATCAGACTCATTTTCGGTTTTGACATGTGATATGGCGAGTTAAGATGGAAAAGTGATTTGGGTTTTTGGTGGATTTGCTTGGAATTTATTAAGAAACCAATAACAAAAGTCCACTGAAATACAAAATTACTTCAAGTTCAATGTAATTAATACGAGACAAGTAATTGAATTCATACATGGTTAAAGAATGTATCAACAGTGTAGGAAGCAGCAGTGGAGGCAGTGAAATAGCAAATCCAGTGATACCAATTACAATAGCAATGTTAATCATTGTAATGTCGGTGTTGTTTCGAGATTGCTGATTACATGGTTTACGATGTTGAAGTAAATAATCCTTTTGATTGTATAAGTCTCATGCAACGCAAAAAGGTTTCAAATGTTCATTTTTTAAGGAACATATATATAATATAATGATAGAAAAGATAATGATAGAAAAATTATTTCATAGAATCTTACCTTCCAACATATATAATAATTTTATGTATATTTGATTAATCACAATGTATTAATATGTATGTGTAAATCTTGTGAACCCATATGACAAAGTTGTATAAAGAATAAATAATAAGTTGAAAATTTTTTTTTAGTAAACTTTGATCTCAAAATTATAGAGGAGTCGAGTCATATTTCCGTTGGAATAAGTTTCTTTTTTTTTTTTTTTTTTTTTTTGATATTGACTAGATAGAGAGTATCCAGTTCCGTACCGAAAGAAAAAAAATGGAAAACAACTAAGAAACAGGACTAGAAACAAAAGGAAAAAAAAAGAAAAAGAAAAAAAAACAGAGGGAATAAATTTCTTATACTTTGTGAAACAGAGGGAATTTTTGTTCTAATGTCAACATAGGAACATACCATAAAATATACAATTATTGAAATCTTAATCAATCGTAAGTTCATAACTATGTTAGTTCTGTGGATAAGGTAATCAAAATAACCGTTTGCAAATCTTAGTCAAGTTGCTCTGATACGATGAATTAGGCTAGCTAGGTTGCGCCAGAAAATTTTCCGGTTTATCACACTGCCAGAATATCACGTGGTCTCAAAATGTGGTGCTCATTATCATGTGTAATCTTTTATCAGTTAAAAGTTTTTATTGATTATGGTTTTTTCATTACTAGAAGGTGAAAATCCTTTTGTATTTTACCAATTTTAAGTATTAAAATAGTGCACGCCAGTTGTTCGATAAAATGTTAGAGCGAAAGATAATAAAACAAAAGACACTTAGCTATGAATCCAGTGGGATTGGATGCATATAACAGTGGGAATATATTAAACGAATTGATGTGAAAAGCACCACTGGTGTTCAATGCATTACAATTATAACAATATAAGTATATAATATAACATATATAAAAATTGTAGGCGGGTTCCATAAGACAACTGTTTAAATAATGGACATGTCCATTCGGGAGGTTTAGAATATTTGAATGAAAAAAAGTTAGGAAAGTAAGAAACAACTCCAAACTTTTCATTCTACAGATTTTTAATGCTCATGTTAGCATCAAAGTGGGAAAAAATTTTCAGACTAACATGAATCTTCTTGGCTCCGTAATAAAGTTATTTGATAAGTTAAAAAGTTCATATACCGGCTGACTTGAAAACATAAGCCTGCATATTCATATAATATGAATTTATTTCACATTGAAGTTGCATATACAAATATTTAGAATCGTACTGCTGCTAACTTTAACATATTGTGGCACTGACGCACTGTTCATGGCGTACCAAACACAAATTTTAGAAAGCTAATAATGCTTCCGCTGTTATAGTTTTGTTTATCTCAGTTTTAATTTTTTTTTCATGAAATTCGATATGAAATTTCAGGAGTTGAGTACAATCTATTCAGATGTAATTTAGCTATGTTGAAGTGAGTAAACCTAGCTAGTGTTTAAAGTCTTCAAATTGTAGAACCACATGTATTTTAAACTTGAAACCATCATTATCCTTCTTATAAGAAACAGTCTTCGATACCTTATCTTCAATCAAAAAGTTAAATGAAACAAAAAATTTGGTTAGGAAAAAAGTTTATCGATATATAAGGATAAGAAAATATAATATCCGAAATGTCCAAATTCAATTTTAAACCATTCCTGTTGACTTGTTGATGTCTATGCAACATGCATGATATTACATGTTGTGTGCTGAAATAATAGTGTTACTATCAGAGTCTGATTAAAAAAAATGTTTGCATGGACTATCATTTTTTTTTTTGTTTTATTGGTTACAAATTTATGAATAATTTATTATTTCAACCATCCGATTTTGTTTTCGTTCTTATTTTGTTGATCTTTATGGTCTTGTATAGTCTTGTCTCTTATATTTACTTGGACATATTTGATATACGGACATACGGTATACCTAGATAAGATACAAAATAATATATAATTTACACACTGAAATGAAATAAGAACTTTTAAATATCGCTGATAACGTGGGTGGTAATAAATTACAATTTACACTCTACTTAGATTGTTAACATTTCATTTCCTTCAACAGTAAAATAACTTAACAACTGATCTGAATAATTTTATTATGAGACAAAAATAATAAATAATAAAATGGATGATATGTGCGAACACATCAAATTTACATCGGTCTTAATAATGGGGGAGAAACAGAGTGACCGTTGAGCCAATCAACGGCAATATAGCTGTAAGCAGCCTCTGTCAGGTGGATCCCATCCCAATTTATGGAACTCATTGGGTTTTCACACGCAATTGCACCAGGTTGGCCACAAACAAGACTCATGTTGTAGTTATATGGACCCCCTCCTCCGCAACAAACTCTAAGAGGCTCTGTAATGCTAAATCCTGCATGATTTGTTGTAATATTAAAAGAAATTAGCCGATAGTTCTAATTTAATAAGTATGAAATTAAAATTTAAATATTTAAAAAATTATAAATTAATTAAAATTTTGCAACTGCCCTGATCTAATAGAATTTTTTTATTTCTTTCGGTTTAAAAAATTATAATGCCCTGAAACATATGATTTGTAATTCAAATTGAGCAAGGAATTGAAATAGTGACCCTTAATTTTTTATTTGTATAAGATTGCATAAAATAAGACAGCAGACAGAGTTTTGAATTAGTAGTTATATTATGGGTCATAATTTCAAATACCAACCTTTAGGGAAATGAAATAATGGGAATTTGAGGGCCGTACTTTGCAGCCCCGGTTCCCTGTTTTGTTTTCTTTTTAGTTTTGTCAACCCAAAAAATGATTATGCACCAATTTTTCATGCCTGGCCTTCTTAAATTTTGAAATTCACTTACTATTTGAACAAATATCTAATTTAGAGGTAATATTTAATTAATTATAAAGAATCGGAATATGAGTTTTATACTATGAAAAGTCTTATAACGGCCATTTTTGTTTCAAAAGAACGAAAAGGAAAATGCCTGCGACTCTATAAAATAAAATTATTAAAATACCACAAAGTTGTCAAAGAAGCTGACAACTTCAGATAATTTAAACTTTGTTGAAGAAGGATTTTAAATATTCTCTAAGAAAGGAGGGAATTTATAGGATAAATAGTTGGTGACTCTAAAAGTACCTTCCACTAATGAAATGGTCAAGCCTTTGACCTTTTTCTTGAAAAAAAAAAAAATGATCATCGGCACTGCCGCACTGGCTACTAGAAGTAGTTTTATTTTCATAAATACAACTGTGCCCATTTGTTTTAGAGAAAATTGATTTACCTGGACACTCTGTATCAAAATTCAATGGCAACTGATCAGTGAACTGCTCTCTGTTTTGCAACAGTTGAATGACTGGTTCGTAGTAGTCCCCGTAACTGATCCGTGCTTGAGGATACTTCACCTGCAGCTGCACAATTGCCTCACGTAGCAGTGTGTTGTGCGAAATTCCAATCGAGTTATACTCCTTGAGGCATCCAAGATTATCATAGTCTTGTTTGTTTGTGGTCCCATACATAGTCAGCACAATCGGTACGCATCCAGTTGGTATATTTCCAGGTAGTACCATATGCATGACGCCATGTTTAAGCAGCGACTGTAATTACAAAATGTATGTGTGTGTTTTGTTTGTTTTAATATAATTAAAATTTAAGAAATAAATGGTCTTATACTTATGATTAAATTAATACAATCACTGAACCAAAAACTTGGCAACATGCCATAGCTGATAAAAATTTGGGCCACCTCGCCGAAAGAAATGTTAAATAAATAATATGAAATTAATAGTTGGTTATTTAATTAAGTACCTCAGCTGCCACCTTAATAGTGTCAATAACTGTTGGCACGTACAACTTGACTTCGTCAATGGTTTTTCCTGCCAACAACATGAAGTTATAATCGTTCCCGCCAAATTCCCCAAATAAGAAGAGGGATTTGTCCAAAAACTCCTTGCACGCTGCATTTATTGATGAAATTTTGTTGAAATATGGAACTATAAAGTTATACAATCATGAATTAAATCAATTGATGTGGGACACAAACATTCTATTGTCTTGCAGTAAGAAGATTTCAGTTCTTCGAACCATCCAAGTTGAACATTCATGGAACTGTTTATTGGTGGTATGCTGGTAATGTTATGTTGATGAAAGAAGTCAAGGTCTAGTGCTGTTGCACCAATGACTGCAAAATTTGCTCCTTTCGTGAAGTCCTCTTCTTTGGACAGGTAAGGTGGTATGTGAGGAAAACCTAGAGCTTCAGCTGTCATGTAATGGAGGGTCACAAATCAATTTGAATAGTCTTTCAAATATAACAATAAGAATAATAATAATGATAAAAGAAATCTAGTTGGAATTTTATTATTTGAAGTACTTTTATTAAGCAGCATATCAACATTTATCTTTCTTTTTCCTAGAAAATCTCTGTTGAACTAATATTATAATGAGATACTGCGTGATGTTTTCAGATTTTGGTATGAGAATTATTATTCTTTTTCTATTTAATATTTGTTGTTCCTAGTTATTCCATAGGAAAATATTCCGTTAAGATTCAATGATAAAATAATTAAATTTCTCTTCTATCCGATAATTTCCATGAAAGAATTGGAAACATTCAATGCTTGACAATATATCTTGGATTCATCTGCAGAGAAACCATATTGCAACTGCCTCAGAATTGAATTGTTATGTTGCACAATTTCTCTCATCTCCCTATCTTGTAGAGAGAGAAAAATTCTAATACAAAATTTGTGGTGTAAAGTGTTTCCTCTTGTAGAGAAACCATATTGCAACTGCCTCCGAACTGAAAAGTGTTTCCTCTGTTTATTTTTTTTTTATTTTTTGTTAGCACTTGCAGAGTCACTAAGAAAAATATAAAGTAAATTTGTTAACGGTGCTTTCTAAAGTTAAAACGGGCATGTTCGTCTGAGGAATTATATGTATAGCATCTTAAAGCATCAGTATTATATTGAAGTTTAAGTAAAAAAACAACTTCAATAGAACAATAATTTGATGAAGAGCCCAAGAATGCAACATCAAAAACTTTTCTTAAAATAAGGTAAGAAAATGTTAATCATTGAAACGTGAAAGATTTTCCCGACGCTCTTTGTAGAGTAAATTAGTATCTTCAAAATATACACACTAAACATTTTGGACTTTTTATTTCCCTTTTGAGTTTTGACATTATAGAGGCAATTTAGTTTTGTTTTGGAATTTGGAAGCGCTGTTCTTGAGTATATATTCAACAGAGAAAAAAAAAAAGAGATATAACAAAGATCACACATACCAATAAAATCAACCACAAGTCGACCATCAGAACTGCGGCCAGTAGGCCGACCAAAGTAGGTCATGCCATATTCAGGGTTGTCAAACACAACTGAAGGGAGCACTCCCCTCACTAATTTGACGAAGTTCCCCGTGTCGGCATAAGAATCACCAAAGCTGAATATAGCATTGTAAGGTTGAGATTTAATAGAGTTTGCACGGTTAAAGGATGATATGAACAGGAAGAGAAGGAGAGTCAATAAACCCATGGCTTTGGAAGAGGAGGTGAAACAGAGTACTTTGTTTGTAATATTCTATTTATCGAGATCATGCACACAAGACTATTCAAACAATACAACTGTCTCTTTGCATTATATATAGGAGTTGAAATCATGGCTTTTATGATTTCCAGCTTGACAAATTCCTCTCATTTCGTCATTTTCTTTTTAAAATGCTTCGTCATTCTTTTAGCTCCCACATTTCGTTGGAGTCCGAAGGTTCTTCACTAATTAATTGTAGTGAGTATATGCTTTCCGATGTAACAAAATACTAATTGCTATATATATTGCTACACGGTATTTGGCACGGAAAATTTTGACTCGTACAAGGTTTTCAACTCATTGACGAAGTGCTTAGGTTGAGTGCCGGCCCACTACATAGAGCCAAACGAAATTATTGCAAAGCTTTTGGTATTGATTCTTTTTAAGATAAAAATCGGATTGAATTTCCTACTTTAATTAATTTTAATTATTTATGTAGAATATATATGTGGTGTCTCAAATTAATGTCCAAAAAAATATTTCTATACTAAGTTAAACTTTAATTAATTTAAATATCTGTAAAGAATTTTGCAGAAACCCTTAAATTCCCAGATGTAAACAACTACAATTTTATTTTCTTATCTTATAGAAAAAGCTCTAGAGTGTTCTAGATATAGTGCCTCAATGAGTGGCACAAAGTGGTAATTTTTCTTTGCACTACCACAGCACTGCAGTGGTTCAACGAGGATATGTCATTGAATTGCGACAATTAACATTAACGGGCACACGAATCTCGATGAATTTGATATTAATCACGGCCATCCATTATTGATCGGACGGTTCTTTACGAACCATTGCACTGCGGTATTGCAGAAATATGGTTACTTGCACGGAGTGCTTGTTATATGACATAAGACATAAATAAATAGGTAATCCGCGCTCTGAGTGATAAGTAAAAAATGTAAAGATGCTAATTTCATTTTTTTTTCCCCCGTAAAGTAGGGGATAAAAGTCCCACTACTTTCCATAGAACAAGAAATCAATTCATTACAATTTTAAATCATGTTTTTAATATTACAACGGTTGCAGCCGCTATTGTTGATTTAATAGTAAGAAAGATTGATCAATAAACAAATAAGCAACCAACAATATTAAAAAAAAAACAAAGATCTTTACCAGCAGATCGTATAAAATGATTAACAAAAGGGGAACACTAAAATTCCGTGCTCAAGTTAAAATGTTCACTTTTAAAAAAATTAATATCTTTAATATTAGAATTTTTGCAATCGGAACTGTCAATTTAATAATTAATAATAAAGATTGAATGATAAAACAAATAGCAACCAACAGTATAGAAAAAACAAAGATCTTTACCAGCAGATCGTAAAGAAGGATTAACAAATGAGACGCATATATACTAATCGGTGAACGTTATTACATATACGCAGTGGGTGAACGTTACATATACACAGTGGGTGAAAGTTACATATACACACACAAAAGGGAAAAAAAAAAATGAGGAAAGACTGATGATATTCTCACGACACATAATATATTTAGTTATAATTTATGAGCTACGGATAAGAGAGGTTGTAAAAAACGACACCACACTATCCATAAGCCAGACATATCTAAAATTTTCAATTCTTTGCATAAATTTCATCCCTAGCTAACCCAAACAATGTGAAGCATCAAACGCTGATCGGAAACAAATTAGAAAAAGATTTTATTAGAGTTAAATTGAGTAGAACATAAATGACTTGATTTTGACATAAAATTTCTTGATCGGATGAATAACTGTATGTTTGGGTTGGGTGCGAACAAGGTTGTTCGTGAATAAGAGTGGGTGCATGCAAACTAAACACTGAACAACAGTTCGTGAACAAGAAACTAGACCTTGTTCTTAGTTATGATTTTTTTGCGAACTGAAAACAAGGAACTAGCTGTTCGCGAACAGCTGTTTACCCTTGTTCGTGCACTCTCCCAATTCATCAGTGACCATAAAAAAAAATTGATTGAACACTCTTTAGTCTTTATTAATTCTCACCATTTTTTTTCCCTTTTAGTCGGGATTTCAAAATAAAAATTGAGGATTGTAAATTCCCATTAACTCAATTTCCTTCGTTAATTTCTGCCTTTCCCGATGGACAGATTTGGATAAAATCTGAATTTCAATTCCAATTCATTTCTTAGAATTTTATTATCAGGGGCTTAGTTTATTATTAGATAACAAGAGAAGCATGCACGATACGAAATGAATCCAGTTGTAGATTAGAATTAAGCATTGAGCTTTAACAGAGTCATAGCAAAAATGTCGGCCTAGAAAGACAAGAATATATTTTTTTTTTTTCAAATTTGAGAATATAAATCAAGTTGGGTAGCTTATAACAACATTTCTACACTGATAATACAAAATAGAAAACTGCTTGACTTATCGATAACAAAAAAAAAAAAAAAAAAAAAAATGGCCGTGCTACATGATTCTAAAATCCAAGTGAAATTTTCGTAAAATCGAATAACTTTGTATCTTTAAAAATTCCAAATAACAAACTGACATCCGAGGAATCATGCTAAGAAGCAAGGTAAGAAGCACTTCAACACAGTGTCACACAGAAAGTTGCAAAAAAATCTCTGACAGTTCTAGGATTGAATCCTGCAAAAAAATCCTAGCAGTTTTACTGCTGTAAATTTTTCAATAGTATTGGTGAACAACGTTATACAAGTATGAAAATATTAGCTTAATATATAATTTGTAATATATTACATATAAATCTTTATCAAAATGCACATACAGTGAAACTTTATAATATGAGATGGAGGAGATCCTGGAAAAGGTTCGGCCGATTAGACAGATATTCATATTGCGCTATACGCGGAGTACGGAAACTTCAGGTGTCCAAAAACTGTGGTATGGTTTCATTTTTAATTTTTGTTTTTTTTTATAGTATTAGTCATATCTCAGATGACATGCTTATTTGTTTTTTTTTAAATACAAGTTGATGTCTTATTGGACTTTTTACTAGTATTTTCCCTAATTTATTAATTAATAAATTATAAATTTCAAAGCTTGACCTGTGCAAACTGAATCATTCATGCACTTTGGATATTATTACTTGTATTTTATTTTTCCTAATTCTTCAATAAATTATGGAATTATAAACTTGATTTCTATCATATTATGAAAAAAGATAGTCATCGGGACAAAATACCTCATGCATTGTCCACAAAATTAAGTCGTTTCCTAACGATATATAAAAATGCAAATTCAGAATTATATTAAATTCACATGTAGCGAAAATTATATCGGATTCAAAACTTTTGAATGTAGACGACTTGGGAAAAAAAATATTTGAAGTCAGGTAATGCGTTTCGCAAACTCCCAATTAGTTCATATGCAGTCTCCAAGAGCTTCGGAGAAAAGTACGGAAGCTTGCCCCTATCCAGTTTGTCTAAAAAAAAAAAAAAAAAAGTATGGATGCTTCCCCTTGATTAATACTAGCTTTTTTATACGCGCTTCGCGCGTAAGGCATTGTTCTTCCCAATTCAGGAGATTTAGATAATTAACCCCGAAAGCTTACATTGAGCAAAACATAGTATATGCGTCCATTGTGTACACTATTGCACAAATCACTTCATATAATAATTTTGTGCAACAGTAGCAACATACAATAACTAAGCTGAATAAAGTGGTTTACAATAATAGTAGTATTAAGCACATTGACAAATACTTACTGTTCCTCAGTAAGTTGTTCCTTGAATTGCAGGTATTCAGGCACAGATAGTTCTTCCACGGCAAGTTCGTTGACATTCACTCTGACATACTCCCACACTCCTGGCCTCGGCCGAATCGCAAGTGCAACCCATGGAGGGAGCACAATTGCCTCCTAAATTTCAGAATGAAACAGATTGTTTAAGAAAGCAATAACATTTATAGTATAATCTTTCAGCAGACAAACTAATTAACTTGTCTTTCAAATATTTTTTCATTGTGCAAGTTTACCTGCTGAAAATCGAAATCAGAAAATGCAACATTATATCTTCTGGATCAAGCAGAAAATGCTTTTTCAAATACTTTTTCATTATACTTTTTCAAATACTTGATAAAATACTTTTTCATTATATCTTGATAAAATCGAAATCAGAAAATGCAACATTAGAAGTTACCTTTTTAGCCTTTATATTTCATCTAGTCATCCAGAGTAAATGCCACACGTCATTCTCACCTTTGCTTATACAATTCATAGGTAGCTGACTTTTGCAGCAAGACCAAAGCTATGGTTGGAATGGAGGCATTCCAGTACATGGTTCTTATTCATATCATTGAACTTTAAAAAAGACCATATTTTAAAGTACAATTTCCATCGTAGCACTTGTCCAACCCAGAATGTGGGACCACATTGAGCCAACTGATCTATGCATCGTGGGACCTAGTGAAAAAAAATATAGAGTTAATAGTAGGACATAATTATTATCTCTACGCTTCTATATCGAGAGGCAAAAAGACGAATAGAAGGCTAAGTTGCCCTTTCTTTGCTAAAACACAAAAAGAATGACAAAGGGTAGTCTGATAACCTTTTGAGAAAAAAAAATGGAGGCATATAAGATAGTTTACATCCTCAGTATTTTTCATGAAATATTCAGACTTCAATACTTAGCTTTTCAGTATAAGAACAAACCTTTTTCCGGCCACTCAATATGCTAGGCATGGAAGCAAATTTAAAAGAGCAGCGATGCTTTTGAACCAAATGTAATCCTCTTTTTCTGGAAATTAGGAAAGTAAAAATATAACATAAAACTAAATTTTGTTTCAATGTTCAAATGTTAAGGTGTATGTCTTTCAACACAAAAGGTATTAGACTAAGAGAAATTGATGATACCTGAAATAGCAGCAAATTTGGTCTTGTAGATTTCCTACAGCGACATGGCAGTAAACACCAACTAAATATTTAACCTCACAAAGGTAGCCATGTGCATATGACCTGAAGCACATCACAGATTACAATAAGTAAATAAGAAAAGAGCTTTGATAAATAGAAGAGGAAATGAAAATTACTAATATGAAGACCGCTTAAGCACAAACCATTAATCTTTTATTCTTAATTTCTTACCCATTTGTGTGCACTCAATCATGTACTTAATTATTCCTCAATAACAATTATTCTTGGCCAGAAATAGTGTCCTTACCAAATGCTATTTGAATTCACAAAAAGCAAACAAAGGATATTATGTACAAATATTAGAGTATAAATTAATCGGAGCAATAGCAAGTACCGGTAAAAAGCATTTCACTGATGAACTATTCGTGTCAGGAATCAAGGCTTCTGACAGTTATTATGTGTAACAGGTACCTGCAACAAAGAACCAAGAAACAAAGCAAGAGAAAATTAAATTTCTAAATGATCATTAACTAATTAATCAATCAACCAAAATAATTTCAACCAATATACTTATATTTATGGCATTTCACTGTACATCATACCATAAATAAATAAATAAGAGACTGATACACACTAATATCAGATATGGATGCACATTAAGATTCCAGTAACATGTGTTCAAAATCTGCCTAGTTGATTTGTTCATATTGACTATTAAAATGCCACTATTTATATTGCTAAATAGCTATATTCATATTTTAAAAAAAAAATTCTGTAAAGCCCTTTTAAAATTTTTCTCGTTTTTAAGAGCTTTTGTAATTATAGTATGATGTTCGTGTGTTGTCAAAAGTATAATAGCAGGCATCTCCTTATAAAATGAAAAAATGATTTGTAATTACTTGACTACCTGTTCTACAAGTGTCTAACCATTAAAAAGATTTTACAAAAGGCATGCATCTTTTGCAAGTGCTGATTAAAGAACATGAAAATGAGGCCATAAGAAAATTACGTTCTCTCTTCCTGAGCTGAGTAACATATTCCCATCTTGGGACAAAGACAGTGATGTCACAGTTGAAAATGCTTTTCCAATGTCGCGACACACTTTTTGCTCTCCAAATTCCAAATTCTGACACTTCCATCATCACCCCCTGAGAAGAGCTGAAAAGGCGCAACAAATCATGATTAGATAAAGGTTTGTATCTTTCTTTTAAATAGTACATGTGCACATCTAGTAATGTATCTTGAATCCTTTTCAACTTCCATAAATATTTCATGATTAATGACAAATCAGTGCATCTTGATTGCTGGTGTGTTGGATGCCCTGACAAAGAGATCCACAAAGTAAGCCTTGTCCCTGCAAAATACAAACAAAAACACAAGGTCAAAGAATGCCAAAACACAGATAAGCAGTTCATACCAGTACAAACCATACCAACAATTAGGCATTTTCAAATGCAATGGAAATTAAAAATTGAGTAAGAAAATACATTTGGTCACTGAAGTCTTCAAGGAGGGTCATAAGTTTCTTAGCAAGCTTTGGCGTCAATACTCGGGAGAACAGTAAGTGCAGTGACATGGCCGTGTCATGACTCGCCTTGCCCTTTTATTTTACCCATAACTGCAACAGACCCAACAAAACAATCAGTAAGAAAATAAAGGCATCAAATAATCTTGTATGTATCCATTAAAGTCTAACAAAAATTATGACCCAAAAACAATTTTAAGCCGAAAATTGACCATAAACACCAGATATATCCTACCCAGAATCCACATAAATCCTCAGTAAATCAAATTTTATAATGGATTTTAAAAAAGCAAGAACAATATAGGTTGATAATTAGACCTAGATAGTCAGAACCTGAGGCCACTAAGAGACATAAGACGCCCGCATCTCTAGCCTCATGCGAATTAGTTTCGACAGTCTCTCACTTAGAGTCAAGTTCTTCAATTTTTCCCCTTCTCCTGACACTATCTGATCTATCAGTTTCTCAAGGCAGTCATCTATAAAGAACTTTAGCCAAACAAAAACAATAAATAGTTAAAAAAACGTAAACAGAAGCTGGAGCTCAACAAAAATATATATCATTTTCATTTCCAATTCAGGTTGAGTATGTACCAGCACCAATATGTACCTGCACAAATCTAGCTAAAGTGGTAATCCAAGGTTTGAATACTTCCTATTTTTGGATCAAAAATAACCACTGAGGACCAGTTCAAGTTTTAGGATTCAGGATTGTAGTTATATAGAACACTGATCAGTGATGGTGTTTGTAATTCCTTGGCCAGCATTATCAATATCAAGTTCACCTAAACACACCTTCTTCTTTTAAGCTCACAATTTTGACTTGAGCATTTTGCCAAACACATGAAGAAACTAAAATGCACACTGAAAAATGTAAAAATGCTTCAGTACCTTGCTTTTGCATTATTCACTGTTTTTATAGCCACCTTAATGAATCGATGTTGACATCCGTCACAATCTCAGCTTCATCCAGAGCTTCTCCAAAAGACCAAAACACAAAGCCGTGGGGTTTTCATCAAAAGTTAAAATTGAAATTAAACAAAATTTTCCTAACAGACTCCAAATCTGTAAATATCGATTTATTAGAAAAATATAAGAAAAAAAGAAGAAGATGGATTTATAGTATACTCACCAAGGTATTCTGCCCCAGTTGAACTTGTAAGTGGATATATGAGTCCAACTCCTCTTTTGACCGGTATTAATGAGGCAATATCAAATCCTAATATGTATATCATGGAAAGAAATTATTAAATATAGATTGATTATATAAATTGGTTCCAATTACCTAGTTATGAGATAGCAAAAGAAAGAGTACATTGACTTGTTGAATTTTTTTTCTACATCCAGTTGAAAACTATCTTACAGCTGAATTTTTTTTAAAAAAAGGGGATGTTAAGATGACTCTAAAAGGTACACTCAAACAGATTTAAGAAACAATTTGTGCGTAGAGAAACCATGCAATACTTATAATAGTCTGAAGTTCGCAAACTATTAAAAAACTAATTAGAACTAACTACTTAAGTTTCTCAATAGATGAAGCAAAAAAGTAAAAGAACAGAAATCAATGAAATCTGTCATTATAGTTTTAAAACAACCACAGTAATCAAATAGATTTGAGAGAGAAAAACAATAAAAATATTTAACTTCTGAGAAATCTAATCAAAAGAAGATGAATATACCCAAATAGCTTCTCTATTGCATTAGCACTGACCCAAATTTTTGCACCAGCCGCTTGAAGAACCTCACAATCAACAAAGAAAGGAGACCCGAATTAGCCTTCTCAACAGCATCAATTGAAAGTAATCGGATCGTGTTAACGGATTTCTCCACTAATGGGTCGGCTGCGACCGAACCCCGTAACGTCTCAACGGTCGTGGCGCAAACAGTCTGAGCCCGGAGAGACCGGGCGAGGAGTTGGGGACGTCTAGAGAGTGCAAGAGTTGGAGATCTGAGTCCGCGCCCAGCGAGAGAGCTGAGACCTGATCCAGTTGGGAGTACGACATGGTCGGATTGAGGAAAACTTGTCTATGCATTGGAGGAGAGAAGATTATTGGCGCTGCATAGGGGCGGAAGGATTGAAGGAGGCGAGAGAGAGGCGAGCATGGAGAAAAGAATTGAAAGGGAGAGACTTTGAGCGTATCAATGGCGGAGAAAACAACGAAGAGCGATTTTTCCATCCGACGATCCAGATCGTTTCACCCGGAGCTGCAATGACGTCACAAGAAACACTGTAGAAAAGGCTCCCAAATTTGTAGTATTATTTGATGATTAGAAGCAGGTTCTGACAAACCAGTTGCAGGTTTTCATTATAGTTATTTTATTTCAACGTGACGCGTTAATAAAAAAATTCGTATTATTTATGATTAGTAAAAATATTTATATTTTTTTAAATTTTTTTAGTATGTTTTCCATAATTTACAAAATCCTTAATCTAAAGCATTATGGGCCATCTATTACAGCGATTTTGTACATTATATGCGTAATTACTATGTATAATCCAATAGTTTTTAATAAGTTAGATCTGAATCACATTCTAGACTATATAAAAAGCTTATATAAAGATTATTGTGATCAAATGAGATGAAAAATCTCTTGAAATGCTTAAATGATACTCAGAATACGCTTTATTTGCACATTATATGCATAATTAATATGTTAAAAAAAATATTTTTGAATAACTAAGATTTGAGTTATTATTTAAGACTACATAAAGGGCTTACGGATTGTTGTGGTTAAATTACTTTGAACGAATCCAGAATCGCTTGAAATTACCAAATAATACACTAATGAGCTTTATTTGCAATTTATATGTTTATTTTCAGTGTATAATGCAACATTTTGAATAAGTAAGATAAGAATTATATTCTAAACTACACGAAGAGCTTAAATATAGATTATTATGATCAGATGACTTCGAATGAATGTAGAATCGCTTGAAATGCTCAAATGAGCTTATAATATGCATTATAGCATATTATATGGGTAATTAATATATGTGCTGGAAGATCCGTTCAGATGCGGATATTAATATCCGAATTCGCTGATTTCCGGATTCGAATACGGATCTTTTGTGGGTAATTACCCATCTTTTGTGGTTAATACATTTATGTATATATATAATATATATTTTAAAGCTTCTATGTGCTGGAACTTTCTGTATTAAGCTTCCGTTTTATTCTCAAATTTAGCATATTCTCCCTCTTGGTTCCCCATTTTAAGTGGACATTGTATAGATTCCGCTTATGTTTTATGGGGTTTTAAGCTGTCTTAACTTGAAAATTTTAGTAAGAATCAAATTTATTATTATCCATGAATTTGGTAATTACGGTTAAACTAAATTCATATGAATTCAAATAAGAAAATTATATATTTGATTTATTGAATCCAATATATATGTCTAGAATCCAACCAATAATGTCAATAATAATTTAATTTATGCATATTATATATAATATTTTGATTTGAAATTTTGATGAAATGAATAAAAAAAGAATTGATCGCTATATGATCCGTATCCGACAAAATATATTCATATTCGACTCCGTATCCGATAATATCCAAACCGTATCCATATCCGCTTAATATCCGAACCGTTCCGTATCCGAACATATTCGTATTCGTATCCGTATCCGAAAAAAAATATGGATGCGGATATTTGAAGACCAACATCCGCTCCGTATCCGATCCGTTTTCATCCCTAATTATAGCACATTATATGGGTATTACTATGTATAATCCAATATGTTTTAGTAAGTAAGATCTGAATCATATTCTAGATCGTATATAGAGCTTAAATATATATTATGGTGATGAAATCACTTAGAATGAATGCAAAATCACTTGAAATGCTCAAATGAGCGCAGAACATGCATTATTTGCACACTATTGGCGTAATTACTATGTATAATCCAATAATTTCGAATAAGTAAGATCTAGATTATATTTTGGACCATATAAAGAGCTTAAATATAGATTATTGTCATGAAATTTCTTTAAACGAATCCAGAATCACTTGAAATTCCTAAAGAACACACAAAAATAAGCTTTGTTTGAAATTTATATGCGTATTTGCAACATTTTGAATAACACACAGAATAATGCAACATTTTGAATAAAAAGATATGATTTATATTCTAGACTATATACAGAGCTTAAATATACATTATTGCGATCAAATAACATAGAAACACATTATTCGCAATATTTTCTTATAATTAAAATCTGAATCATATTCAAGACCGTATAGAGAGTTTAAATATACGTTATTGTGATCAAATGACTTAGAATGAATATAGAATCACTTAAAATGCTCAAATGATGCTTAAAATATGAAATTTTGCACATTATATGCGTAATTACTATGTATAATCCAAAATTATTTAATAAGTAAGTTTTGAATTATATTCTAGACCATATAGGGAGTTCAAATATAGATTATTGTGATCAAATGACTTAGACTTAATGCAGAATCACTTGAAATGATCAAATGATGCTCAAAATATGCATTATTTGCACATCATATGCCTAATTACAATGTATAATCCAATAATTTTGAAAAAGTAAGATCTTGAATATATTATATACTATATATAGAACTTAAATATAGTTTTCTGTGATTAATTACTTTAAACGAATCTAGAATCGATTGGAATTCCTAAATGACACACAGAAAAAACTTATTTGCAATTTATATACATATTTTCAGTGTATAATGCAACCTTTTGACTAAAGATATGAACTAGGAGAAGTGCTTGAAATGCTTAAATGATGCTCATAATATGCATTATATGCACATTATATGGGTAATTACTATGTATAATCCATTATGTTTCAATAAGTAAGATCTGAATCATATTCTAGATCGTATATTGAGCTCAAATATAGATTATGGTGATCAAATGACTTAGAATAAATGCAGAATCGCTTGAAGTCCTCAAATGAGCTCAGAATATGTATTATTTGCTCATTATTGGCGTAGTTACTATGTATAATCCATAAATTTTGAATAAGTAAGATCTCGATTATATTCTAGACCATATAAAGAGTTTAAATATAGATTATTGTTATTAAATTACATTAAACGAATCCAGAATCGCTTGAAATAATTCCTACATAATGCAGAGAATAAACTTTTTTTGCAATTTAAATGCATATTTTCAGTGTATAATGCAACATTTTGAATTAGAAAGATATGAATTATATTCTAGACTATATAACGAGCTTAAATAAAGATTATTGAGATTTAATGACTTAGAATGAATGCAGAAACTTTTCAAGTGCTCAAATGATCCTCAGAATATGCATTATTTGCACATTATATGCAGAAATACTATTTATAATACAATATTCTTCAGTAAGTAAGATCTGAATCATATTCTAGTCCTTATGGACAGCTTAAATGTTGATTATTGTGATCAAATGTCCTAGAATGTTCAAATGTTTGAAATGCTCAAATGATGCTCGGAGTATGCATTATTTGCACATTATATGCTTAATTACTATGTATAATTCAAAATATTTTAATAAGTAAGTTCCGAATTTCTAGACCGTATAGAAAACTTAAAAATAGTTTATTGTGATCAAATGGCTTAAATAAAAGCAGAATACCTTGAAATGCTTAAATATGCTCAGAATATGAATTATTTGTTCTTTATATGCGCAATTACTAGGTATAACCCAATAATTTTTAATAAACCAGATCTGAGTCATAATATAGACCGCATACAGAGATTAAATATAAATTATTGTGATCAAATGACTTAGAATGAATGCAGAACAGAAGAATCGCTTGAAATGCTCAAATGATGCTAAGAATATGCATTATTTGCTCATTATATGCATAATTACTCTGTATATTCTAATGGTTTTAGATAAGAAAGATCTAATCCATATTATAGACTGTACAGAGAGCTTAAATACAGATTATTATGATCAAATAAATTAGAATGAATACAGAACCGCTTGAAATGCTCAAATTAACTCAGAATATGTATTATTTGCACATTATATGCGTAATTACTTTCTATAACCTAATATTTTTTTAATAAGTAAGATCTGAATTATATACTAGACCATATAGAGAGCTTAAATATAGATTATTATGATCAAATGAGTTAGACTGAATGGAGAATCGCTTGAAATTCTAAAATGATGCTCAGAGCATCAATTGCACATTATATGCGTAATTACTATGTATAATCAAACATTTTTTAATAAGAAATATATGAATCAAATTTATATCGTATATAGATCTTAAAAATAAATTACTGTGATCAAATGATTTAGAATGGCAACCAGATCCTCTGGTCGGCAGACCACCTGGTCCGCATTGATCCGGACCGTCTGATTTAATCTCAACAGTGGATGCCCCGTGCATAATAGGCAGGATTGGTAGGCCCCAAAAAAATGAACCGTTGAGATTAAATCAGACGGCTCGGATCACATGCCGACCAGGTGGTCCGCACTGGTCTGCCGACCAGAGGATCCGAGTGCATTTAGAATGAGTGCATATAATGTGCAAATAATGCTGAAATGTGCTCATAATATGAATTATTTGCACAGTATATGCATAATTACTATGTATAATTCTACATTTTTTAAAAAGATCTGAATTCTATTCTTGACTATATAATGATCTTAAATATTGGTTATTGTGGTTAAATCACATTAAAGGAATACATAATCCCTTGAAATTCTCAAACGACACATAGAATAAGCTTTATATGCAATTTATATGCGTTTTTTCAGTGTATATGCCACATTTTGAATAAGTAATATATGAATTATATTCTAGAATATATAAAGAGCTTAAATATAGATTATTTTGATCAAATGATTTAGAATGAAAGCAGAATCGCTTGTAATGCTGAAATGTTTTTGCTCAGAATATGCAATTCTTGCATATTTATATGTGCAATTTTTATGTCTAATCCAATATTTTTTAATAAGTGAGATCTGAATCAAATTATATACCGTATAGAGGGCTTGAATTTAGAATATTGTGATCAAATAACTTAGAATGAATGCAGAATCCGTTGAAATGCTCAAAGGAGCTCAGAATATGCACTGTTTGAACATTATACACGTCATTATTATGTATAATCCAATATTTTTCAACAAGTAAGATTTGAATCATATTCTAGATCATATGAAGAGCTTAAAAAACAGATTATTGTAATCAAATGACTTAGAATGATTGTAGAATAGCTTTAAATGCTCAAATGATGATCAAAATATGCATTATTTGCACATTATATCTGTAATTTCTGTGTATAATCCAAATGTGAATCATATTCTAGACCATATAAACAGCTTAAATACAGATTATTATGTAAAATGACTTAGAATGAAGACAGAATATCTTGAAATGCTCAATGTGCTCAGAATATGCATTATTTGCACATTGTACTCGTAATTACAATGTATAATACAGTATTTTTTAATAAGTAAGATCTGAATCATATTCAAGATCGTACAGAGAGCTTAAATATATTTTATTGTGATCAAATGACTTTGAATAAATGCAAAATCGCTTGAAATGTACAAATGATGTTCAAATATTTGCATTATTTGCACATTTTATCCGTAAAATGACTCAGAATGAATTCAAATATTTGCATTAATCTACATTTTATAGACAGCTTAAATATAGATTATTGTGATTAAATGACTGAGAATGAATCCAGAATCACTTTAAATGATCAAATAGCACCTAAAATATGCATTATTTGCACATTATATGCGTCATTACTATGTATAATATAATAATTTTTAATAAGTAAGATCTGAATTATATTTATACTGTATATAAGATTAATTATATATTATTGTAATTAATTATTTTAAACAAATCCGAAATCGAATGAAATTCCCAAATGACATACAAAATAAACTTATTTGCAATTTTTATACATATTTGCAGTCTATAATGCAACCTTTTGAATAAGTAAGATATGACCTATATTCTAGACTGTATAAAGAGCATAAATATAGATTATTGTGATCAATTACATAGAATGAAAGCAGAATCGCTTGAAATGCTCAAATGATGCCAAGAATATATATTTTTTGCACATTATATGCATAATTAATATGTATAATCAATTATTTTTAAAAAGTAAGATCTGAATCATATTCTAGACTGTATAAAGAGTTTAAATATAGATCATTATGATCTATATTGATGATCTATATTGTTGGAGGTTTTAGAAGCCGTTTCAAACTCCTCTGCTAGTATCACTGTGACAATCTCAATTACTGTTCTTTGGGCTCATTGTTTGGAGCGAAACAATCCTGTCTGCCAGAATGAGGAGAGGAATACTGATGCTTTGCTTAACTGGATACTGATGCAGCACACCCTGTTTTTGAAACAATGGTAGCTCCATTTTTTTTTTTTCTATTCTTGTTCTTTTCTTTTTGGCCTTTTTACTCTTTTACTTGGTAGCCTCTTTCTAAAGGAAATGACTTAGAATGACTGCAGAATCGCTTCAAATGCTCAAATGATACTAATAATATGTATTATTTGCATATTATATGCATAATTACTATGTACAATCTAATAGTTATAGATAAATAAGATCCAATCCATATTATAGACTGTATAGAGAGCTTAAATACAGATTATTGTGATCAAATGACTTAGAACGAATACAGAATCGCTTGAAATGCTCAAGTTAACTCAGAATATGAAATATTTGAACACTATATGCGTAATTACTATGCATAATCCAATATTTTTTAATAAGTCAGATCTGAATGATATCCTAGACGGTATACAGAGCTTAAATATGAATTATTGTGATCAAATGAGTTAGAATGAATGCGGAATCGCTTGAGATTCTTAAAATGATGCTAAGAATTTGCATTATTTGCTCATTATAAGCGTAATTACTAGGTATAATCCAATATTTTTCAATAAGAAAGATCTGAACCATATTTTTAGAACCGTATATAGAGTTTAAAAAGAGATTATTGTGATCAAATGACTAAGAATGAATACAGAATCGCTTGAAATGCTGAAATGTACTCATAACATGCATTATTTTGCACATTATATGCGTATTTACTATGTATAATTCAATAATTTTTTATAAGTAAGATCTGCATTATGTTGTTGACTATATAAAGAGTTTAAATATAATTTATTGTGATTAATTACTTCAAACAAATCTAGAATTGCCTGAAATTTCTAAATGACAAACACAATAAACTTATTTGCAATTTATATACATATGTTCAGTGTATAATGCGACCTTTTGAATAATTAAGATATGAACTATATTCTAGACTCTATAAAGAGCTCAAATATAGATTATTGTGATCAAATGACTTAGAATGAATGCAGAATCGCTTGAAACGCTCAAATGTACTTAGAATATGCATTATTAGCCAATTATATGCGTAATTACTATGTATAATTCCACAATTTTGAATAAGTAAGATCTTGTTTTTATTCTTGACTATATAAAGAGCTTAAATATAGATTATTGTGATTAAATTACATTAAACGAATCCAGAATGGCTTAAAATTCTCAAATGACAAATACAATAAGCTTTATTTGCAATTTATATGTGTATTTTCAGTGTTTAATTCAAAATTTTGAATACGTAAGATAAGAATTATATTCTGGACTCCAGAAAGAGCTTAAATATATGTTATTGTGATTAAATTACAATAACCGAATCCGTAATCACTTATATTTCAGACTCTAAAAAGAGCTTAAATATACTTTTTTGCGATTGAATTACAATAATGGAATCTGGAATCACTTGAAAATATCAAATTACGCATCGAAAAATCTTTATTTGCAATTTAAATGCAAATTTTCCGTGTATAATACAAAATATTGAATAATTAAGATATGAATCATATTATAGACTATATAAAGAGTTTAAATATAGATTCATATGATCAAATGATTTAGAATTAATGCAGAATCAATTTAAATGCTTAAATGATGATTAGCATATGAAATATTTGCACATTCTAAGCAAAATAACTTTGTACATTCCAATATTTTTTAATAAGTAAGATCTTAAGCAAGTTGTAGATGGGATAGAGAGCTTAAATATAGATTATTGTGATCAAATGACTTAGAATGAACACCGAATCGCTCTAAATGCTCAATGATGCTCAAAATATGCATAATAACAATATATGCGTAATTACTATTTATAATCCAATAGTTTTAATAAGTAAGATCTGAATGATATTTGTTCTATATAAGAGCTTAAATATAGATTATAGTTATCAAATGAGTAAAAATGAATGCATTATTGTATAATATAGCTCGAAAATGCTCAAATGAGCTCAGAATATGCATTATTTGCACATTATATGCGTAATTACTATGTATAATATAGTAGTTTATACTAAGTAAGATCCGAATCATATTCAAGATAGTATAGAGAGCTTAATATACTTTATTGTGATCAAATGAATTTGAATGAATGCAAATCTCTTGAAATGCTCAAATGACTTAGGATGAATGCAGAATTGTTTGAGATTCTCAAATAATACTCAAAATATTTATTATTTGCACAGTATATGCATATTTACTATGTACATTCTAATAATTTTAAATAAGTAGATCTAAATCAGATTCTAGACCGTATCAAGAGCTCAAATGTAGATTATTGTAATCAAATGGCTTAGAATTAATGCAAAATCACGTGATATGCTGAAATGGTGATCAGAATATGCGATATTAACACATTATATGCATAATTACTATGCTTAATGTAATATTTAACAAAAAAATCCTCAATCATATTCAAGACCGTATAGAGAGCTTAAATATACTTTATTGCGATCAAATGACTTTGAATGAATTCATAATCGCTTAATCTGCTTAAATGATGCTCAAATATATGCATTATATGCTTAATTTCTATGTATAATCCAATAATGTTTAATAAGTAAGATCTGAATCATATTCTAGATAGTAGAAAAAAGCTTAAAATTAATGCAGAATCACTAGAAATGTTGAAATTACACTTATAATATCCATTATTTGCACAATATATGTGTAATTACTATGTATAATCTAAGGTTTTTTAATATATAAGAGCTGAATCATATTCTTGATTGTATAGAGAGATTATATGTTGAGTATTGTGTTCGAATGACTTCGAATTAATGCAGAATCACTTGAAAAGCTCAAAGATGCTCTGAATATGCATTATTTGCAAATTATATGCGTAATTACTATGTAAACTCTAATATTTTTTTTAAGAAGTATATCTGAATCATTTTTAGACAAAATAGAGAGCATAAATAGAGATTACTGTGATAAAATGGCTTAGAGTAGTTTCTGAGTCGCTTGAAATGCTCAAATGATGCTAAAAAATATGCAGTATTTGCACATTATATGCATAATTACTATGTATAATCCAAATGTTTTTAATTAGTAAGATCTGAATCATATCATAGACCATATAAAGAGCTTAAATATAGATTATTGTGATCAAATGACTTAGAATGAATGCAGAATCGCTTGAAATGCTTGGAGGAAACTCAGATTATGCATTATTTCCACATTATATGCGTAATTACTATGTTTAATTCAATATTTTTTTATAAGAAGTAAGATGTGAATTATATTATAGATTATTGTGATCAAATGACTTAGAATTAATGCAGTATCGCTTTAAATGCACAAATGAAGCTTAGAATATGAATTATTTGCACATTATATAATCTTATATTTTTCATTAAGTATACCTGAATCATATTCTCATTCGTATAGAGAGCATAAATAGAGATTATTGGGATCTTATGACTTACAATGAATGCAGAAACACTTAAAATGCTCAAATAAGCTCAGAATATGCATTATTTTCACATCATATGTGTAATTACAATGTATAATACAGTAGTTTCTAATAAGTAAGATCTGAATCATATTCTAGACCATATAGAAGGCTTAAATACAGTTGATTATGATCAAATAACACAGAATGAATGCAGAATCGCTCGAAATGATCTAATGATACTCGGAATATCTATTATTTGCACATTATATGTGTAATTATTATGTATAATCCAATATTTTTTGATATGTAAGATCAGAATCATATTCTAGACCGAATAGAGAGCTAATATATAGATTATTGTGATCAAATAACCTAGAATTAATGCAGAATCACTTGAAAACCTCAAATGATGCTTCAGAATATGCATTGTTTGCAAATTATATGCCTAGTTAACATGTATAATCTAATTTTTTTTTAATAAATATATCTGAATTATATTCTAGACCATATAGAGAGCTAAAATAGATATTATTGTCATCAAATGACTTAAAATAAATTCTGAATCACTTGAAATGCTCAATTGATGCTCACAATATATATTATTTGCAAATTATGTGCGTAATTAGAGGGCCTAAAAATAAATTATAAATTACTTGAATGCAGAATCACGGTTTAACTCATTTGATTATAATAATCTATATTTGAGCATTGTTTGTGATCAAATGGCTTAGAGTAAGACCTGAATCATGTTCTAGACTGTATAGAGAGCTTAAATGCAGATTATTGCAATCAAAAGACTTAAAATGAATGCAGAATTGATTGAAATGCTTAAATGATACTCAGAATATCCATTATTTGCACATTATATGTGTAATTACAATGTCTAACCAAATATTTTTTTAATAAGTAAGATCTGACTCATATTTTAGACCATATAGAGAGTTCAAACATATATAATTGTGATCAAATCACACAGAATTAGTGCAGAATCGCTTGAAATGCTCAAATGAAGCCCAGAATATGCATTATTTGCACATTATATGCGTTTTTACTATATATAATTCAATATTTTTTAATATGTGAAATCAGAATCATATTCTAAACCGTATAGAGAGATTAAATATAGATAGTTGTGATCAAATGACTTTGAATTAATACAGAATCACTTAAAATGTTCAAATAACGATCTGAATATGCATTATTTGCAAATTATATGCTTAGTTACTATGTATAATCTAATATTTATTTTAATAAGTATATATGAATCATATTTGACACCATATAGAGAGCTTAAATAGAGATTACTGTTATCAAATGTCTTAGAATAAATGCAGAATTGCTTGAAATGCTCAAAATATGCATTATTAGCACCTTATATGCATAATTAGTTAATTACTAAGTATAATCAAAATGTTTTTAATAAGTAAGATCAGAATCATATTCTAGATCATATAGAGAGTTTAAATACAGATTATTGTGATCAAATGACATAGAATGAATGCAGAATTGCTTGAAATGCTCGATACTCAGATTATCAGTTATTTAAACATTATATATGTAATTACTATGTTTAATCCAATATTTTTATAATAAGTAAGATGTGAATCATTTTCTAGACCGTATAGAGAGCTTAAATATAGGTTATTACGTTCACATGACTTAGAATTAATGCAGAATCGTTTCAAAAGCTCAAATGATGCTTAACATATATGCGTTATTTGAACATTATATTCGTAATTACTATGTACAATCTTATATTTTTATCTGAATCTTATTCTTGGCCAAATAAATAGAGATTATTTTAATAAAATAACCTAGAATGAATGAAAAATTGCTTGAAATACTCAAATGAGCTTAGAACATGCATTATTTGCACATTAATGTGTAATTACTATGTTTAATGCAATATTTTTTAATAAGTAAAATCTGAATCATATTCAAGACTGTATAGAGAGTTTAAATATCGAACATGCATTATTCGCCTAAAAATGATCAAATCATACTCAGAATATCCATTATTTGCACATTATATGTGTAACTATTATGCAATCCAATATTTTTCAATAAGTAAGATCTGAATCATATTGTAGACTGTATGGAGAGGTTAAATATGGATTATTGTGATCAAATGACTTAGAATGAATGCTGAATTGCTTCAAATGTTCAAATGAGCATAGTATATGCATTATTTCCACATTCTATGCTTAATTACTATGTATAATCCAATATTTTTTAATAAATAAAATATGAATCATATTATGGACCATATAGAGAGTTTAAATATAGATTATTACGTTCACATGACTTAGAATTAGTGCAGAATAGCTTCAAAAGTTCAAATGCATTATTTGAACATTATATGAGTAATTACTATGTATAATCTAATATTTTTAATAAGTATATCTTAATCTTATTCTAGACCGTATATATAGAGATCATTGTAATCAAATGACTAAGAATGAATGCAGAATCGCTTGAAATGCTCAAGTTGTGCACAAAATATGCATTATTTGCACATTATATGTGTATTACAATGTGTAATCCAATAAATTTTAATAAAAAAGATCTGAGTCATATTTTAGATCGCATAGAAAGTATAAATGCAGATTATTGTGATCAAATGACTTAGAATTAATGATACTCAGAATATCCATTATTTTGAGTTTATATGCATAATTACAATGTATAATTCAATATTTTTTTAATAATTTTGATCTAAATCATATTCTAGATAGTATTGAGAGCTTAAATATAGATTATAGTGATCAAATGGCTTAGAATTAATGCAGAATCACATGAAATGCTCAAATGATGCTCAGAATATGCATTATTTGCACTTTATATGTGCAATTACTATGTATAATCCAATAATTTGGAATAAGTAGGATCTAAATAGATTTTAGACTATATAAAGAGCTTAAATATAGATTATTGTGATTAAATTACTTTAAACGAATCCAATATCATTTTAAATTTCCAAATGATACATATAATTTATATTCTTTTTTTCTGTGTATAATGAAACATTTTGAATAAGAAAGATATAAAGTATATTCTAGACTATACAAATATCTGAAATATAGATTATTATGATCAAATTACTTTGATTGATCGCAGAATCACTTGGAATGCTCAAATGATGCTTAGAATATGCATTATTTGCACAATATATGTGTAATTACTATTTATAATCCAATAGTTTTTAACTAAAAAAGATCTGAATCATATTCTAGGCAGTATAGAGATTTTAAATACATATTATTGTTATTAATTTACTTTAAACGTGTCCAGAATCGCTTGAAAATCTCAAATGACACACAGAATAATCTTTATTTGCAATTTATATGTGTATTTTCGTGTATAATGTAACATTTTGAATAAGTGAGATATGAATCATATTTTAGACTATATAAAAATTTTAAATATAGATTTATTGTGATAAAAATCAAATAGAATGAATGAAGAATCGCTTGAAATGCTCAATGATGCTTAGAATATGCATTATTCGCACATTATATGCATAATTATCATGTATAATATAATATTTTTGAATAAGTAAGATCTGGATTATATTCTAGAGTATATAAAGAACTTAAAATATAGATTATTGTCATTAAATTACTTTAAATGGATCAAGAATAGCTCGAAATTCCCAAATGACACACATAACAAACTTTTTGCAACTTATGTTCGTATTTTCAGTGTTTAATGCAACATTTAAAATAAATAAGATATGATTTATATTCTAGACTATATATAAAGAGTTTAAATATTAATTATTGTGATCAAATGACTTAGAATGAATGCAAAATCGCTTAAAATGCTCAAATGATGCTCAGAATATGCATTATTGGCAAATTATATGCGTAATTATTATGTATAATTCAATTATTTTTAATAAGTAAGATCTGAATCTTATTCTAGACCGTATGAAGATTTTAAATATGGATTATTGTGATTAAAATGCTCAAATGATGCTCAGAATATGCATTATTGGCAAATTATATGCGTAATTATTATGTATAATTCAATTATTTTTAATAAGTAAGATCTGAATCTTATTCTAGACCGTATGAAGATTTTAAATATGGATTATTGTGATTAAATGACTTAGAATGAATGCTGAATCACTACAAATGCTGAAAATGAACTCAGAATATGCATTATTTGCACATTATATGCGTACTTACTATGTATAATCCAGTATTTTTTAATAAGTAAGATCTGAATTATATTCTAAATTGTATAGACTATAGAGAGTTCAAATATAGATTATTATGATCAAATGATTTTGAATGAATGCAGAATGGTTTAAAATCCTCAAATGATGCTCAGAATATGTATTTGCGCATTATGGGGGCGTTTGGTTGTGTAGTTAGGGGTTGCATAAGTTAAGGATGTCTAAGTATTTATGTAGTGTTATGTAATGAATGTTTGGTTGTGTAGTAAGGATGAGTAACTTATTATTGTTAAAAGACTAAAATGCTCTTAAATTTGAATTAGTATTATGTATTAAAAGACATTGTGACTTAATTATTGTTAATTATTAATTATTGTAAAAATTAATTATTAATGATAATAATAAATCATTTTTATTATTATAAAATATTAATAATTACCTTTAATTAAATATTATAAACATTATTAATTATTTAATAATAAAAAGTTATTATTAAATTAATAAAAATTAATTATTAATGATAATAATAAATCATTTTTATTATTATAAAATATTAATAATTACCTTTAATTAAATATTATAAACATTATTAATTATTTAATAATAAAAAGTTATTATTGATTAATTATTTTTAATTAATTATTATTATTTAATCGTTAGTATTAATAATTAAAATTACTTGTCAAATAGTATTGTTTAATTATTAATTATAATAATTAATTTTTATTATTGATTATAATTTTTTAATAGTTATTGTTATTAACTAAATATTATTATTTATTATTTATTATAAATTATTTGCAAATTATTAAATATTATTAATTACTTATTATTGTTTAATTATTAATTATTAATTATTATAAAAATTAATTATATATGATAAAAAAATCATTTTTTTTATTATGAAATATTAATAATTACTTTTTATTAAATATTATAAATATGATTATTTATTTAATAATAATTATTTATTATTATTATTAAATCGTTATTATTAATAATTAATATTACTTGTTAAATATTATTAATAACTATTATTTATTAATTTTGATTTTTTAATAATTATTGTTACTTATTAAATACAATTAATTATTAATTATTAATTATTACTTATATACATAATCACTATGTTTAATGATTTTTTTTAATAAGTAAAATATAGAGAGCTTAAATATGTTTAATGAAATATTTTTTAATAGTCTTGAATCATATTCAAGACTATATAGAGAGCTTAAATATACATTATTGTGATCAAATGAGTCCGAATGAATGCATAATTTTTTATACCTAGTAAAAATTCAAGCAAACAAATAAATTTAAATGATGAAAAACCACACTATTAATCATAAATGCCAATTAATTAAACTAGAAGACAACCTTATTTCGAATCTGATACGATAAATATTTTCGGCCATTTACAAAAATTTTCAAGGAAATTATTCGATTGAATATCTGGATTATACTATAAAAAAATAAAATATCTATTTTTTGGAATTTATATATGTGTCAAAATCTATCTTTTACTGCTGGATTAAAATAATGTCCAAAATTTTCTTAATCTAGACCGTTGGATCGAGTTTGGATTTCTTGGTTTATCTCAGTCGTCTGATCTCCTTCCTCTCCCACCCTTTTATTTTTTCCCGTCACCCCTCTCCGAACGGGTCGTCGTCCCCCACCCGTTCCCCTCTGTTCCTCTCTCCTCTTTCCCTCGACGAATCCGCTCTCTTCTCCTCTCTCTCCCTCGCCTAAGACAGAGGTCACGACCCCACCTCCCTTCTCCACCTCCAGTAATCTAGTCGACTACCAGAGAGACCCCAAACCCCTTGTTTTCTCCTCTGGTTTATCTAAGCTGAATGATGGCTCAAACATTTATAACTTCTGATAAAAGAAATCTGATTTATAACTTGTGATATTTCAACTATTCAAGAATTTAGATTTATCTTAATAATAAGAAAAGAACTTAGATAACTGACTGTCCCTGCTGCAAAATTCAAAGAAACAAGATTGAAACCATATTCGAGGTGTAAGCGGCCCAATTCGAATTGAGGCTTATTAGAGACCATGCTTATCCCTGCCTTCCAGGGGAACTGATATTTCATTATTTGTATCCTAGGTATAATTTGCTTTGCTTTTGTTGGAAACCTTTGTCGTAGCACCAGGATTTTCATTTTCATTTTATAATTTAAAAAATTCCTGCCGTTTTTTGCAAAGTAGATTTTTGGTAGTTCGATTCTTGATTTTTTTTTTAATATATATTTTGGGTTTGATCTTTTGGTTAAGAGAGGCTTTTCCACCACTATGGACTTCATGGACTTGAAACATAAGAAGCAGTATATATGGAGATCACTGGTTGACATTTCCTATAAACTATTATTTGTTGAAATTGGAAAATTTCAGTAATGTGATTTACTGATTTGTTTGGGCCTTGATAGGATTAGTTCATTTATGAGGTCTATATATATATATATATATATAAAATGTTATACCACTAAAAAATTGTAATGTTTTAGCCCTTCAACTAAACCTCTTATCTGAAATTTTATCCAATATACAAAAACATTACTACCCTGCTGTCAGCACAAACTAATGCGAACTTTTCTGATTCGTAACCTAATAGATAAACAGTTAAAATTTCTTATATTTCGCAGAACTAAATGACAATTTTAACAAATAAAACAAATTTTGTAAGCCAACTTACTATTCAAAAAGGCTTTGAAATAAACTCTCATTATTTAGGAACCTCATGTTTTATCTACTAATGAACAACAAACATGCTGACAATTGAAAACCAAACATAAGTTACCAAAATTTGTATCACGACAAATTAAACAATTACATCAAATGCTATCCCAGCCTATTAGCATGCAGGAGAACCAATTAATATCAAAAGATGATTTCTTGCTTTGACTCCTGCTCATGATCATACAAAAGCTCTACTTCCTCTTGTTCCCGGGCAATATTGGTGGATGCGCATAAGGACCTTTTAGCCAACCTGTGGCTATGACTCTGAATGCCGCCTCAGTCAGATGTATCCCATCCCAATTTATGCGTATGGATGGATCCGAACAAGCCGATCCACCAGGTTGGCCACAATTGGCACTGAAATTGAAGTTATATGGTCCCCCTCCACCACAGCAAATTACAAGCTGATTGTCGTTAGAAAATCCTTCAATTCATTTAAAACACTTATGAAGAATTAGAGATAAAAAAAAAAAAATTCAAAGATGTATATATGTTTAATTTGAGTCCATGTCAGTAGCATAAACCCACCAAAGTTGTCTGGATTTTCCAAGAACTTGATGACGGGCTCATAATAGTCAGCATACATGATCTTTGCCTGAGGATAACTGTCCTGAAGTTGTGCCACTAACTCCTTTAACTTTAAGTTGTGGTAAAATCCAATGGAATTATATGCTGTCAGGCATCCAAGATGGTCGTAGTCTAACTTGTTTGTGCTTGCAAAGATTGTCAACAGAATTGGTATGCATCCTGTAGGCAAGTTTCCAGGTAGTACAATATGCAGTGCTCCTTGTTTCAGCAAAGACTACAAGAAAATTATTATTGACTTTATAAATATCAAGTTTTTAATAAGTACATAATTAATTATTTGGAGACGTATTTGTTAGAAATGGTAGATTAAATATGTTTTCTCTAATGGGAATAAATAGCATCCTAGATACATCTTTGTCCTAGTAACAATGACATTCCATTTATATTTTTTTTTTTTTATTATTTATGAACATGAGTGAGATCAATAGATTGGTTGTCCAGGAGTCAATTGTATTTTATCCAAAAAAAACTCAGTTTTACAGAATTTCATTGCTACTGACCTCAGCTGCAGCTTTTATGGTGTCCATAACAACTGGTACAAAGGAAATGGCGTCGCTTATGGATTTTCCTGATGATATTACAAAATTATAGTCGTTTCCTCCAATCTCTCCCAATACAAAGAGGGATTTGCTGAAATAATCCTGGCATGCTGTATAAGTTTTTTTAAAATAAATTGAACAGTTAAAACTTTAAAGGCTGCAATTAGAATGATTTAAGTTTATTAAAAGACTAATGATATTTAACACATACATTCAGTCGAGTTGCATAGTGAAGGCTTCAATTGCTGAAACCATCCAAGTTGAACATTAAGTGAGATGTCGACTGGATAAAAGTTAGAAATGCCTTGCTGACGAAGATAGTCAATGCTAAGTGCTGGTGCACCGATAACTGCAAAGTTTGCTCCTTTGCTGAAATCCTGGCCTTGTGAGAAGTACGGTGGTAGAAGAGGAAGGCCAAGATCCTGAGCTGTTATCGAACAGAAAGCATCTCAATTACCACATTATTGAATAGAAAATTGGCATACAACATCATTCTTGGGTATAATGCTAGAAGATTAGAATGCACTATTAAAGCAGTTGTCAAATAAAAAGCCAATATGCTAAGATATTTTATTGAATAATGTCTGATTTAATTTAAAATAATAAAAAACCGCTAATGTCCAAAAACTGTTAAATCATACCAATGAAATCAATAACGAGTCGTCCATTGGAGCCACGGCCGGTGGGCTGGCCGAAGTAGGTCATTCCATAAGGAGAATGCTCAAAAACATCATATGCGATCTTTTCCTTCATTACAGTAATGAAATTTCCCGTGTCGGCATATGAATCACCAAAACTGAATATTGCAGAGTAAGGTTTATCATATTGACTGCAACTTGCATGGTTGAATAATGACATGAAAATGATGACACAAGGAAGCAATAGCTCCATGGCTTGAACGAAAGTCGAAAGGAGGGTAAGAAGGGGTGAAACTTGAAAGTATTCCTTTTCTTTTCTGGTAAATTTTGTCGTAGATTTTAACTACTGAAGCAATCATATATATAGCTGAGCAAGTAGAATTGCAACAGATTTAAAATTAATGGATAAAATATATAAAACATGCCTGCCAACTACACTACTTGCTCATGTTTGCTCCTTTTTCTAATAATTCTAGAAATTATTTAATCTACTTGCTCTTATTTAATGCGAAATTATTTAAGATAATAGTTATAGGAAAACGAAGTTCATTTCCTTTCATTTCAAATATGTGCTGTCGGTAAATCGGCAAGATCAGTATGTATTTCGTATTTCTCTTTTTTGTTGTGTATGAAAAATGGAACATTTTGCGACACTTACTTTCATTAATGAAACCAGTAGTACATTTTCACTATATGCTATACACCCCTGCATCTTACTACTCTGAAACCCAAATCAAGTCCTTTTTGCAAATACTTTGCTCCCGACATAGAAGATTTAAAGAATATTTTCCTTGCTCAGAAACATCGAAAATAAAATAAAAACACGGGGCATATGATACATATGTAAGATTATCAACATAACAACCTCAATGGTTCTATATCCCACTAAGGCACTAATAATCTCTAATTGCACGTGTACCCCCGAATTCTTTAAAATTGGATATATGATCTTCTAATTTTGTTACTCGAGAAATAAGGAGCAGAAGTTGGAGGAGCGAGAGGAACTGAGAAATGTTGTGAGGGGATGCTGTGTTGGGAAAGGGTAATTTCGGCATAAACTTTATTTGAATTTTTATATTTGAAGTATCATTAAAATAATCAAAGGATAAATGTACTTAAGTAGCAAGATGACAGGGATATATATCTAATTTTTTTACAGAAATATGAGAGGAATATTTTCAATTAGAGAAGATTAGAAGGATATACCAAATTGCCCTTTTTATTGGTTTTTTGTTGGGCTTATAACACAGGACTGCACTCACATGTCCTGAGCCGAGTTGACAAAATTTGGTTGGTCAATATTAGTTTTATGAGACGAAATTTTCTTGAAAAGATATACCTGACTTATCAGAAATTGTATAACGCGCGCACGCTAGTTATTTAGTTTATATAGATAACCAGTACTTAATAGAATTAAAATAAGACAATTGAAATCCTTAATTTTGATAGTTTGTTTAATCTCAACTTAAAGCAAGTAGTTAGTATGTACTGGGAACTATACGAATGTGTTAGTGGAGAAAGACTAATTACTTTATGGCCTTCATGACTTATCAAGTCAACGAATATTCAAGGAATACTTCGATGGTTCAGTCAAATCTCATAATTATTCCCGACAAGGAAAATGAGAAAGAAACAAGTTATGAAATGAAGAAGAGCACCAAATTACAAAAAGAGTCATTGGACCAAAAATTTTCCCAAATAATATTCAAAAGAAGAGATATTTGCACCTCCGAGAATTAAAATTGTTTTAGCAATAATTTGACAGAAGAAAGACGCAAATAAATGTACTATATAGGAAATTACTTAACACAATCAACGTCTAGCGCAATCAAGCAATCAGAGAGGCGCGCCTACTCTCTCCTCACCCTCACCCTCATCCTCACGCGCTCCCTCCGATCACCTTTCCGCGCTACCCTCAACCTCACACACGCAAGGACGCCCAACCCTCATTTCTTCCTTCGCACAGAGACACGCAACTCTCCTCTCTCGCTCCACTTCTTCTCTCATCCGGGTTCTCTCCTTCCTCTTTTTCTATCTCCCTTCTCTTTCTCCTTTCTTCTTTCCCCTTTCTTCTTTCTCTGAACATTTCTTCTCCTTTTCTCTGAGATAATTTTTCTTTTCTCCTTTCTTCTCTTCCTTTTTTTTCTCCTTTCTTCAGATCTGGTTCTCCTCTCTTGTGATAATTTTTCTCTTCTCCTTTCTTCTCTCTCTTTTTTTTCTCCTTCCTTCAGATCTGGTTCTCCTACTACAAGAGAGTAAAATAACAAGTACAGGGATTAGGGAGTAATTAAACATTACGAAGGGAGTAAATAACTAGTATAAGGAAGTAACTAAAATAATACAAGGGAGTAAGTTATAACTCTTCGTATAACTTTATTAGGGAAAAATTAAACAGTATAAAGGGAGTAAATAACGTGTACATAGGAGTAACTAAAATAGTAAGAGGGAGTAAATAATAACTCCCTGTGTAACTTTATTAGGGAGTAATTAAACACTATGAAGGGAGTAAAATAACTAGTACAAGTGAATAACTAAATTAATACAAGGGAGTAAGTAATTACTCTTTGTGTAACTTTATTAGGGAGTAATTAAACACTATGAGGGGGAGTAAATAATGAGTACAAGGGAGTAACTAAAATAGTACAAGGAAGTAAGTAATAACTCTTTGTGTAATTTTATTAGGGAGTAATTAAACACTATGAAGGAAGTAAATAACGAGTACAAGGGAGTAACTAAATAGTACTAGGGAGTAACTAGTAAGTTCAAATATGTAGTTTATTTGAGAGGGTAACTACTGACCATAAAGAGAGTAAATTATTAGTATAAGGGAGCAACTACATAATGTGAAGGGAGTAACTAATAAGTTCACATATAAAGAGACAGAGGCGCTAGGGTAGGGATGCGCTAGGGGACAGAGGCGTTAGTGGAAGGTGCGTGGTGGGAAAGAGACTCGAGGGGAGGGAGCGTGACGGGACAGAGATGCGAGAGGGGAGGGGTGCGCTCGTATCGCGTGAGGAAGAAAGGGGAGGGGAGGGGAGGGGTGCGCTCATATCGCGTGAGGAAGAGAGGGGAGGGGAGGGGAAGGGTGAAGCGCTCTCACGTGCGGATAGGAGATCGCGCAGACGCGTTTTCTATTTTCAGAAAGGGAGAGTTGAGCGCTTTTTCTATTTTCGAATGCTGATTGCGTGATTGTCTTAGAAGGTGATTGCAGTTATCAGCACTGGTACTATATATACGAATTCTCAAATTAGAAGTTGACAAATTGGGCTCCAATCAGATCAAGGATTTCAAGGCCTGACAAACGTAAATATCGGGTGAAGGATCTTACAGCCCAAGACATGGGTCCAAGAGACCCAATCCACATTACTATTTCCTGGTTGAAGGCACTTGTCTGGAATGGCCCAATACATGCAGAAGCTCGGTGAGTTTGAAGATTTTAAGGGGAGTAGCCCATCGGCCATCGAAAAATGATAACTACAGTTTATAATTTTTCCGTAGCTTAAACAAATTAAAGTGAACCTATAAAATAGACAAACTAAATTTTTAAATAATTAAAATAAATGCATATAAATAAATAAGTTCTATAAAAATAAGTTAAATGTGCATATAAAAATTTGAACAATAATAAAATTATAAAAATCTAACTCATCTATACTACTTATAAAAGCACCCATAAAAAGTCAAAACAATTTCATTAGAGAGGTTGAAACAATTGTTATATCAATTATGAACATTGATTTGTATGATTTGATCTAATGTGTAGTCTAGATGTTGATCTCAGATAAAAGGTCAAAACTATTGACAAAAAAAAGTCATGTGGTGTTTAAATAATTTATTTTTCGGAAAAATATCGACTTGTATCACTGGAAGATACAATAATATATTTTTATTTCCTAACATTATTTTGTTTTTTTATTTGTCAACATATTGAGGGCATCTTTTGTTAGTAATTGGATAAAGTGAACACAGATAGACATATATAAAATAATAAAGTGAACAAATACAAACACGATGGTACAGGACGTCACATGGAGAGATGGTGGGTAGTAATTTCGCAACATCTGTGATCCAAAAAAGTACACTTTTTTATCATATGAAAGTTATATCATGTTGATCAGATCTAATTTAGAGATCGATTTAAACTTTGTTAAAAAATACTAAATAATAAAAAAAATGTAAAATTTGGTCGACAATGAAATTGAACTTTCAAATTTGAAATAAGGTCGGATTTGACGAAATGCCCGTTCATGTCGCTTTGATTTTAACATTAGTATTCAAAGTTTAAAACTCATAGTTAATTATTATTTCTAGAATTTAAATGACCTACAATTATAAACCCATGAACATCGATCAAACTTTCTATGTTTAGATACATTATTATCTTTTGGGTTGGTTGACCTATTTTAAACAGTTCGGTAATTCTGATTTTATTGATCTCAGTCATAAAACGATTTCGATTCATTTTCTTTCTATCTAAAGTTATTATTATTATTATTATCACCTTCATCAGCATCATCGTTTTTTATTTTTTTTATTATCATTTGTTGGTGCAATTTGCCGATAAAAAGTTCCCTATTTGTAAAATAAGAAAGTGCGAGCCGTGCGGGCGAAGCTTATACTAAAAGTGCACATAATACATCGAAAGTTGTATTTATAATTTCAAGTCAAGTAGTACACGAAATAATTCAGAGTATAGAAATGATCATAATACTACAACGTATTGCCAACCGGGCAAAAAAAATTTAATGTTCCTTCGACAATTTTTAGGATGCGCAAATTTGCGTACTATTACCAAAAAAAAATATATTAGAAGCTTCTAACTAGGTTGATTAATTATTGGTGATGACATTTTTCTTATTTTAGAGACCTTGACAGTTACGGTCAAGTTGATGGTCGATGGTGCTGACATTTTTTCATTATGTCATCTTTGAAAGTCATACGCGACTTCAAGATACTCGATGACATTCCTTAAGCAACATTAATTGGAAAAGGCAAACAATAATTCTGATTCAAAATGGATATTTCTCTCTCCATTGAGGCATTGATTGATTTTCTTGAATTGTTTGTAGTCGTCAAAAAATCGAATATATTAAATATTTTTCTTTTGAGCTCCTCTAGCACATCACTTGTGAACAAAAACACACATTTTGGATAAGTCAATTTAATATTCAAATACAATTATACAAAATTCTATAAAAACCTGATCTTAGTATACGTGTAATAAAAGGAAATGTCTTTAGCAGTTGGTATCAGCAAACACAAAATAAAAAAAAATCTTACTTTTTTGTTTAAGAGGCTTGAAAGAAATCACAATTCAACCCAATGTTATCATATATATTGGGGTTACCCCCTCCTAGAATATGAGGGAATGCGACACACCTCTTTTACCATAAAATTTGTTAATTTTAGTTTTTATTTCAAAATTTAAATTACATTCAAGTGTCGGATGTTCTTGGCAGCGTGCAAAAAATAAATGCCGAAACTATAAAATTTATTTGAATATCTCTTTTGGCAACGAACAAAATTATAACATTTTTTTTTAAGGTGTATTGGCTAGCTGCCAACATCAATATAATAACACATAAATTTTTTTAAAAAATGACAAAGTTATCCGTTCACAAGATCGAACTGTCTCAAATAAGTGCAATTACGATAGCTAACCGATGTCAACTGGAAACAACTTATAACTATTTCAAAAAAAAATTGAATATAATCCTGTGATCTTCACCAACTGAAAATGACTCTTGAAATCTTCAAATCGAAAGTAATCCAATACAATCATGTTTATTAGATTTATAACCCCTTTTTATTAATTACAATTATTTTTTAATTGCAAAAAATATTATTTTGCAATAGATGATGATAGTATTTTATTGCCCTCCCTGTACATCATGTCCTCAATTTTCTCTGTTATCTGATCCGCGTCCTCTGTTCCAGTATGTCTCTTTCTCTGCACTCTATATCCTCCAAAGCTCAATCATATATACAGGTAACACAATAAACATTAAACAAAGAGTCATGTTTCCCAGGACATGAATTTATACCTTTCCTAAAATTCCATGAAGGTTAATCAACTGTGGTTTCACCTAATCACCTTATTTTACTATTCTGACAAGTTCAATCCATTGACTGAGAATTTAAGTGTCTTTGAAAACCTTACTTAAGAACCATATTAGTATTGTACGTTTCTTTCAAAAATCATGCTCAAATTACTTTGTTTTATCATTATTGATGCTCGGTTGATCGCTTCTTCAAACAAGTGAACATTCTTCTTGGTCTCAAGCTCTTTCATATGAAGAGTTTCTTCAACTTGTCCTGATAGAGTCGTCAATTTAAAAGAAAAACAAAATCTAAGTTATGGGAACGAATGCAATTAGTCATATAAAATTATGAGTAGGAAGATAAAATATTTTGGTTGCAAGAGAGGATAATATAGTCATAAAATTATGTATTTATTTTTTTCTGATTAAAAACTGATTAACATTAGTAAAAATGGGCTATATACCTTTAAATATGATTGTAGGGGTTTATTTTCAGTTTCAAAGACTTTAGACGGTTATTTCCAATTGAAAAAAAATTATACGGGTTATATCCAATTTCCCCTTATTTCAAACAGCAAAGAAATATTTTTTTAACCACCTTTCATGTTCTTCATCTTGTTATTTATTTTATCATCACAAAGAACAACAACACTGAAAGAATCTAGTTCCACAACCTGGCAACCTGCTTACAATAGTAGAAGCCGAAACACGAATGACCTAACCAAGTATGCAGAGCAATAACATCAAATGCAATAGCAGTTGTTAAACATTGTTCGCACATCAACTCTTCATATCAAAATCCAAACTATTTATCATTACTAATGGTAACCAGATAAAATTGGCGGATAAGCATAAGGACCTTTCAGCCAACCTGTTGCTATAATTCTGTATGCTGCCTCTGTTAAATGTATTCCATCCCAATTTACGTAACTTAAGGGGTTTGAACAGGCCGGTACTCCAGGTTGACCACAAGTAGCATTGGGGTTATAGTTATACGGCCCACCTCCTCCACAGCAAATTTGAAGGGGATCATTGACAGTAAATCCTGAAAAATGCAGTTAAAAAGTACAAATGATCAAATTAGCTCGAATTAAAAGCTAATTAATTATAATTAATTGGAGTCGCTGTGGATTTTGTAAAAGCTCACCAAATTTCATCGGATTTTGCAAGAATTGGATCACGGGCTCGTAGTAGTCAGCATAGCTAATCTTTGCCTGAGGATAAGTATTCTGAAGCTGTGCCACCATCTCCTTTAGCTTCGTGTCATGATCAAATCCAATGGTGTTGTATTCCTTCAAGCATCCAAGATTATCGTAGTCTAGCTTGTTTTTGCTTGCAAAGATTGTCAGCAGAATTGGAATGCAACCTGTTGGGAAGTTTCCTGGTATTACAATATGCAACGCCCCTTGTTTCAGCAACGACTGCAAGGAGAAAATAATGTTGCTAAAATTTGACAACTACCAACATATTCTTGCACAAATGATTGACGTACATTAAGTTGAAAAATAGACATTATCAATGTTGTAGTACGAATCTATATACTTATTTAACTCTCTGCTTACATCATTGTGCAAGAATTTTGAATTGGACAAATTAATCATATTGAATTAGATTAATCAATCATATTTAAAAAAAAAATTACTCCATACCTCAGCGGCCTGTCTAATGGTGTCAATAACAACAGGAATGTAGGACTTAGCTTCACTAACTGATTTTCCTGAGAATAATGCCAGGTTATAGTCGTTGCCTCCAAATTCTCCCAATACAAAGAGGCACTTACTAAAGTAATCCTGGCATGCTGCATGTTTTTTTAATATATTTTTAGTTGTAGAACAACCAAAATCTATAAGAAAAGGATAAAATGCAACTTATATCAATAGAATAATGTATAATTGTATATACATATATACGTACATTGTGTCGTGTTGCACAACAAAGGCTTCAATTGTTCAAACCAACCAAGTTGAACATTAAGTGAGGTGTCCACCGGAAGGAAACCAGTTATATTACGCTGTTGAAAGAAGTCAAGGCTTAATGCAGGTGCACCAATTACTGCGAAATTCACTCCTTTGCTGAAGTTCTGGCCTTGTGAAAGGTATGGTGGTATAAGAGGGAAATCTTGATCCTGAGCTGCCATAGTGAAGAGAACATATCAATTCCAACACTTATTTAAAACTAACTTGTTTGTAAATTCATGTTATTCTGAATTTCTGATCAGAAGATTTTAATTGTACTGTTACAGCAATAGATTCTTTTAGGTCACTTTCCAAAAGGAAGAAAATTTAATAAGGAGTTTGAGAGGAAGGTAGGAAATTATTTTGTTGCTGTCACATCCACTAGCGTCAGCATTTGTTTATGAAGAAGATATTGAGAACTAATTTCGACTCAACTTAAGGGGAAATTTTTTTAATTACAAGAGCTTGATGGATAATTTAGGTTTTCTTCTTGTAACTAATTTCTGTTATGCTTTCATTGTTTTCTCGAAAAAAAAAAACCTATGCAAGGAAAACTTTGTAATAATACCAATGAAATCAATGACGAGACGACCGTCGGAAGCTCGACCGGTGGGCTGTCCGAAGTAGGTCACTCCATAAGGGAGGTGCTCAAACACATCATATGGGAGCACTCCTCTCGCTAAACGAATGAAGTTTCCTGGATCAGCGAGAGAATTACCAAAACTAAATATTGCATTGAAATTTTGATCAGTGTTGTGTGCTCGAGTGATCACGAGTAATGATGCGAAAAGTAGGAAACAGGGTAGCGATATCGTCATAACTCGTTTGCAATGGAGTGCAACTTCAATCTTTATTTGTCGAATCGTATGGATTGAAATAATCAACTTTGTGTTATATATAAAATAATAGAGCAAGTAGAAATATTGACGTCACTATATTGGGAGGGGAAAAAAAAAATGTAACACGTACCACGTATTGTGTTAAATTTGCGAATAAAATTTTCCTTTCAGTATTTTTCTTTATGCAAATAGATTTTTTTTTGTTGGCAGTAAGCCACCAAAAAACCAAAATAGACCCCCCGTACGTTCCAATTGTATTACTCGGTTGATTGCTTTATTGCATACAAATTATTAGTGTTGAACCCATTGAAAAAGTGATTCTGTACTTAAGAGTGTACAATTTTATGCTTTTACCAACACTTTACACTTATGAGCCTTCAAAATACCCACATATATAGTGCAATTTTTTCCACCCGATTTGTGGGCCATAATACTCGGTACTATATTTTTATTTTCCTTAGTTACACTTTGCATTGCACGCAAGTGTAGTGGTGTCACCGGTAATTAAAAGGACGTTCGATCCTTGAAATCGCTTGCGGCTCATTACACGATTTTTTTTATTTTTTTTTTGATGCACAAATATGGATTTTGGTTTATTGAAAGTGTGACTAATTAAATCAAATCTAAACTCATACTGGATTCATTTTGTATCTCATTTTTATATAGTGTCTCTTATTAATTTCATTTGCTATTAAAACTCCTATAATTAATTTTTGCAAATCTGAGCAGGTAAAAATTTATATTTACAGAGCATTAAAATTTAATTACATGCATACCTTATACATAATTTATTTTCTGTAAAATTAAAATAATGCAATGTATCGATACTCGTGTTTGCTTCGACAGTTGTAAGATGTAAATGTATTGTTCGAAGAAAAGATTAGTATAAATTTATTAGATACAAGAAGTTTTTTTTTTCTTTCTTTCTTTTTGTATGACATGAGTGTTTTAAATTTTCCAAATATAAATATATAAATAAGAAAATATTTGAATCAGATTTTGAATTCGTGTCCCTCATAGAGTTTTTTTTTTTTTTAAGATAAATTGGTAGTCAAAACCTCTCAACTTATTTTTAAATTAAATATATAGAAGACCAATCAGATTTCAAACCTGCAACCTTTCACTTAAGGTGCATCGTCCTTTGTCACTAGACTAAGGACTGATTCTTGTTGAGTGTTATTATTAAATAATAAACCAAAATTTATTTTTTCTAATTAATAAGATATTAAATTTGTAGGCAAACAAGTATGAATTCCACATGGTTCGAATATAAAAGGTGGCTGCTAAGGAGGCTGGGTTGGATCTATTTAGTTATGGTTCTTCCCCACATCTGCACTAGGGTAAAATGCACGTGTCTATTTAATTGCACGGAGAGAATCTACCGGTAAAGCTGTAATTTGCTGATCATAAGAGAAAATACTAAAGAGTATATATATACAGTCTAAGTAGACTTCAATAGTCAAATCAAACAAAGCATAATTACTGTTTCAATACACGTATTAAACATTAATTAATTTGTTCAATTATTATCTATAATATAAAAGCGTTCATTAATTTGCTTTTTTTATTGCATTTAATGGTAGTGGTAGAGCACTAAAAGCTTAACTTTTATTAAAAAAATTGTTAAATTACCTCTGCCTGAAGTTCTAAATAACTAAATGAGGCTAAATTAATGTACTGTGATAAATTGGCAACGTACGAGTCCCTGTCACGGTTCAATTCGTATATATAGCAAGCTATATATCTACGCGGCAGGTACAAATTGTGTTTAATTGTGTCTTCTGTACCAGCCGGGACCCACTATTGAGCGGTTAATACTCCGTAGTAACAGTTTTATTTTATTGATTTTGTCCTGGACAAAGATTCTCTATTGGTTCTACTTCATAATCAGGTAGTCAGGTACGCTGCCATTTGTTTTGCTGGTACCTAACACAATTACTTACTATTTATGATTTTTTTTTTATTGAAAGAAGCATATTTTGGTCAAGATTTTTGTATAGTGACAAAAGTGTAATGTAGTTTAAATGGATTTTTTAACTGCGAGTTCCACATTTAGTTAGGATTTTTTTTTATATATAGACATCTAAATTTTAAAAAGAATAGAAAATTTTTTTCCATCTTATATTCTTATCATAAAAGTAATAATTCTAGCTCCAGTACACCAAAAGAAATTGCATCAGATTTAACAAAAATGATATTTACAAAGAAATTTTATGGGCATGGATGGAGCCATGGAGGTCGGGAAAGCATATGCATCTTGTAATAGTACAGGAGACTTAACTCCATTATTTTGCTCAACTTTTACCCAATTTCATACGCTACGCTATATGCGCTGCTAGCCTGCTACCCTTCTCACCACTCTCCAATTCTTCTTTCCTTATAATTGACCTTCAAAAAAGAAGTCTCAAACTCTCGATAATTTAGTCCCTAGTCCTACTAAATATAAGCCTGAATGTTTATTCGTAAGAAGATAATATCACAATCATTATTATTACTGTAGATTCGGTGGTCATTTTTTCATTTATTACTCCCTTTCCAACTTCTCGTGCGAAACTAAATACTGACATATTTTGGGCTATAAATACTTCCCAAGTTATTACTTCGCAATTTGTAGAACGGGCCCTCATATTTTGGGCTATAAATACTGACATAAGCCCAAATTTTGGTTTATAAATAATCCATGCTGGACCCTTAGGAATAGTACGATGAGGACCCACTAGAAACTTTGCACACAGATCCTGACTAGGGAGAGAAACAAGGACTGCCTTGAGAGTTGAAAGTAAATTATTTTTTAACGGTGAAGAGACCGAATGGTCTCTTATATATAGAGCCACAGTAATTTCATGGAATGATGACTATTGTGAGGTTCCATGTGGCCACTTTAAATAACTATAATTGTAAATGGTAAGAAAACGTAGCTCAGACTAAGAAGTCATTTTAATAACTGATTTTTTCTTCTTTTTTGTTCCGTTTTGGATGGAACAGAATGAAAACGTTCCAAACGGTGGTACGTTGACATCTCTAAATACAGTACTTGTTTACTCGTTGAATATATGTTTTTCTTATATTTTTAGTATTATATTGGTATTTGTCATAAAAGATAACATGTTGACACCCATAAGAATGGGAATGGGATCCTCTGGTCTGCAGATCAGTGCGGAGCACTTGGTCGGCATGTGATCCAAGCCGTCCGATTTAATCTCAACGGTTCATTTTTTCCGAGCCTATCAATCCTGCCTATAATGCACGGGGCATCCATAACTGTTGAGATTAAATCAGACAGATCAATGCGGACCAGGTAGTCTGCCGACCAGAGGATCTGGTTGCCATAAGAATGTATGAGCAGTTCTATTATTGTTCAGCATAATTTTACAATTTATATCATAATTATGAGTATATATATTGATAATAAACATTGGTGTATTAATCGTCAACCTCGCCCAAAATTCATTAGCTTCACCTTTTGTTAGGTGGAACAACAGTGTTAGTCATAACTCAGAGTCACCAATTTGTATGCATATTGTAGTAATGCTCAGTATTTAATACAACATGGAGAAATAAAACCAGTAGCCAACAGAAACCCAAACACAAACGATAAAACCATCATGCCGAGCAACAAATTTATTAGCTAAATGAGATGCATTACTAAATGAGTGACAATATTTTTCACACTTTGGTTCAATATTTCATGATCTGATCGCACATTACACTGGCAATCAGGTAATATCGGTGGATGAGCATAAGGACCTTTTAGCCAACCAGTTGCTATTATTCTGTATGCTGCCTCAGTTAGATGTATTCCATCCCAATTTACGTAAGTCGACGGGTTTGAACAAGCAGATACACCAGGTTGACTACAAGTAGCACTTGAGTTGTAGTTTATATGGGCCCCCTCCTCCACAGCAAATTCGAAGGGGCTCTTTTACTGTGAATCCTAGAAATTCAATTAAAAAGCAAGAATGATCGAATTAGAACAAATTTAATGAAATATAATTAATTGGAGTCACTTTTGACAGCAAAAGCTCACCAAATGTCTTTGGATATTGCAAGAATTGGATCACTGGCTCGAAGTAGTCAGCATAGATGAACTTTACCCAAGGGTAAGTACTCTGAAGCTGTACCACTGTCTCCTTTAACATCATGTTGTGGTCAAATGCAATGGTGTTATATTCCTTCAAGCATCCAAGATTATCGTAGTATGACTTATTTTTGCTCGCTTTGACCGTCAGCCGCATTGGTACGCATCCTGATGGGATGATTCCGGGTATTACGATATGCAATGCTCCCTGTTTCAGCAATGACTGCAAGGAGAACAATAATGCTCAAAATTTTACAACTAACAAACATATTTCAAGCTAAATAATGTGAAGTTCTTTTAGTCAAACAATAGACATTTTAATGTTGTAGCTAGAAATACATCTATATTAATATATAGGTACCTCTTTTTATACATCATGGTACAAGAATTTTTAAGTATACTAATCTTTTTGATCATTTGCCACTTCTATGTTCAAGAAGTGGATATTATAAATTTTCCGATCAGGAGCGTAGGGTTAAAATTTTGTTTTTTTTTGGTCCAAATCATATAGAGCTCTGTAATGTTATTTTATTTTATTTATGACTAGGATTCTAATTCCACAAGTTTTTGGTCCCACAAATGCCACAACTTATCTTTTTATTAATATTTTAAAAAAAAAATTCAATTTGGAAATCCAAACAATTGATCCTGTTCAATTTTACGAGCGATGCATTTCTATATGATTTTTTATAAATTTTAGAGCTTAATTAAATTTGGATCAAGATGCCAACAAATGAAGAAATGTTGTTAATTATAACATATTAATTTTAATACATTCATGTGTTGGCTTCTTGATCGAATATCAAATAAACTCTAAAATTTATAAAAATTACATAGAAATGCATCGCTTGTAAAATTGAACAAGATCAATGGTTCGGATTTGAAAATTGAATATTTAAATTTTATAATATTAACGAAAAAGAGAAATTGTGACATTTGTGACACTAAAATCCTCCTCTTTTATTTATTTATTTATTTTTAAGCTACCTCAGCTGCCTGCCTAATGGTGTTGATAACTACAGGGATGTAGGATTTGGCTTCACTTCTTGATTTTCCTGCCGATAATATGGAGCTATAGTCGTTGCCTCCAAATTCTCCCAATACAAAGAGAGACTTGCTGAAGTAATCCTGGCATGCTGCATGTTAAATATCTTTTAATTATAGAATATGTAAAATTTGCACCCAAGGTAAGTTCTATTAATAAAAAATTTAGTTTTCAAAGTTAATCACATATGAATAACATATAATTTAAACAACAACAACTAAGTCTTTTGTCCCAAGTAAATTGGAATAGGCTAGAAAAAAAATCCAGCAAGATAAAAGTTACTAGAGAATAAAAAAAATAAATAATAAAATAGTAATAATGATGACACTACTACTACTACTAATAAATAATAATAATAATAATAATAATAATAATTATAGTTATAATTATAATTATAATTATAAGTATAATTACAACACATAAACTAAAGAGCTGGAATTAATCATCTGAACTTCAAACTCGAGATCGAATGCGAAAACATACCTCGACAATAAGATCTTGAGTTTTGAGTTGCAAAAACTCATTAGAATTATTCAATATGTTACTTATATTAAAATCTTGTTGAAAATAAAATATTGTATTATTTATTTTTTGATGATTTTTCTAATTGACCAATCAAAATATTTCAAACAGTCAAATTAGATCCTTTTTTTTTTTATATAATCTAAACATTTCGTTAAAAAATTTGACAAATGGGTCCTTCCAATACAACAGTTTTCAGATTTCAAATTCCAAATGATTCATCGATCCGAAACATAATGTGATCACAATATTGCAATATAAAAAAAAGCCATTATATAATATAATATAATATATATATTAATCTTTTCACTTTTCTTGAAGATACTTTAGTACATAAATATACTTACATTCCGTTGTGTTGCACAACAAAGGCTTGAGTTGCTCAAACCAACCAAGCTGAGCATTAATTGAGGTGTCCACTGTGAGCTAGTAACACCAAGCTGCTTAAGGTAGTCTAGGCTTAATGCAGTTGCACCAATAACCGCGAAGTTTGCTCCTCTTCTGAAATTCTGGCCTTCCGACAAAGATGGTGGTATAAGAGGGAGACCCAGATCTTGGGCTGCCATGGTGAAGAAAACATGTTATATTTAACGCTTACTGACAGCTAATTTGGGTTGTATATCCATGATTCCATGTTAGTCTTAGAAAGATTAATTATATTTATACTCTGTTTTTATTTTTTTTTTGACGGCATGTTGGCGAAATGCATAATTGTATTCTGTTACAGGCTTACAGCAATAAAATTAATTTGTACAGGACGCTTTTCAAAGGAAGAAAATTTTAAAGATGGGGAGGAAGGATAAAAATAATTTGTCGCTGTCACGTCGGCAAGCATCAGCATTTGTAAAAATCTAAATTTATCTGCCTCTGGAGTCTGGATCGATTTTTCGGTCAAGCATGTATTTGTTTAAATTTTTTTACCATTCTTGAAAATCTGGACCGTCCAAACTTAACAAGATTATTAAAGAAGTTCGGAACTGGATATATCCAGTTCAACGTTTTCTGCTCCAATCTTCTTTTCCCCTCTCTGCAGACTGTTTCCCGAGAAAACAAAAAAAGGTCCTGAACCACCCCAACGAGGGGCCGCCACCAGCCTTCTGATTCGTTCCAGTGGCCATCCATGCATCTCCCTCGTCCTTAGTTATCTAATGCAGCTTCCACACGCCTTCTCCTCTCTCCTTGATAAACACCACTGTTAATGGCGATTTTTATTACCTCAATTGGATTCCGTACGTTACGACTTGATCGATTCGATTCGGAATCGGACAATTTTCTGAACCATGGTTTTTTCATGTAACAAAAACTCTGAGTAGGTGAGGTGATCTTCAACACATTAATTTCTGCCATTTTTTCACTATATATGTTCTGGAAAATTAAATAACAGATACAAGGAAAACATCATAGGAACAGTAAAGTACCAATGAAATCAATGACCAGAAGGCCGTCCGAAGCTCGCCCTGTGGGCTTGTTGAAGTATGTCATCCCATAAGGTAGCTTGCATTGGGCTGCTCCATTCACTAAAGTAGCAAAGTTTCCTGTGTCCGCTAAGAGTTGCCGAAACTAATTAAATACTGCATTGTAAGGTTGATCTTCAGTAGTGTATGAATGGCTGAAACATGAGATGAGAAGGAGATAATGTAGAAGCAATAGCTTCATCTAGCAGAAGACAAAATTTCTTTATTCCTGAGCTGGCGACTACTGAGGACCAATTTTGTGTGATTTATTTTACTCAAAAGAAATTGTGTGATCTATTCTATATACTGAGCAACTATTAGGAGTTGTTGTACTTTCCAATAATTGAAAGTTGAAGATAAGGTTGCGAACTAGAGTAAATAATTCCAACTTGATTCTTGCTAATGACTCTTAATGTGATCTTCCATTTTCCCCGCGAAGAAATTATGATGAGTGATATCACGTCCCAATCCGCCGAAAAAATTATAATTAACCTTGATTAATCACGAAATTTTAAAATAAACTCTATTTAATAAAAAATATAAAAATATCCTCGCAGTATTGGAATCCTGGATCCCCATACTAATTCTGCTTAGTATCGGAATCCCGGATTCCAATCCCAAATTTTAATCGACAAAATTGTGTCAGATTGCTTATTTAAATCGGCAAAATTGTGTCAGATGGCTTAGATCGGATTTTGAAAATCCGATCTTAGCCCATAAATCTAAAGTGTGATTTTAATATTGCAAATAAATTATTCAAAATCCGATCTTAGCCCATAAATCTAAAGTGTGATTTTAATATTGCAAATAAATTATGGAGTACCTTTTTCGGCCACGTCACTTAAGGGTCTGCTCTAGGAGGAGCTTTTTGAAGGAATGGAAAGTAGAGTAAGGGGAAACAGCTGTGTTTACTTGCTCCAGGACGAAAACGAGAGGGGAACGGAAGGAGAAGAAAGGGTAGCCAGTTATATTAAAATCGCGATTTTTGTTACTCCGAAATCAGAGTGTAGACAGAGTAAGATCCATAAATTACATAAATATCTTCAGAAACTTTTGATATGAACATAGTCTCAAAGGGCAAAATTGTCATCTCAGTTTATTATTGTTTCTTCCTTCCTTTCCCCTCGTGTAAATCCTGATGCATGTAAAACTATTTACTTTTACTCTTTTCCGTACCTTCCTCTTCCTCTTCCTCTCCTGACCTCTCCATCCCTTTCCCTTCCTTTAATACACGGTTCTTGAGCATAGCCTAAGTAAACATATGTAAGAATTACAAATAACCATATTTTAATGAAGGCAGGGAGGGGACACCCTGAAGCATTCCTCAATTACATCCTAGCATCTGTTTTAAATTTCGGAAATAATTCCTTTTTTTCTTCCTTTTTCAGTTTTTTGTTCTTCCGATTGACCGATACTATCGCTAGTTCCAAAAAAAAAAAAAAATCACATCCTAAGATATAAGATTCATGCATATGAGAGAAAAGCCATTAACTTGCTTACAAGTCACAGTTAATGAGATTAATAATTGGAAAAAAGGACGATTCGTATATAATATAGCAAATTTTAAACTAAATTAAAATGAAGCCAATTTTATTGCTTAAATATTTTACATAGATTTGCCCTTGAAGACTCATACAACACAAATAGAACGCTATCTTGTTAAATTAAGCTGTCCTAATAGGTCTATTAGAAGCATATAATGAATTCTTTCTTGCAGAAGCTAGCAGTCTTATCGGCCACAATAAAATATGCCATACCAGCAGCTGCAAAACATGCAATCCAATTATTTTTCTTCCAACAAATGAAATAGGAGAAATTAATGTATGAAATATTGAAATTGGATATATACCTGTAGAGATGATAAGCGCCTGAGCAGCGGGATTAAGGTTGGTCCTAGCCCATGGAAGGATCCTCACACTTTCCAACTAAATGATAATAATTTAAAATTTAGTTACAAACTTACAATATAGATAAAATTAACTAATTAAGACAGTAGGAAAAAAGTAATTGAAAAACGTAGTTTTTACACTCACTGTCGGAATGGCCGTTGCAACGGTAGCAAGAACAGCTGCTTTTGCTCCAGCCATGACTCCCTCTACAACATACCAAAAGAATGAACTAATCATTCTAAAAAAGACAATTTTTTTTAGTTTGAAAAAAGTACAATTAAAAGGAGCTTATGGTTGGAATCCAGATCCTGTGTCGCGCGGCACGCGTACAGCGCGGGCTGTGGGCCGTCTAATCTGAATCTGATAGCTATGGGGGCCCCGTGAATAATACCAGATTGATAGGCCCGAAAAAAATGAACCGCCCGATCAAAATCGAACGGCTTGTGGAGATGCGCTCCACGCGTGCCGCGCGACACAGGAACGGGGTCCCTTATGGTTGTACCATGGGAACAGCGCTTTGCTAAGGCAAGCTTTTGATCCAAAGCGGCACGAGTAACTGAACCCATCCTGAATCAATTAATTTGCACTTGCTTGAAATATGTAAGAGCCAAGGTGTGTGTTTGTTTATATAGGGAAAGTGGCAGATGGTTTTCAGTTGAATTCTATATGAAAGTTTAACAAAAATTTGCTCCAGAAATCATATCATATATTCCAAGAAAAAAAGTTCAATTTTATCAAACTTATCCTAAAAGAAAAAAATAATAATAAAAATAGTCAACAAATGGACACATAAAATTATTTCATCTATCTATTTAAATGCTCTTAAAATTATTTTTATTTAATGTTTGTATGGACTAAAAAATAGAATTAATGTTTTGCTTGATAGAAAAATTATGCTCACTAATAAAATAAGAGTTTAATTATTTAAAAACTTTGTCATTTGTAAAGAATAGAGAATTTTAATAATATTACAAAAATGAAATCATAATTTAAAAAACAATTCATTATTTAAAACTTAAAGAACTAGTTGTAAAGCACAAGAATGTCCAAAAGAATCTTAATTGCAATGGTACTAACCGCAATGGTACTAACCGCCCATCTGCAATGGTATCAAAATCCCTGACATGTGTCCTTGTATAATATCCATTTATTTATTTGCAATATTAAAATCATACTTTAGATTTATGGATCTGACACAATTAAACCATCTGACACAATTTTGCAGATTAAAATAAGCCATCTGACACACTTTTGCCGATTAAAATTTAGGATTGTTATCATCGGATTCAGAGATTCCGATACTAGCTAGGTTGCATTATGCAACCTATTTAGGTTGCATAAGTAAATAAGTTGCATAAGTTATACACCCTTAAGACGTCTTATGTAACGTATGTTTGGTGACTTAAGGATGCATAATTTAAGTTATACACCCTTTTTAAGTCACAAACAAATAGGATCAAAGCAAATAAGTTACTAAACTGTTTCATGCCAAGTCAGGGATGGAGCCAATAACTGAATGGCCTGCTCTATAAGATGATATATCATTAACTGAATGGCCTACCAAAATTTTCAAACCATAAAAATTCAAGGCAAAATCGGATATAAACCCCTCTAATCTTCTATATTTGGATATAAACCTCTCTAATCTTTAAAATTAGATATAAACCCCTTTAATTCAATTTGATTCAGACATATAACCCTTTTCATTATTACAATTATATATTAAATAAAGAAAATAGAAAAAATAATTTTAAGACTTATATATCCCTGAGTTGACATGCCCGGCCCGCTTTTCTTCTCTCCTTTGTCTCTGCATGACTCGCTTATTAGTTTGACAAGTACATTCTTTTGGAACTATCTGGTCAACATTGCACTTGGTTCTACGTTAGGGCTGTCAAACGTGTCAGAAAAACACGTGAGACACCCGTACCGTTTTCGTTTCGTTAAAAAAACGAAATTTCAACCCATTTCGTTAATCGTTCCGTTTTCGAAACGGCACAGAATACCGTTTCGTTAACCGTTCCACTTCAGAAATAACACATGAAACGGTTTGAAATGAGACTGAAACGGTCGAAACGGTAAGATTTCAGATTTCGTTTGCTGTTTCGTTATTGGAACGGAATGAAAACTGGTGCCGTTATTCATTCCGTTTCGCTTAACCGAAACGGCATCACGCGTTTTTTTGTCTCGTTGACAGCCCTAGTCTACGTATGTTCCAGTGCACATAACCATATGACTTTTCATTTTTTTTTTTTTTGTGTTTTCTTAACAAAACCATATGACTTTTGTTTTTGTACGTAACTATCTTTGTCTTGGTTTCAAACTTTTTTTTTTTTTTTTTTAGGATTTAAGCCCATAGGCAAATCGCTTATAATTATGAATTAAGTCCACTATATTTTCAGATAATACAACATTAAATTAAAACAAAAATATATATAAAAGAGAAGCACAACAAAACACATAATTTTTTTTAGGATTACTCACTTATTATCATGCACGTGAATTTCAAAGTAAATATCATATAATTGGTCCTTGATTAACCCAAAGCAACCATAATATCAAAAGCATACCAGTATATCATGCAACCAGTCCCCAAAATATCCAATATTAACGTTTTCATCAAAATGATGATCTTCCAGTAGGACTAAGTATAGTTTTCACAAGGAGTCGATAACTAATTTTAAAATAAAAAGAAAACGGAGCGATCTAGGTAGAGAGATGAGAGAGAAGATGGTATCGGGGAGAATATAAAGGTAGAGAGATGAGAAGATTGTATCTGGGATTTAACAAATCACAATAGCACAAATCTTTCCTTATGAATTTGGGAAACAAGACACAATCACAAATTTAGAAGATGAATCGTCACAGAAGAGAAAAAGTGGGAGAATGAAAGGTCGCTGCCCAGGGCTACAGAGTATGTATTGGTTAGGGGTATATTTGTCTTAACTTTAATTTTTTAATTTTTTTATTTAAAATATGATTGAAAATAACGAAAAGGGGTTATATCAGACTAAAACTGAATCAGAAGGGTTTATATTCAATTTTAAAGATTAGAAGGGTTTATATTCAAATAGAGAAGATTTGAGGGGTTTATATCCGATTTTGCCCTTAAAAGGACCTCCCCCAACCCAATCCACCTAATTTTCATTGTACTACACATTCACTGTATATCTAATTACTATAAAATTATCTGACCCATGTGGCACAAACAGGGTATATCACAAGGGATAGATTATGACTTGTGGCATATCAAAGCAGATTATAAGTTTTTTTTTGTAATTTTACAAAGAAATCCATTCTTCTTAATACTTGTCGAAATCAGTAACTGATGGATTGAATTTGCAATTCTCCTATAGAATACATTTAATTTAGAAAGACCAACATGAATGCAATAATCTTCTTCTTCTTCTTTTTTTATTTACTTTTCTTTCTTCGTAACTAGACAGCCACTATCTAGTATTGTCTAAAAAAAAACATGAATGCAATAAGTTCTTAATTTAAAAGTCAACATAGTTAATGTAATAAATTTTAAGTAAATCAAAATTGATTTGAAAAATAATGATGTCCCACAAAATAAAAAAGAATGAAAAAAAATACTGTTTTGAGAATTTGGACCGGACCGGCCGATATTTGATCGGAAACGATATCTATCCTGGGTTCATATGCCCTCAAGAAGCATCATAAAACTAGGTAAGCACAGACAGTGAAGCTATTGAATCTGGAAAATAATCGGTGATAAGATTTAATAGACTATGAACCAATTGAATCTGGAAAATAAACGGTGACTGAGATTTAATAGACAATGAACCAATTGAATCTGGAAAAAAAACCAGTGAATTGAACCAGGCTGCTTTTTTTTTTCGTTCGGTTACCGGTCTACTCAGCCTAATCACAAAGTGAGAATTCCTGAGCTAAGAGGAAATAAGACTTCTCCATGATAATCAAAATTATAACCACAACGGTGAAAGCCATGAGTTCTAACAATGTCCGGTGATTAAAAAGGAGCAGCGATTGTCAAACCGGTAGTTGTTCATTATCAAGTTATACTGGAATCATGTTGAATGTCAATATTTAGAGCGCTTATATTGTTCTGTTAATTAATTTAAACGTCCTATTTAATTTGGTCAAGTTTGAATTGGTACATAATTTACATTTTCAGCATAAAAATTTATGTACGTGGGTGTATTATAAATTTATACATAGTTGATGTTCTGATGCATTACAATTCGTACGATACATCAATATCTTGCTTGCCTTGAAACCTACGGTCTGACAATTTATCTGTCGGTCTATAATCTATTTAATTTTTCAGTAGTATTTTGAGTACGAAACCAAAATTGATTTTCAAAAGATACTATAAAGTTGTGGTGCAACTGCAACAAGTAAGACGGAACTGCATATTAGTGTTGGTTGCTCCCGATCTATGCTCTTCACAGGTACTTGAAAGTTGAAACATCAATGCACTTTTCTTCCATTGCAGGTTTGCTCAAGAGATTTGGCAGCAGCTCCAGAGACAACAGTGTGAATGTGCGATACCTTTACTGGTGCCGCTTGAAGATTGCTGTTCCGCCTTTCGACAAACACTCCAATCAATGACAACCCCCCAGAAGGACCAGCTATGCTGGTATACATGCACATGCGGCGCTTGGTGCTTATGGAAAGTAAGGAATGCACAGATTTTTCAGAACAGTGTCCGCTCACCTCAATTTGTTCTGTAGGAGATTCTGAATTGTGCTAAGGATTGCTTGAGATTTTGTTAATTTTTCTTTATTTAGTTTTTCTTTTGTTAATTTTTAGTTAGTTTAAACTAGATATATAGATGTATCTAGTGTTTGTTTTTTAAAAAAAAGTGCAACAGCTAAGATTTTTAGATGGGTTGGATATAAAAGGTGGCTGCTAAGGAGGTAGGGTTGGATCTATTTAGTTATGATTCTTTCTTCCCCACATCTGCACTAGAGTAAAATGCATATGCTTATTTAGTTGCAGGGGAAGAATCTAAACGAACGGTAATGCTGTAATTTGCTGATAACAAGATAGAAAATACTACAGACTAAGTTGACTTCCATGGTCAAATTAAACAATGCATGTTTAGCAAAATACCGATTCATAGGCGTAAAAACTGAACACATAAAAATCGGCTTGTTCAGCGAAGAAGTAAATACGCTTAAGTGATTCAATTTTCTCATCCTGAATTTAATAATGAGGCTCACTTAATTTACTTGCTCGAGTACCAACTATCTACATGGCAGGTATGCTCCACAGTGTTTTTGCGTTTGGTGTGCCAGGCTGCCAGCATGGCTGCTATTGAGTTGTTAACAGGTAATTTTATTTTATTTTTTATTTTTTTTTTGAGGCCAGCAAATTACTGGAAATATTCCATTAATAAATAAAAAGTCTCAAAAGTTTACTGAAAACTCAAAAATAAACCGGCCATTGGCCAATATAGCAAGAAAAAAAACAGCATAAAACTTCTGACAAAGTTTAAACACAAAATCCGTACCATACCAATACCACTATAACAGTACCAGCTCCAGCCAAACCAAGCCCAAAACCTAACTGACGCCTACAAACCCCCTTGGAGGTGATGGTAATACTCCGCACGTTGTTAAATCCCTTGTTGATTCCTTTTTTATTGTCCTTGGGTATAGATTCTCTACTGGTGTTGCTTCTGTGTATAGTGCTATTTAGGTATCCTGCCATTTGTTTTGCAGCAAATATGGCAGGCTTCAGAGACATTCGGTACATATCCAATCAAACGAATAATAGAATATAACACTAACCACATTATTTTACTTTTCCTTTTCCAATTTCATAGGCTACGTTATCCTACCTTGCAAATATATATATATATATATATATCCAACCACTCTCCAATTCTATATTTCCTTATAATTAAATTTCAAAAAAATTAAGAGTTAGTTTTCTTGTTATTTTTTTTAGATATATATTTTTTTTTTAAAAAAAAGAGTTAGTCCTTATAATTAATGTTAGTAAATTAGTAATTGAGATGTAGACTGTAGACTCAGGTCCCATTTTCTCATTCACTGCGCTCTCTCCAACTTGTCGTAATGAAATTCAATATCTTGATTTATAGACGCTGGCCCTCTTTTTGGGCTATAAATTTGATAGTAGGCCCAAATTTTGGGCAAAAAGTAACACATGCTAATGCCAGGCACTAGAGCAAAACGCATATGCCTATTTAATTGTAGGGGCAGAATCTAAACGGTAATATTGTAATTTGCTGACCATAAGAGAAAAAAAAATACTACAAACTAGAGCCTAAGTAGACTTCAATGGTCAAATCAAACAATGCAAAAATTACGTTCAATAATATATGCTTAATTTGTTAGGATAGCTGTGATATTTTCCTTTTCTTTTCTCTTGACAGCGGCTGTCAATGTTTCGGGAAAAAAAAAATATAACATATACTTTATTTGTTCAATTATAGTTATAATATAAAAACATTAATTAATTTTCTTTTTGTTTGCTTTTAATGGAAATGGTAGAGCACTAAAAGCTTAACTTGCATTCCAAGAAAAATGTTCAATTACCTTTGCCTGTAGTTATGACTAAATTAATACGAGATCAGTTAATTTACTGTGATAAAGTGGCATCGAGTTACAGTGATATAGCCAGCTTTCTAAGCGGCAGGTACAATTTTACAATCCAAACTATGTGTAATTGTGTTTGCTGTACAGGCCGGGAGCTGCTATTGATGATTAATACTCGGTAGTTTCAATTTTATTTCTTGTCCCTATGACCCTGTCCTAGATTCTCAATTAGTTCTACACTTCTACTTCTATCATCAGGTACGGTACCATTTAATTTCCTGGTACCTAACACTAGCTTTTTTTTTTTTTTTTTTTTTTTGACAGAAGCAAATTTTGGTATAGTTTTTGTCCAATGCCAGAGAGTAATGTAGTTTAAATGGAAATCGTGAGTTCATAATTTAGTTAGGGTCTGCTTCATAATCAAATAGAAAGAGGAGAGTCGAGGGGAGTGAGCTATGTCTGACCGGACCTGACGGCCTTCACCAGCTCCAGAATGAGAGTGAGAGAGGTTTAGACAGAGACAAATTTGTATAGACTTTACTCAGCATTTGTCACCCCCAAATCCAGGTGAGCCTCACCTCCTCACCATCCCCTCCCCTCACCCCGTCCTTTAGAAACTGGAGCACAGCCTAGGATTTTTTTAAATAGACATTTATATTTTATAAGTTAGAAAATTTTATTTCATCTTATCATAAAAGTAATTCTAGCTAGTACACCAAAAGAAATTGCGTCAGACTTAACAAAAATGATATTTACAAAGAATTAATTTTATGGGCATGGATGGAGCTCGGGAAAACATATCCATTTTGTAATAGTATAGGGGACTAAGTCCATTATTTTGCTCAACTTTTCCCCAATTTCATAGGCTACGCTATATGCTGCTCCCTGGCTTATCTTACCTCTCTCCAATTCTTCAGTCCATATAATTAACCTTCAAAAAAGAAGTCTTCATAATTTTGTTCCTACTAAATTAAAGCCTGAATGTTTATTCTTAAGAGGTAATATCACATTATCACAACCATTATTATTACTGCAGATTCGGTGGTCATTTCTCATTCACTAGTCCCACTGCAACTTCTCGTGGAAACTAAATATCTTGACTTGTGGACCCATGCACCTTCTTTAGAAATTTTCTTGTATTTTCTGTTCCATGGTCGCCTTCTGACACAAGCCCAGTTGCAAAGGAGAAGTAATAATGTTGGACAAGGGGAAGAATACAAGTGTGGCTGCTATTGAATGAGGAGACCCCCGACCCCTTCGCTCTTCCGAAAAAAAAAGCGAACCAAAAACCCCTCTCTCTCAAACCCTAGCCGGGGGAGGCGGCCGCCGCCGACCTCCCCCGCCACTCTTTTTTTTTCGTTCTTCCCTTCCTGCTACAAGTGCAGCCGGTATAAGGCGGTGTTCTGTTGATTTGGCGGCTCGAGCGCCGGAAGAGTGCCGAGGTGCGGCCGTTAGGATGCGCGACCGAGATTTGCGGCGCGGTCGTCGTGGGTACGCAGCCGAGGTGCAGTGGTAGTGTGGGACTGTCAAGGGTACAGTGGTCGAGGTGTAGTGCGGCCGCCAGGGATGCGAGACCGAGATTCGACAGCTGCTGGGTTTGAGACCGAGATTTGTGGCGCAACCGTCGTGGGTACGGAACCTAGGTGTAGTACGACCGTTAAGGGTACACAGGTCGAGGTGCGGTGCTACTTGTGGGCACGCAGCCCAGGCGTGGCGCGGGACGGCCGTCGTGGACGCCCAGCCAAGATGGTGAGTACACATCTGAGGTGCGGGGTGAGGCAGCCATCATCAGTGCGCAGTCGAGGTGCGGTGCTAGTTCGATTTTTACCGTAGGTAGTACAAACTCCAATTCAAATCTGGATTGAGGCTTAGTGCTAGACGATGTGGTTTTCATGTCGCTTCGAGAGCAGCTCAAAGGCACTAGGTAGGATATAGACGGGATTTGGATGAGTTGGTACCGGTTTGATACCGATGCATTAGGTATAGACATTGTTAGAAGTTTGTACCGTTGTTGTGGTGTACCAGTTTTCATACTGGTATTCATACTTTTGTATAATTTTTTTTTTTTATTATGAATGAAAAATTGTCAGCATTTGCTGACCCTCAAAAAAATAATGTTGGACAAGGCTGTGTCCTCTGCTCTGCTGATGTGTTAGACGACGGGTTACATCTCTTTGTGCAATGGCCTTATTATCTATTCTGGCTGGACTGAGCTACAGAAATTGTTACTATTGCCGCCACTTCTCACTACTACGAGCCAAGATTCAGTTCTGCAAAACTTGTTAAGTCTCAGAAGTAATCCTACACATTTGGTCTTCTATGCTGCAGTTCTGGGTGGTGTGGCTTGAACGTAACAACAGAACTTTCAGGAATTCCACAAGAAAATGCTACAATTCCGGTGCACTGGATTTAGTCTGAACCCGCTATTTTCGTTAAACACTGCTAGACAATGGCACTGATTTTACTGTTCTGTTTGAACTCTGTTTTCTATTTCTCTGTTTTTTATTTCTTTGTTGACAGTCGCCGTCAACCTCTCGGAAAAAAAATTTATTACTTTCATCTATTGTTAGATAGAACAGCAGTGTTGGCCCAAGCCACCAATTATTTATTATACGCATATAAATGCACAGTATTCAATACAACATGCAGAAATAAAGGCCCTGGTCTTAATATCGTAATGTAGATATACAGCACGGAGAAATACAACCAGTATCCAACAGAAACCCAAACACAAACGATCAAACCACTATGCATGCAGAACAACAACTTAACCAACTACATAACATGTATTACAATTAATTTACCAATGAGTGATAATATTCACACTTTGATTCAATATTTCTTGAGCTGAAATGCAAATTACTAATCGCAACCAGGTAATATGGGAGGATGAGCGTAAGGACCTTTGAGCCAACCTGTTGCTATAATTCTGTATGCTGCCTCCGTTAAATGTATTCCATCCCAATTTATGTAAGTCGACGGGTTTGAACAAGTTAATATGCCAGGTTGGCCACAAGTAGCACTTGAGTTGTAGTTATATGGCCCCCCACCTCCACAGCATTTGAAGGGGGTCTTTTACTGTGAATCCTAAAATTTCAATTAAAAAGCAAGAATGACCGAATTAGCACAAATTAAATGAATATAGTTAAATGGAGTCCCTTTTGACAGAAAAAGCTCACCAAATTTGTCTGGATTTTGCAAAAATTGAATCACTGGTTCGAAATAGTCAGCATAGATGAACTTTGCCCAAGGGTAAGTACTCTGAAGCTGTGCCACAACTGTCTCCTTTAACATCATGTTGTGGTCAAATCCAATGGTGTTATATTCCTTCAAACATCCAAGATTATCATACTCTAACTTATTTTTGCTCGCATAGATCGTGAGCCGAATCGGTACGCATCCTGTTGGCAAGATTCCGGGTATTACAATATGCAACGCTCCCTGTTTCAACAATGACTGCAAGGAAGAACAATAATGCTCAAAATTTGACAACTAACAAAGTAACAAACATTTATTCTTGCTCAAATAAGTGACATTAATTTAGTCAAACAATGGACATTATTAATGTTGCAGCTTGAAACACATCTATATTACTATATACTTTCCTCTTTTGATACATCGTCGTACAAGAATTGTAAAAAAGACTAATAATTTCTATCATTTACCACTTTTATGTTCTAGAATTGCATACTATAAATTTTCAGATCAGGACGGTGTGGGGGTTAAAATTTTGTATATATTGAGCTCTGTAAAATAGTTTTAAAGTTACTGCTTACCTCAGCTGTCAGCCTAATGGTGTCGAACTGTCGATAATAACAGGCATGTAGGACTTGGCTTCACTTATGGATTTTCCCGCCGCTAATGTGAAGCTATAGTCGTTGCCTCCAAATTCTCCCAATATAAAAAGGGACTTGCTGAAGTAATCGTGGCACGCTGCATGTTAGATTCTTTTAGTTTGTTCAATAAGTAAAAAACTGCATGTAACAAAAAGGATCCAAGGTGAATTGTATTAATAGAAAATTTTAAATGTCCAACGATATTTTAATATGATTAACAAATTGAAATAGTTCGACTTAGTCATTTGAAACTAAAAAAAAAAAAGAAAAAAAGAAAAAGAGATTTTATTGCTAGAGAAACCTGTGCTCGAGATTATAGATTTTTCGGTAAAGAGGAATCAAATGATTCATCATAATTTTGTATTTTTGAAAGCACAAATCATCTGTACTTCAACAATCAGATCTTTGTCTCAAGTAAATAATTAAAATATTTCAAAGTATTATCCATATTGAAAACTCCTTGGAAACTCAATTTCAGATATACATATTTCTATTTTATGCTACTATTTTTAATTGACAAATAAAAAGATTTTGAACAATTCAACAGTGTATATATATATATATATATATACTTTTTTGAACAATTCACATATTTTATATTTTATACCTTTTTTAAGATTGTATAGTATATAAATATATACATACATTCCGTTGTGTTGCACAGCAAAGGCTTGAGTTGCTCAAACCAACCGAGCTGAGCATTAATTGAGGTGTCCACTGGAAGTAAGCTATCAATACCACGCTGTTGAAGGTATTCAAGGCTCAATGCAGTTGCACCAATAACTGCAAAGTTTGCTCCTCTGCTGAAATTCTGGCCTCGTGAAAAGTATGGTGGTATTGAAGGGAGACCAAGATCCTGGGCTGCCGTAGTAATCAGTGAAGGTGTTAATTTTAACACTTACGAGAAAGTTAATTTGGTTCGGCAATTCATGTTAGTCTTAGAGGATTTAATTGTACTGTTACAGCAACTAATTTGGATAAGTCTCTTTTGGGAAGTAAGATAATTGAAGGGATGAGAGGAATAAGTAGAGATAAATAATTTGTTGCTGTTAGGCCCGCCAGCACCAGCATTTCTCAGTCAATTGAAGATTGATGATTAATTAAACTCTAATTGAACGAAAATTTTGTAATTAAAAATTAAAAGAACTTGATATATATTCCACAAGAATTTCTCAAAAATCAAAGAACAAATCATGGATGGAGAACTTAATCACAAATAGTAAAATATATACCAATGAAATCAATGACAAGACGGCCATCAGAAGCTCGCCCTGTGGGCTTCCCGAAGTATGTCATTCCGTAAGGCAGGTGCTCGTATACATTGTATGGGAGCACTCCTTCCGCTAAAGTATCGAAGTTTCCTGTGTCAGTGTAAGAGTTACCGAAACTAAATAATGCGTCGTAAGGTTGATATTTTGTAGAGTGTGCATGGCTGAAACATGAGATGAAAAGGAGAAAATATGGAAGCGTTAGATCCATAGGAGATCTGAAGACGAAATTTTCTTTCTTGTTGAGCTATATACTGTGGAGCAATTTGATGTCATCTATGTATTATATAAAGCTAACTGAGTTGAATTAGACATTCAATTAATTGGATAAAGATATAGTTGCGACTTGCGAACTAGCTAGACTATATAATTCCGACGTATTCGTTGTAATTACCCTTTGACCATGCATTTCCCCATTAAAAAGTCATGATGAGTGATGGGATTTATCAAAATATAGGGTTCCCGTCGACTATTTTTTCTAAATATATGTATATATGTTGCCCAAAAAATCAGGAGGTTGAATGCATTTTAAATTATATTGAATTCAATTTTTGCTTTCGGGGTTGAAATAAAAAGAAAATACAAAAACAAAATAATTGACTGATTTTGTTTCAGTTAGATTACCGCAATCCCAATACTGCAGATTCGACTATTTCAATATAGCTGCATATGGTTAACATATACAATTACACATTTGAGAACAGCCAAAATTTAAAAATGTTTTCTGCCTCTTTAGCCGGCCGGCTTTGATAGCGATCTATTGAATTGATCAAACTCCCTGACATTGTTATGATTATATAGCATATCATCTCAACTGTCTATTGAAATCTAACACATGTTAATCTTAATAAATGTGTCAACGCATTCCATCAAGCTATTTGCTTCATTCGAAGTCATAATTAAAGGTTTCGTTTGTTTCCTTTGGCGAATGGACCTGATAAAGAAAGAGAATCAGTTGAGTGGTCTCCGTTAATGTGGGGCCTGCCTATATAACAGTCTTCGTCCTAGCACTATTTTAATTTCTTCTTTTATAATGAGCACCGTTCCGGTGCCTACATTTTTGCACTGCCACAGATCTTTAACCGTAGGATCCAGATTTGATGAACGGTCTAGATTGTAATTTATTTAATGGACTGCTCCGTAGGGGGGAAAAGAAAGAAAACCCTCGATCTCTCCTCAATTCCGTTCTCTAGGTCTCCCTTCAGACCCTTCCCCGTCGACGATCTCTCCTCTCCCTCCCCGTCATCGAGCTCTTCTCTCCCTCCCCGTCTTTCCTTCTTAATTTTAGTCTTTATTTATTCAGTGGCTAAAATCTGATGAAGAATGATGGCTCATCACCTAGTCAAGGACCGCTCGTCAAAAACATTTCTCTGAGTTGCCTTGCTAGCACAAGACAAGTGGATCAGTAATTAGCAGCTTAGTTTTTCAATTTGAAAACATTATATGCATTGTACGTTCTCAAGCAATATAATACAATGGTGTGTAGTTAGTCTGAGAAAATAATCTTCCTCTGTATCTTGTTATATCCTTTCACTTTCTAATCTGTATTTGCCTAAGTGCACCTCCATTATAATATTTGTGATTTCTTACAATTTTGTATTTATACTTCATTTCTTAGTTCCATCTCTGTTTATGATTTCTTAAAAGGAAAAGATATTTTTTTACAAAATATAACAAATTTAGATTGATACTGATATAGTGTACTGGTACAAAATGAAAAATACTGATATGGGATTGAATGCTGGTTTGTATTAGAGATCCTTTTGCAAATAAAAGTATACATATATATTTTTTTTTTAAAAAAAAAAATCATATCATCCAAACATAAGGCACCAATGAACAGGTTTAAATTTCTAATTTGAATTTGCCTACATGACTAATAATAAACTAATAATAAACTTTGTGCAATCAAAATCATAAGGCTTCATTAAAATTCACACTTTCCATGTTATGAATGATCACAAAATCCTTTTCATTGTTAGACCGGTTTCACTAAAATTTAAAATAATAAAATATGTTGATTAAAATTGAAGAGAATTAGATGAATTAATTTATGATTACTTCTATAAAGTGGATTCCATGTATTCTTCGTTAATTAATAGTTAAAATGGTCCTCCTTTTCACAAAAATAATTGAAAACTAAAGCATTCTTCATTATCGCTAATAGAATTTGGAGACAATTCCTAAACTAGCTTGTTCGCACAAGGTTAGTGTCTGTGCTGACGCTTGACAGTAGAGGTGGGATGTAAAGTTTGAAACGCAAGAGGGTTTGAATCACAATCAGTGGCGGATCTACCACTGGGGCGGGTGGGGCTAGAGCCCCACCTAACGCCGTCGAGTCCATGGAGTCCCACCTTAGCCCCAATTAATTTTTTCTGCCATTGGAGTACTCAAAGGTCCATTGTATGATGAATATATGATGAACTTATGTTGGTCTAATGTTCTTATAAACTCAGCCCCACTTAGTGTTCTCCAAAATGACACGACACGATCGTGTTGGCACGATACGGTGTGCGTGTTGACACGACACGACACGACACAAATACAAAATTGGCATGACACGATCGTGCTATCGTGTCGTGTTGGGATATTATAAAGTTTAACACGATTCAACACGACACGATTTGACACACAACACGACACGAACACGAATTAACACGACACATTAACACAAATTTAATTATTAATGTTAATTATTTAAATTATTTAAATAAAATTAATAATTTAAATTCAATTTACAATACTATATCATATTATTTACCATCATTTGACTCATATTGTTCTAATCTAATTATTATTTAGTAATTTTTTTCCTTTACTTTAATTTTTTAATATTTTTTAATTTTAAAAATAATAAAACAATTGAAACGATTTGACACGACTAACACGACGTGTCAGTCGTGTCGTGTCGTGATGCCTATTCTCACCATTTAACACGACACGACACGACACGATTAAAAAAATAGTTCGTGTCAACACGACACGACATGAGACTCTAACATGATTGTGTTTGACACGACACGACACGACACGCACTATTGGAGAACCTAACCCCAACCTAAATATTTTTTCTAGATCCGCCACTGATCACAATAGTTGAGAAGTAGGATTTGAGCGAGTTAGAGATGAAAGCTTGAGCGGCGGGGAGAGAGAGAGCCCGAGACGAGAACTTGAGCGATGCCGTGATGGAAACGAAGAGAAGAGCTCGATGACAAGGAGGGAGAGGAGAGATTGTGGACGGATAAGAGAGACCCAGAGAACGAAATGAAGAAGGATTGGAGCATAGAAGGATCGAGGGTATTGTTTTTCTTTCATTTTTTTTCCAACGGAGCATTCTATTAAACAAATTTTGATCTGGACCGTTCATCAAATTTGAATCCTACGGTTAAAGATCTGTGGCATTTGAGACAGCACAAAAATGTAAGCACCACAACGGGGAATGATATTCTCTGGACGTCGTCCAGAGTGTCCATCGGACTTCATAACCGTCCGATCATAAATGGGTGTCCCGTGATAAATACCAAATTGATAGGCTCGAAAAAAATAACCGTCGAGATTAGATCGGACGGTCGTGATGAGATGGACAGGGTGCCCATCTTAATAGAGATGGGCAGAGGATACAGTTCCACGGGAACGGTGCTCTTTGTAAAATGTGTGGATGTTATTCTGCCATCACAACAAAAGTAGCAGCGAGTACTGCAAGCATATTTCTCAAGCTAGTATGTTTTTTTCCTTAAATAAATCAATAGCAGTACTGCATGATTGGATCGTCCAAGAGGCTACATTATTTATGAGTAGTTGTTAGTGCTTAGTAGCAGTTTTGGTTTTCTACTGTTAACTTTTTTTTTTCCTTTTTTATGTGCATTTGACTACATAGTCTCCATCTAGAATGTCAACAAAACTATTGATTTGTTCTTTTTTCGTGAACAATGATTTAATTGGAAAATATCCGATGAGTTCATGATTTTATTATAATATATCTGTAATAAATTGATAATAAAAAATTATATGATTGAAAAATATTTATGCCATTTTATGAGTAATGATTGCACGAGAATTTATGTTATTATTATGTACACAAGTCCGGAAGTTTTGTGTCCTGCTTCACTCAATATTTTGTATTTCTCTGGTGGGGTCATTGTGTCCTACATTCGCGGTTGACTTGCGTAAAATTTATTATATATGCATCAAGATTTCTTATAAAGTTTATGGTATTATACATATAAATAGAAGCTCTTTTTATGCTAGAACATGAGTTACTTTAACTTTGTTTTTAAATAAAAAAATATATTGATATTTTTAATGCACTTCAGCAAAAATAAAACTACAAAAGAATAATAAAATGTATCAATTCAACAAAATTGATCACACAATATTGGAAAATAAACATGGTGACATATTCTAGGATTTACAAAAAATAAATCAAGCCCAACATAACATTAGAATCTCTTAAAAAAAATTATAAATTGCGGATGAAAAAAAATGCACATACGATCTTATAATCTATAAACTACGGTGTTGTTTACATAAGGGCTGCATAATGGGCTTATCCAGTGCTTATGCTGCCAAACAAAAGCTACATTTATTTTTATTTTTTTTAAAAAAAAAAAGCTACATAAGTATGCATAGCGGTGTGTGACACTGACACACCTCTTTAGGTGCTCTTTAGGTGCTTTAAGTTATGTAGTGGTCCCAACATAATAAAACAAATATTTTTAATAACTTTTCCCATCAATACCCCTCTCATTTATTCCTCACCCCAAACATAGCATGGATATATTGGTCATTTTTACAAGAATATGTGCAAATTATTAGTTGTGCATCCTTATTCAATAACCAAACATATATTCCATAACTTGACATTTGCATCCTTAAATTATGCAACTACTTACTCCACAGCCAACCCCCTATAATATTAATTAAAAGCTATGACTTTTTTCTATAATTGATCGCTATTTCCCAATTTTCAAATGAGGAGATTATTTTTGGTCGGCACAAAAATATTTGATCTAATAAGATTTGAAAATATAAAACATATAAAATTGACCGATCATCATAAAATCTATAATCTAAAATCTATGATCTATATTAATTAAAAGTCGTACTTTTTTCTATAAATGATCGTTATTTCTATAATTAAAAATATTTTTTTTTCTTTTTTGTTAAATATATTAAAAATAGTTCCATCAATCATTATTCAATTCAGGAATTAAATATATTTAGAATCTAAGATAGTTCATGCTAAATTACATCTAAAAAAACATAATGTAGTTAAGTTGCGACTGCTATGCCTAGTAAATATCAATGTCAGTATCCGCATCAATATTGCTTCTCTATATCCATATCAGTATCCATTTAGAAAACTCTACATCCGTATCCATCAGATACGGATATTAGTATCCGAATTCACTATTTTTCTTTTACGAATACTGATCGAACCGGATATTACCCGCCCCTTTTCCACCCGTTACAGAACTTTGAGCATCAATCATTCAGGATTTTATGTAAACAAAGATTGTATAATCTGCTTACACCGGGTAAGCTGGACAAATATTTTTAGCCTTTTTTTTTTCAGTTCATCCCCTAAGTATGTTATTTTTAGATTTTCTTCCTATACGGTCCACTAAAGTTTGAATTTTTTTTCAAAAAGAGACCATATGGAGCTGAGCACAATGTATATTCTAGCTAGTAAAAAACTGAAAATCCCTTGAGCACAACGTACTCTCTTATTGTCTCTGGCATTGATTAACTGTCGCCTGGGCCGTGTAGGAATTAGTGTGACGAGTTTTTGTATTACAATGAAGTGAAGAACATCAATATGAATTTTTAGATTAATTTATGTTAGCACAATTTAAGGAATAAAATCTTATTGGCCAATTTGTGTAATTTTTCAGATAAAGTCGGCATGACTTTTAATTGTTTTGAATTTCATATAAAGAAATTCCTTGTTATGAAATTTTAACAATCTTTTACTAACAGAAATTATTTTTTTTATTTTTTAAATTAAACTGAGTATCCAAAAAGTATGACCCTAATAGAAGTTTAAAGAAATGAGCCACATGACAATTTCTTATATTTAGAATCTTTAAAAAAAAAAAAAGTACAAATCTTATATTGTAATTTGTAAGTTCGATTTCAATTACAAAATACATTACAGACTACAAACAAAGGGGTGTTTGGTTACCGATGTATAACATACTAGTGGGCTCATCGCGCGTTGCGCGATCTAATTTTTATATCTTTTTAATTAAATTTTAGTATTATAGTGCTAATTTTTGAATAAATGATTTAGATAAAAAGATTAATTCAGCCAAAAATTTGAGTACTCAACCAATAATACCCAAAAAAAAAAAATTACACACTTTCTCAAGTTTTTCTCATATAAAAGTACATCAAATAAAACATGTATCAAAACAATTCGTTGATCTAATTGAAATGAAATATTAACAACCCAAAACTTGTCAACTCATGTCTAGGAATTTTAGAACATACGCATAATAGCGAATATCTTCTCTTTAGCCATCGGCGCACTTAATATTTTACGTCAAAAGAACCTAATTATATATTCCTAAATTCCTAAATAAGACAAAAGTAAAACAGATGAAAATAACAAATTAAAGTTAGTAAACGAAATCTTTTGATGCAATTGATATTGATAAACTGAATGAGATAGATTTAAACCTTATGATGTCTTCATATCCAGTAATGTTGTTCAGAATTTTTTTGATTGCTATGTATTAGTTTTTGGTAAACTGTTTTGGCCCCTTTCATGGTGTCCATGTACTATACTGTTAAGAATTTTTTTTGAGTGCTATGCCCCTTTCATGTTCTCCATAACTAATTCAACCAAACACAATATAACTACTTGAGATAATAAACACTTTATTTCAAATTAGAATGAAACTACATAATACCTGATGTTCAGCATGCGATATTCACCAAATCCTGTTAATGATTTTCATTTCTCTGACAGCAGATATTTTAGTTATTATCACTGGTAGTGTGTATTATCAACTTTGATCAAATCATATCAGATACTCTTGCAAATATTTTTAATTATATTACATAAGTGCCCTTCTACCAGAGTGGACATATCTATAGGTGAGTAAAGTAATGACCAATTTGTATGAAATGAGCAACATGATACAGCTAATCATTTAGCACACGTTATGGATGTGGCCAGTAAATAGACTCAGTAAAGCACAACACAAAGACAATATCGTTCTCATTGACATCTTATATAATTCTAATTCATAAATAAAGTAAAGTGAATATAAATTACAAAGAACAGAAATATAGATGAAATTTTCATAAATAGAAAGGCTAATTCCATATAAATTTATCAAAAATCTGTTAATGGATTATTAGTAAAAAAAAAAATAACTATTCAAACTGAAAGAAAAGATATAAGATACCAGTATAATAGCATTGCCCACAAATCAACAAATTTTGAATAACACTCATGCAAGAGGGCTGGTGAATCAGCATAGGCTCCATTTTCAATATTCAAAGCTGAAAAGAAATAATATGAAGAAAATTTTTTGTTGAGGGCATGCATTTTATTCTCAAAGTGAGATATCTTTTGTAAGAATTGTACAGATTATATATAGATTGAGGAATCAATCAACCAAATGATTCAACAATAATATGATATCATCCACAGAAATCTAATTTTGAAAAATAGAAATAGAATATTTAAAGATATAAACATAAGAACTCACTGTTCAGATTATCTTAGAAAGGGTCGTTCTCTTTAGCATGATAGCAACTGTTCTTAGCTAAAGATAACAGATGAAACATCCATATAAGCTATTAAGCATTGATCATTTAGGACAATATAAGATACCCACTATGAAAATGAAGGCTCAACCACATGAGTTATAGCAAGGCACAGAACCCGTTGTGAGGTGACGACAATAATCCCTGAGCTTTCATGGAACTGCAATCGACAATTGGAAAAAATCAATCAGAAGAAAATCAAAGACAAATTGAAAATCCCACAAAATAAAAACCCCCAAAAGAGCCAAGGAAAAAAAAAATGGAACTTCAGTCTTTTTTTAGCCCCACCTCTTCTAATTCTAAGCACAACCATACTATGAAAGAAAGATTTTATTATTTACCGTCATAACTTGAAAAAAAATACAAAAAAAAAAACTTGACCTAGTGTGCATCTCCCTCTAGATTTCTATAAATCAGTTTTCCTAAGAAAAACCAATTGGTAGTAACTAAGAAAACTGTTTATCATGATAACATTTAGAAAACAACAAAAAAAATAAGCATCAGATTATGAGCAGCATCAGTCTTTCTTTGACTGCAGATTCTCCAAGCAGTAAAAGATGAACTTCATTCTTAGGCAGCAGTATTAAAAAACAACAAAGATTTTACTATTTACAGTCCTAACTTAAAATAGAACGCAAACCAAAATAAATGCCCAACCCAAAGCAATTTTTGTAAACCATTTTTTCACCAATTATTTAAACAATTTGTAGAAATAAAGTCGCAAAAGAAATGAATAACAAATTGCAAGAATGAGTACCATTTAAGAACCTTTTCAAGTTGATCTTCCATATGAACATCGTGAAGACAGAGCAAATGGGCGATTAGAGCTATCTGAAAGACATTATTTAAGAAAGAATTGAGCATCAGATAAGGTACTCAGGTTTGTTTTAATTTGAATTGCATTGTACTAACCACAAATAATCGGCACTTAGTACCTTGATCTGTGATTTGGCCATAAAAAACAAAATGTAATCAATAATAACACCTAATGACATTTGCTGTGAACAAACTGAATCCACATTCCTTGATAAATCTACCAATTAGAATCATAGAAGTTGAAATTACAGTGAAAGAAATTTAGAAAAACTTGATAACCAAATAAAAGAATCTATTAACAGGCATAACAGAAAATGGATGCACCAATCAACCTTGAAAGGTATATACTCCAGAAGTTATTACAGTAAGCAATGATACAATGCAGTGGATATCAATTTGCAAGTTTAATACAACAATTAATGGAAATGATGAACCTCATTTTTACTGACCCCATTTTAGCCGATCAGCTTATGACCTGAACTCACATTAGAAACAATCAAAGGGAAAAAAATCTGGACAAATTGAACAAAAGAGAAAATTGAAATAGTAAATGTTAAAAAAAAAAACCTGCATCGTGGAATAGACTATGAGCTGGCCTCCTCTTATCTCCTAACAATTGGCCTGGCATTAGCACCATAAAAAAAAAAACAGAAATTAACTTAGAAACAAAACAAAAATGAACAAAGCATTAAAAATTTGAAAGAAAAATAAGGCAAAGTGAACTTGACCTCGCATCTGTCGAGAGGCCTATAAACGGATTGCGATGAGCACTCCTCGTCTGAATCGGAAAGGGGAGGTTCGTGCCTTCACCGTCATGACCTCAAAATCCAACATCAACAGCCCGATCTTCTGTAACCATGTCAAACCCTAACCCTAAAGAAGGGAAAGGGGGGGAGGCAGTGGTATTCCCACTCAGGGGCAGAACCAGGATTTAGAGATAGAGTAGGCCAAGACTTAGTTGGTCTGTGATGGTCCATTATCATCAGATGCAGTCTATTTTTTTTTTTTTTTGACTTTTCATCTTCAGAACAAAGAAAACATGTAAAATACTAAAAAAAAAAAAAAAAAAAATCAGTATGATATTGACACAAATGCATAGAGAGTTTGACATTCATTCATTTATCATCTCATACAATCAGACCTAAGAAAGGAATCGGAACAATACCAAATACTTATGAATTCGAACCTATTGGTACTTTGGTGCATTCAAAGTCTATTGGTCCTATTCACGATTTTTGAATTTTGAGTACCAAAATTTTTTGCACAAGTCCAAAAGTAATAGCTAAAAACAAAAAGATAATAAATATTAAGGAAAAGTTATCTTTCTTTCTGAAGAAATCAGAGGGAAAATGGAAAATAACAAAGGGGATGGACTGCTAGAGCACTGAGAACTGTTGTAGTGTTGTAGAGAACAAGAGTAGCACAAACCCTTACCCGCTGGTCGCACACAACATAGCCGTACAGGAGAGAGTCAGAGAGAAGCGCCGTCGCTGGGTCGAGAGACGGAGAAAGTTTTTAGAAACGAGAGGAAATAAATCGGTATGGTCTGATTTAGGAAAAATGTTAAAGACTAATGGGCTGAAGCGGTGAAGCCTTCAGTATTTTGGGCTCTGACATGGAGTAGGCCCATTGTCTAAAAATAATTAATTTGCAGTAAATTTTTCTTAATCTCTGATTAAAATTTCTAAGCACAGCGTGTGCCAGGCCTACGCCCGCCCCCTGCTGGTTCCGCCCCTGTTCCCACTTTGATAGAGAAAGCCACACAGAAGATGGCTGTTGGGTTGTACATCTACATCTCTGACCAAAACGGCCAGGTGATGGAAAGCGGAAGAGGGGTGGAGTTGCGAGAGAGAGGGAGAAGAGAGTTTGTATCGGTGCTCCTCCGTCCTGGCTGTGATCGGAGAAAATAAAAGAGAAAGCAGAGATGTAGGAGCGAGAGAGATGAAAAAAAGTGGCTCTTAGCTTCGCTCTTTGGTTCTTCAGACAGGAAAGGACACGAAAGGTGTACTCCGTATCGTGCTCACATGGGAGAAAGGATGAGAGAGAGCGAAAGTAGCTATCAGAACTCTCCAGAAGGAATAGATCCAACGTAGGAAATCAAAGCAATGGATCAGACGATCAGGATTTCGTGCGCTAAGATTGAACGGGCAAGATTGAAACACTGTCGGAAGAACTGTGGATCTACAGGCGCGCAGCCAACTGCGGATTCATGTATTGTCTTTTGAAGTTATGCATCACTTAGTCACCAAATATTATTGGGTTCTTAATCGTGCTGGAAATTTTTCATGAATATAGAAAAAGTCATAAAAGTATCCTAAAAATTCAAAAACAAACTGACCACTGACCAACAGAGTAAAACATAGCAGAAACTTTTAACAAAATCCATACACAAAATCCGTATCGTACCAATACTAGTATGAGTTCAACCAAATCCAGCCCAAAACCTAGCTGACGCCTACGAACCAACCACACATAAAGTACTGATGTTAATACTCTCTGTAGTTACATCACTTACTAGTTCCATTTTGTTGTCCTAGACAGATTTTCTACTGATCCCAGTTCTATTCAGGTATGTTGCCATTTGTTTTGCATAAAATATTGTTAGGGAGATTTCATACTAGGGTTTTGATCCAAATTGGCCCTAATTTATTGTTAATTTTATGTGTTTCTAACTCATTTTCTACATATAATTGTTAGATATAGGTACTTTTATGCCCTTTTAAGTTTTTATAGGATTTATTTTGGATCTGGAAGTTTTTGTACGATTTTTGTAGCAATTGAGCGACCTAGCATGCCAATTGAGCGAGCAAACAGAAGAGGACGGTTGAGGACGCATCTGTTGACAACCAGGCGGGCAGCTTGAAGTCTAAGCGGACCGCGAGAATGGAATTTGACAGTTTTCAATCCGAGCAGTTATTCTCAACCTTACTTCCTCTCATGCGCTTACTGGACAAAAACCGCAATAACTGGCACGATCTGCATATCTGGAGGTTATAAGGCAACATTATAAAAGGACCAGAAGGCGAAGAAGAAAGGAAGTTCTGGAAAGAGAGAAAAACACCACTAAAGAGATCCAGGACTACAACTTCTGAGTCTTCAGGCGCTCGCTTGGCCTCCAGGTTGGCCGCCTAATGCTCGAGGCAAAGAAGATAGCTGAGGGAAACCGAGTTTATTTGTTGTAATCTCTTCTTTTCCTTCAACTATTCCAGATCTAATGTTTGATACCTGTATTTTAATGATGTTCTGTAAAGGCTAAATACAGTTAGGGGCGTAGTTGTGAACCTATTATTTAGTTTAATTAAGTATGTTTTAATTAGTTTTGATTTGATCTTTTGTGTTATCGATCTTTGTGATTTATCCTTAATTGGTGTTCAGAATTGTTTTCGAGTAGATTTGGTATTTTCCTGTTGAGTTTAGGTCAAACTCAAGTCTAGGAGTTTAAACCCAACTAAACTTACGGCAATTCTACAATAGCATATCCTCAGATGGCAACTAGTCGAAAGATGAAAGCCTAGATCAAGAATCATAAATGATGAAGTCTAATCTCAATAAACGAAAGTTGAGATATATCTTTAGACCCAAAGATCATAATTGTCGACCCTCAGTTAAGAAACGAAAGTTGACACTTAGGGTAGATAGGGAGTTAGTCATAAAATTAGTCATACCTTGACCTAGACGAAAGTTAGGATTAAGTATGGTTATTCGTTATCTATCTCACACAAAGCACCAAATAGGCTAGTTAAACTACTCAGTTATCGGTTTGGATTAGGAGTTGTACTTGGACTATTCGATTGTTGTCTGTGCAAACTTAGAAACAAGTAGACCGTCTGAGTCCAGTCGACCTTTGGTGATTTGAGCGGTCGGCTACGAAAGTAGACGGGTCGCTCGCATCCGGAACTAAACTAGAAAGTGAACAACTCAGTCCCCTAGTTTACAATTTCATCAGGTTTTATCTCAATTTTCACGAATTCATAGTTTAGCAAGTTCAATTAGTTTTGGTTTAATCCATCAATTATCCGAATCTTATTATCAAACTTGTTATCCTAGTTTCATTTGGCTTAGATTCTAGAACAAACTCTCTGTGTAATTGAACAATCCGTCCCTGAGTTCGACAACCCGTCTATACTAATTAAGTTAATTTAGTGGCTGAATTAAGTATAAATCGGTTTTTATTATTTCGGTAAGACTTCTCAAACAACGATAGAGTAAGGCCTCATCAAATATGTCAGGTTTTGTAGACATTTGGGAGATATCCAATCAAATGAATGATAAAATATGACACTATCCCTTACGTTTCTTTTTCCAATTTCATAGGCTACGTTATTCTACATGGCTTATATATCCAGCTACTCTCCAATTCTACATTTTCTTATAATTAAACTTCCAAAAGAAAAAAAGAGTTAGTCCCTATAATTTAATGGTTGTAATTGAGACTGTAGACTCAGGGTCCCATTTTCTCATTTCACTGTGCTCTCCCTAACTTGTCCAGTTGTCCTAATAAAATTCAATATCTTGATTTATAGACGCTGGCCCTCATTTTGGGCTATAAATGTTTGATAATAGGCCCAATTTTTGGGCAACAAGTAATTCATGTTGGGCCCTTTAGGAATCAGTTCGAGGACCCACCAGAAATCCTTAAACACGAATAGACGATAGTACCATTGTTATAAGGTTTCTTTACGCAAAATTTATTTTTAATATAACTGAAATATTGAAAACTTTTAAATATACTATTTATTAAAAGTCCAATTCTAATTAAATTTCAAAAAAATTATATAAATAATATATTGAAATTTTTAAATATTATAATAATATTAAAAAAATTCCTTCCTTTATACCTTCTGAACCTAATTTATCGGATGTATGCATGGTCCGGTTTAAATTGATTAAATGGGATACAATATTATCCGTCTTATTTTTCTAATTAATCACATATGTTTATGTTATAGATAACATGCTTGGCCACTTAGAAATGCTTGATTAGATTTAATTTGATCATATAATTAGAATTTATATTATAAATGTGATTGTATATATTTGATATCAAACATTGGTTAGAATTTTGAATCCATTTAGTAGTTTTTCTGGATCCCAATTGTATACTGGTGCCAAGACGGATCGAAAAATCGATAGCTTCGCGCAAAATTTATCATTTTCATATGTTGTTAGGTGGATCAGCACTATTTGCCGAAGCCCGAAGGCCACCAATATTTATGAATATTAATGCTCAGTATTCGATATAACATGGAGAAATAAAGAAGCTGTATTAAAATTCATCTACTAATAATTAATGTACAACTTAAATAATTTAATGTTTTATTTTTTCCCCCTTTAAGAATCGAGCATCTATGCATTATGCGACGATGAAGTAAAGATAAATGACTCGTTTAATCAAATATACGAGCTCCCGGTTGTTAATTTTCACACAGCTGAAGTAGGGTAATTAATCCCGTGTGTATCAAAAGTAACCAGATTTTTAAATTTTATTAAAAAATTTAAATTGCGTATTTTTTATCAAAAAATAAAAAAATCATATTTCTTTTTTTTTAGTGAAAATTAAAGTTAAAGCATACTAAATGTTGACATATTATGGTGGGTGAATACTGAATACATATAAATTCCGTCTGGCCATCTGCAGCCGGTAGCCATCTATTTAAATCAGCTACCCGCGTGAATGGCTACACCGAATCAATGCAGAAAATATGGCATCAAAGTCAAGACAAAAAAATTATTTTCCGAGCTTGGCGCTCAGTCCCAGGAGGCGGTGATTTTATGTGCCTCATTTGTACAGAACGTGGTTGAAAGAATTATCCTATGTGACAAGAGAGTGTAACACGAAATTACACGATATATGCCTACGGGCTAACTACCTAAAAAAATAATAAAAATAAATTAAATTACACGATATAGGACTCCAATAAATCTCACGCACTTGAAAAGCGCAGCTGTGTTTGCAATTTTTTTTATAATTGTATTATTATATGTAAATTTATTGTCTACTAGTGCTCAATGTGTGGGCAGGCTTTAAAATGTGATATGTGAAAATGAAATTCTCCAAAACAAAAATTAACATATTTTTATTTTCGATATGCTTCATTTATTACGTAGTGCTGTCATTTTTTTCCTTAAGAAATAGTGTATGTAGTCCTCTTTGTGTCAGTAATAGAACATATGCCCTTATCCTTAATTATGGTTGGGCGATGTTCACCGTTTGACGCATACTGCATAATTATACTGGTGTGTTCTATTTTTTTTTTTTTTTTTTGTCATCTCCATTGTTGTTTATTTGAAAAGAGGTAGGAACAAACCGGCTTATCCTTTGTTACCCATTTAATCGTAAAATTAAATTATTAGAAATTATATATTGCAAACTCGAGGCAGCACTGTTTTCCATATATGATTTGATTAAATGTCAACTCTTTTTCCATTATTCAACAACAACATGATTGAGAAAACAAATTAAGAGATTACTTACCCTATATAAACCATGTCAAATTAAAGCATATAATAATTATAAATTTGCATTTATTTATTATTTCTAAAAAGAACATACAACAATATTCACCACCTTCCTGAATATTAGTAATAATGCCATATATTGCTCCATGATTTTAATCAAATCCCTGAAAATTATTAATTCCATATATATTAATAATAAATATATTGCCATATATTTCTCCACAATATTAAATACATTCCTAGATATTCGACAATCACTTAATTGATAATAAATTCATCACATCCCTAAATATTAGTAGTGTACCGTACATTGCTCCATTATATTAACGACATCGTGAATATTAAGCAATCAATTAAATTGTGTAATAAACTCACCACAAAATATATGACATTCAAGAAATATGGAAGTCACCTCATCATCGGTATGATCAGTTTAGCTAAATTATTTATCAAAATCTAGAGATGCCTTGACATTCACAACTTAATTATGAATATGACCGATTTGTTGAACTAAATGAACTAATAATTTACAAATTCATCATGTACAAAACGAATAATATATAAATTTGGGAAAAAGAATTTAATGAAACTAATTTAATAGAGTGATCAATTTGAACAATTGTGAAAATAAAACTAATCTAATAGAGTGATCAAGGGACAAGAGATACCATCGCTTTTGCTGACCTGAACCAGTGTGAGAAGCATTGTTCGAACGTGCTCCGCTTTTTATTTTTATATTTCTACCAGTAATTAAGAAAATAAAGGAGAGCAGCAAATTAAAATTAGCGAAGCACATCAAAGAGGGTCTATGCAATATTATAGAAAGGAGAATATTTTACCATATCTTTATTCAGAGAAGATATTATACAGTTTATTTATACGAAGCATCAGGAAAGTGAACTTCATGCATAGTTTCCAGTGCTGTTTTCGACAGAATTGGTACCAGAATAAACCGGTGAAAATTAGCCTAACTGTTCAAATTAGAAATATTAACAAAGGTGTGAATATTTACCATGTCTGAATTAATCAAGCACGTCAATGGCATACAACCCATGTCCATCGTCTGGCACTTCAATTAAATTTTTTTCATCTATTGAAATAGTTTTTCCTGCATGGAGTGCATAAAAAGTAAACTTTATTAACAGACTAATTATCTAAAAAGAAAATAATAGTATTTTCGAAAATGCCAGAATTTGTTCTACTTCTTCCAACATAAACAATTAAAACCATCTGCTTTCTCCACTAATCGAAGGAAACATCCAACATTAGGTCAAAACATGATGTAATTAAGCAATAAGCTAAATTATCATATGAAAAAACGATAAACTATTACCAGAGGAAGGATCAAAGCGAGGGCAGAGTTTAGTCCGAAATTCATGATCTGCACCCAAAATCCGAACCTAGACCCTCTCCGCCTTTCCAGTTTCATCAATTGCGTTGAGCATCGACCCGCCGATACCGGGTACGAGAAGAACGGGATTGAGCTTCCTCGTCGGAGCAGAGGTTCACTTTGCTGGGCCGTGTGGAGTGCTTCTTCTTGGTGCGCTTCCCCATGGTGAGGTGTTTCATGCGGCGAGAGAGAGCGAGGGGTGAGTTTAGAGGAGGAAAAGTGAAAAGATTTCTAGGTGCAGCAAAGGGACGATGACAATAGGGTTAGTAGAGAAAAAAGGGAAAGAAATCGTGAGATCGCCACTGTCGAATACCGAATGAAAACGGAAGGAAATCAGTGGCGGAGAAACCTTAGAGCAGAAATAATTAAAATTTAAATGCGGGAAAAAATTATTAGCTTGAGCGAGACTCGAACACGGATGCGCGCGACAAACAGACTTATTGCAATTTTAACTCAGCGCCTTGACCCTTTCTTTATCAAGGGTCCAACTCTTTGTCTGAACTGTAGATCTAAACAGTACATCATATCAAATTGCACAGATCAATAATTCATAATTGATGTTAACAATTGTTAACCCTTTTGGTGAACTTTTGTTATGACCTTTCGCAACGTGCATTTATAAGTAGTAGAGATTACAACAAATTAACATATTCATAAATAAATTTATTATATGTGTAATCCTAACATATAATTATTTTTATTATACATATGTTTTTAATATATTGTAAACTAATTGTACGTGTAATATCTGTAGATGGTCAGTACCTTTGAAATTTATAAAATAATTAAAATTTATTATGACTACTTCCCCATACAAAACATGTCGACAATGCACGTGATTTTACTATTGACGCAGTTGGCTCTAACTTCTAAGAGTCGATAAACTTTCTGATAGCAATATTGTTTCGGATAAATATAGATTATACACATAAAAGTTAGCATATATCCGTTGCTTCACATATTAAGATTATGATTGTTTTGAGATTAAAAAAATATATGTATACTTACAGAATATGATATTTAGGGTCCGTTTGGATCATATGAGATTAAGGATAAGATTAATATTCAGAATTAAAATTTTTAATTTTTAATTGTTAAGAATAAGCTTATTTTCAAAGTAAAACTTCTTGTTTGGATGATGAAAGGAAAAATAATGAGCTATGGACCAAATGAGCTATTTTCCCTCCTTCCAAATTTTTAATCTCACTTTTTATTCCAACATTTTGTTAGATTAGTTAATCCGACTCTGATTTGGAGTAAACTCTTAATCCTAAGCTATTTGGATTGGCTATTAATCCAGAATAGCTATTTAGTCCAGAATAATGTCTTATTCCTATCCATCCAAACGCACCCTTAGTTATTTGATAACTAGTTCGATATACAATCTAGTTCTCTTTAATTTAAATAATGAGTTTCCTATTAATCTAATTCAAGGTGGACGGAGTAAAAAATATTATTTTTAAACGATCAAAAGATAAATATTGGAGATCTAAATTGTTATTTCTAAGTGGTCAACATCCGAATAAATTTTTATTCCTAAGTGTTTGGATCATCTGTTTAATTCGAATTAAAAAGTGGTCCCAACTATTTTTTAATCCACATTAAGAATATGATCCAACTACACTAGAAATAAAAATTTATTTCGGATATTGGACCACTTAAATATAGCACTCTAGATATCCAAAAAGCTAATTCTTGATCGTTTAATATATTTTAGTCCGGATAACTAATTTTAATTTTATTTCAATTCTTAGGCCATCCAAACGCGGACGCCCGATATTCAGAGAGGGCCCATTGGCTATTGTTGCTCTGATAATTTTAAAATTGAGTAAATTTTTTCGAAAGTCCTTAAAGTTCATCCATAATCCAGATTCAGTACGGCATGGATGAACTTTAAGGACTTCCGAAAAAATTTACTCATTTTAAAATTTCTCTCAGAACATACTCATACAAACAGTACGGCATAGTTGAACGTGCGGTACTCTGTAGTAAAACGGATTATTGAGTTCATATTAGCGATTCTGAATAAAATTTCTGACTTTGAGGTGATAATTACTAATTAGAAGCCTTTTGTATATAGTGTTTTGCAGAGTGTTAATATGTACGTTTAACGTGACCGATTACCAAGAGGTTTGTTTCATTGTTTTCTTTGATAAACATGACAGGACCCGTGATATGTATCAAATAACGATTTTTTTTAATAAAAATCTTTGAAACATCATTAGTTTGCCAAATTATTAGCAATACTAGTCAGCCGATGTGCAATATAACTGTTGCTTTTCTCCTTGTAAGTCGAGAACCAGGTCAAGGATCAGCCCAACAATAAGCCCAAGAAATGCCCAACTCGCATTATTATGTGTTATCTACATGTTTTAAGTAGGAGAAATGGTAGAGTATAATATATTGGATGGATGAGTTCCGTCTAATATGATTGGTTTTACGTTTTTCAATTTTAAATGACCGATCCGAATTGTTCAATATGTTTTATTATATCGAAAACTTGTAAGAAACTAATTTTTTTTCTAATTTTTGGTATTTTAAAAAATCGTTGTTATTGGATGATCCATAATTTTTATATCATGAATTTTCTTGAATACAAAAAAAAAATAATAAAAAAATTCCAAAAGTTGTAAAAATTATTTTGTTTACAAATTTTCAACATAAAGAATATATTGAATGGTTTGAATCGGTTGTTTAATTATAATTTGAAACGTATATTGAACGCTACCATTTCTCTTTAATTAGTTTTAGGCATGTGACTTTGTAACCAGAAACTCAAAGGTGTAGGATCTCATCTTCTGTGGCATTACCGTTCTGGATATAATATAATAGATTAAAATTGTTTTCCTTGCATACCATAAATATAGGAAGTCTAACAATTCAGATTTTGATCTCCAAGTCTAAATTATTATTAAATATTAAGTATGCACAGCCACAACCGGCTGCCAACAGAAGCCCAAACACTCAAAATCAATATCCAGGGATACAACCTTTTCTTTTTTTTTTTTTTGTTTAATCATTGGAAAGAGCAACAAAACACTCAAAATCAAGTTCCACAATCACAACTTGCTGTCAACACTCAACAGTAACCCAAACAAAAATGATCGTATCAGTATGCAGAGCAAAAACTTAACCAACTACATGAGATGCATTAGCAATCAGTGAAAATATTCGTACTTGGATTCTAATTGTAACCAGGCAAAATTGGCGGATGAGCATAAGGACCTTTCATCCAACCTGTTGCTATAATTCTGTATGCTGCCTCAGTTAAATGTATTCCATCCCAATTTATGTAAGTAGAGGGATTCGAACAAGCCGATACACCTGGTTGGCCACATGTAGCGCTAGAGTTGTAGTTATATGGCCCACCTCCTCCACAGCAAATTCTAAGGGGCTCTGTTACATTGAATCCTGAAAATAAAATGCACAAATGATTGAGCACGATTTGAAAGAAGGAAAGTATTTAGTGAACTCAATGTCAAGAAGTACAAAAGCTTGACATTACAAGAGCTCACCAAAGTTTTTTGGATTTTTCAACAGCTGGATCATCGGCTCGTAGTAGTCAGCATAGATGATCCTTGCTTGAGGGTAAGCACCACGGAGCTGTCCCACTGTTTCTTTTAACTTAATATTGTGGTAAAATCCGATGGTGTTATATTCCTTTAAGCATCCAAGATTATCGTAGTCTGACTTGTTTGTACTGGCATAGGTTGTCAGCAGAATAGGTATGCATCCTGTTGGCAAGTTTCCGGGTATTATGATATTCAACACTCCTTGCTTCAGCAACGACTGCAAGTAAAATTAATGGTGAAAAACTACAAAAATATTTTTTATGCTAGCAATAGCATACACGTTCCGTGTGATCCTATTAATTATTGGAATTTTGTAAAAACTCAAACTTTATATATTTTTTTAAATAGGATAACCGTTTGAAAATTAATATATCCTTAAAAGTAGGGAATAATTTTAGTTTTTGCACAAATGCATGCAGGGGCGGATTTAAGGGGGGACGAGCGTAGGCGAGACATACGCCAAAATCCAGAAAGTTAATTCAGATTAACTGTTACGCCTCCCCTAAGAAATTAAAAATCTAGTTACTCACCAACTATTATAATAAATTCAGCATGTTTTTGTCTGATTCCCATGGGAAAAGGTTTTAGCCACTTAGGGACTATGTGGGTGGGCTTCCCCAAGCGCTGTCTATCTTTTTTCTTTCTTTCTTTATATATTGGACCCCTATAAAGTTATCAATATATGATCTAGTTCAAATTTGATTTACAACATATGATATTATTATATGTTCATGAGTATCTTTATATTATAAAATAATATAATAACTAATGTTTGCTTTGATCGGTTAAGCACCTTTCTACTGGGCATGGATTCTAATGCAGTGTGTCATTTTTTATTTTTTTACATTTACCGTCCTCATTATAAACAATAATATTGATGATATTAAATAGGTTTATATGTTGGTTTCTACAATATATTGCTCATGGTTTAAACAATCCAAACAAAAAAATTGTTATTTGTTTCATTATTCATGTGTGCAATAATATCGAAAAAATAATTATTATATCATCAAATGTACATTTTAAATTTTTATAAGAAAAAAATTACGCACTAGTGTTATGAAATCTAAAACATCCAAAATAAAATTTGTTGAAATATATATAGTTTTGTTAGCTAATAATAATATATGATTATATGGACTCGTTCGTTTCTTTTCTCATGTGAACTTGTGTGCCAATGCGGCTCGACAACTGCGCTACTCCTACTTCGCCCCCCCCCCCCCCCCCCCTTTTTTTTTTTTTCAATCCTGGCTCCGCTTCTGAATGCATGACTTGAATTGTGTTAGACAACAGACATATTATTCTTTCTGTACCATGGGACACATCGAGATAATTAATCAAAAAGAGCATATTGTAAGTTTTACGACATTGAGAGTGAAAGGTTGTTTTGGATAGGGGAGGGGGGCCGTATTTAAAATTTTCAAACAAATTGAGCTCTGTTTCTGTAATTTACATCTTACCTCAGCTGCCTGTCTAATGGTGTCGACAACGGCAGGCACAAAGGATATAGCTTCACTTATAGATTTTCCTGCTGATAATACGAAGTTATAATCATTGCCTCCAAACTCTCCCAATACAAAGAGGGATTTACTGAAGTAATCCTGGCATGCTGCATTAGTTTTAGCTCAAAGTTAAGCAACTGTAACAAAATGGATCCAATACAAGTTCAATTAATACATCAACAGGAATTGTAAAGTTAATTGTACATACATTGTGTCATGTTGGTGTCGCATAGCGAAGTCTTCAATTGCTCAAACCAAGCGAGCTGAACATTAATTGAGGTGTCCACTGGAGGTACATTACTAATATTATGTTGACTAAGGTATTCAAGGGTTAATGCAGTTGCACCAATAACTGCGAAATTTGCTCCTTCGCTGAAATTCTTGGTTGGTGGAAAGTATGGTGGTACCAGAGGGAGGCCAAGATCCTGGGCTGCCAACGCAAAGTGGACATCTTAATTCTAGCACCTATTGGAAACTAATCTGGCTTGTATATTGATTTAGTATGAGGAGATTGTTACTTTGTAAGTGTACTGTTAGAGAAATTTTATTTGGTTACTTATCAATATATAGGAAGAAAATTGGAGGAGATTATTGAGAACAAGGTTGAGAAATATAGTTAAAAATTCAGTCCAATTGTTGAGCGCGCAAGATTGAGAATTAGTTCTAACTCTAATTAAAGAAAAATTTCATAATTACAAGAGCATGATACATATAATATGTTTTTAAATTTCATGTTACTTAAATATCCAGTGGGTTAAATGACCTTCAAAACATTAATTCGTTCTATGGAGAAGTATGGAAAACATACCCTTGAAATCAAATAATAGATGCAAGAAAAGTACGTAATTATACCAATGAAATCAAGGACGAGACGCCCATCGCAGCCACGGCCTGTAGACTTGTTGAAGTACGTCATGCCATAAGGGAGGTGCTCGAACACATCGTATGGGAACACTCCGCTCACTAAGAAAACGAAATTTCCTGTGTCGGCATAAGAGTTTCCAAAACTAAATATGGCATTGTAAGGCTTATCAGTGCTGTATGCTTGAGTGAGTAATGAGATGAAGAGGAGGAAAGAGGGGAACAATATCTTCATAGCTTGAGTATATGGAAGGAATTAATGTGAGATCCTCTTATTTTCTAACTTCTAATTTTCGGATCATATGAACTTAGTCGATAAACATTGTGTTATATATACTAGAGAAGTGGAATTGACGTTATAATAATTGGGGAAAAAAGAATGCAATGCCAACCAGACGACGTGCTTCTGCTTAATTAGTTGTCTGGAAAACAATTGGGGGTTGAAAGAACTAATTAATCAGAAAATTTAATACACAACGTTTACTTTATCCTGTTACGAAAAATATATTTCCTTATATTTAGTCCAGAACATCGCTTTCTAATACTAGTCAAAATCTCTAATCAGTTTCAATCTGCCTCTTATATGGCTAACATTATTGTTAAGAAATAAAACAATTAGGGAATTGGTTAGTTTCAGAGAATAATCATCATTGGCTAATCAAGAAAAATACAAGCCAATTGTTTATAGTGGACCACCACATCCTCTGTACATAGTTTCAGAGATTAACCATTATTGTAACAATATCATTGATGTTCAAGGGGTACATATTTGTCATCATTTTTCTTTGACATATTTTTAATTTAATTATAAGAGATCTGACAATTCCAACAATATCGATGTGTAAAATCAGGCAAGTAGCTTGATTATAAATTGTCATCATTTTTCTCAAAATCCAACAATAAAATTAGAGCAACTTGGACGCAATAATTTCTTTTAAATTGGAAAATCAATATTATTTAAGTTCCTTCTTCGGCGGGAAGAGGAGAAATAAATATATTGATATTAATGAATATTGCGTAGTTGCAAGATAACAGAGTATTCACTGAAATAAAACGAAATTAAGCAATATAGAGCTCCAAAATTTAACTTATCATCAATTCCTTGTTGCAGACATGCACTCACACCCAGTTGGCAAAAGATTTAAGAGTTGTTTATATATAGCAGGTCAAATGGTCTAAACAAAATCACATAATGCTCCCCCACCAGTTAATTTAGTTTTTGTTAAACAAGTTCCCAGTTCCCCGAGAAGGCACAATTTAATACATTAATTCCTACAATTAAACTTCTCCTTATCCATAACTGGAAATGGTTGTCGAACGCGTTAATTAGTTCACAGTATTATATTTGTGATGCGTTACAATAAGTGAACCAATGTTGAAGGTATAGTTGGAGCGCTTGAATCTAAACTCTATAGTTAAGTACAGAAACATTAAGTCCTATTGAAAAGAAGAGATCAGAATGGTTCATGGACTAGAATTACCAACGTATTAGCAAAAAATAAATAAATAAAACGAAAACAATGTTCCGTTTAAATAATTTAGCAAAGAAATTTGTGAAAGACAATTATTTGTTGTACTTTCCATTGGCCGGACTATAGGGGAGCCGGATAATTATATTAAATTCATATGTAAATATTTCTTTTAGACATGCTAGACAGCGAGTATCTAAGGATTCGATGATCAGTATTAAAGCATTGATTCTTTTGTATTCTCGGTATTCAACAATATTTTTTATTTCTGAAAATAATAAGTGCATATACTATATACTAAAATAACTGCATATGCAAGTAAGAATGATTTTAAAAACTAAAGACATCTACCTAATTTATCCTAAAATTTTTTTAATAATAATTTGTAAATTTAATTATCTGGATGAAGAAATAAAGAATTTTTGAAAATTTGAAAGACTAGTACATTTTATAAATTCCATCCCAAATTACTGTCCCTCTATAAAAAAACTTTATTTAAAATAGCGGCCTTTCAGTTGCTCGATTTCCGGATCCTGGTTCCGTAAATGCTAGAACTTATCATGTTGTTTGGTGTTTTGCAAATATACGTTTATGAACAAAAAATAATAATAATAACATAGAAACTTAATCAAAAGTAAGCCATGATGAAAATAATTTTTTTTTAAATTTCGTGACAACAGATAATTCACTTTGAGTGATAATTACAAATTCAAAACTCAATTACGATTTTTTGTGGATCATTAAATTCGAAAAGTTAGACACTTCTCATTTTTTTTAAAAAAAAATAATAATAATGTAGCCTTGAGGTGTAAAAGTCTCTTTTTCCGTCTTTCATACCATGCATTATATGTACAAATTATTTAAAATTATGCGAAATATATCAATTCTTCAAGAAAAATATCGACAAATTGGGACATTTAGGCATCAAAATGCTTGCTAGTTAACGGTAATTACTACTCTCCATCCTTCTAATTACCATCCACACCATCCACAGGCTCCAAACAGGCCAGATTGTGCCCAACTACTGGCCCAGTCTATTTATATTCCTCTAAATCTCTTCCCTCTCCAAACTCCAAACCCTAGCCGCACCATCTCGTTTCTCTCTTCACTCGTCTTCGACCCCTCCGCATCCACGCAGATCCATCTCAGCCGTCGGATCCGGCAGTGGTGCGCTAGAGAGCCACGGAGGCCAGGAGGTACGACAGACATTTTCTCAGAACTTGTGGTCTCTGCAAGCGTAGTCTCGACCCAGCCGCAATACTTCCAGTACAGGTATTGATTCAAATCAAATATATGCTTTTAACTCTGATTTAAGATCCCGAAAAATTTTACTCTGATTAATATTGCTTTTCGTGATTTGGTTGTTTTGTTCATTATCCTTTTCCGTGGATTTGAGTCAGTGAATTAGTTAATTTTTTCTTTTTTTAATAATCGAGTAGTGGCTAGTTTCTTTTTTTTTTTATTTGAACAATTAATCTGCCGCATTATATCATATCCTATTTAAATAAGCTTTCCATTTCATTACGTAACTTATTTTTCTTGCTCTTCCTTCCAGGCCTAAATTCTTGACATTGAGAAGTGCTTGGATATAGTTGGCGCCTTGCAATCTAAAAAGGTTTCATTGATACAATCCAAAATCAACATTTGGTTTTTGCAAGTCAACCAAATAACAGTTGTAATGGATATGTATAATTGTTGTGTTTGTTGTGGGTTAATTTATGTATTGGAATAAAGAATCATTTGTAATGGATACTATTGTATGTATAATTGTTCAGTTTGTTGCAATAATGGATATCATTGTAAGTAACTGATCAGTGTTCACTTTATTGCATGGTTATTAAAACATGTTTGATAACAACTAACTGAACACATAAATAATTTTAATTGATCCCATAACTAGTTTAATTGAACACAAATATTTCGAAATCAAATTTTTGCTGCAACTAGCTGAACACATAAACATTTTAAATTAATCCCTTAACGTGTTTAACTGAACACAAAAAAAAACTACAAAATCAAAATTCTGTTGCAACTAACTGAACACATAAAAATTTAAATTCATCCCTTAATGTGTTAAGCTGAACCAAAAAATGCAAAAATTCAATTTTGAGATGCAACTAACTGAACACATAAACCTTTAAGTCCATCCCTTAACGTTTTTAACTGAACAAATAAATATAAAAATTCGATTTTAAGATGCAACTAACTGAACACATAACAAGTTTAACTCATCCCTTAACGCATTTAACTGAACACAAAAATCTGTCCATTTGATGACGTCAGCATGAAAAAAAAAAAATTTTCGGGAAAAAAATTGATGACGTCATCACGCAGAAATTAGGTATCTGGAGCGCTCCTGGATGTCTTATTTTCTTTAGAAAGCCCAATTAGGCCTAATTAAGCCTGTGAATGGTAATGGATGGTTTTTAAGTGGATGGTGTATATAATTTCTGCTAATTAACGTCTAACTGAATTCTATACAAAGGCTGTTCCAGTCCTAATAGGCTTCAATCAGGTCTAGGATCAAATCAGTCTATCTGGAGCCCAAGAGAGGCGGAGCCTAATGATAATCTGTTTTTGTTGGGGCCCAATTCAAGCCCAAGATCGGCTGCTGCGCCTAAAACATAACCTATCTTGTCATGAAACGAGATCCTCAGCAGTCGTTTTAAACGACTGCTGAGCGGTCGTTTTACTTTTTTTTTTTGTTTTTTTTTTAAAAAAATTTTAATGGAGAATCCAAACCGTTCAACTTGTTAAATTTTACCGGCGATGCGTTTTCATATAAGTTTTATAAAATTTGAAGTTGATTTGATACTAGATTAAGCGGTCAACAAATGAACGGACCTGGTTAGATTAATTCTAATACGTTCATTTGTTGACCGCTTAATCTAGTATCAAATCAACTTCAAATTTTATAAAACTTATATGAAAACGCATCGCCGGTAAAATTTAACAAGTTGAACGGTTTGGATTCTCCATTAAAATTTTAAAATAAAAAAACAAAAAAAAAACCAAACGACCGCTCAGCAGTCGTTTAAAACGACTGCTGAGGATCCGGTTCCATCTTGTCATGATTTCTTTAGGAAACATTTTAAAAATAAATTTATTACGTCCTCAGAAATTTATTTTGCTAGATCTAGAATACAATTTCAAAAAATAATAGGAGTAATAATATTTAAGATGCATAAAACAAAATTCTGATTATTTGACTAATTTTGATATTTATATCTGACGATGCATATATAGTATATTTAATAAGATAAACTATTTGGATGTTTACGTGTAGCCTACATGTATGATATAATAATATACATTGACATCCTATTTATTTAAAAATAATAATAATATGATTTCTTTTCTTCAAAAAGACAGAATGAGAGACATAGTTCAATGAATTCCCTCTTTTAACACTTTAGACATAAAGAATTCACTCGTTGAACACTGTACATACAGCCGGTCGCCCCACATAAAATATTTCAAAATTAAGTTGGCTAGAAAGTGCGGCGCGTGCAACATTGTCAAAATAAATAAATAAATAAAAGACATTGCTGTCACTTGATTATACTCTGTAAGTTTTTAATTGAGAATGTTCTTTTTGAATTTAGAGCGTTGATTTGAAAGTTGTTTTATTAATGTTATAATCCCAAAATAAATAAGGATAGAGTCATGGAATGAAATTTATCCACATTAAAACTGGATAATTGTTTTTTTATTATTTGAGGTGTGCGTACGTCCTAATAACTTCAGACTAAACATGACAACTATATATGTTCGGTAAACTCATACAAAAAAAGCATCTAATTAATAACAAATATTTCGAAAAATAAAGCACAAAAGTATGCGCTTGAAATATCATATTCACTAATTAACCAAAAATTAGGAGTTAATTATTGGAACATCATATGTATCTTAGACTCGTATACTCCTACAGTACTACTGTTGTTTTTCGTAAAATATTAAAAATAAGAATGACAAGGCATGCATTATACAATAATAATCAAGCGTACATTTTTATATAAAAAACAAGTGTTAAAATTTTAAATCAGCACATTTTATTTTACAATGGTCAATTGTGTATTTTAAAATTTTCAAAAATAAGTTCTGAAGAGTTTCAAATAGTCATCAACGGCTGTATTTAAGCTGAATAGGCAAGCGCATGCATGCATTATATAAGAATGAAGTATGTCATATTCAGTTGACATGCATATAAACATTATGCAATAACTAATTAATTACATATTTATATATAAAAATGTAACGAAAATAATTAATTAGCAGTGATTCTATAAAGATAGGTATCAGACAAGTTAATTATCTTGTCTTAAAAATAATTTAAAAAAAAAACAACAAGTTGGTGGAATTAAAGTATAGATCAAAAGCAAGTATACTGGGGAAGCCTCAAGCTAAGAAAGAGTATTATTACATCATCAGTGAAGTCATAAAGAGTTTCTTAGCTTGATTACGAAATCAGTTGACTTTCCCTAATAAACATTGAAGAGGCAAAGACAGAAGTAATCTGATTGGTTATGTTTGATATGACTGTGTTTTGTCTTACTTTTAATGGTTGTTTTTAATGAGAAAGTGATGAGGTTCATCTCACTTGTTTCTGAAAAAGGAAAATATTAGATGTGATTTTCTTTTTAGTTTTTTTCATTCTTCCATTAAGAAATGGTCGCCGGAATTTTTCCTTCTGGGGAGCGCATGAACGTCTGAATTTTTCACTTGTTGGAACTCATGGTTCCATACTTTTTTTTTTTTTTCATATTTTCAAATTCAAAATTAACTAAAATTTTGGTTATTTTTCTTAAAAGGTGACTTCTTGAAAATCTACTTATAACATTATATCTTTGATTCACTTGGCAGCCGCTGTCAAGTTTTTCTAAAAAAAAACATTATATCTTTGATTTTCCTGGCTCAAAGTGATAATAAAAAGACAAAAACAAATCATTCTTAATATCCTTTTTATTTTGCTTATTTTTTTGGCTTATTTTTTCTTTTGCAGCTTGAACTGGTTTAAACCTTCTTATCATATTTCATTATCGATTCTCTTCTATATATGCTGATGTTCAGCAAATACTCTTTCTTTTTTGCACAGAAAACCTTATTGTTACATTCTTTATTAGAGGTGCAATGGCGCATTTAAATAGAATGAATGAGCCAATGAGGTGGATTGTCCCCCATTCATTTTGCTAATCATACATATTTGCTTGATATGTTAGGTAACATATTGGCAATTATCTTAACAAAAATAGCATTTTAACCCCAAAACGTGATAATAATCTTATTTTTGACCCCATAATTAAATTTATTTGTAGATATCACAACAAATATTAAAACTAATAGTTAACATATATTTGAACTCCATTAATTTTTTTCTGGCTGGCTCCGCCGCTAGGTGCATAGCAAAGTTGGGTAGTTGGTACCTGACAATAAATAAACAAGTAAATAATGATCTGATACCACGCGATTTTCAAACCAAATTCGTGCTGTGTTTACCAGTTTATAAATCGAGAGATAAATAGTGAAGACTTAGAATGTAATTAATTCAGGACTCGATTGGTCATCTCTTTTGTCCTTTGCTGAAAAGATATATAGATTCTTTTTAGCAACTGGGCTCAAATACATGATGGAAGGTTAGGTGCTAGAGAAATTTTAGATAAGTGGAATTGAAGGGGTCAAAGTGAAAAAAATTATTATTAATAATAAATCAATCAGTGAGAAACGGGTCGTCCTTTCTAATGCCTCATTTATCCAACTGTCTGCGTGGTGTTTCAAAATTGTAAATTCTCTATCAATTCTTTGGCATAGACTGAATGTAGATCATATCAGATTTTAAATCGAATTAAAAAATTTTAAAAATGTATCCTTATGTAAAAAAAATTAAATTTTAGAATTTAATGTTTTATAAATGAAGCACCTCTTCTTTTTTTTTTTTTTTTTTTTTTTCACTCATGACTATTGACTTATGTTTTCTGGAAGAAACATACTCTCCGTGTGAAGAAAGCACTTTAAACAAAATATGATTTTCTTAACATTATTTTATCTGTATGGCATTTATGTTGCACAATTTTTTTTTTTTTTACTTCATTCAATATTATGAATGATAGTTAAATTATTAACAAGTGTGAAGAAAATGTGAACGAAAATACGAACTATATCAATTACCGAATCATATGCTCGGAAATTTTGGCAAGAGTCATTCACTAATTTTTTATAATTTATTATGTATTAACAAGCGTCAAAAAATGCTTGAACTATGCATTACGAAAATCAAATTTATGTAAGGTAGGCATTATAATTTTTCAAGTACGAATGACATATGAAGTCACATAGTACTTTAATTTGTGCAGTGCTTGTTTTACCAGAAAAGATTGAATTTGCACTTATTAATACATTATTTTCCTTTAGACGAGCGAACACAATGCAAAAAAAAAAAAAAAAAGGAATAAAAGCCACAAAGATTCGCGCACCACATGAAACATGTTATTGAAAATCATATGGATTCACTTTTTCCTCGTCGGTCCCAGAAATGTGTAAGAAGCTATGTCAAGGAAAGCTCCATGATCGATTACGGCTTCTTCTAACAGAGCACCGTGTCAGAACCCGGATTCCAGATTCGAATCCCGTCTAACGCTACACGGTATAGCGCAACCCTCCCAACCGTCCGATTTAATCTCGACGGTTAAATTTTTTCAGACCTACCAATCTGGTATTATTCACGAAATATCCATCATAGCATTTGGATTCGTCAAAACCAGTGTTTACAAATTACAAACATTAAAAAAATTGGTAATGTTAATTTGTTTCTTGTCAGGAGAATTTTACGCCTCGCCAACTAAACAAATACACATCTATCACTCTATAATATATGTTTGATAGGAAAATTCTACAGTGAAGCGAACTTAATTTTCAAAAATTGAATTAAAATTTTTAAAACATATATGATTGATTAAAGACCCATCCGATTTAAAATTTCAATCCACCACATCCTATTTCATATATTTTTCCATACATGATTTGCGTTTCATTCGCACGAAATTAACTCCTTAGGGATCCGTGGGAAATTTTTTCTTCGGCTACAATAAGTAGGTCTTTGTATATATGTTTATGTTTCTATGATCCATTATAATGATCACATATTAATTTGTAAGTAATTTACAATATTCAGAGCTAATATTAATACTTGTTCTTGTTCTATTTTCTAATTCAATGCGCTATTTTCCACAATCATAAAAAATATAGAGTTAATCTGGTACGAGATCAAAGAATAAAAATAATGAAAACGACTCAACTAAGTTATTTGTAAGTATTGATTTTTCATCTCTTGACTTCAGGACAATAATTCACTTTTTTTTTAAATATTTGATGTCATTAGAAAATATTTAAATTACAAATTATTTGTGGAAAAAAGAACTACATGACCAAGATGGAATTACCAATAACATAATTATCGCATTCCTCATGATCTTCATTATTTAAAAGTATATCAAAATTAAGCACAAAACTCAAGCTCCTTAATCTGCAGCCAACACAAACACAATAAACGAATGAAACAATAACAATGTTCAAACTTTGATTCTTTATGAAATACAGAAAGAAAAAGAAAACGCAGGACCACTCAATAGAAACCAGATAAAATTGGCGGATGAGCGTAAGGACCTTTGAGCCAACCTGTTGCTATAGTTCTGTACGCTGCCTCAGTTAGATGTATTCCGTCCCAATTTATGTAAGTAGACGGGTTTGAGCAAGCCGATACACCGGGTTGGCCGCAAGTAGCAGTGAGATTGTAGTTATATGGACCCCCTCCTCCACAACAAATTCTAAGAGGCGCTCCATTAGTAAAGCCTGAATATTTAGTTAATTCCATTTCCAAAAACACGTGAAAATGAGGATCTAGAAAATTTATCAGAGTTATTTGTAATTAATGTCTCCATTAATAACAAAAAGCTCACCAAATTTGTCTGGATTTTTCAAGAACTTGATTACTGGCTCGTAATAATCAGCATAGATAATTTTGGCTTTAGGATACTTAAGCTGGAGCTGCACCACTGCCTCCCTTAGCTTGATGTTGTGGTAATATCCAATGGTGTTGTAATGTTTCAAGCATCCGAGATGATCATAGTCGGACTTGTTTGTACTGGCGTATAATGTTAGCATAATCGGTATGCATCCTGTTGGTAAGTTTCCGGGTAGTACGATAGTTGTGGCTCCCAGTTCGAGCAACGACTGTAAGCAATAAATGAGCATGAAAATTTTGAAAATTACCGCATAATTTATTTTTTTCTATACATTTCAGCAAGGTCACTATTTGCCATATTTTGCAAGGACAACAGAGATTAATAATGTATTTTCCACAAGACCATAAATAAATCTTTAATCAAGAAATTAATAATAATGATGATGACGACGACTATTACTATGATCCCCAAGCGAAGAGATGCTAGTGAAATTGGTCACTATCGTCCGATTAGTGTGATTAACACTATTGTTAAAATTATCTCCAAGATTTTGGCAGACAGGCTACAACCGTACATGTCGTTACTTGTAAGCCCGTTTCAAACGGCATTTACAAAAGGAAGATCAATCGCAGACTCTTTTATGATTGTTTGTGAGACGGTCTCTTTTTTTAAGAAAAAGAAAGTTCCAGCAATACTTTATAAAGTCGATTTTGCTAAAGCTTTTGACTCTGTTTCGTGGGGTTTCTTGATTAATATACTGGTTGAGCGTGGATTTCCTCCAGGATGGATTAATTGGATCCTGATCCTCTTGAAATCTTCTTCCTCATCCTTGAAGATTAATGGTACGATCTCAGAAGCTTTCATGCACCGCAAAGGATTAAGGCAAGGAGATCCTCTTTCTCCTCTTCTATTTATCCTGGTGGCGGATGAACTATAAGCATTTCTTACAAATGCTCGTAGCATGATGACAGGTCCTCTAGTTGTTGCTCCGAAAGCTATACAATTTGCAGATGATACGATAATCATCATGGAAGCGCATCCAAGAAATGTACAGGTCATTACGACTGTCATCTCTTATTTTCCAAGGTTGTCTGGTCTCCATATCAATGATGATAAATCGGTTTTTATACCAATTGCTATGGCCGAACCCGACATTTCCTTAGTTCAATCTATACTTCGTTGTCCACGAACAGACTTCCAAATCACATACTTAGGTCTGCCTCTTTCAGTGAGGAGACTAAGAAGAATTGACTTTATGCCAGTTATTCAGGCCGTTCATGAAAGACTACAGGGGTGGAAACAAAAGATTTTGACAATAGCAGGCAGATTGGTTTTAATTAAAGCAGTTATTTCAGCCTTACCTTTGCATTTCATGCAAGTCATCAAATTGCCAGCATGGCTTATCAATCAGATTGATAAGGTAAGTCGAAGTTTTCTGTGGAAGGGATCGGATGTTTGTCATGGTGGACACTGCCTCGTTAATTGGGATAAATGTTGTCTTCCTAAAAGAAATGGGGGTCTTGGCATCTTACACTTGCCAACACAAAATATTGCTTTGCTTTCTAAATGGCTTTGGAAGTTGCAGGCTGAACCAAACTCCGTTTGGACAAAAAATATACATTCTTTGTATGGCACAACGAACTTGCAATTGCTCGCCGAGTCAGATTGCATTTCGTATGGCCTCAAGGATGCTTTACAGGGCCTGCATTTTGTACTGGCGTCAACCAGGACTTCTGATAATGGAGATAATATCAATTGGAAATGGAGTACTGATGGAGTCTTCACGGCTAAGAGTACATACATGCTATTGAGAGATCCAGGAGTAGGCTCAGCATCTAATTGTTGGTTATGGAAGTTACATGCACCACCTAAGATAAAATTCTTTTGCTGGTTGCTCTTCATGAATAGGCTGCTGACACAAGAGAATTTGGAAAAGAGACGATGGCCTTCTATACAACATTGTGTGCTGTTAGTGATAGTCCAAAAATCCTTGGCCCTTGGCCCATCCTTTGGAAGACCGTCTTAAAATCCGGACCGGACCGGTCCTTCAAAGGATTTATGACGGACAAGGGCCTAGAAGGGCCGGATTTTCAAAGGGCCGGATCGAATTTTTTTCAAAGACGGATGTGGAAGGGCCGGATTTTGAAGGGCCAGGACCGACCTAATCCTTTAATCGTGAGACTATTTCATCATAATGAGACAATAGAGATTAAAACAATTTACAAATAATTAAAGATTGTTATTATTTTGGTAGGACTAGAAGGGCCAAGGACCTAGAAGGGCCGGATTTTCAAAGGGCCGGTCTCCTCTTCTAAAAAATAAACCCGCCTTACCCGTCCCATTTGAACCCTTTTTCTCAACCCGGTCTGGCTCGGCCCTTCTACCAAACCCGTTGAATCCGGTCCTTTGAAATCCGGCCCGGTCCTTTTGACTTTCACTATGTGCTGTGCAACAACGTCTTGGATAAGGAAACAACTCGACATCTATTTCTACATTGTGCGTTTGCTAAGTACTTATTGGAGAGCACAATAGGGAATGCACTGATAATTCACCAAGCTGATGAAGCCATAGATTTTTGGGATAGGAATAATTCACTACTTAATAGTAAGTCAAGTTTATGGCTGGCTACTATGTGGAGAATATGGAAAGATCGTAACCTCTGTATCTTTGAAGGGAAGAGACCAAATGCACATACCTCCATTAGAAGGATTATCCAGGACTATATTCTTTGGAAAACATACGACACAGGATAATAGTTAGTTTGTAGGTGTCAACTGCTTGGCCTTGTAATTACTTTTTTATTTTTTGTGCGCTCTTTGTACATATTTTCTTTATATTAATGAAAATCTTGTAGGGTTAACCCTACCCTAAAAAAAAAAAAAAAAAAAAAAAAAGATGATGATGACGACGATGTTGTTTTTAGTTAGCCACCATACGTCCATACCTGTTGTAGCTTGTTATGCCTCTTTCTTGCTTGCTTAAATATTTATGTCTCGATCAATTATGACATTTATGAAAAATGGAATCAGCACGAAAAAGTTACTTTCTTTCCATTTCATAGGACCTTTTCAAGCTGCCTTTCTTTTCAAACCGCCCATTTGGAAACTAATTAAATTATTAATTGTTGAAAAGTTCAAAGTCTAAGCCACTGAAAGATTTATTTTTGAAAACAAAGCATCCATGCACAAAATTGATGAATAACAACCCTGTCTCTACCTAATAATTTTCATGCCATACATCAATTATGTTCTTTTGAAGTATTGTTTATTGATTTTCAACGAAAGCGACCTGTAGTCCAAGCTATTAACACTTAAAAGAGGGTGTTATATATATATACTATATTTCCTCTTTATTCTTTTTACATTGTGTGTGGGGGTGGGTATTAAAAATTATGAATTTTGTAATTGATGCAACTCATCAAAATTGAATTCTTAGGACGTACCTCAGCTGCCTCTTTAGTGGCGTTGATAACAACAGGTACGTAGTAGGACTTGACTTCGCTTATGGATTTTCCTGATGACAATACGAAGGTGTAATCGTTTCCTCCAAACTCTCCAAATATAAAGAGTGATTTGCTGAAATAATCTTTGCATGCTGTATGAATTAATTTTTATTTAATTAGAATATGGAAGAACAATAAAACAACAGAAATTACATATATAAATATTGATAATGCTAAATTTAGTTACATACAATCAGTTGTGTTACATATCGAAGTCTTGAATTGATTGAACCATCCGAGTTGAACACTGATTGAGGTATCTGTCGCCGGTATAGTAATGTTACGTTGACGGAAGTATTCAAGGCTAAGTGCTGTTGAACCAATGACCGCGAAGTTTACTCCCGTGTGGAAATCTTGGCCTTTTGAGAAGTATGGTGGCACCAGAGGAAGACTGAGATTTTGGGCTGCCAATGTTCAGAGAATATTTAACTTTAATTTATTTGTAATAATTAAAAGAAATATGGCATTGAAGGACAAAATTAATTTTTAATCCTTTCTGTATCAAGAGCATGACTGAAATTTTAGCACTTTATCCTATAAGCAAAACATAAAGTAGTAAAACAAGCCGAATACTTCCATATATTCTGCTCTGCTTTTACTGCTCTGCTACTACTCTGTTTCTGGCATGAAAATACTAGTAAGAAGAATTTTGTAAAAAATACCAATGAAATCAACAACTAGACGCCCATCGCAACCACGGCCGGTGGACTTGTTGAAGTATGTCATTCCATACGGGAGGTGCTCAAACACATCGTATGGGAGTACTCCCTTCACTAAACTGACGAAGTTTCCTGTGTCGGCATAAGAGTCACCGAAACTAATTATTGCATTGTAAGGTTGATCTTTAGTACAGTTTGCATGGCTGAAACATGAGATGAAGAGTAGAAAACATAGAAGCAGTTGCTCCATTAAAGGAAAAAAACTAAAAGAAAAAACTAGTTTTTCTTTTTTATCTTGCTGAGATGATAACTTCTTAAGAACTAAATTTGCTTCATATATATACAATAGGTCGGCTACGATGAAACAGACCGTGCACTAATTAATTGAGCGAAGATATGGATCCTAACTACACTAAACTATTTCCGCGAGCCTTTTTTTTTTTTTTTTTCTTTTAAGTAGTCCTTGACCTTGATTTTTCTCATATATTAATTCATGATGAATGATACGTTCTAACAACTTAGAGAAAAATATGACTTCCACTCGTCTCGCCCAATTTTCCTCAATGCAAGCATATACGGTGCCCTCAAAATCAGCATTACTACATTTTAAACAATATTAGATTTTATTATTGCCTCACGGGAAGAAATAGATCAAGAGGGAACAAAACAAACGGTACAGCAGATTTTAACTTTTTGATATATAGCTCCAAGCATACACTTGATATAGTCTGAATCATTGGACGAGTAAGATTTCGGCTCCACTATTTTTTTCTATAACCAAATATTAGCAGACTGTTGATTTTTTTTAATTTAACAATCAGTACATTTTTATATAAAAATATATATTTTTTGAAGTTTACTCACTACATGAAAGATGGTCTTCAGATAGATTTTTTTTACTAGATTTTTCTATATGTGTTGTACCTTGTTTTATTGCTAGACTTACTTGATGCATTAAATCTAGCAATATTTTTATCAAGACTCAATTTTCTATTAATATGTCCTTAAAAATCTAACAATTTATTTTTTATAGACTTTTTTGAATTTTGCAATGTCTAATGTAGCAAGAAAAATTATTATTTTTTCTGATTTTTGACAAAATGTCCAATTTAAAAATATAAGAAAAATTACTAAAAAAAGTAAAAAAAATATATATATAAATGTAAAGATAAAAATTACTCCTGAAAGTATTATAGCCTATCTCTATAATATATATAGATCATAGAGTACTATTCTATAATATATATAGATCATAGAGTACTATTTGGAGATGGTACTTTAGTAGTTCCAATATAATTTTTGACTCCACTTGACCAACCAATAGCTATATTACATAACTATATGGTTAAACTATGCATAAGCATTCTTATAATTGTGAACTTCGAACGAACGTTTTGAACAAAACTCTGCTTATGTAAACACTTCAAATTGGAAATTACTATCTACCATCTCTGCATGTGTCATTATATACCATCGCGTGTGTATTTGTTCAATTTATTCAGTTATATGTCCATTTTGTTTATTTATGTTTTCACTTTATTCAATTATGAATTAGATTTTATTTTTTGTATTGTTGTTTATATTTTTATATGCATATTCAACTTATTTTTATTGAACTTATTAATTTGTTTGTGTGTGTTCACTTTATCGATTTTATACATTAATTTTGTTCAAGTGATGACAAAATGGTAGATTGCAGTTATGATTTTTGCTTCAAATTAGAATTAAGACATTAAGATATGATAAATTTTAGTGGCAACGTAAAATCAAATTGGGCCGACAAAGAAAAATTATTCATTTGTTTTTGCAACCTGTTATATAATTTGAGCTGTAGCTATCAGTATTGCAGTCGTGTGCCAATATCCTAAAACGAGTTGTCTAAATTTGAGAGCTCCACGTTGTCTGAAGAAAAATATAAATTAAGCATATAACCATGCAAATTATTTGTCATTTGTCATCAATGTCAAGCAACATTTTCGCCCTTCAATTTTAGTTGAATCCCATACCAATGAAGGTAGAAGATTATGGGTAGAGTTACTCTTAAATCTATTTTTACTTCTACAAACATGATTTAAATTTGGTGGAGTAGTGTGGAGTAGGGGGTAAATTACTATACCATTTTAGGTGGAGTAAATTTACCTCACGTGGATCAAGGGATAGTTATCATTTCTTGCTCTCTATTACTCCTTATTTACTCCACCTTTTCATATCAAACATGATATCTCTACTACTTATAAATGCACCCAGCGAAAGATTTTAAACATTCATATAAAAGGAGTTAAACATTCATATAAAAGGTCAAGCTGGGAGATTGTAATTTTTTTTCCTCTACCGTTCGATCGGTTTGATCTGTGGTTGGATGTGAATCGCCAGACGAATAAACACTATAGATTTGTTTCTCATCTAATATAGAAACAAATTGAACAGCACATCTATTTGTAACGCTGATAAATTAAGAAACATATTTTTTCTCATATTATTTTATTTCTTTATTTGCCCACATATGAGGGTATCTTATGCTAGTAAATTTGAATGAGTGGATTAACTATTTACTCCTCCTTAAGCTACTTCACGGTTTACTCCTGGCCATAGATCTCCACATTTTAGATGCGTAAAATTAATGTCAGCTTGAAACAAATTGTTAATAACTAGTTTACAGTAAAAGAAATTGTTGTCAATGATCTAAACGGAACTATTCAAATATTTGTATAGTCGATATTTTAATTTCCTTTAAGTGCTTAATTACGGACGTACGTGGTTTCTTCAGAATAATGTTGTGAAAAGATTGTGCTTGCTTGCTTTTTCTTGACATTTGCTTCGATTATAAATGTGTTCGATGGTGCATACATTGACTCCCATCTTGTACCACTGCACGACACAACTTACTCGTCCAGTACATTCATTTGCAAAGTCCTTTACCAGCAAGAACGGTTTTCAATTGGTCTACAAACTTGATGCTTCATTAGGGAGGAAGAAAAAAGTAAAAAAGACATGGCCATGGCAATTTGGAAAGAAATCGAGCATCAATTTTATCTTCTTATTTTTTTTACTTAATTTCGCTGGAGAAAGACGGGAATATAAAAGGACCGACAGAAGATTAGTAATAAGGGTATTTTAGTCATAACATGTCAAAAATAAGTAGAGTGCTCTGTAGCAATGCTATAATTTCTGGCCCATGCTATTCCAGCATTTTGGTTCCGCCCCTGTATCAGGTATTATGAGACAAAATACCGAAAATTTTCAGAAAATATCAAAAAATTTCGGATTTCGGCCATTTGGCCGGTATGGGTGCCGGTAGAAAATTGAAAACATTAAACATTGCTTGAAACAGTGACACTGTTTTTTTCCCTGCTCGTATACTACTGCTGTTAGATTAAGTAGAAGGCTACATCTCACTGTAACTTCTTCTCATTCCTTCAAAATTGGCCATTAAGCCACCAAAATGTATCAATTTTGTACCGTAGGCCTTTTGTAGCCTATTGTAATATTGAATTACTGCACTTGCCATTAACCAGCAAAGAATGTAAATGTTGTAACGAAAATTAATCCTTTTATAGAGTTTTGTAAAATTTAATTTAGAATTACGTACATGTTCGGTTTGAACGCAGGGCCCATTATAAGCCATCCCATTTCATTTTGCAAGTTGTTATCCGAGTGGTTCTGATATTTTTTTTTTTTAAGGTAGGGAGAGAATCTCGCCTACAATTTTCATTGAACGGAAAAAATTCGTACAAGCAAAAATAAACCAAAAAGCTATCTATACATGAGGCTATTTACACAAGCCCAAAACAAATTGTAAAAATCTAACAGTTAGCTATCCACGCTCAAATATCATGAATCGTCTTGTGCACTGTTTCCTGGTAGTTTACGGTTTTGTCTTCGAAAACGAGAGGTTCTGATGTTGCTTGATGTTATGTAGGCTGAACATTAAATATTGTGTAATTATAATTTTCTCCAATATCTAACATAAAAACAAGAAATTATTTTTTGCACAATAATGATTACAGTCCTAACAAACAGATCTCAATCAAGAGTAATTTTAGTTACTTATGTATAAGGGGTCGAACTTTGGTAAAAATTGGTTCATGCAAAAAGATATTAGCTGCGCGCGTGCATAATTGATGATTAGTAGCAATACAAAAAGAATGCATGTGCGCCGGTGGTCTAATTCTTATTTCATTTTAGTAAAGTAGAACAATAAATGTATGACCAAAGCATTTAGGATGAGTATAATTTTATAATATTCATCGCTTTGGAAAATAGTATTGCAGTTGTGCGATTAAAAAACCATCTAACTTTGCAAGTGCTGGAAAAATTTAGCTCAAAGACACAATTTAAACTTCAATGAGAACTAAGCAATTAAACGAAGAAACATATGTTTTCTATCTTCTTCCATGACACATAATAATTGTTTTATTAATTGATTGCTAGATTTGGCAAATTTTTAATCGGAGTATAAATTGTAATCAATACAAATTTTAATAACATCGTACAAATAGGCCCAAGTTTATGGTTAAAGATGATGTAATTTGGGCCTCTCATGGCCTCTATATAGTGGAAAGAAATTAAAAAAAAAAATGAAAAAGACAGAAAAAAGATGCTTCTGATCAAATCAAGACCGTCAAACCACTCGCATCAATTCCCAGTCCTAATTACTTCTCTCAACTCTCAAGTTGCCATCCTCTGTCAATTCTGTTAGAAAAATTCTCCTCTGTTGTTCTGTATCTACGCTCGGATGGCTAAGCGGATCCCTTTCGTCAGACCTGATAACTACTCTGACTCCAAAGTTGGAACCCGCTAAGTAAGAGAATGAGGAGGAGGTGTAGCGGCAAGAGATTATGTATGATTTCGGATCGGACGATAGGAGATAATGAAGGATCAAGTTGTTGGATACCAAAGAAATGTCCAAAATAAAGCAAACTTGTAGACTTTCAATTACTGCTTGATTTGCAGCATATATACTGTATATATCACCAACAATCCATTCTCAATTTTGATCATTTGTTGCTGTTGACTCCGAGGCATCACCGAACTTTCTACCGAGTCTTGGTCCCTCTCGAACCTTCCCGTCTCTCTCCAAGTGCTAATATTTCAGCTCTGGGGTTTTATGTTAATTTTAATAATTATTGTTATTTTGGATGGTGAGCAAGTTGGTTGGTTAGACTATTTACAAGAATTTTGTGTTTTGGCTTTCCTGCTTGAATTAGCATCGTTTTTTCATTATTTTTTAGGAGACATTTAGGAGACATTTCACATGCATTGAGGTTCGTACGGTTAGTGTGGTTAGTGGGGCTATCTCGAAAATCTCATTCTCTCACTATTCTACTTCGAAATTCCAAAAAGTACCTCGAAAATTCCAAAAAGTACTTACCTTACACCACTAACCCTACTAACCTCATGTGTGCCAAACAATTGGGAATTCAAAGGAAATTTCAATTTCAAATAGTTGGTAAACTAAAACTAACTTGCTAGTTTAGCTGATCTAAGGAAATTTCAATTTCAATTGGTTCGAAACATTAAATAAAATAATATGATTTTATTTTTGAAGACTGGAAGCAAAATTTTCATTAAATTAAAAAATACAAAGAAATCATAGAACTCAAAAAAAAAAAAAAAAAAAAAAAAAAAACAATACATGACCAGCACCACGACCAGTGCCAGTATAAGCCGCAATAAATCTACTTCCCTCGAAAAAACTACACTGGTGTACCATTGCTGTTTCTTGAATTGTACCGACAATGAAAATCCACATCTGTTCTCACCCAGAAGAGGAGGGGAAGGTGACCTCTGCTGGCTTCTCCCTCTATAGTTTTTGAAACTGATAGCAATGTTCTCTTCCTCAGGATGCGTGCCCAAGGGGGACTCTAGACTCTACGTCTCTTGTCCTTCAATAATAGGATTTTAACATCTACAACATTTTGTAAGTAGCAATCTATCCCAAAATTTAAGAAATCTTCAAGAATTTGACCGATAATTGAATGCCGAACGAGAACATTCTACAAGAAATTCAGAATGGCATTGCCACGAAGTCTCTCAACATGCAATGCAATCTGCTTGTTCAACCCTGTTCTGTCAGACATGAGTTATTCACTCTGCTCAACTAAGTTCTTTAATCTACTGATAGAATAGTATTTACTCCTATAGACCAATGGTCTTCGTTCTAGAGCAGTTTTAAAGCACAATGAATCTCAATTGCGGGATTCTCTTTCTTAAATGTAATAAAACCATAGTTTTCTCCAATATCTAAATTTAACAAAATATATACGCGGAAAGAGATTTTTATCCTTTTTGTGTACTATTGACTATAGTTCAATCATCTCTTACTGGAAGATCATTTGTATGCTTCGTTATTTTTAAAGGATCTAAGTTTTTAACAGTTGGTTCATGCAAGATACGGGTAGCGAACCTATATATTCAATTGATGACAAGCAAAAAAAGTATGCATGTATCCATTACTTATCACCTAATAATTCTGATTCGTTGTCACACTGTCAAATATATTTGCATGATCATATTAAGTGGGATGATTAATTAATACAGTACCACGAAACATGGACTAATAACAGAAATTCAAGTTCTGTAATGGAAGAAATGAATGTTAATTTATTATTTTCATTTACATTGACAATTGACTTATAGTTTGGTTTATTAATGTGTTAGTTATGTGAAGCTTAATTAGAGTGATAAAAACCCCCCCATCAACTTTTACTTATGTTGACATTATAGTTTCAAGAGAGTTAAGTTTGAGTGAATTGAATCAAATTCTAATTTAATATGAATATTTATAAATTGAGTTGATTCGAACTTGAGTTCAAAATCAACTGAACTGCATTGCTAAAGCTTATTCGACCTTAAGCTGAGTTTAAGCTGAGTTCAAGCCAAATTACATATATGGATCTACGCAACATTTGTTCCTTACCTAAAGACTTTGAATGGATAGCGCTAGGAATTATTTTTTGTTCATTAATTGATCTATATAGTTAATGTCTTTGTATAGAAAATCCATCTTCTTGCATATTCAAATCTCTCTTTGACTTTTTCAATTGATTACTTAATGATTATAAGAACTTTTAATCGAAAATATCAGTTGCCATTAACTGCAAATATACAAATTACATATGGGTAACAAATAACTATGTGAGATTGTGAGACGTATGAACTCATAAAGTCTATTGGGCTTACCAATATGGCCATAAAATTCGGGCCCAAGCTACACAAGGTTAACAGGCTGTAAATATTAGGACATTATTGACCGACTCCACTTCGTTAAAATAAAATTAAAAAATGAGAGGAAACTTCTAAACATACTCCCCTTTAATTCCAGCTGAGCAGAGATGCTTCCGACTGTGTTCTAAATTCGTGCCGTGTCGTGTCGTGTCGTGTCCAGTGGTGGATTTAGGAAAAATATTTAGGTGGGCTGACCAGTTGAGTTTATAAAAACATTGGACCAACATAAATTCATCTATCCATCTCATACAATACTAAAGATATAGTTTAAAATCATATTATAAAAACAATAGATGAACCACTCAATACTAAAGATATCACTCGACGCCGACGCGGAAAAGAACGGAAGCGAGGCGAGAACTTTAGGTTTTAGGGTGCGGGGTGCCGATTGGCAATTGCCGAATGAGTTGAGGCATTGGGCCATTTGCTGAATATTTTTTAACACATTCAATTTCAAGCCCAAGTGGCATTTATAAATTATAATGTCTAAATTACAGGCCCAAGTGACGAATCTCAGGCTATCTAATTTTGCAAATCCAGGCACCTTAAAAAATATCAAATATTGTGCTTCGATTTTTCAGAAAACAAGTCCCTTCTTGTCTTCTTGAGTATGCCCCTGGAAGAGAGGACACGGCTACACGGGAAGCAAGCTTCAGCCCCACCTTGAGTGCTCCAATGGCAGAAAGAAATTAGCTAGGCTAAGGAGGGCTCCATGGGCTCAACGGCGGTAGGTGGGGCTCTAGCCCCAACCGCCCCGGTGGTAGATCCGCCCCTGGTCGTGTCAAACACGTCGTGTTTGGATTATTTGTCGTGTTGTGTCGTGCCGTGTCTAAATGTTTCACGTGTCGTGCCGTGTCGTGTCTAAATTCTAAAGGATGGACACAACACGCCTAAGGACACGGCACGCCTCGTGTCCTCGTGCCGTGTCGTGTCGTGATTTTTTACACATGTCGTGTCGTGTTTGAATACGTTTGAATTTCATAAAACATAGTCATATACTTATGTTTAAGGATGAATTTGAAATTCAAATTATAAAATTATCCTAAAAATATATAATATATGAATTTTCTTGTTATTTTATGAAATTTAACATTTTTAATTATTATTATAAACTTGTTGTGTCTCTTGGATTTTGTCGTGTTCTGTGTCGTGCCGTGTCGTGTCGTATCCTGGAAATTCACGTGTCGTGCCGTGCAGTGTCTATTTCATCAAAGTCGGACACGACACGCCTAAGTTCTCGTGCCGTGTCCGTGTTCGTGTTTTACCGTGTCGTACCACCTTCGTGTCGTGTCGTACCATGCCGTGTTCGGACACGCCGTGTTTTTTTTTACACTACTTCCGACTATATCAGCTGCGGCCCCACGTGCTGTGGTGTGGAGATTAGCCCTCCAGTCGATCACCGATGGATGACTCTCCTTCGTAAAATCTCGCATTAATCTTTTGCTAGATATTTGATGTTAAAATAAGATAACAAGAAAGTAATATCTAAGAATACTTTTGATAAAATAGAAGGGTAAAGTCAAGTTGGCGAGGCATTAAAAAATTCTTATAATTTGATTAATTTAGATATTCATTATTTAATGAATCTATAAATTATCTGTTGATGCATAATTTACGGCGAAATATAATTATTTAGATGTTACTGGACGACATCCTAGTATCCTACATGTCTGGTATAAAATCATGATATTTATCCTTCAACAAAAAAAAAAAAAAAAAAAAAGAACGAGAGGTTCAATGGATCTCCTCTACGTTCAAAGAATTCCCTCATTGAATACTGTACATGCAGCCGGTCTCCTCTCATAAATAAAAGATTCCAAATTGTGGATAAAAAGCTTGCAACATTCAAATTTCAAATAAGTCTCATGCTTGAAGCATTGTCAAAGAGACAATGCTGTCAGTTGACAGTCTGTAATTTGTTTTATCCTCTTGAGAATGTCCTTTTTTTGTATTAGAGTGTTGATTTCAAATTTGTTTAATAAATCTTATGTTGTTGAAATGCAAAAATTAAAAATTAAAAACAAAGAGGAGTCGTGGGATAAAATATATCCATATTAAAGCTTGATGATTGTATTTATTATTTGAGGCCTACGTGATAAAAACTTGAGACCACATGTTAAATACCCACTTCCGGTCAACTGAGAAATATAAAGTCTCTAATGACAATTTTTCGAAATATGAAGAACAAAACCGTATCGCTCAAACTGGACCTCTAACCAATAATATCTAGGAGTTTAGTTATTGGAACCTTGTATGTATCAGACATTACCTATTTGTCCCGACTCCCGAAAAATTAAAAATCAAGTATATGGGGGAATTATTCATAAATAATAAGATATATATATTTTTGAATGCAAATTATAAATAATAAGATATATTCAAGCCAGACGGTGCAGCACTGTTCATCTACAGTACAGTAATCTGATCTCAACCGTCTGTTGGATGGGCCTCGCCATCTAGAGCGTCCAATTAAATCTTGCCAAACAAATGATTTGTTGATTCCTCATCCCAATTAGAAATGTATGCTGTCCACTTCCATTTTCCCTTTACGTTATTTCAGGCTAATGCACAAGTACATAACCAGCCAGAAAAACAATAACGCTCATTTTAATTGCTTTTTCCACCGAGAAAGCTTCTATACGATCAGAACACGGTTATTCTCAAAAAAAAAAAAAAAAATCAGAACACGTTTCATTCGGCCTTTTGGGTCGGCTCACTTTCTAGTTGTAGTCGCTACACGGATGAATACATAAACTATAGCTCATAAAGTCTCCTCACAACTCGAAAAGCACACTCAGAGCACGTGGGTGGAGGCCGTAACTCACTTGAAATTTTAAAAATAAAATGAAATGCAAAAGAAAAATATTTAAAAATGAGAAATGAGTTTTGCGTTCATAGCTCAAACTATTATTGATTATTAAACTTCAGCATGGGTAGGTAGGTAATTAATTGTATAATAAGGATACATCGAGTTTCGTTCAGTATGAAAATTTTTACTAACATTTACTTATCGAATTTTATTATACGAAGATTTTGTAAATTTTAATATTGATTATTATTTGCAATTGTAACACCCTAGAATTTTAGGACATATTTGCAATACTTCAAATCCTAAGGTCCTATTTGAAAAATATTCATTCTTATCCATTTGATATTATATAATATTCATTTTATCTTATCCATTTGATTTCTTAGCTGTTAAGTAATCCATATTTTCATAAATAGTAGCTAAGTAATTCATTTTTACTTACTTAGCCATTAAGTAACTTAATATTTATTTTCTTAGCCACTAAGAAACCTTCACTAGACCCTAGCCTCATTCCATTTCATTTCGTGATTTTTCTCTCTCCCACTATTCCTCTCTTTCCACTTAATCTTGAATACCATATTGGCTTTGAATAGTCGGCCATTTGGAATTCGAGTACTATGTCGCAGTCCTATTGGATAGTCGTTTCGATTTGCTCGTGCTTGTGGATCGCTCAGTCAGGTAACCGAACTTCTCTATATTTAGTTTCGTATTGCTTGATTTGATTACCGCTTGACTTTATTTGCATGTGTATGCTCGTATGTGGTATGTTTTGCGGGATATCGGGTTTAGAAACTGGATTACTAAATTTGTTTGTGAATGTGGATTTGCACCCTGATCCCCGGGATGGGGAGGGATTTGGTTCTGATCCCCGGTATGGAGAGGAACCTTGTTTGTGACGGATTTGAGTTATGATCCCCGGGATGGGGATGAACCTTATTTGTGACTGATTTGACTGATCTAGACACGCTTATCTCCGTAAAATATATTTTTGTTATGTGGATTAATCCGATCTTGATTGAATTTGCTATATCAACTAATATAGAGAAGCTGTGTCGTTAAATAACCGGTTACTGAGCTTTGTAGCTGACATCCGTTTGTTTTCTTGTGCTTGCGACGTAGGTTGATGGACCGACGGATGGATGCAGATGGTACTGCCTCATCCTCACGTGCCCGCGACCCGTCGGTACGGGGCGTGACAGCAATTATATTATATAACAAGTTAGATTATATGATATTATTTCAGTTAGACATGAATTATCTTACATCTTAAAATATATTTAATTTTTAAATTAAACAATGAATATTGGAACAATTATTTTTAATATATTAATAAAAAAAGAGAAAACTACTTTTAATTATAGAAAATGCAAAAAGAAAAAAACTATGTTTAACTTATAAAAAAAATGTGGTCATGACTTTTAATTAATACTATAGAATTCTAGATAGTCGTTGTTTAGTTTCTCAAAAAAAAAAATAATAATAAATAAATAAAAATAAAAATCTGTACATTTTCAAAGAACAGACAACGAGATTGTGATATTCTTGACAATATACAGACGGTCCTTGTCTAGTTATGTTATGCGACAATATTTTATTTCTCTTTTCTTACTCAACATGTTAGAAGATCCAGCTTAACCGTAAGTCCTTGATTTCAGTCACAGATCTCTTAATTGACGGAAAACAACTAAGTCTTTAGGTCAAACAGATCCAGCTTAACCGTAACGTTCATATCTTGTGATAAATGACAAGTAGAGGCCGTGAATTCAAAACATGACTATAAAGTTATTTATGATATTCAAATTACAAATTAAATTGAAAAATTTCACCTCATTCTAGCTCCAAAAGAATAACAAAGAAATATATGTCAATTGCAACCAGATAAAATTGGGGGATAAGCATAAGGACCGTCCAGCCAGCCTTTTGCTATAATTCTGTAAGCTGCCTCCGTTAGATGTATACCATCCCAATTTATGTAAGTAGACGGGTTCGAGCAAGCCGACACACCGGGTTGGCCACAAGTAGCAGTGAGGTTGTAGTTATATGGACCCCCTCCTCCACAGCAAATTCTAAGGGGCGCTCCGTTAGTAAAGCCTGATTAGTCAGTTAAAAAAGAAAACACATGAAAATGAGCAACAAAAAATTTGAGAGTTTTTTTTTTTTTTTTTTATGCCTTCGTCAATAACGATAGCTTACCAAATTTTTTGGGATTCTTTAAGAAGTTGATGACCGGCTCATAGTAGTTAGCATAGCTAATTTTGGCCTTAGGATACTTAATCTTGAGCCGAAACACTGCCTCGTGTAGCTTGATATTGTGGTAGATTCCAATGGTGTTATAATGTTTCAAGCATCCTAGATGATCGTAGTCTGACTTGTTTGTACTTGCGTATAATGTCAACATAATTGGTATGCATCCTGTTGGTAAGTTTCCGGGTATTACGATATTCTGGACACCTTGTTTGAGCAACGACTGTAACAAAATAATAAATAAATGAGGGAGAAAATTGAGAATTTCTCATAAATAATTTATTGGGCACAATTAGGCGAGCTCATTTCCCACAACATCGATCCAGGAAACAAAGGTACTTGGTGTATAATCTGTTCTCAAAGAATTAATAATAAACATATAAAACGTACAACCCATAATATCAAATGGATGAATTTTTATTAGTTAAACATCATCTCTACTGCAGATAGGTATATATATATATATATATATCAAATGGATGAATTTTTATTAGTTAGACATCATCCCTACTGCAGATAGGTAGATATATATCTTGTTGCTTAGTTACTTGACACTTATAATGTTTTGTATAATTAACTTCACCTCGATCAATTGCATCATTATTTTTTTTTTTATTTTTGAAAAACGGACCTTGTTTTTATAACACATACATGAAATCCTTTTTGTTTTGAATCAAAAGAACACCACGAGGCGTACCAGTTATCCTGAGACCGTTTGGGGGGTGCGGTGTGGGTTTGGTTCAGTTTGCAGTTTGAATTCTAAAGAAAACAAATTCATAAGCTATATACCTCAGCCGCCCCTTTAATGGCCTTGATGACAGCAGGCACATATGAGTTGACTTCCCTTACGGATTTTCCTGCTGACAGTACGAAGGTGTAGTCATTGCCTCCAAACTCTCCCAATATAAAGAGTGATTTCCTGAAGTAAGCCTTGCATGCTGCATCAGTTAATTCTTAGTTAATTAAAATAAAAAAATAATCATAATACAGGTCTACAATAGAAAGAATTGACATATTTAAATAAAGTATTGAACAATAATCTTAAATTTACATACAATCAGTTGTGTTGCATAAAGAAGTCTTGAATTGATTGAACCATCCAAGTTGAACATTAATTGAGGTATCCACTGGCGGCACAGTAATGTTACGTTGCTTAAGGTAGTCGAGGCTAAGAGCTGTCGAACCGATGACTGCAAAGTTCACTCCCTTTTGGAAATCTTGGCCTTTCGAGAAGTATGGCGGCACGAGAGGAAGGCTGAAATTTTGGGCTGCCGTGCATGATTCAACAAACATCTAACTTAATTCATTTGTAATTGAAAGTATCTTGGCATTTAGAGACTGAAAATATTTGATATTTTTTTGTTATATATAAATCATGGAAATTAAATAATTTTATCTCATATAAGGAAAAAATTTGAGTCTGTAAAACAAACCCAAAACTTCTCTAAGCTCTATTTTGGTTCTACTCTGTTTTACTCTGCTTCCGTAAACCAAATAAACAGAAGCAAGAAGAATTTTATAAAACCTACCAATGAAATCAATGACGAGACGTCCATCAGAGCCCCGCCCAGTGGGTTTCCGGAAGTATGTCATTCCGTAAGGGAGGTGCTCGAATACATCGTATGGGAACACTCCCTTTACTAAAGTAACGAAGTTTCCTGTGTCGGCATAAGAGTTGCCAAAACTATATATTGCATTGTAAGGCTGATCTTTAGTAGGGTATGCATGGCAGAAACTTGAGATGAGAAGGACAACACATATAAGCAATAGCTCCATATAGGAGAAAACTAAATTTTTTTTCTTACTGGAGTGATAATACTGAAGAACTCATTTTGCGTCATATATATACTAGAGCGTATTCCTAAAGTTGACTAAACTTTGCATTATTTGAATGAAGATCACATGACTACGAGTTAACTAGACTAAGTTATCCAGACTGCCGGTTTGTTTAATTACTCCTTAACATGGCATTTTCCCCATAATAAATTCGTCATGAGTAATGGGGTCTAACAAATGGAGGACAAATAATAATATCACTCTCCTTGACCTTTGCATTTTTCCCAATAATATTCATTTTCCTCTCAAAATCAACAAGCTGGATGCATTTTGACCTTATTAAATTCAATTCTTGGCTTCGGGGGATAAAATAAAAAATAAGAAATCATTATTAAAATAACTAAATTGACTAATTTGGTTTCAGTTAAGATCACCGCACTAACAGTATTGCATATTTTTGTTTAATAGTACTGTACTGTAGATTTGACTATTTAAGCTTACACTTTATTCAGGCTAAAATACAGAACAGAAAAATGCTTTTTGCCTCTTTTGCCAGTCCTTAGCATTAATAGAGCTATCTATTCAATTTTATAATCCTACCATAGTTATGATTGCATAACATTTATTAGCATATAAGCATATTATCTTAGTCCCCTGTTGAAAATTTTCAAAAATATTTAAAATCTCTTTCTAAAAGATCTCATATTGTTGCTCATATTCCATATGAATCTGATAGATCAAAATGCGCACCATAGTTATTCTGTTATAAATTGCAGTAGCAGAAGGTACTCCGGATTATAATATATGCCGCGAGCATAATCCTCAAGCTATTTTTTCCCCCTTAAAATCAAATAAGATCCAGAAAAAATTGATTTCCATTTGTTTTGTGATCAATAATATGTAAATTATCCGGTGAGTTCATTCTTTATTTTCGTTATATGTCTTTATAATATAAATTGACATGATGATTAATTACATTTTACGATTGGATAATTATTTCTGATTTTAACGACTGATGATTATGTGATAGCATTTAAATAATATTGAATTTGATTTGATTTTGCTTGCGATATATTTAATTCACTGCTCCGGAGTTTGTGTCCACTATCATTCAGTTCTTCTCAATATCCCGATGGTGGTTTCTTTTTTCGAAAGTTTGACAGCGGCTGCCAAATCGGGAAGAAAAAGAAAGTAAAAACAAACAAAAACTTAAACTAAAGAACTAGCACATACTGAGAAAACCATTCGCCTCTTCTGTAATCCATTTCGCCAGTACATCCATCGATCTTGCACAACCTCTGAAGAGTCTGCCATTTCGCTCAAGCCAAATGTTCCAGAGAGAGGAAGCTGTGACTGTCGCGTTCCTTTGATCAGTACCAACAAAACGGAGAAGATTAACCAAGGTTTCTACCAGGGAAGCTGTGTCGATGAAGCTAGGTACAGTAGCGCGCAGCTTGGCCCATAGCTGAATCGAATAAGTGCAAGTGTATAGCATCCTCGAGAACAGCTTGCTGGCATAAAACACATAGGGGAGAGGTGTATGTTTCTGCGTGACAGTTGATGCTGGGTGAGCAGCTTGTTGTTGGCCAGCAGACAGTGAAAGAATTTCACTGATGGGGGCACTTTAAAATTCCAGAAAGCAGTAAGAGGAGATGAGATCTTGCCCGACATGATAAGGGTTTGATAAAAGGATGAAACAGAGTAACTGCCTTTGGATAGTAGGCAAAATACTCTTTGCTTTGCAGTTTGCCAACTATCCCGATGGCGGTTAACGTGCGTAAATTTCGTTATGCACCAAGAATCAAGATTTATCATAAAGTTGATGGCATTACTGTAAAGTTCAGATATCATTAAAACTAAAGTTGGTTTTCGAATTTCACTTCGATTATTAAAAATTAAATTATTAAAATGTTGCAGTATAATATTTTGATCAGACGGCCATGGTACTTTGCACAGTAATTCATTCATTTTACTTCGCCCTTGATTCCCACAATATGTGACTTCTATAATCAACCAGAACTGATCAATTTTTTTCTCATATAGAATTCTCCTTAGAAACTAAATTTTCCATTTTTTTCGAATTTTTTTACTATATATTGTAATATTTATAAATTGGAGGATTTGAAATTCTTCAATTATAGTGTTTTCTAAAAATATTATAATAAATAGCAAAAAAAATTAAAAAATATATATATAAAATTTGATATCTATGGAGATTTCAATATGGAAAGAGATTAAACGGTTCGAATCGACTGTAGAAGTCATAGATTATGGGAACCAAGGACGAAGTAAAATGAATAGATTACTTTGCAATGTACCACAGTCCACAGCCCATCTCTAATATTTTTTCGAAATAATTAAAATATAAAATAAAGAATACCATGAGAAATCATATGACAATTTATGCAAAACTACAGAAAAGCTAGTATTTAGTAATTCTTATATTTGGTAAATTTGGGAAATTAACAATTCCTGTTCAAAATATTAAATGTTCGTTTAAAAATAGTAATATGATAATTCGTATGAAAAGAAACCTTTGGTGAAAATGCAAAATACCGTAGACACATCAAATATATTATCTTTTAAATAGAAATGTATTCTTAAAACAGAGAAGTCATCCAATCTAAGGGTTTGTTTGGATGGTGTGGGAATAGTGGGAATAGAGCCTCTTCCCGGAATTGGCTATTCCTAACATATCCAAACGATTTTGAAATAGCACTCTTCCCAACAACACTCTTCCCAACAACACTTTTCTCTCTACTTTTTCACACTTCCCAACGCTATTCCTAAACTCACCATCCAAACAACTCTTCCCACTCTTCCTACTCTTCCCACTCTTCCCACTATTCCCACACCATCCAAACAAGCCCTAAGGGCATGTTTGGTAGGAAGAATAAGGTTCTTTAAGCTTCTTTAAGCTTCTTTAAGGAGGAATAACTAACCAAACAAGAGAGGAATAAGCTTCTTTAAGGAGGAAGAACTTATACCACCAAAATTGGTGGAATAACTTCTTCCACGATGGGTCCCATGCGGATTAGTCTAGATTTTCGAATAATCAATCAATAATTTTGATTATTAATGATAATTAATATATTATTATAATATTATTATTTTATTATTGTAAGTATAATTATTATTAATATTATAATTACTACAAGAAATAATCAATAAAATCTTAATTCATATGATACTAATAATAGTAATAATAATAATATAAAAATTATTATTATTATTACAATATTAATTATTATTATCATTAGTGACAACCACTTAGTATAAAGAATAACATTTATAACAATAATTATATATTGTGAATTAAAATAATTTATATAATAACAATTATTATTATTATTATAATAAATATTTTTAAACTAATAACAATAATAATAATAACAATAATAATAATAATAATAATAATAATTTATAATACTAATTAATATTATAATAATTATTATACATCTAATTTTATATTTTTATATTTTTATTCCTTCACTTTATATAACCAAACAAGCATGACATAACTTGACATAAGTTCTTCCTCCTTAACTTATTCCTCTTAAGTTAATCCTTTACCAAACACCGCCTAAAGGAGTAGATATTTAAACAATACCAGAAGAATATAAACACGGATATGTGAATTGTCTAAAGACTTTGAAATATTTACCGCTTTCATAAAGGTTTTACTTTTTGGAGATAGTTAACAATCATCTAGGATTCTGTTTTACTAGATAGTCTCTATCTAGTGCCTCTAAAAAAAAAATATCTAGGATGATTTTACTTCGTCGCATATGTAAACTTAGTGCGAATAAATGTGAACATTTTAAACAGATTTTGTATATCTGTAAAAACTTCAAATTGTTAGAATTAAGACATGACAAAGTTCCACTTTTGGGCGAGGACAAAGACAACTTGACCCCAGTGAGAAAAAGTTATTCCTTCTTTATGTCAACCTGTAATGTAATATTGATTGAGATATAGCAATCACATCGTGCAGTTCATGTGCCAATATCCTTAAAACAAGTTGAGAAATGTTTCGAGATCCACATCTCTCGGTATAAGCAAATATAAATTAGATGTTTTCAAGTTAGCTAATTCATCAAAAAGTCTTGTAACATGCGCCCTCCCATATGTGCCCACTTTTTGCGGCGACCAAATTTTACATGTGCAAGTTTGCAACCAGTATGTTTTGGGCTTTTTTTCAATAAATGACAACTTCAAATTAGTTGTCAATAGCTTATAATCAATAACAAAAAATTATCAATAGGTGCATGGAACTGGTGAAGATTTAAGAGGATGATTAAGATTAATGCGTAGCTGGTTTTAAATAGGATGCTTACGTCCCCAGAACAAATTTTGCATCTTTCTCGCCTACAAATTAGATCTTGCCATATGTCTGTATTAATTATTACAGCGTTAATTAATTTGACATTCCAGTTATAAAATAATTACGAATACTAATGAATTGTAATTGGAGCAATTATTAATATAACATTTTCAGTAAAATTTTTATTTAAAAAAATATATTACCTTCGTAATTGCTAAGACCCTATCTATTCTTATCATTTTAATTGCAAAAAGTTTGTTAATTTTGCCCTATAAGGGCCAAGGCCTTGTAAATTGAAATTGCATGAAGAAAGGCCTAATACTTGAATTATACCTGCAGATCATACTTCCATTATACTATCCTTGAACAGACAGAAAAAAAAAAATGTACAGCGACAGAAAAAAAAAAAAAATGTACAGCGACAGAAAAAAAAAAAAAAAAATGTACAGCGATGAGGATATTTGTTTTCCATTCAATTATCTACAGCATGAAGCGGATCAAAAGTCAACACAGATGTATTAAGCAAGGAAATCAGAGGTAACACAATTCACTATACAGAGTCTGTACCGGAAAAAGGAAGGGGGGGAAAAGAAACTGAGGTAGCTGATCTTCGCCGGGATTAATTTGGATCTCTGATTTTTTTTTTTTCCTTTATTTATCCAATCGAACTCCTGAAATTCCTCAATACTCCGCGTCGCCTAATTAAAGTACTTTCTATGTTTGAATAATGTTTTCAAAACCAAAAAACAACAGAGTCACTTATTGGATTGTTCAATCTATTCGATTTGCCAAATAAATGAAGTTAAAAAATTAACGTTCATAATTAAATGTAATTATTCTTAATACATAAAAATATACTAAAATATGTAAAAAAATCAAAGTTATAAAAAATAAACAAAAAGTATTGATTTTGAAAAAAAATAATAAAAGCTGAGAAAATCGGTAGACTAATAGTGACATCATCGGGTTTAGGCCAAAGCTAAAAAGAAATGCCCAAAACAAACTTCTTACGTAAATAATTTGCCATCATTAAATGAGATCTTTTAGCCTTATTAACAAGTCCACCCGCAACCTGATTCTCCATTCTTTCAGAAGAAAAAAAAATTGAAGTTCGTTATTGGTTAATGATTATTTCGTTTGTCGTGTCATGAAATCTCTTGTTTGAAATTGAACCAGCATTTTCGGGGTTCAGGGACCACTCATCTTTTGACAAGTAGAGGAGCATTTATGATATCGCTCTACTCAAAATTCAAACCATCCTGTACCAAAAAAATTGAAATGTGGTCGATTTATAACTATTTTGAACCGATCTGATAATTGATTTTCGGTTGAATATTGGTCAAATTGATTAGTCCGATTCGGTTTGCAGCATTTTGGTCCAGAAGAAATTATGTTAATCCGAACCGTTTCAAAAATACAATAAAGATTTTAATAACGTTAGATTAGTAATTAACGTAATTTTGGTCCACAAGGTAATTTAACGTAATTTCAATTTACGTTAGATTAGTAATGCGAACAAGTTTTTTGTCTAGTGATGAGTAACCACTCACTTTAATTCGAGGTGGCGGATTCGAAATCTAACCAGAGTTTTTTTTTATGAACATTTAAATTAAAAAAAATATGCTAGAAGGCTTCACCCCTAATTTTTCATAAATAAAAGATAAAATTGTATTATTTCAAATACTAAAATTATCTCATAAAGCTTACTATTTTGTCTTTTTAAATTGCAGTTGAATGTAACAATTGTCCCGGACGGATCTCTCTTCGTTTAGATGGGACGAGGTGGTCTCATTAGAGTATTAGAGCAAACGTAATTTCTAGTTTTTTTTTAAAAAAAAAATCGTAGAACTGGGAAAAAGAACAACTTATTTTTAATATTGTCACACGAGTAAAATATGATGTCATACATATGTTGCATTGATCAAAGAAGAGGCTTTTTATGGAAATAAAATAAATTATTTCACAAAAAGAGCACTGCGCATCTAGTAAAAATTTGGATCCATGATAAACATCCTGTGTCAAAAGTTCTTCGTTCCCCTTTCGGAACATAATTTGATAGCAAGAAAACATTGGAAGATAAAAACTATAATTAAATGAAATGAACTTTTAGAGGAAATTTTTATGGCTTGTTTTATTTGTTATATTTTCGAGATAAATGTTCAGCGAAGAAATAAGCAGTTTAATTTAATAACAGTACCATCATTTTGAATTTAATGCGGCGATCTCGTATCTGTGAAACCCACAATTGGAAGTTTCATAAAACTTAGCAATTTATCAAAGAAACAAATATTTTGTATTCCAGTTCTATTAATTAATTTCTCGAACTGCAAAAAGTTTAACCGCTCAATAATATTATTCATGGTCAAAACTAGTTATTACTTGCAATTATTAATAGATACCTGCTACCCAGTACGGTTGTCTTCTGTTGACTTTATCCCCTTTCTACTTTGCAGTCGCTAGTATCTACTCGACCACTCTACGTAGGGTGACGGTGCTCCAGCCTTCCTAGTCGGTGCAGAGAAAAAATCGCCTTGAGAGAGGAGTTGCTCCGTGACTGTAGGTCTGTCAACGGCAGAAATTAACACGTTATGTCGTTCCGTATAAACGAAACGGAACGAATAACGGCACCCATTTTTATTTCGTTCCAATAACGAAATGGCAAACTAAATGCGAAATTGTACTGTTTCGAACTGTTAAGTCTCATTTCAAATCGTTTCGTGTGTAATTTCTGAAACGAAACGAATAACGAAATGGAATTTTGTGCCGTTTCATAAACGAAACGATTAACGGCATGAAATGGTGAAACCGTTTTCTTAACGGAGCGTCAAACGGCATGGGCTTTTTCCGTGGTTTTTTTCAACGTTTGACAGGCCTTTCCGTGAGTCAATCAGGTGTTTGGAATGGTAAGTTATGCATAGAAAAATTTCATACATGCTGCGTTCATCGAAGCGGGTCTTTGTGGCACTTAAAACATAGTGTTTCACAAATAGAGCGCTTGGGCGCTTCTAAATAGAAATATGCACAAATACCTGTGTAATTTGTAAAATGTTTTTCCTTTTTTAAAATTTCAGAATAAAATTTTGAAGTTTAAACATTCCAGGTAGAAAAAAAGCTAAATTAATGCAAATGAACTTTCAAAAAGAAATCTACATTGCTTGTACTATTTTTCGTACTTCTAGTAATGCTCATGGAATAAATAAGCAGTATTATTTAATAACAGTAGCATCATTTTGACATTATCTTATAGCATTCTGGTCTTAGGTACTTTCTTATAGTGAACTCATAACATAAATATTTAATATTCCCAAAGAATAGAAATTTTCAATTTCAGTAATTAATGTAAGAAGACAAATTTACATTATATCTAAAAGACTATCAATTAGTTAGATCCTGAACAAAACAATTTAAAAACAAAATAAATATCTTTTTCTGTAGTAATAGATAATGACAAAATATAGGAATCTAACAAAGCAAATTCAACCACTTGTAGCAGAAATTAATTTAACATCAGTATCCAATTTCTTTAGCTAAATTATTACAATTTTTGTTTCGTTTCGACAACCAACGTACGCTCCTTCGTGGATTTTTTCTGTGGCCCAGTGTATTTTATTTTCATGAAACATCACAACATTTGTTAAACCTCTCCCTATTATACCGCACCATGAGATACTTATAGTGCGGTCCAAATGTACCACTCCTAGTATAACTCTTAAATGAAATAGGAGGCTTATCACTCTACATTATTTTCCAGTCTGCTCCAACCGCATTTAACCTAAAAAAAAAAAAAAAAAAAGACACAGTTAATCTTGTAACTGAGTCCATTTTGAGCGTTTTATAAATTTGAATTGATAGTTATGTACATCTGTAAATGTGAAATTCTTAAACGCATGGCTTATTTCGAATCCGTTGAATTTCTTGTTTTGAACTCTATACAAAATTCTCATCTTCCCGTATGTTATATTAGCCCTTCCATGTATATAATAAATGAATAGTTTTCTCCAATATCTGATATCAGGATATATTAAAATGTGGTATTTTATTCCACAATAATGATTATGTCCTAACAACAAATCTCTGAAATTGTGCATTCACTTATTTAGTTATTTATAGGAGGTTCAACTTCTAAATTTTGGTTCATGCAATGTATTACACAATTAGTTGCATACATATGCAATTGATGATTAATTTTTAGCAATACAAAAAGAATGCATCCATGCATGCTGGTGGCGTACTCTCAGTTCGTTAAAACTAAGACATGGAACTTTGCAATTATGCATCCATTCATGCTGGTGGCAATTAGGACGACTATGGTTTCTATTATATGACACTTCGACAAATTGTGATGAAACTTTGCAATTACGAATCCATATATATACCCCGTTGAACTAGAAGTACCATGCAATTGCCGCAAATTTTGGACTCATAAACACAACGTAAAGTTTCATAAAACTGAGAAATTAAAATAAAAGAAACATATATGACTACGTGCAATTTTAGTAATTGGCTTGATTTTCCAAACTGTAATCGCTCTTAAAATTCTAGTCAACTACGAGGTTTAATGAGGTCATATAATCAGCCCAAAGGAAAAAAAAAGCCGATATTAATTGGGCTACCATGGCCTGCATAAACTGAATAGGAAAAAAAAAAAAAAAAAAAAAAAGTTGTTATACTGTCAAATATCCACCGTCCATTAGTAGCGGCTGCACGCACAGCGCTTTAGACGCTAGCCGTCCATTTCATCCAACGGCCTGAATGCTTCTCTGTTAAATGTCACCCACAGTCCACCAAGTCCCTCACAACACTTCTTATTACTAAATAGTCCTCTGTTAGAGTGTTATACTGTGATGTCCTTTCCTACAATTTTTCCCCCCTTTTTTTAAGATGGAATAATCTTATATATGACTACTGACGAACGAGATAATTAAGGATCAAACGATCAAGTTTTTGGGAACAATTGTTTAAAATTTTAGACAATCGTTGACGAACTCGATCCACTTTTGGTACTCGCGTTACAATGCTTGAATTTTATATATATTTTACATTTACACGCCATCAAGTTGAATTTTACAAGAATAACATTAAACATATCCTCACATTTTTCTATACAGTACCTTGCCCCTCAAAAGAGACTTTTTAGTTTTATTATCTTTAAAAAGTCGTCTTCTTCTTCTTCTTCTTTTTTTTTTTTTTTTTTTTTTTTTTTTTCTTTTGGACTCACAAGTCAGAATGAGACTTCCTAATTGGAGTTGTGAGGTCGTCTATATATGCTCACCAAACGCTGGCTGAATATTTTGTATTACCAAAATCTATCGTCAATATATTTTTCTGACTATTTTATTTTTAGGATTTTATCAATAATATTTATTCGCAGTGTTTTTATTCAGACCCTTTAAGAAAATTTATACTTTGATTCTTCTACTGCGCATTTTCATGCTTGCAGCACTTTTCTCTTTTTCCATAAAAGCAAAGTACGCTTACTCATTTTTTCTTCAAAAAAAAAAAAAAAAATCAATAAACACACTGCTAATTTAAAGAACAAATTAAAACGTACTTGTCAACAGTTCGAAAAACTTGAGATTAGATACTTTCAACGAGCGCATATCAATAATTATAAATTGGGAAATTTAATCAAATAATAAAGCAGGGTCAAATAGAGTAAATCAGTAAATGAGACTCAGAACAAATGTCCGTCATTTTACGGATAATAAATGTCAGCCTTAACTAATTTGTTGGAACCATAAAAGAAAAAAAGTATAAGTTTAACATCTGTTCTTTGTAATTAGCAATTTAGTTGACTGTGATCCGACTGTTTCTTACAAATTTTAAATTGTAGTTTCGTTGAGAGCTTCCGTCAGCATTCTAAAAAAAAAAAAAAAAAATTAAACTGCACAGCCGTGCAATCACATTTGCTGACGGGAAATTTTAATCCCTAACCCTATAATTAGTCAGCCATGAAATATTCACTCTACTCGCCTAAGTGTATTAGCGCACAATTGCTACAATCTCTTCCTTACCTGTTATAAAAACATAGTTTTCTCCAATATCTAACAATAATATTTTGTATAATGTAGAAAGGGATTTTTATCGTTGTGTATATTATTGGCTACAGTCATATCATCTCTCACAGTAGAAGCATTAGTAGGTTTCATTAATAAGAGGGGCTAAGTATTTAACAGTTGATTCATGCAAGATACGAGTTGATTCATGCGAACATATCTAATTGATGATAAAATATAAGTAAAAGCAGAATGCATGCTTACATGCTTATCACCTAATTCTCATTCGTTGTCACACTGTCAAAGTATTAATTGTGTGATCAAATTATTTAGGATGATTATTGTTTTATAGTTCTTTCCACTTTGGCATTCCATCACAGAGTACCACAAAACATAGGGTTGTTGAAGTTACCTATAATAAATTAACGTAAGAAAGAAATGGAAAATTGTTATCTACGTTACGGTAACAACTAACAAATCCTTAATAGTTCGATTGATTAATAAAAATCTTAATTCCGAACTATGTCAAGAAGGCTATGAAATTTGGGCCCAAACTACTCGAGGGTAACAGGCTGTATGATCAAATTTGGGCTCGTTACGAACTCTCGTCTTTGTAAATTTTAAAGGGTAGTTATTTCCGACTCTATCAGCTGCGGCGACGCGTGCGGCGCTGAGGAGGTTGGCCCGCCAGACGATCCAATGGAGCTGGATGCTCCTCCGTAAGATCCCAACCGTCCAAATCCCAATATTTACTCGGACACTGAAGAGGAGGAGAGAGGACATTAGGACAACTATGTTTGATTTCGGATCTGAATCTGATGAGGCTTCGGATTCGGATCCTAAAAAGGATGAAAAGGGTAACCTGTAGAGTAGTTAGCCAATGGAACCTTGGTTGGTTTGTTAGTTCACTTTTTTGTTTTTTTTCTTCTTTATTAGGTGTTTAATTATCTGTAAGCATCGTGTTTAAAGTATTGATTCACCATCTTATAAATGGATATAATAAAGATTGACTTTTCTGAATTGTCGTTTTCACTTACTTTTTGGTCGAGTTGCTTTCTTGTCTGTTGAAATGAGAATTGGCAAAAGGATCATTGAACAACATCATATTTGAGTTATTTTAAATCATGCAAACTTATCAATTTGACAACAAACCAATGTGTGAACTGCAATATTGTGATTTATGAATTATATACTGAAAAAAATAAATATAATAAAATTGCTTTAGAAATTAGGGGAAAACTTACTATTTCTGAAATGCTTGTCCACAAATTATTAATTCCCCTAAATCATTATCTACATTGAATTCAGACTAGATCCGATTAGAGAGCCACTATTAATGGGTGGATCTGCATAAGGACCTTTCCACCAGCCATCTGCGATGATTTTGTATGATGCATCAGTCAAGTGCAATCCATCCCAGTTTATAAAAGTAGATGAAATTTGGGCATGCAGGTACTCCAGTTTGGCCACAAACTGCCGACGAGTTAAAGTTAAACGGCTCCCCAGTTCCACAACAAGCTCGAAGTTCGGTTCCGCTGGCAAATCCTATGCATATCACAGTTGCTAACTTCTATAAAACATTACAGTTTATTTATATATATATATTTTTTAAGAATCTTTTCTGGCATGAACTCACCATATTGGCTTGAATTTTTCAGAAAATCAATGATTGGCTCGTAGTATTGACTGAAGCTGATCTTTGCTTGGGGGTACTCGACTTGGAGCTGCTTGACTTCATCACGTAGCAAGGCATTGTGGTACATCCCAATGTTATTGTATACTCTGAGACATCCAAGAGAATCATAGTCTGATCTGTTTCCACTTGCAAAATATGTCAGGATTTGAGGTAAACAACCATTTGGTATTATTCCTGCCACTACCAAGTGCATTACCCCTTGTGTAAGCAACCTCTGCAAGATTTTTTTTTTTTTTTTTTTCCATAAGCATTTTTTTCTAATTTTTGTTTATGTTGCTTTAATTTGCATGGTAAGAAAATCCTAGTCTTGCCAGTGGTCCAACTCTGAATTAAAGAAGTAAAAGAAATATGAACACATAATGAGAAATGCTTGTGGCTGGATTTTAGGACCAAAATTGTCATGCACTTGGGCTTCAAAATACATTTGTACATACTGAATATGTTAATTGCCTCACTTCTATTTCGATATGTCAAAGTAACGATGGAAATTGAAAGTTTTACTCTTAAACTTTGAACCTGAAAATAGCATCTAGTTCTGTTATATAGTGTGAAATATAGCATGTAGTTCTGTTATCAAGTCTGTCTCTCCCCCACCCACCCCCACCCACACCCCCCCCCACCCACCCCCACCCCCCCCCCCCCCCCCCCCCCCCCCCCCAAAAAGCCCCCAATTAACATGCTGGCATTTGAAGTTAGCGACCCCTGCAAAATGTCCTTTTAAAATAGGCAATTGACAACTAAAAGATGGGACATTTCTAGTAAATTCATTTCTCATGTCATATGTGCAGTGTTATTTATGTACCTTGGCAGCTGATCTAATGGTTTCAACAACAAGGGGAATTGTTGAATTAACAAAATCGATGGTCTTCCCTGCGAACAACATGCTAAGATAGTCGTTGACTCCAAATTTCCCCAACATGAAAAGTGATTTGGTAAAAAACTTCATGCAGGCTGCATGAATTTATCAGTGTATCAGCTCATTTAGAAGTGAGTTTGTGATACAAATTTGAATGCAGACATTTCAAATTCTCACTCGTGTTGCATATCGAAGGCTTCTGATTCTCGAACCATTCAAGCTGAACACTCAAGGTTGTATTCTTAAGAATCTTAATTCTAATGTTGTTTTGCTCAAAAAAACTAAGATTGAGTGTCATAGCGCCATAAACAGCAAAATTTGCCCCTTTGCTGAAGTCTTGGCCTTGGGCCAACGATGGAGGTATGAATGGCAACCCGAGGTACCTAGCTGGAAAAAAAGAAAAAAATAAATAAAGGTTTGGTAGAAGACAATTTAATTAAATGTTTGACAAGCAAAGATTTAGAAAGCAAAATAATTTGTTATTTGCATTTCTCTTAATTATTACAAATGTTTGACAAGAAGACAATAATTTAATATGCATGAAGCATTTATAACTCGCATATTTGTTCATAAAGAGGGCATGAGCATTGTTACAATAATTTTACATTAATGTACTACCCGGGTTAACTGAGGAAATATCGTCTAACCTTATTTCCTTATTATTTTTTTGAAAAGCACAACTTCAACAATTCAACAGTGTAAAATTTTCAGACTAAGAGTATATCTCCAAATAAAGTGTTATTGAATTATTAATTATTAATTAAATGAAAAGATCATTTATTAGAATAAATTTCTTTTCTTATTTTAGATAGAGAATACATGTGAAAAAGTTCCTCAGTTACATTTTGTTACATAATTTTGTTTTTAAGAAATACATATTTTTTTTAATTATTGTTTTCATGCTGATGAAAAAATTGATTTTTATGTTTGCTGAAGTATAAATAGTTTTTAAATTTTTATTTGCACACAGATTGGATGGTACATTTTCTAGTTAAAAGTAACAACTATAAACATAATTTATGATAAACCAAGTTGTTTTAGTCAGGAAAATAATTCAGAAAAGTATAAATGACTTCTTTTTTTTTTTAATTAAATTTTTAGATGGACCAGAGCTATTCAGATGCATGGAAACTTTTAGAAAATTTATGATGGGTGTGCTGGCAGACAGCGAACTGTTGACTAAATGTTATGGACTTTCTATCTAGCTACAAGTAATTTCTGAGCATCATTTTTGAGCATTTTAATCTATTCTAGATTTATTCGAAAGCCACTTGGTCAGAATAATCTATATTTTATAGGGTTAAAATTGTTGGAATTGTGTTCTAAAAGTTATCTTATAATGATTACTTTTATATGTTATATTTATGAATTGGATGTTATTACATTTTGTTCCATGAGTGTATATTCATATTTAGAAGTGTTCAAGAAGATGCTCTTGGTCTTGAACTGCAGAACTCTAAATAAAATGAATATATATCTCTAAAATGTTCACAGGTCTTGGATATTAGCAGGAACACTAATATGCCATATAAGACTGTCGTGTTGATTAAAAGTACGTTGTAGTTCTGTAAACGTTGATAAAGGATTATCATTTAATAACACGAGTATATGAAAAGTTTCATATATTAAACAGACCTAATTGATAAAAATATTATATGGATTGTGTTTGTGTCATTAATATTTTTATCGTGTCATTAATTCTAAGATTGATATGATATATTTTTCACATGAGGAATATGCAACGTAATTATTATTAAAAGCCATTTGAAGCAAGTTGTGATAAAAGTAATAGTTCTTTGTATGTAACTTGTGTAGGAGGAAAATATATATATCAATAGCTAATTGTCACTCATTAATTGAGGAATGATATTATAAAGGGCCCCTTGGTAAAGTGAGATTATAAATGGATCTAATATAACTGAAGTGCAGTTATAATTATATAATCCTACTTGTTAGAGACCAAGAAAAGATTATAATACGAGGATGACACAGTCCTACTTTGTATAATAATCATAATATCATATGGCAAAGAATAGACACAAGTAATGTTAATAACATTACTAGAAGGATCGTGTTTCGTAAAAGGATTTGCTAAACATCTATATTATTTGGGTAGCTGTAATGTATGCTAGAGTACCGCTTACAGTTTATGTAATAAAATATTTATTCCATTGCCAACATAATATGGATCCTCAATATAGGTCACACCAACTGAATGGGAAACGAGAAATAAATTTTCTATGTACAAGGTTTCATGTTGCATGAAATAAAGTACAAATAGAAAATTATATCACATGACGTGATTAACTAGCAAAGAATAAATTTATTAATATGTGCATATTATGAGGATAATATAAATTTCACATATTATAATAATATATGAATATTATTATGAAATGTATAAATTTATTTGAAGCTCAAGCCCAATTATTTTAACAAATGAAGAAAGAAAGAAGGCCTTAAATTCGGGTCAGAATTTGAGCCAACTTTAAACGGAAAATTAATATAGCAAACGATAACCATTTTGGGCAAATGATATATGAAAATTGTAGCCCTTGAAGTGTAGAATCTAATGGTCCAAGTTTCAGGACGTTTGGAGTTTCCTACAGAGAGTTATCAAGGTTTTAGTGCTGCAACGTCAGAAATTAAAGTGCTGTTTTAATTTCTGGTTAGTGGCTTTAAATGCTATATGAAATTGAAAGGTTTCTTCTTGTGTTTTAAAGGTAAAGCAGATCAGAAATTTTGTGTACAAGTAAGTCTTCATGTGTTGAAGTTTTATTCTTCTTTTCTTCTAAATACTTGTTAAAATATTCTATCGATTAAGCAATCGATTAAGATACGGGCGACGGAGCTAGGTGTTGACGGGGAGTTCGCTAGCACGGATTCGACTGTCATTCTTGTTTCGGATTCAAGGTGAACCGAAGCGGAATAGAGCTTCGTTAAAGACCATAGGTATGGTTCTACAATCCTTCTTATAGGAATATATTTGATTGCGATGCAAATAAAATAAAGAAAGTTAGCAATAATAAGAACGATCCTAGATGTTATCGGTTAATAAAAAATTTAAAAAATTACCCGATTCGCATCATGAAATCCTTCAAAAATTATAATTCAGATCTTACTTATTCAAGATATTGCATTATACATAAAAATAAATACGCATATAAAGTGTTAATAAAGCTTATTCAGAGCATTTCAATCGATTCAGGGTTTATTGAATGTCTTTTGCACACAACAATCAATATCGAGTTCTTTATATGATCTAGAATTTAATTCTGATATTACTTATTCAAATATTAGATAATACAAAAAAATACGCATATAAAGTGGAACAAAATTATTTTGAGTATTATTTTAACATTTTAAGCAATTTAATTTTCATTTGAAAGTTCTTAGGCTAGAATAATCTATATTTGAGCCTTTTATAAGGTCTTGAATATAATTCAGATCTTACTTAGTCAATATGTTGCGTTATAGATTTAAAAAATAAATAAATGCATATAAAGTGCGAAAAAGCATATCAATTGAGCATTTTAAGTGTATATGTATTCAATTGAAATCATTTGATCACAACAATCAGTATTTAAGATTGTTATGTAATTTAGAATATAATTCAGATCTTACTTATGTAAAATATTGCATTATATGTTAAAAAAATGCATATAAAGTACAAATAAAGTTATTTTTTAGGAACACTTGAGTATTTCAAGTGATCCTGGATTAATTCTAAGTCATTAGATTACAGTAATCTATATTAAAGCTTTATTCTGGAATATAATTTAGATATTACTTATTCAAAATATTAGATGATACATAGAAAATACGCCTATGAAGAGGAAGTAAAGATTTTTTTTAAGCATTATTTATTCAAAATATTGGATGATACATAGAAAATAAGCCTATGAAGAGGAAGTAAAGATTTTTGTAAACATTATTTGAGTATTTTAGGCGACTCTGGATTCATTCGAACTTTATTTTGTCACATTAATCTATATTTAAGCATTTTATATGGTCTGAAATATTTTTCGGATATTAATTATTCAAGTTGTTGCATTATTCATAAAAAAAAAGGATACAAAGTGCAAACAGAACTTATTCTAAGCATCGGTAGAGCATCTCAATTAATTCTAGATCCATTCAAAGTGCTTCGATCACAATAATCTATATTTAAGCTTGTTATGTGATCTAAAATATGATTCAGATATTATTTATTGCATTATACATAACAAACTACGTATAAAAATTGCAATAAAGCTATTTTTTAGCAACAATTGAGCATTTCAAGCGATTCTGAATCCATTGATAGTCTTGCGCTCATAATAGTATATATATGAGTTCTTTATATGTTAAGAATATAATTCAGATCATACTTTCAAAGTAGAAGTAGAATATTATTCAAAAGTAGAAGTAAAAGATTATTCTGAGCATTATTTGATCATTTTTAGTAATTCTGGATTCATTCAAAAGTCCTTTGGTCACAATAATATATTTCAACTTCTTATAGGGTGTATAATATTATTCAGATCGAAATTATTTAAGATTAATACATAAAAATTACAAATAAAGCTTATCATAAGCATTGATTGAGCATTTCATTCGATTCTAGATTAATTTCAAGTCATTTGATCATAAAAAGCTATATTTGAGCTTGTTATATAATCTAGAATATAATTAGGATCTTACTTATGCAAAATATTGCATTATCCAAAGAGAAATACTCATATGAAGTGCAAATTAAGCTAGTTTGAGCAAAAGTTGAGGATCTCAAGTGATTCCGGAGATGATTGGCAGTTATTTGGTCACAATAATTTCTATTTAAACTCTTTATATGGGTTAGAATATAATTAAGATCTTACTTATTCAAAATATTAGATTATACAAAAAGAATACGCTCATAAATTGGAAGTAAAGATTATTCTGACCTTCGGTTGATCATTTCAAGCTACTCTAGATTCATTTGATGTCATTTAATCACTATAATCTATATTTAAGCACTTTATCTGGTCTAAAATAAATTAGGATCTTACATATTGAATATATTGAATTATTCATAAAAAATACGGATCTAAAGTGCAAATGAAACACATTCCTGAGCATTAGTTGCACATTTTAATCATTCTGGATTCATTCGAAGTCTTTTGCTTACAACAATTAATATTCAAGTTCTTACCATGGTCTAGAATATAATTCAGATATTACTTATTCAAAATATTATATTATACAAAGATAATACGCATATCTTTAGAAGTAAAGATTATTCTGAATATCATTGTAACATTTGAGCGATTCTGGTTTCATTCAGGAGTTATTAGGTCAGAATAATCTATTTAAGTTTTTTATAGGGTCTAGAATATAATACAGATCATATTTAAATAAAAATATTGTGTTATAATAAAAAAAAATATGTATATAAAGTGCAAATATAGCTTATTCTGAGCATTAATTAAGTATTTCAAGCATACCTGGATTCATTTGAACTCATTTGTATTTTCAATCTTATGTGATCTAGAATATAATTTAGGTCTTACTTATGCAAAATATTGCATTATATATAAAAAAATACACATACAAAGTGCATCTAAAACTATTTTCATGCAACAGTTGAGTATTTCAAACTATTCTGGATTAATTCGAAGTCATTTGATAACAGTAATCTATATTAATGTTTTTGTATATTCTAGAATATAATTCAGATCTTACGTTTTCAAAATATTGGATGATGCATAGAAAATACGCATATGAAGAAGAAGTAAAGATCATTCTAAGAGTTATTTGAGCATTTTATGCGATTCTGGATTCATTCGAAGTTCCTTCAGTCATAATAATCCATATTTAAGCATTTTATATGGTCTGAACTCTGAAGTATAATTTGGATCTTACTTATTTTATGATATTTTATTTTCTTTTATAAAAATAAGGATACAAACTGCAAATAAAATTTATTATGAGCATCAGTTGAGCATTTCAATTGATTTTAGATTCATTCAAGTCATTTGACCATAATAATCATATTTAAGCTTGTTATGTGATATAGAATATAATTCAGATCTTATTTATTCATACAAACGAAGCACAAACAAAGCTAACATGGTGGGCCCTGTGTACTGTTGTAATTTATTCGTGCTTCGTGATAGCTTTGTATGATGATATTGTTTGAAAATAGATTTGTTATGTGATGTATTGTTAGTTTAAAACTAATTTGTTTGTGTGATGTTTAATTCTTAGTTGAAATACATAAAACTGATATTTTTTTATGTTATAGTATTGATATTATTTGAAGTCAGAAAAATATAATTACATGTTTTTTTTATATCAGTAATGTCAGTTCTTTTATTCTTTGTTTTAATATTACCATCGATGAATCGATGAATGTATGGTAAGTTGATTGCATAAGCGGATTAGTTTATTAAGAGATCAATTAATTGCTATATAAGTGATCATTTAGCTAATAAAGAATTGTTTAGCTGCTATAACAGAAAATTATTCTTTATTTTAGTATTATCATTGTTAATAGCATGATCAATTAATTCTAATATCAGATTAGTTTATTTTAATAACAGATCAGCTAATTGCTATAAGTGATCATTTAGTTAATAAGTAATTGTTTAGTTGCTTTCATAAGGAGTAAATTGTTCCAGTGCTCGAGCTCTAAAACCAGCGTGAATTAGAGTGGGATAATACTGATGACAAAAAAAAAAGATTGCATTTATCACTCCTACAACATCATTAAAATTGAAATATGTTAAAAGTTAAAATGTACGGAGGTGGTTCCCGTTTTGGAAGAAGCGCTCAAACAATTAGAAGAAAATAGTTCACCTGCAAAGTAGAACAGATGGTAGAGGAGTGTGATCTTTGAAAAGATATAAATGGTGAAAAGATATTGCCCTCAAAATTCAATTTCCTTTTTTATATGAACCAGAATTTTAGATAAAAAGTGCACCGTTGCACAAGTTGTTGAAAAGTCGTTACATGCTTGGTCTTTTTTCTAGGCAATTGTCAGAGGTTGTTAACTGGCAACATCTCATGAGGCTCCAAACATCAGATATATATATATATATATATATATATATATATATATATATATATATATATATATATATATATCGAAGACTCACGGACCCTCCGGTGAGTCGGGATCAAAACTCTTATATCTAGTTCAAAATGACCAATTCAAACCGTCCAATATGATCTCCTTATTGAAATCTCCATGCAGACCAAATTTTTCATTTTTTCGAAATTTTTAAATTTTTTTTTCTGAAATTTTAGAAAATCGTTAATCTAATTTGTTCTGAACCATTTAAAAATAGCAGTTTTTAAAAATCCGAAAAAAATACTAAAAATTTTGAAAAAAATGAAAAATTTGGTCTGCATGGAGATTTCAATAAAGAGATCATATTGGACGATTTGGATCGATCATTTTGAACTAGATCTAGGAATTTTGATCGCGATTCACCGGAGGGTCCGTGAGTCGTGACTCACCGTAGCTAATCCTTCGTGTGTTTGGATGATAGAAGAATAGAGAATTGGAATAGGGATTGGTGTAATCCTTATTCCTTATTCTAATACCAAGATTTTGTTGGTATAGGAATAAGGGCCCAAATAAGCCCAAATTCCTTATTCCTATGGTGTTTGTTTTTCACCGGAATAAGGAATAAGGAGCTTATTCCTTATTCCAAGCGTAACCAAACACATATATATATATATACACATATGATATATCAGTCGGTTGGGCTGTCTAATGTGCCTGATTAATTGATATTGGGGACCACCAACAAAAGTGACACTCTCTTCGAAAGAGATATATGAATGATTGGATCAGAGAGGTATTGTACATACTTATTATAGTTGGTAAGGGTACTAGACTATCTCAAAATGTCTTCTTAAAGAGCATTATTAGTCGGTTCAAGTTTCTTATATATATTTTTATTTTTAAAAATAAAAAATATAGTTGGATTTGGCAAATAAAAAATTATTTTTAAAATCTAGATATTTCTTTGATTATTGTTCAGGAGAAGGTTGCCTACAAAGAATAATTTGGCTTTGATGGGTTGGGAGGGTAGTGCATTTTGTGCATTATGTTTCCATTAGGAAACTATTGATCATATATTTTTCTCTTGTTCTCATACACTAACACAACCTATTTGGTCATGGTACTTGCAACATGTTAAAATTGGCAGAACACTAACAAAAGTAGAGGATTCGTTGGATATATCATCTACACAACATTTTCAGATTTGTAGTAGTGATCAATTGTGGACTTTGGGATTTTTATCCTTAGTAGTGGCTACACGGTAGCGGACCCATTTTCGTCCGTTCGATCTAATCTCGGTGGCTACACGGAGGCACTGCCTATGCAGCTCATGGGAACAAGCTCTACACATACGAGTCAGTTATGGCAGACTTGCATTGCAGTTTTGACTTTTGAGTCCATAGGACTTCATAGTTATTTTGGATTGTAATTTTTTTTAATCAATTCATTTTGTTTGTTGATATTTGGATCTTCATATTTTTGATGTAATGAAAAGTTTAAATGGGGTGTTAGTTTCATGAACGTTCTGTATTGCTAGAGAGAGGGGCTACTTTGTAAATTTTCGTGACTGTTAAATGGAAAAGTGTTTGGGAATTCCCACTTTAATTTAAACAAAAAAATATATCAAAATTATATTTACAATTAACAAAATAGAAATAGAGATGATAAAATGCATTTCTAATTCCGACCGAGCGGAGATGCTTCTGACTCTATCAGCTGCGGCCGCACTTGTGGCGCTGAGGAGATTGAACCTCTAGTCGATCCAACGGAGGTGGATGCTCCTCCTCCGACGCGTGCTCTCTACTGTCCTTTCTCGTCTACGCTCGTATTGCAAGGCGGATCCCGTCTGTCAGACCCAATAATTTCTCGGACTCTGAACCCGACAAGGAAGACAATAATGAGAAGGAGGAGGATTAGAGAGGAGAAGAGCCCGCTGGGATGGAAGGAATCATGTTTGATTTCGGATCTGAATCTGAATCGGATTCGGATTCGGATTCAGATTCAGATCCCAAAGAGGATGAAGTAGATAAACAGTAGAGATTGTTGTTAGCCCCGGAAACAAGTAGTTATTTTTATTTTTATTTATTTTTTACTTTTTTCTTGATTAATTGTTTATTTCAGTCAGTGTCAGGATTGTGTTTAAAGTACTGATTCACCTTATTAGAAGTGGTTATAATAAATTGTAGGCTTGACTAATTTTTTGAGTTTTCAGTTGCTTTCAAGTTGTCATTTGAAATGAGTACAATATGCAAAAGGATTAAATTACAACATAATTGAGTTATTTTAAATCAAGCAAACTTGTCAAATTGGCAATGCTGGTACATTGGGTATTGGCCTATTGGGTCAAACTTACTCAGAGCCCACCAGCATAATTAGTAAATTTGGTTCAAGTGATACCGACATGACCAATGCCACACCTTTTATGTAACTTCGGAAATAAAAGTCTTGTTTGAAATAGAACCAGAACTCTACTTTTTTTATTCTTACAGCATCAAGCTTGATTGTCAGATATTGCACCAGTAGACTCTTGGTTGCCTGAGAGAAGGGTGTTCATATACAGCAGTAAATTATTTCTGTTTATTTTATGTTTTTGATGAGCAGAATCCTTGAGTTTTAATATTGAATCCATACCCAAATTTCATCTAAATTCGTCTACCTCTCCCTTGCAGAGATTAAATGCATTGTGTGATATATAGTTATACTAACTTTTACATGTACAACTGTTCTAGGCATAACCTGGGTCATAACTTTATTTAATCATATTGTGCGCAATCATTAGAAACAAACACATTTGAACTAAACTTTAAATCAACCTTAATTGACCCGAATTTCCTCTTTATGGTACCTGCTGAATTGAATTTAGTGAACTCTATAAAGAACTAGCCTTTGTCAGGTAACAACATACTTTAAAATAACTTTGCAGGAAGGAGAAACTTATTATTATTATTATTATTATTATTATTACTGCTACTGCTACTACTACTGCTGCTACTATTACTATTACTAATTTATTATTATTATTATTATTATTATTTATGGTAAGATGGGGTCGAGCCCTCAAACTTATTTCGAAATAAATTACAACTAGACCAAAAGCTGGTTGTTTTGGGGAAAACTTATTATTTCTCAAAAGATTATCCACAAATTGTTACTTCCCCTAAATCATTCTGACAAGGAAATCGGACTAGATCCAATTAGAGAGCCAGTATCGGTGGATCTGCATAAGGACCCTTCCACCAGCCATCTGCAATGATTTTATATGCTGCATCAGTCAAGTGCAGTCCATCCCAGCTTATAGAAGTAGATGGGTTTCGGCATGCAGATACTCCAGTTTGGCCGCAAACTGCTGTCGAGTTAAAGTTATATGGCCCCCCTCTTCCACAACAAGCCCGAAGTTGTGTTCCGTTGGTAAATCCTGTGCATTAATTTATTAATGTATATAGAAGATCACAATTTTTAAATTTTTTGATAATTTATTCTGGGATAAACTTACCATATTTGTTTGGATTTCTCACAAAATCAATGATTGGTTCGTAGTATTCACTGAAGCTGATCTTTGCTTGGGGGAACTCGAGTCGGAGCTGCTTGACTGTGCTACTTAGCAAGGCATTGTGGTATATCCCAATGTTATTGTACGCTTTGAGGCATCCAAGAGAATCATAGTCTGATCTGTTTGTGCTTGCAAAATATGTCAGGATTACAGGTACACATCCGTTTGGTCTTATTCCCGTCAGTACTAAGTGCATTACCCCTTGTCTAAGCAACCTCTGCAAGAATTCTTTTTACCCGTAAATTGTAGTTTTTGTATTTTTGTTTATGTTGGATTAGTTTGCACGGTAATAGAATCCTAGTATTTGCCAGTGGTCCAGCTATGAATTAAAGAAGATAAAAAGAAAAATGAACTCGCAATGAGAAATACTTGTTTGGGTTTTGGGACCGAAATTGTAATGCACTTGAGTTTCAAAATACATCCCTGATTATGTTGATTGCCTCACTTGTAATTGGATAAATATGTCCAAGTAATGATGGAAATTGAAGTTTTATTTAAATTTTGAACCTGACAAGTAGTGATACAATGCCTCTCAAACTTTGCAAATCCCAACACCCCCCGCCCCTCAATAAATACATTGGCATTTGAAATGGGGCTCAACAAATATTAGAGACCCTTGCAAATGTCCTTATAGGAAATTGACAATTAAAAGATAGAGCATTTCTGGTAAATACATTTCTCGTGTTATATGTGCATATTGTGCAGTATTAGTTATGTACCTTGGCAGCTGATCTAATGGTTTCAACAACTAGGGGAACAGTGGAATTAACAAAATCGATGGTCTTCCCTCCCAACAACATGTAAAAGTAGTCATTGTCTCCAAACTTCCCCAACATGAAGAGTGATTTGGCAAAAAACTGCATGCAGGCTGCATGAATATATCGGGATATCAACTCATTTAGAAGTGCATTTGTGACACACATGGATGCACGCATTACAAATACTCACTCGTGTTGCATATCGAAGACTTCTGATTCTCGAACCACTCAAGCTGAACATTTAGGGAGGTATTCTGAATATTCTGATTTGCAAAGTTATTTCGCTGAAAGAAAGCAAGATTGAGTGCCGTTGCGCCAGAAACAGCAAAATTTGCCCCTTTTCTGAAGTCTTTGCCATGGGCCAATGATGGGGGTATGAATGGTAACCCAACGTACGTAGCTGCAAAAATAATGGTAGAAGATAATTTAATTAAATGTTTGACAAGAAAAGATTTACGAAACAAATAAATTGTTATTTGCATTTCTCTTTGTTTGTAACAGATGTTTGAAAAGCAGGCAGTAATTCAATATATGCGGATGCATTTATAACTCGCATGTTAGAGGGTTTAGTGGGTTTAGTGGGTTTAGTGGGGTTAGTTGGTCTACCTCGAAAATTTCATCCCCTTACTATTCTACCTCGAAATTCCAAAAAGTACCTCGAAAATCCCAAAAAGTACTAACCTTACACCACTAAACCCACTAACCTCATGCGTGCCAAAACTACTAATTCGTAGGGCATGATACAATGTGCTACCTACCTGCCTTAACTGATGAAATTTCTTCTATAAGAGTAACAACTATAAACATGATTTATGATAATTCAAGTTGTCTTGATCAGAAAAAATCCTCCGAGAAGTATAAATGAATTTATTTTTTGAATTAATTGTTCACAAGAAATTCTCAGACGGATTTGGTAGCCGTGGTATTTATTTAAGGTACATCTTCTTAGGCCGCTAGACTAAGAGAGTTGGTTTACGTTGAATTGAATTATTTTTTCATATAAGATAATCGATATTTTGTCAAGCTGTTAAGGATAAAATTACATAGACGAATGAATATTTTTATATGTCGCAAGGATACGTACAGGAGGAATTAAGAAGAAGCCCCAATATATATATTAATATGGTTGAATATATATGACATTAATGGTATACAAATTACAGCAAATATATAAAAATTGAACTTCAATGGTGTTTCAAAAGCTTAAAAATTATTCATTCGTGGAATATGTCACCAAATGTGTAAAAATAGAACTTCAATGTTGTTGACTTAAGTACGACGTAATAAAGCTTAAAAAAGGAATATACGTGGAATATGTCACAAGCCTTAAGTAGAAAAATTATTTTATTTGTAAAAAGAGTTTGGACCAGAGCTTAGAAAAGGAACTGATCCACGAACCTATAGGTCTGATGAATCTTTATTGTAAGACTCTTAAGGTATTCGGATGAGAACTTCTGAAAAATATCTTATGGATGTCCTAGCGAACTGTTGACCAATGGGCAATGGGTATTGGGTTGACTTGCCTTCTACAAGGAATTAGTTTGTTAAGTTGTACAGTGTATGGATATGGTTTTGACGATACTCTTCAAATTAAAAAAATTAAAATTATTGAGAAGTGTTTAGCGTCATTAATATACAACAACACGTATGACACTGACGCAATACCAAACCTGAAAATTTTCACAGTGCTGTGATTATTTATTTGAACAAGTTACATTATATAAAACAAAAATACCAATCCGTTTTATTATTTTCTTTTTTTTTTTAAGAAAAAAGTGGAAACAAAATACCAATTCTGTCAATAACGAGCCGACCATTCGATGCGCGGCCAGTGGGATGGCGGAAGAAGGTTTCCCCATAAGGCAGTTTCAATTGGTTCGACGAAGGTGTGAGTAGAGCAACGTTTCCAGTGTCTTCGTAGGAGGCACCGAAGCTGTATATTGCATTGAAGATTGGAACAGAGTTGGAGCTTGCATGGTGGAGAAATGAGATTAGTAGTAGAAGATATTGTAGGTGGATTGCGTTCATTTTTTCAGGTGGAAGTGGAAGAAATGACGAGCTTTTTAATTAAGGTTGACTTCCAGTACTGGTATAGTGGTATTTATATATACCCAGATTTCAAGAGTTCCCTATTAAATGAAGTGAAGGAAGCTGACGTGTTTCAATTTCAGGTCTTTCCTCTTTAGATTGGAAATACCGAGCTGGGGTGTTGTCAACTTCATTGGACAGGTGCGTTTAGGAAAAAAAGAGGCGTGCGTTCTCAGAAAGCACCAGCTGGGCCTACGAACCGAAATAAGAATAAGTCAACTGAAATTTGGAGCTATGTTATTTGATTGTCTACCTAATATGTACCATTCATGTAGCAAGTAAAATTGGAACAGAAAACTGACCCAGAATGACCCGTCTCTCTTCAGCCGCATGACACCGAAATCTAAACAATTTGCTACTAAAACTGTATTACTGTTAATCAACAACTTTATATATATTTTTTATCATCTATATCCTTTTCTGTCATTATTTCGTTCATTTTTTTTTTGTACAAGTTGCATTTAGTTGCAACTTGTAAATGAGAATAGCGTAGAAAAATTGTAGTCTTGGTTTAGTGGATGAGTGGATGAGAGGATGAGAAAAAAAAAAAGGATTTTAGAAAAGAAGAGTGCTATACTGAAATTAGCTAATGTCGTTTGGACAGTAAGGATAGGTGCGGACTGCGGAGAGAGGTGTGGCGAGATAATTATTCTTTTTGCAACTGAAAGCCGGAAGGCAGTGTGGCGAGATTTGTTAGTTTTTGAGACAGTGAACAGTTTGTTGAATAATTTCTATTATTCCGAAAAATGATGTATAACTGAGTCTTATATAGGCATATTTATAACGGTACACAATTGTTCCGTTCGTATCAATTGCATCTAACGGTAACTTTCTAAAAAAGAAAAAAGTTGAGTGTCCAATTTTAGTAAATAAAAAGTGATGCTCCTTATTCACAAAATAGCCAATGATGAAATTATTCTGAGGCTATTAGTCTCTAAATCATCTTTATTTCTCAACACTACCCCTCAAGCTTGGATTGTAAATATCGAATAATCCTAGCTTATTTGAAATACTGTCGAAGGATTTAATTCTCAATCCTTTTGTAAAGATGTCCGCCAATTGTTCTTCACTCTTTACAAAAAGGTTTCAATTTCCTTTGATTGAACCTTCTCTCTAATAAAATAACAATCCACTTCTATGTGCTTGGTTCGCTCATGAAAGACGGAATTCACCGCAATGTGTCGCGCCGCTTGATTATCGCAAAACATTTTCATTGGTGTATTATGCGCGATATTCAATTCGGCTAGTAATTGCTTGATCCATACTAATTCACTTGCGGTGGATGCCGTTGCTCGATACTCCGCCTCTGCACTTGATCGTGCCACGATATTTTGTTTCTTGCTTTTCCATGTGACTAAATTTCTGCCTACAAATGTGTAAAAACCGATCGTTGATTTTCTATTAAAGCTTCCGGCCCAATCTACATCGATATAGCCACATATTGTATTAGTATCATTTTTCCTCATCCAAATTCACTTTCCGGGTGAACCTTTTAGATACCTTAATATTTTGATTAATGGCATCTAAATAAGGAGTTCTTGGAGCATGCATGAATTTGCTTATTTGACTAACGGCAAATGAAAGGTCCGGTCTAGTAACGGTTAGGTAAATCAATTTACCAACTCTTTGGAAATGGTTAATATCCTTTAACTTTTCACCCTTCTCGCTATCAAGTTTTTCATTTATGTAAATTGGGATTTTGGCCGGCTTACATCCTAATTTACCGGTTTCCCTAAGCAAATCAAGTACATACTTTCTTTGGGATAGTTAACCCTTTTGAAAAATGAGCAATTTCTATTCCAAGAAAGTATTTTAATTTGCCTAAGTCTTTGATTTCAAATTTTTGTTTTAGGTCTCTTTTTACATGGTCAATCTCAATTGGGTTGTCACCGGTTATTATTATGTCATCGACATAAACAAGTATCGCAGTCGTATCATTGGTATTGTGTCTAACAAATAGAGAATAATCGGCTCCACTTGTTTTAAAATTGCAAGATAAAAGAAAATGACTAACTTTGTCATACCATGCTCGAGGAGATTGCTTCAACCCATAGATAGATTTTTTTTAGCCTACAAACAAGATTTGGAATACCTTCCTTTTTGTGACTGGGGGTATGGACATATACATTTCCTCTTCAAGTGTTCCTTGAAGAAAGGCGTTTTCTACATCCATTTGATGCAAGGTCCAATTTTTATTTACTGGTATGGAAAAAAGTATTCTAACGGTGTTAATTTTTGCAATGGGTGCAAATATTTCATGATAGTCAATACCTTGGGTTTGGGTGTAATATTTGGCAACCAATCTAGCCTTGTACCGTTCTATGGTACCATCACTATGATACTTAATTTTATAAATCCATTTACAACCAACCGTTTTTTTTTTCTTTTTTGGTAGTTCACATAATGTCCAAGTTTGATTTTTTTTCTAAGGTATGAAGTTCATCTTCCATTGCCTTACACCAACTTGGATCATTTCTTGCTACCTCATAATTAGTTGGTTCCTCAATTTTGGACAAGGAGTTTATGAAGGCATAATGATCGTGAGAAATACTATCATAGGAAATATAGTTTTGGATTGGATATTGTACCGAATATGTTATGAAATCCTTTAACCTTGAAGATGGTTGAGTTTGTCGACTTGATCTTCTTAAATGATTTCTATTATTTAAGAAGATGGTTGATTTTGTCGACTTGATGGTTGAGTTTCTTGAAGATGGTTGAGTTTGTCGACTTGATCCTCTTTGTGAACAATTGGTTGAATAATTTCTACTATTCCAAAAAATGATGTACAACTGAGCCTTATATAGGCATATTTACAACGATACACAATTGTTCCGTTGGTACCAATTGTACCTAACGAAAACTTACTAAAAAAAGAAAAAAATTAAGTGTCTAATTTTAGTAAATCAAAAGTGATGCTCCTTATTCCTAAAATAGCCAATGATGAAATTATTCTGAGGCTATTAGTCTCTAAATCATCTTTGTTTCTCAATAAGATAATAGTTGTCGAAGAAAATTGTTGTGCGTGTTTGGTTTGGCTCGACTACTTGCTTATTTGTGCCAACCAAACGACCAACGAATGAGTGTCAATTCGACTCCTTATTCTTGTTTCACCATTTTTTTAGAACAAGAATTTGAATAAAGACTTGTTCAAATAAAGTTTATTTTTTATCCAGGCGAGGCATCCAAACATGCTTTTTATGTCATAGTATTTCCGGAACAGTAATTAAGATATAAATCCTAATCTCAATATTCTGAAATCGTTTGGATAACGTCTGTTCAACTTTGGAACAGTGCTTCTTGACAGCTACTGTCAAGCTTTCAATAAAACTTTGGAACAGTGATTATTCGTCTCATCTGAAATCGTGATCATGCTAGGCATGTTGCCTTTTGGAAAATGTGTGTATAGCAGTATAGATGTAACATCAATGTCAATGACTTCGTTTGCTGTTCCCATTAATTCCAACTAGGCCCAACAAATTTATCCCACCTAACCAGACTGATGTAAGCCCGACCAAATCAAAATCCAACCTCTCGTATTATGCCGAGTCACAGATGAACCTTATCTAATAAATGGTTTCTTTTATTTATTTTCAATTTTAGTATCATTTAATATTCCGTACCAACTATTTATCATTCAATTATTTATTGAAATAATAGAAACTAAATGATTGAGTCCTGAACTGGTCTATATGCCGTCACGGAATCATAACATCCATGGCTATTGGCTCGTGAGCCAGATGTAAAATATTGTTATTCAATTGTCAATTTTGTTTCTCTCCGCTGGTTTCGATTGGCCATACCTGACCTAAACTTACATCTCATCTTTTCGCTTACTGTACAAAGGTCTGATACAAAACTTAGTCTATCCTCTTAGATTCTTAATTCCCCAATTCTCGTAGTTTGGATTCAGTTCATAATTTATTATGTAATTTTAGTAAAAATACCCAATTATTTTCGCCTAATAAATATTTTCCATTTCATTTACTGCGTTATTTCACCTTTAATTAATTTAACAACGTATTATAATATAATAATAATAATAATAATTTATATCATCAATAATAATATTAGTATGTTATAATAGTAATTTCCTAATTAATTTAACCATAATGTGCATATTGATTCTGTAGAGATAAACGCATGAAGTCCATTGGGCTTACCATAAGGCTTTAAAATGATGAGCCTAACGAACTCAAGGTTAACGGGCTGTAAATACTAGCTTAGCCCATTAAGGACTTCTCTCCGTGAGACAAAAGGAAAGGAAAATAAAAAATGGCGGAAAAAGAACGAAACAAACTCATTAGTTCCGACTGAGCGGAGCGCCGATGCCTCCGATTCTATCAGCTGGGGCCGCACGTGCGTCGCTGAGGGGTTGGCCCACCAGTCGATCCAACGGCATTGGATGCTCTCCTTCGTCAAATCTCAACCGTCCAAACCCCAATCGCAGCACCTCGTACGCCCCTAACGAGTCTTTTCGCGCCTACGGTCGGATGGCCAGGCGGATCCCGCCCGTCAGACCCGATAATTACTCGGACTCTGAACCCGATAAGGAAGACAATGAAGAGGAGGAGAGAGGAGAGAGGAGAGGAGCATGCAGAGTGGGTACCGATCATGTTTAATTTCGGCTCTGAACCTGATGAGGACTCGGAATCGGATCCCAAAGAGGATGAAGAGGACAACCTTCATTAGTTTAGTAGTTAGCTTTTTCTTCTTTTCCTTCATTATGTTTAGTGCTTTTTATTGCTTAGCTCTTCTTAGAAGTTAGAAGCACGATAATCATGTCACTAACCTTTATTTAGTTGCTTTTAAATTTGAAGTTCTGTTGAACTGCGAGAATACGCAAAAGGGTTATTATACAACATATTTGAGTTATTTAACATAAAACAAACATGTCAATTTCGCAGTGCTGGTACATGGGCATTGAATCAAACTTTCCCAAAGCAAATTTAGTTAAAGCAATGTTTTGCTGACTGTAATATTATGATTTGTTGAATAATTATATGCTGAAAAAGTTATAAATATGATAAAATAACTCTGCAAAAGGACAAAATTTATTATTTCTGAAAAGATTTGTCCACAAATTGTTAATTTCCCTACATCATTCAGTGCAGCGAAATCATACTTGATTCAATTAGAGAGCAAGTATTGGTGGCTCTGCATAAGGACCCTTCAACCAGCCATCAGCAATGATGCCGTATGATGCGTCAGTCAAGTGTCTCCCATCCCAGTTTATAAAAGTAGATGGATTTGGGCATGAAGGTACTCCAGTTCTGCCACAAACTGCGGACGAGTTAAAGTTATACGGCTCCCCAGTTCCACAGCATGCTCGAAGTTGTGTTCCGCTGGTAAATCCTGTACATTTTAAATTTATTAATTTGAATAGAAAATTGCAATCTGTTAATTTTTTTGGAAAATTTATTCTCGGACAAACTTACCATATTTGGTTGGATTTCTCACAAAATCAATGATTGGTTGATAGTATTCACTGAAGCTTATCTTTGCTAGGGGGAACTCAAGTCGGAGCTGCTTGACTGCGCTGCTTAGCAAGGTATTGTGGTATATCCCAATGTTATTATATACTTTGAGACATCCAAGAGAATCATAGTCTGATCTGTTTGCGCTTGGAAAAGATGTCAAGACTACAGGCATGCATCCATTTGGTCTTATTCCCGAGACTACCAAGTGCATTACCCCTTGGTTTAGCAACCTCTGCAAGAAGTTTTTCTTGTAAGTTGGATGAGTTTGCATATTGTAATACTAGTCCCTGCCAGTAATGACCCTATTCTGAATTAGAAGGTATAGAAATGTAAAATGATTAAATGAACACTTAATTAGAAATGCTTATGGTTGGATCTTGGGCCCAAAAGGTCAAGCAATTTGGGCTTTCAATCTGAATAATGAAAGCATGTTGGATCAATCTTAGTACGTTTTATTAATGCAAACTACCCGTATAAAGGAAAAACCACACTGTTTAAGCATTGTATTATATTTCTAGCCATTACCTTTCTCGAATTATCATTAAATAAATTTAATATTAAATAATAGGTGATGTGCATATTGTTGTATTAGTTATGTACCTCTGCAGCTGATCTAATGGTTTCGACAACAAGAGGAACAGTAGAATTAACGAAATCGATTGTCTTCCCCCCAAGCAGCATGTAAAGATAATCACTGTCTCCGAACTTCCCTAATGCGAAGAGTGACTTTGTAAAATATTCCACACAGGCTGCATTAATATTTTTAGGATGTCAGCTTAATTTGAAATAATACACATGGCTGCACAAACTACAGATACTCACTTGTGTTGCATATTGAAGGCTTCTGATTCTCGAACCACTCAATCTGAATACTTAAGGAGGTGTTTAGGAGAAGAGTATTGCTAATGTTGTTTTGCTGAAAGAAAGTAAGATTAAGTGTGGTTGCCCCAGAAACAGCGAAGTTTGCCCCTTTGCTGAAGTCTTGGTCTTGGGCCAAGGATGGTGGTATGAATGGCAACCCGAGGTAGCCAGCTGCAAAGCGGTGAAACATAATTTAATTAGATATCCCATTTTTTTGATAAATTTATTTGTTATTTGCATTTCTTTATTAATATTATAGATGTCAACCAAGCAGACAGTAATTCAACATATAGCTAGGCCTGATGCATTTACAACCTCCTGTTGTTCATATAAACGGAAAGCCTTATGCTCCAACGTACTACCTGCCTTAACTGTCTGGACTCTGGAGAAATATTTCATATTACAGTAATCTACTGCTCTAAAAATGATTTGTGACAGACAAGTTGTGTCAATTAGGGATAATTCTACGGAATGCTGTATATGAGTCCTCAATTAGCTTAAATAAATCTTCATCTTGTCAACAGTGAAGGATAAGAATTTATTTAGAGAATTGAATAAATTTGTATACCGCAAGGGATATATTTACAAGAGGATTAGGAAGAAGCCCCAGAATAAATTTAAATGAGTAAATTTACATAACATCATGATACAGAAGAGCTCTAAAATGTCATATACAATTATATATGTAGGAAGTACTTCTTTGTATAGGACATGCATCAACATTTTGTGTGAAAAATAATTATATTTGTGTATTATATTGGACCAAAATCGTAAAAAAGGACATTATACCTCGTTCAACCTTGAATCTATAGGTTAGACGGAATCTTTGACCAAAGCTAGTCAGATGGAAACATTTAAAATATGTACTGGATGTCTAGTGAATTGTTGATGCAATGTCATTGAATTTTCTATCTTTTACAAGTAATTTCAGCAAAAAAAAAATTAAAGAGAAGTGTTAACCATCATTGAATAAAAATGTGTGTGCAATTGACACAATTCCCTAATCCATCTAACCTTAAATAAAGCAACATGAAAATTTTCGGATTACTGTGCCCACTGTTTTTATTTTATTTGAATGAAGACAGTACGGTATATTGAAAAATATTCTACCATTCTATTATTTAAAAAATGGAAACGAAATACCAATTATATCAATAACAAGACGACCATCTGATGCACGACCAGTGGGGCGGTTGAAGAAGGTTTCCCCGTAAGGTGGATTCAGTAAGAGCCGGTACCCAGGCTTTGTCGGTGCGAGAATAGCAATGTTGCCAGTGTCTTCGTAGGCGCCTCCGAAGCTGTAGATTGCATTGAAGATTGGAATGGAGTGAGAACTTGCATGGTGGAGAAATAAGATCAGTAAGAGGAGCTGCAGGTATTGTAGCACTGCATTCATAATTTCAGGTAGAAGTTCGTAGGAAATTAAGACCTTTTTAAGGTTTTGAGTTTACTGATATCCTAGATGTGCAGGGAGATTAAGAGATTTCAATTGTTCAAGGGGTTCCTTTATAAAGCTAAGCTACTCTTTCCTTTTTGGACTATAAAACAGAGTGCACTCGACAATTCTGAATCCTCCGTATTTTATTTTATTTTATTTTCCAGTGCTGGCTGTCACGTTTTATTGTCGTAGCCCGTACATTATTTATATACTTTGCTGTTTATTTCAAAATTGCATTGGAAAAAAAAAGGATTATATTGTTTATACTGAGCAAAGACAAGCTCCACATTTTCCAATTTTTACAATGATGCATGCATTAATCCTAATATAAAAATATGGTCACTCCCGCAAGATAAATTAGGCATGATTTATTGGACATAATTAAAAAAGAAATTAGCATTTGATATGCTCTCTGTATTTTTTTTTTCCGATGTTGTAATTCTAATTTTACAAATATTTTTCATGCAAAATTTTGATAGAGTTTTCTAGCTAGACATACTTTTTTTTAAGAAACTTCCTGTTTTCTTTGTTTCAAACTCATCTTGAAAATGTTATTAAATAAAAAATTTATATGGAAAGATTTAATCTATTTTTTGCCGTGCTTTACCTTTTAGTGGAAAAATTTAAAATTAATTTAGATATTTGCTAAAATAACAAATATTGGAATGAAAATACAATGAGTCACACTTCTAGTAATAAATTTTTTAAGTAAATAAATTAGTTAATTGCTTAGAGCAATCCAATCCAAAATCATCTAGTGCCATCCAAAGGGACTGCTCCTTCACTCAGCACTCTCATACCTTCCCTCCGAGCGTCTCTTTCCTTCTTTCAACGTACAATCTCCTCCGAACGTACCTCTTCCTTACTCCAGTGCTCTTCTCGCCTGAGCGCACCATCCCCTCTCTCCCTCCTCCTCTCTCCTTCCTCTTTTCTACCTCTTTCTTCTTCCTTTTCCTTTTCTTGTTTTATTTTTTTTGTTTTTTCATTTTTCTTTCTCTTAAATAATCATGTCATTTCATGATAGTTAGCAATATCTATATTGTATATATTCACTTTTATCTTTTGTACGAGTTCACGTTGTTTGTTATATCTATTCAATTTATTTATGTTCACTTTTATCTTTTTATAAAAGTTCACGTTGTTTGGTATATTAGTTCAATTTATTTGTTATATCTGTACAATTTATTTATTATATATCTTCACTTTGTTTTTGTATCTATACACTTTGAATCTTTGTTTATCTTATATTTGTATTTGTTCACTTTATTATTGTATATATTGTCTTTTGTATATATATATATATGTTCACTTTTATCTGTTGTATGATTTCACGTTGTTTGTTATATTTGTTCAATTTATTTTTTATATATCTTCACATTTATTCTTGTATATATACACTTTGATTCTTTGTTCATCTTATAATTGTATTTGTTCAATTTATTGTTGTATATGTTCATTTTAAGAAAGCAAGACAAAGAGTCTAATGTTAGAGGCGAAAAAGAATGAGACAGAGGTATGAGGAAAGAGGTGGAGTCCATGAGTAAAAAATCGAGACAGAAAGCAACATAAGGGAGAAGAGACACCAGGGGTAGAGAATAGAAGAGAGGGGAGGGAGGGGTAGGAAAGGGAAGGGAGGGGATGGGAGAGACGGGTGGAGAAGGGAGACGCCGAGAGAGGGAGGTCACGGAGAAAGTGAAGGCACGGAGAGAGGGCGAGGAGAGAAAGTTCATACAGAAAAAAGTATTGGATGACGCGAATGATTTTTTGTGGATGACGGTTATCACTCCCAAATAAATTACGTCTCCAATTTACCCTACGGCAGATTTGGCCTTCTAAGTAACAAACAAGGTCTTTTTATTTTTAATAATTTGAACCCGATTTTTTTAAATAAGAAAAACATTATACTAAAAAATTTTAAATAGAACAAATAATAATTTTTTTTTGAAAAAAAGCAACGAAATAAAGGCATTTACAGTGCCGCTATCTCCCAATCTAATAAAGGCATTTGGAGTGCCTTATTAGAGAGTTAGCGGCAGTAAAGATGTCGCTATTGTCACCTTTTCATTTATTTAATTCTCAGGCCTTACTTTACCCCCTTAGAAATGTACGAAACTAAAAAAAACTTGTACGCAAGTGCAGGGATGCACATATGCGCCCTTTTCTCCTCTCCTTTGGTAAGCCGGGATTCCTCTTGATGCATTTTCGAATTTTTATCTGGTCCGTGAAAAAATGGACATCTCCATTAAATATATTTTATGACATTTGTTTTTATGCTTGTTTGAGTACATTTCGTGGTCATTAACAACGATTTGTTTTGGAGAATTTTGAGAAAAATTTAAAGAATTTAGATGTATAAAATTTTTCAATTATAGACCGCCATAACATTTCAAATATTTTTTGAATTTTTAGGACATCATTTGAATTATAAAATTATAAAACTTAGGCATTCTGTAACGTTTGTGTATGTTTTTGAACAATTTTGGATAAAATTGCTATAGGAATTATTTCGAGAAAAACTAATAATTTTAGAATTTTTTTGTTAATTTGTTGTATATATGAATTATATATATATATTTTTATTGAAGTTTCATGATACATTAAATATAGTTATATTTTTTAGATTTATAAGATACCTCATAAATTGTAAATCCGTATATCATTACGAAATCTTTCAAAAAGTTTTATATGCAGTTTATGGTTTAAAAAATATCATGTCTATCTTATAAATAACTACATTCAATGTTTCATGGCTTTTCAAGGTTTACTAAAAATCCTAAAAATCTTCAAAATTCTAAAACTATTGAGTTCCACTCCAAATAATATGTCCATCAACTTGCAAACAATTTTACAAATGAAATTATTTTATATTTTTTTGATGTTTCATATACACGCAATATTGTTGTTTTTTAAGATTAATAAAATTCCTCATAAATTATAAACCCTTCTATCCTTGAAATCACCAAAATTATGTGAAATCTTGCAAAATAAATTTTATGCGGATTATGATTCTAAAAAACATAATGCCAGTCTTATAAATAACTACATGCAATGTTTCATGGAGAGTTTAAAGTTTTGTTAAAAATGCTACAAATATTGAGTTATAATTCAAATAATATGTCCATAAACTTGCAAAAAAATCACAAAATGTTTAAGGTTCAAAATTCATAAGTCAAATAATGTCATAAGTATTTGAAATAATTAATGATAAGCGGGAATTATGCATATAAATACCGCTTATATTAGGACTTAATTTCATTAATTATGTGTGTTTCTAATGTTTTAATTGTTAATTTAGGTTAGAAGCAAGGTACTGCTATGGCTACTTTTATTTTGTACAGGATCTGTGTGATTTTGCCACTCTTGAAGCGAGGAAACTGAAGTCTGATCATGATCTGCGGCCCACCGAAGGTTTGTGCGACCCACAGGAAGACTCAGCGTGTAGCAGGTGAGACTTGGCAGCATAGAAGATTTCTGCGACCCGCAGGACTCGACAGCGGGCCGCAGAAGAAGCAACCGACAGCCCAAAATAGCCTGACCAAGTTCTGCACCCACCTCTACACCGACATATCTATTTTCGGCGCCTCAAAACCACGTCTCCGACAGTTTTAGAGCCATCCCACGCCTATATAAACACCAGAGCAGATCAGAAAAGGGGTTCGTGAGTTTTAGGGTAAAATCTGCTAAGTAAGAGAGCAACCAAGGGTTTTCAGCGGGCCGCAGGGAGCATCAGCAACCCGCTGAAAGAGTGGCAGAGAGCAGAAAAGGGAGATTCTGGATTCCATCTGTTGTAATCTTGTTTCTTTCTTTATGTTTTCTTATTATTCAGATACCTTTTGTTGTTTTATGATGTATACTCGTGAGTAGTCGTATATTAGGGGCCATAGTAGTGAACCTTTTTAAGTTTATGATTGATAATATGCTTTAAGTTATATTTTCTTTGTTTGTATGTTGTGTTTTATGCTTTGTTTGAATTGCTTAGATTATTTTATCTGAATTGCTTAAGTTGAATTGCTTGCACCAGTTAAAAGAGACGTCTTTTGATTGTTAGGTGGTTAAGTCCAAAAGTTCTTAAGTGATTAGGATTAAGTATGGTAAACACGACAGTAAGTGCCGGAGGGTCATGCTAGGGTTAAGAAACGGAAGTTGAAACCCTTCCCGATTACGGAAGTATAGGGGGTCGTAGGTCGTAAAGCATAAACTAGTTTAACTTAGACCAAGAAACGGAAGTTGAAATCTAGGTTGAATTAGAGACAAATAATGTTAACTTTAGGTAACCTGGCCTTAAACGGAAGTGGAACTTAGGAACCTTAGTTAGGATTAATTATCTACACAAAACAACAATTAAAATATGCTAAAAGTTGAGTCTGCGCCAAACCTAGCGGGCCGCAGGTGGTTTCTGCGGGTTGTCTATGACCCCAGGCTTCTGCGACCCACTAAGGGGTCAGCGACCTGAGTTTCAGCTGGCCGCAGATAATCTCTGCGGGCCGCTGATTCTGGAGTAAACTGAAAAGTATTAGCTACTAGTCAACCCCTAATTCTTAATTAGTATTTTAATCTTTTTAACTCATTGAACTGCTTAATTTAGGACATTTATTTAACTGCAAACCTTTACTTTAGATCTGCTACAAATAATTATTTCTACATACTTTTAATCTAGTTAATCAATAGTTTAATTTACTTAGTTGTTGAATATTCCGACCCTGTGGTTCGACCCCGATAATACTTAGACGATTGTTGTACGCTTGCAATTGAATTTGGGTATAATTGGGTATAAATTTAAGAGTTGATATTTCACATCAAGCGGGAATTATGCATATAAATACCGCTTATATTAGGACTTAATTTCATTAATTATGTGTGTTTCTAATGTTTTAATTGTTAATTTAGGTTAGAAGCAAGGTACTGCTATGGCTACTTTTATTTTGTACAGGATCTGTGTGATTTTGCCACTCTTGAAGCGAGGAAACCGAAGTCTGATCATGATCTGCGGCCCACCGAAGGTTTGTGCGACCCACAGGAAGACTCAGCGTGTAGCAGGTGAGACTTGGCAGCATAGAAGATTTTTGCGACCCGCAGGACTCGACAGCGGGCCGCAGAAGAAGCAACCGACAGCCCAAAATAGCCTGACCAAGTTCTGCACCCACCTCTACACCGACATATCTATTTCCGGCGCCTCAAAACCACGTCTCCGACAGTTTTAGAGCCATCCCACGCCTATATAAACACCAGAGCAGATCAGAAAAGGGGTTCGTGAGTTTTAGGGTAAAATCTGCTAAGTAAGAGAGCAACCAAGGGTTTTCAGCGGGCCGCAGGGAGCATCAGCAACCCGCTGAAAGAGTGGCAGAGAGCAGAAAAGAGAGATTCTGGATTCCATCTGTTGTAATATTGTTTCTTTCTTTATGTTTTCTTATTATTCAGATACCTTTTGTTGTTTTATGATGTATACTCGTGAGTAGTCGTATATTAGGGGCCATAGTAGTGAACCTTTTTAAGTTTATGATTGATAATATGCTTTAAGTTATATTTTCTTTGTTTGTATGTTGTGTTTTATGCTTTGTTTGAATTGCTTAGATTATTTTATCTGAATTGCTTAAGTTGAATTGCTTGCACCAGTTAAAAGAGACGTCTTTTGATTGTTAGGTGGTTAAGTCCAAAAGTTCTTAAGTGATTAGGATTAAGTATGGTAAACACGACAGTAAGTGCCGGAGGGTCATACTAGGGTTAATAAACGGAAGTTGAAACCCTTCCCGATTACGGAAGTATAGGGGGTCGTAGGTCGTAAAGCATAAACTAGTTTAACTTAGACCAAGAAACGGAAGTTGAAATCTAGGTTGAATTAGAGACAAATAATGTTAACTTTAGGTAACCTGGCCTTAAACGGAAGTGGGACTTAGGAACCTTAGTTAGGATTAATTATCTACACAAAACAACAATTAAAATATGCTAAAAGTTGAGTCTGCGCCAAACCTAGCGGGCCGCAGGTGGTTTCTGCGGGTTGTCTATGACCCCAGGCTTCTGCGACCCACTAAGGGGTCAGCGACCTGAGTTTCAGCGGGCCGCAGATAATCTCTGCGGGCCGCTGATTCTGGAGTAAACTGAAAAGTATTAGCTACTAGTCAACCCCTAATTCTTAATTAGTATTTTAACCTTTTTAACTCATTGAACTGCTTAATTTAGGACATTTATTTAACTGCAAACCTTTACTTTAGATCTGCTACAAATAATTATTTCTACATACTTTTAATCTAGTTAATCAATAGTTTAATTTACTTAGTTGTTGAATATTCCGTCCCTGTGGTTCGACCCCGATAATACTTAGACGATTGTTGTACGCTTGCAACTGAATTTGGGTATAATTGGGTATAAATTTAAGAGTTGATATTTCACATCAATTAATATTATTATTATTATTATTATTCTTGTGGTCCATAATTGAAGTTTTTAATACCATTAAATTCTTTATTTTTATCTCATGGTAATACAATTAAATGGGTAAATAATATTGGAATGGTCTCATGAATCACACTTCTAGTAATAAAATTTCTTAAGTGAATAAATTACGTCTCCAATTTATACCCTACAGCAGATTTGGCCTTCTAGTAACAAACAAGGTCTTTTTTAAATAATTTGAACAATTGTCATGTATCGTTGTAGTTTCAAATTTGACCAGCCTTGATTGTTTGTTGTCATATGTTGTTGTACATGTTAAGTACAAATAGTATATATCCTTGTTCAGAAATTTTTTTTTTATCAAAATAACAACCATCTTATCAAATCTAAATAGTACCAAGTACTATGAATTACGTACAAAGATGTGGGAATTTTTTTATTATGTCTCCTCCCAGCAAGCTAACCTCAATGTTGTCACGACAAAAACATCTAGGGAGACATAAATTGTCGCCTTTATTATTTTCAGAAGAATTCAGAGCCAATCGTACGTTAATTAAATATTTAAATGAATGGGTCATGCATGTAGCCTCACTCGACTTTTAATGATAAATTGATGCTGTGCATTAAATTTGTGAGAGACCGAGGAAAGTCAGAATATGTTTTTATTATTGCTATTATTAGAGATATAAATATATTTGGTCCTCGACTGAAATTTTTTCAGTGCCGCTCTGGAGGGTTGGGTCTACCTTTTTGAGAGGCATAAATATATTTGTCATATAAAGGAAACGGCTTTTAATAATCCAGTAGTGAATGCACGAAACGATGTGTGACACAGATACTTGTAGAGACTTTGCAATCTTTTTATTTTGGAGAAACGTGAAAGCAGTTTAGACGTTTAGTAATTTATTCTGAGATTGTTGTCGTTAATTAAACTAAATAATGGATGACTTTTATCAAACTTCATGACAAAGGTTTTCCTTTCCTTTTTTTTTTTTTAAGAGATCTCTAAATTTTATTTAAAATCTGAACGATGCTGATGGCCTAGCAATAATATAAAATTTTGGGTACTTGTCATTATTCTCGGAAATTATCGAATCATTAATAATCATCAGTCATCACCTTTACTAATTACCATCAATCCATCACCCTATTCCTTACCCAACGCCTACCCAATGCTTACCCAGTGTCTACCCACCCTCTCCCCACCATGATGCCAACGCTTGCCTCCTCTCCTCCCCCGCCCTGCAAGAACAATCTCCCACCCATCCCCTCGCCCGGCCCCCACGTCACGCCATATCCCTACCTCCTCATTGCCTTTCATTAAAAGTCAAATACAACAATACTAAAATAGTGAAGGATTTTATTTAACACTTGTTTCAAAATTTAAATCGCATTTAAACTAGTTAAACAAAGGAAATAACTAAGAATCTAGTGGAATGACAATTTAGTGCAAGAGATAGAGAAAAGGGGTTGTACCTCTCTTCGTACTGTAACGAAGAGGCTCGACCAACTCCAACTCGTTTGGAATCGATGGGTGCTCATCTTCTCCTCCTTTTTTCTTAGGTCCACAAAAATATTAATCAACTTCGCAAGGTTTCGTGCTAGCGAGCAGCGAAATCGCCTAATCCAATGCTACCTTTCTTCAATCAAATCGCTATTTAATTAAGATAGCTAATGCTCGACTATTGAACCCCTACTAAAATGCAATATGTTTGAGCTTTAATGGCAGCAACAAATTTTCTCTATAGGATAAAAAAATGACGGCTCCAAAGGAAGAGAGGGAAAGGAAAAAGAGATGTCCTAATTCACACTAAATTGGTCTCTAGTTCTCTTTAATTGCATTTAAAGTTCGGTTCAAATTGATATAATTAATGATAGTCCGAATGATTAATATAATTCACATAATTATATAAATTGAATTGAGACATAAATAAATATCATCTCCTTGATAATTACTATTGGATTAGACTTTACATTAATTTAGTTTCATATGATTATTTTTTTTTATAATTAATCATAACGGTTCACAACGTTATATAACCAATTAATCAACTTATCATATATTGCATTCTCCAATGCAAATAAACTAATATTAACACACCGTTGATTAAAATCCTTTTATTCGTGTGACCCTTGAGGATTTATGTCATGTTGGCCATGAAAATTAAATCATTATTTATTTTTCATAAGCATAAGTGGTTTCTAGCTACACGTTATGATTCACAATTAACATAAATAAATGAGTAAATTTTTTAGGAAGTCCTTGAACTTCATGTATAATCCAATTTTGGTCCTCAAAGTTTGATTTGTCCTCCCACGATCCTTAGACCACTGTTTTTAAAACCCTACCGGTTACCGGAAATTTCCGGTAAAACTGGGTTTCGGGTCTGCATCCGGTAAGAAATGACTACCTAAACCCGTTGGTCAATAACCGGTCAAAATCCGGAAATACCCGCTTAACCGGTTTGATTTGTCTTTTCCTTTCCGCTATTTCAAGAAAAATTCTCCATAAAATCATTTGAGACTTGTGAGTATCGAACCCACATGGGCACAGCTGGAGTCAAAAGCTCCATCCACTGGGCCAAGCGGCCCTATATGTCTATATATCTTGTTAAATATATATATTATTAGAATCCGTACAACCCGGTACTAACCGGCACAAACCGGTAAAATCGGTAAAAACCGTATACCGCTGCCCTGGCCGGTTTGATGGCCAGTAGGGTATTAAAAACATTGCCTTAGACTTCTCAATAGTCCAGAAATAGTCCTCCGTGAGAGTTAGTGATACCTCCGTTTAATTAACGTTACTCTCACTCTTCTATCTTGTTCTCCCTTCTTCTCCAACTAATGAGTGCGGATCTTCTTTCTCATTGGATAACGGAGCTCACTGCCTCCTTCCTTTTCTCTCGCTAATTTCATGCCTCTCCTTTGATCTCTGACACAAATCTGGCCAAAGGCGATACATGTCCTCTCTCGTCTCTCTCTCTCATCAGAGCTGCCAAATTCTAGAGTGAAGGAGGTCCAACGAAGCAAAGGTCCTGGCTATATCCCTCTCTCATTTTTCTTCGTACCAAGTTCAAGCCCAAGATTTTGTGAGTTTTTCAATTTTTGGTGCAGTGGTGTCGATATTCACTTTTTAACCTACCTTAGATGACCTGAATAAGTCTCAAATTTTTAACGTATCAATAAACCAACTACTACTGTTAGGGGTGACTTTTATTATTATTATCATTATTTTATTTGAGGTCTAATTAGACAGTGATTAAAGAAAATTTTCAACTTGGATTACAAAAATAATTTTACAGTTGGGGCTTAGGTGATAGTGGGGGTTAATTAGAGCTAATTGAGGCATAATTATGGCATAATTCTGTTCAATTTAACAACATGAATTTGCATAAATTTGATATTTTCTTTCCTTTTTCTTTGGATGAATCGTTGTCCCAGTATGGCTATACATGCGTGAAGGTATTCTGCAAATATTCAGATTTTTGTCAAATTTCTTGTAGATTGTTATTGGGCTAAACATTACATGCAAATTTCTTTTAAATACTCATCAGAGAGGAGGCGCAAGGGATCAGAAGAGGGTCAAGAAATAGTTTGTGCAAAAAATAGAAAGAGAGAGGAGCAATTGTAAACAGTAACCAAAGTGAAATTTATTCCTTTTTCATTTTCTTTCTTTTTCCACAAAGCAATTTTAAGAGAGAAAGAGAGAGGAGCAGTTATGTTCTTGATTTGTTTGTGTCTTAAAAAAGAAACAGTAAGTAAAGGTAGTGATATAAAAAGATTTCTCATGGTGTTATTTGCTTTCTTTTACTGTTAATTTCCTTTATGTAATCTAAAAGGTCATTTGTGTGAATCACTCATGTCTCCAGTAGGACAGATTTGATGATGGTTAAGAAATGGCATGCTGTCAAAATTTACTCATAAATGAAATTGATGAGTATTTGCTTGTGTCTCAAAATTTCCATGATGAAGACTAGATGCTTACTGCTAAAAAAATGATGAGTATTTGTAAAGTAACGAATGTTTAAACTAAAATATCTGGTGTAACCAGTATAAATAAGAAGAAAGTCAAATTTATTGACCGGTTTTTAACTAGTCGTCAAATTTATTGACCGGTTTTTAACTAGTCCTCTATCATTAATAATTTGCAGTATCCAAGTTTTCGTCGAAAAAGAAAAATGAAGTTTTTGGTCGGACGAGAAAAATGAAACTTTTCGTCAGAGAAGAAAAACTAAAATAGAGAAAGATTACAGTACTGATTTGTGAGAGAAAAACTCTCATCGGACCTCCTTCATTCAAGGGTTTGGCAGCTCCGATGGAGAGGCGAGAGAGAGCGGGTATCGTTTTTGGCGGGATTTGTGTTGAAGGAGAGGCATGAAAGGAGATTCGTACTGATTAGTTGGAGAAGAAGGGAGAACAAGATAGAAGAGGGAGAGGGAGAGTAACGTTGATTAAACGGAGGTATACTAAGCTCTCACGGAGGGAATATTTCTGGACTATTGAGAAGTTTAGGGGTCGTGGGAGGACAAATCAAATTTTGAGGACCAAAACTGAATTATACATGAAGTTCAAGCACTTCCTAAAAAATTTACTCTAAATAAATACTATACTATTCTAGTATAATCATGCATAAGAAATAAATAATTTTCTTGTTTTGATTCTTATGTCACATGATATCACTGTATAATCTAATATAGGAACGTGTTATTCTTGCAGATTATGCATTTTTTGATCTAGAGTTGATTGTACAAGTTGGTCAACCAATCCAACTCCATCAAGGGGCCCAACAGATATCAACACTCACTGGGTATACTAACAAGGGACATACGATTTTATTGATGAACAATTTTTTCCCGCACAATTCAAGAGAACATAAATAAAATCCATATAATAGTCCTTATCAGGAATCAACGTTAGACGATATTTATTGAAAATATCCTCATGTGGAAAAGTTTAACCATCTCAAACTTAGAATCAAATTCATATGAAATAAATAATGACATATAACACAATCCATATATTTATTTCATTGGGTCATGTCATGTACTATGTTCTAATAACATACACATATGCAATTAAGTTGGTAACTCTTTACCTATAATTTGTTGAACTTAATCATTACTTAATTTGCATACTAATCTTTTATGATAATTAATGTTCACTGTTAATTATCAAGATTACGGACGATTTAGATTTATTGTTGTTATTTAATCATAAATGAAACACAGAGATCCACAACTCAGATCCTCAACCTGAATGATCTATCAATAATAAATGCTAGGAACAAATGCTCAAATATCATCCATAATCATAAACTGAAATTAAGTCTTCAAAATATTGACTTCTAGGACATAACTTCAACAAATAATTGGTGGTATTACTAGGACAATTAATAAAATGACTTGGACAAATTTAATATAATATATGTTCGGAAACCGTCAAATACAATAGTACTAGAACATGTTCGAGTTATGTCCTAGAAGTCAATATTTAATGACTTAATTTCTTAGTTTATGTTATCGATGATATTTGATCATTTGTTCCTAGAGTTTATTATTGATAGATCATTCAGGTTGAGGATCTGAATTGTAGATCTCTATGGATCATTCATTAGAATGATAATAATAAATCTAAATCGACCATAATCTTGATAATTAACAAGGAACATTAATTGTCATAAAGATTAGTATGCAGTTAAGTGATGATTAAGTTCTACAAATCATAGGTAAATAGTTACCAACTTAATTGCATATGTGTATGTTATTGGAACATAGTACATGACCTGACCCAATGAAATAAACATGTGGATTGTGTTATGTGTCATTGTTTATTTCATATGAGTTTGATTCTAAGTTTGAGATGTTCAACTTTTTCCACATGATAATAGGTTCTATAAATATTGTCTAACGTTGATTCCCAATAAAGGCTGCTATATGAACTTTATTTATGCTCTTTTGAATTGTGCGGGGAAAGATTGTTCGTCAAGAAAATCATATGTTGATAATTCACTCCATCAAGAAAACCATACGTCCACTTAAATAAAAGATTTAATTGCTAGAAGAGAGAACACTAATGGGATTAGGCTTGTTCTTGACTATACTAGCATATACCTTGAGAACATGGTTAATCTCCTTGGTGCACTTGAGGCCGATGGCGCAACCATGGTGGCGGCGGTAGAGAAGACACGCTACCAACTCCTAGTGAATTGGTTTTCCTCACAAGAACATTTGTGAGAGGTATAAACGATTCTCCAACATTTTCTCATGAAATTGCTTGTGAATGACCTTAAGCCTAGATCTCTTTGTGCTTAATTGCTATTTCATCTAATTGTTAGTTTAAAAATTAAAATTGAGCATTTTCTAACAAAGGTATCAGAGCACAAGGTCGTTATTAAGCTATTTTGCACATTAATTAAATGAGAAATTGATAATTAGTGAATTAATAAATGTGCAGCCATTGTTTGCTGGCTGAGACTCAGTTTTTCCATGGTTTTGTGCGTTTTTCTTGCTATAAACCTTTCGATTTAATTTTTGCTTTTGATGGATATGATATAGGGATACTTTTTTAGCATTTTCCATTGGATTCACTTCAATCCGATTTATTATGGATTTTTAGTGATTTATCTCTTGACGGTGCGCAGGGCGAGTTCCTGTGCGACCAGATCTGAGTTTGTGGGTATTCTTTATGTTATGTTGATAAAGAAATCCCTTTTTTAATGACTATGAATTAATTATACTTGTACTAATTCCTTCTATAGCAATTTCATAGCTTGGATCGAAGTCTTTCTATTTATTTGAAGTAATGGAAGACAAGAACAGTCTGATCGGTTTTCAGTACCGATTGGATAGTTTTATGAACTGGTGTTGATTGAGACTATTTATGGAAAATATGTTTGAATGGAAAGTTTTCTTTTCAAGTCCTGAATCCATGAAAATTAATTTCATGTCAATCAGACTAGTTTAGATACCTCAACCACTCAAAATCAATTTTGTCGACGTGCTGTTTTAGAACAAGGGACTTGTATTCAAACCCCTTTAACTTGATAATTTTGTATGAATAAAATTGAAATTCTTTTATGATTTTCTAGCAATATACTTGTAGTTGGTTATTGTAAAATTTTTTTGCATTAATTGTACCTGGAAGTTGATCAAACAGTCCAAAAGATTGAGGCCAAAAACTAAAATCTCAAACCGGTGTTTTTACTACACAATTTGAGATTTGTTTATTTTAGTTCTCCAAATTGGTAACTGATCTCTTCTTGAAATTTTAACAGGTATTTTGTCTCTTCATAAGGATTTCTCATGATTTATTTCATAATTTTTGGAGACCGAAAATTTCTTAATTTTTTCGGGTCCCATTTGAATAATAGTAGTTGTTCTAATTAATCAATTAGTTGATATGTTGATTAGAACATTCCTTACTGTCCCCTATTTAAAATTTTGAATGTTGATTTTTGTCAAAAGGTTTAAGTAATTTGTTGTTTAAAAGTTAAACATTCTTTACATGGAAAACAAAATTTAGTAAACAATACGCAAAAATCCTTGAAAGTTCATTAATTGTTAACAACTTGCACATATAGGAGTATTTGTGTTAACTTGTTTTTATAGGAGGATGTGGGTTTGGTATGGCTCAAGATGTCAATGCCTTGTGGGTTGTAAAATGTTGTGAATGCATGTGATTGATTGTAATGTGGCCTAACGTGCCTTGATAATTAATAATTGATTAATTCTTGATGTAACTTAATTATGGCTTGCATGCCCCTAAGGCCTAGGTGGGTTTTAGGATTTATCACATGTATTTATTTTTCTTTAATTATTAGATAGGATCTTAGTAATTAGTGGGAGAGTTTGACTAGATTAGTTTCGTTACATGGAGATGCGACGAAGACTAATGCAAGCGGGAGCCATACAAACCCACGACAATGCTTGAGATGCTTATTATTATGTGATTGTTTGTGTATGCTATGAAATGTCATAGGTAGGTATGGATGTATGATTACATGACCACCAAACAAGAGTTACATAATTGTTTTGTCTCAAAATTAATTTGATTAAGCCAAATCGTCCTCTTTCTCTCTATCCCCTTCACGTCGATAGCCCTCTCATGACGTGGTCCGCCCAAGCGGACGTCATGATTGTCAAACTTGAAAGTTGGGGTACAAATGAAAAGATTTGTTAGGAGTAAATAGAGAGAGGTTACTTATCGATGAACCCAACAAGTTTCTTGGACATCGGGGCAAAGTTTGTAAATGTACTTAGATATTCACAAACCAAGAGTTGTATGGTTGATATGATTGGTTAGAGAACCTACCTTGTCTAGTTAAGTAGGGTGTTGTGCCATAGCAGGCTCTACTTGATGAAAACAGGATCTTGGAAAACCAACTACATTAGGGACATTAAATAAATGTAATGGGAGTTTTGTTTATCATTATAAATAAAACATTACATAAACTAAATGACCTTAAATTGAAATTGTTATAGATGTTAAATATGTTAATTTCAATGCGATCAATCTTTGAAAACAACAAGCTCATTTATAAGGTATTTACTTGGAGAAGTAATAACGAATCCTAAAACATGTTCTTGGAAAAAGAGAAACTTGAGTATGTTTAATCCTAAAAATGTTCCTCGACTTCCCATACTTAGCGTCACAAAGATTGATTAACTTTTGACGAAAAGTAATTCAATAAAGTGGATGCCTATATCCTCATTGTTGAGCTTCTAAACTTTTGAATTGAAGAATTCATACGGATTAGACTAGACTTCTACGCTCTCATCCACTTACTCAAGAAGATATTTTTAAATAAAGTAAATATAGACTCAATCATTTATGATCGAGTAATAGAGTGTGAGTTGACCAAAAGAATCTTCTTATAAGAAGAAAAAAATTTCATTAGCTTGTGAACCGAAATGTTTAAGTAGCTAATTGAAAACTAGAGATATTAAGATCTCTAATATCAAGAATTGTTGATATTGTCATGCAATCTCTTTCTAGGGATGAAGGATATATTATTTCCACACTTGTTGATGCCAAAGGTGATTGGTTAAGTATAAAAAGAATACTTCACTAAGATACTTCGAGATCTCACTTGTGATCGTATGTTACGTGAGTTGTTTCATTTGTCATTTATGAGAGGCATTTGAAAGATTGTCCGAAATACCATGATGTTCTAAACCTTAAGATATTTATCGTTCAAATTATCTCGCTATCTCTAATTCACACTAGTAATTAGGTGCTAGTTTATGTGCTCGCATTTAACGAAATATGTAGGCAATGAAGAATAAGAGAAAGTTCGAGACAAGTAAAGTAAACTCTGTTTTAGAAATGACTTGTTCATCTAAGACACTACCATCGAATACGTAGAGTTATCTTTACTAAGTAAAGAGTTTTGTTTAGGAATTGGAGGTTGTATATCTTATTCCTAACATCTCATGAAACTTTATCTCCATTTCATATTTGATGATGGATGATCATGTTTTGAAAAAAGAGAAATGTTGTTCTCTTATGGATTTGTGTATAAGATTTCATGCATCTTGATTGAATTTGCTTAAAATAGATAAACAAGTTTTAAATGACAAATGTAAGACTTCACATAAAGTACTAGACTTTTATGTAAAATCGTCGCTTAGTCGTATATAAACAAGAATCACATTATGAGAGTCTACATAACGTAGAGCTCGTAATTCAATTCGATTGCAAATCAATTAAAATTCATGCGAATCGTGTTTGTTAAATTACAAAAACGCCTTTGACCTACGAAGGTTTAAAGGACAAGTAACTTGATTGAGACTTATACATGTTGATGTATATAGACCTATAGGTATTTGTGTAATTGAAAGGTTGTTGACACTTTACCACTTGACCAACGATCATTATAGATATTAACGTATCTATTTGATATGGTATAAGTATGAATCTTTTGACAAGATCAAAAGGATTTCAAGAGTAAAGCTGAAAAACCATTCAATAGAAGTAAAAGTCTTAAGATGGATCATGGCAAATAGTTAAGACATATATAGTTTGATATATTACCTAAAGAGTATGAAAGACGTTTCACAACTCGTTCCATGAGGAACATTAAAAGAATATGTTCAAGAATGGAGGTATCGAACACTGTTTGATATAGTTCGATCGGTAATAGATCAAATTGACTTATTCGACTCATGTAAGAGATTTTTATTTGAGGACAATATTGTTTAAACTGAATAAAAGTTCCATCGAAGTCTATTGAGAAAGATATCTTATCAGATTCGATCTCTAAGTACATTGTTTCTCAAGATTTGGTATTGAGAAGCTTATTTCAAGAATTGATTGATTGATAAACTTGGAACCAAATAGGACGCTTAATATTTTGTAGGATATCTTAAACTAACTAAAAGATTAATTCGACGAACATGATAAGAACAAGGTAGTTGTTGCTCATCATAACGTAATCTTGAAGAATGATATTCTCAAAAAGAAGTAGTGGAAGTAAAGTGAGCATTAAATGTGTTTATGCGTCACTACAAGAAGTACCTTTATGGGAAACTTGTCAGTCCAAACATGGTGCTTACTGAGAGTTGAGCAGAACTTCATTCACAAGTAGTTGTGAAAGGAAGAACTTCATAAGCACGCTCGCTTCTAGTGAGTACTCAAACATCTCGCAAATGGATGATGTTCGAGAGACTCGTGGAATATATTAGGATCAAGAACTTATTCTACAAGTTGTTGTAAAAATAGTTTATGGACCTCAAGCACCAATCCTACCAAGGTCAACGAGAGTGAATTGCCTAAACTGAAAAGTATATAGGCTTCACAACATCGGATCCGTTGATAAATAAAGAAGCAATGGAAAGACCTGATTCCACAAGTATGGTTTAAATCTATATGATCTTTAAGTGCAATCCATATATAACAACAAGGTATACACCTTGATTGATGTTCATGAAGGAGCGATCCATCAAGAACATTTAGATCCAAGCTTTTAAAATGCGTTTTTTTCGGTATGACGGTCCGAAGTTGATTTAACGGTGCGGTGTTTTTTCGGTGAAAAAACGGCGAAAAAACGGTGATACTTTTGGGTCTATATTCTTCAGATTGATAATATTCTATGTATTATATTCTTCAAATTTGAGCCAACAATGATAACTTGTCATTTTCACCATTAATGTTTATTGATATTGAAGTACAAAACTTTATTCATTGTATAAAAATTATAAAATGCATATGTCAACAAAAAGGTCCATCAACATGGGCAAAACTAGAATATCTTTTTTGTCGTCGAAAAAACAGAAATGACGAAAATGACGCGTTTAATCATCGAAAAAACGAAAAAGACGCGTTACGTTATTTTGTTATTTTTTTCTGTGACGTTCGTGCGGTTGGATACAAAATACCGTTATTTCGGAAAAAACGGCGTTAAAACGGAGTTTTTTAAAAGCTTGTTTAGATCTTTAAAGGAAAGATTGATTTGGATTGCAAGTCGACTATGTACAAAGCACAGTTTCACTCTCGTTGCTATGTCTAAGTCGATAACAAGTTGACCATGTACAAAGCACGGCTTCTCGCTTGTAGATATGTATAAGTCAAAAAGGATCATTCTAGCAGTAGTTATATTTCGTATATATAGATATATGAAAAGATAAATCAAAACCGCCTTCTTCGATTGAATGAAGGAAGTTGTTGTGTATATGACACAAATCTAGAATTTGTTTGTTATATTGATAGAAACATATATATGCTTCAAGGATCCATTAATGGATTGAAGCAAGTATTGTGAAAACTGAAATAAATATTTTGACAAGGAAGTCAAGGAGTTGAACTTCGTCAAAAGGTATCTTGTATAGACAAGATATTCAGTGGAAGCATAATTGTGTTACTTGTATTGTACAAGATAACAAAACATTAAGTGAGAATAACATTAAGGAAATGAATACTGTCAAGATCTCATTGGAGAATGTTTTTCTCAATAGAGAACTTGGGCAAGATCACCTAAATCCAAGGAAACAAAACCTATAGAGATATATTATGATGGAAGTTAGATTTGAGCAAATGTGCATAAAATGACGAAGTGTTCTAGTAAAGATGGACTCCAAAAGGATGTCTAACCACGTCGTATGGCATACACTTGAGTTCGACTCGGTGCGTTGCAACTCAAATTCGAGAAGAGTGCATGAAATAATTCGAGCATCCTTCTATGATGAGTTTCATTATGTAAGCCATATTACATGCCCCTATGTGTTGTACCCAAGGAGTATGACAAGCAGTTGTCAACTGGATACAAGAAAAAGACACATTTGAACAATAATCAAGAATGTCCTCGAGTATCTTATGAGAAAGAATGATATGTTTCTCCATCTCATTAGATGAAAGAAAGCTCGTATAAGTTGTTATATTGATACTAATTTTTTGAAAGATTGATATAAGTACAATTGAGCTACTTATTTTGTTTTAAGGTGGTGTTGTAAGTTTAAAAGGTGTTCTAAATGGGAAATTACAACCGTTTTCATCACCAAAACAAAATGCATAGCAACTTGTGAAGCAATGAAAGAAGTTAGTATGGATCGAAAAGTTTTCAGTCAAGCTAATATAGTTCTATCCATCTCGAACCATAGCTTAGTCTTGAAGAACCCAATATTAAATTGGTGATCCAACTGTGATCTATGACGATATCACTTGATCTCATATGATGATAATCAAGAACATATATATATAAGTGTATATATGTATATAGGGTCAAACATAATTGGATAGGTTCGCGGACACAGCGAACACTCTAACTTAACTTCTACCTTAAGCAGTATACGAGATGCGGTTGTGCATCCATGCGTGATGGACGTATGAGTAACTTGCTTTAAGCGTATTATTTCTTTTGAGATTCGAGACACGTATATATATGGATATATGAGATTATTCTCAATTATTCACTGGCTAGAAGTCACTACTGATTGACTCTAAGCCAAGTGGGAGATTGTTGGAGTTATATTCTAGAAGTCAATATTTAATAACTTAATTTCTTAGATTATGTTATTAATGATATTTGATCATTTGTTCCTAGAGTTTATTATTGAAAGATCATTTAGGTTGAGAATCTGAATTGTAGATCTCTGTGGATCATTCATTAGAATGACAATAATAAATCTATATCGTCCATAATCTTGATAATTAACAAGGAACATTAATTGTTATAAAGATTAGTTTGCAAGTTAAGTGATGATTAAGTTCTACAAATCATAGGTAAATAGTTACCAACTTAATTGCATATGTGTATGTTATTGGAACATAGTACATGACCTGACCCAATGAAATAAACATATGGATTGTGTTATGTGTCATTGTTTATTTCATATGAGTTTGATTCTAAATTTAAGATGTTCAACTTTTCCACATCAGGATAGGTTCTATAAATATCGTCTAATGTTGATTCTTGATAAAGGCTATTATACAGACTTTATTTATGCTCTCTTAGATTGTGCGGGGAAAAGTTGTTCATCAAGAAAACCGTATGTCCCTGATGAGTGTACCTAGCGAGTGATGATATCTGTTTTGGCCCCTTGATGGAGGTGGATTGTTTGGCCAACTTGTACAATCAACTCTAGATCAAAAAATGTATAATATGTAAGAATGACACATTCTTATCTTGGATTATACAATGATATCATGTGAAATCAAACAAGGAAATACTTTTATTTCTTATGTAGGATTGAGTTATTGTAGCAGTACACTATTTATGCGAATTGAGAATCATAACGCGTTGCTAGATATCGCTTATGATTACTGGAAATAAATAATAATTTATTTTCATGGCCAACATAGCATTAGGCCTGCAAACGGAAACCGTTTCGACCGTGTTTCATTTTATTTCGTACCAAATGAAACGATAACGGTTTTGAAATGTTGGTTTCGTGTAAGGGGTGAAACGGATGGCGCAAATGGATTGAGTTTTGTCGATTTGACGAAACGGTTAACGGAATTGTTGGATTTCGTTTTGTTTCAACCGTTCTTTCGTTTGTTACGTGTTAGATTGCAGCAACTTCCACAAAGCCTAACCATCTTTTTCGCTGAGCCCCATCAATTCCGCCGCTCCTCTTTTCTCTCATCTTTCTCCTCACATCAGTCAAACCCTAACACATCTAATCTCTCTAGCGCATGATCTGATCTGCCTCTGACCCTCTCGCACGATCTGTAGCACAAAAATCCCTATACCTCTCTCTCTCTTGAGCTGTGTGTCTCTCTGAAATGCTGACTTTAGCGTGTCTCGCTCGAGCTCCGTGTTTGTAGCATCGCCTAGCCACCAGGCAGTAGCATCAGGTAATCAAGACTGCAGCAGCACCAAGCAACAGCATCAGGCACGATCTGTACCACAAAAATCTCTGTACCTCGCTCGAGCTCCATGGGTCTTTACTTATATATTGTTCGATCTTGAAAAAGGAGAAAGCAGAACAAAGAGTAAGAGAGAAAGAAAGAAGGAAAAGGAAGTGAGGGTTTCTGGACTGTCGGATCCACATATTAGCTTAAAATTTAAGGTATGTTTCTTCTATTTTTCTTCTAATTTTTTCTAGTTCTAATTCGATTTTTTTTTGTGACTAGCTTTTAAATAAAATATGATGAATATTTTAAAAAAAATCATGAAATAAATGAGCTGGTGTACATTACTTTTAATTTTGTTTTCGTATTTATAATTACAAAGCATTCAGTCAAGAATAGGGGATAAAAGCTAACATTGCATCTTTGAAATTTTTAATATTAATTCTTAGTCGTAGTTCAACAAGATTGTCACCCAATTTTTGGATAATGTTGATGCCATTATGTTGCTTTTATGGGGGCATTTTTAGGGCTATTAATCGTTTAACTTTACAACATTATTCTTCTCCCAAACAAGAAAATTAGTGGTATAATTTTCTAATTCTGCATAGGCACTGTGTGTCTGAGTATGTACCAGTAAGTTGTGCATAGGTACGTACTGGGTGACTGTGTCTATACATTTAGTTATACTTTGATAGAAAAAGAAGCACTGTTCAAGATTTAACAATATTAATTAGGTTATATTTTTTCAAAAACAGTATTAATAAAAGAAATAGATGCATTCTTCACATACTAAGTTTTAATTTAGTAAATCTCTCCAATTGACAGCCACTGTCAATTCTTCTAAAAAAAAAAAAACTTAGTAAATCTCTACTATTATCCCTTCTCTATTTTCTTCATGTGCAACGTTTAATATGATTTCTATTATATTCATGATTAAATTACTGAGAAGAGAATTAACTTTGTTGCAGGTCCTGATTTCAAGTGCAAAGACAGAAGTCAATGGATTAAGACAATCACTCAATCATATCACTAATGAGAATAGAAAACTAATGGTATATATCTCTTGCTAATTTGTTCTATATGGGCAATTTTTCCTGGTGCCCTTTTTAGAAGTATTAATTTAAGAGTACTTTCGTAGTTAATTTTCCAAATTGTTGTTGTTATGGCTTTGCTTGTTATATTTAATGGAAGCCTACGGCATGTATCTGGATTTGTCACCTTTAAAGAGCTCTTTAATGTCAGATATGTTTACTGTTGAATAAAAATTTTTATTGTAAAAATTCTTTAATGCCTTGAATTTGTTATAGGCTAGTAGTTAAGGAGGATGAGGTGAAGCTGCTGGGAGCTTTTGAATTTCTTTTTTTTTTTTTGAAGACTCACAATTTAAGGTGCAATCTTAATCTTTAACCTCTTTCTGGGAGCAAATGAGGTTCACTCTGAGTCTGAGCCTGACCTTTCTGATGATGAGTTAACTATGTAATATTTTGTCTATGCAATATTTTGGCTATGTAATATAGTGACATATGCGTACTGGTTTAGGTTACTTCATTTATATTTTGGCTATGTAATGTTTCTTTGCATTTTGCATTTTTTTGTATACAACAATATCCTCTCGTTCAACGCTTCCGATGCATTTCTTTGTATTTCAAGGTTTTGCAAACTTTTGAACGGTTAAACGGTTAAACGGTTATAATCGTTTAATTGAACGAAATGAAAACGCAACAAATATTTCTTGCGTTGAATAGACGGAACGAAAAACACAACATAAAAAAATTTCCGTGACTAAGGACGCAACGATTAACTAAACTAGTCATTTTCGTGATCATTCGTCACACACATTATGCACCCCTACATGGCATAAATCCTCCAAAGGATTACACAAATAGGATTTTTATCACACATTGGATTATCTATTTATTCGCAACAGTGAGTATTGCGAAAATATGATAAGTTGACTAATTAATTATATGCTGTTATAATTAATTAAGTAAAAAAAATGATATAAAAATAAATTAATGATATAATGTGCATATTGATTCCGTAGAGAACTAGAGATGAACTCATGAAGTCCATTGGGCTTACCAATAAGGCTCTAAAATGATGAGCCTAACGAACCGAAAAAATTATAAATAACTTTAATTAATTATGAAATTATAAAATAATTCGTTTTTAATCAAAATTTTAAAACTGACTGCGCAGTTTCGGAATCTGGGATTCCGAAACTAATTCTGCTTAGTTTCGGAATTTCGAAACTAGCTAGTTTCGAAAATTGAGATTCCGAAACTAACCATTCTTAAAATTTGGCCGATCAAACATATTTTGTTAGTTTCGGATTTTGAAAATCCGAAACTAACAATCTTGGGTTTTGTGCATTTGAGATGTTTTGCTTAGGATGTTTTGCTTTTTCACGTGACAGCGACCAGCTTGAAATTTTATATATAGTGAAGTTTTTTTCTTATTCGTTAGGTTTTTACATTTGAGATTTCTTTAGTGCTTTAGCATTGTCATTTTTTGAGTACTAAATTGGGTAAATCTGGCAATGCCTCAGTTAAATATTTTTTAATAATAATAATAATAATAATAATAATAATAATAATAATAATAATAATAATAATGGTAATGATGATGATGATGATGATGATGATGATATAGTCATAATTATAATAATAAAAAGAAAGCAAAGCTTCCAAAATAATTTTTTTATTTCCATATCCAACCAAAAGCAGGCAATGAATAATACAAACTAGCTTTGGATACGCGCTTCGCGCGTGAGGCATTGTTCTTCCAGTTAAACAGTAACTTTCTTTTTAATGGAATTAAAGCCAGATCAGATGACACCATTAATATTGTCTCGTGAACAACTTGCTACAGCTAGAGGCAACAATCACCATTTTGACATGACATTAGTTAATGATATGTATAATACTGCTATAATGATATGTTCTAAAGATATTTTTTCCAACAGAGAAATATTCATTTAAATTGCTAGTAACATGTTTAACCGTTAATTCGATAAAACTATACCATCAAATGTTATTAATTCTCATCGATAAATCACATGTTTAAAAAGAGTTGACTTTTTTTTTTTTTTTTTTTTTTTTTTTTTTTTTTTTTTTTTTTTTTGCAAAACGTCATTAGAATAGTTTAGGAATAAATAACATGTGTCATGTATAGGGGAATATTGTTAACATTAATATTTGGCAAAATGTTGAAAAAAACCGTAAAATAATTTTGACCAATTACAATACTACAAATATATATTGGCATGATATTATGGGTAAGTATGTTAAAAGTATATTTGTTAGTGTACACAAAAAAAATTTCAATGAATTCATATATTGATTACTTTTGTATAAACAATGGCCTACTATTTAGATTGAAACATAATTTTTAGGATATAAGGGACCATAATGATAATATACCAAGTAAAATGAAAAATAAAAGCAATACATATACATGGACAGCGACGGTGGAAGCCACATGGGCTAAATTAACATTTTTTTTCTGTAGATATATTATGCGGATCATATAGAATAATTTACTTGGCCCAATACACAAAATGGTATGTGAACTGTCACAAAAATATCCAAGATTGATGACGTCACAATGACATCACCAAGTCACTGTAGGTAATAGCACTCAAATTGTAGTATTGTTTGATACTAGCTACAATTTAGCGCTTCGTGCGATTTATTGGACCAAAAGTTAGTTTTTTAATTTTTTTTTTTAGTAAGAAAGTATCGATTACTTGAAATTTGATCAATTTTAGAATATAAAAAATAACATCAATCTTAAAAAAAGTAAACAAAATTATAAAAATATAAAATATTAAAAATGTATGGTTGGATTAAGTGAATTTTGAAAGAATATCTATAAAATCTAATCTAAAATGATTAGGAAACAACTTGCACAACAAAAATAAAAATTAAAAAATCAAAAAAATAAAAAAATAGAAAAAACTAAATCTCTTGATTTTTTTGTAATCTATGCCAATTAAAATAGTATATAGAAAAATATATTTTTATAATATATATATAGTTATAATTAATGATAACCTTATTAGGATATTTAGGCAAAACTTGTAATAAAATACTTCAAATTCCAATAATAAAATGGATCAATTTATAAAATAACAAAAAAATATTAAATTTTAAAATAAAATTGAAAAAAGTACTTCATTAATTATTTCATAATTTCTTAAGAACATTAATTAAAAAGTAATGCAACAATGCTTATGGAAAGATTTGTAAGCAATTAAATAAAAGAATTAAACTTAAAAAAACAGTTGATTATGTAATAAAATAAAATAGAGGGTTTAAAATAAAGTTATTTATGAAAATTATTTTTGTAGTTAAAATATTTATGAAGCTTACAATTTATTTGCAATATACACCTACAAATAATTAAATGATAAGTGTCACAAATCAAATACAAAAATAAAATTCTTAGAATGGATTATTTATATTGATTATATGTACTTTACTTGTTCCTTTTTATTATTTACTACCATGGATTATTCATAAATTTTGTTGATTTTTGATCTTAGAAATTATTTTTAATAAAAAATCATTATTCATATTTGAGTATGCAATTTCTAACTGTCGAGACATCTAAAATATTAAAATTAATATGTCGTTAAAATATATTATTAATATAATTACAATTATCAACATCCTTTTAAAAACATATTAACTAATATGATATTTCTTAAAGATTATTCCTACATACAATGTAATAAATTCATTAAATCAATATATAACAAAAATAAGTGCTAAGGCATGAATTATAAAAACAATACATTAAGGATGTAACTTTGATAAATATGATAAATTTAACAACCAATACTATTAAATTCTGTAAAAATTTATAGATACATTGATATATTAATATAAAAAATATATTGAATTTATTTTTGTAATATTTTAAGATTATCCATAAAATTTCATAGAAAAATAATCTAGAAAAAACTTGCAAACCACTGAACAAAAGTGAAAAGATAAAGAAAATATTATGAATATATAAAGCAAAAAACTGCATCACTTGATTCCATGTAATTTATATTTATTAATATATTCTAGTAATATAATTATAATTAACAATATTTATGAAGCAAAAGTTGTGAAAAATAATTTGTGTCTTGAAATATATAAAAAACAACAAATTTAAAAAAGAAATTATAATTTAAAATATAATTTAAAAATATGTCATTTGATTTATTATAATTGTTAAGAACGTCGATAAAATTTCATGCAAAAATAATTTTATAATGACTCATAAACAATTAAATAAAATTACTAAAATTTATAAAAATCGTATTATGTAATGAAGAAAAGTAGTGGGTCTAAAAAATATATATTAAAATTATATGAAATATAGCAAAATTGGAGGGTCTAACTGAAAAATCCAATGAACATCCCCTACATGGCACGCTGCCCCTTTTTTCCTATTTTGTTTGACCTTATGTATGTAACTGTGTACTTGTAAATTAGTCATGTTGCAAATTGAAAAAGATTGTTGAATAAGAATTGTTATATTGAATAATATGGATTTGACGCCATAAACAATCCACAATGAATGCACATGGGGCAGCTTCTTTTTTCATTTATTTTGTGCATAGGATTCTCAACAGATTCCCGTGTTTCATCCAAAAAGAAGAAGCTTAGATATACCCGTTACACAAAACACAACATAAATAATTTGCAGAAGTTTAGATAGGATTGATTACTGACGTCACAAAAAATTACTGTAGAAAAGGTACCTGAATTTGAAGTATTTTTTGATGATTACACATATATATGCATCCCTAAATTCTCACGTTCCAAGCACATCTAACTTGTTTAATTAATTTTTATTGAAAAAAATGAATATGTTAGCGTGCATTAATTGTATTATAATCAAATATATAGAGAATTTCTATTATGAACCATGAGGGTTCTGTGCATTGTGATCGTTTTGATCGGTGATTTTACAAATTGACAAATTGAAATTAATATATTTTTTGAAATTTTTTACTATTTTTTTTAAAAATTTTTTTTTTAAGCTTGTCATTTTTTGCTACAAATTAGTGGTAGAATATTCCAAAAATGGCAAACTTTAAAAAAATTCGAAAAAATAGTAAAAAAATTTTAAAAAATATAAAATTTTGTTTGCTATGAGATTTCAATATATAGATTGGATTAGTGAATTTAGATTTGTCAATTTGTAAAATCACCGATCAAAATTATCACAGTGCACGGAACCCTTATGCTCCATGGTTCACAATAGAAATTCTCCATATATATATATATATATATATATATATATATATATATATATATATATATTAAAAAATATTTAAAATTTGGTCTGCAATGAGATTTTAATATGGAGATCATATTAAATAGTTTGGATCGGTCATTTCGAATCAGATCTAAGAGTTTTGAGCCCGACTCACAGAAGGCTCCGTGAGTTGCAACTCACCATAGCAAAACTCTATATATATATATAGAAAAAGTTTAATATGCACTATAGTCTATAGTGCATAGGACTTTCTATGCACCGCGGCCTTTTACATCAGAATATTTACAAATTGACAAATCTAATTTAACCAATTTAATCTACATATTGAAATCTCCTAATAAACAAATTTTTATAATTTTTGAAATTTTATTACTATTTTTTCGAAATTTTTAAAGCCGGCCATTTTTTTAAGCAAACTACAATTTAGAATATCCAAAAATGACAAGTTTTAAAAATTCAAAAAAATAGTAATAAAATTTAAAAAATTATAAAATTTAATTTGTTAAGAGATTTCAATATGTCGATTAAATTGGTTGAATTAGATTTGTCAATTTATAAAAATTCTGATGTAGAAGGCTCGTGGTGCATAGAAAGCCTATAGTGCATTTGAAACATTCTCTCATATATATAAACAGTGCAATAGTTAACTGTATTTTAATTTATGGGCAGTTTGAACCATTAGTTTAGGAGCTGTATAGACAGTCTGTATAGACAGGTTGAACCGTTAGTTTAGGAGCTGTCAAAATATGCTTTGACTAGTGAAAATGTATCTTGATCAGTGAGCGACTATATCCAAACAAAAATAGTTAATTGTATAACTATACACTAATGAAAGTTTATATTGAAAAATAAGTACGAGTATATTGTAGGTTTGGTGAAAAATTCATAGAAAGTATTTAATTAGAAGACGAAATAACGACAGTGGTTTCCAAGTCTGATTATGAATGTAGAAAGCTAAGAAAAACACAAAAATTTATAATGTTTTGAGTTTTATATTATTTTGAGAGAAAAAACTTCGAGCTATCATTTTACTTCCAAAGTAACAGCATTAGTTGTTTTGACCTATCTCGAATGGTGTTTTTTTTTTTAATAAAAAAAGTAATAGCACAACGTAATTGTAACATAGCAAACATATAGTGACCATTCACGTGACAGCAACCAGCTTGAAATTTTCGTGACAAAAATATAGCACAAACCCCAAGTAGTAGCCGACATATTCCAATAGGACAAGCACAAACCCAAGATTGTTAGTTTCGGATTTTCAAAATCCGAAACTAACAAAATATGTTTGATCGGCCAAATTTTAAGAATTGTTAGTTTCGGAATCTCAATTTCCGAAACTAGCTAGTTTCGGAATTCCAGATTCCGAAACTAGTTAGTTTCGGAAATTGAGATTCCGAAACTAAGCAGAATTAGTCAGTTTTAAAATTTTGATTAAAAACAGATTATTTTATAATTTCGTAATTAATTAAAGTTATTTATAATTTTTTCGGCCTAACGAACTCAAGGTTAACAGGCTGTAAATATTAGCTTAGCCCATCAAGGACTTCAATCCGTGAGATAAAGCCTAAAGGAAAGGTGCCGGAAAAGAACAAAACAAACTCTTAGTTCCGACTTCCGAATGCAGGAGCGCCGATGCCTCCGACTCTATCAGCTGCGGCCGCACGTGCGGCGCTGAGGGGTTGGCCCACCAGTCGATCCAACGGCATTGAATGCTCTCCTCCGTCAAATCTCAACCGTCCAAACCCCAATCGGATGGCCAGGCGGATCCCGCCCGTCAGACCCGATAACTACTCGGACTATGAACCCGATAAGGAAAACAATGAAGAGGAGAGAGAGGAGATAAGCCTGTAGAATGATAACGGATCATGTTAAGTTCGGCCTGAATCTGATGAGGACTCAGAATCGGATCCCGAAGAGGATGAAGAGATTATCGTTAGTCCAAAACACCTTGATTAGTTTAGTAGTTAACTTTATTCTTTTTAGTGCTCTTTGGATTTGGATGGTCAAGATGGCAATAGGTGTATTGGTTAGATCTTCTTAGAAGTTAGAAGCACGATAATCACGTCACTAACCTTTTTTTAGTTGCTTTTAACTTTCAAGTTCTGTTGAACTGAGAGAATACGCAAAAGGATTATTATACAACATATTTGAGTTATTTAACATAAAACAAACTTGTCAATTTGGCAGTGCTGGTACATGGGCATTGAATCAAACTTTCCCGGAGCAAATTTAGTTAAAGCAATGTCTTGCTGACTGTAATATTAAGATTTGTTGAATAATTATATGCTGAAAAAGTTATAAATATGATAAAATTACTCTGCAAAAGGACAAATTTATTATTTCTGAAACGGTTTGTCCACAAATTGTTAATTTCCCTACATCATTCAGTGCAGTGAAATCATACTTGATTCAATTAGAGAACCAGTATTGGTGGATCTGCATAAGGACCCTTCAACCAGCCATCTGCAATAATGTCGTATGATGCGTCGGTCAAGTGTATCCCATCCCAGTTTATAAAGGTAGATGGGTTTGGGCATGCAGGTACTCCGGCTTGGCCGCAATTTGCTAGCAAGTTAAAGTTATATGGCTCCCCTGTTCCACAGCATGCTCGAAGTTGTGTTCCGCTGGTAAATCCTGTACATTTAATATTTATTAATTTGCATAGAAGATAGCTATCTTTTAATTTTTTTTGGAAAATTTATTCTGGGACAAACTTACCATATTTGCTTGGATTGCTCACAAAATCAATGATTGGATTATAGTAATCACTGAAGCTGATCTTTGCTAGGGGGAACTTGAGTCGGAGCTGCTTGACTGCGCTGCTTAGCAAGGTATTGTGGTATATCCCAATGTTATTATATACTTTGAGACATCCAAGAGAATCATAGTCCGACCTGTTTGTGCTTGGAAAATATGTCAAGACTACAGGTATGCATCCATTTGGTCTTATTCCCGAGACTACCAAGTGCATTACCCCTTGGTTTAACAACCTCTGCAATAAGTTTTTCTTGTAAGTTGGATGAGTTTGCATATTTTAATACTACTGGTCCCTGCCAGTAATGGCCCTATTCTGAATTAAAGAAGGTATAGAAATGTAAAATGAACACTTAATTAGAAATGCTTATGGTTGGATCTTTGGCCCAAAAGATCAAGCAAATTGGGCTTTTCCATCCGAATTATGAAAGCATGTTGGATCAATCTTAGTATGTTTTATTACTGCAAACTACCCGTAGAAAAAAACCACACTGTTTAAGCCTTGTATTATATTTCTAGCCATTTATCTTTCTCGTATTATCATTAAAAAGATTTAATATTAAATAATAGGTGATGTGCATATTGTTGTTTTAGTTCTGTACCTCAGCAGCTGATCTAATGGTTTCGACAACAAGAGGAACAGTAGAATTAACGAAATCTATTGTCTTTCCCCCAAACAGCATGTAAAGATAATCATTGTCTCCGAACTTCCCTAATGCGAAGAGTGATTTTGTAAAATATTCCACACAGGCTGCATTAATATTTTTAGGAAATCAGCTTACACTGAAGTAAATTTGTTGATACACATGGCTGCATAAATTACAGATACTCACTTGTGTTGCATATCGAAGACTTCTGATTCTCGAACCACTCGATCTGAACACTCAAGGAGGTGTTTTGGAGAAGACTATTTCTAATGTTGTTTTGCTGAAAGAAAGTAAGATCGAGTGCCGTTGCCCCAGAAACAGCGAAGTTTGCCCCTTTGCTGAAGTCTTGGCCTTGGGCCAAGGATGGTGGTATGAATGGCAACCCAAGGCAGACAGCTGCAAAAGGAGCGGTGAAACATAATTTCATTCGGTGTCCCATATTGTTGGAAGTTGAAACAAATAATTGTTATATGTATTTCTCATTCTATATCACAGTTGTCAAGCAAGCAGACAGTAATTCAACATATATCTAGGATGCATTTACAACCTCCTGTTTTTTAAATAAAGGCAAGCCATCTTCCATTGTACGTACTGCCAGCCTTAACTGGTGGACTGTGTGGACTTTGGAGGAAATATCTCCTATTACAGTAATTAACTATTGTAATCATGATTTGTAACAGACAAAGTTGCAAATCAGCTTATATGAATTCCTTTATCAGCTTATAAGTTAAATCTTTTAACTTGTCAGCCGTAAAGGATAAAATATAAAGAGAATTCAGAATTGAATAAATTTATTTGCTGCTGCCTGCAAGGGATTTATATATGTCAAGTCGATCGAATTAAGAAGAAGATCCAGAATGAATTAACAAGAGTGATCCAACATAATATTAAATTAAAAAAAAATGTGATATACGTTTATCAAGTACTTTTTATAACGGTAGCAACTGCTGAGAAAAACAATTCTATTTGTGCATTATATTGAACCAAATGCATAAATAGGAAATAAGACCTCGTTTAGTCTTGAATCATTAATAAAAAACCATTAAGATGTTAAAATATGTACTGGATGTTCTGGTGAATTGTTCATGCAATGTAATTGAAAGAATAATTGTTGAAATAAAACGTGTGTGAAATTGACACAATTCCCAAATCTCTCTCTATACGTAAAGAAACATGAAAATTTTTCTGGAAGAGAATTTAGCGAAATTACAATTTACAAAGATGTATTAATTATAATACGTGTGTGCATGAAATTAACATAAATATTCCCAATTTCATCTTGCCATATGTAAAGAAACAATAAAAATTTGCATACTATTGTTGCCTTTTTATTTATTTTTTTTTGTTTGTATGAAGATGGTGCGTCATATTCAAAAAAGTTATACCATTCCATTATTTGAAAAAAAAAAAAAATGGAAACGAAATACCAATTCTATCAATAACCAGACGACCATCCGATGCACGACCAGTAGGGCGATTAAAGAAGGTTTCCCCGTAAGGTGGATTCAGTAAGTTCCGGTACCCAGGTGCTGTCGGTGCTAGAATAGCAATGTTGCCAGTGTCTTCGTAGGAGCTTCCGAAGCTGTAGAATGCATTGAAGATTGGAATGGAGTTAGAACTTGCATGGTGGAGAAATGAGATCAGTAAGAGGAGCTGCAGGTATTGTAGCACTGCATTCATACTTTCAGGTAGAAGTTCGTAGGAAATTAAGAGCTTTTTAAGGTTTTGAGTTTACTGATATCCTAGATGTGCATGGAGATTTCAACTTTTCAAGGGGTTCCTTTAAATAAAGCTAAGCTACTCTTTCCTTTTTGGACTATAAAACAGAGTGCACTCGACAATTCTGAATCCGCCGTATTTTTTTTCCAGTGCTAGCTGTCACGTTTTATTGTCGTAGCCCGTACATTATTTATATATTTTGCAGTTTATTTGAAAATTGCATTGGAAAGAAAAAAGATTATATTGTTTATACTGAGCAAAGACAAGCTCAACATTTTCCAATTTTTACAATAATGCATGCATTAACCCTAATATAAAAATATGGTTACTCCCGCAAGATTAATTAATTAGGCATGATTTATTGGACATAATTAAAAAAGAAATTAGCATTTGATATGCTCTCTGTGTTTCTTTCCGATGTTGTAATTCTAATTTTATAAATATTTTTCATGCAAAATTTTGATAGAGTTTTCTAGCTAGACATACTTTTTTTTTAAGGAACTTCCTGTTTTCTTTGTTACAAACTCATCTTGAAGATGTTATTAAATAAAAATTTATATTTGTAAGGATTTTATTATTATTATTATTATTATTATTATTATTATTATTATTATTATTATTATTTTCATGCTTTACCTTTTAGCGGAAAAAAATTTAAATTAATTTAGATATTTGCTAAAAAAAATAAATATTGGAATCAAAATACAATGAATCACACTTCTAGTAATAAATTTTTTAAGTAAATAAATTAGTTAATTGCTTAGAGCAATTTAATCAAAAGTCATCCAGCGCCATCTAAAGGGAGCGCTTCATCATCTATTGCTCTCCTACCTTCCCTCGGAGTGCGTCTTTCTCTCTCTCAGCGCACAATCTCCTCCGAACATACCTTTTCCTCACCCCAGTGCTCTTCTCGCCCGAGCGCACCATCCCCTCTCTCCCTCCTTTCTCCTTTCTCTTTTCTACCTCTTTCTTCTTCCTTTTTCTTTTCTTGTTTTTTCTTTTTGTTTTTTCATTTTTCTTTCTCTTAAATAATCATGTTATTTCATGAGAATTACAATATCTTGTTGTATATATGTTAACTTTTATCTTTTGTATGAGTTCACATTGTTTGTTATATATGTACAATTTATTTGTTATATATGTTCAATTTATTTATGTTTACTTTTATCTTTTTATATAAGTTCACGTTGTTTGTTATATATGTTCAATTTATTTGTTATATATATTCATTTTATTTTTGTATCTATACACTTTGAATCTTGTTCATCTTATCTTTGTATCTGGTCACTTTATTGTTGTATATATATGTTCAATTTTACCTATTGTACGAGTTCATGTTGTTTATTATATCTGTTTAATTTATTTGGTATATCTATTCAATTTATTTATTATATATGTTCGCTTTTGTTCTTGTATCTATACACTTTGATTCTTTGTTAATCTTATAATTGTATATGTTCACTTTATTATCTAGAGAAGGGAAGGAAGAGGAGGGAGGGATAGGAAAGGGAAGGGAGGGGAGAGGCAGGTAGAGAAGGGAAGCGCTGAGAGAGGGAGGTCGCAGAGAAATTGAAGGCAGAGAGAGGGGGCGAGGAGAGAAAGTTTATGTAGAAAAAAAAAATATTAGATGAAGCATATGATTTTTTTATGGATGACAGTTATCACTCTTAAATAAATTACGTCTCCAATTTACCCTATAGCAGATTTGTCCTTCTAGTAACAAACAAGGTCTTTTTTAAATAATTTGAAGTTTGAACTATTGTCATGTATCGTTGTAGTTTCAAATTTGACCAGCCTTGATTGTTTGTTGTCATATGTTGTTGTACATGTTTAAGTACAAATAGTATATATCCTTGTTCAGAAATATCTTTTTTTTTTAATCAAAATAACAACCATGCATCTGATCAAATCTAAATAGTACCAAGTACTATGAATTACGTAGGTACTACGAATTACGTACAAAGATGTAGGAATTTTATGATGATGTGTCCTCCCAGCTGCAAGCTAACCTCAATGTTGTGACGACTGAAGACCTATGTAAACATCTAAGAATGGGATATAAATTGTGGCCTTTATTATTTGCAGAAGACTGCAGAGCCAATCGTACGTTAATTAAGTGAATGGGTCTTGCATGTAGCCTCACTCGACTTTTAATGATAAATAGATGCTGTGCATTAAATATATGAGAGACAAAGGAAAGTCAATATGTTTTTATTATTGCAATTATTAGAGATATAAATATATTTAGTCCTCGACTGAATTCTTTTTTAGTGCCGCTCTGCAGTGTTGGGTCCACCTTTTTGAGAGGCATAAATATATTGGGATTGCTTCTGACAATTATAAAAATTGTCATTTCCGTATTATCTCACAGCGTCGCTTCATTTTTCTTCCGCTCCCTTTCATAATTCTCTCCCTATGATCTAGCACCCTCCCTTCCTCTCTCTCACGCAACTCCTCCAACTCCCGCCCGCGTGACCCCACTCCCTCCCTCCATCCCTTCAGGCCTCTTCCTCACGCGACTTCTTCTCCCTCCCTCACGCGGATTTGACTCCATGTGATAACCTCTTCCTTCCTCCCTTTGGCGATTCTCTCTCCTCCCATTCTGTTCCAATCTCGGACTTCTTCCTTCTCATATGTTTCCTGAATCTTTTATTTTCTAGTCCTAAAATGTTACAGTAAGTAATCAACTAATAAGTATAAATGATCAGATTGTTGAAACAAATGATCATCTTATAAGTGCATATATTAAATACAATAAGAAATCTTCCTTAAAAAAAAATGATCAGATTGTTAAAATAAGGGATCATCTTATAAAATTTTGTTAGATATAATAAATGATCATCTAACAAGCATAAATGATCAGTTTGATGCAACAAAAGATCATCTTATAAGTGCATATATTAGATACGATAAGTGATCAACTTTTAAATATTAATAATTATATTGTTATAATAAGGGATCATCTTATAAAAGATATAATAGTGATCAAATTATAAGCATAAATGATCAGGTTGTCGCAACAAACGAACATCTTATAAGCATAAATGATCGTTTGTCGTAATAAAGGATCATCTTATAAAGGTTATCAGATAAGAGAGACGAAGTGAGAGGAAACAAAGAGGGAGTACGTGAGATAGAACAGAGGAGAGGTAGGGGAGTGCCTTTGATTATTATTATTATTATTATTTTATTCTTCTTTTCCATTATTCTTCTCAACTTACAATCCAAACAACATTTCTTCTTCCCGGAATAACACCCTTCCTAATTTTTCTTCCAGGAATAGTTTTTCTTTCTTACTTATTCCTAGCTAATTCTAATGTTTTGAGCCTACAAAAGTTAACTTTTTATAATAAATTATTGATTTTGGCTACAGATTGACTATATGCAAAACAGTTTTTTTTTTTTTTTTTTTTTTTTTTTTTCTTTTGAAATGTAAACCGCCCGTAGGCTTCAAAACAGTTATATAAACAATTTAAGTTATCATGTTCTACGCTGCTTTTTATTTGAGATAATATTCTCCCTAAAAATTATTCTACATTTCGAGCTATTGTGTTAAAGTAATGAAAAGAATCACAACGGTGTTTTGTCAAACGTTCAGTTCTACAATTATTCGATGGACAACTATTATTAGAGGCTATTGTAAAGCAGAGTGAGACATAATTTGGTTAGAAGTTTGTCTGGGCAGCAATAGAAGGTTTTTGCCTATTTGTGATAATATTTTATATAAATTTTTATTTTTATATTCGTTGCACTATAGAATTTTAAAAAATGCTAGGTTACTTGGTCAAATGTTCATTTCGATGTTGTATTGCAAAATGAATTGTGGAACAACAAAATTAGGTTAGGAAATAGAAATGAACGTTTGACCAGGAAACGTAACATTTTTTATTTTTTAAAAGATATAAAACAGCATTTACAGAAAATATTATCACAAATAGAAGTACCATATGGTAGATTGATTGATAGATTGCTAATGGAGCTGATTGCAGTTATCAGACTCAGTGACCGGTGGTATTGTTTGGCATGATCCAATTTTAGGGATGTTGTTCTATGAGAACAATTTTGGGGCCGAAGAGGGACAAAATACATTAATAAACACTTCTGATGATCAGACAGGGAGACCAATTTTTTAAAGTTTTTTTTTTTTATTATGCTCAATATTGTTACAACATGAATTTATAGTTGATAAATGCTCACTACCCCTCCACACTAACCATTTAAGAATATTTGAACGTAATATTTTTTTATACTCCGACTTTCTTACAAGAAGATTAATTTGTTTTTGACTTGGATAGAAATTCATGTCGTGATGTGTATTAATACCCTTAGTACTAAGGCGATAAATGAACTATTCAAAAACTATAAATTAATTAATTTCTAGATATACCAAATCAATTTCTTTTGCTTCCATAAATCTCATCCAAGATAGTGAATATATATTTGTTTTCGCGAGTCTACTTTTGCAAATAAATGTCAACAACTCGATTCTTTTTTTTTATGAGTATATACGAATGAATTACATAGTCATGAAACGCCATAAATAACCTAAAGGAAGAAGACGAGTTCATTGCTAAAAGGCCCATGAAAGCTTATATAATATAACTACCCACTTCTCGGATTGTTAACAACTTAATTACTAGGCGGCTAGGACCAAAATTTATAAATTCGGCGAATGCTGGATGGCTGATTAATGAGCCGATCCAACTATGACTAGCCCAAGGTTGGAGGTTGGGTCGCATCATTGTTGGATCTATCTGAATTTTGAAACTCGGCTGTACCATCCGTGAAACTCCACTGTAGATACCAAGACATACCCGTCTTAGCCCAAGGTTCTATTCAGTTTTAATTGCATCCGAGTTCAATATTTTGAAAAGACAAACTGCCATTATCCTACTTAAGATGATCTATAATTCAACATAATCTCAAGATAGTAAATTAGTTTTATTATTATTATTATTATGGAAAACTTGACAGCAGTTGTCAAACAAAGTTAGTTGCTTCTACCGATCTGAAACATGATATCAGAGCGGAGTCAAAATTCTGGAATAGAGGACAAGATAATTCTACTGTGAATTTTATGGACTTTAAAAGTGTGGAGGGAGAAATTAATATAATAAACAAATATAATGTGTTGAATATCGAATTTTTTGGTTTCTTTTTGTCTCCATCATTGCTCTAGATTTAATCCGACCATAGAAACTCTTCCTTGTCCAGACCAAAACGATTTAGAATAAAAAAAAACATCATCCCAAAAGAAAAAGGAGAAAAAAAAGCCGAAATTGGAGACTCGAAATATGATAAAAAAGTAAATATACGTCCTTGAGTTAATTTGTAACATTAAAATTTATACAAGGGGGTCATGTCTCTTAAGTTGGTGGCACAAGTAGATATATATTTATTTAATCGAGTTAATTTGTGGTAACAAAATTTGTCACAATGGAGTTATGTTGCTTTGCTGCACCAAGTTAATTTACTTTTATTTAATTTAAAATAGGACCATTTATTTATTGTTATAAATATAACAGTACGGCACGTTGCGACAGTAACTAACATTTCAGTGGGGTCACTGAGATTTGCCAATTAAAATATGTTTTTTCAATTATTTACGTACGACAATTACATAAAGTCAATTTTTAATGTCACGTGTCCCATATTGTTTACGTACTGCTGAGTAAATCAAGAGAAATTCTAGGGGCCACCTTGTCTTCATGGCAGCTTTGTATTCATTTTTGTTAGCCTGTGCTTTTCAGAAGATTGGGGCTACGGCCACGCTTCATTTAAGTTACTTATTATTGCATGTTTATCTACACAGAATCATGAGCAATTGAGCATACTCTGACACAGATCTTCAATTTCAGCAATTTGGCAATACATGCCTTAAAAAAAAAAGAGCGCTTCTCTATCCATCTCAAGAAAACGACTACTCCTGTTCCTCACCTCCCATCCTTTCCTTTTCCCTCGTCCTCCGCTCTCCCGCTCTCCCTTGTATCTCTGCCTTCTCCCTGGCGCCCCGCCGTCTCTCCTTGGCGTCTATCTTTGCCTCGCAGTGTCCCTCCTCTCCCGCCCTCTATATTCCCCAGCTTTGTCGATTGTCGTCCCTACCCCTTTGTCATCTTCTCCTTCTTATTTTTCTTCACATCCCTCAAAAGTTTTGTTTTATATTCGAACGTTTGCACAGAAAAAGTTACATATTACTGCACATAATCTTTCAGGATGTTCCTAAAGACAAATAAATATTTTCTTAATACATATATATACTATCTTATGGTATATAAGTATATAATTAAATAACCTTGTAAGATACTCATTTAGGATAAACAATCACTCCCTTGGTGAAATAAATGTTTACATTGTTTACATACAAAAAACTGTGTAGGGGCTTTTAAGAAATCAGTAGTACTATGAAAGCAAAGTTTGAGTATTCCAGAAAATCATTGTAAAAATCCTATGCAGGTCCTTCTATAAAAATGAGAAAATATTCACCCTAAATCTTAGTTATAAAAACGATCTGCATTCACAGGTGATAAATTTTCTCTTTATTATGACTTTACGATAATTTTCTCTTGATTTATGAGCAGTAAACTGTTAGTAAGGTGGGTCGATTTTGTCATGTAAAGGTTACGTATTTTATAACCGAAAATTTCTGACAGTTCGAACAAAATCATTACATGTAATTCTCTGACCTATCATTTATTCAACATTTGTTAGACAACACGTCAAAAATTCGAACTACATGAGGAATTACTTGGCTTCCAAATTTTATAGCCATATATGTAGCATTTGCGTACAGAGGTTAAAAAGTTGATATTCATTTATGCGTAATTTTACGATAAATGGTGAGGTCGTTAAAAATAGCATTGTTTGGATATTTGTATTTTGATTTGTTGCCAGAAACAAAATGGACAGTCGTGCATGCTAGTGTTTACGGAAATTTTGTCTTAGTTGTTGTTATGTTAATGTATGTCATCCTAAATTGCTTTAATTAAGTTTATACAGGAATTGTTATTTTTTGTAAAATATTGAGATTTTGTTTTTAAATAATTGACAGCGGGCAGCGGCTGTCAATTGGTAAAATATGGAGATTAGAAGTTGGTTTTAGAAAAACATTTTGGAAAAAAATTTCGGCACACTCAGGCGGTCAGGGCCGTCAGGCCTAAATATGTGGGCCACAGATTTTGATCACAATGGTAAACCATGCCCAAGTTTTCTACTTGGACTCATTGATTCTATCCCCCCTTTCTTTTGGAAAATTATTGTCCCTATTTCAATTTCAAATTAGATGAGGATGCTGTAAAAGATGTTTTCCATATTCCCCCTTCATGATATATATATCTAACAAATATTCCCCCTTCGTGTATCATAAGTTACTACATGAAAAAAAAAAAAAAATCAAATTTCTTAAATTAAGTATCATTACATTTGCAGGTAAATAAATTTTGGCATTGCATTAATGCTGCGAAGCAATATTTGTACGTTTTCCGCATCATATAGCATTAAAATTTATAACACAATATTTGTACGTTTTCCCCGTAGTTATTTCCGGACATAATTGAAACAAATATTATCCGTTCTTTAACATAGTGGCCACAACGGTCTACCTGTTGGGTAGACTAGCTATACCAAAAAATAAAGGAAGCGTGCCAAGTGCCAACTCGATTGCTACTCTACTTAAACGAACCATCCGTGTCCTTCACATCCATCACTCTAGCTAAAACACTCTAATTGCTTCTACTTAATAATGGGGCTGGTGTCTGCTTTCCTCCTCATAGTCATATTCACAGTCTTGTTGCACCAAGTAACAAGCACAACGCTCCAATCGTCGTACAACGCAATATTCAACTTTGGCGATCAATATAGTGACACAGGAAACTTTGTCATTCTTGCACCAAGAGCACTTTTCATTGGCAACTCCCCCTATGGAGAGACTGACTTCAATCGACCGACTGGCCGTGCCAGTAACGGCCGTGTGGTTTTGGACTTCATTGGTAACAATTTGCCTCATAAAATTATAATTAAATTTCTCAAACAAAACAGACAATAATTTTGGATTCAACAAACTCAGTGGCGGGCCGGGATCTTGTTAATAATGTGTTCTGCAAATGTTACACCACCGATGACATATCGGTACGAATTTGTATGAACTTAATTTTGATGTTTTTCCGAAGAATATCACAGGTGTGTGCGTGTATATGGGTGTGTCACTAGAAGTAACAAACATTTAAAAAATTGAAAATGTTTACCTGGAGAAAAATATATTAGTCTGTTACATATTTGTATATATTATTTTTGGGTGGGAACAATTGGAAAAGAACTTCATCTTAGGGTTCATTATACTAACCTTTTTTGGTGCAATGCAGCTCAATCTATACCGCTTCCGCTCATACCACCATACTTGGCCCAAGGACAGGACTTCAGCAAAGGAGCAAATTTTGCAGTCGCCAGAGCCACAGCTCTTGATTTTGTGTTCTACCAGAAAAACAACATCATCCCTACTGATCTCCCGTTGCTGAACACCTCCTTAAGTGTTCAGCTAGGGTGGTTTGAGAATTTGATGGCGTCTTTATGCAACACCACAGATGGTGCGTGTACATGTTCTTTACGAGTAAAGTCAAAGCTAGAAATGAATTTAAGTGGGATTAATGACCAAATTCTTGCTATAATTTCATGCAGCTTGCAATTTGTACTTCAACAGATCCCTCTTCTTACTAGGAACTATCGGAGTTGCTGATTACTTTACTTTCTTAGCTGTTGGAAAAACGGTAGATTATTGCAATTCTAAAGTGCCAGATGTCGTTGGTTCAATTACATCAGTTGCTAAGGTAAAACAAGTCACATAAGTTCCTTCTCTAAGTCAGTATATGTTTTTCAATATAATAGTCAACATAAAATTATGAAACGAGTATAAAAAAGTCGGCTTGCTTATTTACCCACCAGAAGTTGGTCAATTTATCTAGGCAAGATTTTACTTGGCAAGTAATTGAAAAAGTTTGTATACCTCACTGACCAAAATGTTATACAGATAGAGCTGCATTAATATCTGTTCTCGCTTTTTTCTTTTTCTTTTTTTTTTTTTTTTTTTTCTCATATTCCACGGTTGCCTTCATCAATAGACAATAGGTCATATTTTTAATTGTCCCATTATTCACGTCCTTTTTCAAAATTCATTGTCTAGATTGTTAAGTATAATCCATGTTACAAATTCATTTGTATGAATTGTTATCTTCAATTCTTCAGCCGTGGAATTGCCACGGTGCCAAGTTTTTCTCCGAGTTCTCTTTATTTGTAGGGATTTGATGAGGCACATGTAGGGTCATCCAAAATGACACAATATGATCGTGTTAGCAAGACACGACATAACACGATACGAGCACGAAATTAATTAGCACGACACGATCATTTAATCGTGTCATGTCATAATCGTGTCGTGTTGACAATCCTGAAAAATTAAACGATTTGACACGATACGATTGACACGCAACACGATATGAACACGACACGAACATGAACTAACACAACACGACACGACACGACAACACGAATTTAATTTTCAACGTTACCAAAAATAGCATCATAGTTAATAACATATAAAAATACTTTCTCTTTTAAATTATTTTTTAAAAGATAATTTAAATTTCTTTTATATTAAAACTCAATTTATAACCGTACTTTCTTTTTGACGTCTATTTAATTTTTTTTAATATGCTCAAAAAACAAACAAATGCATTAAAAAAATAAAATCATCAATTAATATTTTAATAAAAATATTTTGACAATTTTGTATTGATAATTTGATATATATATATATATATATATATTAAATTTGTAGAACAGCCGAATAAAATGCAACAATATTTTTTTCCATTTTAATATTTTAATAATTTTTAATAAATTATAATAATAAATAAAGAAAAGTTTTTGATACGATTTGACACGACTAACACGACGTGTCAACACAACACGACCCGATTGTATAAGAATGCGTGTCGTGTTGCCTCTTCTCGCCACTTAGCACGACACGACACGATTAAAAAAGTAGTTCGTGTCAACACGAAACGACACGAGATTTTAACACTGACATGTCACGACAAGCACGATTGAAGAAACATACAACACGGTGGTCTAGCGGGCTGGAAGTTCGTAGATTTAGGAAACCTAAAAAGAGGTACATAAGGCCACGTCGCTTTACGTTGCTTGATATGCCCATGGAGCCCAAAAGGTTGCAGTACAAGTATAACCATATTTTGTCAAAACAAAGATATGATGTAGTTTATGTCACTATTAATTATCATCACAGATAGCTTATATATATACTCTTTCAGTCTTTGCTTAATCTAGGTGTACAGCACATGGCACTGCCAGGAGTCGTACCCATAGGATGTCTACCAAGAATCCTTACAATTTATGTGAGCCCAAATGTGTCAGACTATGACTCAATCGGATGCCTCCAAATATATAACAACATCAGCCAATATCACAACAGAATTCTACGAGTCGCTGTTAAACAGCTACAAATCGAGTTTCCAAAGGCAGTAATCAGCTATGCAGACTACTACGAACCAATCACCAAATTCCTAGCAAATCCAAGACTATATGGTGAGTAAAACTGTGCAAATTAGTTAAATAACTTAAATTAGTAGAAATCTAGATGTCATTTATATATTGACTTCTAATTTCATTATTGAATGTCACAGGGTTTACCGTAAATGGATCGCCTCTCGTAGCATGTTGCGGAGGTGGAGGGCCATATAATTATAACGCAAGCGCACAGTGCGGGCAATCAGGTGTGGCTGCTTGTCCTGACCCATCTACTGTTAATTGGGATGGAACTGTCTTCACTGAGAAAGCAAACAGCATTATTGCCAATGGTTGGAGGAACGGTGCTTTTGCTTCTCCACCCATATAAATGGTCTTCCTGATCATTGTAGCTAGATATTTCTTATGTTTTCATGTTGAATAATTTTGATTTTTGAAAGTTCAAACAATGCAGTCCTGCACTTGTATTTCTATATATATGCTCTTGTCAAGGACTCAAGCAGGTTCGACATTGGCGCTTTGTTGAGCATATGCATGCATCTATCATGTATGCAACTAGCATTAATTTCATGTAGTTGTACGTCTTTAATTGTATGGTTACTTACCAAATTGATTTTCAAATGAACCCTTCGAAGTACCACTTGAGAGAATCGTATTCGTAGGGGCTTAGGATAGCCGGATATGCTTGGTAAAGGAAAAACAAAATAAAGATAGTCGTATGGCGACATTCAGTTCAGATGGTCGCCCCTTTTAAGTAAACTGGGTTGGACAATGAAGGGTTTTTTTTAATAAGAAAAAAAGAAAACCTAGAAATTTTAATAGAAACAAAACTAATACGAAAATTTTAATACAAGCACAACTATTGCGCTCTTTAGAATGGCGCAATAGGAATGAGAAAAACGACAAAATCTGAGGTCTTATTGCGCCCATTAAAATGGCGCAATAGGCTAAACTCCAAAACCTGCGTGGCCTTTTTCTCCTCTTTTTCTGTGCATAGTTTTGTGTCAGGAAATGTCTTCCAATTAATAATATGCTATCCCATCTGCAGTGAGATATCTTCCCACGATTTTAATATGCTATCCCATCCTCAGACCAAAATGCATCCAATATTTTAGCCTACATTGATAATATGCATTCAAAGCCTACATTGATAGGTCACTATTTTACATTCAAAATGCACTGTTGTTTGAACCTGTCAAGCTTTGGCACATACATATTTGATTAAAAAGTAATATACTGTTTGTTGAGTTAAGGCACTATTCATGTGACACATGGTGGTTATATATAATGTAGATCCAATATTTCCTCAGAAAACGACAAACAAACTAAAAACTAGGAATGCTCTTATTTTATTTCAGTCAAAGTTTAATTTAGCCTATTGCGCCATTTTAAAGGGCGCAATAAGGCCTTAGATTTTTGTCGTTTTTCTCATTCCTATTGCGCCATTCTAAAGGGCGCAATAGCTGTGCTTATATTAAAATTTTCGTATTAGCTTTGTTTCTATTAAAATTTCTAGGTTTTCTTTTTTTCTTATTAAAAAAAACCCACAATGAAGCTGTTCTGTTACTCTAAGTAAACTTGACCAATTAATTGTGGATTATAATTATCCCCCAAGACTGTTTTGAATTTTATTTAAAGGGTCTAGGCCCTTTAAGTAACCCAACCCATTTCCCCACCGGATTTTTTAACAATAAAAATATTTTTGATTCGAATTTTTTTTCAAAAAATATTTTATTATGAATATTTTGAAAATGATAGCGCAGCAATAAAGGGAGTTCAAAACCGGAAATAGATTTGTACTAGTCCATTTCAGAGTTTGAAACCGACACAATGTTGACGTGGCAAACTTTCTCTGTTTACACGACAACGTAGAAATTTTTTTTATTGATGTAACCCGTCTAACTCATTTCGGATTTTTTTGAATGCGAGAGCCATATCGTGGTTTTGAACCCGATATGCAGGGAAAGTTTTGTGAACATTTTCGGTTTTGCCTTCAAACTTTATAATTATATATTATTAAAAAAATACAATCTGGGCCATTTGCGCTCCAACAATCCGGGTGGTTTGGCTAAACATAACATTAATTTCTTTCGTTTTATATTTTGCATGATTACTTTTAATAATTTCATTTCGTTTTCTTATCTGCATCCCACTCAAACCCCTTATTAATAAATTTTCCTTTACTAGTTTTGACCAGTAATTTTGTATTAAATGAATTTGAAATTTAATAAAATTATCTTGATATGTTTGAACTTACATTATTTTACAAAACCTTAAATATATTAATATATTATATTTTCAATAATATATACATGTATTCTACAAGATGGAGGGAGAAAAAAAATAGAACCCATATGGCCATATACGATACACATTCCTACATCAGCATTTTTAATTCCACGTGCAGACAAACTCGTTTGGTATAATATACATGTGCGCCTCAATATGTTGCCTTTCAAGCTAAACTCTTTCCTTTGGCTCGTTTGGTATAATAATCTAGTTAGTTAGCATTTAAATAATCTGTAAATTGTGACCCTGCATCCTTCTAGTTACCAAAAATAAAATGGCTACGACCATATATCACAAAAAAAAAAAAAAGCGGGGCTGATAACCATCATCTCTGAGATCCATCATCCCTATCATCTCCAAGATGTGTTTTCCATTTTTAGAAATGCGTTAATAACTTCTTTCTATTTTTGAAATATTTTTTCCATCATCCCATAAGATATCCCCTCTCTCCCTCTCTGTTTCGCTCTCTCCCACGTCCCCCTCCCTCTTCCTCTCTGTTTCCATTAATAAATGTCATAATTATTTTTTTCCACCACAATTATTTTTTTTCCAGAACAACTAGAATAATTAGTATTTTTTTCCCAGCACAATTATTTTTTTCCAGAACAATTAGAACACTTAGCTTATTAACTAGAACAATTAGTTTACCAACTAGAACAATTAGCAGTTTTTTTCCAGCACAATTATTTTTTTTTCAGAACAACTAAAACAATTAGCATTTTTTTCAGCACAATATTTTTTTTCAGAAAAACTAGAACAATTAGTTTACCAACTATAACAATTACTTTACCAAATAGAACAATTAGCATTTTTTCCAGCACAATTATTTTTTTTCAGAATAACTAGAACAATTATTTAATGTTTCAAATATCTGTTCTATTTAGCCGACTAACTGTTCTAGTTGGCCTCTAGATGCTGGAAAATTTTTTCACCTGAAAAAAATATCTCTGGAAGGAAAGAGATGATTAATTGCATTCCAAAAAAAGAAAAGAGGGATGAGATTTATTTGTATAAATTGCATTCTGAAAAAAGAAAAAGGTCATGAGGAGTTAATGAAGACTGGAATGATGAGGATGATATAATCTATGGAATGATAGAAAGCAAATCCAAAAAAAAAAACATATCTCTACTACTTATAAATGCACGTAGAGAAAGATCGCAACAAAAATCACCAAAGGGGGTTCAAACAATTGTTAACATCAATTATAGACCATTGATCTCTGCAATCTACGGTTTAGATCTGTATTTAATTTTAAGGGTCAGACTTTTGACAGGAAAGAGGCATGGCGCTGGATGGTTTGTATCAAAGTCGCGACGATAAGCGGAGGGAGTTCGATTCTCCGTATACCCACTTTTTTTTTTATTTTGCGCCTTTTTCGTCGCTGCCTTTCTCCGCATAACCATTTCATTCATTTCAAATCTCCGTATAACCTATTTCATTTCTCCGCCGCTGTCTAAGTTCCTATCTCCGTATAACCTAACCAGATCTGCAGCGATTTTACTAAATTGGAAACAAAATCAAATTGCCAAACAAATGAAAGATCTTATTCCTTTTTGCTTCCGATATCAACCTCTAATATCTCCAGAGTTGCTCCTCCCCTCCTATACCCTAATCTTCGCCATATTCGACAACCGCTTGTGTCTCCTCCATGCCATTGCTCTCACGAGCCAACCTGCGCCACTTCATTCGCTAGCCCCTCCTCCATGTGCGATCTCCGGTGTCGTTCGCCGCCTCCGATTGATATAAATATACAAATATGCAGAGGCTAGAAGAAAAAGAGAGAGAGACGACACCAAAAGAAGCCATGGATCCCTACAAGGTAAAATCGTTTTTTTTTTTTCTCTTTGATTCAATTGATCTAGGTTTTAGCTCCTGAATCAAGTCAAGGTGGTTACTTCGATCTCTTTAATTGCAACAAAAGAGAGTTACTATTTGCGAATAATTTGTTTTTATTTATTGATTTATTGATTGATCTGTGCCTTTCTTCTTTTCCGTTCGTTTCATGTCTGATGTGTCAGCATCGACAATCCAATGCCAACAACTCCGCTTTCTGGACCACCAATTATGGTATGCCTATTTTAGTGATATACTTTCACACTTTTTGGCAGACCTGACTTGTAGAATAAACTAAATCTCAATTGTTATTTCTGATTTTATTTCTAATTTTTTAATTTAATCGGAGAAATTGAAAAAAAAAAAATTAAAGTGCTAATTTTGAGAGGGATCGCAAACGAGATTTGTCTCATATATATATTTTTTTCTTCTATTGAAAGTTTGACTCAAGAAATCAAAATCATTCATTGCTATTATTTCCTCACATGTTTTTTCTTGCATCTACATTTCTTATTGCTGGTACAAATAGTTTCCAATTTATTTCATTTGCCTCCTAAGGTCTATTCCAGGTACATTGAAGAGTTCTCTGCACTACGAGTGAAGTTTGGGATTCTATATAAAAGTATTAAATTAGATGAAGCATCAGATTAATGCTGAAATTGAATTGTTTCTATTTGAAGGTTCTTGTATTGAAAATAGAATTTGAGGACCACTACAGACAATCTCAGAGGCCGAAATTTGATTGCCTTCTTTTTGGTAGGATCACTTGCTATTACACTATTTAATTTTCTTCAAACTACACATGTTATATCTTGAATGAATTGGTGAATCCTAATTTTATTTTTCCTTTTTTTGTTTTAAATTTAGACCTTCATGATACTCTATATCCATATAGTTCCAGCATTGCAGCTGCATGCACAAAAAATATTTGGCCAGAAAACTTTATAAATTTTGTCACCATGTGTAACTATTTAGCGGTATATGACAAAAAACCCTCAGTATTTGTTCTATATTCATGGTTAGTTAAAACGAGCATTGTGATTTGTACTTCAGATTTGTATTTACCTTAAAGAGTCAGACTTTTTGACAACAAAGGTCAAGGCGCTGGATGGTTACGCGCTATGTCTGTTTATTGCACGGGACGACTTCGATTCTCTGTGAGTTAATTTTTTTTCCGCTTTTCATTAAATTTTTTGTTCGCTCTAGCCGTCCCTAGGTTTTCAAAAGCTCCAGCCAAATCCCTCAATACTGTTACATTATTGGAATTTTAAAAGTCATATTTTCTAAAAATATTATTTAAAGGATTTGTTAAGTGAGTAATTAGATTTATGGCTAGTGTGAAAATAATTTGTTTTGGTATCATTCATTGCATGGCTTAAGTTAATTGGATTTTCATTCATATGTTTGTTTGTGGTTGCATTTTGGAGCCATTTAGCATTTCTACTTTAAGTTTAAAAAAAAAAAAAGAGAAAATTCCCCACCCACTTTTCCCCACCCCAGCGTGCAACAGAGAGGAAAAACCCCCCCATTTGTCTCTCCCATGCGCAGCCCTCTTTGGCATTTTCTTCTCTCTTTGCTCCATTGTTAGAACACCAATTTCTACTTCAAATAAATTGAAATAAAATCAGAAAAATTCGGGAAAAATAGAAAATGGTGAGTTGAAGTGGAGATCTATGCACACAAGCTTTTTATTTTCAAAAACAAGGCATATTCATGTAAGTTCTCATTTTTCTTCCATTTATTTCGGTTTTAAACTTAGTGATGGATTTGAAAAGTATTTGTGAGAGTAAAATCCGATTTTGAGTGGAGAAATATTGTATGCATGGTTCATTCTTTAATTTTCGGATTTTTGGTGATTTTTGTAGTTATATGTTCATTTTTGCTTGATTAAAGGGTTGATCATGGCTCTTGTGCTATGGGATGAACTCCTTTTGGGGTAAAATGTAATTTCAATGAGTTTTGTGCATGGAAAATATTTTTGAGCGAATTTAAGAAATAATATTTCGAATTTATATTTTATTTATGGATTTTGGTTATTGTATATGGTAAATATTTGTGCTAATTAGTGAGGTTTTCCATTTCTTTTGAAATTATTTGTTATTTTCGGATTTTTGGAAAATATTCCGAAAATTGTTGAAATTAAGTGTTGGATGTAGGTTTTCTAGCTATTTTAAGCTTGTATATAGTTGATGTTGCTAGAAAATAGTTTCTCTTTGTTTAAAATGAGATTTAAAACTAAGTTTGGCTTGAATAATCATTTTACCCGAATTTAAGCTTTCTTTAAGGGATTTTGATAAAATAAATTTGATATTTGAGTAAGAGCACTTGTCATTTTGCAAAATCTAGAGTTGTTTGGTTTTTACAAAAATTTTGGGTTTTAGAGAAAAAATTTCAGCAAGGTATATTTTGCATCATGGCATCATAAAGTTGTATTTTGATAGCATTCTTGTGGTAAAATAAATTTGCATGCATAACCTTATTTTTGTACTTTTGGACAGCAAAGATATATGTTAAATTTCATGAGTTTTAGCTTGTTAAATGAGTTCCAATGGCTTGTTTAGTATTATTAGATGTTAGGTTAAAATGTAGGAACATTTTATACTCATTTAACATTTAATTTCCAAATTAGAATAAAAGTTATGAGAGAAAATATAAAGATTTTCAGATCTGAAATTGTTGATGTAATTATGTTTTTAAAAGGGTTTAATTTAGGGTTTTGCTTATTTTATAGATTTAGGAGACGAGGGTTTTGTTGCGGGAGACGCCGGTGCGTCGAGTTCACGTTAGTCAGGTTCTTTTCTTGTGGAGTTCAGGTGCGGATTCACATGAACTCAATGCTTTTACTTAGTAGGAATTATTTACTTTATTTATTATGCATGTTGATTTATTGTTGATTGCATGACTATCATATGACCGTTGCATTGGAAATTGTTGCATGTTGTATGGTATTCGAATTGTGAATGGAAGGATTGAATTGTGTATTGGTTATGTTTACTACTTGTACGGTTGGCCAGTTTCACGAAACATCGTGCGGATGCCGGCTAGCTACCGGTGCACGCTATGTAGTCAGTGCTGTTACATGGGACTCAGATACCCGAGCTAGACGGGGTATGAGGGGAGTGATTCTGGAATGTCAAGTAGGATAAATTTGATATTGTTTTGGAAACAAGGAAATGAATTGGATTGAATTGTGATATGATTTGATTGATTTCAAACCAGACTTGTAGTTGCATGGTATGGACCAACTTATATTGTCGACATTTGTGATTATTTGATATGTTGAAATCTGATATGATTGAACTTATTAGTCGGCATTGCATCATACTTATGCATTACTATTGTTATTTATTGTCTTATTACTTGCTTGTTTCTTTTTGCGGGTATTTAATTCCAAAACATGAAAGCGAAGAGTTCATGTGCTGGAACTGAATACCGCACTGAGAAATTTAATTTCTCACCGTTTCCACTTTGTGGGTTCCAGGTTTTGAGGCGGGGTCAGAGACGGTTTTTGGCGAGGAGTAGGCCCAGTCTCGAGTTATTATCACCACTATTAGTCCATTGGCTTTTTGTTGGTATATGCCATATGACTTGTATTTCTTTTATTTAGGCTATGTATATATATTATTAGACTTGAATTGTCATTTTGTGTACACCATGTAGAGTGGTACCATGGTTGTGTTTTGATGTATGATTGTGTGATTGGTTGGTACCACCACTTGGTATTTGTATGTTGCATGATTATTTATCTTATAATTCGTTTAGTCAATGGATTTGTGTTAATTTAGTGGTGATAAACTTGTTGTATGGTTAATTGATTATTTTGTTGTGCCTTGCGTCTACCGTGTGGTAGTCGTGGCAGAGATTGTCACATGCTTGTTGGTTACGGGGTGTGACATCTCTTTTGTGGTATCAGAGCATGGTTACCCTACCCAAACTAGACCTATAGGACGTTTGAGTGGGGTTGGCGTAAGGGTTGTTTTGTTTGTTTGTTGTGCGTGTACTAACTTGTGTGTAACAGGTTGAGTTGAGCACGCCATGAATCGTGGGAGGCGAACAACTCGTGGCCGTGGTCGTGGTCGGAGGCAAGATGTGATTTCAGGTGCTCAAGGAGCAGGGCAAGCGGTTCCCGATCCTCATGTCCCTCAGCCCACTTACGAGCAGCGATTGATCGATGCTTATGAGCGTGGCCGCCAGGCAGGCGAGCGTGCGGGTCCAGCCGCTCAGCCAGTCGTTGAGGAGGATGGCTTTAGGAGGTTGTTTGACTCCTTTAGTCGTTCGAGGCCGCCGACTTTTGATGGTGATGGTGACTATAGAGCGGCCGAGAGTTGGCTTGCCAGCGTGAAGGCAAAGTTTCGTCTTTGTCGAGCACCGGAGGAGGATCAGGTGGAGTTAGCGGTACAGTTTCTGGAGGGTACAGCTCAGTTCTGGTGGGAGAGCACTCAGTTGGGCTATGATGGCGAGTTGCCGAGGATTCCGTGGACTTGGTTTGAGCAGCAGTTCACAGACCGATTCCTTAGTGAGTTGCATCGGGAGGAGCTGCGAGAGCAGTTTCTGTCGCTCAAGCAGCAGGGCCGATCCGTGGCCGAGTACAACAAGATGTTTGTGTCTTTGGCTCGTTATGCTCCAGACATTATGGCTGATCCTTATCGTTACCGCCGTCGCTATGTCAATGGGTTGAACCATGAGATTGCTATGGCTGTTGATAATCCTGCATCACCAACCGTTCCCAAATTGATGCAGCAGGCTGAGATAGTGGAGTCGCACCGCAAGAGGGGTGTTGAGGAGGAGAAAGAGGAGAAGAGTCGCAATGTGCGGCCGAAACAAGGGCAGTCGTCTGGGACTCAGAAGCCGCAAGGCAAATTTGTGGCTGCCCCATCTTCTCAGGGTCAGAGAGCCACTGGCTGGTGCAGTAGGTGCAATCAGCCACATCTAGAGTCTCAGTGCCGGTTCTCGAACAAGGCATGTTTTCAGTGTGGCCAAACAGGGCATTGGAAGAGAGATTGCCCACAGTTGCAGCATGGGACTGCACAAGGAGGCTCTAGAGGTGCCGGGGGAGCTGGCGGTCGTGGCAGAGGTGGTCCAGCGCCACGTGGAGGCCGGTTTGGTGGCCGAGTGGCAGTTCATGCTGTTGCAGCAGCGCCTGACGCATCAGTTGAGACTGAGGTCAAGGCAGATCCTGATTCTAGTGCCGAGTTATTGACAGGTATACTTTCGATCTCTGGTCACCTTGCTTTTGTGTTGGTAGATACAGGTTGTAGCCACTCGCTTATTTCTCGAGTTTTTGTTGAGCGGTATGGACTACCTACTAGACCATGTGACCAGTTATTGAGTGTAGAGACTCCGTTAGGACAGACTGACCGTGTAGTGGTTTGGTGTAGAGATTTGAGGATCTTAGTGTCTGGACGAGAGTTAGTCACTGATATGTTAGTTATGGATATATCTCGGTATGATGTTTTGCTTGGCATGAATTTTCTTGCGAGGTACGGGGCTCATGTAGATTGTGCTCGAAGGTTGGTTCGATTTGAGGGGTGCAGGCTTTCCCGTTATTCGCTTAGATGTCGGGCCCCTGGAGACCCGATACTTCTTGTGTCAGCCATTGAGGCAAGGAATCTTTTGGAAGCCGGATGTAGTGCTTATCTTGTGACGGTAGAGTGCACAGCGACTGAGACCTCAGACTTAGCCTCGATTCCGGTAGCCTGTGATTTTCCTGATGTGTTCCCTGAGGAGATTGCAGGATTGCCACCACCGAGGGAGGTCGAGTTTGGCATCGAAGTGATGCCAGGCACAGTGCCGATTTCCAAGACACCGTATCGCATGGCACCAGCCGAGCTAAAGGAGTTGAAATTGCAGATTGAGGAGTTGTTGGCCAAGGGCTTTATTCGGCCAAGTGCATCGCCTTGGGGTGCCCCTGTGTTGTTTGTAAGAAAGAAAGATGGTACCTTGAGGTTGTGTGTGGACTATAGAGAGCTGAACAAAGTCACAGTGAAGAATCGGTATCCATTGCCGCGAATTGATGACTTGTTTGATCAGATGCAGGGATCTTCAGTTTATTCGAAGATCGATTTGCGGACTGGTTACCATCAGTTGAGAATTCGGCCCAGTGATGTTGAGAAGACAGCTTTCCGCACCCGTTATGGTCATTATGAGTACTTAGTAATGCCATTCGGGTTGACAAATGCACCAGCGGCGTTTATGGACTTGATGAATAGAGTGTTTCGAGAGTACTTAGATTCATTTGTTGTGGTTTTCATAGATGACATTCTTGTGTACTCTCGGTCTTTTGAAGAGCATGCCGAACATTTGCGGATTGTTTTGAGTCAGTTGCGGGAGCATCAGCTCTTCGCTAAGTTCTCAAAGTGTGAGTTTTGGTTGGAGAAGGTGGCTTTCTTGGGTCATGTGATCTCGGGTGTCGGTTTGGCAGTAGATCCGAGTAAGGTTCAAGCGGTGATAGAGTGGAGTCAACCGCGAACAATCACAGAGATCCGTAGTTTTCTTGGATTGGCGGGCTATTACCGACGCTTTGTGTCTGGATTTTCTTCCCTTGCTCGTCCCTTGACTCAGTTGTTGCACAAGGATGTTCCTTTTGTGTGGGGTTCTGAGCAAGAGGCTAGTTTTCAAGAGTTGAAGAAGCGATTGGTGTCGGCGCCTATTTTGGCAATGCCTGTGCAAGGAAAGGACTTTGACTTGTACACAGATGCTTCGCGATCCGGGTTGGGTTGTGTGCTCATGCAAGATGGTCATGTGATTGCGTATGGTTCTCGACAGTTGAGGCCACACGAGGAGAATTACCCAACCCATGATCTTGAGTTAGCAGCGGTGATCTTTGCACTTAAGCTTTGGCGGCACTACTTGTATGGTGTGAAGTGTCGGATCTTTACAGATCATCAAAGCTTGAAGTACTTGTTCTCTCAGAAGGAGTTGAACTTGAGGCAACGTAGGTGGCTCGAGCTCATGAAGGACTATGATCTTGACATCCAGTATTATGCGGGCAAGGCGAACTTAGTAGCGGATGCACTAAGTCGCAAGACCCGAGCTAATATGGCTAGTTTGGTGACTTGTGAGCCGAGGTTGTTGGAGGAGATGCGCTTGATGAGTTTGAGTGTAGGGGTGTCAGCGGAGGTTGCAGCATCCTTACTAAGTTGTAGCACCAGTTCGACTTCAGCTAGTACATCTTCTTCCTCCTTGCTAGCTGCAGTTGTATTGGCCGCTATTGAGGTGCATCCAGACTTGCACGATCGGGTAGTTGTGGCACAACATGTCGACCCTAAGTGCCAGAAGTTCAGAGAGGGCATGGAGACTAATCCCAAGACTCCGTTTCGACTTGATGAGACAGGAATGTTGAGATTTGGTGATCGGGTTTGTGTTCCAAATGATCCTGAGTTGAAAAAGTTGATCTTGTCTGAATCTCATGAGTCTGGGTATTCGATTCATCCCGGTGAGGTAAAGATGTATAAGGATCTAAAAAGAAGCTTTTGGTGGCCGGGTATGAAGCGTGAGGTAGCAAAGTATGTGGAAAAGTGCCAAGTTTGTCAGCAGGTTAAGGCCGATCGGCGAAGGTGTGCTGGTCTTTTGCAAAACTTGAGGAGGCCACAAGGCAAGTTTGAGTCGGTGACGATGGACTTTGTGTCGGGTTTTCCTATGTCAAAAGGTCATGTGAATGCCATTTGGGTTGTTGTGGACCGATTGACTAAGGTGGCTCGTTTTATCCCCGTTCGTTCCGACATCTCAGGAAGCTCGATGGCTGAGTTATTCCTTAAGAATGTGTGCAAGTACCATGGCTGTCCACGTGAGATCATCTCTGATCGAGACACACGTTTTACTTCACAGTTTTGGAAAAAGTTTCAAGAGTCTTTGGGAACGAAGCTTTATTTTAGCTCAGCCTATCACCCCCAGACAGATGGTCAGTCTGAGCGCACTATCCAGACCTTGGAGGATATGCTGCGCGCATGTGCCTTGAGTTTTGGTGGCTCGTGGGTGGATCATGTGCATTTGGCTGAACTTGCATACAATAATAGCTTTCATGCAAGTATTGGCATGCCACCTTATGAGGCGTTGTATGGTGAGCCTTGTCGTACTCCATTATGGTGGAAACTCAAGGGCACATATCAGCCTACAGGTCCAGACCTAGTCTCCCAGAGTGCGGAGAAGTTAAGAGTTGTGTTGAGCCGTTTGAAGTCGGCTCAGGACCGTCAGAAGCGGTATGCTGATGTGAGACGGCGACCGCTAGAGTTTCAAGTTGGCGATGAGGTGTGGGTGAAGGTGTCTCCGATGAAAGGGGTGCATCGTTTTGGTGTGTCAGGGAAGCTCAGTCCTCGCTATGTCGGGCCTTTTGTTGTTGTAGCTCGAGTAGGGACTGTGGCTTATGAGCTAGACTTACACTCAGCTTTAGGTCGGTTTCACCGTGTGTTTCACGTCTCACAGTTGAGGCGTTGTGTCAGGGATCCATCACATAAGTTGAATCCCTCTCAGTTGCAACTCAAGGATGACTTGACCTATGAGGAGCGACCGATACGGATCTTGGACACGAAGGAGCACCGCCTTCGTACTCGGACCATTCGTTTTGTGTTGGTCCAGTGGAGTCGTCACTCAGAGAGAGAGGCAACATGGGAGCCTGAGGATGCGATCAGGGACCGTTACCCTGAGTTGTTTGCGAGCTCAGGTACGTTTTCGTTCAGAGGACTGAACGTTTCTTTTAGGGGGGGAGAATGTTACATTATTGGAATTTTAAAAGTTATATTTTCTAAAAATATTATTTAAAGGATTTGTTAAGTGAGTAATTAGATTTATGGCTAGTGTGAAAATAATTTGTTTTGGTATCATTCATTGCATGGCTTAAGTTAATTGGATTTTCATTCATATGTTTGTTTGTGGTTGCATTTTGGAGCCATTTAGCATTTCTACTTTAAGTTTAAAAAAAAAAAAGAGAAAATTCCCCACCCACTTTTCCCCACCCCAGCGTGCAACAGAGAGGAAAAACCCCCCCATTTGTCTCTCCCATGCGCAGCCCTCTTTGGCATTTTCTTCTCTCTTTGCTCCATTGTTAGAACACCAATTTCTACTTCAAATAAATTGAAATAAAATCAGAAAAATTCGGGAAAAATAGAAAATGGTGAGTTGAAGTGGAGATCTATGCACACAAGCTTTTTATTTTCAAAAACAAGGCATATTCATGTAAGTTCTCATTTTTCTTCCATTTATTTCGGTTTTAAACTTAGTGATGGATTTGAAAAGTATTTGTGAGAGTAAAATCCGATTTTGAGTGGAGAAATATTGTATGCATGGTTCATTCTTTAATTTTCGGATTTTTGGTGATTTTTGTAGTTATATGTTCATTTTTGCTTGATTAAAGGGTTGATCATGGCTCTTGTGCTATGGGATGAACTCCTTTTGGGGTAAAATGTAATTTCAATGAGTTTTGTGCATGGAAAATATTTTTGAGCGAATTTAAGAAATAATATTTCGAATTTATATTTTATTTATGGATTTTGGTTATTGTATATGGTAAATATTTGTGCTAATTAGTGAGGTTTTCCATTTCTTTTGAAATTATTTGTTATTTTCGGATTTTTGGAAAATATTCCGAAAATTGTTGAAATTAAGTGTTGGATGTAGGTTTTCTAGCTATTTTAAGCTTGTATATAGTTGATGTTGCTAGAAAATAGTTTCTCTTTGTTTAAAATGAGATTTAAAACTAAGTTTGGCTTGAATAATCATTTTACCCGAATTTAAGCTTTCTTTAAGGGATTTTGATAAAATAAATTTGATATTTGAGTAAGAGCACTTGTCATTTTGCAAAATCTAGAGTTGTTTGGTTTTTACAAAAATTTTGGGTTTTAGAGAAAAAATTTCAGCAAGGTATATTTTGCATCATGGCATCATAAAGTTGTATTTTGATAGCATTCTTGTGGTAAAATAAATTTGCATGCATAACCTTATTTTTGTACTTTTGGACAGCAAAGATATATGTTAAATTTCATGAGTTTTAGCTTGTTAAATGAGTTCCAATGGCTTGTTTAGTATTATTAGATGTTAGGTTAAAATGTAGGAACATTTTATACTCATTTAACATTTAATTTCCAAATTAGAATAAAAGTTATGAGAGAAAATATAAAGATTTTCAGATCTGAAATTGTTGATGTAATTATGTTTTTAAAAGGGTTTAATTTAGGGTTTTGCTTATTTTATAGATTTAGGAGACGAGGGTTTTGTTGCGGGAGACGCCGGTGCGTCGAGTTCACGTTAGTCAGGTTCTTTTCTTGTGGAGTTCAGGTGCGGATTCACATGAACTCAATGCTTTTACTTAGTAGGAATTATTTACTTTATTTATTATGCATGTTGATTTATTGTTGATTGCATGACTATCATATGACCGTTGCATTGGAAATTGTTGCATGTTGTATGGTATTCGAATTGTGAATGGAAGGATTGAATTGTGTATTGGTTATGTTTACTACTTGTACGGTTGGCCAGTTTCACGAAACATCGTGCGGATGCCGGCTAGCTACCGGTGCACGCTATGTAGTCAGTGCTGTTACATGGGACTCAGATACCCGAGCTAGACGGGGTATGAGGGGAGTGATTCTGGAATGTCAAGTAGGATAAATTTGATATTGTTTTGGAAACAAGGAAATGAATTGGATTGAATTGTGATATGATTTGATTGATTTCAAACCAGACTTGTAGTTGCATGGTATGGACCAACTTATATTGTCGACATTTGTGATTATTTGATATGTTGAAATCTGATATGATTGAACTTATTAGTCGGCATTGCATCATACTTATGCATTACTATTGTTATTTATTGTCTTATTACTTGCTTGTTTCTTTTTGCGGGTATTTAATTCCAAAACATGAAAGCGAAGAGTTCATGTGCTGGAACTGAATACCGCACTGAGAAATTTAATTTCTCACCGTTTCCACTTTGTGGGTTCCAGGTTTTGAGGCGGGGTCAGAGACGGTTTTTGGCGAGGAGTAGGCCCAGTCTCGAGTTATTATCACCACTATTAGTCCATTGGCTTTTTGTTGGTATATGCCATATGACTTGTATTTCTTTTATTTAGGCTATGTATATATATTATTAGACTTGAATTGTCATTTTGTGTACACCATGTAGAGTGGTACCATGGTTGTGTTTTGATGTATGATTGTGTGATTGGTTGGTACCACCACTTGGTATTTGTATGTTGCATGATTATTTATCTTATAATTCGTTTAGTCAATGGATTTGTGTTAATTTAGTGGTGATAAACTTGTTGTATGGTTAATTGATTATTTTGTTGTGCCTTGCGTCTACCGTGTGGTAGTCGTGGCAGAGATTGTCACATGCTTGTTGGTTACGGGGTGTGACATCTCTTTTGTGGTATCAGAGCATGGTTACCCTACCCAAACTAGACCTATAGGACGTTTGAGTGGGGTTGGCGTAAGGGTTGTTTTGTTTGTTTGTTGTGCGTGTACTAACTTGTGTGTAACAGGTTGAGTTGAGCACGCCATGAATCGTGGGAGGCGAACAACTCGTGGCCGTGGTCGTGGTCGGAGGCAAGATGTGATTTCAGGTGCTCAAGGAGCAGGGCAAGCGGTTCCCGATCCTCATGTCCCTCAGCCCACTTACGAGCAGCGATTGATCGATGCTTATGAGCGTGGCCGCCAGGCAGGCGAGCGTGCGGGTCCAGCCGCTCAGCCAGTCGTTGAGGAGGATGGCTTTAGGAGGTTGTTTGACTCCTTTAGTCGTTCGAGGCCGCCGACTTTTGATGGTGATGGTGACTATAGAGCGGCCGAGAGTTGGCTTGCCAGCGTGAAGGCAAAGTTTCGTCTTTGTCGAGCACCGGAGGAGGATCAGGTGGAGTTAGCGGTACAGTTTCTGGAGGGTACAGCTCAGTTCTGGTGGGAGAGCACTCAGTTGGGCTATGATGGCGAGTTGCCGAGGATTCCGTGGACTTGGTTTGAGCAGCAGTTCACAGACCGATTCCTTAGTGAGTTGCATCGGGAGGAGCTGCGAGAGCAGTTTCTGTCGCTCAAGCAGCAGGGCCGATCCGTGGCCGAGTACAACAAGATGTTTGTGTCTTTGGCTCGTTATGCTCCAGACATTATGGCTGATCCTTATCGTTACCGCCGTCGCTATGTCAATGGGTTGAACCATGAGATTGCTATGGCTGTTGATAATCCTGCATCACCAACCGTTCCCAAATTGATGCAGCAGGCTGAGATAGTGGAGTCGCACCGCAAGAGGGGTGTTGAGGAGGAGAAAGAGGAGAAGAGTCGCAATGTGCGGCCGAAACAAGGGCAGTCGTCTGGGACTCAGAAGCCGCAAGGCAAATTTGTGGCTGCCCCATCTTCTCAGGGTCAGAGAGCCACTGGCTGGTGCAGTAGGTGCAATCAGCCACATCTAGAGTCTCAGTGCCGGTTCTCGAACAAGGCATGTTTTCAGTGTGGCCAAACAGGGCATTGGAAGAGAGATTGCCCACAGTTGCAGCATGGGACTGCACAAGGAGGCTCTAGAGGTGCCGGGGGAGCTGGCGGTCGTGGCAGAGGTGGTCCAGCGCCACGTGGAGGCCGGTTTGGTGGCCGAGTGGCAGTTCATGCTGTTGCAGCAGCGCCTGACGCATCAGTTGAGACTGAGGTCAAGGCAGATCCTGATTCTAGTGCCGAGTTATTGACAGGTATACTTTCGATCTCTGGTCACCTTGCTTTTGTGTTGGTAGATACAGGTTGTAGCCACTCGCTTATTTCTCGAGTTTTTGTTGAGCGGTATGGACTACCTACTAGACCATGTGACCAGTTATTGAGTGTAGAGACTCCGTTAGGACAGACTGACCGTGTAGTGGTTTGGTGTAGAGATTTGAGGATCTTAGTGTCTGGACGAGAGTTAGTCACTGATATGTTAGTTATGGATATATCTCGGTATGATGTTTTGCTTGGCATGAATTTTCTTGCGAGGTACGGGGCTCATGTAGATTGTGCTCGAAGGTTGGTTCGATTTGAGGGGTGCAGGCTTTCCCGTTATTCGCTTAGATGTCGGGCCCCTGGAGACCCGATACTTCTTGTGTCAGCCATTGAGGCAAGGAATCTTTTGGAAGCCGGATGTAGTGCTTATCTTGTGACGGTAGAGTGCACAGCGACTGAGACCTCAGACTTAGCCTCGATTCCGGTAGCCTGTGATTTTCCTGATGTGTTCCCTGAGGAGATTGCAGGATTGCCACCACCGAGGGAGGTCGAGTTTGGCATCGAAGTGATGCCAGGCACAGTGCCGATTTCCAAGACACCGTATCGCATGGCACCAGCCGAGCTAAAGGAGTTGAAATTGCAGATTGAGGAGTTGTTGGCCAAGGGCTTTATTCGGCCAAGTGCATCGCCTTGGGGTGCCCCTGTGTTGTTTGTAAGAAAGAAAGATGGTACCTTGAGGTTGTGTGTGGACTATAGAGAGCTGAACAAAGTCACAGTGAAGAATCGGTATCCATTGCCGCGAATTGATGACTTGTTTGATCAGATGCAGGGATCTTCAGTTTATTCGAAGATCGATTTGCGGACTGGTTACCATCAGTTGAGAATTCGGCCCAGTGATGTTGAGAAGACAGCTTTCCGCACCCGTTATGGTCATTATGAGTACTTAGTAATGCCATTCGGGTTGACAAATGCACCAGCGGCGTTTATGGACTTGATGAATAGAGTGTTTCGAGAGTACTTAGATTCATTTGTTGTGGTTTTCATAGATGACATTCTTGTGTACTCTCGGTCTTTTGAAGAGCATGCCGAACATTTGCGGATTGTTTTGAGTCAGTTGCGGGAGCATCAGCTCTTCGCTAAGTTCTCAAAGTGTGAGTTTTGGTTGGAGAAGGTGGCTTTCTTGGGTCATGTGATCTCGGGTGTCGGTTTGGCAGTAGATCCGAGTAAGGTTCAAGCGGTGATAGAGTGGAGTCAACCGCGAACAATCACAGAGATCCGTAGTTTTCTTGGATTGGCGGGCTATTACCGACGCTTTGTGTCTGGATTTTCTTCCCTTGCTCGTCCCTTGACTCAGTTGTTGCACAAGGATGTTCCTTTTGTGTGGGGTTCTGAGCAAGAGGCTAGTTTTCAAGAGTTGAAGAAGCGATTGGTGTCGGCGCCTATTTTGGCAATGCCTGTGCAAGGAAAGGACTTTGACTTGTACACAGATGCTTCGCGATCCGGGTTGGGTTGTGTGCTCATGCAAGATGGTCATGTGATTGCGTATGGTTCTCGACAGTTGAGGCCACACGAGGAGAATTACCCAACCCATGATCTTGAGTTAGCAGCGGTGATCTTTGCACTTAAGCTTTGGCGGCACTACTTGTATGGTGTGAAGTGTCGGATCTTTACAGATCATCAAAGCTTGAAGTACTTGTTCTCTCAGAAGGAGTTGAACTTGAGGCAACGTAGGTGGCTCGAGCTCATGAAGGACTATGATCTTGACATCCAGTATTATGCGGGCAAGGCGAACTTAGTAGCGGATGCACTAAGTCGCAAGACCCGAGCTAATATGGCTAGTTTGGTGACTTGTGAGCCGAGGTTGTTGGAGGAGATGCGCTTGATGAGTTTGAGTGTAGGGGTGTCAGCGGAGGTTGCAGCATCCTTACTAAGTTGTAGCACCAGTTCGACTTCAGCTAGTACATCTTCTTCCTCCTTGCTAGCTGCAGTTGTATTGGCCGCTATTGAGGTGCATCCAGACTTGCACGATCGGGTAGTTGTGGCACAACATGTCGACCCTAAGTGCCAGAAGTTCAGAGAGGGCATGGAGACTAATCCCAAGACTCCGTTTCGACTTGATGAGACAGGAATGTTGAGATTTGGTGATCGGGTTTGTGTTCCAAATGATCCTGAGTTGAAAAAGTTGATCTTGTCTGAATCTCATGAGTCTGGGTATTCGATTCATCCCGGTGAGGTAAAGATGTATAAGGATCTAAAAAGAAGCTTTTGGTGGCCGGGTATGAAGCGTGAGGTAGCAAAGTATGTGGAAAAGTGCCAAGTTTGTCAGCAGGTTAAGGCCGATCGGCGAAGGTGTGCTGGTCTTTTGCAAAACTTGAGGAGGCCACAAGGCAAGTTTGAGTCGGTGACGATGGACTTTGTGTCGGGTTTTCCTATGTCAAAAGGTCATGTGAATGCCATTTGGGTTGTTGTGGACCGATTGACTAAGGTGGCTCGTTTTATCCCCGTTCGTTCCGACATCTCAGGAAGCTCGATGGCTGAGTTATTCCTTAAGAATGTGTGCAAGTACCATGGCTGTCCACGTGAGATCATCTCTGATCGAGACACACGTTTTACTTCACAGTTTTGGAAAAAGTTTCAAGAGTCTTTGGGAACGAAGCTTTATTTTAGCTCAGCCTATCACCCCCAGACAGATGGTCAGTCTGAGCGCACTATCCAGACCTTGGAGGATATGCTGCGCGCATGTGCCTTGAGTTTTGGTGGCTCGTGGGTGGATCATGTGCATTTGGCTGAACTTGCATACAATAATAGCTTTCATGCAAGTATTGGCATGCCACCTTATGAGGCGTTGTATGGTGAGCCTTGTCGTACTCCATTATGGTGGAAACTCAAGGGCACATATCAGCCTACAGGTCCAGACCTAGTCTCCCAGAGTGCGGAGAAGTTAAGAGTTGTGTTGAGCCGTTTGAAGTCGGCTCAGGACCGTCAGAAGCGGTATGCTGATGTGAGACGGCGACCGCTAGAGTTTCAAGTTGGCGATGAGGTGTGGGTGAAGGTGTCTCCGATGAAAGGGGTGCATCGTTTTGGTGTGTCAGGGAAGCTCAGTCCTCGCTATGTCGGGCCTTTTGTTGTTGTAGCTCGAGTAGGGACTGTGGCTTATGAGCTAGACTTACACTCAGCTTTAGGTCGGTTTCACCGTGTGTTTCACGTCTCACAGTTGAGGCGTTGTGTCAGGGATCCATCACATAAGTTGAATCCCTCTCAGTTGCAACTCAAGGATGACTTGACCTATGAGGAGCGACCGATACGGATCTTGGACACGAAGGAGCACCGCCTTCGTACTCGGACCATTCGTTTTGTGTTGGTCCAGTGGAGTCGTCACTCAGAGAGAGAGGCAACATGGGAGCCTGAGGATGCGATCAGGGACCGTTACCCTGAGTTGTTTGCGAGCTCAGGTACGTTTTCGTTCAGAGGACTGAACGTTTCTTTTAGGGGGGGAGAATGTTACATTATTGGAATTTTAAAAGTTATATTTTCTAAAAATATTATTTAAAGGATTTGTTAAGTGAGTAATTAGATTTATGGCTAGTGTGAAAATAATTTGTTTTGGTATCATTCATTGCATGGCTTAAGTTAATTGGATTTTCATTCATATGTTTGTTTGTGGTTGCATTTTGGAGCCATTTAGCATTTCTACTTTAAGTTTAAAAAAAAAAAAGAGAAAATTCCCCACCCACTTTTCCCCACCCCAGCGTGCAACAGAGAGGAAAAACCCCCCCATTTGTCTCTCCCATGCGCAGCCCTCTTTGGCATTTTCTTCTCTCTTTGCTCCATTGTTAGAACACCAATTTCTACTTCAAATAAATTGAAATAAAATCAGAAAAATTCGGGAAAAATAGAAAATGGTGAGTTGAAGTGGAGATCTATGCACACAAGCTTTTTATTTTCAAAAACAAGGCATATTCATGTAAGTTCTCATTTTTCTTCCATTTATTTCGGTTTTAAACTTAGTGATGGATTTGAAAAGTATTTGTGAGAGTAAAATCCGATTTTGAGTGGAGAAATATTGTATGCATGGTTCATTCTTTAATTTTCGGATTTTTGGTGATTTTTGTAGTTATATGTTCATTTTTGCTTGATTAAAGGGTTGATCATGGCTCTTGTGCTATGGGATGAACTCCTTTTGGGGTAAAATGTAATTTCAATGAGTTTTGTGCATGGAAAATATTTTTGAGCGAATTTAAGAAATAATATTTCGAATTTATATTTTATTTATGGATTTTGGTTATTGTATATGGTAAATATTTGTGCTAATTAGTGAGGTTTTCCATTTCTTTTGAAATTATTTGTTATTTTCGGATTTTTGGAAAATATTCCGAAAATTGTTGAAATTAAGTGTTGGATGTAGGTTTTCTAGCTATTTTAAGCTTGTATATAGTTGATGTTGCTAGAAAATAGTTTCTCTTTGTTTAAAATGAGATTTAAAACTAAGTTTGGCTTGAATAATCATTTTACCCGAATTTAAGCTTTCTTTAAGGGATTTTGATAAAATAAATTTGATATTTGAGTAAGAGCACTTGTCATTTTGCAAAATCTAGAGTTGTTTGGTTTTTACAAAAATTTTGGGTTTTAGAGAAAAAATTTCAGCAAGGTATATTTTGCATCATGGCATCATAAAGTTGTATTTTGATAGCATTCTTGTGGTAAAATAAATTTGCATGCATAACCTTATTTTTGTACTTTTGGACAGCAAAGATATATGTTAAATTTCATGAGTTTTAGCTTGTTAAATGAGTTCCAATGGCTTGTTTAGTATTATTAGATGTTAGGTTAAAATGTAGGAACATTTTATACTCATTTAACATTTAATTTGCAAATTAGAATAAAAGTTATGAGAGAAAATATAAAGATTTTCAGATCTGAAATTGTTGATGTAATTATGTTTTTAAAAGGGTTTAATTTAGGGTTTTGCTTATTTTATAGATTTAGGAGACGAGGGTTTTGTTGCGGGAGACGCCGGTGCATCGAGTTCACGTTAGTCAGGTTCTTTTCTTGTGGAGTTCAGGTGCGGATTCACATGAACTCAATGCTTTTACTTAGTAGGAATTATTTACTTTATTTATTATGCATGTTGATTTATTGTTGATTGCATGACTATCATATGACCGTTGCATTGGAAATTGTTGCATGTTGTATGGTATTCGAATTGTGAATGGAAGGATTGAATTGTGTATTGGTTATGTTTACTACTTGTACGGTTGGCCAGTTTCACGAAACATCGTGCGGATGCCGGCTAGCTACCGGTGCACGCTATGTAGTCAGTGCTGTTACATGGGACTCAGATACCCGAGCTAGACGGGGTATGAGGGGAGTGATTCTGGAATGTCAAGTAGGATAAATTTGATATTGTTTTGGAAACAAGGAAATGAATTGGATTGAATTGTGATATGATTTGATTGATTTCAAACCAGACTTGTAGTTGCATGGTATGGATCAACTTATATTGTCGACATTTGTGATTATTTGATATGTTGAAATCTGATATGATTGAACTTATTAGTCGGCATTGCATCATACTTATGCATTACTATTGTTATTTATTGTCTTATTACTTGCTTGTTTCTTTTTGCGGGTATTTAATTCCAAAACATGAAAGCGAAGAGTTCATGTGCTGGAACTGAATACCGCACTGAGAAATTTAATTTCTCACCGTTTCCACTTTGTGGGTTCCAGGTTTTGAGGCGGGGTCAGAGACGGTTTTTGGCGAGGAGTAGGCCCAGTCTCGAGTTATTATCACCACTATTAGTCCATTGGCTTTTTGTTGGTATATGCCATATGACTTGTATTTCTTTTATTTAGGCTATGTATATATATTATTAGACTTGAATTGTCATTTTGTGTACACCATGTAGAGTGGTACCATGGTTGTGTTTTGATGTATGATTGTGTGATTGGTTGGTACCACCACTTGGTATTTGTATGTTGCATGATTATTTATCTTATAATTCGTTTAGTCAATGGATTTGTGTTAATTTAGTGGTGATAAACTTGTTGTATGGTTAATTGATTATTTTGTTGTGCCTTGCGTCTACCGTGTGGTAGTCGTGGCGGAGATTGTCACATGCTTGTTGGTTACGGGGTGTGACAAATACACTCCGATCAGCCGCCTCAACTCAGATCTCTCGCGAAGCTTCTAGCCGTCTCTCTCGCGAGTTGTGATGATCGCTCCCGTTTTTCCTCTCTAATCCAAATCCTCATCAGACATGATCACCCTCTCCTCGGCCGCACGCGGTGCAAGCAGATCCACCCAGTCTCTCACGCCGTCCTTTTGCACGACAGAAAGAATTGTCTCTCTCTCACAAGCATAAGAGAAATTGCGTCTGAGGTTCACTTTCTTCCTTTTTCCTTCATCCTGAATAATCGTCTTAATATTCATTTTCCAAATCAAGTTCAGTTTTAGGATTTGCGGATTCCTGTTTTACTCCTCTGGATTATTATATGCTCTCTTTTATTGGATAAAATTGCTTGTAGTGTGAATTTTTTATGGATTTGTGCTAGAAACGACAAAAAAATTTATGGGTTACAACTTATTTCAATAGGGAATCAGAAGATCAACAAACACATAGAAACAAAAGGAGAAAAATTAAGACCTCTAATCAAATTTTGAAATTTTATGAGTTATGTCTTCAAGTTTTAGCTATCTTTCTTATTAATTTCAGTGGCTACTCCAAAGAAAAGAAAATCAGAGAGTTGATGAAACTAGATGTGCTAACAAATGATGAAGTAAAAAGCCACTTACAGGTTAGTTACTAACTGTTATTTTTTGTCATTAACCCTTGAAACATCTTGCTTATCTTCAAAGATACAAAATTTAAAGAAAAAAATTTATGATCAGGATTAGAATAATTTGGCTAATATATGTACCGCATATGAAAAGTTTTTGAAGTATTAAATATTTTCTTTCTACCCAGAAATATAAGGTGCATACAAGAAGAAGACCAACCAACAATGACTCTTGAAAACCAGCTCACAACAAAGCACCTCCCCAATCAGGGTCTCCAAACTGGACCTCTCTAATTAGCTGTTAGTACTATAGGTGTCAAAGAAGTACGATGAAGATGAGAGATCCGACAGCTAATTATCTACCTCGAGCTCATACTGGTATGAACCCAGGGACCGAAACTACTAATTATCTTGTTTCTTTGGGGCTGAAATGATTCATGCATCTGTCTTTTCAATATTATTTTTAACTTAAGTAATGTAATTAATTCCTATTTACCCTAAATTGCAGTAGTGTGTAAAGGGGCTGTTCCGTCATCGAGTCCACCTACTAAGCATTCATGCATTCCATGGTTGTTGCCACCACTTAGCTCTCAATGTTTTGCCTCTTTTTCAAGTATTCTAAATTTTAGTTATTTTATATGATTTAATTTTATTTAATTTAAAACATGGCCAGAGCCTTTCATTATTTTCAATTCCTGGGACATTAACTTTATACTTTCAAAAGTTAATTTTGTGTTAATATGAGTATGTCGTATCATCTTTCTAATATTTTCCTTTAATATGCTTTGGAATTTTAAGTGTGTCCTATAAAATGTTTAGTAGTGTCAAAAATAAGGAACTTCATCTACTTTTGTTAATATTCTTAAACAACTATCCTTAAATGTAAACACCAAAAGATATAGTTAGTTTATTATAGTTATTTTGGAAGGTAGGATTTCATTCGATATTAATTGTTTGTATTAATGGAAAAATGATATTGAATTAGAGCATATCGTGATAACAAATCAAGAAAGTCTTAATAGAATATTTTTATATTTTATTGTCTTGTATATTTATTGGTTTTCTCAATTAGTTTGATTACGTTGTAGCTTTTGATTGATATTTCACAATATTTACAAAATAATTTATCAAATTACTTTTTAGATAATGAGATGATATGCTGTATCTGAACAATCTCTACTACTTATAAATGCACCCAGCAACAGGTTAAAACAATTTTTATACCGTTGATCTGTAAATGTATGGTTCAGATCTATATTTCATAAAAGAATCTGACTCCTTTCTATAAAGGGGTCAAGTCGCTGTTAATAATTTATATTTTTGAAAAGATATCCATCTGTATCTGAAATATTTAACCAAATAATTTTATTTTCTTTATTTGCCCATATATTAAAATTTATCAAAAAGACGACATATTAGGAATAAATATTTAAAAGTATTAATTATTTTTTTAATTTATTTCCTATTTGTTATTTTGGAAGTTCGGATTTCATTTTGTATTAATTGTTATATTAATATAATTATTAAAAAGCAAAAGAAGGATAATCATTAAAAGTGGAGAAAGTGAAATAAAAAGACAAATCAAGAAAGTCTTAATAAAATCAATTAAGATTTTGATTGATATATCATAATATTAAGTGTCTGATTTGTTATGTGTTTCGTAAATACTGTGAAAAAATTAGAACCAAATTTTTATTTTCTGAAGAAAAACAAGGGTCTAAGAAAATTTCAGTTGGTCGGTACAAAATAGAAATATATATTGTACAAAATATTATGATATATTTTGTACGTAAAATCTTATTTTTATCTAGAAAAATAAAATTTCAGTTGGTTAGTACGAAATAAAAATATATATTGTAGGGTTGATTAGAACACTAGGGTGGCAACTTATTTCTTGATTTCTACTATTATTTGATGTTGTTTCAAAGTCGTTTCAATTTTTCCCACACATTGGGTGGGCGCTTTTGCTAGTTGGATTTCAAAACCCCATAGTTGACCAAGGAGGCAAAAAATAAATAAATAAATAAATACGCACCCCCGTTCTGGCCTAAAAAAATTAACGCGCCACATAGGCATTTCGGATTTCAAATTAATTTCGAAATGGACTAAATCTGTTCTGGAATTCTGAACCAAAAATTAAGTTATTTTTAAATTTTAATAATAACGTAATTTTTTCCCGAAATAAATTATTTTCATCATGAAAAAAATCTGTTCCCTCACGAACTCTTAGACAAACTCTTATTATTACTCTACTATTATTAGAGTTTCCTTATTTTATTATTATTATAGCTGCTCTTATTAGTACTATTACTAGTAGAAGAAGTGTTATTTCCTAAACTTTACTTGAAAATTAAAAATTACGAACTAAAGATGATTTCTAAACATACGTGATCAGCCTAATTCTAACTTAGCTATCTTATCTATCTTACCTGATATGCTGCGTGCGAACTTATGTATACACCAAAAACAACACAATATGTTATGGAGAAAATTATACAGGGAATCGCAAAAAATCGTATCGCCGCTATAAGTTTTTACTGCATACGTGCATGCATCAAATACATCTCATTTTATATGAAAAAAATTATGGAACGTACCAATAAAAGAAATATGGATGATGTGGCATAGTTAAGAAAATTGAAAATTGATTTTATTTACTTATATTTAATTTCGTGTGGCATTTAAAATCTTAGTTTTCTTTTATTTAATATTCCAATGTGAAATTCTAGAAGAAAAAATATTTAGTTTCTGTAAATCCCATTTGCTATATATCTTGTATCCTCAGAATCCATCGTTATAATCCATCAAGAAAATTTAGCAAATTAGGCTAGTACATTGATAGTTATATTTAGCTAAAGCCTTTGTTTAATTTTGACGCATAAGCTTTCTAACAAATATATAAAAATCTTCATTGTCAAGCCGAAATTTACTCCTAAAATAAATAGGAAAGAACAAACCGGTACATGTTTTTATTTGGGAAGCGACGTTGAGACTTGGTTTGCATGTAAGATTGAATAAATGAGAAAATAAATTTAGAAAGAAGAACTTATGTCAAGTGATGTCATGGTTATTTGATTATGTAAAATTTAATAAATGAGAAAATAAAAATATAAAATTAAAGTGTGTTGTAATTATTGAGATATAAAATAATAAAATATACTATTATTATTACCAATATCATCATCATCATCATCATCATAATAATAATAACAATAATAAATATTATTATTATTATTATTATTATATTTAATTTTATTAAAATAGCAATAATGTGAAATTTTGTTGTTGTCATTATTCTCTAACTTTAAAACTCAAGTGAAAGGCTTTTATGTGTCTCTCAATTTCATTCAAATAGATCAAGAAAGCCTACTATTCAATTTCTTAATTGGCCTAAGCCGAAAGTATCTTAGAGCTTCTGATGTTTTGAGCCTGCAAAAGATATTTTCTTATACTAATACTAGTCATTGATTTTGCAAACTCCATAAACAACCAAGTAATTAGTTCTATCTGCTTTTAATTGTGTTAATATTGTCTTTAAAAATGCTATTCTATATCTTCTATTTCTTTGCATGTACTAAATCAATGAAAAAAAAGTTTTACTTTACTTCGTCAAACGTTTATTTCTATGTTCATTGGATGGTCAACTAATATTATACTCTACTATAACGTGGAGTGACACAGAATTTGGTTGGAAGCTTGTTTGGGTCGAAATAGAAGTTTGTTGGTTATTCACTTATTTGTGATAATATTCACTCTAAATGTTGTTTTATTTTTTTTATTTGTAGTACTAAATGGTAAATGAAGGGATGACTCTAAGCAATTCCTGTATTTTTTTCTTGATCGATTTGATAGGAGAGAGAATAGATAATAATTCTTGATTAGGTACGTAGCTGGTGCCAGTTATGCAGTTCAGTTAGATAAAATTCAAGGGGTAATGATAATGTTTGATTTAGGAATGTGTTTGGTTGCACATGAATAAGGAAATAGGAGGGAGGGAAGAACGAAAAATAATTATTTTGTATACCACCTTTTAAAGAAAATGGAAGAAGAGAGAAATTGGCTTAATATTTGATTTATCCCTTATTTTGTGGTGAAATTTTATCTTTTTTATTTTCTCTTTCTTTTTGTTTTTATTTTTGGACAACTAAATACATGTACACAAAATTAGACTATTAGAGATATGCATGAAATAGCTAGACTGCAATATAATAACTTTTCATATTGTTTCATCGAAAAAGTGGTGGGAAATCCCACTTGTTTAAAGGAAAAAAAAGTAGTGACGAGTAGGAAGGAATTCATATAATAAAAAAATCAAATATAATATGTTGAATATATTTAGTATCTATAGTTTGAATTTTTGTATTTTGAGAGTCTTTTTGAAATTTTTGAGGGGATCAAACCATTTTGGTTCCTTTTGCCTCCACTACCCGAGAGTCGATATTCAATCGGAAGGTAGAAACTCTCCGTATCCAAACCGAAACGATTTAAAATCCGAGATATCATCCTAGATGAGGGGGAAAAGGCCGACCTTGAAGACCAGAAATATAAAAAGATATCTTCAGGGCTTCAGGCTGAAAAAAAAATCAAATTAATTTTCTATATATATATCAAAAGTAGAGTGGTAAATGCATGACCTTGAATATATTTTAGACATTAAAATATTATACAAGGTGGTCATGTCGCTTAATTTTGTGGCACAAGTAGATAAATATTTACTTAATCAAGTTAATTTGTGACATCAAAATTTATCACAATGGGGTCATGTTGTTCAATTTGATGCATGCCCCCATGTTAATTTATATTTATTTAATTTGACATAGGAACGTTACTGTAGTATTTTAAATATAACTGTACAGCACGTTGGGTGGTAGTAATTACAATAATATAGTGGGTTACTGAAAGTTTCCAATTTAATAAATATTTTCACATATTCACATACAAGGATTAAATAAGGTCAATTTTTAATTTCACGTCCAATCACTAATGTTTAACCGCAGTTATTTTAGATAAAACAGCGACGGTCTTAGATGTTGTTAATGAAGGGTTGCTATTTAATATTAAAACCTGCCGTTAAAGACATGTCGCCTGTAACATAGCAAAATACCAGATCAATTTAAATTAATTAGATAAGTTAATTTAAATAAATTAGATAAATTATTAGGAATTAATGTGGATTTTAGTAATTATAAATTGGTATAATATGAATAACTAAATCAAAAGTAACAGTAAAATCGACTCGAAATCGAAAATCTTGACTTTATGTAGTACCTAAAATTTATGTACATAATTTTAGTAATATCAAATATTAAGAAATAATTATTATTTGGCTTTAAATTAATTAAATCTTAATAAAAATAATTAGAATTATTAAACTATATGAGTAGCAGCATTTTTGGCTACAAAGTTCTTGCCACAGGAGATCTGAAAAGGTAAAACACAGTAAAATCGACGAAATCGATTTTCGTCTCCGTGGCTTCATTTCTTTCTCTCCTTTCTCTTCCGATTTTTCGTCGATCGTCCGATTCCTTCTCTCTTTTCTCCGGCGAATTTATAAAATTTCCGCCGTGAGATCAAGTGTGGCCAGCCAATCCCCTTAAGGCCACCGCCATTCCCCAGGCTAAGCAGCCACTAGGGTTTCTCCGCGTGGAAAATGGCCATGGCCGTGAGTGTGAGGTGGAGTGTGAGATTCGTGCTTGGGAATCTCGACTGCTGACTCCTCCCTCTTCTCTCTCCGCTGCTGCCTCGGCTATAAAAGCCCCCATTCCATTTGAGGTAATTTTGGCCGGTTTTTGAAAATTTCCTTAAAAAGAAAAGAGTGGAATTTGAGAGAGAAGGGAGGAAGATACGCATAGAGATCCAAGGTATGAACTCTGTGGTGTTGATTCTTTGATTTTCTTGTTTAAAACCGAGCTAAATCTGTTGAACTGTGTAGTTAGGATTTTTGAGCTCGGGTTGATGATGAACTGTGCTTGAAATATTGAAATGTTGAGTTTGATAGGTCTGTTTTGGTTAGATAGTTGATTGAAATTGGCTATTGATGATAGAAATTGATAGGAAATGGTTTTGTGAAGGTGTTCAGTTCGATTACATGTTGATAAACCAAAAACTTGAATTGTGATGAGTTTTGAGCTCTATTCAGCATAGAGGAGACTTGCTTGATGCTTATTCTGTGTGTTTGAAAGGTGGTACCAGCCTTGGGTACGCTGGAGGTACCACTGGTACCGATCTGGTACCTCTGGTTGTGTTGTTGCTGGTGACAGGGACTGAGTTGTAAAAAAAAATGGGTCTGAGGACCTATTTGTAAGAAAAAAGGATCTGAAAGTTATTAAAAAGGGCCTTTTTATGAGAAAAAGGAGCCTATTTGAGAAATAAAATGATTCAGGGTCCCTTTCTGAAATTTGGAGGAAGATAATGGGTTCGGATCTCCGACCCTTCTGTCGGACCCGTGTCGGACCCGTTACGGTTGGCTCAGGTCAACTGGTCAGGTTGACCTGGCTTAGCCGCGTGGAGAAGTGGGCTTGCTGGGCTGTTTCGAATTGGGCTTGGCTGAGAAAAAAAAATTTCCTTGGCCCAGTGCGAATTTAATTTGGCCCAGTGATAAAAAAATGTGGGCTTAAGCCCATAACATATTAATATATTTGATTTAAATTAAACTTAATTTATAATTAAGTTAATTAAGGAAGGATTAAGATTAATTAAATAATTAGAGGAAAGGCCACATGAAATGTAGGGTATTTCTCTAATTTGACGGTTTTCGGGAGATGATGAAATAGTTCGAGTGAGTCAAGAACAGATACATGACAAAAATCACCGACTAAACTGATCCCAAATTAAACAAACAAAATAATTTTTGACTTTTGATTTTTGAAATTGTTATCTTTAGTTTTAAGAATTTTATAAATTCCTTACTAAACTAATTTATTTAAGTTTTTATTTTACTTAAAGTCTAAATATTTTTGAAAAATTTAATATATATTTTAAATAAACTAAAATAGATTTTTTATAATTAGAATTTAATTAAAATAAGTTAAAATAAATAAAAATATAATAATAAATAAAATAAATAAAATAAAAATATAATAAAATAAAATATATATATAAAAAATTTAAAAATTTGTATAAACATAAATAATATATGTATGTATATAAAATGAAATAAATATAAATAACAATAATTAATTAAATAAATAACATAGATATAAGTAATACTTGTACTTATATAATATAAATAAATAAAGAAAATAAAGAACTAGTATATATATATATCTATAAATATATATATATATATATACTTAATTAAATAAAATTGGACAAACTTATATAAAACAAAATAATGCTTATAAAATGCCAGAACCACTGAAAACACAAGCAATTACTAAGAAATTATTATTAGTCTGGTTAGATAAGCCGGACCTTAGTCAACTAAGGAATTACAATTAGAATGAGTAAATAATAATTTAGAATGAGTCTTAATAGTTCTTAATCTCCTTACAGGGGAGACAACTGACGCAGGACCCGGACCAGATTTGAATACAGGTGCGGATACGTCGATTTTTGTAGAATATTAGTCCTGGTAACATTATTTAATGCATAGCATGTTGATTAATTCCTTTGGATGCATTACCTCTTGATCAATTAGAATTAGGAACAGATATTACAACTCAAGATTTCATGTTGAAATAATCTCCTTTGTTCAAGTTGCTATGAAACTGGGCAAGCTTTGCAATATCTTTTGTGAGAATAATCCGAATCCTTGTGGAATCAAGATAATCTTGCCTGATAATCCTGTAAACATGACATGAAAGTCAATATCACTCTCCGGAGTCGGTCGGCCACCGGCTTAGGCCAGTTCAGTAGCGCTATTAGAATATGGAATTCCCTCATGCCACCTGATATGTCAGGTAAGGAAAATGTCTCCTCATGTGCCCAGCCGGTTGGGAAAGGAACCTGAGTGAGATTTGATAATTATTTATATGATATAATTTATTTTCTTGACTGTTACATGATTCTATCTTGATTATTATTATGCATTGCTTTTCAGTCTACCATGGTGTTGATAGGGCGTTTTCTTCTCCGCTGTTCGGTATACAGTCGGATAGAGATTGGCATTTCATTGTTCTTGATTCATTGATTTCTATCATTATTATTTATCATTGATTTATTATTGATTATTATTATTGTGGGGATTACTTCTGGACTAAGATTTCAATCAGGAATCCACGTCTGGAACTAAAATCCGCACTGAAAATCATATTCTCAAATCCGTGTTTGTTTTGCATGTTTCCTCGGCGGTTGGGGGTTCCAGACGACACACCGGCCTTTGAGAGGTCCGTCTCTGATGACTTTTGACGGGTCCCATGTCCACTTGCGTACCTATATAACTCACATGCGCACTGTGATATCATACCATGTTTCCTTAGCCCCCACTGGTGTTTACTTTTATATCGAGTATGTCCCTCCACCACCACCTGCTCCTCCATCTCCACCACTGACCCCACCACCCACACCGGAGCATGTTGTGAGTCTCATTCTCATAGATGAGGATGGGGATGAGATCTTAGATGAGTGAGCTTGTGCATGTTTTTATATTATGATAGATACTTAGACTGGAGTCGATTTTGATTTGCATTATACTAGTTCCCTATAGACAGATGAGTCGAGGACTAGTATATATGTTGTATATAGTTATAGTCTCCAGTCTTGAGCCGTAGTTATGAGCGTGAGGTATGATACTCTTTTATTTTGAGACTTGTACTTGGTGCGCATTTGATATATATATATATATATATGTGTGTGTGTGTGTGTGTGTGTGTGTGTTGTGACATGTTTTATTTGATTGTGTATGCTCTCTTTACCTGCATTTGTGATGGATAATATTTGCTTATATTATCTGTGATTAGTTAATCGAATATTTTATTTATTAAAAAAAATGGACTGCTTTTGCACGACTAAGCCTTACGGAAGTACATTTATTTGTACTTTCGTGGCGGGAATCTGTTACATCTTGCTGCGGGATGTGACATCGCCTTTAAAACGGAACTTTTTTTTATTAGTTTTTAAGTCGTTAATTAACAATGATTATTAATAGGCAAAATTGGATATAATTCCTACGATCTTTGCCAATTAGAAATAACCCCTGTAAACTTTGAAATTGGACATAACCCCTCTAATCTTATTAGTCTAGGATATAAGTTCCTTTAGTTAATTTTAATTATATTTTAAACTTAAAAAATTATTTTTTACTTATGTGGACGAAAATGTCATTACCTCTTCAAACCAATCTTCTACCAAGAGTCCTTTCATCTCCCTGTCATGTAAATCTTAGAAATGAAATATTAAAGCACGATTTCTTACACTTCACTCTCTTTTTTTTTGTTTTGTTTTTTCTTTCAATACGATCCACCAATAACTTTGATAAGGCAAAACCTTGATAAACCTTTGAAATTTTATGACTTTCAATTTATTTCTTGGCTCATTGCAGCTAGTTACAAAATAAATTTTTATGCATCCGGTTCAGAAAAAATTTCAAAACAGAGGAATCATGAAAACTATTCGATCGCCTTCTATTAATATCTCGGAATGCAGATGTCCAATTTGAAACTTGTAAATGTGAGAGTATATTAGTAAAAAGTAAAACTCCAAATAATAAAATTGAGATATTTCCAATTTGAAGGTCGTAAATGTGATAAAATTATAGTAAAAATCAACTAGTAATTTGTAACAACTGTGACTGTCGTATGGTAAACCAAGTCCCTGTGTGTCTGATAATAATTGTTATAAAATTATATTAAGGATATGATCAAGAAATGAAGAAAATAAATAATTGTAACAGTAAAAATGGCGGAAATTTTTGATCTGAGGACATTGAAATGTTCCTCGTATTTTATAGGATTTATTAGTATAATTGCCACAACAATATGACTTCTGAGTGAGTCTAATTTAAATAATTAGTGAAATAGCTAATTTACAAATAGGATTGTCAGTCAATCACTACACAATTAGCTACACGGTTTCTACCACAAAAGATCTAGGATATCCTTAATAAAATCTATTATGGAGAGAAAGAGAAAGGAGTTTTCTCCTTCGTCTCCTCCGCCGAGCTGGCGTTCCCTCCTTTCCGATTTGTCTTGTTTCACCCGATCTTTATCTCTTGCTTCTCGGTGTCAAGAGTTAATTGGGCGAGTTTACAGTGACCTCTGAGTTGGCGATTGAGAGCACAACACCTCCTGCTTCTTCACTGCGATGGCATAAGGAGGGAGCACCCCTTTCTCTTTCGTTGGAGCCATTTGCATTAATTGGTTAGGCGGTGTCGTGGCCTATTTATCTCCTCTGCTCTGCCTCTCTTATCCTTCTCCACTCCCTCTGCTGAGGTAAACCTTATTTATCCATGGGTCAAATTGGGATTTGGGAATTAGTGTTTCGGTGAAGAATTGGAGAAGGAGAAGAAAGGCTGAAACTTTGAGAGTGCAAGGATGTGGTTTTGGTTATTCTAGAATTCCTGAGGTGATTCACTAGAGATTAAGTGGAGGTATAAAATTTTGTCTCTAATCACTAAATTGTTAGAGGTTAAGCTAGTATCTATGTGTATAATTGTTATAGTTTACTGATATTACTAGCTGTTTCTGAAATAGGTTCCAAGTGTCTGTGTATTTGAAAGCAATTAGTATACTGTTAGTGTATAAATTAGTAATTATACCTGTGCTTGCTAATTACTGTTAATACTAACTATGGTCTGAGTAATTAGATGCTAATTAGAGGCTCACATGATTTCTGTTGAGCTTAAGATTTCTGTGGGGTCATGGAAGTATAGTTTTTATGCGTTTAATTTGATGATAGGTTGGTAAGTGCATTTCTGGGTATGGAGACTATAAATATTATATACATTATCTGAGTTTTGAGTCTGGGTTGGGTAGCTTCTGAGTATAAATAAAGAGTTATTGCACTGCATACATATAATCACTATATAAGTGGACTTATATTAGTTTTGTTGTAGCGTGAGTATATGAATCAGGTACATGATATATGATTTAGGAATGCACCTAAGTTCATATCAGGAGCATATAAACTCAGAGTTTGTTGTTTATATACACTGTGTAATTAACATATGAACCATGGTGTAGAGGTATTCATGTTTCATATACTCTATATACACCTCATATAAGTATACTATATATAATCAGATTATATGCATAGTACGGTGCATGTTCTGTTTTAGTTGGAAACACTGAGTCAGAGTTAATTAGAAAAGTGTTTAAGCATTTAAGCACATATATACAGTTTAGAGTATAAATGTCTAAGGTTAGAGAGGTTATGTATTTAATAAAAGGTGTATATGCATATTTATATGATTTTAAGTATGTTGCTATTTTGATAACTAAAATTTTATAAAAACAGAAGTTAAATACATGAGTTGTGGACTTGTGGTTATTGTTCAAAACCTCTATATTAATATATGATTCATAAAAATATTGTATAAACACTTATCACAGGGGAGTTATACATTTGTATGCATATCATGTTGTGGGATGTGGAGTATAGAAGGGTTGTCCTCTAATTCCATGTTTGGATTCTTGCATAATTGGCTTATCTAAGGTATCAATGTAAATATATGCATTTTCAGTGTGCATATGTATGATTTCCATGAGGACAGTAGATGGTTGAGATAATTTGATGATTTTCAGAAATTAAACGTGCATCATGGTTGTCGTTAGTGAAAGAGTGTTGTAGTGTACATGGATTACAGTAGTGCATAGCATGGTTAAGAGTGCTTGGGCATATCTATTGGAAATGTTTTAAGCGATTTGAGGCATGGTACCAGATTCTGGTACGTTAAAATGGGATCTAGTATGTTGGTGGTGATGCTCTGTATGAAATTACAAAAAAAATTTTAAGTTTTGAGGGCTAAGTTGAATGTTCTCGAGGGCATGTTTCTAACATAGAAGGATTTTATAAAGAGTTGTGGGCCTTATAGTAAATTTTGAGGGATATAATGAACTTGTGGGCTTTAATGAAAATTTTCTTGGGCCTATCGGATACGGACTTAGATCGGGTAAATAAAGATTAATGGTGGGCTAAGGAAGTAAAATAAAATTATGGGCTTTATTAATAATTAAGCTTTCGGATTAGAGCTTAACCAAAATATTTAAGTGGGCTAATGACGGATTTCTTTTGACCTTGATAATTAGTTAGACTAAATGACTTGGAAGCAATGTAATTAGTCTAACAGTCGAATTTTAGAGAGATGATGATCAACAGTCTGACTTTTTAAATGAACAGATACTGTGGCAATTATCTCAGACTTTTTGATCCCGCAAAATAAATCAATAAATTTTTGATTAATATTGTTTGTTTGATATTTCTGCTGTATTTTATTGAGTTTAAACGTTTCCTAATTTTTCTGTCTGCTATCTCTGATTTCAGATTATGATTCTGATTTCGATATTAGGAAACGTAATTCAATATTGTTTCTGATAATTGGAAAAATAATTAAGTACGATAAAATAAATGTTATCACACATTAATTGAGTATGGGACTTAGAACCAAACTGAATAGTCTTGTTACCGTTACATTACCAGACTTTGTTAGTTACGGTTTACCGTCAGATTAAAGGAACCCGTTAAATAAATATTAACGGTACTTGATCTGTGAATTGTAAACAGGAGCAGATTCGGAGCAAGCGGGTAACGACTGAAGGTGCGGATACGCGGTTTCTTTGTTAGAACACGGATTTTGATATTTTTAAATTCATGCATGGCATGTTGATCAATCATTGATAAGTGCATTCTATTTGTTTATGATAGATAATAGAAGCCCTAAATAAACAAAATTCATGTTGACTCAAACTGTCCGTTTTGACCAGCTGAATATAATAAATCTGATATAGATATCCATTTGTTGATTGATTTGAACCGTCAGACTTATCAAAGGACAGGAATGGTTTTCGTAAACTGACTTGATTGCATGATCTTCTTTTGTGATAGAAGAATCTGACTTGAATTAAATCGGACCATTCTTATTCAGTCTGCATAGCATAACAATAAATTGAACTGTATCACTCCCCGAGTATGGTCTGATCCACCATCTCGGCCAGAATTAATAGCGCCATGATTACTGGATTTTCCTATGAGAATCTGGACTGTAGGGTTGGACCTACAGTAGTGGGAAGAGTTCTTTCTGATTCTGACCGACCGAAAAGAACTTGAGTGTATACTAAGGAATAATGATAGTTATGCTTGATTTGAATATGTTGCATATTGGCATGTTGAAATATATCTGAAATTGGACCGTTTCGCTTGATGCTTACTGTACTGGAATTCATTTCAGATTTTTAAAATATTTTCTACAATATAAAACTTTTGTAAAAGGATTTCTGTGCATTAAGAAAACTGGACTCTCAAAAGAATTTAATAAAAAAAGTATTAATTCCGTTACCGGTTCGTACTAAGATCCGCATACTGGAACTAAAATTCGCACTGAGATTTATTCTCATCCGTGTATTTGTTTTGCATGTGTTTCCTCAACGGTTGGGGGTTCTAGGAGAGTTGTAAGATGAAGAGATCTAAAGCTTTAGGAGCTGAAGAATGCATCAGACGAAATTCCCAGCTTAAAATGTACGGCTACGATTCTGCTCATTGGAAACCAGGTAATCTAGTTTATCTGTGAGTTGTGCAGCTCTTGGGCCAAAATCAAGAAAATGGAATATAAAATGAAAAAAAAATGCAATGTCTGTCTGTTAGCCTTACGGGAACGATTCGTCGCTCTCGTGGCAGAAGGGATGTCACGTCCATTCGGTCGGGATGTGACATAATTAAATTTCAGAAATTTTTACCGTAAATTGATGTTTTGTCTCTCTCGTTCTTCTGCACCTTTATACAATCTATTTAGTTTAGTTAGTTATTGAGGCAGAGTGCATGATGGATTAAGATTGAGAATCCTATGACATGTGAATATTTAAATTAGTTGCTCTTACCATCGACATGTCACAGGAGAACATGAAGACAGCATTGTATTCTTTTTTATAAGCATGCTTTTGAGAAGCTAGGTTGGATACGCTTCATAGGGTCCTCTATTTTCTTTTTCTTTTTTTTTTTTGAAATGTAAACAGAGAATTAATGGATGAAAAATAGTCTTGATGGTTAATTAGTAAGATTAATTTGGTACATTTTAGAAAATTTAAGAACTAGCATGACTCTTTTGAAACTTTAAAAAGCCCCTCTCTACTTGTTTGAGATGTCACGTTATTCGACAACTTTTCATAAACAAGTTAAGAAATACCGACTTTTTTTAGAATAGTAAAAGTTATACTGAAATTAAAATCGAAAATACCCAATATCGGGCAGCATTTTGCAATAGACTTATTTCGTTTCCCTTTTATTTTTTTGTTTTTTTCTTTTTGACAGTTTATGCCACTAGGGGCTTGCATTCATCCGGAATAATATTACAAAAGAAATAGTGAAATACAATGGAAAGGACGACTAGATAGAAGCAAATTCTTTATTGTTTCTCGATTTGTAAAAGAGAACAGCTACCTACGTGCACAAATCAATTTTGGGCAATTTCCTGAAACCAAAAAATTCTTCACCGAAAATGTTTTTTTTTTTTTTTTTCTTTTTCCTTTTCCTTCGTCTGCCACCGCAGTAACTATCGGCCGCCCCAAACTGTTGGACAATTTCCTATGGGATCTTCTGTGACACTGGAATTATATGCATTGACGAAACAGGTTATAAGGAACCAAAAGGTTTAAACAGTAAGATATCATGTAAATATAATATATTAATTGAAATGATCCATTTTTTAATTCTTGTTTTAGAAACAATAATCTGTATCGAAGAGCGATACATATTTTGAATGTGTATTTAAGAGAAAATGACCCACACAAACTGATTAATTGAGAGACAAATTTTTAATGTGTATTTAAGAGAAAATGACCCACACAAACTGATTAATTGAGAGACAAATTGTGACCACTTTTCATTCATACTGGAGAAGAGAAGTAAAACGACCTTCACTTGATAATATAATATCTTATTATTCACGATAGATGAGAAAGTTATAATGTGTGTTTATGCACAATTTAACAATGAATGTGAAAATTATAATGTTTGTTTATGTACAATTGATCGAGACATATTTTCTCTATAAAAAGAGTATTAACAAATATTATGACAAAAAACAAAGTAAGTAACAATATTTTTCTACTAACATAAATGTTAGAAAAGTAAAGCATGCATGACATAAATGAATAGAATTCATAGACTGTACTAGAATATTTTATATGCAGCATGACAGATCTGCATATCAAAATGATTGGTGTATAATTACAAATCTATTGAATTCCCTTCAATATTTATGTCTAATAAAGTTTTTCCACAAAACAACATCAACTATAAGAGTCTTTGCTTTCACTAAAAATATGTAAATAATCAATTTTTTTTTAAAATTTGGAACATATATGTTGGATTCAAAGACTAGTAAACTTAAAGTAGAATGACCTGTTATACGTTAAATAAATAGGTTGGATTATTTTTAGTTGTACCTTTGTTATTATTTTCTTCAGCATGCATGAGAGAACTCAACATCAACAATTCTCTTTATTATATCCGCATTTTTCTTTAAAAAAAGTTAATGTAAGAATTAATGAGCATATAATAAATTCAGCACAATTTATGAATATGTAGAGGAAAAAACATCTAAAATCTAAAATTACTATTGTTTTATTAGATAACTCCACATAAGAGGAATCACGGAGATCCGATGTCAACGAAGTAACATACGTGTTCCTGAAAAAATCAATAGCATATTTGTGAACTGTATAGAGCCTCCTCTTGTATATTCTATATTGAATTTACCAATATGACAATCAATAGTGAGAACAAAAAAAATTAGTAAAAGATTTAGCTGCCTTAATATATATAATAAAAAAATTCACGCCCAAAATATTACTCTCTGTTTCTAGTCAAATTTTAATTAGGCATGCACATAGTTTTTCAGGATAATATTTGTAAAAAGCTGCAATATCGATGATATATAGTCGCCATCATATATCTTATTGAAGAATTGTCAAATGCTCAATAAATAAAACTCTAATTAATAAAGAGAGAAAAAATATTATTTATAGGCTCTTACCATCTTTTCAAACAAATCCTTTTAATGCACTCTTTAGGGACAAACCTTTTGAAAGTACCATTTTAGGAGGATTATACAAGTTCATTATATTATATATTAGGTAATTCTTTCAAAAATACAAACTTTTGAACTGTATTTTTATCATAGTCGTTCATTTTAAATAAGGATTAATTTATTATAAATTATGAATAATTGCAATAAAAATCTGATATAGAATTTTTATTCACAAATGAGATTCTCTTTTATATTATATATATATATATATATATATATATATATAGTGAATGGATAAAATACACTCATGTGTACGGATCGTCTCTGTACACATGAGTCGTTTTTCAAGATCCGAAATTCAAACGGTCAATCCGAACCGTTCAAGTTATTCTCCATATTGAAAAAACTCTTGGAGACCAAATTTTACATTTTTCGATTTTTTTACTATATATTATGATATTTTTAAATTGGAGAGCCTGAAATACTCCAATTGTAGTGTTTTTTAAAAATATCATAATATATAGTAAAAAAATTCGAAAAAATATAAAATTTGGTCTCTAAGGATTTTTAATTATGGAGAACAATTTGAACGATTCGGATTGACCATTTGAATTTTGGATCTTGAAAAATGACTTATGTGTACGAGGACGATCCGTACACATTAGTGTTCTATATCCATTCACTATATATATATATATATATATGGGTAATTCTATGGTTGACTGAAATTTCAAACCGGGTTTGAATCATGATCAACCAAATCTCTTCATAATTTTAAATGAACGATCCAGATTTAAGCCCAGTTTAAAATCTCAGTCCACCGTAGAATTACCCTATATATATATATATATCAATATTATAAATAAAGATGTGTGGGTGTCGGGATTCTTTAGTTAAATATCATCCGACACTCCAAGCATTGTGAAATAGTTGTGCAATAACATTTTTTTTTCTTATTTCTGTAATGTGATACTTTGTAACTAATTGTGTGTCGGGTGTTATTGCTCATAAAACTGACTCAGTTCAACATCAGATAATAATTTAGCAGCACATTATTTTGTTTCTGATTTTTGTGACCCCTTCCTATTTTCATTTCCGTGATGTCTCCATCTCTTTTGTGTTGCTTAGAGTCCTTCTCCACCTTAATTTCTCATCATCACCTTTCTTAATTTCGGTTTACAAAATATAAATTAAATTCATTCAATTGAAAATTAAAAAAACATCAGATCTTTTACGATATATATTTTTTTTTATTTAAGTCACTTATAAACGTATTACATTTCATGAATAATATCAACATAATATAAGTCACATTATTTCAGATAACTATAACTATATTTACACACATATAGTTTTTTCCTTTAAATCGATAAAACTCTTTAACTTTAATCGAATCAAATTACCAACAATAACTAAACTATATTTCTAAAGATAAATATATCTTAATCATATATCCAAAAATGAACATAATAAAAAAATGAACATAATCCAAAAATGAACATAACTAAACTATAGAAACATAATAAAAAATATTCTTATTATAGATATCTACATCGAGCGAAGCTCGATATTCCCCTCTAGTATATATATAGAGAGATAGGCTAATGTACTATGGATAGGACTGAGCCACTTTCCTATTCACTTTTAAACCGTTTGATCGCATGAAGGTTCGTGCAAAGATTAGATCCGAAGGCTGACAGTGAGATCGCTGAGAAGCTCCAGTCTTTTAATTTTATCGTTTTCATTCTGTTTCCTCTCCGTCTCTCCGTTTCATCTTCATCTCTCTCCCTTTTATGTTTTATCCATTTCTCTTCTTCCTTCGAAAGAAACCTAGGGTCAGGGGACTATGGAGCAACGATCTCACTCAGTTTTCCTATCTCTCTTCAATCTCGACAGCACGAAGAACTCTCCTCACGCTTGCCTCGCCTTTGCTTCGCTCAGTGCTAAATTCTTCCATTTGCGCCTAGCACCACAACTCGCCTCCTCCTTGCCCCGCCTCGGCTTAACTCAGGGGCTGAACTCTCCAGTCTCAGCCTAGCACCGAACTCGCCTCCTCAGTCCTCCTTGCCCCGCCTCTGCTTCTCTGATTGCCTTCTGCTTAGCTCAACTCACCTCCGAAAGGGAAGGTATGCGAACCCAAAATCCTAGATTCGATGATTGGGACTAGTGCGGTTGGTGTCAAATTAGCAATTGTGTTTCTGAGAAGGTAAATTAGCAATTGTGATAGGTACTTTTGTGTATTTTTGCTTCCTAATTCTTGTCAGGAGGGTCCTTGTGAAATCTGACACAATCTAAGTAAGAAAATCTGATTTCGATGTAGGCCTAATTAGTTTATTGTTGAGCTCAATATTGGATGTGATTTCTTCAATTTCGGTTGTGATTTGTGGCAGCGATACAAGAAGAGGGAAAATGAACATATTCTTATAGAGATTGAAGGGAGCGATTTCAATTTCTTTGAGGTATTTTTGTCAAATTTTAACTAATTCTGCTTATATTTTGTCAATGAAGAAGAGGCTGGCTAAGAGGAACCCCCAATTATTGGTTGTAAATTGCTGGTATGAGACCACAATTAAAATCTCAGTTGCAAAATCTAGTAATTCACCTCAATCTCGGTTGGGTAGAAAGAAAGAAAAATATGTGTAATAAATAATAAACAACTTCCATCAGCATCATACTTGGTTAGTTTCCACAGAATTAATCTGCTAGTGCCATTTTGCTGCAATAGACAGAGACTGATGCCTTGATAAGATTGTCTATTAGCTAATTTGTCAAGATTGTCTCTGTTAATTTCAATTCATTTTAATTGCTCATCGCCTTAATAAGGGTTATTACATCTATTATTTTATCTATCTATTTTATTTATTTGTAAAATCGTGATATCACTTTCAGGTAGGATCCGACAAATTAATAAACAAGCTCGACTCTTGGGGATAACCAAATTTCTGGTTTTTCATGGCGTGGAATGTATTCTGAAAAATAAAGAGTTGATAATAGTACTTGATTGTCACTAAGTAGCTGGCATGGATTATAGTACTTGCTTGTCACTAGGTTACAGGAAGAAGATGTCGTGGATTTGGATGATTATTTTTTTATTAAATAAGGAATTAAAGTTTAGCTAATATGATCATTTTGTATATAAACATGAGAGGTAATTTGATATGAATTAGTTTAACTGATGAATTTTAGTTCCTTGTATTTCTTCTTTAACTCGGTGCCGGTAAGTAAAACTATGTATGCACTGGAAATTTGGTTGGTTTCACATTAATTGGCTTTCTTAATTGTTCACAGTAAGTCACGATATGTTTTAAGTTCACGAGAGGGGACGGACGAAGAGGGAAAGAGGGGATAATATTTTAATATTTTATGTTCACAAGAGGGGATGGACGGAGCATTAACAGAAATTACAGACATAACGGAGCAAATTTACCTCAGCGCCATCTCCTCAGCGCCTCCATATGTGCCATCCATTTACATCCACGCACGAATCTTGATGCTATCTGACGTCTAAAAACTGAATAAGATAATACCTCAATCCTATCCGTAGGACAATAGCCTATCTCTATATATATATATATAATTGCAATTATATATATATATTAGATGCAATTCTTATATTATGAACTCTTTTGTAACCATATCCTTTAGTAGCAACCTTTGGACCCTTAAACCCTTTTGTTGACATTTTTTTAATAAGATCACACGCATATTATATGTAAGATGTAAGATTAATTCATGAGCAAAGGTCGCACAATTTTACGATCATTTAATTAAAACTTTATTTATTGGAACACCGTGCCATGTATACACCGCAGTTTCTTTTTAATTTTTATGTTCTTATCAATTATTAATCTTTGTTTTAATTTCATGATTAATACGTCATAATTTAGACTTTCCTCCACGGATGATTTAAATATCGGTGCTATGAACCGCAATAGCGCCGCTATAGCGGTACGACCTAGTAGACCGCTATGGTGCTAAACTAAAAATGCCGCTATAGCGGTGTTCATAGATATACCATAATATTACTTAAAAAAGTATCTATTCTTGGTGTTTTATTTCTTATGGTGGCTAAAATATTGAAAATTAGCAACATATATATGCATTATAGTTGTATTTTAACGAAATATAGCAACACAATTTGTTACATGCTAATATATATATAATCAGTATTACGAATATTTGCTTTAGCACGGACTTTATTCAATATTAAATACAATGAGATTTGTCTATTAAAATAATATATTTTAAAGTGTAAGTATTAAACTTAACTATTAAAATATGCATATGTTGTGATATGATATTTAATTTTTTATTAAAATATGTATATTATATAATAAACAAGCACATTTATACATGCCCGCTATGATCCCATAGCGGCCGCTAAATGACCGCTATCCGCTATCCGCTATGACTCGAGCTTGTCCGCTATGAACCCGCTATCCGCTATTTAAACCTTTGGATTATTAATCTTTGTTTTAAGGAACATCAAATTGTGTTTATAAAAAAATTACAATTTCAGTTCAAAATATTAATTATCAATAAGTATTTGAAAAGAAAGGAAACCAAAATATACAAAAAAAATATTTAAATGACCTTTGTGTTGAGATGAGCAAGCATAAAAAAAAAAATCATGACAATCAAAGAATAACCTTGTCTTCTTATTAATTATCTACGAGCTCTGATTCTTTTTTAGTTGTCTTATTATCATTACTAACGTTGTTTTTTTTTCGTACTTTACGCTGAAAAGAAAAATATACATCTAGTAAATAAAGTTAAAATTTAAAGAAGGATGGTTCGAATGGAAAATGCGCGTGCATTAATTTAACATAATTCAAGCACACATATATATCTTTTTTTTCAAATACAAAGGTCTTATAAAATGAAATAATACGATTACTCACAATTCAAATGAACATAAACAGTGTTGTATTATATATCGTGAAGTTCTCCATTGCAAACACATCTTTCGTAAGTTTCGTTTAAATAGTAAAATTGTATTGGAAAACTGCAGAGCATTTGATTTACCACAGCGCTATTAAATATTACATCACGTTGGAGACTAAAATTTGAGTGTGCACCTGAGATTTTGGTTTAATAGATTGTCAGGTCCTTAAATACGAGAAATGTAGGGTCTTTTCAAAAATCCTTAGTACCAAATAAGTACATGGAAAGAGAACTTCGAGTACTCCAGCAAATCATGATAAAAAATTTTCACCTGATGCAAGTCCTTTCTATAAAAGTGAGAAAATCCTCACCCTGAACCTTAAGTTATAAAATGTACCTGCATTTACAGGTGAGGATTTTTATCATGATTTCCATGCAGCAACTGTCATTAAGGTGGGTTGATTTTCTCATGTAAATGTTCCATTTTTTGGAGACGTAATTTTAAGCCGAACTTTTCTAATAATTAAAACAAAAATCAATATATCGATCAATAATTTCCGAACCAATCATTTATATTCAATATTTCTTCTGAAGTTAAGATCGGGTCAAGCCCTACCACGTATGTCAAAATTAAATGTCACTAAGGACCTCTAGTCGGATTTTGAACCCGCAATCTCCAGTGAAGGTGCGCTGCTCTTTACCACTAGTCCAAGAGCTGATTCTCATTTATTCAATATTTTTTGTGTGGTAACATATAAAAAAATTTAAACTATGCGAAAGAATTTATTTGGCTACCATAATTTCTAGAGGAGTGTTCCAGTGCCCACAATTTAAATGCCCCCAAATGTCCCAAAACTCACTTTTTGGTTATATTTTCAAAATATAAAAATTCAAACTTCGAATCCAAACCGTTGATCTTATTGATATAACGAGCGATGCATTTTAATATAAATTTTATAAATTTTGAAGTTCATTTGATACTTGATCAAAATGGTAAAATATAAACATATTAGAATTAATCTATCATATTTAACTAGATTCGTTTAATATTCAATCTCTTGATAGTATTAAATAAACTTCAAAATTTATTAAACATATATGAAATTGCATCGCTCGTTATATCGAATTAGATCAACAGTTTGAATTCGAAGTTTGAATTTTATATTTTGAAAAAAATAATAAAAAAATAAATTTTAGAACATTTAGAAGCATTCAAATTGTGGGCACCGAAGCCTTCTCAAATTTCTATCCATGTACTATCTGCGAAGAGCGTTAAAAAAGTTGATATCTAATTTATGCGTATTTTTACGATAAATGTCGAGGCCGTTAAAGATAGTATTGTTCTGATATTTGTATTATGATTTGTCGTCAGAAACAAAAATGCGGTATTTCATATTTGTCTCAGTTGTTGTATAATTTATGTCATCCTAACTTGCTCTAGTAAAATTACAGGAATTGTTACTTTTGGGAAATATCGAGATTAGAGTCGGTTTCGCTAAAACATGTTGGAAAATAGTTTCGACGCACTCAGCCTAAATATGTGGGCCACAAATTTTGAATCTTAACTGTATACCAAAGCCCAACTACTTAGCCCCATTGACTTTCCCCCCTTTCGTTTGGCAAACTATTGTCCCTATTTTAATTTCAAATTGGTTATGCTGTGAAAGATGTCTTCCATATTCCCCCTTTTATGTATCACGTTAACCGAAGATTTATTACATGAAAAAATAATCAAGTATCTCGACATTTTGTAGGTAAATTAATAATTTACTAGCATATATAGTTGCATTGCACAAGTGTGCTGTGAAACCACTTTTGATCATATGCCAGGAAAATTTATAACACAGACAAATTTGGTCCCCTTAGTAATTTTCTGAGATAGCAGGAATAAACATTATTTGTTCTTGAAAAATATTATGGCCACAACGGTCCCTATTGGGCAGACTATACCAAACAAATTAAGAAAGCATGCCAACTCGTTTATTTCCTCTATTTAAAGGAACCATCCGCACCATATTGACATCCATCACTCAAAAAAACTCTAATTACTTCTACTTAAAAATGGGGCTGGTGCTTGCTTTCCTCATTGCCGTCACAACCTTGTCGCAGCAAGTAACATGCACAACGTTTCGGTCGCCGTATAAAGCAATATTCAACTTTGGCGATGCATTTAGTGACACTGGAAACTTAAACATTCTTGCACCAAAAGCACTTTACATTGGCAACCCCCCTTATGGCGAGACTTACTTCAATCGACCTACTGGTCGTGCTTGTAACGGCCGTGTGGTTTTGGACTTCATTGGTAACATTTTGCGTCTTAAAATGATGATTAAATCTTTCAAGCAAAACAAACAATAATTCTGGATTCAATTCCTCTGAAATTTAAATGAGTGGTTGTATCTATAGTTATTCATTTGTACAATTGTTAGACCATGGATGACATAATGGTTTTGAAACGTATGCATTTTTATGAATTTAATTATGATTTTTTTTTCCAAAATACATGACATGTGTATGCGTGTATATATATATATATATGTCAAACAGAGAACTAACAAAATTTTTAAAAAAAAATGACAAAGGAGATTAAAGAAATAATATGCTACTATTATATTTATGTATTACATATTTCTATTATTTTTATGTGGGAACAATTGGAAAAGAATTTCATTTTTAAGTCATTACACTAAATTTTTTTGGTGCAATGCAGCTCAATCTATACCGCTTCCGCTTGTACCGCCGTACTTGGCCAAAGGACAGGACTTCAGCAAAGGAGCAAATTTTGCAGTCGCCAGAGCCACAGCTCTTGATTTTAAGTTCTACCAAGAAAACAACATCATCCCTACCAGTATCGCATCGCTAAACACCTCCTTGAGTGTTCAGCTAGGGTGGTTTGAGAACTTGAAGCCGTCTTTATGCAACACAACAGATGGTCTGTGACTGTGTACATGTTCTGTATGAGTAAAATCAATGTTGCCAGTTAATTTAAATGGGATTAATGACGATGTTGTTGTTATAATTTCATGCAGCATGCAACTTGTACTTCAACAGTTCCCTCTTCTTAGTAGGAACTATCGGATTTAGTGACTATACCACCATGTTAACTGCTGGAAAGACCGTAGATTATGTCAATTCTAAAGTGCAAGATGTCGTTTGTTCAATTACATCAGCAGCTACGGTAAAACAAGTTACCATAAGTTCCTTCTCTAAGCCAGTATACTTTTTTATTTAATAGTATACGTCAATATAAAATGAAAACAAGTATACTTTTTTATCCTCCCACTCCTTACTCCTACCAGATGTTGGTCGGTCCACCTTTGACAAATCTGTGGATTTTACTTCAATGACAAAGTCGTTATGCAAATAGAAGCCGCAAAATCTGCTCTGTTTTTTATTTCTTTTCCCTTTTTCATATTCTCCAAATTCTCTCCATCAATCAGCCATTGTTTCTAATTGTCCCATTATGCAAATCCTCGTTGAAAATTGATTGTGTACATTGTGTAAATATATTCCTTGTGACAAATTCATATATAGACTTATAGTTATTGTCACTGTTATCATCACTGATAGTTTCCGTATATACTCTTTCAGTCTTTGCTTGATCAAGGTGTCCAGCACATGGTAGTGCCGGGAGTTGTACCACTAGGATGCATACCAAGAATCCTAACAGTCTATGTGAGCCCAAATGTGTCAGACTATGACTCAATTGGATGCCTCCAAAGATACAACAACATCAGTCAATATCACAATAAAATTCTACGAGATGCTGTTAAACAGCTACAAATCGAGTTCCCAAAGGCAGTTATCAGCTATGCAGACTATTACGAGCCAATCACCCAGTTTCTGGCAAAGCCAAGAATATATGGTGAGTAAATGAGAGCAAATTAAGTTCAATTAGTGGACATCTGGATGCCATTTATTGCCTTCTCATTTCATTATTAAATTTCGCAGGATTTACTGTCAATCGATCGCCTCTTGTAGCATGTTGTGGTGGCGGCGGGCCATATAATTATAACTTAAGTGCACAGTGTGGCCAATCAGGTGTTACTGCTTGTCCTGACCCAACTACTGTAAACTGGGATGGAATTGCCTTCACTGAGAAAGCATACAGCATTATTGCCAACGGGTGGAGAAACGGTCTTTTTGCTATTCCACCCATATAAGAGGTGTCACCTGATCATTGTAGCTAGAAATTAGTCTTGTGATTTCATGTTGAATAATCCTTCAAATAATGTAGACCTGCACCTACTCTGTGTAGTTGCTCTTGTTTAGAACTGAGCGCTTTTCATGAACTCACACTTTTGTATAATTATATGTGGTCTCATCATGTCCAAACGATTAGCCCTATGGAATGTACCTTTTAATCGTTAATTTGTTATCATTCAAAAGTATCAAAATAGATCTTTCTCCAAAATAGATTTTCTGTTACTTCTTAGCCGCTTTTTCTTTTTCTTTCTCTCTAGATAGCCGCTATTTAGCTTTCTCCAAAAAATAAATAAATAAATAAAAATCAAAATAGATCTTTCTCAAATAATTAACAATAGAATCCGTTTTTGTATAAGACTAATTAATCCAAGCTTTCACCAGGGCAAAACCTTTTACTTGAAACAGCAAGAGAAAATTTCACAGAGTAAAATTAGCATGAAAACAATTTCATAATGGAAAAAAAAAATATATGAAAGAACCAAACATTATTTTAAGCAAGGGTTATTCGCTTCGAAGCAGCCCAAATCCTGACGATGCAGATTAATATCACGGTTTGCAAGAGAAAGGAAGTTGAAAGTAATGAAATGATTGAAGGGCCCAAATGTACAGACGCCTGTCGAGATAAATGTTTTTTTTTTAAAAAACTATAATTGTTTTTGAGAGGAAAATGCGTACATAGTAAGACAAATTCTAATGTGGACAGATAAAAATACAAATGGACGGTCAAAGCAGCATACTGAACTTCCGCACATCTAATTTTCTCCCTTTTTATCTCCGTTAAGTTAAACAGAAAATTTTTGCAGAAGGACAAAATTGTCCATTTTAAATTTTTTTGGAGGGCTTAAATCGTCAACAATAAGATGTATAGCGCCATTAACTTCTGTGGATTGTCGCGATCCAGGAAAATTTTAAGTGGTGAAGGGAGGGGGAGGCTGTCGAAGGCCAGGCCTCCCCTAATAATTGTATTTTTCTTAATCATGCATTAAATTTAACTAATACAATCAATATAATTGGTCCCTTGGCTCCCTTGGATTAAGCCTAAATGTAAATTTTGAAATCCAAATCATCAATACAAGGTTTAAATTACAAGTCAAAACACATCTCAATTTGACAATTTTAATTTTTTTTTCTAAATTAACTAAAATATTTTTAAATTGGAAAAATTATATGAACATATTATCAACCTTATAATTGATTGTTTATCAATTTTTTTTTTGCAACATAGTGTCATTGATATGTTATAAAAAAATATTAAGATATGGAACCTTGTAGTTTTCAACTTAATGAAACATCATAAGACTAATATAATCTGCGTGGTTTTTTTTCGCGTATCTTGAAGCTAACCAGCGCACTCCATCTTATCCGTCCGATCTTCGCATAGTTAAAATCGTCTCCCTCCCGATCTAATCGATCTAATGCCTTCCATAGTGATCTAATCCCTTCCCTTCGCTCCGATGAAAGCCTCACCCCTGTCCGCAGCACTACTTCCGTCCAACCCTCCTCCCTCCTCTTCGCCAGCCAGCCCCTGCACCCCCTCCCGGCCGTTGTCTCTCCTTCTCTTCCTTTTCCTCTGCCAAACCCTCCTCCCTCCTCTTCGCCAGCCCCTGCACCTCCTCCGAGCTAGATCCCTTTTTAACTAGATGCAATTTTTAAATAATCTTTTCTCTATTGTTTAATTTGCAATTTCTCGGTACCCTGTACGCTTGCGACCTCGCCATTACATCGCCATCGCCTCTTGGCAACGATCCTCCTAGCCTCCACCATCGGGCCCACCCTCCTCTCCAAATTTTGTAGCCAAAACCCTCTTTTTGGCTGCTACTGCAAAGGTCATGCCAGTACAACTCATGTTCGATGTGATTCCTCCACGCCTATCCTTTCCTCTGTGCATCTTCATCTCCTCCTACCCCCCCCCCCCCCAATCGACTTCACCCGTCCTCGACAGAAAGCCACCCCTCCTCCACCATTCCCTTCTACCTCCTCCAACGATCCCCCAACCCCAGCAAAAACTTCCTGAGCAGCAATTGATGAGGTAATTAACCCAAATCAGCTTTTTTTTTAAGGCTATTGATTTGCTTAATCTTAAAAGCTTTGATTGATTTGAGTAATATTAGATTTGGTTCCTTTGTCACTTATGTGATTGGTTGCCTCCCCTCTTGATACCTAGAACTGGAGAGCACCGCTGAATCGATGATCGACAAAAAAAACCGAAGTCATAACTTCTTTTGTGTACGACCAACTGATCGAGAGATTATAGATCTTTCAACTTCAGATCTGAACTGAGGCAGGAGTGGGCTGCAATTCAGATTCAAACTGCCTCCTGTGCCTTCTTGGTATGAAATTGTGCCTTGGGTTTTTAGCTTTTACATATTTGCAATCATAGATCATATTATTTGCTGCTATTTTCGTTTTTAACCAAAATCTAGACACAATTTGATTGTGTTGCAAACATAGGTCATATTATTGCATGATTAGGGTATGATTTGCTATTAGAAATCAAGACTTCAAAATTTCTGTTGTTAACTCATTTAAATATGTTTGGATGTTTAGCTATTTCATTAAGAAAAACATGTGTTATGTTTTTATTTAGTTTAATTGGATTTTTTTTTGCTCCGGTTTGGGAGCCTTTGTTTTCTTTTTCTGTGCCTAATGTATTGGACTAATTTATTGATTTTTCCATCTCCTTTATAGGAATTTGGCGCTTTGAGTAATGGTTGGCCTCAAAATCCTCTTTCACAGGTTATAAGTTTCAAGGTATGCTCTAATCCATCATCTGTGTGATTTGAAAAATAAAATGCTCTTTTTTAACTTTATTTTTGGTTATGGAATCAGGTCTTTCCCTGTGATTCTTACAACAATGCCTCTGACATTTATTTACATTTGAAATACTGGGTTTAATATAACCAATAAGTTGTACATGTATAGCAGTTTACCTCGATCAACTGCTATTGACACCTCATTGTTATTGTAATGTCAATCTTGAAAGTATGTTCAACATAAGTTTGCAGATCTCTATTCAGGGAAGTAAAACTCAGGACTACAGAAAGAGTTTAATAGAAATAACTCAGCACAAGCTTGCAAGAGAATAAATTTCTTATTGGAATAAAGCCTATAAAAATCTGTAATTTTATCAGCAGTGCTGAGAGGAATGTAGAATGTATATAGAAAAGTCTTTAAGGATCTGCAATAACCTCAGGACTGTGGAATGTGCTACTGTGCATGTCGCACCTATATGCAAAATGACTCAAGTAAATCATACTCTTGGAGCTTTTTGTAAGCATGTTCAATACCAATTATTACAACTGATTACTGGTATAGCTTCACAGGTCTAAATTTACTATACAGCTAATGTCCTCATTTTTTTATTTTTTTATTTTTTTATTATTATTATTTTTTACTGTTGTTGGACGTTTTGTATAATTTCTCATCGATTTTACTATTATTTTCATGATGCGAATGTTTCTAACTTTCTATATTCACTATTACATGTTTTTTGTCTTCTCTTTTCAGGTCCGCCATGATAACGAAGCAAAGATTTAGGGAGTTATGTAAGGGAATAATATAGCAAAGTTGGAGTTGATAGGTAATATAATTTATAATTGATTTTTAAGTTATTTGTTAATTGGCTCTTCTATGAATTTTCATCTTAAAATATTATCTTATTCTACAGGCATAGTTTTCTTCTCAATCCTAGATATAACAATTAGATTTCATTCGTTTCACAATATGTTTACATAATTTACAATGACATTGGTCAGCTTTGTGGAGAGGATCAGAGGATTGCATGTGTGATTTAGTTGCTGATATGGTAATGTTCGAATTTTAGATTGAGAAGCGCAGACTGTTTTGTACACTTCATTTCTTTCCCTTCATTGTTTGCTTTTTTCAGTTGTTGTTTGAACGTTTTTCTTTTTCTTTTGTATCTTTTATGTTGTTGTATTTGGCCAAGTCATTTGCTGAGGAGACGGGGGGATGCAAATGAATGTATATCGGTATCATGGTATGGTATTAGAAGATAGAAGGGCTAAGTTAATTCCTATTAGGATAGTTGTTCATGAAATGGGGATGTTAATGAATGTATATCGGTATCATGGTATGGTATTAGAAGATAGAAGGGCTAAGTTAATTCTTATTAGGATAGTTGTTCATGAAATGGGGATGCTAATGAATGGATATCGGTATCATGGTATGGTATTAGAGGATAGAAGAGCTATTTTTTTCTTATTAGGATAGTTGTTCATGAAATAATGGTGATAAATGAAAAAGGATACTGGCACCATGATCAGCATCGTGCACATCTCACTCATTTTATTTTTGAGGTTATATATTGATTATATTATATTCTATTTGTTTTTTAATGAAAGTGAAGTACGCTTTGCTTATTTCCCAAAAATGCTTGCACTTATATATAATAACCAGGTATAAATCACCCAAATCAACAAAAAAAAAAAACAAATACGATCAATAATTGTAAATTAGCCCTCTTAACTACTACTGTCAAAGTTCTCAAAAAAATAATAATAATAACTGAAAATAGAAATATAAATTTGAATTTCAAGAAATAAAAATATAAATGAATCGCGCAATGCGCGAGATTAACACTAGTATATATTACCATCCGTTCTTCGCCTTTTCTTTTGTTCAAGAGAGAAAATAAATAACATCGACGCTGAGCGATGCCGACTCGCTTCAACATTATGTCGACTCCACGCAATCACTCTTCTTGCGCTTAGATTGCACAGGATTCTTCTAACCTTTGTTTCAGCCCCCATTATTTCCCTATCTTGACTTCGCCACTGCTAATAATATAATTAGTTTAACATTTCAGAGTCTCTTCAGAGGTTACGAAAGAACACGGAAAAAAAATCCTATGTTTCTCACTAGCGGGTAGCAGGAAGAGCATCTGGATCCGTTTTCCATTTTTCACAAATAGGAATAGCTCACTCACGAAGGGACCAGGCAAGAACATGAAATGAATTACAGCCAGTAGGCCCAGCACAGGCACAATATAATTTTTAGTCCAGGCACATTCATAAATATACATAATCGGATCCTAGTTTTCAGAAAAACTTGCCTGGGCTTGCCTCAATTTGGCTCTGTCCCTGTCTTCATCTCCATTCTCCACTCTCTAGGAGAGGGAGACATAAATTGGTTAAAATTCAAAGGCATCCATCCAAAAGAATGATATTCAACTTCAAATGAAATTCCTCATTGTTTTTATGGTAAATAGGAAAAGCTGTTAAAAGGAAAATAAGAAATTTTATCATGATTTTATTGATTTATAAACCAGAAAACTGCTTCTGTTGAATTATATGTTTGTGAGATTATGTAGGTTGTAAGCCAAGGAAAAGAAATAACTGGTAATTAATAAAAATTGCACAATATAATTTTTTCAAATAGTTGGTAGTTAATCCCTTTTAGTGGTCTGATTTTTGGTGTTTTGAATGTTATTCTACATGAAAGTTAATTATTAAATGTTTACACCATTCCATAGCCTACCGAACCCTTTAATTAATGTTGGCAACTTGTGCTTTCATTCTTTGATGTTGTATCACTCAATTTTTATTGTCACCACGGCCACAACTTTCATCCCTTCAGCCACAAGCTTTATCTTTCAGTTTAGACACTAAATTCATTGTTATTGCACCACTCTTCTTCTATAGCCACCACGACCACAACTTTCTTGCCCTCGGCCACAACTTAATTTCACTCCCTAGGCTGCGCTGGCCTCAGCCCGGTGGTGTCGTGCCATTACAATTTTTCAGCATGCAACAAAAATGAAAATAAACTATGAACAAAGGCTCAAATCTCCTTCGATCCTACAGGAATGGAGCTTTTCCCAATTGCTACAAGGCGTTGGATCTCCTGCCTTGTCTTAGTTCAATTTTCTTTGTTTTAATTAGTTTTTTTTTTTATATATTTCCTTTCTTGGCCCGCCTTAGGCCCTATTTTATTTTTATTTTTTATTTTTGTACATAAACTACTTTATCATAATAGAAAAAGGTACTGGGCTAGACCCATACTTTTGCTTCAAAAAAAAAAAGGCTCAAATCTCCAATAAAATAATATACCCTTTGTTTAAAATAATCTTTGGTTTTGTGACATATATAATTGGTAGCAAGATTCAAAGACACCCTATATTTGATCTAGCCATCAAGGTAAAGTATAAGATCTCATACGTTGGTCTATTTCGTAATTCGTGCTAACAAACTCGACGATTCTCCTATAAAACTAATGCCTGGCTTCCTATCCTTTAACTTTCCAGATTTTGAAGAACTGCTCTGAAATTACAGTTTTACTACAAGTATTTGAAGTACATGTATGTCAGGCCGCGTAGGAGTAAAACTGAAACATCACACATCTAATTTGGGCCTTTATTATCTCTACATAAATGGGCCGATTAGAACAGTAACATGCTCATGCTAGTTAATCACAAAAGCTGGGGAGGTTGGGTTGTTGCCTATTTGTACTTGTGCAGCACTAAGAGCAAATTGAAATATGTTCGTTAAACTCAATAGTTTGATAACAAATATGATATAAAAATTCAAGCTGCTAATCGGTTATTCTTCAATTAAGCAATGAGGAGAATGTTCCTCTAAATGTAGCCACCCTTTTATTAATTTTCAACATCAATTTAAGGTGGCATGACTACAAATTATAGAGGAGACAATATGGGTGGATTAGCATATGGACCTCTCAACCAAACATTTGCAATAGCATTATAAGCAGCCTCTGTCAAGTGGACTTCGTCCCAATTTATATAAGAAGACGGGTTTTCACATGCTGTAGCACCAGGTTGGCCGCACACAACACTCGGATTGTAGTTGTACGGACCCCCAGCACCACAGCATGCCTTGTGAGATCTTCCATTGGTAAATCCTGTGACACAATTAAGGAGTTCAGATGTAATGGTGAACACTTTGATGTATATGTTTAAAATATTGATAAATGAAACTTACCAAAGAGTTCTGGAGATTGAAGTGCTGCTATTGCTGGTCCATAATAGTCAGCATAGATGATTCTTGCTTGGGGAAACTTGGCTCTTAGCTGAGTTACAGCTTGGCTTATCAATTGACTATGGTAAGATGAAATTCCGTTGTATTTCTTAAGGCAACCTAAAGAATCATAATCTGAAGAGTTCGAGCTTGCAAACAGTGTCAAGATATTTGGTATGCACCCCTCTGGTCCAAGTCCAGGCAGCATCAGGTGCATCACACCTTGTTTGAGTAAAGTCTACAGTAAATGATAGAAAAATATGTTAAGTTATTGACAATGTATTGCGAGGACCATTCTAACATCTCCGTAGAAAAAGGGCCTTGTTCTGTGGTGCATTACTCATTATTTTTATTTTTCTTCATTTTTGGAGTATCAATAGATTATGTTTGGGTTTAGATTTGCAATTTTGCATGTTTACTCATGAAAACCAGTTTCATAATGACTAGAAAGATTGTTAACATGAACTTAATTATTTAGAAGATTACAGCAAATGAAATACTGTAAATGGTAGTTCATTTACAAAATTCATCATAACCTGACAAAATCCTCATGAGATTTTCTTGCAATTACATACCTCAGCAGCTGTATTAATAGTGTCAACGACTGTAGGCACATATGACCTGACAAAATCCACCGTCTTATTAGATAACAGCATGTAGTTGTAGTCATTCCCTCCGATCTCTCCAAGTATGAACAGTGCCTTACTCAGATAATCATTGCATGTTGTACAAATTTTGAAACGAAAGAAATGTTATAGTTAATTTGGACAAGCATAATTATGCTTTGATGAAAACATTAATAAAGAAGCATATTCAGACATTCTGTGGTGTTGCATAAAGAAGGCTTCAAGTCTTGGAACCACTCAATTTGAACATTCAAGGAGATGTTGAATGGCGGTACCATAATGTTGTTCTTCAGGAAAAAGGAAAGGTCGAGTGCCGTAGCATAGCTGACTGCGAAATTTGCTCCTTTGGTAAAATCTTGGTTTTTTAACAGATACGGCGGCAAAATAGGGAGACCCAGACCTTGCGCTGAAAAATGCAGATGTGTACTTACATTTAAAAAAAAATAAAAATAGAGAAACAATGGAACTTCAGTTGTGTAGTGAGACATATATAAATATAATTTCAATGGAATATGGTATACTTTTAATTTTCCTGGAGGCTCCTTGGAACTGTTTTCGCTGCATTTAGAAATCTGGGATATTAACATGATTTACCTTATCATAATTGGCCACTGAATTTTACTAGGGAGTCAAAATGTGAATATGCAATCCTTTTTATACTAATCAAGTACATTCAGTAGTTTACTATTTTTTTTTCTTTAACTGCAAAGACAATTAAGAAGCTTTCGAATTCTTATCAATGTCAAGGTTCAACAGAATTGGTCAGGTCAGCTTTGAAGTGAAGAGAAGAGCTCTTGGGCTAAAAAAGTTGCACCAAGTGCCCTCAAAACACTTGATGAGTAATTTTAAAGGTATCCAAAACATAATTAAGAACTTTTTATTTTAATCTGTCTGTAATTCCAAATAATAAAAACACACCAATGAAATCAACAGGAATACGGCCATCAGATGCACGGCCAGTGGCACGGCCAAAGTAGGTAATGCCGTAAGGTAGGTTCTCAAATCTGTTAAAGGGAACTAATCCTTGTGCCAAGATGTTGATGTTTCCAGTGTCAGAATACGAGTCACCAAAGCAAAAAAGTGCATCGTATTTTGGGGTGGCGACAGAGCTTGCTTGATGGAAAGACAAAACAAACAGAAGTAGAGTTAGGGTCAGCTCCATACTGTTAGAGAGAAGTGAAAATCAAAAGAAAAAACTTTTAGTGTACTTCAATGTGGAAATCTTCTATCAGTTCCCCTTTTTACACAGTATTCTGCATTTCATAAGCATTTATACCGCTCAAAGGAGGACTTCTAATCTAACAAAATTACAGTATTACTCAGTCACCAGCACAGCATTTACTTTTTCTGCCATATCCTAATTTTCTCAGGACCAAGTTTTAATTACCAGACACCTCATGCCAGAATTACATAATCCCTAACATCAATGCTGAATTCTTATTACAAATCATCATCAATGCATAGAAGTCACCTATTCCAATTTTCATTGATCGGCAGATGACCAGAAGTTACATTGGGACCTCATAGCTGTTGGACAAGACCCCGTATGGTGATAACGGCAGCGGAAGCCAAAACAAAGAAGACAAGGAGGGTAATTTCGGTTGACAGGTTATGAGCATAAACATACACCTTGATCACACAAAGCATACATGTTCGTTTACATAAACATACACCTAGTGCGGTACCAGCAAGAATGAAGCTAACACTTGAGAATCAACAAACCACAGCACAATCAAGCAATATCACAATAAAATAAAGAGGTGACACAAGATTTTACGTGGAAAACCCGAAAGGGAAAAAAACCACGGGAGCGATCGGTGCAAATCTACTAAATCAAGAGTTTCTTACAAGTACAATGGAGATCAATCAAGCTATCAACCTTTCTCTTACTCTTACTCTCACTCTCTCACAATTTGAGGTGGAATTAACAAGAGTTACAAAGAGAAATATAAACCCTAGATAGCTCACAGCAGGGAGGCAGAGAGCTTCAATTTCCTGGAGATGAATTCGCGATACAGGGAGAGACCATCGCTGCCCCCTTTTCTTTCTTTGTTTCCGTACTGGGCCAAAAATGGGCCAAGCCCATTTCTCATTTGGCTTCGTACACAACAATCTCCCACTCGAAGACAAAGCTCCCACTGAATCACAGAAGCATACACATTTGATCTCACAAACATACACTTTGATCACACAAAGCATACACGTACGCCTCTGGTCACATAAGCATACACCCTCGATTATACAAGCATACACCTTGCACCTCGCTCCAAACACATCCAAGTTATTCAACCAACCCAGATCGCCCCCTACAGAATATTACCTTGTCATGAGGCACCACCTTCGTGAACATGTCAGCAATGTTCTCCTTCGTGTGAACCTTTCTCACGACTAGTTGCCCATGGTCTAGAACATCACGAATGAAGTGGTATCGCACATCAATATGCTTAGTTCTTGAGTGATATGCCGCATTCTTTGAAAGATGTATGGCACCTTGATTATCACAATGCACCACATACTCCTTTTGCTTCAACCCAAGTTGTGCAAGCAACCTTTTCAACCAAAGCATTTCTTTCACCGCCTCGGTCAATGCAACATACTCCGATTCCGTGGAAGACAAAGCGACAATGTCTTGTAGTCGAGACATCCAACTAACGGCTCCACCACCGATAGTAAACACATAGCCCGTCGTGGACTTTCTAGTCTCACTACAACCCGCATGATCGGCATCAACATACCCTTCAATTGTCAATTTAGAATTTTCTCCACCAAAGCATAATTGCAAGCCACGAGTGTCTTTCAAGTACCGAAGTATCCACTTCACCGCTTGCCAATGCTCCCATCCCGGGTTAGACATAAACCGAGAGACAACTCCCACTGCATGTGCAATGTCCGGCCTTGTGCACACCATAGCATACATCAAGCTACCAACGGCCGACAAGTATGGAATCTTTTCCATCTTCAATCTCTCCTCATCATTCTTTGGAGAATTCTCTTTAGACAACTTAAAATGACCGGCCAAAGGTGTAGTCACCGGTTTGCAATTCACCATGTCAAACCTCTCAAGGACTTTATCAACATATTCCATTTGACTTAACCAAAGCTTGCCTCTCCCCCGATCCCTATGAATCCGCATGCCCAAAATTTTCTTTGCTTCGCCAAGATCCTTGGTTGCAAACCTCTTAGACATATCAAGCTTAAGAGACTTAATCTCATCATGATCATTACTTGCAATCAACATATCATCCACATAAAGTAACAACAAGGTAAAAGAACCATTCACCTTTCTTTTCATGTAGACACAATGATCATAGCCACTTCTTTTAAAACCTTCTTCTTGCATAAAAGTATCAAACTTCTTGTACCATTGCCGAGAGGCTTGTTTCAAACCATACAACCCCTTCTTCAATCTACACACAAGATTAGGGTTTGATTGATCAACAAAACCCTCTGGTTGTGACATATAGATTTCCTCATCTAAGTCACCATGCAAGAAAGCTGTCTTAATATCAAGTTGCACAAGCTCCAAGTCTAAATTTGCCACCAATGACAAAACAATCCTTATTGAACTATGCTTCACAACGGGAGAGAATATCTCATTAAAGTCAACACCATGTTTTTGTCCATAGCCCTTGACTACTAGCCTCGCCTTATGCCGTTTAGAACCATCGGCTTCATTCTTCAACACAAATACTCACCTATTTTTCAATGCTTTCTTTCCTTTTGGAAGCTCAACCAACTCCCAAGTTTCATTCACATGCAACGAGTTCATTTCATCTTCCATTGCTCCAAGCCACTTGGCTTTCTCCAAGCAATTCATAGCTTCTTGAAATGACTCGGGTTCACCCGCATCCGTGAACAAAGCATAAAATAGGGAAGGTGAATACCTTTGTGTAGCTCTAGAAATCCGAGTTGACCTCCTCAACTCTTGTATTGGGGTATTAGTGTGCTCTTCTTCAATGATGCCTTGAACATCATGCTCTTCCACCGGTTCACTCTCATCCTCTTGATCATGACCACTTGATTGAGGATCCGCTAGCATTCTAGGTGCAATACTAGCATCAACATGCTCCTCCACATGTCTTTCATCATCTTGCTCTTTCTCATGATTTTCCATGAACATCACATTTTCGCGGAATATGACATCTCGGCTTCTAATTGTCTTCTTCTCAATAGGATCCCAAACCCTATAGCCCAAATCATCACCGCCATAGCCAACAAATGCACACCTCCGTGACTTGACATCAAGCTTATTCCTCTTCACATTAGGAATTTTCACATAAGCTTCGCATCCAAAAATTCGTAAATGGCCATAAGAGATCTTCTTGCCACTCCATACGACTTCCGGTATGCCACCGTCCAATGCCACACTAGGTGATCGGTTTATAAGGTAAACCGCTGTGTTAGCCGCTTCGGCCCAAAATGATTTTGGAAGACCCGAGTGAGACAACATACTTCTAATCCTCTCCACAATGGTCCGGTTCATCCTCTCAATGACCCCATTTTCTTGTGGAGTGTATGGAACCGTCTTCACTCTCCGAATGCCATGTCTCGCACAAAAATTATCAAAATCATTAGAGCAAAATTCACCACCATTATCGGTTTGTAAACACTTAATGGATTTTTCACTCTCTTTTTCAACACGAGATTTAAAATTCTTAAAGGTTTCAAGAACTTGATCTTTTGAGGCTAAGGGATAAATCCAACACTTCCTAGAAAAATCATCTAAGAAAGTAACAAAATAACTAGCACCACCAAGGGATTTGACATTAAATGGACCACACACATCGGAATAAACCAATTCCAATGGTTTCACCTTTCTATGGGACTCATTCCTCTTAAAGTTCACTCTCTTTTGCTTTCCCATTACACAATGAACACAAAATTCAAGAGATGAACAATCAAAAGAAGGAATAAATTTTTCACCTTGTAACACTTTCATACCTCTTTCACTTAGATGACCAAGTCGGTTGTGCCACATGTGCATATCTCCATGCTCACTTGCCATGGCCGCAACACCTTTTCGAGGAGCTCCATGAAGAGTGTACAAACTCCCATCTTTGTGTCCTTTCATTAATGTCATGCAACCCTTTGATACTTTCCATGATCCCTCACCAAAAGATATAGCAAATCCGCCATCATCAAGTTGACCCACCGAGATAAGATTCTTGGTTATCTTCGGGACATACCTCACATTACTCAATCTACATCGCCTTCCATTAGCTTGCTCAAGCTCAACATCACCAACTTCAAGAATCTTGCATGGCCGACTATCACCAAGATAGACATTCCCACCATCTACATCCTTGTAGTTGACAAAATAAGAACGATCCGAGCATATGTGGAATGATGCACCCGAATCCAATACCCAAACATCCATGTTCTCTTTCTCGGAACTTGTCACACTTAAAGTCACCGCATCTCCAATCTCATCGGAAACTATACTTGCTTCACCATCTTGTTTCTTCCCTTTTTGCTTGCCTTTCAAGAGAGGACAATCTCTTTTCATATGACCCTCATTCTTGCAATGCCAACAAGAGAGTTTCCGGTCTTTAGACTTCGATCTTCTCTTGCCTTGAGATTCACCCTTTCTACCCGAGGAATTGACCCTAGTCATCGGCCGTCCCCTATCAACCGTCAATGCCTCACTAGGCCCGGTTTCCAATTGGGTAGTAGCCTTCCTAGTTTCCTCATTCATCAATGAAGCAACAACATCACTCAATTTGAATTGATTGCCCATTGTGTTAGCAACGGTAGTCACAAGAGTATCCCAACTTGTAGGTAAAGAGCTCAAAAGTAGCAAGCACAAAACCTCTTCATCAAGGTTTACCTTCAAGGACTTCAATTGAGCCGCAATTGAGTTGAACTCACTTACATGCGTTCTCATTGATATGCCATCCTTCATTTTCAAGAGAAATAACCGCTTCATAGCATGCATCTTGTTTACACCCGAAGGTTGCTCATATGATCGCTCCAATGTGGTCCAAAGCTCATGAGCGGTCTTACATTGATAGACATCAAACAAGATAGATGGTGAAATACACGGCCTTATAGCCGCTAAACACTTCCGATCTAGCAACTCCCATTCATGATCCTCCATATGAATAGGTTGTGCACTCGGTCCCATCAATGGTAAATCCAAATCTCTAACCACCAAGTAATCTTGCATTAGCATTTTCCAAATTGCCCAATTGCTATCATTCAATTTCTCAAATTCCATAGCTTTCTCCATTCTAACACCACACGTGCAAACCACCGAAATACACAAGAACTTAGGTCTAAACCGAATCCAAGTCTCAATCTCCTATTCTTAACACCAACGAGCCAACACGCTCTGATACCAGTTGTTGGACAAGATCCCGTATGGTGATAACGGCAGCGGAAGCCAAAACAAAGAAGACAAGGAGGGTAATTTCGGTTGACAGGTTATGAGCATAAACATACACCTTGATCACACAAAGCATACATGTTCGTTTACATAAACATACACCTAGTGCGGTACCAGCAAGAATGAAGCTAACACTTGAGAATCAACAAATCACAGCACAATCAAGCAATATCACAATAAAATAAAGAGGTGACACAAGATTTTACGTGGAAAACCCGAAAGGGAAAAAAACCACGGGAGCGATCGGTGCAAATCCACTAAATCAAGAGTTTCTTACAAGTACAATGGAGATCAATCAAGCTATCAACCTTTCTCTTACTCTTACTCTCACTCTCTCACAATTTGAGGTGGAATTAACAAGAGTTACAAAAAGAAATATAAACCCTAGATAGCTCACAGCAGGGAGACAGAGAGCTTCAATTTCCTGGAGTTGAATTCGCGATACAGGGAGAGACCATCGCTGCCCCCTTTTCTTTCTTTGTTTCCGTACTGGGCCAAAAATGGGCCAAGCCCATTTCTCATTTGGCTTCGTACACAACAATAGCAGTGTTGTTACAATGTCAGGGTAGCCTCCTAATTTGCATGGGAAGAAGATTCACACAAATCCTGGAGCTGTTTCGGCCGCACCATCCCAATGGATTGAAGTTATATGTATCTCCTGCCTGGGATAATGTTGTTAGAGCTTCACAAGTGAACCCTGCAATTGTTTGCTTCCAAAAAAGGGACGAATGATAATTTTTTGTATTTAGTGCTTGTATTTCAGTAGTTTGACCTATTTGCAATCTATTGCAAGATTTTTCTGAAAAGAAGTTGGAATTTAACACTATTTAATTTTGCCCAAACTCCAAGTTACTATGCTTAAGCACAGTACCAGTTGGAAATTTTCTCTGAATAATTTCATCAAACACCATGTGTGCATGTATTGTAATGACCGATTAAATCAGTTCCTACTTGGTCCATTGCACCATTGGTTGTTGACGTTCTCAAAACTAAGTGAAAGTTTGAGAACTAATGCATTGTCATCGCATGTATGGATAGTAACTCATCTTGCATACACATGACATGAGACTATGAGAGGCAACAAGAGAAAAGTTTTACACACACCATGGTGGGCAATACTGTTCCGAACCACCAGGCTATACATTCGGATAAATCAATAATTCACCAAAAATGAACTTGAACCAGCCGAAATTAATTAGGTCCGACTAAGTTATGAATAAGCCAAAAGAATCGTATTAGAAAGATGCGAGAAGCATCGGTCACCAAGTCGCCCGAGAAGAAAATGGAGAAAAACTGGTCCAAAAGCAGAGGAAAAAGGAATAAAGGAGGCAGGGGAGGCCAGTGGCAGCCTCCCCGCCTAGGATTTTCACTTTGCTTGAGGTAGAGAGTGGAGATGGGCAGTCACCGAGGTCAGAGGGGTGTGGGGAGGTGAGGTTTGGGGTATTACAAGAGAAACGCTCACAATTCGCCTGTGCAGTGTGTCAATAATCGTGCAGCTCATTATTAAGTAGTTTTTAAGAACCAACTTCTTTTTATGTTTTTTTTTTTCTCAGGGGATATAGTCATCTAGTTATATTTTTTTGTTTTTTTTTGTTTATTTATAAATCTATTGCTTCTTTTCTGTAGGCTGTGACAAGTGACATCTATGGTGCAAACTGCGAAAGGCAATGCAAATACATAGATGAGATGCCTGCTTTGGATATTCGTATTGAGCTCATAAAGACACTAAATAGTGTATTAGTGTCTCTACTGGTATGGTATATCTCTACACTTTTATGCATCTCTATATTTTGTAAATTTATCATATTACATTCTGTACCGGTTAAAAGCAAGTGATAACCTTGGTGTGTTTTATAATTGTACCAAAATATAGTTCAAATTGATGCATATTTTGTTTTTTTTTTATCTTATATCAGATTTATAGTTCAAATTGATGCATATTATTATTATTTTTTTTCTCTCATAACAGATCTATTTAGAGAAGCGAGCTCGGCTTGTCAGAAAACTAACTAGGATAAAGGAGGAACATGGACTTATTTATGAGTCTGCTAATTTGATGCAAGAAGTTGTGTAAGTATGGATATTTTACATTTGTTTTTGTAGAAAAAATATTCGTTTATAAACTGATATTATGTCTTCTTTATTTTCAAATAATTCCATTTGTAAAATGTGGAATTATGAACTCTCATAGTCTCATCTGTACTTTCTTTGATCATCAGGTGGAAATTTCAATTTGTGATGAAATTTATTCATTCTGACAGTAGTGCAAATTTCCCTTTAAAATTCGACTCTAAGAACAAAAATGAAAATGCATATCACTTCATAATCTGATGATAAGTTTATTAATTATTTCGTGGGAGATGTACAAAACTTAGTTTGAAAATGAGAAGAACTTGCTCGGTGGACCACTCGGTGACAAAGCTTCTGAATACCTCAAACTTCACTTCATGGAGCACGTACGTATTTTCTATATATATTATGTTCTATTAATTTGTCTTTTGAGTTTTTGAATCTCTGTCTAGCAGTTAAAACTACAACGTGCAATGGCTTAAAGGTGAAAATTTCTAGTCAAAGGAGAACAAAGGGATGCTATCTGACTGCTTAGACTAGCGTGGTTTACATATGGTTCATTTGGGAATCAGTTGATTAAAAAGTTTGTGCTGCTTTCAGAATATTTTGGTTGTCTCAAAGTATTATTCAAGGATTTCATTGAAGAGGCTCGCTGAGCTGCTCTGCCTAAGCTTTGAGGTTTATATACCTATCATTTCATCATGTAATGATTCTAGGATGTCTTGTTTTCTTTCATGCACGATTTACATGAGTTTTTGAGAATGAATGGAAGAACTTTCTGTGTTTTGCAAAATGTGAAATTGTGAATACTTTTATGCACCCCTAGAAAAAGTACAAATGTTCGCTCTTCTTTTCGGTCATTTCAAAAATGCCCAAACTATATGTTTTGGTTCTCATTTTATGAACTTGGCAAGTAGATATGATTGTATGTTTTTTTTCTGCCCAAAATACACGAGTGTAGAATATTACCATTGCCTATGTTTCTCATCTTGCCAGTTAGCTAGTATAAGGGTAATTTTAGGAAATGTTGATTAAGGAAGAACAAAAACAGAAATAGATCAAGGAAAGATTGATTCTCTGTGTTGCTAATCAAGTAATCTGCATAGCAGGATGGCTGAGAATACCTATCTGTGTCTCAAAGTCTCTCTCTGAGAGCAAATATAGACTGGCCAATGGGAATAATGTGCTTCCTGACAGAAAGTCAACAACGACGTGCTTGCAGCAGCAGGAGGGCATTAGAGATGAAATTGATATTCGGTTCTTCCAAAGGGTTCAACAAGCTCCTCCTTAATTTTATTTTTTATTGTTGCGAGTTGGTGCCGACCAGTAGTTGTTTTTTATTTTTTATTTCTTATTTTATGGTACCGTCTTTTTATGTTCTTCTTATTCTAGAGGTAGTCTGTACTTTTTTTTCCGAAACATTGCCCGTAGGCATTCATTAACCAACGATAGTGTTTTAGTTTTTACAAACATCAGTACATAAAAATGGCCCCACATGTTTGATAATAAAACCCACAAAACATGCCTTTTACTCCCTAATTATAAATATAAGCAGTCTTCTAATTTACCTGGATAATAACAGTAGGGACAATCAAAATACAAAAAGAAAAACAAAATGCCTAGATCCACCTAAAACATTCAGGGGCTCGTTGGTATTCTTGACCAAGAGCAGCATTCCATTGTTGACCCGTTCTTGCCTGATTTGCCAGCTGATGTGCTGGTTTAACAGCATCTCTCTTTGCATACCTAACCTGTACATTATTCAAAAAAGATAATTCATTAGAAATTTTTCTGATAATATGTTCTGCACGCCAACTGGGTATGTCATCCATCTTGCGATTTGTAATTGCATTTACAATGGGAAGAGAATCAGTGAAAATTTGGAAGGAGGGAAAAAAATGCATGACAGCTTTAACCAAACAAACAGCAAGAAATAAAGCTTCGGCTTCAGCTATAAAAGAATCAAAAGCTTTTCCCCCTTTACATTGAAAATGATACAAAGCACCTTGTGGATCATAAATAATCACAGCCAGACCCATTCTTTTATTCATATCCCAGGATCCATCCACAATCACAAGGGCCACATTCATGGGAATTTCATAAGTAAGATTTAGACTCTTTGACCCTCTATGGCACAATATACTATTCATGTCCATATGAACCGTTGATTTAACATTCCCAAGAATATTGACAACATCAAAGTTTATACCCTTAAACCAAAGGTCACATCTGCCCTTCCAAATTTGCCACATGATGCTGAAAAACATTTTAAGTTCATCAGATCTGAAATTTGTCATAACATGAGTAATGATTTGATTCAAATTAGGTGGCAGATCATCAGTTCTAATATTTAGCCATGGTTCGACAAATCGGAATCGGACAGTTGGACCACGACTCCGAATCGGCTGAATCGGAAAGAATCGGCTGAATCCGATCGGAAACTCGGAATTTTTTAAAAAACACATTTTTATGCCGTTAAAAATCAGAAAAAAATCTAAAAAAATAGGGAAAAAATATGTTTTCATAAATAAGTCAAAAAAATTAAAGATGAACCTTAAAATCAACTAAAATAACTTAATATGCCTTAAAGTCAAGTACGCAGAGTCGCAGACTACGCACATCTTCCTACAATCACTTACATACCTTAAAATAAAAGATAAATAGACTAAGAAGTACATCATATCATCTAATTATACAATAAAGAGACATAAACAACAAATATGAGATAAATATAAGCCATAAACTAATTCATATCGCATACATGCATTCTACTCCCAGAAGCTGTGACGAGCTGGTTGCATAGTTTCATTTTCTTCGGTGTAGAAATACAATGGAGCATGTTGTGTTGGGCCAAATATAGAAGACATAAAAGATGCTTCGGTTTCACCATATGAATTGTAATCGCTAGAATATTCCTGGTTGGTACTTCTACTATTCTCCGATTGTACTATTTGAAAATATGGCACTGGACTAGAACCACCACTTAATCCTGGCACTCCATCATATAAGTTGATATTTTGAAACCTTGGCAATTCATTGATATATCTAAACCGTTCCCTATCATTTTCGTGACCATCATCAGATATCGGTCCAGGGTGCCGTGCTCGTGTATTAATTTAGCTCAGACACAAACCATAGAGCTCTAGATGAAGGGCAATTGAAAATCATATGTTCAATTGTCTCCTCCTCCCATCCACACCTAAAACACATTGGGTCTGTACGTGGTTTTAAAAATTTTATTTAATTTTGTCGCCACAGGTAGAATACTATGAAGACATCTCCAAATAAAAGTAATTACTCTAGGTGGAGCTTGAATCTTCCAAATATCACTCCACAAGAGAAAATTCGAATTTACCTGGGGGATATCATCCTGGAAATTTTTTATAAATCTATTATAAGCTTCCTTTGTTACATACCTACCAGTTTTACTGGGCAACCAGATTAAAGTGTCATTTGCACCAGGATAAACATGTACTGAACTCATGATATGGCGCGCCCATTGTTGACCACAAATTTGGTTTAACTTAGGCACATCCCACTGTTCACAATTTCCCCTGAATAAATTTGAGACTTTAAGGTTTTGATTCCTATTTGTATATTGATATGACTGATTCCATCCTGAAAACCAAGGGGAATTAAACACATCAATCTTACTTCCATCACCCACCTTCCACATGACATCCTCTCTAATCTCATCCCTAACTCTCAATATCTGTCTCCAAAATGTACTCACCCCAGATGTATTTTTAGCTTCCCAAAACCCTTTTCTAGATAGATATTTTGCTTTCATGATTTTTATCCAAAGTTTTTCTTTTTGAGCTGCCATTTCCCATACTATTTTGAGAAACAAAACTTTATTAAAAACTCTGATATCTCTCAAACCCAAACCCCCTTTATCTACATACTGACAAACTTTGTTCCATGCAATGAAGGAGAGATATCTATTTTTATCATGTTTTCCCCATAAAAATTTTCTCATGATTTTCTGTATCTCCTCCACTGTTCTGGCATCCACAATAGAAGTCAACATATAAAAAATTGGCAGGGCATAAAAAATTGATTTTAATAATGTAATTCTTCCAGCTAGAGATAAGGTATTTAATTTCCATCCTGCCAATCTTTTATGCATCTTTTCTATAATATCTCTATGGACCAAACTCATATAGGATTGATCTTGAGAAATATGCACTCCAAGGTATCTCTCATAACCCAGTACTTGCTGTGCTCCCAACATATTTGTGAGATTTACAATTTCATCTTGCGAGCATTTCTTACTAAACCATATTTTTGATTTGTCAGGATTAATTTTTAAACCTGAAATTTGATTAAAGACCCTCATGATACTGATCAAATTTTGCACCTCCTGATTTTGAGTTTGGCCCATGATAATTAAATCATCTGCAAAGATTATATGTGATAAAACTGGTGCAGTGGCAGCTATCTTTAATCCCTTAAGAAAACCTAAGTTCAATTCCCTGTGAAGAATTCTCGTCAAAATTTCTAAACCCAGAATGAAAAGAAATGGGGACATTGGACACCCTTGTCTAAGCCCTCTTTGTGGTATAATAAAACCATCTGTTTGCCCATTTATACTTAGGGTAATCCTGCCTGCCTTAACACAATTCATAATTAGATTAATCAAATTTTCTGGTAAATCAATCATCCATAAAGCCGCTTGGATAAAATCCCATCTTATTGTATCAAAGGCTTTATTTATGTCAGCTTTGAACATGAAAGCCTTTTGATTGAAATTTATTTGTTTGAAAGTGTAAAATTTCTCTAATCAATATGATATTATCAACCACACCTCTACCTTTCACAAATGCTGCATGATTTTCACTAATAATGTCAGACATAAAAGGTTTCAGTCTCTCTGAAATTATCTTCATAAAAAGTCTATAGAGAGTATTTCCCAAGGTAATGGGCCTGAAATCGTTTGGCAATTGAGGGTCATCTTTTTTTGGTATTAAAATGATTTTCGATTTCAACCAATCATCCGGGACATGTCCCGTTATGAAAGCTTACTGGATTATATTGACCACATCCCCTTTAATTAAATCCCAATTAAATTGTAAAAATCTTGTATTCACACCATCCGGTCCAGGGGCCTTATCGGGGCCCATTTGATTTAAAACCTGGGTAATTTCATTTAGGTCTGGCTTCTCACTCAGTCTATTTTTTGCCCAAGTTGGAATCTTTGGTCCCCTGTCAAGTTGTGTCTGTATAATGAATTGTTTAATATCCTCAAAATTAATGTGTGAATTATCAGTGAACAACTCTCTAAAGTAACTCACAAAAACCCTTCTAATACCCGTCACATCAGTTTTAATGTTTCCCTGATTATCTTTTATCATGTGTATTTGATTCTTGCGATCTCTATTAGTGGCCACCATATGAAAAAATTTTGTGTTTTTATCACCATTTAACTGCCAATTTATCCTAGACCTCTGTCTCCAGTACTCTTCCAATTTATCCTCAGCTTCCTCATATTCTTTTTTGAGATTGATTTCCAAATTATGATCCTGTCTAGATGGGTGTTGTTTTTGTATGTTATAAATTTCCTTTTCCAGTCTTTGCAATTTATTCTGTGGTGTTTCTAATTTCTTACTCCAGTGAAAAATATGCTTTGTAAAGTTTTTCCATTTATCACTCCAATGTAAATGTTCAGATTTCATCCAGCTAAATTTGCATTGATCTTTAAAACCTTTCTCCCCTAACCACCAATTTTCAGTTCTAAAATTTTTATAAGTTTTTTGCCATTTGACAGTATTTAAAAGAATCGGTGCATGGTCACTGTAAATTTTGGGTAGGTGATTGACATAGGCTTGATGAAATTCACTGACCCAACTTGGGGATGCCAAAACTCTATCCAATCTCTCATGGATTTCATTTGAAGCATTTTGTTTATTGGTCCAAGTATAAGCAGGTCCTTTAAAACCCAAATCAATTAAACCTGCCCCATGCACAAAATCTCTAAAGGCTCTATTGTTTGAATTAAAATACTTATTCCCGCCAAACTTCTCTTTAGAATTTAAAATGGCATTAAAATCCCCCATTACACAAGACATCTGAGCATTAACAGTGAGCATTTCAATATCTTTCCAAATAGAATTATTTAATTTGTGATGAGAGTCCCCATACACACCCACTAAGAGCCAACTCTTTTTCCCTCGTTGTGAAACTAGAGGTAGTCTGTACTGTCTTTTATGCTTTTTCTGTTTAATTTGCTTTATGGATTGTAGTTTCAGGCACCAACTCTTAAGCTTATATGGCTTTGTTCGGAAAATTGTAACTCTTTATTGTTCTATTATTGAATTTGGGCCTACGGGTGTTATCAAAGAAAAAAAAAAACAACGACGTGCTCAATTACTGAGCAAGCAACCTGGAGAAGCTTCTAGAACCTGTCGAGAAGAGCTGCCTCGAAATCCACAGGAAAAAAATGGTTCACAAAATCTACATACATTAATCCAGTCTCCACATCTCCACTCAGAAACACTCAGAACTGTTCATAAACACTATTGGTGCAGAGTGTGGCTGGCTGACAGGTGGGGGCGGTTTGATTTTAAAATTCCAGCCACACCCGGGAACGAGATCCTCCGGGCGTCCAGCGGACGTCTTTTATTTCAAGCCATACCCGAGTCTGATTTCCCATTTGGCTATATAGCCTGATCCCAAATGCAATCTCTTCTATCCATTGTATCCAATAACATATAAGACGTGATGCAGTAGAGTGACAGATGGGTATTGGTTCGGCTGCCTGCCACCCATCTGCACTAGGGCTGTCAATCCCTTTTAACCGTTTACCCAATTCGTATCATATTCGATAAGACGGGTATGGATAAGATTTTATTTTCATTAAATTATCGGGTATGGGTATGGATAAGAAAAAAATTTCGTTAATTTAGTGGGTAAGACCGTAAGAGTATTTGTAAGGTTATTTCGTATTCGTTAATTACCCATGCCGTTATATATATATAGTTTATAATCATTATCATGATCGAAAAGATATAATTATAAGATTCAATTATAATCATTATCATGATCGGAAAGATATCATTATCAATTTAATTATTAATGCATCAATTTAATTATAAGATTCAGTTATACATTAATAACAAATTAAATCGAAAATATATAATTGTAAAATTTAATTGATGCATTAATAATTAAATTGATAGATTTGATTGAGATAATAATGGATTAAAATTGCAAAGATATGATGGCAAGATTCAATTGATATGTTAATTAAATTTTTTCGATTTTCATTCACACGCTATATTGTTCATTCACGCGCTACATTAAAAAAATACTAAAATTTTTCAAAAGATCCCTTCTCCTCCGTTGTCGTTTGATAAAATATTATATAATTAATAATTATATAGTTATGTATTTTTTTGTGACAATTGAAATGGGAAGATGTTGCATGATTTTATTATATTTATAATATTATTCAATGCTGCACTTTATTAATATATTTATCTTATATTATTTATTTATCTATATTGTATAATTTTTTTTCATGAGTTATTAACATTATTACCCATTTTCTACCGTTACCCTACCCTTACCGTTAATTCTGAACGGGTAAGGGTAGGGTACGGGTAATGTTAATTTTTAACGGGTAAGGGTAAGGTATGAATAAAGAAAATTTTAACAGATACGGGTATGAAAAATATCTCTACCGTATCGTACCCTATCCATTGACAGCCCTAATCTGCACCCAACTCTATATATAATCACGAACTATACTCGGGTAGTACATGTTGGACTAAAATAACAACTACAAACTCCTCCTCCATTGTAATCTCCATTCGCTTCAACAAAGGATGCCTCAATTTCTCTATTCCAGAAAAGAATATAGTTTTATTTTTTAATTGTTTGAGAGTCTTTAAAAAAAATTTGGCTATAAAAATTTATTTACATCCTTATAATCATAGATATTTGAGGAATTTCGTAATATAATATTTTCTAATTATAGAATTATAAAATATTTTAAATAATTTTCTGAATCTCATATAATTTAAACTCTATTATAGTTTTGTTTTTTAATTGTTTGATGACATTTAAGAAATTCATTTGTCTATTTAAATTTATGTACATATTCACAGAAATATGAAAAATTTTGTCCTATAAAACTTCCTAATTATGGATTTATAAAATATTTTAAATAATTTTTTAAATCTTATTAACTTTAATCTTTATAATATTTATACCTTTAAACGAGCTAAGAGACGAGAATTTTTGGACTATCCCTAAGCTAAACTCGTATTGCTCGTGCTACAGTAACTTTTTTGGGATTTTCTTGCGTGATGTGTAGCGGGTTAATGAGCCAAATTTCTGTACAAACAATACCCGCTGTACAAAGTACTTGAATTTCGTCTGCAAAAAAAAGTTTTTCGATAAGAGAGGAAAAAGCATAGCGCGGGACCGCGGGAGGGAGACGCTCTCTTTTTTTAATTTTTCGAGTGAAAGACTCATGACCTACCACTAATTGAAAAAAAAGTTCATACAAGGGTTGGGTTTGTTAGTCAATTTTGGGTGTATTTAGCAGTGTACGCGAACAAGCTGTTCGCGAATCTAGTCAGTTCGTACAAACCAAAAATGCGAACAGCGGCGTACAACCCCCACTTATTCTTGTCCTTGTTCACACAGCTGTGCAGACGCTGCCAAAAATTAAAGAAAACAAAAAAGAAAGAGCCGCCGGAAAACAAAAAAAAAATACGAGAACAATAAAACCTGCCATGTCACATGTGCCAACTACCCCACCAATTGCTGTGATTAATGATTATTAATCCCATTCCATATGGTCGGCTCTAGAACAAAAACCAAAGCTAAGATGACCAAAAGTAGTAGTTTTTTTATTTTTTTTTAGGTCGCCTTGATTGGTGTTGATTTGTGTGACCACGATCACTACAATCGGTCTGGATCAGCCAACTGAAGGTCGAAGCATGAGCTGAGTAGTGGCATAAGTAGGTCTTTTACTGTAGCACGAATAAACAACGGTCAACGGTCAGAAAATCAACGGTCAAGGTCAATTATAGATTCATTTATATGAATGTTTATAATTTCTATATTATATTGTATATTTATATTTATTTATATGAATGTTTATAAGTAAATATAATATTATTTAATGTATTTATAGATTCATATGGATATGTATAATTTCTAGATATATACTATAACAACACATTTCATTATTATCAATGTTATTTTATATCGACATATGAAATTACATATTAATTATATATATATGGATGTTTATTATATATGTTGACATATCAATTATATACACTTTTAACACTGACGTGAATGCATATAGTAATTTTTAAATGAATATTATAGTACTTAACTACTTATAATATATTGATGATGTAAGAACTAAATTTTATTTACGTCATTGAAAAATAAATATATATTTAAAAATATATATTGCGCAGAATCTTTCTAGTTCCGCGCCTAAAAGCTGCAAGACTCGAGCAAAAAAGAAAACAGAAAGCCTCAATTGACTCAATTGACTGTTTCGTTTTATATATTCCCAATTAAGACAGAGGGCCTACCTCAAGAAAGAATTGAGATGGAGATTAGACAACACATAAGAGAATGGCTATATTTGAGACCAAGATCAGTTCGATCCGTCTGGGCATTAAACCTTGTACGTGAGTTCCGTCTGATCATGGAGGCTCTTGAAGGGGGGAATTATAACCGAGTGACACTTGACACAGAGTTCATGTTGGATATCGACACGCAAAACGTACCCGAGAGGCACCCTCGCTTTCTAACACCTGAAGAGAGGTATCACACCATCAGGATGAAAACTGATAATGGCATCATAAGGCAGCTGGGTCTTACTTTATCGGCTGATGACGGTTCTGTGCTCGTGTGGGAGTTTAATTTCGTACTCCGTCGTCATAATCATTTCATACCCCTTTATTCTCCTTTTAATTTCACACCCCTCTATTCTCCGGCGGAGATTGAGGAGTTCCTTGGGATGCAGCTTGAACCCATTGATTCAAATCTCTTCTCAAGACTCCTCCTCTCCTCTGGTCTATTGCACAACAACAGGATTACATGGATCCTATTCCACGGTGCTTTCGACATCGTGTTTTTCATCAAGCTGGCCACCTTCTGGAGCCCTCTACCACACTCTTTGGTGGAGTTTAAATCCTTGATCATGACTTACCTTGGCGAGCATATTTTAGACATCAAATACATCATAAGTTTCACACCTAATTTGTATGGAGGTCTAGAAAAAGTCGCTGCAGCACTTGGTGTTGAACGAGTTGTGGGGCGTGCCCACCGGGCTGGTTCTGATAGCCTTCTGACCTGGTACACATATAAGAGGATGGCAGACATCTATTTCCCACTTGATGGTGGTATGAGGCACGCAGGTGTTATATATGGTATTGATCACATATGAGGATTAATTATCTATAACGGCTTTCATAAAGATGAGCTTGAGGAAACGATTTTCACTCTTGTTTTCCTTTTTGGAGCTTTCTTTCATGAAAACTGTAAACAAGTGACTTGCTAATTGCATATAGAATTTTTCTAGTTGTTATTATTACTTTTATTTTATGGTCTATGGAAGTTCTTCAAGGATATTAATAATCTGGCAAAATGGAATTGAGTTTGTAATATTAGAACATTGGTAACGTAGCTGTCAAGTGTCAACTAAATGTCCAAATTCATTAACAAGTCGATTTAGATTACAATAAGGATGGACGAAGTAGATGATAATTACCCGAATTATTTTATAAAATAATATACCAGTCAGCAAAGGGACCCTTGAGCAAATCCAGGATTTTACAATATTAGCAGGAGAAACTAATTAAAGTTAACTTTTTTTAATGATCGCTTCCTCGGAGCAAACCATAAATATAATACAATGTAAATATATATATTAAAAAAAAAGAAGCAATACTGGTATAGGGTCGTTTTCAATTAATCGACACAAATACTTTAATTTTCCCTACTTGCACGAAGACATTTTCCAAAGCCTCCTCTATGCGAACCCGGCAAGTGTGTTCCATCTCCTTATCTATTGAACCAGGTCTAACAGGTCTCTTAGTACTTGATTCGACCAGCTAAAACAAATAGTATTTTCTACAGAATATCTTGTTGAACAAAATGTACTTCCTAATATTCATTCTGCACGAAATTATCACCTTAGAGAAAGTTAACAAATAAATCAATTTGGTTCCGAGAGCTTGATCTAAGTTTTGTAACTGAGACTGCTTAATCCACGGCAAATTGTTAAATATATTAATGTACCCATTCTTGGAGGCGTTTCTCATCTCATTAAGAAAAAGTATAAATAAAATAATAAATTAATAAAAAAAATTTTATAAGACCTCTTCGCGACAGTCCTCATTTTGATTGTGTTGTTGGCACAATTGTTTTGAAAAAAATGCTTTGGCAACACGCCTACTCCCTATATAAATCAATTTTTATATATTCCGTATTCCTTAAAAAAAGGTTTGCTTCATATGATTGATTAATGTTAATCAGACTTAGCCTATCCTCATTGCATAAAGAAAACCATTTAAGCATGGAAAACTTTAACTGTATTATGTTTTTGGAGGCCACATATTTGGTTGTGGAAGTAAAACAGAGGACTATTTGCAAAAATAGGTGTCCTTCACGCTGTTGCCAAACAGTGGATTGGGAAAAATAAGATACAAATTTTTAAAATAAAAGAACACAAGGGACGGTGTGGCCAAACAGAGACGGAAAGGTTTAGTGGAGTGATCATAAAAATTTATTTGTGGAAAATGGACTATCTAAATTTTGAATAAAACATTTTTAAATATTTTTTTTAAGTTTAATAATTTTCTAAACGATTATCGTATTTGTAAAAGTTTGTTGTAATTTTTTGAAAATAAGTAGGGGCGCCTATCACTTTCCTATGTACTGCAACAAAAAAAAAAAAGGTGCATCTCACAAATCATCTCAACAATGTCTCAGTAAAGAAATATTCTGTCGGTATAGTATATCCCAAATTTCTTTCTCTTTGTTATGTTGAAGTGCTTTGCGTTGACCTTGGCATCATTGTACATAGTTTCATTTTGATGGAAAAAAAAAAAAAAAATGAACAGGGCCAGACTTTGAGCTGCCTCTTTTTCCTTAAAAAAAACTATTTCCCTAATTTAATAGATACTAGTGGGGCGCTCGCGCATTGCGCGATCCATTTATTTCATACGGTATTACCTAATTCAAAAGAAAAATATTAAATGAATAATTAAATAACCATAGAATCTCTTATAAGAAGTCATCATACCAAGATATCCAAAGATGAATCACAGAGGCAAAGATGAATTTTGAACTTGGAGGTTTGTTTTAGACTCCGATAGCATGCTTTTATACGTGAATAAATCTATGATTGATTACTCTCCAGAATTTTTTTTTTTTTTTAATTTTACCAAACAATAGTGAATTAGTACAGTGTATCAAAACTCAAAAGGAAATTGAGAACAACATGACAAATATATCCAAATGTAAATTCCTACAGTTACTGGTACAGAGGGCAACAAAAGAACATAAGCCATATGATTAATGTGTGCACAACCTGAAAATAAAAAAATATAAAAGGAAAAAGAAAGAAAGACTAACCTGAAAAGACGGATCATTAACACTGCAACAACTGCAAAGAATAATGAGCAAGGAGCTTTCTTCTTAGTTTATATATGCATCATTGGCTGAGGAAAAAGCTCTTAGAGATATCAAGGAAAAACTGGTACGTAAAAACAGATCATGCACATTTAACTTTTACATGCTCTGAACCAACACAAAATCCATCAGTCATGTTTGAGAACAAAGGCCATATATATTTTAATGCTTACAACTCCTAAACCAAAACAAAATCCATTTATTGTAGTTGACAAAGAAGCTCATACAAACTTAATTTTTATAGCCAGAACATTGACCAACCATCTCCAGGCCTTGCGAAGATGCCCTTAATTTTCTTAAATTGTAAGACGAAAGCATTCTTTTTAGTGCTGCTTGTTTTACATATAGGAAGATTTCATATTGTGCAGCTCACAGGACAATCATGGTAACCAATACAATGTTCACAAAATTTAAAGTTTTAAACACTAAATTATTCTTGATTATGCAAATCAAAGGTGATGAAACAATTGCAAACCCTAACATAGTATAACTCCAAAAATAAATATAGTAAAATAGATGAAACATGTAAAAATCACAACCAAAGACAAGGATGAAGAAAAACAAACAATGTGTTCTCCCACTGGAGTGAAAGGAAAAGCAACTTGATGCTACTCATATACCATGTAAGAAATGCACTGTCATGAATTGATCTCCTTACCTAATCTCAAAATAAATTAAATTCATGCCTGAAGTAAATCTACAAACAGAAAGGGGAAACGGGAAGGGCTACGACATCTGACCGTTCAGTCTCTGTGTAGATCCAACCTAATTGCCTAAAATCATTCACAGGATCATACGCATGGTTCACTTGAAAGCCATCAGAGATGTGAACCTAAATCATCAAAATATGTTAGGTCAGCCAACACAATATGGACAATTAACAATTAGATTTCAGTACATTTACAGAGGCATCTCAAATCATTGATCACAAGATCAACACCATATGTATGGACTGAATTTCTGTTCTCTCTCTTTTAGCAGCAATACATTATTAGCATTTGTAGGTAAAATTAACAAAATAGAAAATTAAATTTTGGAAAACAAATTAAGTTTTTTTCTGCTCGCATAAAATTGAATTTTGTAATTGGATCCGCCTAACATAAAATTATAAAGATTATAAATCAATGAGATTTTTATGCAAAAAACATAAAGCCTGTTGTTGGCACCACATTGGTCATGGCAGTTATTTGTTTTAGATCACTGGACTATTTAGAAACACATTGACATGTCCCAAAGCCCGTCTAGCTGTAACAGGTACCACTACTGGAATCTGTACATACAGTTAGATTATTTATTTTCTATATTAAAAATTTTTAACTATGACTTATGTGGCAAATTTAATACAGTATAAATTGTTGCATGATTTGGTTCTAAAATATGCACAATTCAAACCATTAGTACCTGGTACTTTGTTACCGTGTGCTATACAAAATAAATTGGTGCCAGATCGACCATTCTTGCAGCATGTAGACTCTAGATAGAGGTCATAGTACTTCAAAAGAACCAATTTCCCCATTTTCAAGTAAAAAAAAAATTAGAGCCTAAAAATGGGAATTTCCTTCGAACTTAAAAAATAACTGTACTTGAACCTTTTTGGTGAGGTGTGGATGAAGTTGGATCTTGAAGATACTTTAGCACTTCTACTCGTAAGTAAAACTTCCTACCAGTGTCAGATTCTCTATATACCTACAAAGGGTAAAATATTTGATTAGAACATTCAACATGAAAGGAAATGTTAGAGTGAGTTTGCTTATGTTCTTGGTGCATCAGGAGATTGGACTAAACTGATGTACCAGGTAATGCTCTACTCATGTGATCATAAGGAAAATTTACGTGTTGCAAATGTATTCAAATAGTAAAAAAAGCAGAAAACCAAAAAAGCATTAAAAAGGCCACTTTATCTCAGTTACCTTGCATGAGGCACCACTGCTCTTGATCCTGCTATTATCAAACATGATGGTACCAGAAATACCAAGTTAAAACCTTTTTTCCTAGCTTAATCCATTTTCTTATAAGAGAAAGTACGAACATTGAAGAGTTAAGGGTATATATTAAGGCAAAATTTGTCGATTTGGCCAAATTTGTCCATTGAGAACCAAATTAACCCAAGTTTGCATCTATTTGATGCTTCACATGCACTGTAAGATTATCTATAAGCCATTATCAAGCTCTAGTTTGGATCTACCAAACAAAATTAAGTACACTTTGCTACATAATAGCACTGAAGCCATGTCCAGATGATCTGTCCAACAGAATTCTTGGTTCGGCAGGCATATTAAAGCAATCAAATATGCCACATAGTGTACAAACTATTACCCTTTAGTTCTATTAACAGACCATATCAGGAGGTAAAGACAGCTTTCTTATCTAAAGTTTCAAACTACAATAACAATGAGATACTAAGTGTTGCCCGCCCGTAACAACAATCCCTAATATTCAGACTTTCATGAACTCTCAAACAAAAATAATACTTGAAATTAACGTTCAGAAGGTTACCATACCTTGCATACCCCAGTCAGCTGTGTCAGAATTAAACTCTACAGTAGCCTCACTTGAACTTGTGGATTGAACTGGATTAACAGACGATTAGCATCTGACATATCAAATAAGAAGCTAAAATTAAGAAATGAGATGGTGAACCTATAGAGAGAGTCAACCGTACAGATCGAAAAGTAAATTAAACACAAATCAAACCGTAATTTTTTTGTCAATTCAATAAAATTGCTCGATAATAATGTTCTTTATTGGATCTCAGGTGATTATCTCTGAGACACAATGATAGAGAAAGATATGATTAGATCAATGCAAAAAAAAAAAACTTTAAAAAACCAAAAACTGTCACAAATAATTGAAAGGATTAGAGTAATTTTAATAATTACCCGAAGAATCAACAGTTGAAAGGATTAAAACTAAATGCTTCTTCTCTCATCCCTAAACGAAGCTATCCGCTTCAGTAAACCTGACAGCCCCCTCAGACGCCATAGCTGTGAACCTAGAAGGAGGCAAAAGAAAAGCAATAAGATTAAAAAGAAACCCCAAATTGGAATAGCAAGCGAAATAAAAAAAAAAAAAAAATTGAGGAAGAAAGGGACCTCAGGAAAGAAACGAATAACCTGCAGCAATGGTCGAAATCAAGCAGAAAATAGAAAGAAATAGAAAATAAAGAAAAAGGAAGAAGAAAAGATACAAAGAAAAGCAAACTCTGAAGCAGAAATGACCGTCAAAAGACAGAAGGAAGGGGGAAAGGAACTCAAAAAGTTAAAATCAAAGAGGGGAAAGGGGAAAGTACCCCGTTGAGGCGTCGCTCCATAAATCAAAGGGGCAGCGGTAAACCAATCGGAGATGCAGAGTCAGGAAAGGGAGCGGCGTACATGGGTCTCAACACCAAGAGCACATGGCAGACGGACCTCCGTACGCGACCCACATGCCCTCATCCATCTTCCAGGTCAGTCAAATGCGTGGGTGTGAGAGAATGAGAGGGAGAGAGTTTGAGAGAGCGCGCGAAAGAGAAGGATGTGAACTCTCTAGAAGAAACAGATCGAACGGAGACAGAAGCGCGTAATCGGACGATAGGGATCTGTGCACGAATTAGACGGACAGGATGCGTTATTTGTACTGAGAACTGAGAACTGTAGGGTAATAGTGCAAGCCGTACCGGCCTATACTCACGTTTCATATATGTATCTTGACTTGATGATTGAAAACATGGTTCATGAACCATTACCGGCCCTCGGATTGGCGAAGCACTGTAGTACTGTACTAACACCCTAGTAGTTATAATATGTATACTCTTTTCAAGAGTTTAGTTACAGTCAAAATGATTTTACGGAGCACTCTATCCAATTAGATTAAATCTCAAATGATCGAATCAAACTGTTCATTGTGTCATTCATATTGAAGTCTCTTTGCCAATCAAATTTCAAAAGGTTGATAAGTTTTTTTTTTAAAAAAAAAAAAAGGTTGGTATTGAAGGATTAAGAACAAAATAGATTGGTAAGTATCTAACAATCCAGAACTAATAGTAATTTTTTTGAAAAAAAAATTGTTGGTAAGAAAACTTCGATACGAAGAGCACATTGAATGGTTTCAGATCAGTTATTTGAACTTTCAAGTTAAAGATAAGGTAGGATTTGATAGAATTCTTCATGCGTATCGTTTTGATTTTAGCATTTCTCATATTTTCAATATAGAATTAATTATTTACTAAGTAATTTAAATATTAATTACATTATGAATCAATATATAATTTGTTAATTGTTATTAATTGTGGCGATAATGTTTATCGAATAATTAGTTTGAATTAGATTGTCGCATGAATTATAAGGTTCGAAAGTATGTTAATTAATTGCGTAAATAATCTAATACGAGAAATATGTTAAAATCACTAGAATTTGACTCTGGTTTTATAGTTTAGTCTGTTACTGTAGCTTAAAAAAATATAATTTTACTTCAGAATATTTAGCATATAAGCTATTCACTCTTAAACGTTAATTTGATTTTCAACTTTCTCTACCTGAGGGCATCGAAATGATGTCAGCTGCTGACACATGTCAAATTTGGAAAGCATAACAAACATTTATATGAATCGAAGCATTTTTTTCATGATCAAAAGTCATCTTCTCTCTCTTTCGAAAAGTCTGTTGACATTTTTTTACTGAGCACGTTTTATTTTTTTTCCCACAAATATCACAATTTTTTTTATTAATATTTTAAAATTTTAAAAATTCAATTTTTAAATCCAAACCGTTGATTTTGTTCAATTTTACGAGCGATGCATTAATTTTACTATATAAGTTTCATAAATTTTGGAATTTATTTGATATTCTATCAAGAGTCTAAAATAATAAACAAATGTTGTTAATTATAACAGATTAATTTTAACTAGACATGGTAGTCGTAGCTTCGCTGCGCTATGTAAAATATAAAAATTTCTCATGTAAATTATAAAAAATCTTTTGTAAAAAACTTATCAAAATTTATAAAAAAAAATGTAAATCAAATTAGTAATTTCTTCCACAGAAAATCGCTGTATAAACTTGACATAAATTTTTTGCCCGAAAAAATCTTGCTAATATTAATGATTGGTATGACTATTTTATGATTAGTAGACTATTTTTAATTGCTACAACTATTTATAATTTATTTTAAACAAACTATAACAAAATAAAAAAAGAAAAAATTTTCTGGCCGCTTCAAAAGCGGCCACGCAACTTAATTAATACTTTAGATACATTCATGTGTAGATATCTTGATCGAATATCAAATAAATTCTAAAATTTATAAGAATTACATAGAAATGCATCGCTTGTAAAATTGAACAAGATAAAAGTTGGGATTTGAAAATTGAGTTTTTTTATTTTGTAAATGATGTATGAGCTTATATACCCAAAAGTAACCTAAAAAAACAGCAAGCGCACGGTAATTCGTTGGTACAGTCGGAGTCGAATCCACAGGGACGGTAAGATGAGTACTAAACCTTACTTATTCACAAAATCTAGACGGTAAAATAAAGAGTTTGGGCTTAATCAACAAACAACAAAAACAATCAACCAAAGATAAACGAAACAATAGCAAGTTTTAGTGTTTTTGGAGGTAAAATATAGTATAAAAATGTCCTAGGGGTTCAGTTTCCACCATGGTTAGGCTTCGGGCTATCAACGGGCGTCACTCTCGCGCCGCATCGTTGACTCGTGCGTGCCTGGAGATCTTGTGCGACCGCACAAGGTTCCCATGCGATCGCACAGCCCTTGGTTAATGCCAAATTGACACAATAACATGGTTTTTGGCTAGTGTGGGACAGATCTAGCCATACCTAAACTCCTAAACCTCAACTCTCGTAATGTTGGTCACAGAACCTGGTATGGAACCTAGTCTAAAACCCCCATTAGGTTAATTAATCCTCAACTCTCGTAATGTTGGCTTAATTACCTAAGTCCACTTGTTGATTCTCTAAGGCATCCACTAGACTCTCGCCTAAGCAGAAATTTGTCCCTCTCGAGCTTAAATTGGTCACCTCTCGACTCCTAACCTACCTTGAATATTTATTTGGTTCGACTAAACAATCTACACCCTTTGCCTAGATTAGATGCAGCCGTTCACCTAATATGAGGTTCAATCAAGTAATCAAACACAAACAAGCATAGTCATATAGAAATCAAACAAGTAGTACACAATAGAAATCAAGTATCAAGTCAAATCAACAAACCTAACCTCAGTTTCAACTAGCCCCAGAACATAACTAATCTAACCTAACATGATGCAAGAACAATAAAAAATAAGGAAAGTAAATGATACAATCTCCATGAAAAAACAAAAGGGAAGAGGAAGGCGAAAGCCCCTTCTCGAGCCTCTTCTGACTTCTGGACCTGCAAGGAGGTAGCTTGGGTGGAAGGATGAGGCGAAGGATCGTCGGAATGGAGGTTTCCAAGGCGACAGGGAGGTGGTGCGGTCGCACAGGAGCCACTGGAGGTGGATCGGGTTGGTTTCGGTGTGCGGCGCCGCCAAGGAAGAAGGTGGAATGGAAGATGCCCTAACTTCGAAGCTTTAGGTGCCTTATATAGGGGTCGGGGTAGGGTTTGGAGCTCCGTGCGGTCGCATAAAAGACCCGTGCGGTCGCACCAAAGTCGTCGGCCCATAATTAAGTCACGTGCGCACCATCCAAGCCCAATATGGGCCTGTGCGGCCGCACACAATCCCTGTGCGGTCGCACAGGGTCTTCTGAGCCACGCTTCATGCGTCGATTCGTGCTGAATCATGCCGTTTTCGTTGTAAATTGACTCTATATTCCTACAAATCGAAATAAACCCAAGCAGTACCAAATTTCTAAAATCATATATAAATACGTGACATCAGTAAAATTAATGAAAAAAAATTAGGGCATTTGTGGTAAAAACTTGTGGCACTAGAACCTACTCTTTTTTACTATTTCCTCTCTCAGTCCTTTCTCCTTATTCGCTCAAGTTCCATCTTTTTATGCGAATTAGAATAAGAATGCGAACAACTAATTCGCCTAATTCGCATTTTGTTTGGAAGCTACTTATCCGCGGTATTCGTGCTCGTGCCGCGTACCAAACACACTTTGGATATGCACCCGGATCCTCGGCAGTCGTTTTAAACGACTGCTGAGCAGCCGAAATTTTTCATTTTTAATATTTAAAAATTTTAAAATTCAAATATCGAATCCAAACCGTTGATCTTGTTCAATTTTACGGGCGATGCATTTTCATATAGGTTTTATAAAATTTGGAGTTGATTTGATAATTAATTAAGTACTTAAATTATGAACGTATTAGAATTAATCAAACCAGGTTCGTTCATTTGTTGACCACTTAATCAATTATCAAATTGACTCCAAATTTTATAAAATTTATATGAAAACGTATCGCCTGTGAAATTGAACAAGATCAACGCTTGGATTCGATATTTAAATTTTAAAAGTTTATATATTAAAAAATATAAATTCGGCTGCTCAGCCGTCATTTAATATAGTTTTTAAATATTAAAACGCCTGCTGAGGATCCGGTTCCCTTCGGATATAGTTTTTCTTTCTGGGCCATTATGGGCCTCTTGAGTCGTTCAAAATGAAATGGGTCTTTTCAATCGGAGGAACGCCAAATGCAAAATAAATAAATAAAGATAATGAATTAGGAAAAGTCACTATTTTGAGAATAAAAGAATCAGCAAGGAAGAATTCAAGTGTAACAATCTCACTTATTGAGGAATTATTGGGGGGGCTCCTATGAGTTCAGCCACCTTTTATTAATTTCCATCTCAACAATTTAATGTTGCGTTACAAATTATAACGGACCTAATATGGGGGGATTAGCGAAAGGACCTCTTAACCAAGCATTAGCAATAGCATTATAAGCAGCCTCTGTCAAGTGAATCCCATCCCAATTTATATATTTAGATGGATTTTTACAAGATATTACACCCGGTTGGCCACAAATAGCACTAGGATTGAAGTTGTATGGACCTCCACCTCCACAACAAACCTTCAGAGTTGTTTTATTGTTGAATCCTGTGAGCATAAGTGACAATATTCAAGTAAATGTTGCAAAACAATTTTAAACATGTCATTATTTTTTATAATCTTTTTAAAATGTCAGCAGGACTCTAAAAAAAGTAAGAAATCCATGAGGAAAACTAACCAAAGAGTTCTGGAGATTGCAATGCTGCTAGTACTGGTCCATTGTAATCAGCAAAAATGATCCTTGCTTCAGAATACTTGGCACTTAGCTGTGTCACTGTTTGGCTTAGTAATTGGCTATGGTAAGATGAAATCGTGTTATATTTCTTCAGGCAACCAAAAGAATCATAATCCGACTCGTTTGTGCTGGCAAACAATGTAAGAATAACTGGTGTACATCCCATTGGGCCAAGGCCAGGTAACATCAGGTGCATTACCCCTTGTTTCAGCAAAACCTACAACATGTAGTTGGAAAATATATGTAGTTGTAATTAATTTGTTCTTTTGAGGCATTTACAGATTATATCTTCGACTTTACATTAGCAATATGTTTTTTTAAATTTACTGTAATGAAATGAAACTCACTTTAACTTTATGACTTTAGAATTTAGGACGATTAAGTCAGTAACTGATACATTTACCGTACAATGTAAACTGTTTAATCAATACCTTAAGATATTGTTATGCTTCGTTTAGTTACATACCTCAGCAGCTGTATTAATAGTGTCAACAACTGTTGGCACATATGACCTGACATAATCAACGGTCTTATTAGAAAGCAGCATGAAGATGTAGTCATTCCCTCCAATCTCTCCAATTATGAACAGAGCCTTGCTGAAATAGTCACTGCACGCTGTATGTATATATTAGCAGCCCCCCCCCACAAACAAAAAACGGATGTTAGTGTAAATTTTGTAATATAATAATTAAAATTTTATCATAAGAAAATAGGAACAACGGTGCAGGTTCTAACATTCTGTTGTGTTGCATAATGAAGGCTTCAAGTCTTGGAACCAGCCAATTTGAACATTCAAGGAGATGTTAAATGGAGCAATAGCAATATTATTCTGCTGGAAAAAGGAAAGATCGAGTGCCGTGGCACTGCTGACGGCAAAATTTGTCCCTTTGCTGAAATCTTTACCTTTTAACAAAGATGGAAGTAAAAGAGGTAGCCCCAGACCTTCAGCTGGAACAATTAGGGCACATGTACATTAAATTTACTGAAAGGAAGAAAGGTTAGAGATTTAGATGTACATATATGAGACTTTATTTAACTTTCAGTGGGGGACATGGTTTTCCTTTTAATTTCCCTGGATGCTTCTGGGGACAGTTTTATTACAAACAGGAATTTACTATATATGGATTCCTTGAGGATTCCTCTGAAGACATTGCACCTTGTGGATTCCATGGTATTCCTATCAATTTTATTAGATGGTAAATGTAATTGTGTCAATTAATAGTGCCCCTTAACTATTGTCCAATGGCCCCAATCAATTGGCTCAAATCTTAATACAGCTGCCCTGTTTTGAAAGGCATTCAATCCAATATAGATGTATATAATGCTACATATTTTTTTTATGTTTATGTGGTCCAAGCAATGTATGCATAACAGTTGAGGTAATTATTGGCTACAGTTCCATTTGTGCTGCCATGGAGTAAAACAGAACATGTCGGCCTATCAACAATTTATGATGGTGGGAAAAAGGAAAAACATGAAAATGAGAGTATATATCTGCTGCGGTAGTTGCTATGACACCACAATGGAATGCAATTTGATCTGATTCATATTGAAAGTTGAAGACATGACGTTGCTACGATTGAAATGATAACAACATAAGGTGTTATTTGAGAATGGCAGTGGATTTAAATGGAGGGTTCGGCTAGCATGCTATAGTCCAATAGGATTGAAACAATGAAAACATATGTGAATGCATGAAATTAAGTGGTGTTTTAATAATTACAATGAAAAGGTTATTCAGCAAAAAGAAGTCTTAATCACCTTTACTAAGAGGGACTTGGAAATTTAGGGAAATGGGTATCGAAACTATTTAAACCTTGACAATACATCAGAACTTGGTCAGTTCAGCATTCAACCGATAGCAGGAGCTCTTGACTTAACAAGATTCCAGTAAACAGATCTCGAAACATTTGATGATATAATATATTGATGAAAACTATTTTATGAAGATTTGATGAATAATCTTACAACGTATCATAATAGAATTTCGCATTTTCTTTGTTTCCTACTTTTTTTCTTTTTTGGTTGTTTTGTATCCTACTTCACATAAGAAAAAGATACCAATAAAATCAACAGTCAGACGGCCATCTGATGCACGACCATTGGGACGACCGAAGTAGGTAATGCCGTAAGGGAGATGCTCAAAGTTGTTAAAGGGAGCGATTCCTTTTGCCAAAAAGTTGAAGTTTCCTGTGTCAGAGTACGAGTCACCGAAGCAAAAGAGTGCACTGTAATTTGACGAGGAGTCAGAGCTCGCATGATGGAGAAATGAAACAGACAAAAGGAATAGCCCTAGAAGCAACTCCATGTCTTGAGAAAAGTTTAAAGAGGAAAAAGGTTTGAAGTGAATTTAAATGTAGAATCTGGAGCTCCTTTTCCTTTCTATAGTGCTTACTTTCTCTAGCATTTATATCCTTAGAAGAGGGGCAATATAAGAAGTTACAGCATTGTGCCATTCATCAGTACAGTATTTATTGTATATACAACATTGACCAACAGTTGGTTTCAGTTATCGCACACTTAATAAGTAACAGAATCACTGAATCCCTACATTAATACTCAATTTCACTAATCATATATCACTGCTATCAACTCCTAAATGCTATCAACACTAGTTCAATTTTCACTGCTCTGCAAAAGAGGCGGAATTGTATTGGGGCCGTGAAGCAGACTCATTGCCATGGCATGGTAAGCCGCCTCTGTCAAGTGAACTCCATCCCAATTTGCATAAGAAGAAGGGTTTGTGCAGACCCTAGAGCCGTTGATGCCACACCGAGCTGATGGATTGAAATTGTACGGGCCGCCTCCACCACAACAAGTTGTCAGTGCTCCATGAGTAAATCCTGCAATAGTTTTGGTGACAACAAAGGAACAAAATATATGTTAAATATTTTGTATTATGCTGTACATAAAATTAGTTGGTCCTATCAGGTTGTAGCCTTGTTGAAAGACCCTTTATATTCTGTGAAAAATTCTTGTTTACAGAATTTAGACCCAGCACAGTCCAATTATTTCCGTTGATATGATGTCAAAACCTTGAATAGAAAGGCCTAGTTTTTTTTTTTTTTTTTTTGAATAACTTGCCCGTAGGCCAATAGAAAGGCCTAGTTGCTTATCGGCCGAAGTATATTTAATGTAGGCTTGATACATTCCTTTATGGGCCTAATATATTGAACCTAAGTAAAGGTCCGTTAGAGTAGTGCGCCTAAGAATAAATAACTTTACTACATTGATCCATTAATTATCTGGATGGGCCACTTGAACAACATAGTAGCCCATGACATAGAATTGTATTCGAATTTTTAGTTGCAAAAATAATTGTATTCACTTTTGAAAATTCCTCCTCTCTTAATGTAACGAATATAATAAACTCTGGGCTTGCCAACGCTGGGCTTTCCCAGTTGGTATGGCACTAAACTCTCTACGGAGAGTTCTGGGGTTCGGGTCCCACCATGGGGAGTGGGGCCTGTGTGGGTGTGTGGGAGTGCCTACGGGCCATATATCAAAAAAAAAAAAAAAAAAAAAAAAAAAAAAAAAAAAAAGAATATAATAAAATGCAAGAATAGGAAAGTACACGGAAAGTACTTACCAAAGTGTTTGGGAGAATATGTGAAAGGAATAGCTGCACCGTAGTAATCAGCATAAATAATTCTAGTCATTGGATACTTTTTCTGCAGTTTTTCTAGTTCCCCTTGTAGCAATGAATTGTGGTACTTGGCAAATTTATTGAGTTTTTTCAAGCATCCATTTTTCTTAGTGTAGTCCTTTTTGTCTGGGGTTGCAAAAAGTGTCAGGTACATTGGAGAGCAACCCACTGGTAGGTTTCCGGGCACCACCAAATGCATTGCTCCATTGCTGATCAGTCTCTGTTGTGTAATGACAAATTAGTACCATGAACACATTGCTGAAATGTAAGACAAATTACTTTATTAAGCAATCAAATTTTCACTGTCAAGCTACAGAAATAATGGTAAACTTCAGCACACCAAAGAACTTATCGAAGAGCATGTTTATAATATTTTCATTTTTTTTTTTTTTGGGAAATAAGTGGAGCGGTAACCTCCATTTTTTCTTACGAAAAAGTAACCATATTTATCCGTTATGTATCAGTTATTCAACGCAGCAGACAATCCTTGTATTCTATAGCACTGGTACCAATGATTCTGGTACCAGTGATGCTATTTTCCATTTGCAAGTGGGCTTGTGTTAAATTAATGTATAATAGGGTTTAACTTTTGTACCGAAATTTGGCAAGACTGGTACTTTTCCCATACAACAGCGCAAATTAATGTATAAAACATTACATACCTCTGTTGCTGCAACAACAGCTCCTACAACCTTCGGTACATAAGTTTGAACCTCCTCCAAATTCTTTCCCACAAAAAAGGCATAGTTATAGTCATTTCCTCCGATCTCTCCTACCAGAAACAAGGCCTTGCCAAAGTAATCATCACAATCTGCAAAGAAACATAAACCAACTCTGTATGTAAGAACCAATATTTAGTTCACTCAATAATTTACAAGCCCAATAATCCTGCTCGCAGTGAGTAACTGAAATTTTCTGACGTAATTAAATTAAATAAATTAAAATTAGATGAATCAGACATAGTCTATAACCTTTGGTATTATTGCATAGTAAAGGTTTCAATTCCTCAAACCAGCTCAATTGAGCACTTAACGAGTGGTTCGTCCAAAGAACATGCCCAATACCGATCTCGTGAAAGAATTCAGCATCAAGTGCGGTGGCTCCTGCTACAGCAAAATTGAGTCCTTGTCGAAAATTACCTCTATGTGCCAGGTAAGGTGGTAGCATGGGAAGACCAAATTCCTCAGCTGTACAAGTCAAATTAAAAGATATAAAACCTATTTTCTCACAAGCTCAAAAATATTTGAAATAATTTTGGTATCAGCAGATTCTGTATAATAGTACTACCAATGAAATCTACAATCAAGCGGCCATCAGAGCATCGACCAGTAGGTCTTCTAAAGTATGTCATGCCATATGGGTATCTACTAATTGAAGGAAAAGAAGTACACCCAGATGCAAGTAAGTTTCCAGTATCAGTGAGAGAGTCGCCGAAACTAAACATGGAAGAGTAATTTTGGTGAACAGAATAACAATGCAGGAGTCTATCAGCCAATAGGAGTAACCATACTGTAATTGACAGAGATGGAAGAGAGAAGAAAGCCATGGATGTAAAGGCGAGCTTTGTTTGTGTTTGTGCGTGTGTGAGCACAGTGAGACTCAGTGAACGATCATTTTGGGTTGGTTTGTACTCAAAGCTAAATAGTGGGCAACTTTAGTGAGATCGATTCAACAATTTGAGACATCATAAATGGCTTTGAAGAGTTAAAGGGCTGCTAGATCGTAGCGTGAAATATTAGGTGGCCATAAATGAGTCCAGACAATACTTGGTGATTGTTGGAACTGTTACTGTCATTTCCTTTTGGGTCTGATCCTCTGTTACTTTTTCTTCATTCAATAGTGACATTTTTAACTTTAGAAAAAGAAAATTATGGCATTTTTCTCTTGAACACTTTTGTAAAATCTCAGAATCTTTTTCATTGCCCTGAATTGAGAAATATCACGTGAATTAAAATGTTGCATGTTATATGCCAACATTAAATAGGGATCATTTGCCATTATGAAAGCTTAAGCCACCAGAAAGTTGATAGAGATGGAATATTTAACAGTGTTTAATCATATAAAAAGAAAAACAAAGTAGTATATTTGTTCAAATTTCAGTGTAATTTGATATATATTTGATATATTTGATATATATCACATTTTATAAAATCTGACATGATAATTGAAATTTTTTTCGGGGATTAGATTGCAACAATAATATCATGTAGGCCTTTATCTGGATGTGATAGTGCATGCTTTTGTAATATTAATCTTCAATAATACTTTATCATGTAGGCCTTTATCTGGGATTAGGTTGCAACAACAATAATACTTTTTCGAAATATTAATCTTCATATACTTAATTTAACCTCTTTATACCCAAACAAACAAAAGACAACACAGGAATTTCCGTTATGGTGTAAAAACGGAAATATAAGAGAGAAAATGATCTATTTTCGATCAGGAAAAAAAGTACAAAGGATCAACTCATCCATGTGATCCAAGAAGAACATCCCAAAAGAGAAGAGGTGCCTCAACCTCAAATGTACAAAAAATTAATGAATTCCAACCCGTAGCCATGCTGGTTAGTACTTAGTACTGCGTGTTAGACCACAAAATAGCACATGATGTACTATTTATGATGCCTCATATTCATCTCCATTTAATGTATACTAACTAACTACTCTTCCATAACTGAGATCAGTGGCGGGTACGCATACGGCCCCTTCATCCATCCATTGGCTATGTAATGATAAGCAGCTTCAGTCAAATGGATTCCATCCCAACTCACATGTGAGTTCGGCTCAGTACATTGGGTCGCACCAGGCAGACCGCAAGATGCACTTGCATTGTAGTTGTATGGACCACCTCCGCCACAACAAACCATTAGAGCTCCGTTTGTGAAACCTACATTGATCAATGAACCTCATTACAAATACTCTAGAGTCCTTTTTTTTTTTTTGTTTTTTTTTTTTTTTTTTTGGGGGGGGGGGGGGGGGGGGGGGGGGGGGGGGGGGGGTGGGTTCTCTTAATTAGTGAAGCAAAATTTGACTTTCCTTTAAGCTTGAGGCCAACACATGACCTTAAACATTAGATCATTAATTAAATTCGACTGCAGTTAATGTTGCATGTTTAACATTTTATTTGTTCTGCATTAGTAGCTAATATATAATTGCTTCAACAGTAATTTCCACTGATACCAAGGGACACAGTTCTCTAAATTCTCAGCCCTTGTAACGGGACATTTGACTAACACATACAGAATACAAGTAAGAGGAGAACAATAAAAGAGAAAATGAACAAAAAAAATACTCACCAAATAACTCAGGAGTCCGTGCATATTGAATAACGGGTCCGTAATAGTCCCCGTAGATTACCCGAGCTTCAGGGTATTTCTTGTTCATTTTCTCAATGGCAATCCTGAGCACCGCATTGTGGTAGAGGGAGAGGCTGTTCAGGTTCTTGAGGCAGCCAGTGCGGGGATCATAGTCGTCCTTGTTGGAGCTCTGGTAGATGGTTAGCATGATCGGTATGCAGCCTGATGGCAAGTTTCCAGGCACCAACACATGCCTTGCACCGTCGTTAATCAATTTCTGCATTGGGAATTCGGGATTTGCATCAGAATTCCGTGCTATTCATGTGTGGGCTGCATGTGTGCATGTGTGCAAGTGTGCATGTGTGAGTGTGTTCAGGAGGTTTGTTTTGTCAACGGAAGCATTTATTGTTGTATGAGGACTCTTCACATTTGTTTTACCGAGATTTAGGAATGTGGTCACTTGGTATTGGGCTCTGCCTAGTCAGATTTCACTAGTCAAAAATTATTTCTTTAATTTTTTTTATATGAGATCAGTGACAAACTGACAACTAAAAAAAAAATCATAGCCGTCGTGAAAAAGAATTACCTCAACGGCAGACATTATGGCGTCGACGACGGTAGGCACCATACCTTTAACTTGATCAATTGTTCTTCCAGATTTCATTGTAAAACTGTAGTCGTTCCCGCCGAATTCTCCTACTACAAACAATGATCTCCTAAAGAAATCCCTGCACTCTGCAGTCAAAGTTATTGCATTCAGCGATGCTTATACAAAACCAGAAAATGAAAAATTAAAATTAAAAGAGCATCTGTGTTTATTGCCATAAATTAGTTCATGTTTCTCTTTTAATTAACCAAGTAAATGCATATTAGGAGTGGTCGCCCACAAACCTTGGGTAGAATTGCAAACGTATTGTTTCAGGTCGTCGAACCATTCAAGCTGTACTGGTAGTGAACTATTGATTGGAGGTATCTCATAGATTTGGTTCTTGTGGAAGTAATCCAGAGGAAGTGCCGTGGCGCCGATCACCGCAAAATTGGCACCTTGTGTGAAGTTCTTGCTTATTGACTGAGACGGAGGCAGCAATGGCATACCGAAATATTCAGCTAAATTGAATAAGAAAGCATTGAGTTCATTAATTGGCTATAAAAGAAATAGAATCTCTTTTCTTTTTGTTTATTATTGTTGTTTTCTTTTCTGTTTGTAGGAAGAGAATAGTTGAGATTGCTTGGATCCAAAAAAGTTAATGATGCATGTTGGTAACAGATCATTCATCTTTTACATGTGTCAGGGTAATTTCACATGTCCAATTAGAAAGTACACTTTAAATATGCTGAAATGTTCCTTCTATCTTGTTTCTGAAAAGTAGATCAATATGGCTCCACTTCAGCAGAAAATTGGAGAAAGGGGGATGGACAAAAGTATAATTTCTCATTTCTGAGATCTCAAATTGAACAAGGGTTTCCATGTCGGCTCAAACTTTAAAACTATCCGACTGTAAAAGTAGACAATTTAAATCTTTCTTACCACGTTGGGAAAAATAATTTACCTAATTTTATTTTAAAAGAAAAACATCCTTACATATGAACAAAAAGAAAATTGTCTAACATCAGTTTGGAATCAGCGTCTAATAATCCATAACTAATACCCATAAAGAGAAAATAAGCTTTCAATAAAGCCATTTCAAATTGAAGGCATTATCTGACACGCAACAGAAAGAAAGGCAAACAAAAACAAGAAGAATTTCATAATAAAATCCAACCAACATTAAACATCTGAGTAATGGTATGGTGCAATATCTTACCCATAAAATCGATAACCAAACGGCCGTTGGAGCACCTAGCATACGGTGGAGGAAACTTTGGTATATTCGGCAAAACCGGCGATTCCATAATGACAAAATTGCCCGTATCAGAGAAGGAATCACCAAAGCTGAAGATGGCATTGTAGTAATCGCTGATGGCTAAACTTAAAGTGAGACACGAGAGACAAAGAGAGAAGAGAACGAGAGGTCGTATTGAAGCCTTCATGTTTTTCTTTTATTGCTTTGAACAAATAGAGAAGATACAGATAGGTGTTGAATTGCTGTAAGTGATAGAACAGAGGTTAGCATTTAACAATGGCTATTGGGTGTCATTATATATAGCGCAAGTTGTGGGAGATTCACTGGTTTTGTTTTCGTTTTGTCGCCTGGCTCCCAAGCAACCATCTCCTGGGCATATGTTTTAGTTTGATTATAAGTCTATTAAGATATAAAAAGTTAAAAAGAATATGAAATTTTGCATTATCATAATGCATAAGACAATTCTAAAAAAGTTTAAACTACGACATTTAAAGCTTATGGTATTACTCAGTAAGATAAATATAAATTTTGATAAAATAACACAGAACTTGATTATAACAAAATAAATTTATTACATATAATGTTAATCTCGCTGCACATTCACAAGTTTGTAGTGTTTCATGTTACTTTTGGAAGACGTCAAAAGTATAAAACGCTGATGTACAAAACTTGACCACACTAATAGATATTTTACAAATTTTGTGAAAATTATTATAATAATATTGAAATGTTATAATTTTCTAATAGATCATAATATACAAAATAATTAAATTTTATTATGTTTTTAACTTTGAAAAAATGAAATATTATTAAGAATACAAATTGGAAGCATTTGAAGGTGACCTTTTTCTGTTAATTTCGTTGTAATAAATATCAGTAATTTCAATTAATAAATATTAATAAGTTTATCACAACGTAAGTATTATGATTATATTGCTGCTGCATTGGTTTGTTTAACCCAATTAATGTGCTTAATGCTGATGCATCTCTGCTTATTAGAGGCCCAATTTTGGAGAAGTTCAACAACACTAAAAAATATATGTAGTCTTTTTGTACACCAATGAGAACAAAGGCAGTAGCTTGAGCTGGTGGACATGCACCCATTCCTTGCTTGGCCATGTTCTCTTCTTTTTTATATTTATTCTTTTTGAACCGCCTGTCTTTCGACCGTTTAAAGTGGCCATGTCAGCTGGTCTTATCGGGTTTGCTTTAACAGCACATATATAATGAGTTTGTTTTTTTATTACTAATCACAACTCTCTGCATTTTAAAAAAAAAAAATTAGTAATTGAGACAGATAATATTTGTAGTCTGCAATAATCAAATTATCAATATTCTTACCGAAATTTAGTGACCAAAAATTATCACCATAGTCATCTTGTATGTTTAAATATTTTCAAAAATAGTATAAACTCTAACCACATACCTAAAAGTTAGTAAAGATTCACTTTTCATCTTCACCAAAGTTCAGTGACCATGGGGCTAAATTTTTTTTTCTTTTTTTTATGAAAGAAAAAATAATACTAAAGTGAACTACACTATAAATGGGTTTGGATGTTCATAGTAGGAACCCAGACCAAATTTGTTACGTCTGCAATCCGACCCGCATCAGTCAAGCATACCTTGCTGGATGGAACAGCTGTAGGATAATATCTTTTTTTCAGACATAAACAACAAAAGAGTCTAAACAATAGTTTTTTCAGATATGTAGTTTATTCTTTAAGATACCCAAAAAAAAAAAAAAAACAAAAGTGGAAGTTGAATAGCAAAACCATTGGTGGTAATTTGACTATACAAGGATAGTCAAGATTTCCTTCTACAACATGGTGAATAATATAAAAAATGTTACATAGTTTATTAGTTTTCTTATTTACTTTATATTCTTGAATAACAACTCTCGAAAAATATAAAATAATTGATGAAAACTATATTAATGATTTTTATTTGACGATCGTACGAAATAATTGAAAAGACAGTTATACGAAACAAGGTTATGTTTGGAGCGTATGATAATAAAATTAGCATTAGTTAATCGAAATAAAAAAAATTCCTAGATCGTTGAGAATAAATTATTTTAGGTTAATAGTGTTATTTTTAATTAATCCTATATATAGAATAAAATTTTAGTCTGGATGCATTTCGATCATTTTTTATTCTGAATTAAAATTTTGTTTCAATTAATTTTTTAATACAGATTAAAAAATGATCGAAACCCACCCAAATATTTATTCCGGATTGAGGACCACTTAAAAGTACACACTCTTAATTAAAAAAATTTTCTCGATCATTTAAGGCTAAATTTTTTTATACTCTAAATAACTAATCCTAATTTTATTCGGTACATAGATTGTATAAAATTTTGCATTGAAATTTACTTAATTATTTTGTGAGAAATTTGAAAAGAAAAATTAGCACTTAATATCATCATCTCCTCATCAGTTAGCGTCAAAATGCATCAAGTTTGATATAACATATTTAAACAATTATAGAAACATACTAAATTTTACTTCTATAATTTTGGCGGCAATTCCGTCCACTATTGCGATTGTTTAATAAATATTAGTGTTAACTTATCTATTTCTAAAATAGTTGTTTTATACATTCATTGTTTCAAAAATGCAATCAAATACAGTTAGTTTCTATAATCATTCAATTAAATATACAGAAAGAACTTATAGGTTCCGTAGAAACTAGGCTCTAGCTTCTTTTGTTTTAATAGATAAATGTAAAGTCAAAGATAAAAAGTTTTTATAGTCTTCATTCTATATATATTTTTACAGATTTAATAAATTAATGTCTAATATAAATCTAAGTAATAAATTAACAAACATAAGATATAATATATATTGTCTTACAGGCCGTAAAAATTGTGATATCGCAATTTTGTATTGATTTATGTTGGAATTTTGTAAGATAAAATGTCTCTCCTAATCGTTTATCCTCTTTCTTTGGATGAAAATTTATGTCAAGATGTTATGGATAAACAAAATGTGAAATAAATCAATAATTAACTAAATGATATTTGGTTGTTTAGATTTATTGTTTGAAATAAAGATGAAAACTAAGTTTTAAATTTCAATATTTATAAATTATGTTCACAATTGTTTATGTTTATTTAATTAACTTAATTGTAGTTTAAATTGGTATGCTTATAAAAATATATAGCGGTATTCGAACCAGCTCAACGCAGCGAATTAGCTTGTGCCTACTCAAAAAACCTAATCATAAAAAAAAATGGTTATATTTGAAATGCTAAAATAGGGCCCGCACAATGACACAAAGAGGCAGCCCCATAAGTCCATAAGGACGTGACACTAGAGGCACCCACCAAACGAGTTGAAATCTGCTGCTGGGCGGCAAGGGTGCTGTCCACGATCCTAACCGTCCGATGGATGATAGATGCCTCGTAAATTATACCAGATTAATGAGTCCTAAAAGAATTAACCGTCGAGATCAGATCGAACGGCTCGAGTGGTGGAGTGGTGCGAGGCACCCTTGCCGCATGGCAGCGGATAAGGACTCCCCACAAACAACACACGTTAGCGTCTCAATCGATTTGCGATAAGTCCGGCGCACAGAAAGACACAGCAAAGGTGGCCACCGAAAACCACAAGAAAACTATAGAAGACTCTAGCCGTTTCCTATCGCTCCCACAAGCGTCTAGGAACCGTCAAATGTTCCAAACACCAAGATATAAAGATTGGATAAATTCTTTTTAAAAATATTTATAAGTATTCTTTTATGTAAAGAAAAATTTATATTTGATCCCACTCACGTCTCATATTCTCTGGTATGGCTTGAGAAATTCAAATACTTGTAAAAAATATCTCATTTTCTGCATGTTGTACTTTAAATTTTAAATATTATTTCTTTAACCAATAAATAATAAGTTGGTTCTCGAACTAGCAAATTAAATTATTTTCAAATCGAGATCATAATTTTTGCGCTTTTGTTCAAAACGTCTAATCAAACGAATGTGGTAAAACAATTTGATAAAATTTACCCTGAAACAATTTTTATCAAAACCAATATGTTCATTTTAAGGCGACTAGTGGTCATAAAAAAAAACAGTTCAATTCAGAACAAAATTAGTAATTAAAATGAAAGATAGCTTCAATTATAAGTATCGTAATAAATTGATTAAATCGACGATCGAAAATCAAAATAAGTGCACATCGTTAGGAAGCATTTCGTTTTAAAATAAAGTTGGCCTTTCCGCAAAGCCAACTATTTCCAGTGAAATTGTTTATTAAATCATGCATAACATCTATAATTCAAACTAAGAAACGAGCAGAAACAGACAAACAAACCCCTCCATAAAAAAATTTATCTGCTTAAGGATTTGAAACAGAGAAACTGAACACCTTTATAGAGGAGGTACTACCTGCCCCAGTTCACTCTAAATTTTGTCAACCTTCATAATTTTATGATAGCTGTAATTAAGCCAATTTAAACATGGTCTCATGAGATCAAAGTATGCACAACATCACATGCACCTAAGGTTCATATGATCCTCGATTAACATAAATTAATCAACGTTATTCGGTATCTTACCGACAGCGTTACAGCTCTAATTGTTAATTACTATGAAAAAAAAAAAGTGGACAACGATCTTTTGATGCGAATAATAACGGAGGAAGTTTAATATGCACTATGATGCATAATTTTTTTTATGCATCGTGGTCTCTTTCATCGAAATTTTAACAAATTGACAAATCTAATTTAACCAACTTAAGCTACATATTGAAATTTCTTTACAAACCAAATTTTATAATTTTTAAATTTTGTTACTATTTTATTCGAACTTTTTAAAACATGCTATTTTGGGAACATTCTAAATAGTAGTTTGCTTCAAAAAAAATAGCATGTTTTAAAAATTCGATTAAAATAGTAATATAATTTCAAAATTGTAAAATTAGTTTGTTAGGAGATTTCAATATTATATTAGGTTGGTTAAATTAAATTTGTCAATTATTAAAAATTTCTAAAAAAAAAAAAAATCATGATGCATAGAAACGCCTATGCATCATCATAATGCATATTAAACTTGATTATACATACATTTTTTTCTCGGACGATTATACGAAATGTTCTTCAATGTCACAACTTACCGTTTTGTTATAATACTATGCGGCCATGTGGGACCCGTATGCACCCTCTATTTTCCTCCCTTTAATTCCTTCTCCTAATCTCCTCTTTATTTCACAGGGCTTGTTTGGATGGTTGGGAAGAGTGGGAATAGGCACTCTTCCCACTCTTCCCACTCTTTCCACTCTTCCCAATAACACTCTTCCCAACAACACTTTTCTCTCTACTTTTTCACACTTCCCAACGCTATTCCTAAACTCACCATCCAAACAACCTAGGAATAGCACTCTTCCCACTCTTCCCACTCTTCCTACTCTTTCCACTTTTTCACACTATTCCCACTATTCCCAACCCATCCAAACAAGCCCACAAATTCCCATCTAGGCAACATTTTATTATAAGAATATTAAAATAGGTTTTTTCCAAGAACATTTTCCTGATAAAAGTTTGACATAGTATTATTGTTACATGCTTGTCAGATGTTAAGCTGTTTCCTCACTGCAAAAAATAAAATTGATTGAGATATCACTCTTCATAATATAATAATGAAATAATAAACACAATAAAAAAATTATTTCCTTATATACAACTCTTCAAATTAATTAAACAAACACTTGGATTGTACGGAACATAAATTTAGACAGATTATCAGTTAGGAAATAACCTAATTAATTAGTATGGCATACAAATCGTAACCAAATTCAGAAGAGATGCATGGGTTTGGGTAAATCTGTAAATTTTATTGAACAAGTTAAGTTGAAAAAAAAAATATAATAAATATTAGAGAGAATAACTAAATAATTAGGTAGATATTAATCTATTGACTATTTGAACACTATATATGCCATCTCAGCAAAAAGATACCGTATTTTGGGTGCCTAATCATGCGGGTGGGTTATATGACATCATTATTAGTTTGAAAAGATCCAGATTTGGTTGGTAGATGTTTGTTGCATGCAAGAAAAGTTTTGTCATGCAGTTGGTCCATCTTTTATTTTTACAAAATATTTTCGGAAAAAGGACGATTCTTCCACGTTCATGGGGTACATACATATTATTTGTTCTATTAGGGGCGTACAAATATTATTCGGCGAAGCAAGAACAATCATAAATAAATGGCATAGATTCTGTTAATTGTAGTGAATTATAAGAAAAAGTTGCTCTCTGTTGTTTTATTGTTGCTTTTGTATAATTGTAAAAAAATTATGGGCCCTCGTTTTAAAAATCTTTAAAAAAAATAAAAATTTGGTTTAAAGGAAATTCAAATATGAAGAATATTAACGGTTCGGATCGGACGTTTGAAATTTTTCGAGTTTCGAAAACAACGTGAAATACCGACCGATCCGTGATTTAGAGTGTACAGTAGTAAATTTGATGCTAATTGTATTATTTTATTTTTTTTTTTACCTTGCAAACACCCCGTAGGGTTATGCTAATTGTATTATTTATAGAAGAGATTATTGGTAATAAAATTAAAAATTGATAAAGCTGGAGTCCTAAATAAGGTCGCAGCTTCCTGATGATAATATATTGTTATACCATAGAGATACATGATCAAATTCAACGGAGCCTAATTTGAGTTAAGTTTAGAGTTATCTATGTATGAGGCATGGGTACACCTTCCGCCTTCGACCTTGTATTATAAATTATAAGTAAATAAAAAGAATATATAGGTTGAAGTTTGAAATACAGTAATTTTAGAGAAAATTAGCTTTTGGTCTCAAACTAAAACTTTAAAATGAAGACGCAGGTTCGAAATTTTGACCGAAAAATATTTTATAAATATTTAAAATTAAAAGTCAAATGCGTGCCTTAAAAAAAATGTTCAATAAAGCATTATTCATATATAGTACGTATACGTAGGAACTTCGTCGGTACTATAAATTTATGCACTTGCAGGAATCGTAGAAATACATTATCATCATGCATCTCGAAAGTAATATACTCTGAGCAGATAAAAAAATTACAGATGTTGCCAGACAAGCATGCAATTAATTATCCTACACAAGGGGACCAAACCAGGAGCTCTTTCGCTCCTGATGTTCTGATCAATACTTCCCATTTTTCTTATTAGTAAAGTAAAAGGAAAAGCAAAAGAGCAGCTTTATGAAATTCTCTTGTGAAGGTCTCCTGGAAAAAGAAACAATTCTCTCTGCTCTATCTGTACCATTCAAAGAAGCAAGTAAAATATGCTCACTCCTAGGGCTGACTAACGTTCATAACGGCAACGGAACAAGGTGTTTCGTCTGCCGTTCCGTTTGCTGAAACGGTATGTTTCGGCGTTCCATTATCCGTTCCGTATGGACAGAACGTAACGAAATGACTGAAATTTGTCCATTTTCCATATAAACGAATACCGAAATCTGTTCCGTTTCCAAAACGGCTGCCGAAATCCCTACCGTATCCGTTCCGTATGGACGGAACGGCACGGAAAACGAATAACGGATATCCCGTTAGCAGGCCTACTCACTCCTGACTTCACGAAACTGTGCATAGTCCTCCTGATACACAGTTTGAATGCGTTCATTTTGAATTTAAAAACTAATTGATTTTTTTCTATCCATATTTCGATTAAATGATTTAGTTAATATATCCAGTATAATTAGATATTTGATGCGACCTCGCTACAATTGTGGTTAGCTAATATCGTTCTTTTCTGAGCAATAATGTCAATATGTCACCAGCACAGATTTTGTTCAATATATATTTTCAAAACAAAAGGAAGACAGACAGATCTTTAACAGAAGGTTTGATATGATGTAATATATCGGTTTTCTTAAAATAAATGAAGATATGGCAGATCTTCAAAAAAAGTTCGGTATAATACTATATATGAGTGTTTTTTCTTAAAATAAATTGAAAAGATAGACATGTGACGAGTTGTCAGAAGATAGGTTGTTAAAGTACTATAGTGGGAACTATATTTATTGCCAAAAAAAGTGACATTATGAGATTTATGAAACCTTTTGTATCAAGGCATATATATCTTAAAATAAAAATTAAAAAGAGTAGAAAGGCATGTGCAGAGTTAATTAATCTTAAAAGGCAAGTAGTTGAAGTTCTATATATAGTGGGAGCGGTATTTAATAATGTTCAAATATTTTTCATAAATTCTAGATTGTGTAAAAAATGCTGGCATGGTAATTATGATGGAAACATTATGAAAAGGATGACATAATGAGATTTATAAATTTTTGGATCTAGCATGTATGTATAGAAAAGTATATTTTAGATATGAAATTATATAGAAGTTGAAATTTCTGTAAAAGAAAGTTTGGTATAGTTTTTCTTTTTTGTTTTTGTTTTTCTTTTGTTTTTTTTTTTTTTTTTTTTTTTTTTTTTTTTTTTTTTTTTTTTTTTTGAAAGAAAGTAAAGGTTGGTATAGTGGGACGTGGGAACAGCATTAATTTGTTTAAAAGATAACATAATGAGATGCTCCAATGAGCGCAAATTGCGGCATGATGATTACAATAATTACAGCTCATAAGTTTTTAATGCATGTTTACTTACTTTTCCACATGCATTACCCACATGATTGTATCATAAGCGGCTCGAATTGTTAGATCAGATCTGGGCTAAGCCTAACTAATATTTTGGTACGTACATGCTGTTTAGGCCTAACCCTGTTGGAGTTTGGATTATGAATTGATTAATACCGAAACATTAAAGTCTGTATTTTATGCATATAATAATAATAATAAATAATAATATATTATTCATGTCGCATGCATCCAACATATCGGACGTAAACTTTTTAATTTGTAGCTTAGTGGTAACATAAATGTATAATAAATTTAACCCAAAAAATTCAAGTAATTTTTTTTTAAATTAACTTTAATAGGCACACAAATTTATTTTTGCTACTTTCTAATAATATACGTACGTCGAAGAAATTACTCAGTTTAGGTAATATTTATATGTTAGTATACGCAACAACTAGTAGCTACTGGTTCACAGATTTCCTAAAATAATTCATAGGTTTGAGAAGATAGTAGAAACAATTCATTCACGGTGAAAAAAAAAGAAAAAGTTGAGAATCTTCTAGAGCTTTCTTCCCACACCCCACCCCCGCGCCCCCACACCCCCCCCGGCCCGGTAAATATGGCTCGAGCTAAAATTTAGATTGTACTAGAGTCTCGAGATCTGTGGGAAATTCTGACAAGGTTTTATGGTTTAATTCCAATATTTTAGGAAAGCCAATGTACATCTTCAAATACGGCATTCTGGTCTCACCTTTTTTTTTTTTTTTGTACTATTTTAAAATGGTCTTACATATGAAACTTAAACTGTAGTAACTTTAATTTTGTGTGGGGTTTGGCACGTCCCATTATCCCATTTATTGATCATGGCGACCTAATATTCTCTTTTTTCTTCTTTTCAAACAAGACATACTTTTGCTTGAAGTCTTGAACTTAAAGAAATCATAGTAAAGTTATATATATTGTGCTCGATTGCAAATTTTATTTTTTTTTCTCTGGACCACAGAAGGACATTGGAAGAACTTATGATTCCATGTTTAATTCTGTAACTAATTTGAAGTGAAACTCCTGTCGGAAATAAAAGTTACAAAGTTGATGAAGGATGGAGATTGGAGGCTCGTGTATTTAAAAAAAAAATATTTCTGGGTGATTTGATGACTTACGTACTAAGTTGGGCAAACCAATGTGTAACGGCTATAATAAATTTGACTAAAATTAGTTATATTTTTAGGTAAGAATCAGGTTATAGTATCTCAAAAAAGATTTAGGTTGGCACTTCTCCCATTGTCCGGAATTATGACAGGATATCTGAAATTTTGGAACATTTAGTTAAAATAAAATAATTCAAAATAAGTCTAATCATCTACCAATAAAATCAGTTAAAGATTATTTTTACTACTCAACGTTCAACTGAAACGAAAAACTCAAAAAGTTTGAAAAACATATTTGTAAATTCCGTACAATTGGAAGGTGATAATGTGAAACATATTTGAAGCATGTTTTTACCTGAAAAGCAAAGCAGTCAGAAGTCACAATTCCTCTGTTTGCCTATGCTGCAACGACTCTGACGACTCACCGACAAAGCAAGATCTCCGTGTCAGTATATTTGTGAAAATCAGCTTTCGTTATAGCCTTTATCGGCAACATTCATGCAGCAAAGAGTCAACGGATCGGTTTGATGGTATTATATTTAGATTTTCAATTCGATTTACATTTATCAAGTTATAATATTTCCATACCAAACCAAATAAATTCTGAGAATACCTAAAGTACCTAAACCGTTCATCTTTTGTACAGTCGGATTTTGCAAAATTTTGCAAGTTTTGTACATCAATAAAGTTTTAAAAAATAACTAAAATTAATAATCAACAAAATTATATTAATTTCTTACAATCTATTTAAGTTTTCTTTTTAAACTTAAATAACAAAGAGTCATATTACTTATGCGTAGTCGGGCCATATTTTATCTGTTTCTTATTGCAATCAATATTCACAAATTATTAATTGGGTCAGTCAAAATTTGGTACTAGCTAGTATAACTAACTGTACAATATCTACATACACAGTTATAAAGATCAAGTTGGTTGGATCCGCAAATTTAATAGGGTGGAGCGGAATGAATCTTACATCCTGATCATCAGTCTACAAAAATCAAAGTCAACCAGGATGCAATATGAAAACTCAAATGTTCCAACTAGTCCAAAAATGAAAATGTCTTCTACATCATATTGTGAGTTGCAGTAATTCATATCAACAATTGTGTTTTACTTTTTTACTATTTTTTTTTTTTTTGAGTGATGGAGAAGATGTATTGTTTTACAAATTGTTTTCGTCGAATTAAATCAACATTTTCTAAAACATTTTAATAATATATCACATTGAGCTACTAATTGAATAATTTTAATATATTTTCTTATTTATATTATTTATTGTAGTTTTTAACTAAACTTATGAAATTTTATGTCCTATTTATCTTATTTGAAATAGGTTGATCGAATATAACATCAGAAAAGCCTCATATAAGTGGAAGAAAATATATAATTTTTGTAAGAAAACCAAGAAGAATGAAGCTAGTATTGTTATATGATGATATCGGCACTTCACAGTTTACTATAACTAATAATTAACTAGATCTTTATAATTCCAGATAAAAAATAAAATACGATTTATGATCTAGTAAAGTTCAAGTAGCTTTGTAGAATGAAAGTGTATAAGCATATCCGTGATGTCTATATATAAATTGTATATTTTTAATATTTCTACTTTGACTAATAATTATCTAGTACACATGATATAATATGCAAACTGTCACTTACTTTAATAAAATGTCTTCAATAATTTGGTTAAGATAGATTTTATCATGACTTATTCATTTTATAACAAAATCACACGTTGATAAACTATATTTTATTATTTCATAATATATTTCAAAACATAATTTCATTATAACTTGCTAATGACTGGAAAGTCAAAATCCATTATTAAATAACTTAATAAAATACTTAAAACATAATTCCATTAATAAAGAATCTGGACTTAATCATCGAAACCTAGATCAGTCTGGTTAACCGAGTCTGTCAGTATGGTAACCCAAGAACCGCCTGGAATAAGTTACTTAGGTTTTACTTAAGTATTCTATGACACCACTAAACAGTTGTTAAGATAATCATTCTCTTCTTATTAAGGGACCAATCTAGGATCGTTATCACGAGATTATTGAGCCTAAGGATAGTCAAGCAGAAGAATTTCGGATAAAATGATTGTCAAACACCCGAATCATCATAAGATATCGAGGAACTACGCTTAAGCTTGCTATTCAGGTGCGGATACGTGGATTTTTATAGAAATCCGGTCCTGGTAACTTTAAATTATGCATGGCATTTTACTGAGCTCTTTGGATGCATTACACAATAACCATGTAGATTTAGGAACAGATATTACAACTCAAAGTTTCATGTTGAAAATGATCTCCTTTGTTAAAATGGTTATGACAGACAGGCAAGTTTGCATACATGTTTATTATGAATAAACTGAGTTGTATCAGTTTAACCTATTCTTGCCTGGTAATCTTGAATTGTGATTATGCGTGATTGATAATGGAAGGTGGTAACTGGATTTGAATGTCAATCAAGCCACTCTCCGGAGTCGGTCGGCCACCGGCTTCGGCCAGTTCAGTAGCGCTACTAGAATATGGAATTCCCTCGTGTGCCCGGGGTTAGGGATACGTCCCTCGTGTGCCCAGTGGCTTAGGGAAAGGTTTCCTCCTGTGCCCAACCGGTTGGGTTAGGAAACCTGAGTGAGTTTTGATGATATGCTTTATGATTTGGAATTCCTTCGTGTGCCCGGGGTTAGGATACGTCCCTCATGTGCCCAGTGGGTTAGAAAAAATGTCTTGCTCTTGATTCAATTGTGTGCATGTTCATGAAAGATGATCATAAAGGAATCATGCTTGATTTATTGTCACTGAAGAACTGGTTAGAAAATTTATAATGGTATTGCTTGAATGATTTAACTAAGTCTAGTTCTTAATGGATAAATTACATATTCATCAAAAGACTAATATAATCTGCGTGGTTTTTTTGCGCGTATCTTGACGCAAATCAGCGCAATCCAACTTATCCGTCCGATCTTATCATGGTTAATACGGTACGTTGATTTTCACACCCCTCATCGTCTCCCTCCTGCTCTGATCTCCTCTCTTCTACGACTAAACTGCTCCGATCAGTTTTTGCTCCCTTTCTCCTCTAATGCCTGGGTCTACTTTCTCCTCTATTGCCTGTATAGCCTAGGTTTACCGCTGCTCCCGATTTTCCCAAATTGCGCCACCTGTGTCGCCTAGGTTTACTTGGCTGCCATATATGAGAAGTACACCCTCACATCCGTCCGATCTTCTCATGGTCTAATCCGATGATTTTGCAACCCCTCATCGTCTCCCTCCCGCTCTAATCTCTTCTCTTCCAGGCCTAAACTGCTCTGATCAGTTTTTTCGTGTACATAATGGTATTGATTCCTGTACCAGTGTTTTATTTTCGTGAAATCTGATTCATAAATTGATTTTGGGTCAGAATGCCTTATATTTTAATGTAATAAGTGCGACTTATGAATTATTAGTAATTTTAATGTAATCAGTGTGAACTTATGCCCAAACTGATACGCTCAACAACATATTAAAGCAACGACCTTACCTGCGATATCAATAGCTCTGAGATGATAAATTTGGAGATTGTACTTTTTAGTATTTGTACGTTTCTTTATAAATTCATATGCAGTAATATGTGAAGCAACAATGCTGGATTGAGGTGTGTTATGTTCTGGTATCGTTAATAAGCAAGCCTCCTATACATGACAAAAATTGTGCAGGAGCAGTACTGATGATTTTCTGCACATGTATTTGGTGTGCTGTACCTGGCTTTCAATTTAATTTATTGTATTAACTTACGAGTTTGTTCATTTGTTGGTACCGCAAGTGTGGCCACTTTATTAACTTGAAATTTGCATCCACTGCATAGATTGAAAAAATGGCTATGTGAAGATTAATTTTTGCTTCTTTAATCTATTCCAGCCAATTTTGGTGTTTGAAGATTTTTTTTTGTTATATTTAGTTGCCGTCCTTCGTTTTGCTACCTTTATTGGTTAGGTTACCAAGAGTTAGGACATCACTTTTCAATTTGCTGATGCGTCCTTCTGCTCAATACTGTTCTAACTAGGACATCACTTTTCAATTTTATTTTTTTTTGGTAGAGCATAGGCATGCCATATTTTATGGAATGGTGCTGGTACACTACAGATGCACTATTTGGTTTCTGGCTTGATCTATCTACCACTAGGGGCATTTTAGTGTCATATTGAGGATTTAAGTAGTGGACACAAACCAAATAAATTGGTTTGCTTAACGATCTTTATGGGTGAAATTGTTGTAATTGGCTATATGATTAGCTTAATAACTCACACAATTAAGAATTTTAGAAAACCTCATTAGATTTTAGAAAGAGCAGACCAAACAGAAGAAAATAACTGTTGCATGAAACAGGCAGCACTTGATGTATTCACAGAGGAGCCTCCAGCAAAGGACAGAAAATTAGTTCTGCATGAAAGGGTTACAGTGACACCTCATCTAGGTGCTAGCACTGTCGAAGCTCAGGTATGTTTAATTTTTCCATATATTTTGTAACTTTTCCTTCCATCCTGTAAATTTTCTCTTCATTTAATATTGTCATTCTGACAAAAAACTGCAGGAAGGAGTGGCCATAGAAATAGACGAGGCCGTAGTCGGTGCTTTGAATGGAGAACTTGCAGCCACTGCTGTGAATGCCCCCATGGTCCCACCTGAGGTAAGCTTGAAAATCACTGTTGGTACTGGGACTGTAATGAATCGTACCTGTCTCTGGTACCAGTAAACTCCATATATGTGCTAATTCACTGTTAATTTTTTTTAATGTTTCCTGTATTTTTGTTTAGTACGGAACCACCAGGCTAACTCTCATGCGAAGAAAGGATGGGAGCAATTTACTGATGCTGTCATCCAAGCAATATCAAGGGAGAATGCAGGGGTTGTTTTTCTTCTTTGGGGAAGCTATGCCCAGGCCAAGTTCAGGTATTTGAGAAGACTAATCAATACTTGGGTTTGGAAGATGGTACTGTCATTCAAGCTAAGGTAATTGAAAAGAAACAAATATTGTGCTCTGTTCGACTATTCACATATCTATATCAGATCGTTTGATTTCCATCAAAAAATTATGGGATGTCAGGGGGCTCTCAGCTTTCTTTAATTGCATTCCTTGGAGGTGCCTCATTCTTGGTTTCTCAAGGCATCGAAATCCGGCCTAACTTGGCAGCTATTCTGGCACTGGCAACTGCTGATGCAATTTTTCTTGGGGGCACATGCCTCGCTCAAATCTCTTGCTTCTGGCCTCCATACAAGCGCCGTATACTTATCCATGAAGCTGGGCATCTTCTTACTGGTAGATTTGACAATAGAATTTCCTGTAAATTATATTTTTGAGGCCTTATTGCTCTTTACAAATTCTAGCGAAACATATTTATTGGGTGGTTGTATGCTGGATAAATACTCTATTGGAATTTACTGTAAATACAAATAAGGTGGATTTAAGTTCATATAGATGACACTGAGCCTCAGTAAGCCTTTGATTATGCAATTGAGCCTAATTGGCTCAGTTCTGTAACTACACCTCAATTTTAAGGAAATTCGAATAAACTGTAATATACAATGGTACACAGAAGTACATTTTTTTTGGGCAAATAATTTAAATCCTGTAGTTAGAACACTGTTGTTCCTTAGTCTCTCCTGACAACTGACCAGAAAGCTAAATTTGTTTTCAGCTTATCTAATGGGTTGCCCAATAAGAGGAGTTATTTTAGATCCTTTTGTGGCTTTGCAAATGTGCATCCAAGGGCAGGTACTCTCTCTCTGTCTCACTCAGACACACACACAAACACTCTGTGTGCAAGTGTACAGGCTAGGTATAACTTCTGTCAAAATTTGTACTCTTATTATTCTATTATACATAGGCAGGAACTCAATTTTGGGATGAGAATATGGAAAGTGAACTAGCTGAGGGTCGTCTGAGCAGCACTGCATTTGACAGTAAATCTGACAGTGATTATTGAGTGTTGAAAGATTTATTATCAAGACAAAGGTATTGATTTGTAGAAAATGATGGTGAATTAATGGTTCATAATTTTTTATCTTTGTATGTTTTGTGGACATACCAAATCTGAGATGGTTCTTTTGTGGACATACCTTAATTCCCAATAAATAGTACACATATATATTACATAATGCAAAAATATTTCTAATCTATTATTTTTGAAATTTAAGGCAAAATGTTAGTTGGAAATTTAATCATGCTTTTGCATAGGTGGTGATAGGCTGTGATGGGATCCACTCGGCAGTGGCACAATGGTTGGGCCTATCACAGCCCCTGAATTCTGGCCGATGGGCTGTCCGAGGGCTGGCAGATTATCCTGAAGGCCATGGATTGGGTCATGGTGTGAAGCAGTATTTAAGTGGCAGCACCAGGTGCAAATATATACAAATATATCTTCTTACTTATTTTTGCTGATTCTTTAGTTAAATTCCAATTAGGAAACTTCTTATTCTAGGGAAAATTTAAAGGTGTTTAGATTAGTTGTATTTGTAGGAAATTTGTATCTGTGCGTTAAATATCCATATATCAGTTGCTTGATTTTTGGAAAATTTAATATGACAAGCTATTCCAGAAGGCCAATAAAAAAAATCTACTCATCCTACAGGAAATTTAATCAATGACATAATTAGGAAAATTAAATTTTGATTATGGGATAATTTAGAAAAAATATAGTGAACTGTTGTCTGACATATATGACAAGTACCTTCAGAAGCCAAATCTTAGAAAATATATTTTTCAGAAATAATATTTCCATTAGTAAATCAGTACCTCTGGATATATATATATCCAGAAATAAAAATAAAAACTTAATAAGCATTTTCAGAATCGTTCATTGTATCCTAATTAAAATATTAATTGAATGTATTAAAAAATATAAGCAATGTGCCAATTAAACAAATTGTACAGTTTATTTTGATAAAAATACTCTTTTATCAATATAATGTCAACTTCTGTTATATATTAAAAAAAGTCTATTAGAAGTTGTGAAGGAAGCTTATTAATGTCATCACTTTTTTATTTAATATATTACAAAAAATATTAATTATAAGTTTTGCATAATATACATAGACATTTGACTCTGATGATTAGCAATAGTTGTGAACTATACTTATAGTTTGTTTTTATTGTGATTCATCAGAATATTAAGAATATTAAGAATTACCCTTCAATCTGTAACATATTTGGCGAAAATCAAGTGTATCTTTAATGCCCCGGATTTTAATTTGCATTAAATGTGATTGAGAGCTGTATTGCCCTATCAAAATTAAAGTGGAAATTTATTTCCTTAATAAATCGCTAGGGGAAATTAAAACCTGCCACAAATCTCGCATCCCTATTTAATTTTCTATCTATATAAACATATCTGCCTGCTATTCCAATAAAAAAAAATCTACTCATCCTACGGGAAATTTAATCAATGACATAATTAGGAAAATTAAATTTTGATTATGGGATAATTTAGAAAAAATATAGTAAACTGTTGTCTGACATATATGACAAGTACCTTCAGAAGCCAAATCTTAGAAAATATATTTTTCAGAAATAATATTTCCATTGGTAAATCAGTACCTTTGGATATATATATATCCAGAAATAAATAAAAAAACTTAATAAGCATTCTCAGAATCGTCCATTGTATCCTAATTAAAATATTAATTGAATGTATTAAAAAATATAAGCATTGTGCCAATTGAACAAATTGTACAGTTTATTTTGATAAAAATTCTCTTTTATCAATATAATGTCAACTTCTGTTATATATTAAAAAAAGTCTATTACAAGTTGTGAAGGAAGGTTATTAATGTCATCACTTTTTTATTGAATATATTAAAAAAAATATTAATTATAAGTTTTGCATAATATACATACACATTTGACTCTGATGATTAGCAATAGTTGTGAACTATACTTATAGTTTGTTTTTATTGTGATTCATCAGAATATTAAGAATATTAAGAAATACCCTTCAATCTGTAACATATTTGGCGAAAATCAAGTGTATCTTTAATGACCCGGATTTTAATTTGCATTAAATGTGATTGAGAGCTGTATTGCCCTATCAAAATTAAAGTGGAACTTTATTTGATATCAATGATATGTTAAAACCTGCCACAAATCTCGCATCCCTATTTAATTTTCTATCTATATAAACATATATGCCTGCTATTCCAAATATCATCACTTCAAACATTTATATCCTATCAATCAATATCAAATATCAAAGCCTGTCAATTCTAAGAGAAATACACAGGTTGGTGTTAGAAGATATTTTTTTCAGTTTGATTCTGTAAGGTTATGTCAAATACTTGCTGAATAACTATTATGTCAATTACATTCTGTGTGTGATACGTGAAGGAAAATGTTAGTTTTTAATCTCACTATTAATTTTTTTCAGCCTGCCTGTCATGACGACCATTTTGCCAGTCTCGCGCCTCACTAACAGGACTCAGGGAATCATCCATGCAAGAGTTTGGAAATTATGGGAAGCAGTAGATTCGAAAAATGGAAAAATCTGGGCAATGAACTTTGTACTTCTTGATAAAGATGTGAGGCTATTGAATTTTATAACATTGACCAACCCAACGGTATTTGTAATGGAACAAGGGCTGTTGTTACTGCTCTTGGGAGAAGGATCATACAAGTGAAAGTGATAACCGGAGTTTCAACAAACCAACAAATCTGTATTCCAAGAATTTTGTTCATTCATAGGTCTACATCATTTCCTTTTGTTATGAGAAGAAGACAGTTCCTTGTCCGACTTTGCTATGCAATGACAATTAATAAGAGTCAAGGCCAATCCCTCGATATGGTAGGCCTATATTTACCAGAACCGGTCTTCAGCCATGGACAACTTTACGTGGCTCTCTCAAGAACAACGACACCACATGGACTGAAAATACTTATTGCAAACCAAGAAGATTTGTACAAAGGATGTACAAAGAATATAGTCTACAGAGAAATTTTTTCGATGTTAGGTACACACTTAAATATTAAATAAATATATATATATATATATATATATATATATATATATATATATATATATATATATATATATATATATATATATATATATATATATATATATATATATATATGTATCACCTGTGCTTGAAGTTTAAATAGTTATAAAATATGCAGGTAATTCAGATCAAGTTGAAGAAGCCACTTCCTGACGTTTTTCCCGACTCAAATCCCATAACAAATGACTCCTGGTAACACAAATACTTAAACATTTTTTTATGTTTAAGCATACAATTTTTGACAATCTAAAATATTTTATCACGTATTGCAATATTCACATTCTTACATTTTAACCTCATTTTACAACTCTTATAAATCAGTTTATTGTTTTTTTCTGTACTTTTTTAAAGGTCGCTAAAGTAAGTCATGGAATTCATGTACTTTTTTACAGGATTTTACTTTACGCATTGCTCTATTTTTTAAGAAAAAAATAACACAATAACAGTTGATTCAGGGCTCGATATTTGGTTTCATTTGGGATCTCCCAGTACCAGTATGGTACGAGAAGGGACCAGATCCCCAAATAACGAAGGGTCAAATTATTATTTTTTTAACTTCAGCTGGCAATTTAGTTCATTTCTATGTGATTTTCAAATCGCTTTGCAACGCCCACATTTCAAAAACTTTAAAATCTATTTATTTATTTCCCAGCTTACCTTTCAGATAATTTATGGCATTTTAATTTTCACACAAATTGAGATCCCTAAGATCCTTCTACCATGTTGTAATACATAAAATTCATTTAACGGAAGCATATTACCCGTGATATTTCTAACTGTCTTCAAATATCTCCACATCTTTCCAACTCTTGGCATAATTCATGGCATAAATACCTTTACTTCATCACTCAGACATATCCAAATAATAATTACTCTTTATGATTTGCTTTCACTTCACGATCTTCATATGGCAGTGTTACACAATTTTTGAGGTACGGTTACTAATTTAATTAACCTGATTTCAAAATTTCCATCAATGATCATTCGTCTTTAATAATATAATTCATTGCATCAATTTCAAAAATCTACTGTCTTTATATAAATCACTCAATTCATAAGCTAATCATATATTTCTCACTATCCTTTCAAATCAATTACATATAATTCTCACTCCACAAATGGCTTTTACATCCACTATATTTATGCGCATCTATATTGATCTTTTATCTTTTGTTGAGCTAATGCGTTTGCAAAACATGATTGCATTTTTCCAAAGGTACATTTCTTCTTTATTACATATTTTACATTTTGTTCCAATTATATTACTTATTTCTTCACATCAATAATGCAGGGATGATAATCTTCCACTCAGTCCTCAATCAAACAACATTTCAATAATTACAAACGAAATTGAAATGGAAGACGATGGCTATTTTGGAGATGACGAGGACAACTTCTCCGACATTGGCTCCAATGATAGCTTCGAAGACCTTTATATATAAAAAAAAAAAATTTCTGCACTTTCATCACCATTATTATCTCCATCATTTTATTTTCTATCGTCTATTACTTTTGTTACTTTATATTACGTATTTATTCATAATCAATAAATAACAATATTCAATTTTCATTTTTAACTTTCTTATATTATTTTACATTCTTCATATTTGCAGTGCAAATATTCATTTCAATCATTGATTTATCTCCATAAAAACTGGTGCTCATAAATTATTAAATAAATACGTACCTTAATCTCACACATATATCATCATTCATATTTTTTACTATTTTACAACAAAAGTTTTACATTTAAAATATACATATATCATATTTAAATTTTAATAATCCAAATTCCCTTCTTACGTAACATAAATATTTATATTTTTTATTTTTACTAAATATTTAATATCATTTAAGAAATATATTGTGCGAACCTGCTCCTAAACAGGTTTCAACATCAACGAAAAAAGGAAATTTGACTAATTGCAATATAATATGTCTCTTTTTACAATAATTAAAAAACCTATAACAATAAAATGTAACTGACGTTTAACTAAATCGTATTTCTTAATATAAATCGGGATCAACTTTTTTTTTGCCTAATTAAACTGTTAAAACGCTTCGTTGGTGTAATCTTTTTTCATGAACTAATCTAATCATGTTTTATAATATGTTAATGCTTATATTTTTAACATATATACAAATTACTAATAATATATTCAAATAATATTACTTAGTAAAAATATAAACTTAGATTGTTAAAATATATACTATATCGAGCGAAGCTCGATGTCCAACCCTAGTATTGATTATTATGGGTCTTACTTTTGGGCTAAGATTTCAACTAGAAATCCACGTCTGGAACTAAAACCCGCACTGAGAATTTATTTCTCATTCCGTGCTTTTGTGTGTTTTCCACAATGAATGTGGGTTCCAGGTTACAGAGACGAGCTCGATCAAGTCAAGCAAATGATAAGCCAAATATCTTGCCATGAAGACTCATTGAGTCATAGAAAGCTAGTGTGGTAAATTATGATAAGTTTGAACTTATACCTTATACTTGACAGGAAAACGCCTTGCGGATACATAAAGACTGTGTATTCGCGGCGAGATTGTTACATCCTATGTGTCAGGGTGTGACATGTTATGATCTCTTACATTGTGAAGAGCTTTGACTATATATTAAGTTGCTGATGGTGCTTAACACAAGACAAGTACTAACAATTGTATGATGAACTATAATTTCGTTTTTGCTTCATTCCATAAGTTTTTTATGCAGTTCAAATTTAAATAACTTACGTGCATTTTCAATATGAATGAATAATCAGTTAATCACTTATCTAAAATTAGCCTTATCAATTCAACAATATATTTATTACGCTTGTCATCTTTTTTATCTATTCCTGTCATCTATAAAGTTTCCTCACCTTTAACAAAGGTCGTTTGTGTTTTTTTATCTGTGGTCAAAACTGCATCCTGAACTGTGTAGCGGATCATAGATGATTTGTGCGCCTCCCCCAAGAAATTGAGCTGCATTGGAAGGCAACGTTGTGGGGCCCAGTACGCTCAAATATCATTATGGGCTTATTATTTTTATTTTTACTTTTTTACATACACCGCATATGGCCATATGGCCGCCAGGGGCTAGGGCTACTAGCTCAGTTTTTTTTTCGTTCCAGATTTACTATGAATTGATCCTTGTGACTTTTGTGTTAAGCTCTTACAAATACTTCATTTTTCTTAGCAAAAAATGTATTTATTTATATTTAATTCGAATGAAAACCTTTGATCTTGTTATAGGTTTATAAGACTGGTTTCTCTTCTTGCCTATCCCAAGTTTCTAAATTGTTGACAACAAAATCCTTTTAAAAATTCAAAACTTTGAAACTGGAAGTTTTATGAATAATGTTTTTGGACAAAATGTGTGAGAATATGATTTTGTCCCTGCTGAGAGTACAGATGTGAACATATACGTTGATATTAAAGGTGTCAATAGATCAGTTTTTTTTTTAGGCGCTCTTGGCCCGGAGATAATATAGATTGACTTTGATTGACCCGTCAATTACGACTAGTTGATTTTTTCTTTGTTTGTACACAAAAAAAATCTTTATTTGTATACGTTATAGTGTATATGTAACAAATGTTCTTTTGAAAAAAGAATAATAATAAACACTTAGCAAGAGCTACGTGGCCCTTATTTTCTCACCATATCCACTTGTCCCATGTCACACATGCTTTATTATTATTATTATTATTATTATTATTATTGGGCTTCGATACATTAATCTAACTTTCGTAAAAATCCATAACCTCCTCCCTTTATTACTATTTACTAGGACCACCCCACCCAATTCCCACTCTGTTCATATACCCTCTAATCATAATATCTATTTTCCTGAATAATTTGAGTATTAATTAATTATTCCATTATCATAAATTAGAGAACAAACTATGAACATTTTTTTTTTGAAAGAAACCCGTAGGTTCTATTTCAATTTTTTAAGTAAGAAAAATTGGAAAGATTGTGAATTTGATTCTTAATAAAATTTCTATAAATACAACAAATTAAATAGTCGGAACGATGGTTGAAGCTCAGATTTTAAAAAATGGATCCGTAGTAAATCTTATATTGCGAGTTACTATAACCTATCTCTATCACTATTATACTAGAAAAGATGTCCATTCAATGCGTGGTAAAATTGACATGTTCTGTCTTAATTATTAATTTTTTTTTTGCGTAATATTGAATATCGAATGAAATATTTAACAGAAATGGATATTTATATTTGGATATTATGTAAATTATAATGGATTTTTTCGTCTAACAAAATATTACACATACATTTTTTTTTCTTATTTTTGAAAAATGAATGCCCACTTAATTTTCCATTTGAAACTAAAGACTTGGACTTTCATTTGAATTGAAATTCAAGTACAAAAAATCAATGATACAGATCGTATATAAAAGGAACAAATACACCCTTCAGTTGAAAACTTTTACGGCCTTGGATTGGGGTCTTTATAAATAGTAGGATTAAATAATTCACTATTCCACCGTTCTTGCTAAATTTTCTCTGAAAATATTTCTACTCTTTAAATTTTATGAAAATGATAATATTTAATTAAAAGTAATACTCTAATGTTACTATTTACTCCTAATTTAGTTTTAATAACCGAGTGCTATATCTGTATTACTTATAAAAGTACGTATACAAGGACTAAAAAAAGTAAAACGAAGGGTGTAAACAATTGTTTACTCTATACAATATTAGCCATTTATCATGTAAATCAATGACTAAATGTTAACGGTTGATATAAGTTTAACAATTCTTCACTTTTAATAGAAAAGAAATCTACGTTGGATTGGTTGTGCACTCATCAAAATAAAAAGATATTTATAACAAAATTAGTTATGCACTGTGTTTGGAAAGATAATACAACACAAATGGAAAATTTTATTAAAATAATAATTTTTTAAAAATAGAATATCTATATTAATATTAAATTTTATAATCTGTAATTTACCCGCTCAATGTTTGCTAGTACATATATTTCAAACAACTCCTAATTGTTGAACTTGAAAAACAAAAACTAAGAGATGACAAAAACTGATATATTTTCACTTATTTTATATATGTCTTTTACTTCTTGTTGACACGTATATTATTATTAATAAAAAATTCTGTCCGTCACGTCTTTTTTTTTTATTTATGTATTTTTTGAATCGGTTATGAGGCCTTTGGGTAGGATCCGTTTGTACGTAATTAATTTGCATCCGCTATACCTGCCCAATTGCAAATTTACAACTGATCAAATCTCGTACCCAGAATGATAAAACTAGAAGTGAATTAGCTGGCAACATCTGTGGTTAGAAGGCTGCACGTCTCTGCATAACGCGCATTAGCTTGGTTTCCTGCCATCTGTTTCGGTGACCTCCCAAAACATAGTAACCACTCGCATTAAATATGTTATACGCAAAGGGAATATTATACTTAGCTCCGAATTTTCATTCTCTAAACATAATTATCTCTGACAAAATTTTCTAAAGTGAATAAGTTTGTCTACGTTGATGAAATATTTAATTATGGATGTGATTGGAAGTGGCGTGAATAAGGATTAAGCCCCTTATTTTTTATTCGGGTGAAAATCTAATAATACAAGAATAAGAAATTTGAGCTTATTCGGACTCTTATTCATATTCTAACAAAACCTTGATATTTGAATATGAAATAATAAATAAGAGTGTCTCTATTCAAATTTCCTATTCTCACTCCATCCAAATATACCCTATAAGTATTTGTATGTGTCGATATTAAGGTTTTAAAATACTCCGTTTTATCACTGATTAAACTGAATTATCTATGTTTTTAGTCATTCCGCATGATCGTTTATCACTGTTTTATCACCGCATAACCGTTTTATTACCGTTTTATCACCGTTTTATCAGAAATCATCACTCAACCGCTAAACCGCACAAATCACATTTTAAAACCTTGGTCGATATAATGATCATATAGTGCATTTAAGATTCTTAATAGATAAGTCGAGAAGATTGAGAAGCTTGTTTGATTATAGTTATAGTTATAACACTTGATCAAATATAAAGTGATAGTTATCAACAGCTATGTTTAAACAAAATAGATATGTATAAATTATGAACAAACAAGCATGTATATATCGATACAATATATAGTTAAGTGTGCATCATAATAAGAACATAGTGTATATTTTTTATTTTAATGTGCGCGAAAAAAAGTCGTGTCTGGAGAATTAAGTTAATTTGTAGAAGTAGTAATCAAATACTTATACAAAAAAATTGGTCGACTGTAAAAATTTTAAACAACGTTGACAAAAAAAGAATTAGTGATAGTAGTATATTTTATATTACTATTATCTTTGACAAAATTACTAGTTTAGCCTTTTTAAGTTTTGTCATTTCTTTTGATAATTGCTCCATTTCAAATGTCATCTAGTTAATTTAACTCGAAATAAACAAGAATGCAATTTAGGAACTATTTAAGTGCCACAATTTTGGTACAATGATTTTCACCATAACAGGAGAATATATCGATGCATCATTTCGCTAAAGTTTTAAGTGAGACACTAATCAGTGTAATTAAAAAGTCTTCCAAATGTTGTTTTAATTCAATCATAAAGAACGTAAGCCGGCTTTGTAGAATTATTTTTGTTATCTTTATGATATGCATTATTTGTTTATTACAAACGAGTTATTGGTTAAGCAGGAAAATAAAACATATTATTTTATTGTATTTGAGATTCCAACTATTCTAGGATGAGTAGCATGGTTTAAGGAAAAAGACTAACGCGTAATTTAATTAGCAGCCAACGAAGCCGTAATCACCTCAAAAAAAGAGAAAAAAAAATTTAAAGAAAGAGTGCTGTAGGCCCCACAATTGGTCAGACGTTTGACTAGAAGGAAAGAAAAAGAGAGGAAATATGTTTTGTAGTTATCTATGGCAAAGACGGCTGGAATTTTTTATACATAAAACTAAACAGTCGCCGCAGAGCGCAGAAGGCTGCACCGAATGCTAAGTGCAAAGTGCAAACTAGATAGAAATTAAAAAGGTATAAAATATATTCCTTCATAAATACCACGTACCGAATTGTATGTTATTTATTTTCTGTTGATACGTTCGAAATACCAGATTGCCCTCAATAATGTAAAAAGGGACCAACTCCGGAATAGAGGCCGCATATTTAGAAGATTTACAAAAATGCGGAAATTAAAAATTTCCAGATTTTTTTCGAATTTGAATTCGAATTCTTTGGATAATTTTGTTATCACTAGTAGAATTTTAATATATGCATATGCATTGACAAATACAAATACCATCGAATTATATCAGTACCCATACCATGAACATTACAATTTGCTATTCATAATTTTTGAACTTATTATTGTACTTCAACATTTTTTTCTCAAAATTATCAATCATGAAAAATTTTAATTCTTGCATACAGCTTTTGTATGTGCTGCAATCAGAAGTACCTACGTCAAAGGTAGTGAATAAAAATGACATTTGTCTCAACTTTGAACTTCGAGTTTTCCGTACGAATATGAATTTAGAAAAAATTCTCTTTATTTATATATTTAAAATTGTATTTGAAACTGTGATACCAAAACCATAATTTTTTCACGCCAATATCGCTATGAAAACTAACCCTCTAAAAAATATTGCTATGAAAACCTACGAGTAAACATCTATAAAAATAATATTTTTGTAATATAATATAAAATTAATTTTCTTTGAGAATTATATAAAAATTAAAATTGAATTGATGACTGCTGAACAGCCGTTTGGGAACTTGCGCAAAAGTAGACAAATGGAGCATATATCATCACAGACCGACGGTTCCTTGTTCCCTTATCCTTTCACGCACGCGACGAAACAAAATAAGCTGATCGCAACTTTATTAAAAAAATTTGTAATTTTCTCTACACGAACGACTATGTTCTCTTCCGTTGGATCTACACCGGGCGCTTTGAATTTCGGACTTGTTGCGTCACTTGTTCTGCACCTGCAACCGTTCTTTCATCATGGAACGGTTAAAGTTGTATTTCATCCGAATTAATAAAACGATATGAACGGTATAGATCATATGGAATCATCATAATAATTTTTTCTTTTTTTTTGAAAAAGAAGCCCGTAGGCATAATCATCGTAATAATTGAAATTTGAAAATACATGGATGACATGAACGTGAGCGCGTGATCGTCTCCTCGGATCTTTTTATTGTCAGCATGGCATCATGTTTCTTATTTTTTACAGTAGAAAAAAATGTCATGAACACTTTTTTCCCAAATAAAAAATTTGGAACGATTCTGGTGCAATATGCCAATATTGCTACTCATCTGACCACGCATAGAAGTATCAAGTATGTAGATTTGTCGTTTGACGCGAAGAAAATTTTTGTGCTACCAAATTAATTTTTGTCATTTCTAGATGACAATACTTTAAATTGTAAATTCGGAGAAAATTTTGGTGCTTACCACGAGGGATTTTTATTTTTATTTTTGTGGTATGTAAAAATTGATATTCCTATTGAGGAAACTTTGATTGAATAAATTAGAAATATTCAGTTTACTTATATTTGATTAATCAAGCCAATAGGTTTACCAGTTTGTTGCAACCACAATTAATTTAATCTAATTGGTTAATCACTTAATTGTCTTGAAAGCTCTGTATATTGGATTGGTTTCACGTTGATCAATAGATTCTGTAATAGCGGCTGTTTTTTTTTTAAAAAAAAATAAAAATAAATTAAATCTATATATATTATTGCCAACCAATCCGATTTGGCTGGATCAGATCCGAATTGAATAATCTGGTCAAAGTAGTGTACTCCATTTTCTATTATTCCAACTCAGTTATTATCTGAGGCCGCTTGGTTTTGATCGACTAGAATTTGCAATTGTGGTCCAACAAGTTTTGATTTTAAGAATAAAATAAAAACTTTGTTTTAGCTGGCAAGCTTTGATTGGTCTTTTAATCGGACGACTAAAAAACAGGTAGCAGCAGCTAATTTGCCAGAAGAAAAAAAAAATGTTGTAATAAGAAATACAAAAATTGAATGAACGTTTGCATGTACTAGGCGGATAAATGCTTTAAACATCATAAAAAATTAGGTCTGACATATACTCAATAATATCCATATAAGAAAAAAATTATTTAACTGCAAAGAGGAGTAGCTTATTTTATTGTCTTTTGCTTTCTACTACAACAATACCAAATTCTGCAATAAAAATGGGAAATAAAAAAAAAACCAATTTCGGCATTGAAATAAGTACGCACAACGTTATCCATTAATCCAAAGGCCCAAATAGGTCCTGCATATGAACTAGGCCTGTCAACGTAAAGGCCTAAATTGGGAACCATATAGACCATAGTGATCTGCTAAAGATCAGGTAAAATTATTTGGGAACACTATTGCGGAACAATCCAGTAATTGTATTGGGAACATTATCGGCCTGCTTGAAATCAGGTCATATTTTAGCCCATTAGCAGTGAAGTTCCATTATCAAAACTTTAATAATGCCCTCAACCTCAAGTGACTTTTGGTATAAAAAGGGAAATTATAATTAAAAATAGCTTTTCAAGTGGTACAATTTTTGTAGACAAACAAGGAAATGAAAATATACTTTCACTAAAAAATACATATAATTTATTTAATTATTGTTTTTATTTATCCAAAATGACTTTGAATTCAACATTCGTATCTTCATGCCAAAGCATTAAAATTTAAAAATGACACTAAGAAACGCAGTTGTTTTCATAATTTGACAAAGCTACCTCAAGCCATATGATCGGCTCATCAAGCTATATTTAAGCATGACTGTATCACCACCTGTGAGGAGTGACATGCTATGTTTATTTTGTTTGACATCAAAAAAAAAAAAAAAAAAAAAAAAGGAAGTGGAGAAAGAAAAGATATGGTATATCTGTATATGGTATCATTGAGCAATTTTTAATCCCAGGGCAAACTTAGTTTTTATGAGCATCAAGTATCGGTGGAACAGCATAGGGACCTTTTAACCAGCTATTGGCAATATAGCGGTAAGCTGCCTCAGTTAAGTGCACGCCATCCCAATTCAAAGATGCTGATGGATTCTGACATGCAGCTACATGTGGCATGCCGCACACTTCAGTTGCGCTCCAATTGTATTTGCCGCCTTTTCCACAGCATGCAGCAAGTGGATTAGATGTAAATCCTGAAATTAAAAAACAGGGAAATGCCCTTAAGACCAGAAAATGAGGCATCTCAAGTATTACCCTTATATTAGAAAAGAAGTGTGAGCTGAATTCATAGCTTACCATAACGTTTCGGATACGTGACAAAGTTGGAAAGAGGTTTGTAATAATCCGCATAGATGATCTTTGCTTTAGGATACTTGAACCGAAATTCTTTTATTGCCTCAAGTAGAAGGATGTTATGATATGTTGATACTACGTTGTATCTTTTGAGACATCCCGTTTTAAGATCATAAGAATAGTCTTCATTGCTTTTCAACATTGTCAGAATCGAAGGGAGGCAACCCATCGGTATATTTCCCGGTACCACGACAGTCCCTGCACCTTGATCAAGGACTTCCTATTGAAAGATAAGATGTATTTATTAATACATTTATTCTAATTAGGTCTTGGCAAACATTTTCACTTATATTCATCGAGAAACTAGATATTATTTGCAAGTTTTTGCCAATTTTATGTTGTCTATAGAGAACCTTGATTGTCCTTGCAATAGTCTGAATAATCGTATGAGCATGTAACTTCACTTGTTCAATACTCAATCCATTAACAAACATGTCGATGTAATCATTCCCTCCTATTTCTCCAACAATGAAGAGAGATCTGCCAAAATAATCTCTGCAGTCTGTAGCCGCAGTGACATTGTTAGTTAATTCTGTTATATTCATACATAAGGATCTATTAAATCAAATTTATACTGAACAAGCCATGCCAAATGAGAAAACTAAAGGTTACAAACCCTTCTTTGTTTTGCATAGTGAAGGCTTCAACTCCTTAAACCATCGTAGTTGAAAATCCAAGGAAATGTTTAATGGTGTCGCTATTGTTCTGAGATTGTGCTTCTTGAAGAATGTCGGATCAAGTGCTGTTGCACCTGCCACAGCAAAGTTCGCTCCTTGTTGATAGCTTCCACTTTTTGCTAAGTAGGGTTTAAGAAAGGGCAGGCCAAACTCCTCCGCTGTAGAATAGAAAAACGGTTGCTACTTAATTATTGAGAGTTTGGAGACATGCTCTCTCTATCTTTCTTTATTAGTCATTTCCAGGCTATTATTTTCTTATAAGAATCTCTCTTTTTTTTTATTTTTTTTAATATGCTTGTTCTTGTTAGTAATACCTCATATTTGTGGCTGTTTGATCATAAGTTATATATGGTCAACAAAGCACCACAAGCAAATGATAAAAGAACATATAAAAGAAGAAAAAAAAATCTGATCATGGAACATATATATGGGTCTGCATATGCATATGTAGACTGGCATGCTAACTTTAATTTGATGGCCAACTTTATAGTTTATACATTCTATCTGGTAATCATAGTCTAAAATGTGTTAAAAGCAAGCTAAATAAAAGAATTGGTATAGATACCGAGAAAATCCACTATTAATCTTCCATCACTGCACCGGTTTGAGGGCCGGTGGAAGAAAGTCTCTCCGTAAGGCAACCTGTCAGTGAATACAGGAACGTTGAGAGTCTTAGCCAGCACATTTAGGTTGCCAGTGTCGGTGTATGAATCTCCAAAGCTAAATATCGAGTTGAATGAATGAGATGGGGTCACTTGGAATGGCAACAGAACCAAAAGAAAAGAAAGGATTATAAAAGCTGTGCGCTTCATTTGTACTAGATAGAAACTTCAAACTAGAGGCAGAGATGCTCTGAGGAATATATGAAGAGAAAGCTAGCAGCCAGAGAGTAGCTTTTGTGTAATCTCTTGAAGCTCTGAAATTGCGATATTTTTACTTTTCTTATCGTCGCTGTGCGTGACTCATGGGTTCAAAGACGATGCTCTCGTGCAAGATAATGACTTGTAGCAATGACTGACTTCAAACTGTTTGTGTTACAAGGAGAAAATAAGCTGTAATCAGAATGAAAAACAAATGAAAACTCTTGTTATAATTGGAAGATGTCCAAAGAATTAATTGAATAGGTGGAGAGGAAATTTTTTTTAACTACTATTGTTTAACTTTATATATAATAGGAGGATAATAGTGAAATTACTTAAGAAATCAGTCAATTAATAAAGCTTATTTTTTTTATTATCCAAATTGGGGAAGAACGAGAGATATATGACGAGTCAAATTTACGGAACAAGAGGACAAAAATGTGGTAGCATCGATCTTCAATTCTATTCTAGCACAAAAATAGCTTTTTCACCAAAATTATGATAGTAAAACAATAATAAGCTATTAAAGCGAACAAAACTTCACATACCAGCAAAATAAATAAATATGATAATTAAAATTTTGTTACCTTATCGTGAAAAGTCACTGTCCTAAAGCATAATTGTTCAAAGGTAATTCGAGATTGTTACTCCTCGAGGCACGTCCTTCAACCTGACTGACAAACAATTCCACAATTTTCAGTAATATTTTATTGAAACAAGTATTATTGAAGATAATAAATAAAGAAGATTGATGGAAAATTAGAATGATTTAGTTTATTGTAGATAAATAGGCATAGGAATAATTTAATGGAATGGGTAGAAAGTATATATATCTCTAACCTTTTAATTTCTGCCACAATTTACCGAACAGAGTGCTATATATATATAGAATTAATAGAGTGGTTAATTGTCAACGACAGTTGTATCCAAAGAGCAAAGGAAAGGAAAGTTGTTGGAAACTTTGAATTACTAATTGGAGAGGTGGTCGAGTCAAAATAGGCTTAAAGGAGAAAATATAATTAAATTATAAAACTTAAAACTTCTAAAAAAACATTTGATTTTTCTTATATATATTTCAATTCTAACATATTTCATCTGTGATGGATAGTATATGTTACCTAGAATTCAAAAGAGAAAAAGGATAAACATGTGATAACCATGATGTCTAAATCCGAATATCTTGGGGATATAATTTGTCATTTAGTTGGAAACAAATTTTAGTTTTAAAAGGAACACAAACCATACGATGTATCAAATCTTCGTAAATCTCCATCGATCATGCTTTGCAATTATATTCTATTTTTTATTTGGTCAAATTACATGGGGATTGCAAATTTAGATAGGCAATGCCTTTGTCCATCGGTAACAAATGTTTTGGACTTGCTCACCAACTGGCAGGGCATGCAATATCATATCCTCTAATTGTCAACTCTTCTTTTGGTCAGATTTGTAATAATAAATAAAAGATAAGTGTGTTGACCTGGGCTTTTTATTCAAAAAAATAAAAATAAAAGATAAAGTGTGTCGAAAATAGAACTTAGAACTAACACTTGCTCATAATAAGTTTCGAAAATCAGACCAGATCAACCCTACGGGGTTTTTATGATGGTCAAAAAAAGAAAAAAAAAAAAATGTCAGACCAGATCGGCCGGTCGAACGGAACCGGACCCCTGTCCGTTCATTGGTTCAATCAGATTTTAACAGGTTCAACCGCAGTTAAACCAGCAGATCGGCCGACGGCCCGATCCGATTTTCAAAACATTGTGCAGCATAATATGATGCATCTTATACATTATTACATAAACCTCTTGCGTGATACCTTATATTCATCATCAATATTAATTTGTTCCAAAGATATATATGTTACGAGCCTTTTTTTTTTAAAAAAAAATTGCAGTCATTCTAGTTTTATTATTAATTCTTTTCAAGTTTTTTTTTCTAAGTTTATTTTATCATATTTATTCTACATTTGCCATATATTAGAAAACAACCTCAAGTTAAGTGGCAAACCGGCAATTTGACATGACAAAGTAAATTTAATAGTAATTACTCTAGTACTATACATATTAAATGAAAATTAAAATCATTATCCAAAATATAATTCATAAATTATTGTGCGTACTATAATAAATTAATTAGACAGCTTATTTCGTAATCTCCGGAACATGATAATTACCTTTCTTTAATTTTAATTACATCAAATTAAGTAATAAATTAATGGATGCCGCTTTGTTAAAAACAATTCAACACTTACAAAAATCGAAATTTATGTTGTCTTCCATATTTTCGTTTGTTGTCTTTTAGATTTTTTTTTTTTTTGAATTTGAAACTTTTTGGAACATTTTTTGGGTCGCTAAATCAATAAATAGAATAAACCTTATAATGTTTGTAAAAATATCCTAAAGCAATCCGTAGATACTCATTGTATAAGACTAATGCTTTTATTTACTTATAGATTAAAAACCAACACTTACCTCTTATCTATTTTCTTGGAATGAATAAGTTCGGCCAGCAGGCCAGCACTAGAGCAAATTCATCAGAAGTGGCATCAAATCCTTTCAGCCTATAAGAAATTAAAAAGAGATTTAATAATTTTAGTAAGATTTTCTCTGTTTCCGGCTATTTTCAATAGAAGAAACTGTAGGCTCTGTTATAATACATGGAGAAAATCAAATTAACTCTTGTAGCAGATCGGTTACAGAATTTAATTGAATGAATTTACTCCCTAAGCGTTTTTCTTAAAACCTAAGTTCTGACATACACTCAGATTAATTAAGTATATAAAAAAATTGTAAATTCTTGATATGAACCAATCCCTGAATTCGTCCAGCTCATGCTAGAATAGCATTTCCATAACTTTTCTAACAGAAGTTGAGCTATTATTACTGAAACGAAATAATAATTAAATAGTTTGAAACATCATCAATTTATTGTTGTCAACAAGTAACGAAAACATTGAAGTGTAATAAGCCATTACTATGTTGTATGGTTCCTTTTCCTTGCAGGGATCGATCTAGGTGAACCGTTGTACGTAGACTGACAAAGCAAGAGAGCAGCACTTTTTTTTTTTTTTTTTTTTTTTCGTAAGAAGAAGCTCTCAAAAAGAAACTAACAAGTGTTTAAATTTATAGATAATGAAATAATACATCTAGTATTCCTTTTTAATGAATAACTCAGTTAAAAATAGAAAAAATACTCAACAACAAAAATGATCAAAATTCTAAAAATAAAAATATATAGTACGGCTGCTTCGGGCATCAGACGACCATTTTTTGGTTAAAATTGGGCGCCAGAGGTTGCTCGTCATACCGAATATAGATTAAGTTACAAGTTACTAGAATGGGATCATGATCGAATATCGATTTTTTCTATCAAAAGTTAGTCTATTTAGAGCTCAAAAAATCAATTGTGCTTTTTGCTAAAATTTTAGATCTTCTCTCCTTCGTGTCGGTCCGATTTCTTCATCCTCTATTTTTTTTTATATTGATCCAAATATGATATGCAACTCAAATAAATAATAAAATTACACTTCAATTTCTTCTGTTTTTCCTGTAGAAAACGGAAAATATCATTAATAAAATAAAATTGAAATAACAAATAGATATTATGCAAAGAGTTATGAAAAATATGCTGGATGATTTTTGTTTTTCTCCTATTTGTTTTCTGTAATTATTTTTTAATTTTTCCACTTGTGAATAAATTTTTATTTAATAAAATCGCTGGTTTTTGCCGCCCCGCTTTTAAAAAAAAAGAGAAATAATTATGAAAAACTAAAAATTACAAGCGCTATAAACAAATCCAACAAAAACGCCGTCTTATGCACGACGCCAATCCCCTTAAAAATTGACACATGTTAATATGTCATTATCAGTACCTCAGTCCGCGTGTAGTGTGTCCAGTAGAAATCTCCACCGGCGTGCACATCAATTTTTAGAACATTCCTCCCGGCACCGCCTTTGCTACCTTTTGTAGAAAAACACTGCATGGTTTGTGAAGTAGCAACTGTCTTATGTTGCACTAGGAATCAACAATAACAAGATCACCAAACGGAAGAAGATCCAACAGTATCTAGACCTCTATTACCTCTTGGCTATGTTTCATTTGAATTTTATGAGGAGGTCAGAAGATGTTATTGTCTTTGTCAAGTGTCAACTTTAATTTTTGGGTCCTATTGAGAATTTGACATGAAGAATCCAGAGAGTCCGGTATCATAAAGGATTTTGTGGTAAGGAGTGCAAAGAAAGAGATTGTATTTATCCCATATAATTAAAATATTTTATCTTGATTGAACGACCAATTATATTACACAAGAAAGAGATTGTTATCCATAACAAAAATATATTAACACCGTGCGATTAAAAAGTTAGGCCCAGAGATCATGCTCGCACCTTCTGTGAACAAGAACTATTTCCATATGCTACTTGAGAAAAAAAATCATAATAGAAAAATAAAAGATGGAACTATTCCTATGAAAGCTTGTGCTGAAAAGGGTGTTTGAGGTCATAAAAGCTTGCAGAGATCCTCTCTTTTGTCTTTTTTTTGAGGGACGCGATCCTCTCTTTTGTCAACATGTTAATTAGAGCATGCATGATGCATTGGCTAAATGAATAATCAACAGACGTCAGATTAAAAAAATATATTATTACATATTTACATGCGTCTTTTGTCACATTAAAAATAATAGTTCAACAAAATGTCTACATATATATATGGTGCATATTTTTTTTTTTTAAATAAAATAGTAGTACATATGGATCGGTAAAACGAATATATCACGCACAAACAAAAGATTAACTGCGCAAATGATGCCTTAGCAGTCAATTGTTGGGAGCAGCGCATCCATCCTTTCAGTCTTTGTTAGGAAATCGAAATGTATACAATATTTAATTAAACAATTGCTTTATTTAAAAAATCGTTATTTAATCAATTGAAAAGAACACGTTTCCTTGCAAAAAGCATAAGCGGGAACTATATGCGTTATCTCAAGTATCATACTATCGAAATGTTTATCGCTGCTTTTAAATTATATCGGTGCGGCACAAGAATTTCCAATCCATTCGTGATTGGAAGAAAAAAAACTGTTAAATGCATTCTATGTACTTACCTTAGTTTGTTACCTGTATTTAAAAACGTGTATAATTTTAAATTTTGATAACTTCATTCAAATGTTGATTCTTTGAACTTAGAGATTTCGATCTGAATTTTCAAAACCAATGCTATAATAAATTAAGTAGAGCAAAATATTCATAAAGGAAATGCAAGCAATTAATGCTTTGCTTTTTACTCGTTAAAGAATCGATTTTGGCAAACCAAAATCCATAATGTTGTGCAGATAAGCCCAAATTGTTGTTATACGAAAGAAACGAGCCTTCATTGTCCTTAATTAAGGCCTCTAGATCTAAATTTGGGAAAAAAAATGATTCCCCTTAATTATAAAAGGTAATAACTTTAACATGTGCTATTTTCTTTATGACCTTGATGGTTGCACTTTAGCCCATTTAGCTTTAGGTTTGTTGTCGATGTGCAAGTGTATCACAAAATGAGACCAACCGTCTACTTTCCAATTGTTGGCTGGTCAACCATCTTTTTGTTCTCTGATTAGGCTAAGTATTAACCGACTAATTAGAACAATCAATTTTGTGTACATCATTAGTCATGGCTAACATAATCATATCAGAGCTTGTAAAATGAAGTATTCGATGAATATTAACAAGCCGAAAATTTATCACTGGAGAAAATTGGGTACTTTATTCCGATATTTAATTTCATCAAGTAAAATACTTCAAAAAAAAAAAATATGCATTTTATTTCATTTAATAAACATTTCTTGGTAACTGCTAGCTTGATTCATATAAAAATGTCTGTTATTTATCTTATGCAATATTAATGTCTCTTACTGATCTAATCGTTTAACAATACTGTCCTCCACGAGAAGTGCAATAAATACTCTGTTTTGTTTATTTTAAACAATATTCTCTCTCTGGCATGCCTGATTCCCCGGCAAAACTTAATGTAGATGACCATCTTGTATAGGTGGCTGAGCATAAGGACCTTTCAACCAGCTATTGAAAATGTAGTGGTAAGCGGCCTCAGTTAAATGAACGCCATCCCAAAATATATATTTTGATGGATCTTGACACGCGTTTACATTTGGCATGCCGCATAATTCATTGACGTTCCAATTGTATTTGCCCCCTTTTCCACAGCAAACTCTGAGAGGTGTAGATGTAAATCCTGAATTTTATAAAGAAACAGAACTTATATATGAATGCCTGGAATTGGAGGAGTGTTTGTCCAAAACTTCTAATTTCGAAAGGAAATTGACAACATATATGTGCAAAATATTCGTTAGCATGGTAAGTGAATTCATTCGTATTTTCATTATGTTTAAAAAATTAGTTGATTTAGTTGCTTACCATAACGTTTGGGAAATCTGACAAAATTTAGCAGAGGCTTGTAATAGTCTGCATAGATTATCTTTGCATGAGGATACTTGAGCCGAAGTTCTTTTATTGCCTTAAGGAGCAGGGAATTATGATATCTTGACAGCATATTGATTTTCCTATTGCATCCGGTTGAATGATCATAGGAAGGGTGTTCATCGATTTCTAAAGTGAGAAGCACTGGGAGGCAACCCATTGGTACATTTCCCGGCACAAGCAGGGTCCTTGCACCTTCATGAATGAGTCCCTATCAAAAGATAATTAAGAAATTATTTCTATTTACAAATTATCGATTAAGTCAAAATATCAGTGTTGACATACATACATCTAGCAAAAGAATTTATGTATTTACATTTCCACATACCTTGATGGCATTTGCAATAGTATCAACAATTTTGGGCACATAATGATGCACTTGCGTCACATTCAGTCCACTGATAAGCATGTCGTTGTAGTCATTTACTCCAATTTCTCCTACAACAAAGAACGAGCTAGCAAAATACTTCGTGCATTCTGCAGCATATATAGATATGGCTAATTAAGAATATGTTAATTAAATATTATGTTTAGCATGTGATTCAACCAGAGAAGACGAGATTACAGACCCTTTCTTTCATGGCAAAGCGAAGGCTTCAACTCTTTAAACCATTTTAGTTGAAAATTCAAGGAAGTGTTTAATGCAGCAATTGCTGACTTTGCTGGACTAGTTTGCTTGAGTACTGTTGGATCAAGCGCTGTTGCACCAGCTACTGCAAAGTTTGCTCCTCGTAGAAAGCATCCTTTTTTGGCCAAGTAGGGCTCCACGAATGGCAGACCAAACTCCTCCGCTTTGCATCAGAAAATAAATTTCTATGTTAAATATACATTTTTTTCAGAGTTCAAACCTTTTCCTATGGTAAGTGCTTTATCTTCTTTGTAGAGAACATTTGGTTGATTAAGTTACTAAGTTTAATTGTCCTGTTAGTTATAATTACAAACGTACTATGCTATATAAATAATATACATGACACAACATATTCACTGTAATAGCTGAAATATATAAATCCCGGAATTCCTTTCCGTGGTCATCATTTAAAAAAATCAAATCCTCATAATTGGTAGGGAAAACAAAAGCACTACAGAAAGAAGAAAAAAATAATAATAATAACAATGCACATAAATTTGTCTAGTGGGAATTTCAGCCATGCCAATAATTGGTTATTGAAATCAATTTTTTTTTTTTTTAAGTTATGTGCATCATATCTAAAATATAAGAAATGTTATAATGTTAATAATATTTCCTATACAATAATATATCTTAACCTTGTCTAAAGTAGATCAGGAGAAAGGATAATGATAACAACAATAAATAGATGTACCCAGAAAGTCCAAAATCAATCTTCCATCAGAGAAGCGGTCGGCGGGGTGGTGAAAGAATGTTTCACCATAAGGCCACTTGTCGGTGTTGACACTGATCGACAGGTTCTTTGAAAGCACATACACATTTAAGTTACCGGTGTCGGTATATGAGTCACCGAAGCTAAATATTGAGTTGTATTTGTAAGATCTAGTTGGTTTGATTTGCAACAGAAACAAAAGAAAATAAAAGATTGTAAGAGCTATGTGCTTCATTGTAATACCTTGGATTATAGCACAGTAGAAACTAGAAGCAGAGACGGACGGGCACTTAAATTGATTGTAAAAGGTTAGATGTGACATTGCTACATTTTCACTTTTCTTATTTGTCAGTATGTGTGTTTCAAAAATTCAAAATGACTTCCTTTGCAAGAAGAAAATGACTTAAGACCACAGAAAAATGAAAAATGACAGAAATCAGAACCGAGTGTAATTCTAGATTTTACTCATGCAAGGAAGGAAAAAAATTATTATATTCCTAAATTATATGTGGTTTAGCTCAAACCCAGCCACATCATAACATAGATCTTACTAGGATCAGGACAACACGTACTGTCCCTCTTTTAGTTGGAGAGGTGTGCCATATTTCTTTCTTGAGGCCTCTAATTGATTTTTGTAGCATTATACATTTAGAATGAGTAGGCCTTTTGGAAATGAGCAATCTAGATATGTTGCCTTTTTTTAGTTTAGTTTGAGTTTGTTACATTTCTAGTTTGTTAGGATCTGCATCTTGACTTAGGTAGATATAATATTCAACTAATTATAAATCACTTTCACGTAACTTATTTCAATTTCAACTATAAATTTTGATATTGTAGTTCCTTCCTGTCTATTGTTCAGTTGACATTGGTTCTCGGTCAGATTGTTTAATTTATTATTTTTTGAAGCAAATGGTATCAACTACCATCGGACAGTTCCAATCAAAGGAAACCAATTTAAGGACACCTATCCAACAATATTGCAGCAATACACCCTGAGTGAAAGGTCGCAAGTTTGAAACTCGACTGGAGTGTCTATAATAGACATTTAATTTAAAAATAAATTGAGAGGTTTGATCTCAATTTATCTTGAAAAAAATACCGTTGGTAAGGTTAATTTAAGTATTGTGAGCTAATCGGGCCGAGTTAATTGGATTTGACCAAGTAGTTCTTTCATGGGCTGTAAGAATCAATGTTGCTGCTCTGTAGTGAAAGGTATCCAAATCGAGATAATTATAGAAAAGCTAACTTCAAATATTTTGCATTGTCTTACTATATACTTATGTTTCTAATTAGGTTTACAGAGATAGTATGGAGAGATGTATCACAGTGTGAAACTGTGAATTAACGAAGTTTGTTTACAAGAGATAAATGTTTATATATATAGACCTCTAATATCTCTAAACTAAAATTAATCCTCTAACAGAGCACGGTAATAAACTTTGACTGGTCAAATATTAATTGAATGAACTGTATAAAATTAAAAAAAATAAATAACAAACGTGGGTGTGCATTATTTAGTTTTGGATGTAACGATGAAGATCCGATCCAATACTCAGTTTATAAGGAATCTCTCCAAGACCATATATATATATTTCTTTTTTAAGATAAATCGGAGGTCAAGCCTCCTAACTTATTTTTTTTTTGAGGGTCAGGTGGCAAATACCACACCGACAGCAAATATATTAAAAAAAGTAATATTTACAAAGTGTAATAAAAAGATAAAAAGGAAAAAGGAAAACTAATCTAAAAAGCTAAAAAAGAAAGCTAAAAAACTAAGCATGTCTTTTCCAAGCGTTGATATCCTCGTATATATTTTTGAGCAAGAATTCCACCGGAGAGTCTGAATTTGAGAAGATTCTCCTGTTGCGCGCCTTCCAGAGATTCCAAGAAGTGGCGGCCCAAATGATGTCCCAATTATTAACTCCAGAGCTCCTGTTAGCCAACCAAAAGTCGCAACGATCAAGGGTGAAGTTCATGGTTGGTTCCTAACTTATTTTTAAATTAAATATCTATGAAAGACTCCCCAGCCAGATTTCGTGCCTGCGACCTTTCGTGCCTGCGACCTTTCACTTAAGGTGCATTGTTCTTTGCTATTACACCAAGAGCTGGTTCTCCTAGGACCAGATTGTCTAGTACCATCCGTGGAACTTAGAATAGATTTGAATCTGTGCATCATTCAAGACCTTTTATGTATTACCAAAATCTCTGAGAGCTCTGTTTTAAAATGAGCCCATTCAATTTCTACAATATTCTATGAGGGCTCAATATATGTCAAATTGATTCCTTAGAACATACACCGTGAGAGCCTAGAACATACACCAAGGGCTCAATATATGTCAAATTGATTCCTTAGAACATACACCGTGACAGTCCGACACCACTATGTGGCAAGTGCCTAGATTTGCCCTCCATTTGGTTCCTTCCACCACTATGTGTACGCACTGAGTTTATTAGCTAATTAGAGATGAATTGTTTTTATGGTTATATAATTTTAAAAAAAATGGAAGGCTTAGAACCCTCTTTCTTTTATTCTTTTTTATTTGTTTTCTTTAAGTGCTGAGGTCCTATATGTTTATAAATAATTTGAAATTCACATCCGACAGTATTTTGGCAGAAAAGGTGGATATATAAGCTTGCTTTGAAAAACTGAGGGATATCCGGATATGTGCTGTTACTACCAAGTATGGTAGTGGGCTTAAAGCAAGTAAAGTAACAACAATAACATTAAGATCAACTATCAAACTCTTTATTCATGTTCTCAAATGGATTTACATCTCTTAAACATCAACACGGATAAACCCTAGTGAGAAATGCCCAAAGAGCCGAACCCCCTTTAGTCCTACTGTGGCCTATTTATACTAGTTCGGAGGATCTTCTAGAGGCATCCATTCTGTCAGAGGCCGGTACGATTGTCTGCTGAGCAGACCCTGGCGCCAGTACGGTCTAACTGTTGTCCCCTGCCGAGGGTTCCTGTTAATTTGGAAGGTAGCGTCTGCTCTCCCCTTACTTGATCTGGGCCTTCTTGGGCTTAACAGTACTTTACCGATCCACCAAGCTTGTTGGGGCAGGCCGGCAATGGGCCTAGTAAATGGGTTACTGGTGGCCCTATCACCTGCCCCCAAGCTTTTATCAAGCGGAGCGAGGTGAAAGCTTTCGAGTTCGGTTGTCGTGTGAACATGTCCCAACAATGACTATGGGCCTCACCTCTTTGAGCTTGTCGGGGCAGGCCGGCAATGGGCCTAGCAAATGGGTTACTAGCGGCCCTATCACCTGCCCCCAAGCTTTTATCAAGCGGAGCGAGGTGAAAGCTTTCGAGTCAAGCATAGGCAGGCCTCGTGCGAATTGCAGGGCTCTCTATACACTTCGTGACACGTGTTGCATGTTTCGTGATTCCCCCCAAGCCAAACGATGCCTCCGAAGAGTCGCGTATCTAGGTCACGTTTTGGCGGGAAAAACGAACCGTCACACTGTAGATCTTTTGTGATTATTCTGCCTCGATTTCTCCCCCTCCTCCTTTATAAGGTCACCAGACCTTCTGTCTCTTCTTTCGTCTTTCCTTTTTAAGTCATCTTACGATTCTCCTTTCTTCGAGAAGTGTTTCTTCTTTTTCCCTGCCGACTTACATTGCTTGCCGTTCCTCCCCGTGCCGTCTACTCCCTTGGTGAGTACTTTCGTTTTCCTCTCCTTTCTGTTCTTCTAGACGTTTTATTTGATTCTTTGCTTTGACTTCCTTTTTGATGGAAATGAACTTTGTAGGCATGGCTTCCTCGTCCGATCCCGCTCGACACAGAGGTCAGGAGGCTCCTCCTGGGCTAGAGCCGCCTGGGGCCAAATCCCCTACAGCTGAGGGCATCAGCGGGGTCCCTGCGATATCCCAGGCCCCCCGTACTGAAACCCCCACTGGTGCGGGGTCCAGTAGAAAGCGGGCTAAAGTTCTGGCCCATAAAGATAAAGCCACAGAGAAGGTAAATGAACCATTGAAGAAGTCTACCAAAGAGCAAGTCACCCCTCTGGTGAAGGTCAAGCAGCTTCGCAGTCGAGGTTGGGGGAGAGCTGCGCCGAGACCGACTTCACAGAAAAGATGACTCGGCCTTCTGGCGTTAAAATTGTGGTGTCTGCAAAGGATGACAATCCCACTGATACCGCAAAGGGAATATGTCTTTTTGGCCGGACCGTGCGATGCGGACTGCTTGCTCCCTTCAGCGACTTCCAGGTATCGTTTCTCAAGTTCGCAAGTATTCCGCCGGGTCAACTGCATCCTGGCGCTTGGTGCTGTATAAATAGTTTTGACCTTCTCATGCGCCCTGAACAACTGAAATCGCTGGGTCTTCCTTCTCGCCCCGCTAGCCTGGCGTTGCTAGGCCATTACTTTGACTTTTTTGGGACTTTGGACTACTGCAACTTGAGGATGAGGTCGCCCAACCTCTTTCATCGTCCCGGCAAAATTTCCGACTGGGATAGACAGTTTGTATTCGCTTCCCCCGAACTTTGCACCAAATTCGGCGTTCCGTCAGAATGGAATGCTGAACGCGCGAGGAAATGGGCGAAACTCCAGCTTCCTCGCCCGAGTAATCAGGCTGACAAAGATTTTGTTAAGGCCCTGGATGCTAAATTGGTTTCTGACGGGCCTATCACCATAGCCTTTGACGGGCGATCTCTCACTCCTTACCCTCTGCTTTTCAAAAAGGTTGAGAAGGTCGAGGAGGAGGAAGAAGGTGAAGAAGAGGAGATGGGCTCTTTTCGCCGCAAGCAAAAAGTTCCTGCCTCTAAAGGGCGTTCGGCAGTAGGTGAGAATAGTTCAGAATTTCTTTCACCCCGGCCTTACGCGCCCGGTATGGGGAAGCCTCCTGCTTCCGTTGTTTTTAATACTCTCTCTCTCTGTGGATTGCTAGGTAAAACCGATGATAGATCGGGGTCGGATTCTGATGAGCCGGCATTTACTCTTGGCCGGAAAAAGAAAGGTGCTTCTCGAAAGCGGGCTCGCTCCCCTGCGTCCGGGGAGGAATTCGTGAGTGTTGAGGATGACCCTGCCCGTGATGGCGAGCGAGATAGGATTCGCTTGGCCCAAATTGCCAAACGGGTGGATGCACAAACTCCCCCCGACCAGGTTCCTCCCAGCGGCTGCCCCCCTTTTCCTGAGCCTCATCCTGCTCGCTTGGGATCTACACTTGAGTTTTTTTTCCTTGGAGCCACCGCGTCTAACGACTGGCGGTCCGCTAAGATCCGGGAAGTGAAAGGGCAAAAGGATACCTTCTTGGCCTACGTCCCGGGTTACAATGCCGTCATGGCGGGGTCGGCCGATCGCCTTGATCATCAGCGGTATGCCGCCGGGATAAACAAAATATCCATCCCGCGGGCTACTGAGCTCGAGTGTGCCGGCATGGATGTGGAAGATGGTCTCGCCCTCATAAGCGAGCATGCTCAGCGGGTTGGTAACCTAGCCTCCTACACCTTGGCTCAGTATATTGACCTTCGTCATAAGGTCGATCAGATGACCATGGCTGCTGCCGCGCACAATACCCATTTGCGGGAGGAGATGAGTAAAAACAAAACCCCCCTTCTCACTATAGAGAGCGCCCCCAACAAAGTGGTTGAGGAGTTTTTGTCAAAACTTGATTCTGAGCAACTTCCTTCTCCTCTTAAGGAAAAATATGAAGGGTTCGTTGAAGCCGTCGCCTCCCTTTCCTCTCGTTGTGAGCAGGCTGGTGAGGAAATTCTAAAGGCCAAAGGGGATACGATGATCCAGGAGAGTGCTTCTCAAGCCTTCCAGCGGTATTTCCTCAACACCCGGGACAAAATAGTCCTTTTGGAAGACGAGTTGGATAAGAGCAAAAGGGCTCTAGATTCCGCTCGGTCTGAGCTTCTGCAGACCAGCGCGGCTTATGACAAGATGCGAGGTGAAATGAGCGGGCTCTCCCTCGACAAACTTAAGCTGGAAGCTCAGGTAGGCGAACTCAACCGCAAGGTGGAAAACCTATCGACTGAGGCAGCCAAGCGCACTGACCAGCTGGCTAAGCTGAAAAAAGAGCTAGGGTCGCAGGCCACCCAGACTGAGGCCGCAAGTAGGGATCGGGACAACTGCCTAGTGGCCATTGAAGAAGAAAAAAGGAGAGTATCGGAGTTGGAGGCTGCCTTGGCTCGCGAGAGAGAACAAAATTCTCAGCTCAAGAGTCAAGTGAATATGTTAATGGAAAATTCTCCTGGCATTGAAGGAAACCGCCCCCTTTCTTCTTCAGAAGTTGCCAGGATCAGCAATGATGCCATTATGAATTTCCTGAATTCCGAGGGCTGTGTTCCTACCATTGCTTATCGCTTGGCTGGCCGTCTCCGCTCCACCCTGAAGGAGCAGGCTAACTACCTGAGGCATTTCTTTCCTTTCACTCTGGCCAGCATCGGATTGGGTGGCAATACGCCCCCCGAGTTGAAACCCAGGGACTAGAGTGGATATCGTTGGGATCCCGTTGCGGAGATCATGTACGACCCGGCGGGCAACGCTTTCGTCGACATGCCAAATCTCTTTGAAGAGCACGACCATCCCGAATTCGCCTACCCGCCAGACCAGTGGCCTGACCATATTGACCGGCCCGAGCTGCCTGAGGCGGAGGAGGAAGAGGAAGAAGGAGAAGAAGAAGAAGAGGAAGAAGAATAACTTGCTTGTTTATTTCTTGTAATTTTTTGCTGTCTGTTTGTGTTGATGACGCTGTTTAAAAACTTTTGTTCTATTGACGAAGTGGCGCTTTACCTGACATATTCCCTTGCCTTGCCAATTGAAGTTTAATTTTGCTGATTAATTATTTTTCTTGCGATTGAACGATGCTCGAAATTTTATTTCCCCGCATGCTCGCGCACTTGGAATCTTGATGCTTCCGTAAGCGCAACTTTAATTTTCGCGCGAGTTAAAGTAACGCGGACCAAGCGTCGCTTGGTCGCTGGTTTGAACTCGCTTGACTAGAGTTTATTCTGTCCGACTTAATCAAATTAATCAAATGCTGTTCAAAAACAGGAAGAAGAAAGAAACTTAAGCTTTTGCTGAAAAAGTAACTGTTTACAAGAACCAACTTGTACAAACATTTCATTCTTCATCGTTCTTCTAATACACCACTATCTTAGGCGTCTTCATCATCATCATTCATCATATTTTTTTTTTTTTTTTTTTTTTTTTTTTTTTTTTTTTTACAAAACGCTTAACGGTCGCCAGGTCTTCTTGTTTGTCTTGAAGTTGTCTTGTTATCGGGATCAGCAGGTCTTGCCGCTGGCTTGTTGTCGGGATCAGTCGGTCTCGCCGCTGTCTTGTTATCGGGATCAGCAGGTCTTACCACTGCCTTGTCCCATTGGCGGTGTGAGCGGTTTGACATTGAATGACTTCTCCGGGGAGGGGACCGCTTCGGCCCCTTATAAGAGGATTCCATGTGCACAATCCCGTCGGGATCCCCTCATGTCTGTCCACGCGGGCTTGGCCAGTCGTGTACAGACTCTTGAATGGTCGCGGCGTTTGACAGAACTTCTCACGGCCTGTCTGTGTGGTCGGGCTTTTGTCCACATGTCCATGCCGTTTGATGGGACACTTCCGGACTGCCGACCAAACATTTGCACGTCGGACCATTCGGGGGTAACGGTCCTCGAGGTTAACTGACTACTAGATGTCAGTTATCCTACGGGACTGTCTTCCCCCTATCAGTTATCCTACGAGACTGTCTTGCTTTGATTCCTCCTACTTCTTTCTTCTTTCCTTTTCTTTTTCTTCATCTTTGCGCCCTTTGTTTTCTCTGCCACGAAGGCTTTCAAGCGCTTGATATATTTAAAGAGGAAGTAGAGATTGTTTCTGGGATGATCTTTGAGATGTGGGGTTAGGGGGGGGGGTATTTATAGCTGGGAAACGCCTCCTAACTTTAGAATTCATTTAATTTGGTCATTAAATGTCATGTCTCTTTGCCTCCCAAGTACCCGGATTTTCCGGGATTTCCTTGGAAAGCACTCCCTGACAATAAGTGATCTTCACTTTTCGTGTTATGCACGGTTCTTTGTTGTCAGAGAACCTGCAGCCTTTGACTGATTTTTGATAAGATTTCGTTCTAGTGTCTTTTGTCCAATTTATCACCTGGGCCCCCGACTCAAAAAGGTATCGATTATCACGTGAAGTAGAGCCACCTGGCGTTAGCCCGCAGTTGATGACCTCGCCTATTTCGCTACGTCAGGCGGATTCCCATGGAGGTGTCTTGGGACTTGTATCTCTCATCATGAAACAACGCCTCGTTTCCTGTACCCGTCGTTTCATCAAGAGATGCCTTGGACTTCGTACCTCACTTACGATTATGAAGCGACGTTTTGGGTTCCGTACCCACCGCTTCATTATGAGGGGAGTGCTTTAACTTCTGTCTCTGTCCTTTGGTCGCGTCTTTTGGTGCCTATAAATATGGCTGGCACTTTTGCAATATCCGAACTTCCCTTTCTGATCGTGCCTATTTATTTTACTACTACAATGGCCTTCGCTCCTCACTATCCTCTTCCTTCCTCAGCCGACGCCGAAGCCGAGAAGCATTCCTACCTCGGGGTCGTGCTTTATCATCCCGATCCCCTTACGACTGTAGACGTTGAAGCCGCCCTTCTGCTTGAGAAACCGAACTTCCGTTGGGAAGTTAAGAAAATGTGCTCCCGGCGGTTTCAAGTTTGGGGACCTCCCGGGTGGGAAACTCGAGCTTTAGAGCTCGCACATGTCAAAGTGGGGCCATATATTTTCATGGCCTCCACAGTTAGCAGCCACAAAACTCTTCTCCAATCCCGCCGGTTGTGGAACGACCTTCCTCCAATCCAGCTGGTAAAATATTGGGTGCGTGCAGTGGGACCCCCAGTGGGCTGGCTGACAGGATTCGCCGCCCGAGGTCTCTTCCCATTCGGCCTTCATGTAGCAGTTGACCCTGCCACCCGGGCCGGTGTCGAGGGGCGATGGGCGCGAGCTCAGGTGGCCGTTCCCGACAGGGAAGCCATCCCGCTATCTCTCACTTTTTTCCGTGGAGGACCGGTTGGGTCTCTTCACTTGGAGCGTCTCCCCGTGTGGTATGCTGTCGAAGGGGAGGAATATGAAGATGACTTTCTGCAGGCTTTACTCAGCGAGCCTGTGGAGCCCTATAGCAGCGAGCTTGTAGAAGCTAGGCGGGCTCAGCTACTGGCGGACGCTTCGTCTGGGTCGAGCAGTGGCGGGGGGACTGAGTCGGGCAGCAGCGAAGGGACTGATGGGGAACCCTCAGTGAACTCTTAGTTCTTTTCCCCCTTTTTTTTTGTTAAGGAATTTTGTTGTATTAAAACTAAGTTAAGAAGAAAGCTTTGCAGTATAATGTGTTTCATTTTACTTTTCTTGCAACGAGCGCGACGCGCTTCGATACTAAATGCGCTGCCTCAAGCGCGATGCGCCTCGATATGCAAAATAGCGCTAAGCGCTGACGATAACATCGCTTAAGTTTAATTTGAAAAATAAGAATCTTTAAATTTATTCATAAAATTTTATGAGTACATTAATCTCTCTCCTAGCCAAAACGGCGAGACAACATCTGCGGATTTAGCCCAGCTGTACGGCATGTACCGATCAGCCATCTCTTGGCGTCAGTGGTGTTCCTTCCATTTAGTTGTTGGATTGGAAGTAACTTATCCTCATGTGTGAGATCATTCTTGGGGTTCATTCCCGGGGGTTTCATACTTACTATGACGCCCTTGATGTCGCGTAGCCAAACGCATCGAAGGTTGGCCGGGTAGGTTACTAGAGATTGGCCAGACTCTTGGTTAGGGATCGGACTGATCCGCTTCGCTATTCAGCCCGACCGTCAAGGTCTGGATCAATGTCCTCATAGAAGAGCTTTTGACTTGCCTACGGCGAGTCTGTCACTTTCGGGGTAAATTAGATCTTTCTGTTAATTAATTAATTATTCAGTTATTTTACGAGATTGTCTTTTATCTCGAATTCGCAATAATGCGATTGATAATTGTCATAATGCATTAATGATGTCTCTGTTTTCTTTCTTTTGAGGTCCACTTTCTTTTGAAGTTTCGAGATTGTTTAGCATGAATATTTTTCCTTTCTGCTCCTCGGGCTTTTTAAACAAATACCACTCACGCCTGTCATGTGAGTGAGCATGCGATTTTTGTGAGGGTCACGCCCTTTTGATCAGGCGTGGTAGCCCGACCCCTCCCTGGGTGTAGGTACTAGGATTCATGACCTCCCTTAGTGTGGGTGGTGAATCTGACCTTTCCCTTGATGGAGTTACTAAATAGTGAATCCGACCCTTCCCTTGGTGTAGGTACTCGGATTCATGACTTCCCTTGGTGTAGGTACTAAATAGTGAATCCGACCCTTCCCTTGGTGTAGGTACTAGGATTCATAACTTCCCTTGGTGTAGGTACTGAATTGCGAATCCGACTCTTCCCTTGGTGTAGGTACTAGGATTCTGAATCCGATCCTTCCCTTGGTGTAGGTACTAGGATTCTGAATCCGATCCTTCCCTTGGTGTAGGTACTAGGATTCATGACTTCCCTTGGTGTAGGTACTGAATTGTGAATCCGACTCTTCCCTTGGTGTAGGTACTAGGATTCTGAATCCGATCCTTCCCTTGGTGTAGGTACTAGGATTCTGAATCCGATCCTTCCCTTGGTGTAGGTACTAGGATTCATGACTTCCCTTGGTGTAGGTACTGAATTGTGAATCCGACTCTTCCCTTGGTGTAGGTACTAGGATTCTGAATCCGATCCTTCCCTTGGTGTAGGTACTAGGATTCATAACTTCCCTTGGTGTAGGTACTGAATATTTAATAAAAGGAGCTTTCAAGCTTCCTCTCTTCAATTGCATCCATATTTCTGATTAGGCTTTTCAAACTTCATTTGTCATTACTTAACCCAGTTTCTTACAGAAACATATTAAACAAGCTCAGCGCTTGTGGTTGCCAACTAGCTGGCAACCTTGATTGAAAGTAAAGACAATGCAGTAAAAGGAAGATACAACGGTATTCACAGTGGTGCAAACCTAGCGGAGAGCTTCATGGGTAGAATTTGCGCAGGTCCGACGCATTCCATGAGTTCGCTAATACCTTACCTTGTGCATTCTTTAGATAGAATGCTCTTTCCCCGGCCGACTTCACAATCTCAAAAGGACCGTCCCAAACGGGGTCCATCTTGCCAATGTGCTTGCCTGCTGCTGCTGCCTTTCTTAGCACTAAATCACCAGGCTGGAAATGTCGCGGAGCCACCTTTTTATCAAAGGCTCTTCGCATCTTCCTTTGATATTCTGCCTGCCGAGCCGAAGCTTCCTCCCGGAGCTCGTGAATCACCTCGAGCTCCTCCATCCTGCGCTCGGCATTCCGTTGGGTGGAATAGTTGATGGTGCGGAGCGTCGGATGGACAATTTCCATAGGAATGACAGCTTCCATCCCATAAACCAGAGCATAGGGCGACCTTTCGGTGGCCGATCGCGGGGTGGTGTTATAAGCCCACACCACCTCGCTGAGATATTCAGGCCAAGTGTTTTTAGTTCCTTCTATTTTTTTCTTCAACCCCTCCAGAATGGTTCTGTTTGATACTTCCGCTAGTCCGTTGGATTGCGGGTGGCACACAAATGCAAAATTAATGTCAATGCCCAGTCCACGGCAATAATTCTTGAAAGGTGCTCCAGTAAACTGACGCCCGTTGTCAGTGATGATGGCATTCGGAATTCCATACCTGTACACTATTTGGTGCTCCAGGAAATCTGTGATCTTCTGGGAAGTAATAAGGGATAAGGCCTTGGCCTCGATCCACTTAGTGAAGTATTCCACAGCGACCACAATGAACTTGAGGTTCCCCCTCGCCTGAGGAAAAGGGCCAAGTATATCCATTCCCCAAATGTCAAAAGGCCAAGGGCTTGTGATTGGCTTCAAATTGTTAGGCGGCATATGACTAATTCTAGCATGAAATTGGCACTGAGCGCATCTCCTCACCAGATCTTCGGCGTCCCTTCTCAAGGATGGCCAGTAATAGCCTTGGCGCATAATTCTTTTTCCCAAGGTGCGAGGTCCTTGATGACTTCCGCAAATACCTTGATGAGTTTCTTTCAACAGTTCATCAGCCTTGGCCCTTCCGACACAAATCAACCAGGGGTGGTGGTATCCCTTTTTGCATAGCTCCTCTTCAACTATTGTGAATTCCAAAGACCATCTCTTGATCTTCCTCGCCAAGTTCCTGTCTTGTGGGAGAATCCCCTTGGTTAAGTACATCCAAATTGGTGAGTACCACTCTTCCTCATGGCGTGTCTGAAAGACAACCATTTCGAGTAACTGAATGCTGGGCGAAGGGATTTCCAAGACTATTATGGGACGCTCCTTGTCCAACTCGCTCTTGGCTAGTTTGGACAGAGCATCCGCGGTCTCATTCTCTCCCCTGGGGATATGCTCAACGAGGACTTTATCGAAATCGCCGATGAGCTGTTCCACCTTTCTCAGGTACTTGATCAGCGTTTCGTCTTGAGTTTTGTACTCTTTGAGCACCTGATTCACTACCAGTTGGGAGTCGGACCGGATCCTAATGTTCTTGGCCCCGGTAGCCGCAACCAACTGTAAACCCGCGATGAAAGCCTCGTACTCGGCCACATTATGGGATGGGTTAAAGTTCACCCGCAAGGCATACTTGAATCTATCCCCATCCGGGCTAATTATTTCCACACCTAAACCGGTGCCCTTGTCGGATGACGCTCCATCCACGTATACCTCCCATACCGACTCTACAGGGGTAAAATCTCCACTGGTTCCTTGGACAATGAAATCTGCCAAAGCCTGACTTTTGTAAGCCGTTCTGGACAAATAGGTGATGTCGAATTCTGATAATTCAATGGCCCACTTGAGCAGTCTTCCGGCGACGTTGAATTGTCCTAACGCCTTGCGGAGTGGCATAGTGGTCACCACACGAATGGGGTGAGCTTGAAAGTAAGGACGCAACTTCCTAGCGGTTACCACGATCGCAAACGCATTCTTCTCAATCGTCGGGTACCTGGTCTCGGCATCCCTCAACACTCTGGATACAAAATACACCGGTTTTTGTACGCCTTCTTCTTCTCTGACCAGAGCCGTGCTGATAGCCTCCTCATTGGTGGCTATGTATAAATATAGTGGCTCACCATTTATGGGCCTGCTGATTATAGGCGGGGTGGAGAGATATTCTTTGATCTTCCCAAAGGCTTCCTGGCACTCTGGTCCCCACTCGAACCCTTGCGTCTTCTTTTTAATGAGGTCAAAGAAAGGCTTGCATAGCATAGCGGACTGCGAGATGAACCTGCTGAGTGCTGCTATCCTGCCGGTGAGGCCCTGCACCTCCTTGATGGAACTAGGTGACTTGAGATTTATAACCGCTTGGCATTTGTCGGGATGGGCTTCAATACCGCGCTCGGAGATGATGAACCCTAAGAACTTCCCGCTTGATAAGCAGAAGAAGCTCTTTTTAGAATTGAGCCGCATTCCTACCTGTCTCATTTTGGCGAAGACCCTTTCCAGATGGGCGACGTGATCGGAACCAGTGCCGCTCTTAACAACCATGTCATCAATATACGCCTCCATTATTTCTCCCAACTCCTCCTTGAAAACCTTGGAAACCATTTTCTGGTATTCCGCTCCTGCGTTCTTGAGGCCGAAGGGCATGACCTTGTAACAATACAATCCTTCTTCAGTAACGAAGGAGGTTTTCTCTTCATCCGCTTGACTAATCCTTATTTGATTATAACCAGAGTAGGCGTCCATGAAACTGAGGTACTTGAAGCCGGCTGTGGAATCGATCATGGCATCGATGCTAGGTAATGGGAATGGCGTCTTGGGGCAAGCTTTGTTTAAATCGGTGTAATCTATGCACATTCTCCACTGTCCATTGGATTTAGTCACCAATACCGGATTAGCCAACCACTGCGGGTACTTGACTTCCCTTATGGCCCCAGTTTTGAGCAGCTTTTCCACTTCCGCCTTAATTGCCCTTCTTTTCTCTCGACTTTGTTTTCTCTTCTTTTGAGTAATCGGTCTCATGCCTGGCTTAGTAACAATTTGGTGCTCGGCTATCTCCCTGTCTATCCCGGGCATAGCCTCACCCTCGCAAGCGAAAAGATCGCGGTTTCGCAAGAGGCATGCCTTGACCAATTCTCGGTCCTCTCCGGATAGTACAGTGCCAATCTTGGTGATCTTGCCATCTCCCAGGTCAAACTCTTCAGTATCTTCCATGGGTCCGCCTGTGGGTCCAGCGGGGTTATGAAGCAAGATGTTTTCCGCCGAGTCATAAGACTCCGTTCGTTCACTTGCGTGCTCAATTTGAGCCACATGCTTTGGAATGGACGCCTGATAGCATGTTCTGGCTACTTGCTGCTCGCCTCGCAGAGTCCCGACTCCGCTCCGAGTGGGAAATTTGACCTTTAAATGGGGTGTAGAGGCTATGGCTCCGATGTCATTCAGAGCCTTCCTACCCAGGATAATGTTGTACGGAGAGGGAGTGTTTACAACCACGAAACTGACTCGGGACACCACATCCCTTGGCGATTCTCCGAAAACAACTGGCAGATCTATAACCCCCAAGGGCATAAGCTGATCGCCCGTGAAACCTGTGAGTGGTGTAGCCATAGGTTTGAGAGGATGGTTTTGCAAATGCAACTTTTTTAAGGTTTCATAGTAGATGATATCGGCGGAGCTACCCGTGTCGATCAGGATTCTGCCTACTAGCGTGCCATTTACGCGTAGCATTACCACAATAGCGTCATCATGAGGCAAATGGATTCCTGCATAGTCCTCCGGCCCAAAGGTGATACGCGTGTTTGCCACCGAGTTGCTTTCTCCTATCTGAAAAACCTCCATCCTTGACGGGTTGTCTAGGTTCTTGGGGTAAGCGTATCTCCTTCTGGCCCTTTCTGAATCTCCCCCTGCGGCAGGTCCTCCCGCTATATACAAGACGGGTGCCGGGGAAGGTCGGGGATTATCTTGATCGGCATTTGGAGGGGTTCTCTGTCGGGTGCGCTCCGCTTGCCTGCCTCGGTCTCGCATACGGCGTCCGTAGTTGTTCCCTTGCCTTCCCCCTCTATTGCCCCTTTCTTCATTATTCCACTGGGGGGTTTCCAAGTACCTCTCAAGCACCTTAGTGTTTCTAATCATCCTTTCAATTTCATCTTTCAACTTGATGCATTCGGACGTGGCATGGCCGTATCCATTGTGATATCTGCAGTATTTGTTTCTGTCACCCCGGTTAGTTTCTTCCCTCGAAAGTGGCTCGGGTCGCTTAAACTCCGGGTCATCTTGAACAACCTGCAGCAATGAGTCGGTTGAAACCGAGAAAACATGATAATTAGTATATCCTTGCTTATAGTCCTCTCCCGTGGGAGGAAATCGAGGTTGAGCTACCACGCCTTTATACTTGTTGAAAGAACGACCCCGCCGATAAGGACGAGGTGGAGTATCTCGGCGAGTGGACGGGGGCGTACTTCGCCTATTAGAAGGGGAAGCGGGTCGGGGATAACGCCGGGGTCGATCAGGGCTTTTGCGCGACGCTCCTCGGCTGGCTGGTTTCCCCGCCACTGCGGCATCTTCCTCAGCTTGCAAGGTTTTCTCCGCTGCAGTTCTGAATTCTGCGAACGTCCTGAAGTCTTCTTCTACTGCTCTCCAGCGTAAGGCACTTCCTTGCCTTAAACCTTGCCTTACTGCAGCTAAGATGATTCCGTCGTTGTAATCAATAGTTTGATTTGCCTCCTCAGCGAACCGGTTGAGAAACTTTCTTGTCGATTCCCGCTCGTCCTGTTTGAGACTCATCAGATCTATTGATCTTTTAGCTGGCGCCCGGATGCTTGGGAATCTCTGCAGGAATTGACTCTCTAGATCAGCGAAGTCCCTTACCGAATTGAAAGGTAGTTCCGAGAACCACTTCCATGCCGATTCCTCCAAGCATGTGGGAAAAACTCGACACCAAATACTTCTATCCAAGGTGGAGAGAGAGATTCTGGCCTTGAAACTGGACAGGAATTCCTTCGGGCATTGCAGGGTCTTGGTAGAGAACCTGGGGAGATTAGTGAAACCATTAATGTTTATCGGGTGATGATAGAAATGATTTGGGAAGACTCCCCTTGCCGGGGAACATTGCTTTCGTCGCCCCAAATCAGCTGTATCATCGTGCCACCTCCTCCGAGGAGAATGAGTGACACTTCCCGTGCTATGGTGGCTGGGCGAGCGGATTCGTTCTTGTGTCTGGATAAAAGGAGCCCCAGACGGTATTCCACCTCCTACAAATGGCGGGACATATTTTTCGTGCGGGATCGCATGGCCCTGTGGATTAGGGAAACATGAAGGGGTCCCTTGGTAATGTTCTCCTCTAATGCCGCCCATATTACCTTCATAAAGGGGCGGTCGAAGTCCCGACCTAGATGGGGCCATGCAGGCTTGCTGCGCCGGCAGACGCTCGCCAGGTTGCTGCATGATATGAGTCGGTATCGGAGCGACATTATTTCCCAGCATGGGCGAGGATAAGGACAAAAACTGTCCCCATGATTGAAGCATATGCTGGTCCCACATCTGCCGGTAGGGGTCCGCTGGCGCAGATACCGTGGGCCAGGCAGGAGGCATTCCTGGTCCAATCAAGGGAGGTGGTGCTGTAAGACCAGGCTACATTGATCCCGCATGCATATATGAGGAGGGTGGTCTTGCTGGAGGCGGCTGGAAACCTGCCGAAGTTGGTCCGCCCGTAAGGATCGGCGTGGTTCCTGACGGGGTCGGTCCGGCAAGAACGGTCGGAGTGACTCCCGACGAAGCGAGGCCATTGAGGGCGCTCGAGTTGACGGCATTCGCTCCCGACGGTCCTGCAGTCTGAGGGGTATAGACCGGCTGGGAGTACCCGGGGGGAGCGGATTGACAGCCCGCCAGGTTCGTCGGAGTGAACGGCGGATTTGGTACCGCTGAAGCGGTCTCTTGCGGGGTCTCCTCCACTAAGAGGTCCGGAGGCATCCCGAGAGGAGTGCGCTCGCCTTGCGCAGAGGTTTGCGCTTGGTGATTAGGTGAATCTCTTGCCATGAAAAAGTCGAACGAGAGTCGTCTGGGTTCTAAACTCTTCCCGCGATCTGGCATCAGCTACTCTTCCTTGCTTAAGGTGAGCCCCACGGTGGTTGTTACTACCAAGTATGGTAGTGGGCTTAAAGCAAGTAAAGTAACAACAATAACATTAAGATCAACTATCAAACTCTTTATTCATGTTCTCAAATGGATTTACATCTCTTAAACATCAACACGGATAAACCCTAGTGAGAAATGCCCAAAGAGCCGACCCCCCTTTAGTCCTACTGTGGCCTATTTATACTAGTTCGGAGGATCTTCTAGAGGCATCCATTCTGTCAGAGGCCGGTACGATTGTCTGCTGAGCAGACCCTGGCGCCAGTACGGTCTAACTGTTGTCCCCTGCCGAGGGTTCCTGTTAATTTGGAAGGTAGCGTCTGCTCTCCCCTTACTTGATCTGGGCCTTCTTGGGCTTAACAGTACTTTACCGATCCACCAAGCTTGTTGGGGCAGGCCGGCAATGGGCCTAGTAAATGGGTTACTGGTGGCCCTATCATGTGCAAACTGCTTAAATGGCTTATAGCTCCTTTGCTGATCAATGGTTGCAAATTATTTCTGGATTGCAGATAATAAAAAGAAACTACTTAGGCATCTCATCAGGTTGGCCTAATTCCACTAAGCAAATATTAATTAATTGAAAGAAACAAGCTGGGTTGTTTGGCCCAGTGGTTTCGCTCTATTCCGCCAATCAAGTGGTCCTTAGTTCGATTCACGGAGATAGCAATTTTCAAATTTTTCTTATTCCAAAATCGTTGGTTCCAAACCAACCTTCAAAAAAAAAATTAATTGAAAGAAACAGAATGACACAAGATCACCAGTCACCACAACAACTTCCAACAAATTATTCATTCAAATTTAATCTACTTAATTACTCATGGTATCGATAAATTAATTTAATTTAACGTGAAATTAATTCAATTGCAGAGGTAATTAAGTCAGCTGTGAATAGCAGATAAAATGGGTGGATCAGCATAAGGACCTTTAAGCCAACCTTCCGCAATGTAATGATAAGCAGCCTCGGTTAAATGCGCTCCGTCCCAATTCACATAAGTTGATGGATTCTGACAATCGTTTACACCTGCCATGCCACATCCATGACTTATATTGAAGTTATACTGACCTCCTTCACCACAACAAACTCGCAACGGTGTTTCAATAAATCCTATAAGATGATAATAAATAACAGCATTGAGGACATAACTTGTTAAATGTACTTTGTTGTTCAATTAAATAAATTTGGAAAAGGGGACAAAAGATGAAATTAGTTGTAAGTAATTGGCCTCAATCACTGATACCTATTTGTCAATCGACTATTAAAAAAATTGTTGATTTGAGCAGTGCAAAAAGTAAAATAAAAATGTGATAGTAGGCTAAGTAGCATTGCATTTTGAAGTTATCTGTAGTACTAATAATATTGCTATCCTCTTTACACAAATTAATGCTGCACAACGGCTTGTGTACTGATATGTTCCAGTACAAAAATCTCTGGAAAAACATTAACCATATGGGTACTACTGTAATAATTGGAACATACTCCAGTAGTCATGGTAACTTATAACATACCAAAGCGCTTTGGATATTTAAGAAATTCAGTTATTGGACGATAATACTCTGCATTGATGAGTCTCACGTGCGGGTATTTCAACCTCAGCCGATTGACCATCTTATGCAGCAACTTATTCTGATACCGTGACAACTTATTGTACTTTATCAGGCAACCGGTTTGAGGGTCATAATCTTTTTTGTTGCTGCTCGGGTACGAAGACAGTATCACCGGTATGCACCCATATGGCGCATTCTCTGGTACCACTATAGTCAATGTCCCTTCATAGATTAACCTCTACAAAGGAACAATAAATTTAAGAGATCAAATGCATGAGCTGTGTTTAAAGGATATTTTTATATTTTATATATTGAATTAAAGGAACAAAATAATTAAGATAAGTGATACATTCAATACAAGAAGATTAAATAAAGTAAAAAAAATTATCCAAAAAATTACCTGAATGGCCTTTTTAATGACTTTAACAAGATCTGGAATATAGCTTCTCACTTCAGCCAAGGTCTTCCCAGCCAAAATGGCAATGGTGAAGTCGTTTAAGCCAAATTCTCCAACAACAAAGAGGGAATTACAAATGAAGTTCCGGCATCCTGAGATAAGAAACCTAAACTCATTGTCTCAAAAAAGGAAAAAAAAAATGATTTATTCATTATATAAACCATGAAATGCTACAGTGCCATTTGGCTCACTTAGATGCTTGACATTTTTTTGGTTAGGCCAACTCACTGAACTATGGTACTTGCAATTTATCCAATTCTCGTCCAATTATATGTAGTGGGGTTGCATCACATAATCAGGGGTCCTAGTGCCACATAAGCAATTAATACGGCATTGAAAAAGTGCAATGTAGGCAATCAATTGGTACCAGGCGATCAGGCCATCACTTGACTACCACATCTGTGCCATAATAACACACATCCATCTTCATTGTATTAGTTCCACGTCTGCACTTTTCAAGTGCTTCTTCAACACCTTGTTTCCTTTTTATTTTTAAGTTCTATTGGAAGGAGGCCTTGATTGGGACCAGGTGGATAAATTCATGGCGCCAACTGAATTAAATATAAATAAATAAAAAATAGCAAAGATTTTGAAGGAGTAGTTCTAGGGATTAAACGAACGTTTCAATCCTAACTATTGGCTAGTATAGTTGCCCTGAACCAAGTTTAAGATAGAGATACATACTCTCAAACGAAGTGCAAAGAGAAGGCTTTAACTCCAGGAACCATCCAAGTTGAACATCTAGCGTTGTATTTAAGAGAGTAGGAAATGTTGCATTCTTTTCAACAAAGAAGGAATAGTCTAATCCAGTTGCACCGGCAACTGCAAAGTCTGCGCCCTGCTGGAAGCTTCCATTGTGACCCAGGTATGGTGGAAGAAGCGATAGATTGAATGCTTGAGCTGATTGGATAGAACAATATTAATATTTTCAAGTCTCCTAACATACACCTCTCATCACACTTGGTTTGTCCCAAATAATGAATTGTATGCCAGTAAATAAAGTCATAATACAGTAGAAGGGACAATGGAGTGAATAACTCTTTTCCTTATTGTATTTCCTTTATATATGAAAATTTGCCTCTTCTACAGCTAGTTTTGACAGTAAATTAAGAGAGGAGCAGGGGAGGAGGGAGGGGAGAGGGGAGGGTTAAATCTGTCACTTAATTATCAATAAACATTGTACTGATGAAGATATTATTTAGCAACAACCAACAAAACATGGTATTACTAAGAGAAAAAAAGAAAAGTAACAAACTGACAATAACGGAGTTTAACCATCTTAATAATTTTGAAAGAAAAAAAAAATCAGAAAAGGAAGATAAATTAAAATAAAAAAGGGGGTCCGAGCAAAAAATTACTAAGCTTCCTTTTGATGGGTTCAAACCTTTTATATAGTCGTGCAGCAAACAACAATAATTTTAGTTGCATTGCATGAAATTTCTAGACAATGCTCTTACCAATGAAATCTAGTATCAATCTCCCATCAGAGAAGCGGCCGGTGGGATGATGAAAGAAGTTCATACAATAAGGTGGGAAACCTGACACGATTGGCCCAAGTGTTGCATTCATTGACCCCAGAATAAAAAGGTTTCCTGTATCGGCATATGAGTTGCCGAAGCTAAAAATTGATGATATATGTGTTTTTCCATGGCCAAGATATAGCATAGACAAAAGAAGGAACACTAGTTTCATTGCTGATGTACAGAATTTTGAATATTCGACTTGCAACCTTGCATCCAATTATGGCTATATACATGTGCAGTTCCTCGGGTTGGAGAAAATAATATACAAAACAAGTACATTTAGATCCGAGCATGTATTATTTGAATGGACCTGAACTTTTGCACATTAATTCACAAGTGTAAACCGTTGACTTGATAAACAATATTATGCAATCAAAGACTGTACCTTTTAGTTCAATTTTTTTTTTTTTTTTTTTTTTTTTTTTTTTTTTTTTTTTTTTTTTTTATCTTTCTTGCTTGTAATTTGTAACCTTTATCTTTCAATGAAATTTGCTGGTGTGGCCATCGCCACCTAGCCTTCGAAAAAAAAAATTATGCAGACAAAGATAATATAAAATAATTGACGTGTAAGTATTTTTCCCCTTGTATTCCAGAAGTCATCAACCAATCCAAGTTATAGTTCGAAATTGTTGGTAAAATATAAAACAGAGTACTGGAAGTCAATGCCAATGAGTAAATTTATCGTTTTAACCTCTGTTCAAAATTTATAGCTACTAAAAAATGTATGATAAAGCACCAGGGAAGCAAGGCGTGCTTATTGATTGTGTATTTGTTCCTGAATAAAATACATTTGGCCCGAGGACTTTTTGTACAAATACACTGTACTTAAATAAATAAAAACAATTCAATTATTTTAATTTATCCACTTTTATATCATTCTTCAATTTGAAATTACTGAATAAAAAATATAAAAAATTTTAAATTTTCAAATTTTCAGAAAGCTGAAATTTTTTCGAATTTACAAATTTGAAAATTTTCACTTATAAAAATTTGGAAATTTGAGAATTGAGTAACATTTTGGTCATTCCAAAAATTATGGATGTAGATGGGTGTAGAAGTGGCTTATTTTAACTAAATTGAATTTAAAACACGAATTTGGAGTGGTATTTTTCAAATTTCAAAATTTTAGAGTGGAAAATAATCTAATTAGGCCCTTTGTGAGTTCTAAATTGTGGTCCCTGAGGCACCCTGTTTTGGGCTCATAATCTGTTTTTTGCCTACTGATGGTGTTTCGTGCTACAATGCTGCTGTGTATCCCTGTGGCCATATGCCTGGTGGAATGATCGTTTTGGCTCCGCGTCATTTTAAATTCTAGTTAAGAAAATTTTCAATTATTAGTTGTTCGTTTATGGTGCATACGAGGCATCATGACGTACAGTTGGGATCATAATCTATTTTTTGTCTGCTGGTGGTGTTCCGTGCTAGAATCTGAATGCTGGTTGCATCGAAATCTCTAGAGCTTGATATCCAAACGAACCCTTTAAATTTTTGTTGAAATTTCCGAGAGTTCTGTATTGAAATGAGTCTTTGAATTTTGTATAAAATCTCCGAGGGTGCTTAACTGCTTATGTAGGAACAGAAGAATTAAAGTGAAAAGTGAATGGAAATAAGGGCCAGATAAACGAAGGAAGCAAAGGTGTATCTGAAGGTCCAGATGGGAATTGTTACTAACCATCCAAACATTCTCCATCCAAGCCATCCATCAGAGCGCTCCCTCCTTTCATTTCGCATCGCCCCTCCCTCCCTTCCCTTCATTCGCGATCTGCTCCCCTGTCTCCCTTACGAGTACCCTCTCCTCCCTCTCCTGCCTCCTTTCCACATTCCCCTCCCTTTCCTTACTCTCACTAACGCTCAATTGGCGACTCTCTCCCCTCAATCTGCGACTCTCTCTCCCTCCATTCCTTTTCCTCCTCTCACCTTCCGTCCATGTCTCTATTTTCTCTTTTTCTCCATCTTTCTCAAGGTAATTTCTGCAATTTTTTTGTTGTATTTTTGTGTTCGCTTTATTACATTCATTTGTTCAAATTGTTTCATGTATTTGTTCACTTTATTTAATTTTTTCTGCTCATATTTTTTCTTGTATCCTTACGTTTTTTTATTTAATAATTATTCATTTTGTGTTTTCAAATTTTTTCATTTTTTATTTTAGTTAGCTCTTTTTATATATATTCACTTTGTTTATTTATTTGTTAACTATGTTGTTATATGTGTTTAATTTGTATGTTGAATATGATCATTTACTAGCTTTTGATACGCGCTTCGCGCGTGAAGCATTGTTCTTGTAGTTAAACAGTAAAATGTTGGGTCATTTAAAGTCGGGGGTAGGATATCAATGGTAATTATTTTTAAGACCGACATACAATTATATTAAGTGCTAGAATCACAATTGTAGTTATTTGAATAAATGCCAAACTATCTTACAATCGATCTCTTGTTATAATTAATTGAATATTTTGTTATGTGTGTCATTTTTTCTATATTTGCCATTTATGTCATTACTATTTTTTTGGCGTTAAAAAAAAATCAAATTTATATATTATCCTCTCCCCAGTAATTTTGTGTTAAAAAACCAAACAATATATTTTGTTGTCGAGCTATTAGGTTTGCTCAATTTTTAATTTAATTCATTTTGTTGAAAGGGGAAAGAAAGAGGATCCATCATACGTCTACAATTAAAAGGTAAGTATAATTAAGCCAATTGATTTGTTTTCCGCTTAAATTTAGCATATATTAAAGTTGGATAATAAAAAAAAGATAACTTTCTTTTTTCGTTTTTCTCATCATTTTTTTATAACGTCATATTTGTGCAATATAAACCATTGGATTAATTGCCCTTAAAATTTGGCTGCTTACTATATTTTAGATTTTTCTATTTTACTACATTGATGTGTGGGCCATGTAATTATAAGCTGTATACAAACGGTATATTGTAATAATTGTGTGATTGATTTTTACTAAAAATATTTGTGAACATAATTTGCTGTAAGTTATTATTTTCATATAGATTTTGTTCGTAAGTTTTTATATAGGTTTGCGATTGGTGTGTATCTGAGTGAGATTATATTGTTTACATAAATTAACTATGTAGTGGGTGCATACATCAAATTACCACAGCCCAAAAAAAAAAAAAAAAAAAAAAAAAACTGCTGACATCAGCAGTTTACTGTAGAAAAGCCTCCTCAAATTGGAGTATTATATGATTTCTTACTTAACAAATTGTTAAATATATTGAGTTTATTGTTGTACATTTTCACTTTGTTTGTCGAATCTGTTTATTTTTATTTCTTTATTTTAGTCAATTTTTGTGTCTCTTCGCATTGTTGTTGCAAGTGTTTTTTATGTTGTTTATTCATCTTAAAAAAGAAAGGCTGAATCTGTTTATGGTGGAAGCGAAGGGGAGTAAGGGTGAGGCGAGAGAAATGAGGAAAAGGAAATATATGAGAAGAGAGGTACAGCCGTACAGGGGAAGGAAATTAGGAAAGATGGGAGGTGGAGAAACAGGTGGAGAGAAGCGAAGGGAACAGAGAAAGGGGAGGGAGAGGGCGCACCAGGGAAAGAAAAGGAGAGAGGATCGGAGATTGAGAGAAGAACTCTATTTTCATTTTTAGCATACGGATGGTTTGAATGATAAAATAGTGGGTGTTGTATAAGTATTCAGATCGCACTAATTAATTAGGACTTTGGAATGCACGGCCGATCAAACAATACTTGTTGGGTACATTATCTACAGTAACTTTGGATGAAGTCATATCTCCATTTTGAAAAAACAATGAAAACCTCCATTTCAGAAATTTCAGATTAAATATAGTTTAGTTTTTAAATTGTTTAGCTACATTTAAAAATTCATTTGATTATGAAAAATTATGTGTGTGCTCATAAAAATGTAAAGGATTTAAAGATGTAAATTTTTTTAATTATACACTTAGAAAATATTTTAAATAATTTTATGAATCTCATAAAATTTAATATGCATAAAAGTTTCTAAAATTTTTTGGAGGCTTTGAATAAATCATTTGGCTATGAAAATTTATGTACTTGCTCAAAAATATATGAACAATTAATTGATGTAAAATTTTAAAGTTACAAACCTATAAATATTTTAAATAATTTTTTGAATCTCACAAAAATTGAATTTCCGTAATTTCATAAATTTCATTAGGTTTTTAATTATTTTAAGATATTTACAACTTTATTAGTGTATGAAATTTTATATAAATGATGTGAAGATTATAACAAATTCAATCGTGCCATTGAGCTATTTTTAATTTAATCATATAATTATATGAAATATGGAATATGGTTGGTGCTTTTAAAATTATTTGAAGACATTTATTAATTCAATTGACCATAAAATTTTATATCCTTCATAAAAAAAATGAAATACCCTGCAATATAAAATTTCATAGTTAAAGAGTTCTAACATATTTTTGTCAAATTTCTAAATCTGATTACTCAATTCTATTGTTTCATAAATATAATTTTATTTTTCATTGTTTCTAAACCTTTCCAAAATTTGTTGATTTATAAAATTTTATATACGTAAGAAAACCAATCTAATTTTTTTACTCCTCCTTAATTAACATAACAAAACATCACGCGCGAAGCGCGTAACAAAATGCTAATTTTTTTCATCTAAATTGTAAATATTTTATTATTTTTCTATTTCGAGACACAAATTATTTTTAACACAACATTTTTCCTGAAATATTTAAATATGACTATTAGTAATTATAATTATCTCATAATAATATATTCTTATGATATTATATGAATCAACAAAAATTATATGAAATCAAAGTGATATAGATTTTTCTTTTATACATTTCTTTCTACTTTTGTTTAGTTGTTTATAAGATTTTTCTAGATTTGTTTGTATTAAATTTTGTGGATTGTCTTCAAAAATTACGTAAATAAATTAATATTTTTTAGAGTTTTAATATATTAATTTATCTATCAATATTTACATAATTTAAATGATATTCATTGATAGATGTATCAAGTTCATCCTTCGTGTATTATTTTCCACTTTCCCACCTCCAAACTTAACTGGCCAGACATCAATAACACCTCACGCGCGAAGCGCGTATACAACGCTAGTTGGTTTCACAAAAAGGAAAATGAACTTGTTGCTAAATTAATGTGCCCACATGAATATTATTCGAATAAGAAAGAAGCTTGATTTACGGGTGCCGATCAAGCGAAATCTGCACTTGATAGATTTACAACAAAATAATATCTCAAATTATTCACTGATCGAAAGAAATTATTTCCATTTTTAACAATTTAAGCGTGCCATGGTTAAATTGTAATTGTCTCTCTTGCCTCTTTTTTTTTTTTTTTTTTTTTTTTTTTTTTTTTTTGCATGCACATTGCCTTAATCTTTTGCAACAGAAAAAAAAAAATGAAGTGTAAATATATGGTTTTGAACTTTTTATGATTGTAATGACATAGCTAAAATTCCTCTAATTGTCAACTCCGCTCAGTATTGGTGGTTCAGCATATGTGCCATTGAGCCACCCTTCGGCGATGTGGTGATAAGCAGCTTCCGTTAAGTGAACACCATCCCAGTTGACATACTCGAGGGGATTTTCACAAGATCCAACTCCTGGCATGGCGCATACCTCGCTCAGGTTTACGTTGTATTGATTGGTTGCATTTCCACAACAAACTCTTAAAGGGGTGTCGATAAATCCTGCAACAATAAAAGCGGGAAATAAGGAATGACAGAATTATATTTAACGGTTTAATATCAGCTTTGATGGGTAAAAGCTCTCCAACTTATTTCAAAATGAAATGTCACAAAGAATCTCCAACCAAGTTTCGAACTCACCAGCTATCAGCTTTGAAATTTTGTCATTTTTTGTCCCCCTTTTTGTGCATATATTGGGGTTTTGTTATTCAAGTTCCTCTCATAGGAACAAGCTCATTTATGAACACTGCTAAGTTTGGGTACTGTTGCGCATGGCACAATTCCTGGTTTACTCAATATTCCTTTGCTTAGATTTATTATTTAGCGGAGCCACATGGCGGCTGAAGGGGGCATTGTCCCCCCTATGGTCCAAAAAATATGTAATTTTCATGTGTATTTTTTTTTAATAAAAATTATATAATTTGTCCCCCTAATTAAATATAAATAACTAATTTGGTCCTAATGAATAATTTCTGGTTCCGCCGGCCCTCTTAGAAGTTGAAGACTTCTTGATCAACTTCTTGTCGTTGCAGAAGTGCCATAGATATGTTTAGAAGTCCGATTTGGCAACTTTCATAATTAAATTTTTTTTTCCATTTAATAATATTGAAAGCTAACTAGATCAGTTAGTTTATTGCAATATATAAGTGAATATGGGGAACTATAAAATAATATTAAACTCTTCAGTCAACATCAAGTTACCATTTTATAAAGAATAATTAAATAGATTAACCTCAAATGTATACAAGAAAAGAACACTTACCGAATCTGTGTGGCGTCCTAACGAAATCCAAAATGGGGCGATAATAGTCAGCAAAGATAAGCCTCACATCCAAATGGTTATGTTGTAATTGCTTTACGGCCTTTAAGAGTTCTGAATTGTGGTACCTCGATAAATCGTTCAGGTCCTTGAGGCATCCTGTTTCCGGCTCATAGTCTTCTTTAGGTCTACTAGTGTTTTGTGCCAGATTTGCAGGTGTGCATCCATCTGGCCATATACCCGGTACAACAACAGTCTTTGCACCTTGTTTGATTAGACTCTATGTAAGAAAATTACATATTTTCAGTTGTTTGTTTTATGGACCATACCAGGGATACAATAGAAGTCATGAATTGGGAGGTGATACTGTTCTGTACTTCGGTATTATGTGATTATCTAGCAAAAGATCAGATTATATAACAATGCGAAGTGGTTCAAAACAAAAAAATAATGTAAAGATATATACCTCAGCCGCAGCAGAAATTTTTTGAATGACCATAGGCACATAACCATACACTTGCTCAAGAGTTTTGCCACCAAATATCATAAAAGCATAGTCATTGGCCCCAAATTCGCCAACAATAAACAATGACGTGCTAAAATACTCCTGGCATTCTACAATACCAATGCAAGAACTTAAATAATTGAAGTATCATTTGTTTTTACAAATTAATTATGTTTGAGCAGAGCACTAATTAACCTTCACAGCTCTTGCACAGGGAAGGCTTTAAATCCGCAAACCATCCGAGCTGGACGCTAAGGGAACCGTTGAACATGAATGGATTTGAGAGGTTGTTGTTCACGAAGAATGCAAAATCCAATGCAGTTGCACCAGCGACAGCAAAGTTTGCACCTTGTCCGAAGCTTGAATTGTGCACCAAATACGGGGGCACAAGAGGTAGGGAAAAATTTTGAGCTATGTTTCAAAAAAAAAAAGAAGTTTTATAATGAACTTAACAATGAGAATGTATTAAATAAACAAATACATAGATAATGTCGGAATAAAGTATATAATAGAAAAAATAGCATTCTTCAGTCATTAATTCAATTTAATGCATTTATTCTGAACATCAAATTAGATGTAATTGATAAATATGAAATTTTAAATAGAAACAGACAAATTTCAATAAAATTTTATATCACAGCTCAAAAAAAAATTTTTTTGAACATAACGAATTACCTAAGAAATCAAGGACCAATCTTCCATCAGAGCACCGCCCAGTGGGGTGGTGAAAAAAGGTCTCTCCATAAGGATTCATATCAATCCATATGTCTTTCAGAACAGGGGTTGCTAGAACAACCAAGTTGCCGGTGTCGGCAAAAGAGTCACCAAAGCTAAATATTGATGTGAAGTTAGGTGAATCAGGCTTACTGTCGCCATGACATGAGACAACTAGGAGCAAGAAAAAGAGTAGCAGTTTCATTGCTTGAGTCGAGATTGAGCAAAGTTGAAAACGAGAGAGCAAGTAATTATTGTTTGAGACAACAGAGCAGCGTTGACTTTCATTCTTTTTTTTTTAAATTTTTTTTTTTGGAAAGAATGTTAATAATCAGTTCGTCTTGTCAAATGCAAAAGTGTAGGGCTTAATAATCAGTTCGCTTTGTGCCTTTGTCACCCCTGATATTTTGAATTTCACTAACAAACATTTGAATTTTTGGTTAAATTTGATTAATTTTGAGCAATATTACCCCCTTATAGAAAGCCCAAATCGCATATAAAGCAACTTGACAGCCATTTTTTCTCCCTTAAATAAATTGTATGTGTGTTCTTTTAAAAATTGGGATGGGTTATATTTTCATTTAAATGGGACGAAAGGGCCTATTGGAAATAGGGAAAGTATATCTGTGTGTGTTGTACTTCTGCCTGCGCCCCTGGCCTCTGCCAATAATGATGGTTGGAAATCCGATAGGTTTCTGTATTGATATTTAAATTTCAAAAATACATTAGGTTGTCTAACCCTCATCTTATGTCATAATAATAATAATAATAATAATAATAATAATAATAACGATAAGAAACTAGTAGAGGTGCATGATATGTATATTGCCAGTATTTTAAAGTGATATGTTTCTCATCGATCAAATAGTCCTTCCACCAAATCTGTTGGTATCGTACAAAATAGCAGTGGGTGACAAAAGTTGTAAATATTTTACGGTGCGTAGTACTTAGTATAGCTCGATTTATATTGATTATTGCTACTTGCAAAATATTATGCAAACAGATGGGGTTAAAATTTATTAATTAGCGAAATATATGGATCTATCCCGGCTTCAAGTCAATGCAGTGCATTTATATATTTAGAATATCGAGTTACTTCGAGCATGCATGTGCAGGACCACATTTATAACACAATTTTTTTTTTTTTTTTTTTTAAATCAGTTAGGATGCCAAGCGTTAGATAATTTATCAGAACAAGAGATTGAAAGTATTGAAATGAAAACAGCTACATCTGAATGGAACGTTCAAAGATGTAGCCAATTTACTCTTTGAACGCTCCATTCTGAACGCTTCTAACTTTTATTTCTTTTAGGAGGCACACTGCTAACTTATTTCATTTGACATCATTCATATGATCACTTTACTGTCCGCACGACCTAGCCACCATTGAAACATCTTAGAAGGAAAAGAAAGAGAACAACAAAAGCTGACGAATTCCGATTTCTCAAATCTATTGTCAGAGGTATGAATTGTTTGACCCCTCTAAACTTTGGCTAGGTATAATTAGCGAGATATATGGATCTATCCCGGCTTCGGGTCAATCCGCCGCATTTATAAATTAAGCATGTCGAGTTACTCGGAGTATGATGTGCAGGACTGCATTTAGAAAAATTGTGCAACACAATTTTTTTGATAAAATCAGTTAGGATGCCATGCATCAAATAGTATTTTTTTTTTTAAATCAGAATAATATTCAAATAGAAAAAGAAAAGAGCTGCATCGAAGCATAACAACCCATCACATGCCTGGAAGTCAGTGTAATAAATTCAAATTATCAATTATAATAATTTAAAATTTAGTTAGAAAAAATAAACAAAAAAAAAAAGAAAGAAAAGACTTGATACCCTTTTTTTAGCCCAAGTTCCCTGGCCCGGCCCTGGGCCCTATCTCCGATAGAGTACTTTCCACTACAGTATTACTATTTCCACTAAAGTGTACTTAGCTGTGTTCATTTTGATTGTGTTTTTGGGTCAAATGCTTAACTTTGCTTTTCTCAATTTGGTCCGTCCAATCTTTATTAGGATCAATGTTGCTCTCATTTAAACTCTACTCTAACTCTAAGTCTATATATATAATTATAGCTTTGTGGTTCATTTTATTTTATTATTTTATTTTATTTCATTTAGTAATTATTTTCTATACTATGTCTTTTTCTTAGAAGGTCCGACATTTGAATATGTCATGTTTAGTTTATTTTTCTAACTGATCGATTTATTTGAACTTAAATAAATGGAACGGACCGATATTGATACAACAAAAGTTATATTTTATCGCATAAATAAATCTATAATTTTTTTTTCGAAGGCTAATACTCTCTCAATTTGAAGTCTCTTCTGGGTATAAACTTGACCATTTATATGGGCTCTTTTAAGGCACATCCATTGTCTTATATAGTTGTTGACTCACCCTTTCGGGCCTTTCTTGTTTCCATTGTCAAAATGAAGACCTCTACATTGAATTTTTTTTTCCCAAATAAATTCTATATGAAATTTTAAATTTTATATAAAATGTACAAAAAAGACTATAATATTAGTTCCGAAGAGCAAATAATATTGGGGGATCGGCATAAGGACCTTTGAGCCAGCTAGAGGCAATGTACCGGTACGCGGCCTCTGTCATGTGTGCGCCATCCCAGCTGACATATGTTGATGGATCTTGACATGCACTCACTCCTGGCATGCCACACGCTTCTGTTAAGTTTATATTGTACTGGTTATTTCCATTTCCACAACAAGCCATTAGAGGCGCTCGAATAAACCCTGTAATTAATATTTCAAATTATGATTTATTCGTAAATTTAAGTCTCTAGCTTTAAAATTATAGGTAGTTCAAAAGAAGTATGTAGTGTGTGGGAAAACGTATCATATGCAATATGGGGATACTAAAGAAAATTTATTATGACTTGAAGAAGATAAGCTTACCGAAACGCTCTGGAAAAAGCAGGAAGTCGATTGTGAGGCTGTAGTAGTCAGTATAAATGAGTGTTACGCGGGGGTATCTCAATCGAAGTTTTGTAATTTCTAAACGGAGTCTTATATTATGACTCCTATGTAACTCGTTGAGTGCCTTTATGCATCCTGTTTGCGGTTCATATGCATCTATACTGGCATTCATGTTTATTGCTAAATTGATTGGAGCACACCCGGCAGGCCAAGTTCCAGGTATCACAATAGCGGTTGCACCTTCATTTATCAGCCTCTGTGTAATTAATAAGTTTACTGACTAATTTCAAGTTAAGTTGGAAACAATGATACAAAATGGCATTCACATAAAAATCTCTGTATTGTGTCTGTGTCACTAAATATGACCAACTGTGTTAACTGTTAGCATCATCTTGTGCCAGCTAGAGATGCAGGTTTGTATCTGGCTATTATTAGGTAGGTACATTTTAACATGAGCATACTGTGCACGATCAGCATGTTCAACTGCAACTTATTTTGTCTTGTCTCAATAAGGCAATGGTCCAAGTACATAAACAGGTCAACAAAAGAGAAGGGTTAAAAATTGACAATAGATAATAATTAATGTAGAATCTTGATAAGTAACTAACCAGTTCAGCTTTTCCATATAGGGCTAGCACAAGTCAAATACCATACATGTTACTGTCAATAATTTTAAATAATGGTAATGCACTTGTTCTAGAGATAGAAAAACCTACCTCCACAGCTGATGAAATGACGCTAATTACATGAGGCACATATGCCATTGTTTGTTCAACGCTCCATCCAAAAAACAACATATAAGCATAGTCATTTCCTCCTATCTCTCCAAGAACAAATAGGGATTTGCCAAAATAATCCCAACAATCTGCAATATATGAGTTAGGGGAACAAAAATTATCCCTTAATCAATCTCTGTAAGTCAATGAAAGTTAAGGTGTGAAATGATTAAAAATTTGTAATTGACCTTCTGGTGTTCTGCATAAAGAGGGCTTCAACTCATCAAACCAGCTAAGCTGGGTATTTAATGAAGAATTAAATATATCAGGACTGGTGAGGTTGTTCTCCACAAAGAACTCAAAGTCCATTGCTGTCGCTCCAGAAACAGCGAAATTTGCACCTCGGGAAAAACTCTCGTTGTGCGGCAAGTAAGGTGGCAAAAATGGAAGTCCTAATTCATCAGCTATAGTTCAAAAGAAATCATATTAATAAATCAGTACTGATATTTAATTTGTATACGTAGAAAAAAGAAGAAATGAATAAGAAAACAAAATTCAACTGGCAAGTTTTACCATTGACATACCATTAATAGTAGTCAAACTGGTCCTATAACCATGGTTATATTTCTCTTGCCATATAAAAATTTGGTATTTACCTATGAAATCAATAACTAGTCTTCCGTCAGAGCACCGACCATTTGGTCCATGAAAGAAAGTCTCTCCATAAGGTGGCTTATTTGTCCATATGGTATCATTCAATATTGGTGAAGCAAGAACCGCAAAGTTGCCGGTGTCAGCATAAGAGTCGCCAAAGCTGAAGATGGCATTGACATGCTTGGTGCGAAATAGAGGGAGCGCCTTTGCAACAAAGGAGAATAGTAAGAATAAGAGAGAGAACTGAGGAGAAGACTTCATTGCATGAGCAGAGCAAAAACAGAGAGGCGCAGTGAAATGTAAATAGAGACATGTGATTGCACTGTCAATTTTATTTACTATATTGCAAAACTATCAAGGTAGGACAGTTTGAAGTTATGCCATATTTATAATTGGTTAAATCAAACAGAGCTATGTTCTGTACTATCTCACTTCTCAGTCCTCTTGTTTTTCAATTTTTGTAAAGTTAAATGCTTAAAAGCACATCAATTAAATACTGATGACTTACATGCTCATAAATGCAATAACTGTTTTGGTCCAGCTGGATTCTCAGAAAGCTGCAACTACAAGGAGGGATGAAAGAACTGTAGAAGGGTAAAGAAATGGTTTGAACCTAGATTCTGCGCCTAAGGGCTTTATTCAAAAAAAAAAAAAAAAGAACCTAGATTCTGCCTAAAATTAATGGTCCACGATAGCGGGCGGTGGGCTCCACTCTTTTCATTTGCAAACGAAAGTTGTAATTTGTAAAGAGAAATGAGGAAACAAAATAGGAGTTTTGCTATGGTGAGTTGCAACTCACGGAGCCTTTCGTGAGTTGCGATCAAAACGCTTGGATCTGATTTGAAATGACCGATCCAAACCGTCCAATATGATCTCCATATTGAAATCTCCTTGTAGACCAAATTTTATATTTTTTCCGAAATTTTTAAGTATTTTTTTGGATTTTTAGAAAATCGCTCATCTAATTAATTATGTACCGTTCAAAAACAGCAGTTTTTAAAAATCCGAAAAAAATACTTAAAAATTTCGAAAAAATATAAAATTTGGTCTACAAGGAGATTTCAATATGGAGATCATATTGGACAGTTTGGATCGGTCATTTCAAATCAGATCCGAGCGTTTTGATCGCAACTCACGGAAGGCTCCGTGAGTTGCAACTCACCATAGCAAAACTCACAAAATAGAGTACATTTAGGCCCAGAATTTAATGTTTCAGTTCAGGCTCACTTAAATCTAAATACTTAGGCCATACTTCTAAAAATTTTGTTTATTTTGGTTATAAGCTATAACGAGGAGAATGTCCGAGGGTACTGCATTGGCAATTTTGTTATTAAAAGAAGAAAGATTCAGAGAATCTAAGAACAAATTAAGCTATGATGCAATCAGCTGCGAAGTTCCTGCCTCCAATCCTTTTGAGATGGCACAATGTTAGCATCATCGGATCCATACTATTTGATCTAGCGACATAATTATCCAAATCGTTTGATTTTTATACGGAATGTATTTCTGACATGAATTTTTGCAATAAAAAAACGGCACCAAGGACATTAGTTCAAACCGGTAAAAGTAGGCTAGAAATAAAATCAATTGTATTTTATTTAAAAAAAATGAAACCAACTAGTTCCTAAAAATAAAATTTCAATCAAATAATATCTTCTATTAAAAAATAAGATTCGAAATGCGACCTTAAGTATCTTCTTAATATTTTTTTACTTGTAGAAATGAAAATAATGTTGGGAAATTCCATGGGTGTTATGGTCAAAAGGAAATCAATAATAAGCTATGTATGCGGGCGAGCTGTTCTGCACCGTTAACTCCTATCCAAATTCGCTTCAGATTAAGTTTCTGAAAGTTGAACACTTTATTAGTTCTCTCCCAGTAAGACAAATTGTGTGAGAAATTGTGAAATGGGCAAAATCCTGCTGAAAAAGAGTTTGTTCCCAAAAGGTCGTCCACTTTTTCTTTTTTCTTTTTTTTTGAAAAATGAAACTGCCCGCAGGCTAAAAGGTCGTCCACAGAGATTCTGAGGCAACAGATGTATACGGACCTGCGCGCACATGGGAAACTGACCAATACAAAGCGCTAGCATCAAATCAGCGGGTGCCACGTGTTCACCCACTGGACTTTTTTTTTTTTTTTTTTGAAGATAAAAGCCCGTAGGCATTGACTTGAAAAGAGATTACAACTGTTTCATCAGCCACATCGTTCACAAGATAGAGATCTCCACCAGGATCATTTAACTAGAGAAACAACTAAGCTCACGAAACCAAAATAGACCACAGACATGGTTCTAATATTCGGACAACATCATTCAGAATAAAACACATAAGAAACTAACGGTAACGAGAAATTATGCTAGACCCAAATGAAGCAACTAGGAGCCCGGTGGAGTCTTTGGCTGAGACAAGCAATTGAAGGATCGCCTTTTCTGACAGCATTCGCCAATTCATGAGCCGGCTGAACCGCCTCCCTCCTGGCATGCATAAGCCTGATTCGCTGCAATCCCGATGCCTCCTGAATGCACCTCTGCACAACACCTTCAGCATGCCACGAATTGAGATCCTGCAAACTATGGCTATTAATTGAATCAACAATCAGCTGAGAGTCAGAATAAATGTAAATCTGTTGAAAACGACGCAACAATTGAGTCCCTTCTTGAAAAGCTATTAGAATTGCCTCTGCTTCAGCCAGTTGGGCGTCTTCTGCCATACCCCTTTTAAATTTATAATTACAAAAAGAACCTGTGGGGTCATAGGTAATCACTGCTGCTCCCATCTTTTTGCCCACATCCCAGGAACCATCCACAATCATCAGTGCCACTTGCGAAGGCAATTTATATTTAAGCAAAGCCTTTGATTTTCTAACCTCAGTGGCAAAATTTCTTAGATTCATATAAACTGCAAACTCTGCTTTTTTTAGAACATTGTGCACATCAAAACGCTCACCTTTAAAAATAAAATTACACCTCCCTTTCCAAATTTGCCACATCAAGCTATAAAACAGTTTGCGATCTTCATGAGTCAAGTTTTCAATGTAACCCACAATTATTTCGTTAATATTCAGGGATAAATCATTACTTCTAAGACCCAATCTAGAAGCAAACCATACAGCTTTAGAGGAAGCACAAGAGAAAAGCAAATGTTCAGTTGTCTCTTCCTCATGTCCACATCTAGCACACATGGGAGAAAAAGTTGGGAAAATTGAATTCAATCTCTTCCCTGTTGGCAAAGCATTTTTAAGAACCCTCCAAACGAAAGTAATAATTCTGGGGGGTATATTCTTGGATTTCCACAAAGTATTCCAGAATTGAGTATCAGTACTACTTGGTTCATTTATCATGTTATTTTGAGACAAAATTTTATTATAAGAGATCTTTGTAACATACCTTCCCGATTTACTGGGCAACCAAATTAAAGAGTCTTTCACATCTTTATGGATTCTGACATTCTGCACAATAGAAAGACATTGATGAGGGGTAAAATTCTGCAACAAAATTTGCATATTCCACTGGTCTGAATTTGGAACAATGAAATGAGAAAGTTTATCATTTGTATTAAAATTCAATTCTGTATTCGGATCACCCCAATCCGGGAACCATGGTTCATTAACTATTGCAATATTACGACCATTCCCCACTCTCCACTGAACATCGTTTTTGAGATCATCTCTAACCTTTAATACATGCCTCCAGAATATACTAACTCCACTGACATTCCTTGCCCTCCAAAATCCCACCCTGGAAAAATATTTCGCTCTAATGACCTTTATCCATAATTTATCTTTTGCTGCCGCAATTTCCCATACTAATTTTAGGAAAAGAGCTTTGTTAAATACTTTAAGATCTCTAAGACCCAACCCCCCACACTCAGTTGGCTGACACAGCTTCTCCCAAGAGACATAGCATAAAAATCTGTGTTTATCAGTTTTTCCCCATAAAAATCTCCTCATTAACTTATGCACCTCATCTACTGTTCTACTTTGAATAAGGCTGGTCATCATATAAAAAACAGGAAGGGCATAAAGAACTGACTTCAATAGGACAATCCTACCAGCCAAGGATAGGGTATGCATTTTCCATCCCGCCAGTCTTTTATGCATTTTAGCCATAATATCTCGGTGTACTAAGCTTAAATAAGACTGATTTTGTGAAAGATGAACTCCCAAATATCTCTCTTCAGTTTGCACCACATCCACTCCTAACATCTGGGTAACCAATTGTATATCATTTTGCTCACATTTTGAACTGAACCAAAGTCTCGATTTTTCAGGATTAATTTGTAGGCCCGAAACCTGGGCAAAAATATCAAGAATGCTTACAAGAGATTGTACCTCCTCAGCAGTGGCTTGTCCCAGAATTACAAGGTCATCAGCAAACATTACATGCGATAATGTTGGGGCAGTGGCAGCAATCTTCACTCCTTTGAATTGATTGTTCATCATTGATTTCTGGAAAAGGAGTGTTAAAATTTGCATCCCGAGTATAAAAAGAAAGGGTGATAAAGGGCATCCTTGTCGGAGTCCTCTTTGAGGAATAATAAAGCCATCAGTTTTACCATTTAGGTCCAAGACAACCTTCCCCCCTTTTATGCAATTCATAATTAAATTCACAACATTATGAGGCAAATGGATTAAATGTAAGGCAGCTTGTAAGAAATTCCAGTTAATAGTATCAAAAGCTTTATTGATATCTGCTTTCAGCATAAAACATTTATGTGGAAAATTACTTTGTTTAAAAGAATGAAGAACTTCTCTAACCAGAATAACATTATCTACCACGCCTCTCCCCTTGACAAAAGCTGCCTGATCATCCGAAATAATTAAAGGAATGATAGGTTTTAGCCTTTGAGCAATGATTTTCATCAGCAACCTATAAAGTGTGTTTCCAAGAGTTATTGGCCTAAAATCTTTAGGTGACTGTGGGTCGTCTTTTTTTGGTATTAAAATCACCTTAGATTTTAACCAATCCTCCGGGATATAACCATTTTGAAAAGCTGCTTGGATTACAGAAACCACATCATCCTTTATCATGTCCCAATACACTTGTAAGAATCTAGCATTTATCCCGTCTGGGCCCGGAGCTTTATCGGGGCCCATTAAAAAAAGAATTTTTGTGATTTCATGGATATCAGGAATTTTGCACAATAAATTCTGGGCCCAAATAGGAATAGTGGGGATATGATTATGGAGGGAAGTCAAAAGAATCTGTGTAATTTGGGAGGATGTATAGGATGAGTTATTAGTGAAAAGATTTTTGAAATAATTAACAAAACCCCTCCTGATCATTCTTTCATCTCCCACCTCATTTTGATTCTCATCCTTTACAGAAAGAATAAGATTTCTCCTTCTTCTATTCGTTGCTACCATATGGAAAAAAGCAGTGTTTTTATCCCCGTTTAATTGCCAATTCAGTCTCGACCTTTGTCTCCAATACTCTTCTAACTTATCCTCCACTTCTCTATATTCTTTTTGTAATTCCATTTCAACCTGTGGGTCTTGCAAACTTGGGTGTAATTTCTGAAAATTTTCAATTTTATTCTCAACAATTTTTAACTGAGTTTTAGGTGTTTGAATTTTTTTACTCCATCTAACAATATCCTGTCTCAAATTTTTCCACTTACCCCCCCAATCTTTATTTTTATTTTTTATCCAACTAGACCTACAGCACACATCAAAGCCCTTTTCAGCCCACCACCAATTCTCCACTCTAAAATTTCTCTGTGTGTTATGTTCCTTAACAGTATTTAACAGGATGGGTGCATGATCACTGTAAACTCTTGGCAAGTGGTTTACAAAAGCCTGGTAGTGTTCTTGCACCCATTGGGTTGAGGCCAGAACCCTATCCAGTCTTTCAAAAATAGCAGTTGAAACGTTTTGCCTGTTGGTCCAAGTATAAGCTGGCCCTTTAAAACCCAAATCCACCAAGCCCGAATTTTGCACAAAATCTCTAAAATTTCTATTATTTGAGTTAAAATATGCACTCCCGCCAAATTTCTCACTCATATCTAAAATGGCATTAAAATCTCCCATAATACAGATTACTTCAAAACTTTTTACTAATCTCTGTATATCCTGCCAAATTTCTGCATTATTGGAATGGTGAGGATCCCCATAAACCCCAACTAAGAGCCAGTCGCTTTTCCCTCTTTCTGTGACCCAGGCAGCTATAAAGTTTTTCGAATAAGTGAAAACATGAACATTAGTATTATCCCCCCACAGCAAACACATACCGCCCGAATTACCATTTGAGGGGATTGTAAAATGATTATTTAAGGGGAGAGTTCTTACCACATCATCCATTTTAATAGTTGAACACTTAGTCTCAGTCAGAAACGCCACTTCAGTCCTTGTTGCTTGTAAGAGTCTAGCACAATACCTTCTCTTCCGCGGCCTCCCCATACCGCGGCAGTTCCAAGAAATGAGCCTCATTGTTGCAGTGGAGGCGAGTTTGGGTTCGCCTCCCTGGCCCGCTTGAAGTTTAAAGACTGGATTTGAGACACCTCTGTTATAACAACACTTTCTTCAAAAGCTTCTTTCCTCAGGTCACCCACTGCATTTCTTTTAGTACCTGTAGGGGCATTAGAAAATTCTTTAATCCCCTGCAATTCATCTCTAACTGCCCCAACGCTGGTTGCTCCAAAAGTAAGGAAATCACCCATCCTATTTTCAAACACCGCACCTTCTTTAAATACCGGCACTTCATATATATCATTGACCCACACCTTGAGCTTATCCTCTGTATTCCACAATTCTTTGACATCTTTAAAATTAGGGTTTGATCTCAGCCTCAGCATAACCATCCTGTCGTTGCACTCCTCCTTTAAATGACCAATGAGGCCACAAAAGTAACAGATTTTTTTAATATTTTCATATACCAAGTAAACCTCATAAGAGAAACCTTGTTCCTTGTTCTCCATCACAATAGTATCCTTAAGAACTTTATTTAAAGGCACCCGAATCTTTACTTTATAAGCCTTCATATTATTGTGGAAAAAACAAACTGCATCTGACAGGGGAGCCCCAATCATAGAAAGCATTTCAGGAATACCACTAACCATCAAAACACAAGGAGGAATACCATGAACTTGCACCCAGACCTCAATCTCATCAAAAACCGCATCATTAACTTGATCCATGCTGAAAACCCTCTTCATAGGCATCACATCACCATTGTAGTCCCAAGCACCTTTTTTAATCACCCCCTGCAATTCTGTTTCAGAAACAAACTCTATCAGAAAGACATTCCTGCCTTGGGCTTGCACCCTTGTACCCGGCTGCACTCTCATATCTCTTTTAATTCCCTGGATAAACCTATTCTCATTGACCAATTTTTCACTTAACACCTTGACCAACAGACAGCGATTCCAGTTTCTAACTGGGGTGAACTGAGAAGGAACTTGAAAAACTCTTTCCTCACTATCATCAATTTTCATTTTCTGTAAAAAATTCTGCAAAAGCTGCTCATCATCCATGTTTGCTTTAAAATTTTTTGCGAGAGAGATGCTTTGAGGAGAAGAAGAAATAAGAGAAGAGTGATACTTACTGGTATTATTCTCTCTCTTAGTTGGTAATAGAGTACATCTTTTATTGTCCAAAATGGTTCTGGTACACTCCGTTCCCATGCCTTGATTTGGTTGATGGGATGTGAAATGAGAAACCTTTCCATCTGTTTCAGCCAGGCACTCAATTATTTCAGAGTCCCAAGGAGCAACTTTGACTCCTGGATTCACACTCTTACCAAAACTCCCCTTTTTTCTAAAGTCAAAGGAATTATTCCTGTTTCGAGTAGTGCCAATGGGCTTTTTATTAACGACAGTTAAACCCAAATGTTCCCAAACATCACTCCATTTTGCAATAATTTTAGCAGGCCGGCCCAAGCCCAAATCTTTTTGGGAGTCATCCCCTAGAGGTTTCTGGAAAACAGGAGAAGGAAAATTTCCAGAAAAAGATTTTTTTGCGGTAAAAGTTCCTGCACCTGGCGTTCCTAAGCCATGTACACTGTTCATCATCTTGCTCGGTGCATCAAAATCAATAAGGAATGGATCGAGATCAACAGCCACTTTATTTTTATCAGTTGGATTTGATGAGGAGGAGCTTTGAGTAGGCAAATCCTCAAAATACCTATTGAGCCTATCATGGGCGCCTGTGAGCCTAATACGCACCCTTTCAAGCACAAGTATGGCATGATCAATTTCATCCCTAAGATGCTCCACCTCTTCTGTGAGCTCCATATGCATGTAGAGGTCTTTTGCAAATCTCTTCGCACCCCACTCCATTGGAAAGAGCAGAACAGGGAGAGGGAAGTTTCAAAGAGGGAGGAGAAAAGAAGGGGAAAGAGGATAGCTGTTGAGAAAAGAAAAAGATGAAGATGGAAGTGTGTGAGAAGGAGAAGAAGTTTAGAGAGAGAAGTTTTAGAGTGAGAAACTCTCAAACAGTATTTTTCATAAGCACGTCACTTAGATTAATTTGATGTAGTGACGGTGGATACTTCACCCACTGGACTATAGGAGCACGAAAGCCGTTCTTTTCTTTTTTTTAAAAAAAAGGAAGCCGTCCTTCGATCCTAGATAGCTTGGCTATGTTAGCCGGTACTTCGAAACATCAGCCGTACCCATACCGGATACGAACCGGGTATTGGTACCGTACCCAGTACGTATCGTACAAGTCAACGGTCAACGTGTTGATATTAGTATTTATGTCATTTATTTATATAAATTTCAAGTTTATTTCATTTATTTGTGCAAATTCTAAGCCGTAGCTAAACAAAATTATGTTATATACATTATATTTTGTAATATAATATAATTATAGATCAATAACATATTCAAATAATATATATATATTGTCGTACTCGTACCAGCAATGTTTTTAAAACCCTACCGGGTACCGGATCTGAATCCGGTAGGAATAATCACAAATATCCGCTTCTTGGCGAACCGGAAAAAACCGAAAGAAATCCCTATAAACTGGAAATTTTTGTATTAAACCAACCGGTTTTTAGTAACAGAACACAAATAAAATAGTTGTGAGGATGGAGAATCGAACCCAGGTCATCCTGGTAGCAACCAATGTCGCTAACCACTAGGCCAAGAGGCCCTATTTGTCTATTATTCATGTTAAATATATATATTGTATTAAAACTAGTATAACCGGTACAAACCGATATAAACCGGCACATACCGGTAAAACCGCATACTACCTTCCTCGCCGGTATGATGGCCGGTAGGGTATTAAAAACATTGCGTACCAGAGATTTTTAAAAATTTCCGTACCACCGTACCCGAATCGTACCGGGTACAGTACTCGTACCCGTACCAATGCAACATAGTAGCTTGGGTATGTACTTTTATGTTTTTATTAACGAAAGCCCAAGTGGCCTTTTATCTCGAAAAAAAAAAAAAAGATAGCTAGGTAGGATTATTTAAAAAAAAAATAGAGAGAGACGAAAAGCGGTTCTATTGGTTGGCTGTTTCCTGTTTATTATTATTATTATTATTTTGAATTTGAAATTTTGAATAGAGCCCGTACGAAAATTGAAAGAAAACAAAATTCATTAATATCAAATAAAATTCAATAAGTACGGAGAAGGCAAAAGAAAATAGGGCTCATATTTACTATAATGGTCCTGCTAAATTGAAAGACTTTTATTATCTTTATCTAAGCACATGTACAATGTACATATTAGAAATGAAAAAATTACCTTAAGTAAAAAAGCCATGACAAGCGAGTAGCATGGCATTTCTTCAAAGAAAATATTGAGAGGTCCTTTATAATGTGGCGATGCGCCATATAATGGAGACGAGTTAATAAGATTAGACAAGATGCTAGAACATGTCGATCAACTACATTCCTTATGCGCATGTTTGGTAGGAGCAATAAGCTTCCTTAAGTTTCTTTAAGGAGGAAGAACTTATACCATCAAAATTGGTGGAATAACTTCTTTCACGATGGGTCCCGTGCAGATTAGTTTAGATTTCAAATAATCAATCACTAATTTTGATTATTAATGATAATTAATATTATAATTATTACAAGAAATAATCAATAATATCTTAATTCATATGATACTAATAATAGTAGTAGTAATAATAATAATAATAACTCATAATAATAATTAATATTATAATAACTATATACATCTAATTTTATATTTTTATTATCTTATTTCTTCACTTTATATAACCAAACAACCATCATATAACTTGACATAAGTTCTTCCTCTTAACTTATTCCTCTTAAGTTAATCCTTTACTAAACACCACCTATAGGATTAAATCATCATCCCTAATCGTTTTGCTGAAAATATCCGTCAACAATCCATCTGTAGATGCGAGGGTCATGGAGGATCTCATGAGATGTCAAATTGTCAATTTGTTGTGTGCTATATGGTTCTCCAAGTCAGAAATTATATACACCATCCAACAAAAAACCATCCAATACCATCCAATTGAACCAGCGCCATCCAACAGGCCAAAAAATCTTTTTTTCCGCATGCTGACGTCAGCAAGACGCGTGCTGACGTCAGCAAATTTTTTTGACCAATTTCCGAAATTTTTTTGGTGCTGACGTCATCAAATATGTTGATTTAAGGGTTCAGTTAAATGATTTAAGGGTTCAGTTAAATGTTTTACGGGTTGAATTAAAGTGTATAAGTGTTCAGTTAGATGCACCGATAATTTGAAATTTTAGTGTTTTTTGTTCAGTTAAATACGTTAAGGGATTATTTAAAAGTATGTATGTGTTCAGTTAGATGCAGCAATAATTTACAATTTTAGTGTTTTGTGTTCAGTTAAATACGTTAAGGGAGGAACTTAGAGTTCTATGTGTTCAGTTAGTTGCAGCAGAAATTTGATTTCGTAGTTTTCGTGTTCAATTAAACTGGTTAAATAAAAAAACAAAAAATGAACAGATACAACAAACATAACAAACATTTACAGTAACAATATGAACATTTAAAACAATAAACTGAACATATATACAAATTTCGTAAGTAAGAAATAAATGATCAAATTCAACATAAAAAGTGAAATAAATTATTGTTGCATCTAACTGAACACTTACACACTTTAATTAAACCCTTAAAACATTTAACAGAACCCTTAAATCAGCATATTTGATGACGTCAGCACAAATTTTTTTTCGAAAATTGGTCAAAAATTATTGGTGCATCTAACTTAACACTTATACACTTTAATTCAACCCTTAAAACATTTAACTGAACCCTTAAAACATTTAACAGAACCCTTAAATCAGCATATTTGACGATGTCAGCACAAATTTTTTTCGAAAATTGGTCAAAAATTTTTTGCTGACGTCAGCACGCGGAAAATTGGATGGCGCTGGATGGTAATCCGGTGGATGGTAGATAGTAATTACCTCTCCAAGTGGAGGAAACAATTTGAGACTTTGGGCCATTGTGGGCTCACCATCCTAGCCCTTTTAATAGAAGTGGAAGCATAAAGTATCTGTTCGAATTGTGATTCACTGATTTGTGAGTTTGTGACTGAGGCCGCGAGGCGTACTGCGTACAGAATTTGATGCCTGAAGATTTAGAGATGCCGCGTGTTGGAATTGGGTTGTAAACTTGTAATAAACAGCCTCGTGGATCGTGGTTGGACCTCAAAGCCGTGTGGAACATATGAGCCATTGTAAGATGACTTATATTGAATTATTGGTTTAATACGAAGAATATATTGAACGGTTCAAATCGGTTATTGGAATTTCAAAATTTGAGATATAATCACGACTCGAGACTGATTTAAAACTTTCTAGCAGGGGGCTAAATTATGAACATTTTCGTAAAAAAATACACAGAATTTATCGGCCGGCCTTCATTGGCTTGTTGCATCTAATTCCATGTGTCGCTTGCTGAAATAAGAACAAGACGAAAGAAACAAGCGATTATTTTGTACTTTTCACAATATTTCAAAACAAGATAAGATAAATGGCATTCTTTTTTTGTCCCCAGCAATTAACCTTCCCGCAATATGGAATCACTGAATTAGTGGTTTAACATCGCTCGACCCGATCTTGCTTCCTAGTGCAGTTCATCAATAATATAAAAGAAACTAGATACAAATCTAATGCCCAAAGAAATTCATTCCAATCATACAGAAGCATTTTTTTTCCTAATTTTTCCCCTTTTTTGCATATTTATTTTGTTCTGTAACTAGCAATGTAAATCGAACAGATTCATGTAGTTTTGTTGAAATACCTCACAAATCTCAATGTTTATATGCGAGTTCAGTCTAAACTTAATCGTAATTCCCTCTACTTGAATTATTTTACTCGTCTATTATCCTGCATTTTAGGAAAATAGCTCCACTATCTCATATTTAAAAAATTTAATAACACCTATGTATACGATTACATACATGGGTGTAGTGGATACAAATGGACTAGATGAAAGAGACATTAAAGCATATGTCCAGGACTGCCTTGTGAATACTTTGGTAGTCCTAAATATCTTTGAAAACACTAGCTAGTGGATTCAACCTAGAATTGGTGGATCTGCATAGCGACCCTTAAGCCAGCTGTTTGCAATGTAGCGGTGTGCGCTCTCTGTTAAATGGACGCCATCCCAATGAACATATGTTGACGGGTTTTCACAAGCACTAACACCTGGCATACCACAGGTCTCAGTTAGGTTCCAGTTGTAGCGGCCACCTTTTCCACAGCAAACTCTGAGTGGGTATTTAGTAAACCCTGAAACCATTAAAAGAAAAACAGACAAACAGATTACAAATCAACTGAAATTGTTTCTCAACATCTCTCTAGTTCATTAACCATATGGTACTCACAATTAGACATTTCACTGTAACAGGGCCTGATTTCAATAAAAGAATAGAGCAACACATTATATTAGGCATATATTTTATCACTCATAAGGTTAGTTATTTTACCAAAGGGTATCTTTTACCATAGTGTTTTGGAGACTTGATAAGTTTGAGAACCGGCTTATAATAATCAGCATATATGATCTTGACAAGGGGATATTTGCAACGGAGCTGTTTTAACGACTCTTCCAGAAGGGCATTGTGGTAAAGTGCCAAATAATTATATTTTTTCAGGCAGCCTGTTTCCTCGTCATAGTCATGTTTGTGATCGCTGGCATAGATCGTCAGGTAAAGTGGCACACATCCAGTTGGCAATTGTCCAGACACTAAAATATTAACTGCCCCTTGGCTGATCACAAGCTGTGCAAAAGCATAGAATCTGAGTTAAAGTTTATTACTATATTTGATTGTTTATTAATTTATCTTTTTCTTTTTAACCTCTTCATCTACAACTTTTGTGATTATTTGTAATACTAGCAGAGCTTAGCTATTTGAAAGTATCTTACCAGGATTCATTAGAATTATTAAAAATTTAAAATCATGCTTTGCTTGTTGCCTTTGCCAGAAAATATTAGATGACGAGTCAGAGAGTTGTATAAAATATTGCTGATAATGTACCTCAATAGCCAATGAAATGGTCTTGATGACCTCAGGAACATAGGCCAAAACATCATGCAAACTCCTTCCTCCTTGAAGTATATAGGTATAGTCGTTGGCACCAAACTCGCCAAACAAGAACAAGGACCTACTAAAATAAGCCTTGCACTCTGAAAAACAAAGTAAGACTCAGTACTAAACTACTAATGCAACTAACATAGTACATAGAACTTGCAATGTATTGTAACTTCTGTGTCCATGTAGATACCTTTTTGTGACTTGCATAGAGAAGGCTTCAATTCATCAAACCATCCTAGCTGAAAATTAAGTGAACTATTTAACAATTCTATAGTTGTCAAGTTGTTGTTCACAAAAAATGCAGTTTCAATTGTGGTGGCTCCGGCAACAGCAAAATTTGCACCATGAAGGAAGCTTCCATTCCGACCAAGATATGGGGGAACAAGAGGAAGGCCGAGTCTTTGAGCTGCAATATTAATTACATCAAGACAAAAGTTCATTCGCGAATATATATAATAACAATTAAATCATGGACTACAAATTTTGACGGATAATTTGGATGAACTTATCAATTCAGCAAGGAGAGTAGTACCTATGAAATCCACAACCAATCTTCCATCTGAGCAGCGACCTGTTGGGCGGTGAAAGAAGGTCTCGCCATAAGGAAGTTTATTTATCCATATCTCTGCAACAGTCGGGGTAGCCAGAACCACATAATTACCAGTATCAGTGTACGAATTGCCGAAACAAAATAACGATGTGTAATTGTTACTGTCATTGCTGCCATGGCAATGAAAAGAGATAAAGAGGATGAGAAACAGAAGAAATATACTCATGTTTTATGAAGTGGGAAAATAATGGAAGTATGAATGTTCAAAAATGAGTGTACGTGTCTTCACTGCTAAAGTTTTGAGATCTTTGAAGGTCAAAATAACGGCAATGTTATCATTAGAATTGATGGTGTATAAAATAAAAACCACATGTGCTTTCATTTTCAAAGCATCTACTTGTTGACTTTGTCTACACAATTTGAACAAATATAAGAATACAAAATTCATGAAAACATGTGCTTGTCACTGTGAATCTTAATCATCTCCAGTGGTTGAAAAGGCTTAAAAAAGAGCAAGAGAATAATACAAAACTATTTACTTAAGAATTGATTCAAGTGACCAACGGTCTTCTAAGGGAAACAAGCCAGCAGCAAACAATAAATGCCACAATAAACCCAAGAAGAAATATTGTATTACTGTACTAGATGTGGGCAAGACAATAATTAATATATGATGTTGAGAGATACACTGCCCCAAGGAAATAAAATTCAAAAACTCATTTTCATCGTTCCCTGTCAGCTTCATGCTGATTGAAATATAATACTTACGTAGTAAGTTTCTGAAAAGATTTGCTTTCTACATGAAAAGTTAAATGTAAGTATTGAACATTTCTGCTGTAAGATTTGATAAATGTGTATAATTTGTTTAGGAAAAAAGGCAAAAAGTTTATAAGGTTTATTAGCAGCAAATCGAATAATGGATAATAGCAAAATTGAGAACAGTATAACACTACTTTTCTCCACTATTTATTTGTGCTTGCAAATGATTCTTGGAAAAATAATACAACGAATCACATTAAAATATCACAAAGAATTAAAAAAACAAAAATATATGACTACAAAATAGACAAAAAGACAAAAAATAATAGAAAGAGATGTGGAAGTAAAATAAATTATAATAAGTAACGAGAACATAAAAATAAGCTGAATTGATCAGAACTGATAAAATATTTTCAATTAAACATTTACTAATATAAAATTACATTGCAGAATGCAGTTCAATATAAATTGAAGTTGAAACAAATAAAACCCATGTGGCATTGTAGTTTAGACTACTGGTAACCTAACAATTAGCTCTTCTATAATACTTACTAGTCCTTTGATATAAGAATAAAAAGAATATCCATGATTCTCTTCGATTGCAATATGTGCTCAAAGAAATATTAGCCTCAGACATTTTCGTTGATTCTATAATTTCATTTTGATGTATAAATTGGATACAATAATTTTTAGTTTGAGAAGAGATTTGTATGTGGTATATACTTAGAAAAATCCGAACTTGTTTGTTACAAAAGGTTAGTTGTTGTTGTTGTTGTCGATGTTGTAAGAGATTTGTAGTTTGGGATAAAGTCCATAGTAACATAGATTAAGAAGCACTGAATAAAATTATGCATGGAGTATACCAAAGCCCAAGCAGTCAAAGTGGTGTTACTATGAGGTTAAGAGCAAAAGAACCAATACAAACTTTTTATTCTTACAGCTCAAAGTTCCTAATGATAAGTGGATCCTCCAACAACGTTCTGACCAAGGAAATTTAACCAAAGAAAATAATTGGCAGAAACTATATAGTAACTATTTACTGGATAAATGATGCTACAAAATTGTTACCAAAACTTTGTAATTTATAATAGCAATGAATTGGAAAATTTCCTGTGGATCTTAATTAAGAACAGATATTGGCACATAACAGCTAATAGTGCAACTTAACAACTGAAGGACTGAAGAATCTGGCTTAAAGCCAAAACAGATCCAACATGATATTTTTGAAAAAATCAATGACCAAAAACCCAAGCTGACGTATTAATCTGGCCTGTATCAGACTAGCCCTAAACCTAAATTACCAGAAACCTGGCTGATCGTAGACTAGAATAGGAAACTAAACTACCTTATAGGACAGCTCCACCTGCTGAACCTGACCTTTCTTTTCGAGTTCAATCTTACAAAAAAAAAAAGAAAAAAAAAATAGTTGTGCCAAATCAATGTTATTAGGTTGATGAACCGAAGCAAGTGAAACATGAATCCCACTAAAATTCGACCTAATTTCTGCCCAATTTAACGACAATCAGGTAACATGCCTATTTTGATAAATTATTTGGACAGCCAGGAGACACTTAATTAAGGAAAAATTAAACAGACTGAGAACAATAACATTTTGGTGAAATTCATTCCACAAGTTATTTTGTTTACAGTCTTGTCGAAAGTTGAGAATCATTTGGATCATTTGAGGTACTTCCTCAGTAGCAGACAGTAACAGAAAAAATACCCCGTCAACATAAGAAATTTTAGCCTCAGCTCACTTTTCCCTCTGGTTGAAAATGGGAATATTATGAAGTTGAGATTTTAAATCAGTAATTCAGCTTCAATTTAGTCACAGAATGCAGAACAAAGCTTTGGTTTTTAGCTATTAAGCATCGAACTTATTTACATTCCAGGTCAGTTCCCTTCTGAAATCTTACTTATAAAGACAAAATCAAGAGACATTTAACAAAATTGTAAGAAAGCAATCAGAGCTAGATTCACCTTAGCGAGCATAATTTCACCTTTTTAGCTCATGAAAATGTTGCCAAAATCTGCTCATTCGGCTTTAGATATACCAAATCTAAAGGGAGAAGGAGAAAGGGAAGAAAACACCGATTGACATTAGCGTCAGCTTTGTGTATGGAGTGGAGAATGAATTACGAGGCATCAGCGACAAGAAAAGGAGCAAAAGGAGGTAGGACGAGAGAGAGAGAGAGAGAAGCGGAGCGGGAGTAGCACAATGTCAAATTGTCAATGTGGAATTAAAAATAATGAGATTATTATTGGTTAAACCGTTAAAGATAGTTCGTCCTACGAAAGGTTATATGGAAGTTTTACATAAAAACCATATTTCTCTTAATGTTTAATGATCTTAACGATTTTATGCGGTGTTCCTGTATCGCCAGTCGTGTACTGAACAAAAACAAGGGAAAAAAACATACTGGCCAATCTTATACAGCAAGTCTTAAACCATAATAGGTTGCACCGCGTTGTAAGCAGAAAATACATACTGGCCAATCATATACAGCAATTCTTGCAGATCTTCGTCGGTTTATTTGAGATGCTAGATACTAGATAGCGGCTGTGCGGGGTGCTTACATTTAATGGTTGTTTTAAATTCTTAACTACATCACGAATTCACAATTGATTGAACCCTCATGTCCTAACGTAAAAAAAAAAATAAAAAAATAAAAAATTAATTGTACAACTAAAAAAAAATACAAGTTCTTTTTCCCCCAATTTACTCCCTCTTTTTTTATTGAGTACCGCAAATGCCCCTTGCTACCATAGAAATATCTATTTATACATATGAATTTTTTTCTAATCATCTTTCTTTTTTTTTTGTATTCCATTAGGATTAAGGAGAAATGCAGAATAAAACTCTGGAATACTCACGTCACGCGCAGTCATGCACTATCATCATGATAATATATTAATATGTTACGAAGGTTTGTGGGAATTTCCAAACCATCCTAGCTACTTGAAAATTCAGCGAACTATTTAACAATTGCATAGTTGTAAAGTTTGTTCTTCGAGAAAAATGCAATTCTAATTGTGGTGGCTCAGTGGCAAAATTTGCACCATATGACCAATACAATTTCGAGACTTGCATAATGAATCTTCCAGTATGATCTAAGATATGGTGGGACTAGAGGAAGGCCAAGTCTTTGAGGTACAATATAGTAACAAAAAGGTAAAAGTCTTTGTGAACATACACAGTAACAATTAAATCATAAACAATAAAATTTGTACAAATAATTTTGGATGAACTTATAAATTCAAGTAATACATAAGGCGTCTAATTGTTACTGTAATGGCCAGCATGGAAAATGAGCTAAAGAGGACGAAAAATAGGAAAAAAAAAATATACTCATTTTTTTATTGAACAGGGAGAACAATTGAGGTCTGAATGTTTAAATGAGTGTATGTGTTTTTTCTGCATAACTTCTGAGATCTTTGAACTTAGATAACGGCAATGTTTAATTGTTTTTATTAGAGTTGATGTTATGTCTATAATAACACCTCATTTTCTCTTGGGGTATGCTCCAGAAAGGTTGAACGGGAGCGAAAGAAAGGTAGCGTAACGAAGATACCCTACTCCCGATGTTGTTGAGGGATGAATTGACGGAAACTCATCTAAACTACAGCCGCTGAACAGCTCATTTTCGGAGAAGATCGATTACCCCCGATTTTGGGGTGTAACAAAGAGATACCACAAAATTTAACATTTTACCCAAAATGCCATTCGTTTTTCTTTCTCTGACTGTGGAGTCCCACACGTCATCTTTCTCTCCCCATTTAAACTAAAGGGCAATATTTTCCAAGAAGGAGATTACTGTTGTTACCATCGATGCATGGTACCTTCGTTCTCCTAAGTTTCCTTCATCTTCTTTCCTCTTCCGTTCCTTTCCAAAGCTTATGTTATACCCTTCTAGAGCAGGCCCTCAGTTTCAAACCAGGGGCGGAGGTAATAGGGAGGCCAAAAGGGTTGACCCCTCTAAGATTTTAGTGTTGTGTCAAGAGCTTTTTCAATTATATATGTTAAATTTAGTTAATATATAACATCTTGCCCCTTAGTAAAATAGTTCAAATATAATTAATTAAGTTTATTATTTATTTAAACTAGTTTAATTATAATTTTCTTCTATTAGAGCAAGTTCAAAAGACAAAAAATCACAAATTAAATATTGTTCAATATGAAAATCTTTGCTTGTTTTTATTTTAAGTTAAAAAATTTCTTCATTGTATTTCAAACAATTCATGTTTAGAAAATTCCTACTATAAAATAATGTAACATTATTTTTTGTTGTCAATTTTTTTCAGGTTTTTTTAAACTTTTAAGCTTTAACTTTCCTTAAGTGGAAATTTCGGCTCCCTTGAGTCGAAATCATGGCTCCGTCTCTCTTGTTTCAAAGCATCTGCTTTTTGTCATATTCTTTCATTTCCAATGGATCTGCTTCTTGACTTTGTCTGCACAATTTGAACAAAATGTGCATGAAAACATTTGCTTGTCACTGCAAATAGTAATCATCTCTTGCTGCTAAGTCTGAAATTAAAAGAGCAAGAAAAACCTTTCAAAGTATTAAATTAAGAAATGGACGCAATTGACTGACAAGTCACTGTAAGGGAAAAAGCTATCATATTAAACGTGTATTACTGTACTTGAGACATACTGTGGGTAAGCCATTAATTAATCATGTTGTTGAAAGATACATTGCCCCAAGGACATAATCAATCTGAAATAACCCTAGCTGACATAATCAATCTGCCCCAAACCTGACTAGCCTCAAACCTGAATTAACCATACGTGTACCTTATCATTATCCAACTAGACCCAAAAAGGACCCAAACTTACTGACAGGACACTTCAACCTACTGAGCCTGATCTTTTGTGCAGTTCAATAAGAAAAATCTAACCAGTTGCACAAAATCAATTTTATTAGGGTGTGATGAACTTAAACAACTGAAACTTAATTCTAATAAAACCCAACCTTATTTCTGCCCAATTTTTACCAAAAGCTGGTACAGTGCTTATTTCTGAAATATATGTACAGCTAAAAGTAAGAGAGGCCAGGAAACACTGAAACAAAAATAATTTAGAAAAGAGAATCAGAATAAGAACCTCTTAGTGAAATGCATTCCACAAGTAGTTTTTCAGAGTATTCTAGGAAATTGAGAATCAGTAGTAATCTGATGCTGTCTGGTACCAGCAACAACAGAAGTACCCTATTAAATTGATTAAATTTACTTCAGTTTCAGCACACTTTTTCCTCTACCAAAAATGGAAAGTTATGAAATTAATATTTTGGATTTGTAATTAAGCTTAAATTTAGTCATGAAAGGTACAATTGAGCTTTGGTTCTTAGCTATTAAGCATCAAATTTATTTGATTTCCACATTAGTTCCTACTTTGACTTACCTCAACACATTAATCATACATTACTTTTAAGTCCTCTTCTCATGAAATTTACTCCAAATAATATTTTCATGTAATTTAGGCATGTGTTCACAAAAGATGCGTACCTGATAAAAATCTCCTAAATCTTAATTACATTTAAGGATAGAATCAGGAGATTTTTCTCATAAAACTGAACCAAAGCTATTTGCCTCAGTGAGCTTAATTTTACCTTTGAAATTGTATCAAATTTAAATATGTTCAATTAATTAACCACTGCCACTACTATTTAAGAAATATCATACCCTTCACCGAAACACACATTCTGATCAACATATATAGAAAACTCAAATGAACTTGAAACTTCACAAAAAATTAAAGAGTTTTTAAATCATAATATATTGTTGCAAAATAGGCCATGTTTCTTTCCTTGTAGCCTCTACCAAGCTTTCTAGAAAATAAAAAAATAATAAGGCCATGTTTGACCTTTCAAATTCTCACCTATTAACTTCAATTGATGCGAGAATTTTGAAAGCCATAATTAGTTTTTTCACTATTCTCAAATAGAACAGCCTATGCATATAGCTTATATATATGGTTATATCGATGCAAGAGGTTGCAAGTATCCATCACAATATTCATTACATCAGAAATGAAATTAGTGTTCCTATTCCTGTTGTCTCTGCCATGTCTTGGCCTTGGCAAAACACAAATATCATCAATTTTTAGTTTTGGCAACTCATATACCGATACAGGAAACGTTTTGGCTCTGGGGGCAATGAATCAAACACTTGGACCGACTGTGTCAGGTTTACCACCTTATGGTACGAATTTCTTTCACAAACCCACTGGCCGCTTCTGTGATGGGAGATTGATATTAGATTTTATTGGTAAGGGCACTATATACATACTTGATGCAATAATTCAATTAACCTTATTGTTGTTTGCGCACTTAACAAAAATAGAATTGAACACATTAAAGGGAAAAAGTTATACGTGTTCTTGGCTTAGACTAATTTTAAAAAGTAATATTATATCTGCCTTTTCTAAATTTTCTTATTTCAATATTTAGGTATATTAAAGTCGGTTTCTGTTAACTGTCTTTTTTTTTTTTAGTAATATCAGTTGTTGGCTTGTTGCTATATCACATGATTAATAAAAGAAAAAGATATTTTTCTCCAAAAATAAAAGAAAAAGATATTAATATAATGAATCTTACTGATTGAGGGACTGCACGCGCCTTCACACCCCACCCCCACATGAAGAAGAGGAAAAAAAAAAAAAAAAAACAAAAAACAAAAAACAAAGCAGAAATCTTGCTTTAATGTGAACGACATATTTTTCATACAAGAATGAATTATGCACTCCACCATGCCTTCTCTAATAATATATGTGATGTCCTTTCAAGATTTGGGACAAGTAAATCAGAAAGGAATGTCCAGACTTAAAATATTAATTACTATATATAATATATCATTCTATTTAAATCAGCTCAAGCATTAAATCTACCGCTTCTTCCACCATACTTGGCTCACAATGGAAGCTACCAGCAAGGCGCGAACTTTGCAGTTTCCGGCACAACTGGACTAGACTATTCCTTTTTTGTGGAAAGGAATGCATCAAATACTTTTTTGTTAAACACAACGCTAAATGTTCAACTTGAATGGTTCCTGGAGCTAAAGCCTCATCTTTGCACTTCATTGGAGAGTATGTGTGTCGATCTCTATATAATTTTAACTTGCTTCAGATGGAGGAAAACTAATATTACTACTGAACACTACAGTAGATAAGTATATTTTAGCAACTAAACTACTGCATTAGTGTTTAACTATTTCCATAAAAACTTTGACCTTCTGATGTTTGAACCAGTATGAACCAAGAATTATCACTTGGTACAGTCAATTAATGCAAACTTCTGTGAGAACTGAATAAAGAAATTAGTTAAGATGTTGAACAAGCAATTGGGAACTGCAGACATGTGGTAGCCAAGCGATATCCTGGATAAATCCTATTGTTAGCATTGCACAACCAAATGTATTATGTAAATAGACTTTCATCATTTGTAGAATGAATTAATGATTTCTTCTGTGACAAATGAACTGAAGCTTATTTTCTCAGATTGCAAGAAATTCTTTGGTGAATCCCTCTTTATTGTTGGAGAATTTGGCATAAATGACTTTTCCGTTGCCATTATGGCTGGGAAGAGTTTGGCTGAAGTGAGAAGCTATATCCCGTATCTTGTTAAAACAATTGTTAAGGCGGTTGAGGTAATTTATTATTTTTTAAGTTCTATATATTAATATGGTTCAAAAAATCGGCCGATTCGGATCGAAATCGGCGGAACCGATCCGATTATAGGCGGTTTGGAACGGAATCGGGTTGAGATTATCAAAAACCACCATTAATGGTGGTGTTCATCAACGGATAGAGAAGAAGGGGTGTGGGGAAGGCTGCCTGGGGTGTTTTGGGGGCAGAGAGATGTGTAGTAGGAGGCCGGCGGAACCAGTTTTTTTTTTTTTTTTTTTTTTGAAAAATACCCGTAGGCAACATTACATTTCTTTGAAAGCAGGGACCAGTTTGGAAGAGGGTGGCGCACCTAAGTTTAGGTGGTGCGGCTTTTTTTTTTTTTTTTTTTTTTTTTTTGATAACGCTGTCTTTCTCGAGAGGGGAAATTGAGGATGGAGAAGAAGGGGGAAGAAGGGTCATAATTGGACTGTACAGTTAAGAACTTTCTATAGTTTAGACGGTCTACATTTTTTGAAATGGGAAAAAAATTTAAAAAAACACACACACACACACACACATGCTTGATCAAAGACAATCCAAAGGCACTTAAAATTATAAATTTTTGATTCTACCATCCTAACTAAGATGTTAAGGTGTTTTAATGAAGGTTTGCTTATCAAAAAAATTCTTTTTACAAAAATAATTCATTAATCATAAAACTTATCTTAATTATTTTTAATATTTCATTTTCTGAAAATGTTAACGCATCACACTGACTTACATAGTTATATGACTTTTATATATTAATTGATTTTATAATTCCAATTTTTTATCTTTAGTTTATATTTGAAAAATATTTATTTTTTCCTATTTTTTGGAATTTTTCTAATTTTAAATGCATAAAATATGATTTTTATGTAAAAACCGTCTTTCCTATCCAATTCACCCAATTTTTTCCAATTTATCCGATTCAACTCCTTTGACCAACAGTCTGATTCCGATTTTCAGAACTATTTAAACCTACTGTAATGAGATTAAGTATCAATACTTTTCTCCTGAAGTTTTAATAGTAAAATTTAAGACAGCCCTGTAAACAAGCTGGTAACATTTAATATGATTAATATTGTATTTTCTTGTAGAGATTAATCAAAGAGGGTGCATTGACCATAGTGGTATCAGAAAATGTGCCATATGGGTGCTTACCATCGGTTCTGTCTTTGTACCCAAGCAGTAATGCAAAAGATTACAACCCTCGAACTGGTTGTCTGATCAATTACAATGAGTTATCGCTTTATCAAAATAAGTTGCTGCATAAGGCTGTCAGTCGGCTGAGGTTGAGATACCCACGTGTGAGACTCATCATTGCCGAGTATTATCGTCCAATAACGAAATTTGTCAAATACCCTAAGCAATTTGGTATGTTATGAACTTATGATTTACCATGCATGAATACTACGGAACAAATTTTTGAAAGCATTGCTACGTGCTATCACATAATTTTTTTAGCCTTTGTACTAGATTTAAATTTGAAGTCTCAGGTAAAAACAATAAGAAATCTGATTGCAAATCATTTTACAAGGCAATGAATATCATAAAAATGAGGAAAAGTACTGTAATTAGTTTTTTCTCTTCCAAATTATATAATAGAATATTATGGTAACATCCATTTAACTATTCCTCATTACCTTTATTGAATTATTAACGTTTTGCAGGATTCATAGAAACACCATTGCAAGTTTGTTGTGGAGGTGGAGGTCCTTATAACTTCAATATACTCCAGGGATGTGGCATGCCGGGGGTAAATGCCTGTCAGAATGCATCAACTTATTTGTATTGGGATGGACCCCATTTAACTGAGGCTGCCTATCATTACATTGCTGATGGTTGGCTCAGAGGTCCATATGCTAATCCGCCCATTTTAACTGCAATAACTGAATTACCTCAGCAAATGTGGAGCGAAATGTAGTTGATCCTTAATTGTACCATAACTATGGATATTGGTACCAGTGCAGGAATACCGTATCTCATGGGGATGGTATTGCCAAGATTTTACTTGGGATGGTTATCGGGTTTGTAATATTACTTTGCTTCAATTGAAGTGGTGGACGTTAAACCACCACTTATATTCCCAAATAAATATTTTTTTTTTTTTGATACAAGTGAGCATAAGCTGCTCATCACCACTCTTCTCATTAAAACGAAAAAAGTTGTCTATTACAACCCTCTCTCAATTCCCTACCTAAAACCTATCGCACTGGTACCAAAATCTAGAGGTACCATCCCAAATAAATAAATAACATGCAATAAATGACCAATTATGAAGATTAAAAATGAATGCGTATTTAGAATTTATTTTGGATCTTATTGTCTTGATATTGTACTATGCTGATGTTTGATACGCGCGAATTGTGTATATAAAGTTTCATGTACCAATATTGTATGAGAATTTTATGCCGACGCTGAATGTGTTGATACTGCTGTACCATGTTGAATGTGTCTTCTGCAGTGAAGCCAGCCAATGAGCTTAAGCCTCATAATAAGCAGTTCATACATCTTACCACGTTCCCAAAGTGCTAGATTAGTAAATGCACCACTGCTGCACAAAGATTGGGCTTGAGATAAAACTTAAATTAATTGCCAAATTCGTAAAAGCAAGAACTGGCTAAGATATATATATAACAAATGCACTACGGCGCAGGCTGTGATACTGAGTAGAGTCTTGGAAACATGCAGTGGAGATCGTTATGTTTGCTAAAATTATTTCACTTGAAAAGTGAAAACCTCTTCTTGTCAATTCAAACAAGTATGATCAGTCCTAGTAATCAAATAAAACGGCTTGTAATGAAATCCGACAAAATATAAGTTACTTATATATAAGTGGTTTTGAGTTGTAACAATTCATACAAATATTTTGTATAGTGAGATATAGGATAAGTGGTTGGGACAACTAATATAAATTAAAATATGTATGGTTGGGACAATTAATATTAATAATGCTGTACTGGAGAATTTTATTGTTGTCAATTTAACTATACAGCGGAAGACAATGCGTATACAATGGTGTCCATTCATTATTTGTCCATATCTCTGGCAGTCGACATCGCAGCTTGAATCATTCACATTAAGTATCAGTGTATGAATTTCCGAATAAAAATATGACATGTATTTATTACTATGATGACTGGCATGACAACGACTTGAAATAATTGTGGTCTCCAGTTTGAAAGTGTATTTGGGTATGTGTTGTCACTGAATAATTTTGAGATCTCTTAAACATCCGATCATAATCGTAATCTTTAGAATTAGAGTATAAAATATAAATTACGTCGTGTGCTTTCATTTTCAAAGAATTTCTTTGTGGACGTTTGTCGGTAATCGGTATATATTGTCACTAAATAACTTTGAGATCTCTAGCTTAAACTTCCGATCATAAGCATAATCTTTAGAATTAGAGTATAAAATATAAATTACCTCGATCGTGTGCTTTCACTTTCGAAGAACTTTCTTGTGAACGTTCGTCGGTATGTGTTGTCACTGAAGAACTTTTAAGATTTCTTAAACTTCCGACCATCAACGTAATCTTATAGTTTAGAATTAGAGTATAAAATATAAATTACCTTTTGTGCTTTTATTTTCGAAGAATTTCCTTGTGGACGTTTCTCGGTACAATTTAATATAAATATCCTAGTGGAAGATTTAGATCCATCCACTAACAGAAGAGAGGCTTCTGCAACAGAAGATTAGCAACGGTTTTTATAAATTACCGTTAGAAGTCATAAAGTAGGAGAGAGAAAAAAACAGAGGGAAAAATAGCAACGATTTTTATATTATAACCGTTGCCCATTTTCCGGCCCAAAAAAAAGGAAATTGATTAATGTCATCGGCACAAATTGCCATCGCTGAGGCGCGATGGTCTCTCATCCAGCGCAATTTTATTTCATATCTAAATGTTCAGTTAGATAAGTACAAATGTTCCGTTATTTTGAGTATAAATATTCAGTTAGTTGCAATAAAAAATATAAGTGTTACAAGCAAAAATGTTCATTTTATTAAGTACAAATGTTTAGTTTAGAAAGTACAAATGTTCAGTTGGATAAGTACAAATGTTCAGTTAGTTGCAATAAAAAAATACTAATACTATAAGCAAAAATATTTATTGGATAAGTATAAATGTTCAGTTTAGTACGAACAAATGTTCAGTGTAGCAATACAAATATTCAGGTTATTAGATATAAATGTTCAGTACCACTTTTCGATTTTTTTAATAGGTGAGCGAAGGGGTCACGAACCGGACACAAAACACATGAAAAAATTAGAAGGGGTCGTGAACCGGTCCGGTTCAAATTAAATTTTTTCCGACAATACCCCTGGGGCGCCTCTCTCAAAACTGACGCGCAATTTTATATTAAACCATAAATTGATGCATTTAACTGAACACTTGTGATCATTAAATGAACACATTTTGTTATTAAACTGAACATTTGTAACAGACACAGATATTTTTGTTCAGCGATGGCTCACAATGGTAAATCTGCTGATGGCAGTTATCATTTCTGCAAAAAAAATGTTGGGTCCAAATAGAGACGGTTTTACAATTTTTATGATGAGATATAATTGGGTTTGACGAAGTGTTCCGTCCATATCCTTTTGACCGTGTAGTATAAATATTACATGTAGCACAAATTGATCCCTACTATGTGTTTCTTCTCAAATTTTATGCCTCAAATGGCCGATCCATATCGCTCAATCTTTTCTATTGAATTGTTTATAAATTTATTAGTATCTATAATATCATGGCAAAAAAAAATTGGTAATTGATTCTTATCATCCACCGATAATCCATCCACGCCATCCTAGCGTTTCTCTCACCCAGCATGCGCACTTCTCCCTTTTCTCCTTCAGTGCATCCCTTCCCTCCCTTCGACGCTCTTCTCCTCTCATGTCCCTCTACCCTCATTACCCTTCCTCTCCTCTCCCTCGCTTCTTTCAATGTTCCTCATTTTGTCATCCTACCTCCCCCTTCTTCGTTTCGAGTGCCTATCACCTCTTTCTCTACTTTTTATCTCCTCTTTTTTCTTTCACTGATTTTCGATCTCTTCTCCTCAATATGGTATGTCTTTTTCAAGATGTTAGTTCAACACGTTTTACCTTTTTCTTCATTTTGTTAATTTCATTTGTTCAAATTATTTTCTCTAGTTGTTCACTTTGTTCAAATTAATTTCATTTGTTCAAATTATTTTTTTTATTAAATCTTTTTCTTGTATTTGTTCAAGTTATTTGTCATATATTTTCACATTATTTATTATTTTTGTTCAATTTATTTTTTATTTTCACTCGAAATATTTATTGTACTTGTTCAATTCATTTGTTATATTTATTCAACTCGTTTAGTATATATGTTCAGCATGTATTATGTTCAACTTATTTGTTGTATTTTGTTCACCTTATTTGTTGTATATGTTCACATAATTTTTCATATATACTAAACTTATTTTTATATTATATTTTTTTCATTTTATTTATTTTATGTGTTTAGTTTGTCGAATATTTTTGTAAGTTTGATGAAGAAGAGCTTTTCTGTGAGGGCAGAGACAAGACAAAGTAACGTGTAGTTGAGGGAAGGGAAGAGAGATGGTAGGATGAGAGGAAAAAAAATGGAAGGGTAGGAAGAAGATGAGCATGAGGGTGAGGGAAAAGCGACCAGAGGGCGTTAGGGAAAGTGATGCACGAACAACAGAGAAAGATAATGAAAAAAGTACGAAAAATAGAGATTTTGGTTTTGAGATCACACAGATTCTCAAATTTTATTGATAAAGTTTAATTCTCCAAAAACTACATACTTTTCCCTTACAGCTGAATCATTCATATATAGTTACATAATTATCAAAATCCTAATCCATTTCCTAATTCAGCATATTAAAAACTTGAAAATAAATAGAAATATGCTAAATAAATAATATGAAAATAAATAGAAATAAGCTAATTTTGTTGGTTTCCTTTTTGCATCAGAAAGGAAGGGTGAGGAAGTGCGCTTTTTTCATTTTCAACACTGGATAATTAACATGGGTGGTTTTTTGTTGGATGGTGTATATCACTCCCGTAAAGAATTTGTGAAGGCTCCCAATATAATTTGTAACCGAAAATACATTTTTGAAATTACATCAATAAAATAGATATATTTTTGTAACACTAGTGACTGACGTATGGTAAACCAAGTCCTAAAATTGTCCAAAAAAATTAAATTAGGAGTATTATTGTTGATATTTTTATGAAATAAATCAGATCTGACAGTAAAAATTACGGAAAAATTCTGTTTTAAAATTTGTAAATGTTCAGTCTGAATTTTAGAATTTTTCTGTATGATTGTCACATCCCAAGTCACTTTTACGTCACTCGAAGCGTACCTCGACAACCCGCCGCGTATAAAAACGCAAAGTGTACAACATTATATACATTACAAATAATTCACATAAGATAAAAGATGCCACTCATCATAATTTAAACCGTCAATATTCAACAATAAAGCAAAAGCAAGAGAAAGACAAAGACTATCAGGGTAAGTTTTAACACAAGACTTCCCTGATCGTTCATTATTCCAAATTCAAATTAGTTCACCCTAAAAAGAAAAGAAAAAAATACTATAAAGCAAATGTGGCATCTCAGATAACCCGCATCCTTGAACCTTATCTTCTAGAGAAAATTCTAGTTACTGATCTTCAATACCTGGAATCCATGTAAAATGAAAAATGGATGAGAGACTGAAATAATCTCTCAATACGGTATTCAGTTACAGCCCGGAGATTTGTGAAATTTAATAACTCAGTAATATGTCAATAAAACAAAATGAGAATAACTGGATGCAATATGAATCCTAACATAACCACTTTATTATACTGATGGAAATCTTTAATAGTTCAGAAACAAATTTAATTGACTTCACAAATCTTTACTCAAATTAATACTTTTAATTCCACTAGATAACACGCCCCACTTACCAAGCCCACTAGTTTGACCTTTATCCACTATCCCAAGAAGCCCACTTATCCGTCGCGAACGGGTATCTTCTGGGGAGCGCACTAGTACTAGAGCACCCAAGCCAAACGCCTGGTACAACGGTTATCGTCCACTTCCACTTAATATTTACCACTTCCACTTAACATTTACCACTTTAATATCCACTGTCTTTACTCATTAATGCTAACAATATACTTTATTTAAAATAATCTCTATGATCTTTTCTAATTGATACTAAACAATATACAAATGCATTTATATAACTCAACCATGCGAACTAACTACATGACCTTTATGTACACTTATCCTTTTCTCATAAAGCAAAATGTGTAATCATTATTAATATAAATATAACCATGCACTATGCAACAATAACAGCGATTAAAAAATATAAAAGGGAAATAAAACATATACTCTTTATTATAACTATATATATATATATATATAAAATAAATTTCACGTCAAACCAGGATCCGCACCTGTCAAGTAATGCGGCACGTCCAACTTCTACTCTTCTTGTTCTTCTTGCTCTTCTTGACTTGCACCTAAATCATGCGTAAATAACCCTAATTACTACAGATCCGAAAGAATGGGATCATAAATCTTAAATTTTAATAGTCTCCAAACTAACAGAGGACACTGGTATGAGAGTCTAACCGACTCAGAAAGCTCTACCCAAAATCTTATGACTAAGTAAAATATAAGTATATACAAATATAATAATTGAAATAGTCAAAACAGAGAAAAAACGTTGTATAAAATATATACGTACATATACAAATATTAGAACTATGTTCAAAAAGTCAAATAATAAAATACTAATAAAGTACCTCGGTGCTAATTGTCACCAGAACCAAACAAAAGAAAAAAATGTTTTGAATATTTTAATCAAATTCCCACTTTCCAAAGAGATACGATCATGAAGAAAAGAGACAAAAGACTAGTCAAACATTAGTTGATCAAATTCATTTGCTAAGTACTCAAACCAAGTGAATTTGACCGTAAAAATAAAAAATATCAGTTTATGAAAACCATATAAAAGATTTATAAACCATAACAGGACAAGTCAAGACATTCACCAATCAATTTTTCACATAAGTTGTAGTAACAATTACTACTCGTAACTAGGATAATATCAAAAGATTAAGCAAGATATACTAACCCCCTTTGATCCCTCGTCAGAACTTCTCTAGTAATACAAACAACAAACCATGCACGAAGAAATTTTATAAGGTAGGCGCTGGTTTCAAGAGAGAGAAAGTGGTTTCTGGATGCAATAACCGAACAGAGGTGAAAGGATTTAAGTAGAGGCTTTTGACCTAATTTGCGCAATAACCGTTTCTATTTTAACTAACTCATCTATTATAAATAAACTCTCTGCTGATGAAAGGAAAAATATATAATAACAGAACACACGTAACTGACCAAAAATAACTTGTTGGTTCAGGAAGGAAATAGGTAATATATCTAGCGCTTCTAAAAAAAATATACTGATTAAAACTTCGGAAATAAGCAATATAAAGTCCAAGTACTTAAAATATATACTTAACTAAAAATAAGTTTCTATTTTGAAATACCTTTAAATAAAATAAAATATAATAAACCTTTTAAATAAAAAATAAATAAGTAATTAAATGTTAAATAGCAGAATGTTACAATGATTGCCACGAGAAATTGACATTTGGAAAAGTTTAATTTAATTAATTAGGGAAATAGCTGATTTACAAAATTCAGCTATTTATCAGTCATTACACACATAGCCATATAGTTCTGGCCACAGAGGATCTAAGGTTGCTTTAATAAAAGAGGAGGACGAGAGAGAGAAAGCGACTTCTTCGTCTCTTTCTTTCTGTCTCTCTGATTCGATCGCCTCTGTCTTCTTCTCTTTCTCTCGAGATGTGCTCGAGGCCATCTCTTCCTAATGCGTCGATGTTCTATGAGTGGTCGAAGCTAGAGGCGCCGCTAAGTTGTCCTCTGTTCAATTGACACCTCCTGCTTCTTCCTTGTGCTTGCAGGGAAGGCAGTCAGCTCGTCTCCTCTCTCAATGGCGGGCTGTCAGATGGCTTTAATGGAGCCATCGACGTGGCCTCTCCTCCTCAGAGCCCCTTCTGCCTCTCTTCCTTTCCTCCTTCCTGTCCGCTAGCAAGGTGAGTTCCCTATTTAAAGGTTGGGTAGGGTTTCGGGTTTGAGTACGGTGAAGGAGGAAGGGAGGTAGATTGGAGCTTGGGGAGGTAACGACATTCTTTCTCTGTCTCAATTTTACTGATTCATTAAGTTAATTTGTTGATCCTTAATTTCTAGGGTTTACTGATTAGGAGTTAGGTGTATGGAATTGGCGTTGTTCTTGATTAGTTTGACACTAATCTTTGCGTTGGTTGTGCTTGAATTCCTGAGGAGATTCCTCAAAGATCACGAGCAAGGTATATCCTCCCTGTGGTTCGATTAATTTGTGTAATTAATAGTTAATTAAGTATGACATGTTGTGTATGATGCTTAGGATATGATCTATGAATGACTGAGTAGACTAATTGAACTTATGATGTGCTAATTGCACTTCTGTTATGCTAATTGATGGTTAATTAGGGTTATATGGGGTTGATGCTTTACTGCTAGGGGTTATTGATACTTAATAAGGGGGAAATTGATAATGGGATGTTTGCTGGTAGGATCTGAGCCCATGATTTACATTTTGTTATTGATGTTATGATAGGATTTAGTGTATAACCTTGTTCTGAGCAGTAACATGCTTAGTTATCTGTTATTGAGTATGGAAAGTATATAAATGTTACTGTGACAATGCAAGTTATTTATAGGCATATAGAGAAGCATTTGAGTTTCATATAATGTATTTATATACTTGTAATAGTACAATCTAGCTTTGGTATATATGTAATTTGAGTAATTACTTAATTTTAGGCACTGTATACTCATTCATAGGTACTGTGATGATTTCTGGAAAAAGATATGAAATATATGTTCTAATATATGCATATAGTTACTGTATATAGTTTGAACTAGCATATTTGCATGCTTTAAATCTATGTTCATACATAGTAAACCTGTTTATGCACTTTTCCTAATGAGGAAGCATGATATTAAGGGTTGTAGGTTTGACTGACTAGAGGAAACATTGGATTTTGAGGTGTTGCATGATTTCTAGCTGGTATACTTTCAAAGATATGTTTTATATACTTATACGCATGTTTTAAGAAATCTTCACTCATAAATTTGTTTATAAATCTTTTATGGGGAGTTAGTATACAGGATTAGATAGGTAAGATGGGCATTTTTGGGTGTGCAGCATGAGTTATATGATTTTGGGAAATATATTTTTGCTATAGACATGCATATGAAATCTCGGGTTATGGCTTTATTTTATGAAAACTATCCTAATTTCAACATGTAACGATGTTTGAGTCAGTGTATAGGGGTGTTGGACTTATTATAGATGTAATTGCATGATAGTGCATGGAATTAGTACCATACTGGTACACTCTGCGATGGTCAGGGGTGAATTGGTAAAAGAAAAATGTATTTTTGGGCTTTTCTATAAAATTCTGGGGGTTGTTTTGTAACATAGGAAGCGTTTATGAATAGTTATGGGTTTAGAGGTAAATTTTAAGGGTTTAGAAATTTTCTGTGGACTTGATTGAATAAAATCTGCGTCTAACGGATCGGGTTGCTAACTGTAGGATTTCGGATCCGATTTGACCTCTGACGGACCTGTTACGCGTCGAACCAGTCAACCTGACCCAGTTGACTGGGTTGAGTCCGATAGTTTGTGGGCTGTTTTGTTTTCTGTTGTGGGCCGTGGTCGGATTTTGCCTTATGGGCCGAGGGAAAAAAAAAAAAAAAAAAAAAGCCTAATAGGCCGAGATATATTGTGGGTTTAATTTCTGAAATAATTTCAGATTTTAATTAGCTTTCATATTTAGATAACTTGGAAACAATGTACTTAGTTTAACTAACGATTATGGGCTTTTTAGGGATATGATGAGATTTGGTTTGACTTTTAAAAAGAACGGATACATGGCAAATCATTCAGACTATCTGATCCCGCAAAATTAAACAAATAATTTCTGATTTATATTTTTTGTTATGTTTTAATTGAGTTTCCTAAATTTCTGTATAATATTTCTGCCATTTCTGATTTGTAAATTTTGATTCTCGATATTAAGAAACGTACAATTAGACATAAATTCTGACGATTGGATTAATAATTAAAGTTGTAATTAAATGTTAATTAAGGGACTTGGAACCAAAACGTACAGTCCAGTTACCGATAAATTACTAGACTTAATTAATCGTGGTTTACCAAACGGATTTAAGGGACCCGTTAAACATATATTAACGGTACATGATCTGTAATGTGTAAACAGGAACAGATACTGAAGTGCTCCCCGGATCACTAAATCAAACGAAGGTGCAGATACGTGGAATCTTTGTTAGAACTCGGATTTCAGTACATTTAAATTCATGCATTGCATGTTGATCATTCTTTGATAAAGGCATTTCCCTTATGCATGTAGACAATAGGGACCCCCAAATTATACTAAACTCATGTTGAATCAAATTGTTCGTTTGATCCAATCAATTAAGTATAGTCTGACGTAGAATTCTGATTGTTAATCATTTGAATAAGTCGGACTATAATAAAAGACTGGAATGGTTTCCGTAAACTGACTTGATTGCATAATTTTCTTTTGTGATAGAAGAATCAGACTTGAATTAAATCAGACCATTCTTATTCAGTCTGCATAGCATAACTGTGATAGTATCGCTCTCCGGAGTATGGTTTGGCCACCTGTCCGGCCGGAATTATTAACGCTTTTAATTACTGGAAATTCCCTCTGAAAGCAGTACCTAAGGTTGGACCTACGGTGTGGGAAGAGTTTTTTCTGATTCTGTTAGGCCGATAAAGAACTTGAGTGTATACTAAAAATTCTGTGATTGATGAGTTATGCTTTATTTGAATTTATGCATATTTCATATTGCAGTATGCCTGTTATCGGACCGTTGTGGCTTGTGCCTACGGTATAAATCATTTATGATTTATGATTGAATTTGATTTGAAAAAAGATTTGTAAAATGAAAATTGATTTTTCAAAAGTTATTTCTAAACGAAAAGGGTATTAATTCCGTTACCGATTCGTACCAAGATTCCACGTACTGGAACTAAAACCCGCACTGAGATTAATTTCTCATCCGAAATTTTGTATTGCCTCATTTTGAGGGTTCCAGGAGCGCTACAGTTGAGTGTTCTTGTTTACAGTTCGATGTTCATATCCCGAGTTTAAATTGCAATGCTACTTTAGCTCTATATCTAGATGAACTTCTCGATGTATTGGCGTATTTGTATCTTAAGATTCCTCCTCCGAGTCCGCCGCGTGAGATGGAGGTCGAACCAGAGTCCGAGGATCACTCCGCGGAAACGTAAACGTGGGAATTGTTAGTGTTGCTGGGAGTTGTGTCTTGTGATGGGTTTTGGCTTATGTTATGTTTTATGTTAGGTTCTAATCGGGCTTGTGGTTAATGGCAGCCTGTGGTAAGTAGGGTGGTTGTAAAATATGTATACATATAAATAGAATGAAATGAGCGAACCAGCCTTAGGTTGTAGTAAAAATAATAAGCCTAAGCACGAGTGTGTCTTTTTCTTTTGTTAGTATGTTAAAAACTTTGTATAATATTATGTGTGTAATAAAATGAGACTTGGTTTGTTCATCTGTATGTTGTGTGATTTCTGGGCCGAAATTAAGAAAATGGTATAACAAATTGAAAAAAAAATTTCCTCTATCTGTCTGTAGCCTTACGGGAGTGACTCGTCATTCTCGTGGCGGAGAAGACGTCAGCATCTCAGGTCGGGGTGTGACAATTTTTTATAATTATATAAAATATTATAAAAATCAAAAGTTAGAAAATTTGGTACGTCGACTTAATTATGTATAATTTTGCGAGCATGCAAATAATATTTCATGCAAAAATGATTTAGTAAGACCAACAACAAAATTAAAAAGCCAAGACATATTTCTTGAAATTATTTTAGAAGTTCAAAATATAAAAATTTGATGCAATTTAATTTGTTGTAATTTTATGAGTATGTACATATATTAAATTTCATGCACATATAAATGTGACTTTTCCTTGAAATAAAACAAACCTAATTACATTTATAAAATTTTATATATCCATATTCCTTATATTTTTGTGAGTATCCATATAAATTTTCATGCAAAAAAAATAAAAAAATAGGAAAGCTCTCAGATAATTGAAAGTTAACAATCTATTTTATGCAAATTCAATGAAAATGGAGTTGTGTATTTCTAACTGAAGGGAGGGGACAAACATAAATGGATGACTCAAAAGTTGCGAAAAAAAATTCAAATCATGATGTGCCTACTGCCTTTCTTGATTGGACCCGGGCCATTCAACATTCAGAATAAGAGAAAAAGAATAAATACGGTTTACAAAAGTCGGGGGCACCGGTTTGCACCCGGTTCGCATCGGTGCTGGTTCGCCTCCCTCCTGGCCGAACCAGGATAACACAGACCAAGCATCAAAGCGGGTCCCACGTGCTCTGCGCCATTTGCTCTGCTGGATCTTTGTAGGTTCTGTAGAAGTGAAACTCTTTTTTTTTTTTTTTTTTTGGTAGGTGGTGCCACACGCCCACACCTACAAAATTTCATTAATAAAATAAAAGTCTAATTACAAAGCAAATGAGAGCCTAAGCTCCAATTTAAATTAATATTACATTATTAAATATTTGATCCTCAATCCACCTCGTTATTCGTATGCTTTCCATAAAGCCGCATATATAGAGTAAAAGTTTACCATATAGAGGCATTTGGATCATCAAAAAATAAAATTAGAATTAGTTATTCAGAGTAAAAAGTAATCCTAAACGATTAAGAATAACTTTTTTGGATATAGAGTGTTATTTTTAAGTCGTCTAATTTCCGATTAAATTTATTCCTAAGAATGTTTAGATCATCTTTTAGATTAAAAAATGGTCCCAAAAATTTCTTATTCCACATTAAAGATCCAATTATCACAGGAATAAAAAATTTAATCTAGATATTAGATCACTTAAATATAATACTTTGAATCTCAAAACACTTATTGATTTTATTCTTCTTGATCATTTAAAAATAATATTTTATTCTCCCAATAATTAATCTCAATTTTATTATCAAACAATCCAAACAGAAGGCGATGGCAGGCGTTCCCGAGAAATTCGAGAAACTCCCACTAAAATGTCCTTCATTTTAGGTTATTATAATGGATAAACCAGATAATTTAGTCTTTTCACTTTTAATTACGAGTGTATCGCAAAGGAGTGTATTGAGCGCTTTTTCCCGTCTTTTCACTAATCTTCCCTTTCCCCATTTTTTATCAATCTTCTTTTAAGTATGCTCCAGAAGGGTGAATAGAGGTGAGTGAGAGAAGAGATGAACTGTCCTCTCCCTGACCAAGGAGTTCACATACTCTCAAATTCAAAAAACATACTGAAACCTAAGTGTCCGCTCCATAGGGAGGGAGTCGGAGCGAAGGGAAGGGAGGAAGAAATCGGTTACCTTGCTCCAGAGGGAGAAAATTGACGGAAACGAATGATAGTAGTAAGATAGAGAGAGGGAGAGATCGGTTACTCCCAAAATCAGAAAGTACCGAGTCCTCTTCCCTTCGCTTCGACTCTCTCCCTCTGAAGCAGACCCAGTGAATGGAGAGTAACGAGGATAAACTCTATATAAAAATTTGATCAATATGGTTACTCCCAAATTTGAAGATGAACCTTTTTTCTCCCTTACTTTTCCTTCTCTAACTCTTCCTCTTCCCTCTTGTTTCCGAAGCAAGCCTTTCCTTTTCTTACATAAGAAGAGGAAAATTCCCACCCCTTCTTTTTATTTTATTTTATTTAATTACTTTTGGTGGCATGAACGCCTGTATACAGTTGATCATGCACAAAATTTCACTTACAACATCACACAAACACCGTTATAAAAATTACAACCGATATGTTCCTGATGCACGAACGATAGAGAAAGATTGATAGAATAACAAGAACGCAAGAGATTTTTGGTTGAGATCACACAGATTCTCAGTTTTGGTTGAGATCACACAGATTCTCAGTTTAATGGAAAAATGGTTGCCGCCAATTACAAAATCAATTATCAAATTCCTCCTCTATTTTCTTTGCCGCCTCCTTTTTATCTTGTCCAATTACAAACATTATATGATAATTAATTTAAAAGGAAATAATTAATCTTACCTTAACCTAAAAAATTACGGTGCTAGTAAAATTGAAACACAAGGCCCAAAGCCCGTAAATCATTCCTATTTATTGCATCATTCTCCCCCTCTAAGAAAAGATTCGTCCTCGAATCTACAACTTCAACCTTTGCTTCAGATGATGCATAGCTCGAATCGGATTGGGAGACTAGAATTGAGTGGTGTAATCCACAAAAAGGCAATCTCGCACATAGCTCTGTTATTTGAACAATAACAACGCTAAACTGAGTATTGCGACTGTTAAAAAATGTGAAATACCTCGCATTTGCTAGCATGGGACTTGGTTGTAAGAATGGATCACTATATTCTGAACTCATGATCTCAATGTGAGTTAAATGCAAAGTTTCCATTTCAAACAATGCACTCATTGTTACCAAAGAACTAATTTCCAAGATTGAATTCTTCTCAAAGGTAGTAGGATAGGTTGTGGGTAACAATAAATCATCAACGAGTTCTTCATCAAAGATTGCAGGACTTTCAAAAGGATCTATCTTTGCCTCGGATTCACTCATCCCAATAAATACATCATCATCATCATCATCTTCGTCGGGATACTTATCAAAGATCGGTGGAGAATCAAATGACACATCTTCACACACAACACTTTGAGAAATCTCAAATACACTTTCAATTGTGCCATGCCTCATTCGGTGGTCCTGGCTACGATTAGCCTTCAGTTTTGCAACAACTCCATGATGAGAGTTGGTGCCTACTTCAGAAGAGTCGAGGGTCTCTAACTCCTCTCCTTCTTTTCCGTTCGTAGAGCCCATCATTGCCTCTGCAAGTTGGCGCTCTAACTCTCGGATCCGTCTTTCCATCGCAGCAATCTCTAGATCTCGCTGGTCTCGGCGGCGCGGCTCTTCTTCTTCGAGATCGACTCCACGACCCCGACCTTCTTGACCACGACCTCTACCACGACCACGATTCACATCCGTCATCTTGGTTCTCTGATACCAAATGATGCACGAACGATAGAGAAAGATTGATAGAATAACAAGAACGCAAGAGATTTTTGGTTGAGATCACACAGATTCTCAGTTTTGGTTGAGATCACACAGATTCTCAGTTTAATGGAAAAATGGCTGCCGCCAATTACAAAATCAATTATCAAATTCCTCCTCTATTTTCTTTGCCGCCTCCTTTTTATCTTGTCCAATTACAAACATTATATGGTAATTAATTTAAAAGGAAATAATTAATCTTACCTTAACCTAAAAAATTACGGTGCTAGTAAAATTGAAACACAAGGCCAAAGCCCGTAAATCATTCCTATTTATTGCATCAGTTCCTACAGAAAAGTGGATCCTCAAACGGCACGCTGACCAAGGAAACCCAACTAAATAACAGGATTGTTACAATGACACCACCATTGAAATGTCTGCTACAGAATTCTTAACTGCGTTTAGGACACTGAGGTTGATTGAAATTGACAAGAACAACGGATTATTAGAAAATTTCACGAGAATCTTTATTATAAACAGATAGTACTGTTTTACCAATAACCAAACTATACAAAAGCATCGTGACACTCGTAGCATTACTGGCAACTTAACAAATAACAACCAGTGCTTAAATCAGACTAGCAGTGCAGTGCACTGCAATGACAAAATCTGACCGGACCTGAAGAACTTGGCTGTAAAACAAAACAGATCCTACTTGACTATTTCTGAAATTAATTAATGAACCAAAACCCAAAAACTGATCCAATCAATTTGCCCCGAATCTGACCAGTCCCAAACATTACCTTACAATGTACCAAGATATCGATAAGCCTCATCCCACTAGATGTGAAAAGGAACTCAAAACAATATGGCAGCACACCTCAAATTGCTCAACCCCTGAACCAGACTTTTTGTCCCTTGGTCTTGATGGAATTCATATAAAAACTTGGTTCCAGCTCCTTCCTCCTTGAAGAATATGGGTAAAGTCGTTCATACCAAACTCGTCAAACGAGAACAAGGACAACTAAAATAAGCATTGCACTCTGACAAACCAAGTATGGCTCGGTACTAATGAAATCAAAATAATACATGCAATCAGCAATAAATTTTGCCTTTGTTTCCAATTATATACCTTCTCGAGAGTTGCATATTGAAGGCTTAAATTCATCAAAGCATCCTTGTTAAAATTAAGTATCTTAAAAGAAAAATCAAACTTAATAAAAATCAAGCCTGCTTCCTGTAAAAAAAAAAAAAAAAAAAAAAAAAAAAAAAAAGGTAATGAACATAATGAGATTCAACAAAATCAACATTGAAAAGTAAGAGAAAAAAAAAATAAAAGAGGATATAAAGAGACATGCAAGTAAAACCGAAATTCTTTAATAAATAATTAAGAAGTTGAAGTAAAGATAAAAATAAATAAAAATAAAGAAATCTAGAGTAAAATAGAATTCATAATAGCAATTTTATATGAAAACAATTAGAAGTCTAAATTTTTTACAATTAAATTAAGTTGCATAGGTAAATAGAAACAAGTCCATACTGGTACAAACAAAAAACATCAGAGCAAAGTTATGCATGGGATGCAGCAAAAGGTCAAACGGTTAGATATTTTGAGATTAAGTTCAAAAGAGCCATTCCTAACTACTTTTTGGAGCTCCAAGTTCCTGATCAGTGGATAAGGAAGTTCAACCAACGAAAATGATTGGTACAAACGATATGATACCTGTACAGCTATACTGGATAAATGCTGCTATATAATTGTTATCAGTATTGGCAAGCATAAGTTAGACTTTTTGTAATTAATGATTACAATGAGTTGAAAATTTCAGAAGGAACTTAATTAAGAACAGATAATAGTATTTAATACCAACTAAAGGAAAACATCATACAGTAATTGATACATACTACCTAATTAGTGGCAACTTAACAACCAAACCAGAAACCTCTAATGCATAGAATTACAAAGCTGGATAGCAGTGGCAAACTCTGAGTAGATCTCAATCTTCTTAGGGATGAACAGAAATGACTGAAACTTGAAGCATAACAAAAACCAACTTAAACTTCTTCCCAGTGTTAACTACAAAATCAAACCGAACGCTGGTACATGCCTATTTTCCGAATTAGCTGTACAGCTAAGAATGGTCAGGTCACACTGAACGGGGGACAGATTAAAAATGAATCAGAATAAAAACCTTCTTTAAAAATTCATTCACAAATTACTTTCTACCATCTTAGAAAATTAAGAACAATTAGAATTATTTGCTGTACTTTTTTTGTAACAGCACTATATCTGCTAGTATGGTAAAAGCAAAATTACACAAAATTAAGGAATTTTATGAAATGAAGGTTTAAAATCTATAATCATTTTTTCAGTCCTTAGCTATTAAGCATCCAATTCATTTACTTTATACATCACTTCTTACTACTACCTCTACTTCCTTGAAATAGATATACACATAAACTCTTCAGTCCTTTTACTTAAACTACAGAATATTATTTTGATGTAATTCAGGCTAATATCACAAAAGATGCATACCAGTCAAACATCACCTAAATCTTACTTGTGTACACATAATCAATAGACATTTGACAAAATTGTAACAAAGAATTAGAGCTAGATCCACCTTACCAAGCATAGTTTTACTTTTCAGTTCATGAAATGGTCGACTACCACAAATCTGGTACATCCCCTTTACATAGATTAAACTAGCGGGAGAAGGAGAAAGGGAAGAAAACACCGACGACATTTCTGTGCGCTTGATCCTTTGATAGAAGCATAGATGGCCGGAGTATCGCCGTAGCCAGACGTCGGGGAAGTAGAGATGACCGGAAAAGCTAGGCCGCTTTGATTTCTCTTCACTAAAACCCTACAGGAATTGCCAAAAGAGAACCAAAAAGAGATGTGACCATACATGACAGTATGAGACACATTAAGGTAAGAGAAGAAAGCGATTGTTTTCTGTTCAGCCAACAACCATTGAAATTACACCAAGTCCAGGCAAGATTCCCAAAAAAGGTCAGGGTCATATGGACACTTAGGCGTCGACCTTATTTTCTGCGACAGAACTTGTCCTCGTGATAATATGGTGTAACCCAACGCTTATAGCTTTTACTAATGAAAACTATGGGAGAGATAAGAAGAGGAGGGATGCATAATTTGTTATTTGTACCTAACCCGTACAAACAACCATAAAACTAAACCGAAATTTGGCTTAAAACCTACAAAATATGGTTCTTGGAATGGACCGTCCTAGTATTGGGCTGTGGACCGTCCTAACTATCTGGTCAATACCTAACAATTTGCAACAAAACTAGGATGGAATGGACTGCCCCAGAGTGGAATGGACCGTCTGAAAGACCATAGAAAGAGTAGAAAGATGTCATCCTAAATGTAACAATTTCATAAACAAGAAACACACAAAGACACAAGAATTTTAACGAGGTTCAGCACCAATTTAGTGCCTACGTCCTCCACACTCACACACCCACGTTTTTCTTTATTGATTTTCTGTTAATCGTTACAATTAGGGAGAAGGAGAAAATAAATAGCCTTTTTTTATACATGGCAACATGCCTTTTTGGAAAAAAATCAAAGATACACATTCTAGCATATAAATCTTCAAATTTCCTTCTCTTCTGACCCTTATCAGATCCTCTTTTTATGGTAATACACCTATACCACGAGCAGCCTTCAGATATAGAAGAATTTGGCAATAATCTCACAAATATATTGCCAAATATACTCTGGCGGTGCACCAGTTCGGACCGAAATGCCTCAATTCGGACCGAAGTCTTCTGAGTCCTCAATGCACAGTTCTCAGTTCGGTCCGAATAGAGTCTGGTTCGGACCGAACTGAACCTTTGAATTTTAACACTCCCCCTCAAGTTGGCATGTACATATCAACCATGCCTAACTTGCCAATCACATCATTGAACACAGTACCAGTCACGCTTTTGGTCATTATGTCTGCAAGTTGACTCCCTGATCTTATGTGTCTGATTTCAATCTCATTATCATCAATTTTCTTCTTCAGGAAATGGCGATTTACTCCAATGTGCTTTGTTCTATCATGTTGTACTGGATTATGAGCCATGTCAATTGCTGCCTTGTTGTCTACATGAAGAATCATTGCACCTTCTTGAACTTTTCCAATTTCCTTAAGAACTTTATTAATCCATACCATCTCACATACACCCTTGACTAATGCAGTTAACTCAGCTTCTGCACTTGAGAGAGCTACTACTCCTTGTTTCTTACTCTTCCAGATCACAAGGTTACCTCCAACAAACATAAAATACCCAGTAGTTGAATGTCTATCATTTACACTTCCAGCCCAATCAGCATCAGTATAGCCTTCAACTTCTAGATGACCATGTTTCTTGAATTGTATACCTTTCCCTGGACACCCCTTTAAGTATCTCACAATTCTCATAGCAGCCTCCATATGTTCTTCGCTTGGATTGTGCATAAATTGACTAATCAAACTCACTGCATAAGCGATGTCAGGTCTAGTGTGTGACAAATAGATTAACTTTCCAACTAGCCTTTGATATCTCTCTTTATTAGTTGGAATTTGGTTTGGTTCTTCACAGTGTTTCAAATGTAGAGCTACTGGTGTATCAACCGGTTTACAATCTATCATACCAATTTCAGCTAGGAGATCCAAGACATATTTTCTTTGAGATAGAATAATACCTTCCTTAGACCGAGCTACCTCAATTCCAAGGAAATATTTTAGTCCTCCCAAATTCTTCATCTCGAACTCTTTTGACAATTGTTCTTCAAGTCTACCAATTTCTTCACTATCTTCTCCTGTAATGATCATGTCATCTACATAAATAATCAAAACAGTTACCTTCCCAATTCTAAACTTGTAGAACAGTGTATGATCCGAGTCTCCTTGACTATATCCATAGCTCTTCATTGCTTCAGTGAATCTCCCAAACCAAGCACGTGGTGACTGTTTAAGACCATATAAGGCTTTATTCAACTTGCAAACCATCCTTTTTGACTCCAATTTTGAGAACCCAGGTGGCAAATCCATGTAGACTTCTTCTTCCAAGTCACCATGTAGAAAAGCATTTTTCACATCAAATTGATGAAGAGGCCAATCTAAATTAGCTGCAATAGATAATAAAACTCGCACGGTATTTAGTTTTGCTACTGGAGAAAAAGTTTCTTGATAATCAATACCATAGGTTTGTGTATACCCTTTAGCAACCAACCTTGCCTTATACCTTTCTACCTCACCATCTGGACCATGTTTAATTGTGAATACCCATTTGCACTCCACAGTCATTTTACCATTTGGTAACATTTGAATAGTCCAAGTATTGTTCTTCTTGAGAGCATCCATTTCCACATTCATAGCTTCAACCCACATTGGATCATTCAAGGCTTCATCTATAGTTTTTGGAATTGGTATACTAAGGACTTCATCACTAAACTTCCTCATTTTTTCTGGTAAATTATTTGAGGTTACAAAGTTTACAATTGGGTATTTGATCTGTTCATTACCACCCGTTTCTGGTATATACCTTTTCGGTGGAACACCTCTATTATGTCTTGGTGGTAACACATATCTGGGATTAGGAGAACTTACCTCTGGGACATCCTCTGGAGATCTTTGAGCATGTGGTATAGGATCCATTTGTATCACATCTTCATTCTGATCAGTTTCTACTTCATCCAAGTCATCTGCACCCTCATTCGGGCTGTATCCCAACTGGTTCGGACCGAAATGAGTTCCATTCGGATTGGATTGAGATCCATTCGGACCGAATTGAACCTCAGCCTCAGTTTCACTTAATAACTCCTCTCGGTTCGGTTCGACCTCTACTCTATTCGGTCCGAATTCCACCCTGTTCGGTCCGAACTGAGGACCACTTCTCTCAATGATCTCCTGTTTCAACCATATTTCCTTGGTTTTATCTGTCTCCCCCTGAGGAACATACCCCTCATCGTGATAAAAGGATTCATTCTCCAGAAAAGTGACATCCATCGTCACATACCATTTTTTGGATTTTGGATCAAAACACCTGTACCCTTTTTGATTTAATCCTACTCCCAATGAAACACATTTGACTGCACACGGTTCAAGTTTAGTCCTATTCTGTTTTTGAATATGAACATATGCTACACACCCAAAGGTTTTTGGAGGTAAACTCAGGATAGAAGGAATTGAGATAAAGGTTGACAATTTACTTAGTGGAGTCTGAAATTTGTGGAGTATAGAGGGAAGCAGATTAATAACATAGACTGCTAACATTACTGCACAATCCCAAAACTTCTGTGGTACATTATTCTCAATTAGTAAAGCTCTAGCAGTTTCAAGAACATGTCTATTTTTCCTCTCAGCTACCCCATTTTGTTGTGGTGTTCCAACACAGGATGTTTCATGAATAATTCCCTTTTCAGAAAAAAACCCCGCTAAGTTTTTATTTACAAACTCTCTCCCATTATCACTTCTAAACATCTTGATTTTTCTTTCAAATTGAGTTTGGATCATTTCATAAAAATTTTTAAACGCTTTCACAACTTCATCTTTTCCCTTAAGCATGTATATCCATGTCATACGAGTGCAATCATCTATAAACAACACAAAATACTTGTACCCAAGAGCAGATTCAATCGGGGAAGGTCCCCATACATCCGAGTGAACTAAATCAAAAGGTTTCTCACTTTTCTTTAAACTAATATTATAGGGTACACGATGACTTTTAGCTTTAACACAAGTTTCACATTGAAAACTAGATAAATCAAAACCACTAAACAAACTAGGTAAAATTTTCTTCATATACCCAAAGGAAGGGTGGCCTAACCGCCTATGCCAAGACCAAACTCTTTCTTCAGATTTTGATAATCCACAAGTCAAGTTAGTCCTCCCAACCTTCAAGTCTTCCAAGTGATACAAACGACCTTTCTTAATACCACGCCCAATGATCTCCTTCGAGAGGATATCCTGAAAAATACAAAAATCAGGGAACATTAGAACCGCACAGTTCAACTCCTCAGTTATTTGACCAATGGATATTAACCGACTAGTTAGAGAAGGCACAAATAATGTATTGTTGAGAACCAAAGATTGTGAAATCTCTACATCCCCTGCTCCTGTAACCGGATATTCAATTCCATTGGCATTATATATTTTTTTTACCCTTGGTTCTTTTAATTTCCTTAGATCCTCTTTTACAAAAGTCATATGGTCCGTGGCACCTGAGTCAATTACCCACTTATTCAATTCTCTTTGAGTGAGAAAAGACATACCTTGGTTGTCTGATTTACCTATTTTTTCATTAACCTGCTCACTTGTGCTGGCTCGGCAAAGTTGTACTCTGCCTCCGTGCTCAGAATTGTCAAGTTTCTCCTCTGTTCGGACCGAAGTCTCATCAGTTCGGACCGAACCAGTGCTAATTCGGACCGAATTCTCTTCAGTTCGGACCGAATCCATTTCTGGTTGTGGCTTGTTGACCACCACATAGGCCTGCGCCCTTCCCTGTTGCTTGCCTCTTCTGCCCTTGTACCAGTCTGGGTATCCCACAATCTCAAAACACTTGTCTCGTGGATGACCCGACTTACCACAGTGAGTGCACTTCAACTTTGCCTTATCATGCCCATGAAAACTAGATGATCCTTTAGTAAACATAACCATAGAGTTTTGAGTGATACCTTCATCCTTGATCATAACTGTTTGTCGCTTGACTTCTCGACGAACAATTCCATAAGCTTGCTCGACGGTTGGGAAAGGTGTGACTTGTAACACATTAGATCTCAAGCTATCAAGACGATCATCTAGTCCATCAAGAAAGGTATACACCCTGGATTTCTCCAAATATTCTCTAAATATCTCTATATCTTCTGCACTCTTCATGGGGTTGGTGTTGGAGTTATGTCCTAGAAGTCAATATTTAATGACTAATTTTCTTAGTTTATGTTAATGATGATATTTGATCATTTGTTCCTAGAGTTTATTATTGACAGATCATTCAGGTTGAGGATCTGAATTGTAGATCTCTGTGGATCATTCATTAGAATGACAATAATAAATCTAAATCGTCCATAATCTTGATAATTAACAAGGAACATTAATTATCATAAAAGATTAGTATGTAAGTTAAGTGATGATTAAGTTCTACAAATCATAGGTAAGGAGTTACCAACTTAATTGCATATGTGTATGTTATTGGAACATAGTACAGGACTTGACCCAATGAAATAAACATATGGATTGTGTTATGTGTCATTGTTTATTTCATATGTTGTTGATTCTAAGTTTGAGATGCTCAGCTTTTCCACATGAGGATAGGTTCAATAAATATCGTCTAACGTTGATTCCTGATAAAGGCTGCTATAAGGACTTTATTTATGTTCTCTTGAATTGTGCGGGGAAAAGTTGTTCATCAAGAAAACCGTATGTCCCTCATTAGTATACCTAGTGAGTGATGATATCTGTTTGGGCCCCTTGATGGAGTTGGATCGTATGCATGCAAACTAGACGATCAACTCTAGATCAAGAAATGTATAATCTGCAAGAATGACACATTCCTATCTTGGATTATACAAAGATATCGTGTGACATAAGAATCAAACAAAGAAATACTTTTATTTCTTATGCAGGATTGAGATATTGTAACGGTACATTATTTATACGAATTGGGAATCATAACGTGTTGCTAGATACCGCTTATGATTATTGGAAATAAATAACGATTTATTTCCATGGCCAACATAGTATAAATCCTCAAATAGGGTCGCACAAATAGGATTCTAACCACTTGGTGCATTTATTGTTTATTCACAATAATGTGTATTGTGAAATGTGATAAGTTAATTACTTAATTATATACCGTTATGAACCGTTATAATTAATTAAATTAAAAGGATCATATGGAAACAATTTAATGCATTAGCTAATCATAGATTAATTATTAATGAGTTAATAATTAATTATGTTCAACTTACTTTAATTAGTTTGAGCTAATTGGGCTTCTATTTAATTGGTTAATTAAAGGCCCGATTTAAGGAAGAATAAAGAGACAATTAAAGGAGATTCATTAATTGGTGAATTAATGAATAAAGGCCTTTTATTAAGATGGCCCAAGAGAGCCCATTAGGTGGCCTCTTAGGGTGGATGGCATACTTGTAAATAGTATGAAGGTTGGATGAGAGTGGTTGGCTATATAAAGGGGTCTCTTTGGGAGAAAACACTAGCCGTCATCTCTCTTCCTCTCCCCTCCCTTGCGCCTCCACCTAGAAGAGATATTTTTCTCTCTTCTCCATGGCTCTTCCCTTCCTCTCTTAGCTCATGTGTTGAGCATCCCACCTCTCTTCCTCTCCATTAAATAGTTAATTAAGAGAAGCAAGGTGATTAGCAAGAGGTTCAAGAGAACTAGCATTCTCTTTGAGCTTGGTGGTGGGTCCTTGGTGGGCTAGAGGCGGCCATAGATGGTGGAGATGGTGGAGCACGCACCCCATCGACTCCCATGCCATGGATTCGAGCCTCATGAATACAATTTCATGAGAGGTACAATTTCTCCTACCTTCTCTCTTGATTGGATGTGTGATTGCTTTAGCACTAGATCTTTTGATTTGCTTGTTGTTAATGGTGATTAATTAGTTGTAATTAATCTAAAATTAAAATATGAGCATTTCCTAACAGTGGTATCAGAGCCAGGTCGTGCTTAAGGTTTTTCACACTTAATTAAGTGAGAATTCGTAATTAATTAAGTTAATTAGTGATGTGCATGCTTGCTGGCCCTGGAAAGGCTGTTTTCTGTCTTGTTGCTTGTTTTTCGTTGTGTAAAGCTCTCTGAAATTTTTTCCTTCTTATTGGAGATTGTAGCCCTTTGAGTTGTGGTTGTTTTCCCACTGGAATCATTGAAATTCGATGTAAAATGAATTTTTAGTGATTTAAACGGTAACGGTGCGCAGATCTGTTATTCTGCTGCACAGTTCTGTTGTTGTGGTTGGTAACAAATAAGTTTGTATACAAAATACCTGTAACTTTTAGATAGGATTATTCTAAACTTGATGGTCTTTCTGGATATGTAAATTTTGTTGCATATTTCGGATATTATGTGGGCGTTCAAGGATGAAAAGTGATGAAGTTATCAGATCTGTTTTTTCAAACAAACTGATTGTTTTGAAAAACTGTACTTATTGAGAAACTTTTATGGAAAAGTGTTGAAATGGAAATGTTCTCTTTTAAGTCTGGAATCTGTGAAAATTAATTTCATAGATTTTCATTGAGATTTGATACCTCAACCGAGTGAAACCTTTTGGTCGACGGTCTGTTCCAGAACAGGATACCTTGCTTAAATGCTTTTTATCTCGTTGATCTTGAATATAACTTGTGGATTTTCTTTTCATGGAATGATAGCCTATTGTATGTAGTATTTTTCTATGTAAATTGTTTGCTGGAAAAATATCAAGGGGATGATCATACAGATCAAAAGGTTGAGACCCATAACAGAATTTTCTCTAACGGTGCTTCGCGCACAATCTGAGGATTTGTCTTTTTTGGTTCTCCCTGATGGTAATTGATCTCTCCTTGAGATTTTTACAGGTAATCACAATCTTTGTAAGGAGTTCTCTGGATTTATTTCAGATTTTTTGGAGACCGAATTATTTTGAATTTTTTCGGGTCCCGAATTTCGTATTTTAATTAGTTAAAATAGTTTCTAATTAATCAATTTATTGAAATGTTAATTAGAAGACTCCTTAAATACCCTCCTTTCAGTTTTGATGGTTGGATTTAATTTAAAAGGGCTTAAACAATTAGTTGTTAAGGTTAAGCCTTCTTTGCATTCAAAAAACTTGAGCAACAAGTATGCACAAAGATTCTAATTAATGAAATTAATTAAGGACAAGTGAATCATGTATATTGTATATGTGCTAACTTTGTTTTGTAGGAGGATGTGGGTTTGATATGGCTCAAGATGTCAATGCCTTGTGTGTTGTAAAATGTTGTGAATGCATGTGATTGCTTGTAAAGTGGCCTAAGGTGCCTTGATAATTAAGTGGTTAATTTTTGATGTAACTTGTGAGGCTTGCATGCCCCTAAGGCCTAGGCGGGGTTTTAGGAATTTTATCACATGTATTTATTTCCCTTAATTATTAGATAGGATCTTAGTAATTAGTGGGAGGGCTTGATTAGATTAGTCTCGTTACATGGAGATGCGACGAAGATTAATGCAAGCGGGAGCCATACAAACCCACGGCAATGTTTGAGATGCTTATTATTATGTGATTGTTTGTGAATGCCTTGAATTGTCATAGGTAGGTATGGGTGTATGCTTACACGACCACCAAACAAAGTCACGTAATTGCTTATGTCCCAAATTAACTTGATTTAGCCAAATCGTCCTCCTTCTCTCTATCCCCTTCAATACAATTGATTGTCTATTGATGCATTCCTGCCGACGCGGACATCGTAGTCCATCATTGTAGTCGGGGTGTAAATCGGATTTACTAGGAGCAAATAGAGAGAAGTTGCTTTACAACGGACCCACTCGGATTGGACGTTGGGACGAAGTTTGTAGATATACTTATGATATCTCACAAACCAAGAATCATATGGACAAGATATGATTGGTTGGAGAACCTACCTTATCTAATTGTTTTAGGTGTCATGCCGACGCTGGCCCCTATTTCAACGAAAATGAGGATCTTGGAATCCATTACATTTAGGGACATTAATTAAATGTAGTGGGAGTTTTGTTTATCATTCCATAAACAAAACATTGCATAAACTAAATGACCTTAAATTGAAATTGTTATAGATGTTAAATATGTTAATTTCGTTGCGATCAATCTTTGGAAAACGACAAGCTCGTTTCTAAGGTATTTACTTGGAGAAGAAATACCGATTTCTAAGATATGTTCTTGGAAATGAGAAACTTGAGCAAGTTTAATCCCAAAAACGTTCCTCAACTTCCCGAACATAGCTTCGCAATGATTGATTAGTTTTGACGAAAATTATTCAATAAAGCGAATGCTCATATCCTTTTAGAAGTTCTGGACCTTTGAATTGGAGAATTCATAAGGACTATACTAAGACTTCTATACTCTCATCCACCTACTCAAGAAGGCGTTCTTAGAGAAAGTAAAGATAGACTCAATCATTAATGATCGAGTAATGGAATGTGAGTTAACCAAGAGACTCTTCTTATAAGAAGATAAATATTTCATTAGCTTGTGAACCGAAAGGTTTGAGTAGCTAATTGACAACTAGAGATATTAAGATCTCCAATATCAAGGATTGTTGATATTGTCATAAAATCTCTTTCTATGGATAAAGGATGTATTGTTCGCACACTTGTTAGTGCTAAAATGATTGGTTAAGTATTAAAGGAATACTCCACCAATATATGAGTTGAGACTTTGAAACCCTCACTAGTGACCGTGTGTCACATGAGATGTTTCATTTGCCATTTATGGGAGGCATTTGAAAGGTTGTCCGAAATACCATGATGTTCTAAACCTTGAGATATTTGTCGTTCAAATTATCTCACTATCTCTAATTCACACTGGTAATTAGGTGCTAGTTCATGTGCTCGCATTTAACGAAATGTGTAGACAATGATGAATAAGAGAAAGTTCGAGATAAGTAAAGTAAACTCCGTTTTGGAAATGGCTTATACGTCTAGGCCGCTGCCATTGAATACGTAGAGTTATCTTTATTAAATAAAGAGTTTGTTTAGGAATTTGAGGTTGTATACCTTATTCCAAACATCTCATAAAACCTTATCTCCGTTTCATATTTGATGATGGATGATCATGTTTTGTAATAGAGAAATGTTGTTCTCTTATTGTTATAAATTTGTGTATAAGATTTCATGCATCTTAATTGAATTTGCTTGAAATAGATTAACAAATTTTGAATGACAAATATGTAAGACTTCGCACAAAGTATTTGACTTTTATGTAAAATAGTTGCTTAGTCGAATATAAACAAGAATCGCATTATGAGAGTCTACGTAATGTGGAGCTCGTAAATCAATTTGATTGCAAAGAATCGCATTGTGAGAGTCTACGTAACGTGGAGCTCGTAAATCAATTCGATTGCAAATCAATTGAAATTCATGCGAATCGTGTTTGTTAAAAGACAAAAGCGCCTTTGACCTACGAAGGTTTAAAGGACAAGTAACCTTATTAAGACTTATACATATTGATGTATATAGACTTATAGGACTTGTGCAATTGAAAGGTTGTTGACACTTTACCACTTGACCAACGATCATTGTAGATATTAACGTATCTATTTGATATGGTATAAGTATGAATCTTTTGACAAGGTCAAAAGAATTTCAAGAGTAAAGTTGAAAAACTATTCAATAAAAGCAAAAGTCTTAAAATGGATCATGGTAAATAGTTCAGTCATATAGTTTGATATATTACCTAAAGAGTATGAAATACGTTTCACTACTCGCTTCATGAGGAACATTGAAAAATGTATCCAAGGATGAAGGTATCGAACATTGTTTGATCGGTAATAAATCAAATTGACTTGTTCGACTCATGTAAGGGATTTGTGTTTGAGGACAATATTGTTTACACTGAATAAAAATTCCATCGAAGTCTATTGAAAAAGATATCTTACGAGATTCGATCTCTAGGTATATTGTTTCTCAAGATTTGGTATTGAGAAGCTTATTTCAAAGTTCGATTGATTGATAAGCTTGGACCCAAATAAGACGCTTAATATGATGTAGGATATCTTGAACTAACCGAAAGGTACTACTTCAACGAATATGATAAGAACAAAGTAGTTGTTGCTTATCATAACGTAACCTTGAAGAATGATATTCTCAAGAAGAAGTAGTGGGAGTAAAGTGAGCATTAAAGGAGTTTATGCGTCACTACAAGAAGTACATTTATAGGAAACTTGTCACTCCATACATGGTGCTTAGTGAGAGTTGAGCGGAACTTTATTCACAAGTAGTTGTGAAAGGAAGAAGTTTATAAACACGCTCACTTCTAAAGAGTGCTCAAACATCTCACAAATGGATGATGTTCGAGAAACTCATGCAATATATTAGGATCAAGAACTTACTCTACAAGATGTTGTAGAAGTGGTTTACTGACCTCAAGCACCAATCCTACAAAGATCAACGAGAGTGAATTGCCTAAACTGAAAGGTACATAGGCTTCACAACATCCTCGTACTTGATATATGAGGATCCGTTGATAAATACAGAAGCGATGGAAAGACCCGATTCCACAAGTATGGTTTGAATTTGTATGATCTTTAAGTGCAATCCATATATATAACAACAAGGTATAGACCTTGATTGATGTTCATGAAGGAGCAATCCATCTAGAACATATAGATCTTTAAAAGGAAAGATAGATATGGATAGCAAGCCGACTATGTACAAAGCACAATTTCATGATTGATGCTATGTCTAAGTCGATAACCAGTTGACCATGTACAAAGCACGGCTTCTCGCTTGTAGTTGTGTATAAGTCAATAAAGATCATTCTAACAATAATTATATTTCGTATATATAGATATATGAAAAGATACATCAAAACCGCCTTCTTCGATTGAATGAAGGAAGTTGTTGTGAATTTGACACAAACTGAGGATTTGTTGTATTGCTAGAAATGTATATGTGCTTCAAGGATCAATTGATGAATTGAAGCAAGAATTGTGGAAATTGGAATAAACATTTTGACAAAGAAGTCAAGGAGTTGCACTTCGTCAAAAGTATCTTGTATAGACAAGATATTCAGTGGGAGCATTATTATGTTACATGTATTGTACAAGATACAAGACATTAATTGGGAATAAAATTAAAGAAAGGAATATTGTCAAGATCTCATTGGAGAATGTTTTCTCAATTGAGAACTTGGGTAAGTCACCTAAATCCAAGGAAACAAAATCTATGGAGATAGATTATGATGGATGTCAGGTTTGAGCAAAATGTGCATATAATGACAAGGTGTTATAGTTACACGAAAAGATAGACTCCTAGAAAGGATGTCTAACCATGTTGTATGGCATACACTTGAGTTCTAATCGGTGCGTTGCAACTCAATTCGAGAAGAGTGCACGATATATTTCGAGCATCCTTCTGTTACGAGTTTCATAACGGACGCCATACTTATGCACATGCCCCTATGTGTTGTACCCAAGGAGTATGACAATCAGTTGTCAAATGGATACAAAGAAAAACACATTTGGACAATAATCAAGAATGTCCTCGAGTATCTTATGAGAAAGAGTGATATGTTTTTCCATCTGATAAGATGAAAGAAAGCTCATATAAATTGATATATTGATGCTAGTTTTCGAAAGATTGATGTAAATACAATTGAGCTACATATTTTGTTTAAATGTGGTGTTGTAAATTTAGAAGGTGTTCTAAATGAGATATTACAACCGTTTCCGTCACCAAAAACAAAATATATATAGCAACTTGTCAAGCAATGAAAGAATGTAGTATGGATCATGAAGTTCTCAGTCAAGCTAATATAGTTCTAAGCATCTCGAACCATAGCTTAAACTTGAAGAACCCAATATTAAATTGGTGATCCAACTAAGATCTATGACGATGTCACTTGATCTCACATGATGATGATCAAGAACACATATATAGGAGTATATATGTATATAGGGTCAAATAAAATTTGATAGGTTCGCGGACACAGCGAACACTCTAACTTAACCTCTACCTTAAGCGGTATACGAGATGCAATTGTGCATCCATGCGTGATGGACGTATGAGTAACTTGCTTTAAGTGTATTACATCTTTTGAGGTTCGAGACATGTATATATATAGATATATGACATTGTTCTAAATTCTTCACTGGCTAGAAGTCACTATTGATTGACTCTAGGCCAAGTGGGAGATTGTTGGAGTTATGTCCTAGAAGTCAATATTTAATGACTAATTTTCTTAGTTTATGTTAATGATGATATTTGATCATTTGTTCCTAGAGTTTATTATTGACAGATCATTCAGGTTGAGGATCTGAATTGTAGATCTCTGTGGATCATTCATTAGAATGACAATAATAAATCTAAATCGTCCATAATCTTGATAATTAACAAGGAACATTAATTATCATAAAAGATTAGTATGTAAGTTAAGTGATGATTAAGTTCTACAAATCATAGGTAAGGAGTTACCAACTTAATTGCATATGTGTATGTTATTGGAACATAGTACAGGACTTGACCCAATGAAATAAACATATGGATTGTGTTATGTGTCATTGTTTATTTCATATGTTGTTGATTCTAAGTTTGAGATGCTCAGCTTTTCCACATGAGGATAGGTTCAATAAATATCGTCTAACGTTGATTCCTGATAAAGGCTGCTATAAGGACTTTATTTATGTTCTCTTGAATTGTGCGGGGAAAAGTTGTTCATCAAGAAAACCGTATGTCCCTCATTAGTATACCTAGTGAGTGATGATATCTGTTTGGGCCCCTTGATGGAGTTGGATCGTATGCATGCAAACTAGACGATCAACTCTAGATCAAGAAATGTATAATCTGCAAGAATGACACATTCCTATCTTGGATTATACAAAGATATCGTGTGACATAAGAATCAAACAAAGAAATACTTTTATTTCTTATGCAGGATTGAGATATTGTAACGGTACATTATTTATACGAATTGGGAATCATAACGTGTTGCTAGATACCGCTTATGATTATTGGAAATAAATAACGATTTATTTCCATGGCCAACATAGTATAAATCCTCAAATAGGGTCGCACAAATAGGATTCTAACCACTTGGTGCATTTATTGTTTATTCACAATAATGTGTATTGTGAAATGTGATAAGTTAATTACTTAATTATATACCGTTATGAACCGTTATAATTAATTAAATTAAAAGGATCATATGGAAACAATTTAATGCATTAGCTAATCATAGATTAATTATTAATGAGTTAATAATTAATTATGTTCAACTTACTTTAATTAGTTTGAGCTAATTGGGCTTCTATTTAATTGGTTAATTAAAGGCCCGATTTAAGGAAGAATAAAGAGACAATTAAAGGAGATTCATTAATTGGTGAATTAATGAATAAAGGCCTTTTATTAAGATGGCCCAAGAGAGCCCATTAGGTGGCCTCTTAGGGTGGATGGCATACTTGTAAATAGTATGAAGGTTGGATGAGAGTGGTTGGCTATATAAAGGGGTCTCTTTGGGAGAAAACACTAGCCGTCATCTCTCTTCCTCTCCCCTCCCTTGCGCCTCCACCTAGAAGAGATATTTTTCTCTCTTCTCCATGGCTCTTCCCTTCCTCTCTTAGCTCATGTGTTGAGCATCCCACCTCTCTTCCTCTCCATTAAATAGTTAATTAAGAGAAGCAAGGTGATTAGCAAGAGGTTCAAGAGAACTAGCATTCTCTTTGAGCTTGGTGGTGGGTCCTTGGTGGGCTAGAGGCGGCCATAGATGGTGGAGATGGTGGAGCACGCACCCCATCGACTCCCATGCCATGGATTCGAGCCTCATGAATACAATTTCATGAGAGGTACAATTTCTCCTACCTTCTCTCTTGATTGGATGTGTGATTGCTTTAGCACTAGATCTTTTGATTTGCTTGTTGTTAATGGTGATTAATTAGTTGTAATTAATCTAAAATTAAAATATGAGCATTTCCTAACAGTTGGGGCGTCCAAAATCTATCTCCCTCCATAGTCCTTGTAAAGTACTATAGTATTCCTCCAACTTTCCTGTGTGCTTTACTCGAGACACTTGTCTATTCAAGTCAAACACTTGTGCTTCATCATTACCATCATAATAAGTCGTTGCAAGGGCTTTCCACATCTCGCTCGCTGTCTCATAGCGCAGATAAGTAGGCATGAGGGTTGGATCCAAGGAGTTAATCAACCAGCTTTTAACCACCGAGTCCTCCGCGCTCCATTTACCAAAGGCTGTCTCATTCGGCTTTGGAGGCGCAGGATTACCCGTGAGGTGTTGCATCTTGTCTCTCCCTTTAACATACATACTTACTACCTCGGACCAGATCGAGTAGTTTGCCCCATCAAGCTTAATAGATATTGGCGAGGCAGAAATTTCAGGATTAGGTGTGGTAGTAGGAACTTGTTGAGGAGATTGGGATTGGAGAGATATGAGTTGATTCATCTGTGCTTGTTGAGCAACAACAAGCTCTGTCAATTTTTCTAGAATAGTTTTGGTTTCGGTTTCGGTGTTGGTGTTGGGATCTGTCATGTCTGCGGTACTTGTCGATTGTCTTGGATCTCTCAATAGTTCAATTCGAACCACGCTCTGATACCATGTAACAATTTCATAAACAAGAAACACACAAAGACACAAGAATTTTAACGAGGTTCAGCACCAATTTAGTGCCTACGTCCTCCACACTCACACACCCACGTTTTTCTTTATTGATTTTCTGTTAATCGTTACAATTAGGGAGAAGGAGAAGATAAATAGCCTTTTTTTATACATGGCAACATGCCTTTTTGGAAAAAAATCAAAGATACACATTCTAGCATATAAATCTTCAAATTTCCTTCTCTTCTGACCCTTATCAGATCCTCTTTTTATGGTAATACACCTATACCACGAGCAGCCTTCAGATATAGAAGAATTTGGCAATAATCTCACAAATATATTGCCAAATATACTCTGGCGGTGCACCAGTTCGGACCGAAATGCCTCAATTCGGACCGAAGTCTTCTGAGTCCTCAATGCATAGTTCTCAGTTCGGTCCGAATAGACTCTGGTTCGGACCGAACTGAACCTTTGAATTTTAACACTAAACTAGGTCGAGAAATCCTACAGATTTCTCTCATATCCTGACAAAACTACTTTAATCTAAATCATCCAATTATTAGGTCAGATTTTAACGACTTTGAAATTCAAAACTTAATTTTAATTTTCAAAATCTTTTCAAACAAGTAATTGCAATTCTCAAAACATTTTAAAAGTAACAAAGCGCTAAATCAAAATGTTAGAACTGTTGTTGACATTGACATAATCAATCTGCCCCAACCCTGACTAGCCTCAAACCTGAATTAACCATACGTGTACCTTATCGACATGGTGTGTAGCGCAGGCGCGCAGCAAATCCAACCATTGAAAGCTATCCAACGGCGCACCTAGTGGGTAACCCATTGTGCAATAGTTGACGTGCATCTTTATCCTAGTTAAAAAGTCACAAAAGGTAATTATGTGGGACCTATGTAAAATATGATTTTTTTTATTAGCTCTCACATGTGATACACCTCATATTTTCATCTTTTCGTATCTCTTTATAAATGCAAAACTAGCATTAATTCGAAAAAGTTTACCTTTTTTTTTTTACCCTAGAAGTACTTATGGTGTGCAAAAAAATATAATAGAAGTATTAATTCACCCTATCAATGCATTAATTAATGCAGTTCACTTAGCTAAACATAAAATGTGATATACCTCATATTGATAGGCGGAGTTTATGCTAATGTTACACAAAATCAATTTTATTAGGGTGTGTGATGTGTGAGCTTAAATACCTAAAAGTAACCTAAAAACAACCGCAAGCGCACGGTAATTCGTTGGTACAGTCGGGTCGAATTCACAGGGATGGTAAAATGAGTACTAAATCTTACTTATTCTCAAAATCTAGACGGTAAAATGAAAGGTTTGGGCTTAATCAACAAGTAACAAAAACAATCAACCAAAGGTAAACAAATCAGTAGCAAGTTTTGATTTTTTTGTGGTAAAATATGGTATAAAAATGTCTTAGGGGTTCAGTTTCCACCTTGGTTAGGCTTCGGGCAGTCAACGGGCGTCGCTCTCATGCTGCATCGTTGACTCGTGCGTGCCTGGAGATCCTGTGCGACCGCACAGGGATCCCATACGACCGCACGACCCTTGGTTAATGTTGAATTGACACGATAACATAGTTTCTGACTTGTCACAAGTCAGACAGATCTAGCCATACATAATCTCCTGAACCTCAACTCTCGTAATGTTGGTCACAGAACCTGGTATGGAAGCTAGTCTAAAGCCCCCATTAGGTTAATTAACCCTCAACTCTCGTAAAGTTAGCATAATTACCTAAGTCCACTTGTTGATTCTCTAAGGCATCCACTAGACTCTCGCCTAAGTAGAAATTTGTCCCCATCGGGCTTAAATTGGTCACCTCTTGGCTCCTAACCTACCTTGAGTACTTATTTGGTTCAACTAAATAATCTACACCCTTTGCCTAGATTAGATGCGGCCGTTCACCTAATAGGAGGTTCGATCAAGTAATCAAACACAAACAAGTATAGTCATATAGAAATCAAACAAGTAGTATACAATAGAAACCAAATATCAAGTCAAATTAACAATCTTAACCTCAGTTTCAACTAGCCCTAGAACATAACTAATCTAACCTAACATGATGCAAAACACAAGCAAAAACAAGGAAAGTAAATGCTACAATCTCCATGGAAATCAAAAGGGGAAGAAGAAGACAAAAGCCCCTTCTCGAGCCTCTTCTATCTTCTGGATCTGCAAGGAGAAAGCTTGGGTGGAAGGATGAGGCGAAGGAGGTCGAAACGGGTGCTTTCCAAGGCGGCAGAGAGGTGGTGCGATCGCACAGGAGCGCTTCAGGCGCCTTATATAGGGGTCGGAGTAGGATTTGGAGCTCCGTGCAGTCGCATAAAACGCCCGTGCGGTCGCACTAAAGTAGTCGGCCCATAATTGAGTCACGTGCGCACCATCGAAGCCCAATATGGGCCTGTGCGGTCGCACGAAATCCCTGTGTGGTCGCACAAGGTATTCTGAGCCACGCCTCATGCGCCGATTCATGCCGAATCATGCTCTTTTCGTTGTGAATTGACTCCATGTTCCTACAAATCGAAATGAAACCCAAGCAGTACCAAATTTCTACAAATATAAACAGAAAACAAGCAAAAGTAAATAAAATCAAGGGTTTTGAGTTATGATTTGGGTTAAAGTCCGGCCTAAAACCATATATAAATATGTGACATCAGTGTGGTGAACTTAAACAACTGTAACTTAATTCTACTAAAACCCAACCTTATTTCTGCCCAATTTTTACCACAAGATGGTACATTGCTTATTTCTGAAATATATGTACAGCTAAAAGTAAGAGAGACCAGGAAAAACTGAATCAAAAAAAATTTAGAAAAGAGAATCAGAATAAGAACCTCTTGGTGAAATGCATTCCGCAAGTAGTTTTTCAGGGTATTCTAGGAAATTGAGAATCAGTAGTAATCCGATGCTGTCTGGTACCAGCAACAGCACAAGTACCCTATTAAATTTATTAAATTTACTTCAGATTCAGCTCACTTTTTCCTCTACCCGAAAATGGAAATTATGAAATTGATATTTTGGATTTGTAATGAAGCTTCAATTTAATCATGAAAGGCACAATTGAGCTTTGGTTCTTAGCTATTAAGCATCAATTTATTAGATTTCCACATCAGTTCCTACTTTGACTTCCCTCAACACATTAATCATACATTACTTTTAGGTCCTCTTCTCATGAAATTTACTCGAAATAATATTTTCATGTAATTTAGGCTTGTGTTCACAAAAGATGCGTACCTGATAAAATCTCCTAAATCTTAATTACATTTAAGGACAGAATAAAGAGATTTTTCTCATAAAACTGTACCAAAGCTATTTGCCTCAGTGAGCTTAATTTTACCTTTGAAATTGTATCAAAGTTAATTCCAAAATCTGCTTTTTATCCGGCAACAATCTCTTTCTCTTAGATTGCCAAAAACATTACTGGGTTGGAGGATCTTATCTCATTGGAATATTGCAAAATCTTTGTTCAAAATATTGGCTAAAATGCTTTGCAAAGCATAAGAGGCATGTGCTTTAGTGTTTTAACCCGTCGGATCGTTTTCAGATTCGTGCGCTGATTGAAATTGATGGTTTAGATAAACAGCGCTGCCTCCTTATTTTGTCCGTCAAATTTAAAATTTTCCTTCTGTTTCCTTCTGTTTCTCCATTAATTCACGAGTTGAAGCGCTCCATCAGTCCAACGAAAGAAAGAAAAATACCTTCTCTCCCAGTCTCCCAAAAACCTCTCTTAAAAGCGCTGTCCGAAAGAAATGAAAACCTTAGCCGAGCGGTATCCCCTCTCTACATCGACCATGACTGAGGCGCGACTCATGTCTCCTCACTCCTCTCTCTGTCCATACCTCTCTGCCGTCTCTCCCCCCTTTCTGAATCTAAAACCCTAGGTAATTTTCGCTCCTGACATTAGGCACCTCCATCGCAAGAATCGGGCAAGCATCCCTTGAATTCTCTTCGCTAATAGAAGGTCGTCTCTCTCTCTCTCTCTCTCTCTGCGTCATGTTCAGTTTGAAATAGAAATCGCTAGATACATAGCCAATTTGGAATTAGCAAGCTTGATTGTTCTAAACTTGAATTTGGTCTAGCCAATTTGGAATTAGTGAGCTTGATTGTTCTAAAATTGGATTTGGTCTATGGATCAGTGGATTCTGTGCTGTTTGTTAGAATCTATTTGATGTACATAATTTGGTACTGTGAGAGAAAGTCTTCAACTAATAGCTTGCTGTTTACTGAAGTTAGAAGACACCAAAGCTTTCTAGACGCAGGGAGATACAATCTTTTCTCTGTGGAATTTTTCCGCTTTTGATTTTTGGTTGTAATGTGTTAGTGAATTGATTATGTTGAGTTCTTCGAATTTAAATTATGAAATATTTACATTAATTGGCTTGAGACTATGTTTTTATTTTTATTTGGAACTGACATTGATGTGAAGTGTTTTTTGTATGAACTTTTGCTCATGTAGATGCAAAGCTAGAAAGAATGCTTAAAATAATGAAGAACTTGCTTTTACATCTGATTGGATGGGAGCTGCGTCAATTTCTAGTTTATTGAGTAATTTTTTTGGGTACAAATAAAAAAGAAAATTTTGGTTGCATTTAATGGTTGTTTCGTAATGCATATAGTAAATGAATGTATTCTTTTAAATGGATTTTTTTTCGATGTATTTGCACTCTATAATGAAATTATAGTTTTATTTCACTTTGGTGTCGCATACAGTATTGTTATGGCTTGATTGCATACTGTATTAATTAGTACTTTGGTAGTTTGGTGTATTCTTATGTATTTGCTTTTTTCCATCCAATCAAAATGACATTCTCATCTAGCTAATTGGAATCAGCAAAATGACAGTATTTGTGCAGAAAAACTACTTTTGATAAGTACTAGTGTCTTATTTAACACAGGAAATGTAGTCTTGATCACCTTCAGTCCTTCACATAAGAGACCTTAAATGTTTTACAAAATACAAACAGACCTAACAAGCATGATTTAATTGTACACGAGTAAAATTCTTTACAAGTTGTAGATGATTAACATTCCAGATCAGGATTTCTCCAACTTCTGACACCTTAAACCCGAGAGTTGAGAACCTAATTACTATGTAATTACCACACTGCCTGCATTGGGGGTTTGGTTGCCGATTCCAGCGACTTTGAGTCAAATTCCTACAATACATGAAACAATGACAACGATAAAGTAAAACCAGTACAAACATTAACTAGTACAAAACTAATATAGAGAAATCCTATAAATGTGGCCTCTAGCTTACAAATTTTGGCATGCCAATTTGGTTGCTTTGAAGTTCTAACACGAGAGGAAGTACATGGATATATTGGTCATAGTATGAAATTGCTCAAATATAGGAGTAAGGTTTTGACATTAAATACACGAGCCGCTCAGATTGGTGTTTCACTCGTAAAATTTTATATCAGTCGCTATCTACAACCATAACTATCAAGCTTACCAGAATAGTATATAGACTGTATGAAGCAAGGTCTAGTTATTGTCTATTGGACAAATTCACAACAATATGAATACTTTCTCATTTTCTTGACAATTTCATTATAAAACCCTTTTGCTAGTTCGTACCAGAGAGGAAAGTCAATGAAAAAGGCCAAGAAATGAAAAGTGGAAAAGAATCTGCTATTACATAGAGCCTTGGTACCTTGTGAGTCTTAATCTAATTGAACCAGATGAAATCCATATATGAGAAAATGATAGTAGTGAGGAGAAATGAAGGGAGAATCGTACCTGTCACCATCAATTTGGACAGTCGACGAGGCTAGGCCGCTAGGGACACCTAGGGTTTTCGCGAGAAGGCAAGGTGGAGATAGCTGTTGCGAAAGTGAGGTGGAGAGAGCTTTGGAAAGGTGAGGCGGAGACAGCCGAGAGAGAGGAGGTGAAGAGTGAGCAAGTGCTGCGCCGGTTTTGATTTTCTTCGAATGGGGAAATAGAACGAAAGAGAAAGAGGAGAAGATTTAGATAGGTGTTGTGCTTGGGAACCAAATCCTCTGGTCTGCAGACCAGGTGGTCTGTTTGATCTGGACCGTCTGATTTAATCTCAATGGATAGAAATGCCCCGTGAATAATACCAGATCGATAGGCCCGAAAAAAATTAACCGTTGAGATTAAATCGAACGGCTCGGATCTAAACAGACCATCTGGTCTGCCGACCAGAGGATACGGGTCCGTTGTGCTTGAGCACACCTTTAACAGAGTACACGGACGGAAGAAAATTAAAACTAACGGGAAGAGACGAGCCCTTCAGTGCCTCAGCGAACCAAATCCAAACTGTTGGATTTAATCTGTGCACGAAAAGTGACACGATCGAACGGTTCAGAACATTAAAGCACATACCCTCTATGCTTTGCAAAATATTTTAGCCAATCTCTATATATATATAAAATTGTTAACAAAATAAAAAATAAAAATAAATTTAAATATGTTCAATTAATTAACCACTGCCACTACTATTTAAGAAACATCATACCCTTCACCGAAACACACATTCTGTTCAACATATATAGAAAACTCAAATGAACTTGAAACTTTACATAAAATTAAAGAATTTTTTAAATCATAATATGTTGTTGCAAAATAGGCCATGTTTCTCTCTTGGTAGCTATAGCTAGCCTCTACCCAGCTTTCTAAAAAAATAAAAAATAATAAGGCCATGCTTGAGCTTTCAAATTCTCACCTATCGACTTTAATTAATGCACTGCAGAATTCTGAGAGCCATAATTAATTATTTCACTATTCTCATACAGAACAGCCTATGCATATATATATATATATATATATATATATATATATATATATATATATATATATATATATATATATATATATGGTTATATTGATGCGTGAGGTTGCAAGTATCCATTACAATATTCATTACATCAGAAATGAAATTAGTGTTCCTACTGTTGTCTCTGCCATGTCTTGGCCTTAGCAAAACACAAATATAATCAATTTTTAGCTTTGGCGACTCATGTACCGATACAGGAAACTTTCTGGCTCTGGGATTAATGAATCAAACACTTGGACCGGTCGAGTCAGGTTTACCACCTTATGGTACGAACTTCTTTCACAATCCCACTGGCCGCTTCTGTGATGGGAGATTGATAATAGATTTTATTGGTAAGGGCACTATATACATACTTGATGGCTTGATGCAATGATTCAATCAAACTTATTGTTGTTTGCGCACTTAAGAAAAATAGAATTGAACACATTAAAGGGAAAGTAAACGTGTTCTTGGATTAGACTATTTTTTAATGTATTATATTATATTTGCCTATTTTGAATTTTTTTTTAAAGATAAATTTGGAGTCAATCCTCTCAATTTATTTTTAAATTAAATGTATATGAAAAATTTTCCAGCCATATTTCGAACCGACGACTTTTTACTCAAGATGCATTCTTATTTGTCACTAAATCATGAACTGGTTTTCTAATCTGAATATTCTTATTTCAATATTTTCTAATATCAGTTAAGTGTCTTTTTTCTTTAGTAATATCAGTTATTGCTATATCATATGATTAATAAAAAAAAATAGAAAAAGAGATTAATACAATGTTTCTTAGTGATTGAGGGACCGCGCGCGCCTTCACACCCCACCCCCACATAAAAACTAAAGAAACAGAAATCCTGCTTTCGTGTGAATGATCTAATTAATGGGCATATATAGAAGGCAATAAGAGGCATATTTTTTATATAAAAATGAAATTATATAAGAAAATGAATTATTCACTCCACCATGCCTTATCTAGTAATCTATATGATGTGATTGATATGTCCTTTGATAAATCTCAAAAATATATTTCAAGTTTTGGGACAAGTAAATGAGAACGGAATGTTCAGACTTAAAGTATTAATTACTATATATTGTTCTATCTAAATCAGCTCAAGCGTTCCACCTACCGCTTCTTCCACCATACTTGGCTCACAATGGAAGCTACCAGCAAGGTGCGAACTTTGCTGTTTCCGGCGCAACTGGACTAGATTTTTCCTTTTTTGTAGAAAGGAATGTATCAAATCCTTCTTTCTTAAACACAACGTTAAATGTTCAACTTGAATGGTTCCTGGAGCTAAAGCCTCATCTTTGCACTTCATTGGAGAGTATGTGTCTCTCTATATAATTTAATTTAAGTTTGCTTCAGATTGAGGGAAACTAATATTACTACTGATCACTGCACTAGACAAGTTTATTTTAGCAATTAAACTACTGCATTAGTGTTGAACTATTTCCATAAAAGCTTTGCCCTTCTGATTTTTGAGCCCGTACGAACAGTGGCGAAGCCACGTTAGTTTTGGTGGGTCCATGGACCCATCTGAAAAAAAAAATTTACATACAATCTAGTACTTTTGTAAATAAAAAAAATATATATATAAGTTAGGGACCCATCTCAAAAATTTGAAGGACCCGGCTAGACATAACATGTTTGATTTAAATTGTGTAACGACTCCTAAAATATCGTACATAGACCCATGTTGTATTCGTCCTAATGAATCGTTTTCTTTTTTTCTCCGCAATGAATCTTATTAAGATAAAACTTATAATAGAATAGGAAATTCTTGGATGAATGATCATTGAGTCTTGAATTATTATTTATATATATATTGGAAATATTATTCTAGATCTTATATTGTTATTATAATATATGTTTGATTTCTCATGTTTATTTATGTGACATTATTTTAGAGTTATTTATTTAAAAATTATTATAATACTACGTCTATATTACATGCAAGGTTGTAAAATGTAATTTGTGTGGTTTAGCGGTTTGGTGGTGATTTAGCGTTTACCGATGATAAAACGACGATAAAACAGTTGTATAACGATATAACAGTGATAAACGGATAAACAGTTATGCGGTATAAACGAAAATATAGATACAACGGATAAAATAGAGTTTTTAAAAGCTTGATTTAACATTATGTCATTATCGTACAAATATTTTTTCAGCAAAAAAATTGTATGGACCCTGCTGGCATGAAATCCTAGCTTCGCCACTGCGTACGAACCAAGAATTATCAATTGGTACTGTCAATTAATGCAAACTTCTATGAAAACTGGATAAAGAAATAAGTTAAGATGTTGAACAAGCATTTGGGAACTGTAGAACATGTGGTAGCCAGGCGATAGCTAGCCTAAATAAATCCTGGTGTCGGTTAATAAATAGCATGTCAACATATTGCACAACCAAAAGGAGTATGTAGCCCTATAACTAAAAAGTAGACTTTCATCATTTGTACAATGAATTAATGATTTCTTCTGTGACAAACTGAAGCTTATTTCTAGATTGCAGGATATTCTTTGGTGAATCCCTCTTTATTGTTGGAGAATTTGGCATCAACGACTTTTCCTTTGCCATTATGGCTGGGAAGAGTTTGGCTGAAGTGAGAAGCTATATCCCTTATCTTGGTAAAACAATTGTTAAGGCAGTGGAGGTAATTTGTTATTATTTTTAGTTCTATTTAAAGCTACTGTAATGTAATTAATTTGTCAAGTATCACTCATCTTCATACTTCTTCTGAAATTTTAATAGTAAAATATAAGAAAGCCCTGTAAACAAACTAGTAGAATTTAATGTGATTAATTTATTGTGTATTTTTGTAGAGATTAATAAAAGAGGGTGCATTGACCATAGTGGTACAAGAAAACTTGCCATTTGGGTGCTTACCTTTGGTTCTATCTTTGTACCCAAGCAGTAGTGAGAAAGATTACCACCCTCGAACTGGCTGTCTGATCAAGTACAATGAGTTGTCGCTGTATCAAAATAAGTTGCTGCGTAAGGCTGTAGGTCGGCTGAGGTTGAGATACCCACATGTGAGACTCATCAATGCCGAGTGTTACCGTCCAATAACAGAATTTGTCAAATACCCTAAGCAATTTGGTACGTTATGATTTACGATGAATACTACAGAACAAATTTTTGAATTTTTTCTACGTACTATCACATTTGTAGCCTTTGTACAAGATTTAAATATGAAGTCTGAAGTAAAAACGATAAGAAACCTGATTACAAATAAATTTACAGGCCAGTGAATATAAGGAAAATAAGGAAAAGTTCTGTTATTAGTTTTTTTCTCTTCCAAATTATATAATGTAATATTGTGACAACATTTTCCTCATTACCTTTATTGAATTACTAGATTTACAAAATGATTCTGACAGCCAGACATCTTTATTTATTATTTTGATTAACATTTTGCAGGATTCATAGAAACACCACTGCAAGTTTGTTGTGGAGGTGGAGGTCCATATAACTTCAATATGATCCAGGGATGTGGCAAGCCAGGGGTAAATGCATGTCAGAATCCATCAACTTATCTACAATGGGACGGATTGCATTTCACTGAGGCTGCCTATCGTTACATTGCTGATGGTTGGCTGAGAGGTCCATATGCTGATCCGCCAATTTTAACTGCAATAACTGAATTACCTCAGCAAATGTGGAGCGAAATGTAGCCGAGTTAATTATACCATAATTATAGATATATTGGTAGCACTGCTGGAATACCGTAACTCATGGGGATACTGCCAAGATCTTACTTGGGACTGTTTATCGGGTTTGTAATGTTACTTTGCTTCATTTGAAGTGGTGGACTTTAAACCTCCACTTATTGTGAATAAAAATGAATAAATAAATGACATACCATGAATGACCAATTATGAAGATTAAAATTGAACGGGTGTTTAGAATTTGTTTTGGATCTCATTGTCTTGATAGTGTACCATGCTGATGTTTGATATGAATTGTGTATACGAAGTTTCATGTACCAATATTTTACGTGAATTTTATGCCGACAATGAATGTTTTGATACTGTACCATCTTGAATTAATGTGTCTTCTGTAGTGAAGCCAGTCCATGAGCTTAAGTTCTCGTTTGGATTGCCAAAGAATAGCCAATTCCTAGGAATTTGTAATTCCATTCCTAAATTTTTCATCCAAACGGTTTTGGAATAGTCAATTCCATTTCTAACACAATTTTCAATAACACTCTTCCCAATAACACGTTTCTCTCTACTTTTCACACTTCCCAACGCTATTCCTAAACTCATCATCCAAACAACATTTCCAATTCTCGAAATAGCAAATTTTCACAATTCCTGTGAATAGTATTTTTCCCTAAATTTATGCTATTCCTACCATATTCCTAACTCATCCAAACGACACCAAGTTTCATAATCAGCAGTTCACATATATACACATCTTACCACGTTCACAAAGTGCTAGCTTATTAAATGCACCACTTCTGCCCAAAGATTGGGCTTGAGATAAAACTTAATAAATTAATTGCCAAATTCGTAACAGCAAGAACTAGCCAAGACATATAACAAATTCACTACGGCACAAGCTGTGATCCAGAGTACAGTGTTGGAAACATGCACTGAAGATCGTTGTGTTTGCTAAAATTATTTCACTTGAAAAGTGAAAACCTCTTCCTGTCATTTCAAACAAGTATGATCAGTCCTAGTAATCAAATAAAACGGCTTGTAATGAAATCTGACAAAATATAAGTTACTTATATATAAGGGTGTGTTTGGGGGAGCAGGGTTAGCGAGTTAAAGTTGAATTTTTTCGAAAATTCTATCCCCTCACTATTCTACCTCGAAATTTTAAAAAGTACTTCAAAAATTCCAAAAAATACTAACCTTACACCACTAATTCCAAAATGTACTAACCTTACAACTCACGATGTGCATGTGCCTACCTGGCTACCTGCCCATCTTGAATGGACCCGGGACATCCAGATTCAGAATAAAAGAAAAAGAAAAAATACGGTTTATAAAAGACGGGTGTACCCGACAACTACCAAGCAACAAAACGGGTCCCACCTGCTCTGCGCCATTTGCTCTGCTGGATCTGTTTCTGTTGCAGTCAAGGCATCTGAGTAGCGGGTTTGAAGACAACATAAATTTCCATAACACACAGAGTCGCCACATCTTTTGATTGTTGCAACATAAAATCCAACGATTTCACTGTTTACAAGTCATGAATGCTAGTGTTGTCGTCTATTATAGATTCTGTAGAAGTAAAAAAATAAAATAAAAATAATATTATTAAATCTCCGATCCCTAATACACCTCGTTATCTGTATGCTTTCCATAAAACCGCGTATGTATAGAAGTAAAACTTACAATAAAAGGGGCATTTGAATCATCTAAGAATAAAATTCGAATTAGTTATTATGAGTAAAAAAAATTAATTCTAAATGATCAAGAATAAGTTTTTTTGAATCTAGAGTGTTATTTTAAGTGGTCTAATATCTGGATTAAATTTATTCCTAGATGTTTGGATCATCTTTTGGACAAAAAATGGTTTCAACAACTTTTTATTCCACATAAAGGAGATGATCTAAAAATCCTAGATATAAAAATTTAATCTAGAATTCTAGATATTAGATCACTTAAATATAATACTTTAAATTAAAAAACTTATTGAGGTATTTAATGTGAAAACCCGTAAACTTCTAAAATAAAATTTTAGTTTCAAAAATAATATTTAAGCTTTGAACTAATTTTAATTGTTATGAATTTAATCGAGAAATTCTCAGAAATCATAACTTAAATTAAAAAGTGATAATTAAAATGTTTTATCTTAGTGAAACTTCGAGCAAATAAATAAATTCAAATAACAAAAATTCAATTATCTCTTCTATAAAATTTCTACGGTCTGAATTTGTATCAAAATCCAAGTTTCACCGTTGTTGAAATCAATATTCAAATTTTCTATCAATCCGGACCGTTGGATCAAGTTATTAAACCCCTGAATTTTTGGAGCCATCCGATCAAATCCCATCTCTCTCCGTTTTATTTCTCTCTTCGGGTCATCTTCTACCCGTTCCCTATTTTCCGCTTCCTCTCCTCTCTCGACCAATCCGCACTACGGCCACGCACGCTGCACGCAACCCCACTCCCTCTCTCCTCACTCTCCCCCAATTCGATCGCACCTGTGGGGCCTCCTCTCTCTCTGCATCCGTGGTTTTCCCCCACGGTTTCGCCAAACCACGCAAGGCAGACCGACCCCACCTCCATTCCCTGGCTCTCCCTCCGCCTACCAGTCTACCACCTCAGCATTAAGTCGTCCCCTTCATCTTTTCTCTCGTGAGCTTCACTGTCTCTCTCCCTCAACCCTAGCCGTCCCTCTTACTCACCTCACCAGACCACACTCTTCTTCTCCGTTACCTCCTCCATGTCTTACTCTAACCGTCTCCCTCTCAAAAACCGAGCACACTCCTCTATCTCCTTTGCCTCACTCTCACACTCCCTTCTCTCTCTTTTTCCTTGTGTTGATCAACAATGGTGATGGAAACTGATGACTCTTGATGGCAGTAGCAGCGATGACTGACTGTAGCTGAGCACCTCTTCCTCCTCTTCTCCTCTTTGCTTTGCTATCTCGGTTTGCAACTCCTCTCTATCTCTTTTCCTTTGTTCTGTGATGTCGTTGGATGAATGTTGTGAGGCATGCACTTAATCTGATCTGTGCTCTGTGATTGCTTGACTGTTGAACTGATTGATAGTGTGTTGATGTCGTGCATTGCCTCCCCTTAAACTGTTCTGCTTTGAATGCTTGTTGTTGGCTCGATGGAATTGTTGAATGCTTTACTGAACTGCTATAGGATTGTTGTGCTTGCTATCGGCTCCATCTGAGCTATTATATTGTTGTGAATGCTTAGTTGAGGCTATTGATGGGTATGTTAATTGTTAGATGTCTTTGTTTAAATCAGTGCTTGATATTGATTCCATTAAGTCTGTTCAGTGTCGTAACTGCTTGAGTAAGGCTAGTTTTGATCTGTCATGTGGATTGTGAATGCTTGATTAGAGTTATTGGTTGATATGTAAATGGTTAGGTGCCTCTATTAGGATCTGTGCATGTTTGTTCCTCTTGTGTAGCTTGTAGAATCAAAATAAAGTAGTTATAGTTGTTAATTAGAGTAAATCCTGCTTGTATGTTGCTCTTTGGACTGCTGCCAGGCTGGTGCAGGCTTGGTACCAGTCGGGTTTCCCTCCGTCTGCTCACTGGTATGAGTTCAATAGGTCCAGGGACTTATTTGTGAAGTTTTCCGAGTTTTAGGACTATTTTCTAAATATCTTTGAACTGTGTTAGGACTTCTCTATAATTATTACTGTTATTAGGGTCGAAAGTGTGAAAGTAGTGTGAATAAAAATGGTTTAGGGTCCTTTGCGTAAAGTATGTGTTATTGGGTCGGGTTTTACTCTCTATTCCTTTTTTGTGGAAAGGAATGCATCAAATCCTTTTTTTTTAAACACAACGCTGGATGTTCAACTTGAATGGTTCCTGAAGCTAAAGCCTCATCTTTGCACTTCATTTGAGAGTATGTATCTCTCTATATAATTTTTACTTGCTTCTGATTGAGGGTAACTAATATTAGTAGTGAACACTGCACATTTAAGTTTATTTTAGCCCCTAAATTACAGCATTTGTGTTGAACTATTCCCATAAAAACTTTTCCTTCTGGTTGTTTGAACCAGTACGAACCAAGAATTTTCACTTGGAACAGTCAATTAATGCAAACTTTTATAAGAACTGAATAAAGAAATTAGTTTAGATGTTGAACAAGCACTTGGGAAGTGCAGACCATGTGATAGCCAGTTGATAACCTGGATAAATCCTGGTGTCAGTTAATAGATAGTATGCCAACATTGCACAATCAAATGTAATATGTAGCCCTAAACTGAAAAGGAGACTTTCATCATTTGTATAATAAATTAATCAATTCTTCTGTGACAAATGAACTGAAGCTTATTTTCTTAGATTGCAGGATATTCTTTGGTGAATCCCTCTTTATTGTTGGAGAATTTGGCATAAATGACTTTTCCATTGCTATTATTGCTGGGAAGACTTTGGCTGAAGTGAGAAGCTATATCCCGTATCTCGTTAATACCATTGAAAAGGCAGTTGAGGTAATTTGTTATATTATTTTTCAGTTCTATTTAAACCTACTGCAATGAGATTAATTTTCACTTATCTTAATATTATTCTCCTGAAGTTTTAACATATAGTAAATTATAAGAAAACCCTGTAAACAAGCTAGTAGCATTTAATATGATTAATTTATTGTGTTTTCTTGTAGAGATTAATCAAAGACGATTCATTGACCATTGTCATACCAGACAACGTGCCATTTGGGTGCTTGCCGTCGATTCTGTCGTTGTACCCAAGCAATATTGAAAAAGATTACCACCCTCGAACAGGTTTTCTGATCAAGTACAATGAGTTGTCGCTGTATCAAATAAGTTGCTGCATGAGGCTGTCAGTCGGCTGAGGTTGAGATACCCACATGTGAGACTCATCAATGCCGAATATTATGGTCCAATAACTGGATTTCTCGAATACCCTAAGAAATTTGGTACGTTATGAATTACCATGAATGCTAGAGCAGGGGTGAAGCCTGGAAAATTATTGAGTGGGGCCAATATGCAAACTTTATTTTTTTTTTGAAGGGGCCATTCTGCATATTTGTTAATACTTTCATTAAATTTAGCTTGTGGTAATTAGTAAAATTAAAAAATGTGGAGAGGTCAAGCCCACCAAGGCCCCTGCCCTGGCTCCGCCCCTGTTCTAGATTTTAAGCCCTTGTACTAGATTTAAATATGGAGTCTCAGGTAAAAAAAACAATAAGAAACCTGATTACAAATAATTTTACAGACCAAAGAATATCAGAAAATAAGGAAAAGTATTGTAATTAATTTTTTTCTTCCAAATTATATAATGGAACATGATGGCGACATGTATTTATCTAGCTATGTCCTCATTACCTTTATTGAATTATTATCATTTTGCAGGATTCATAGAAACACCATTGCAAGTGTGTTGTGGTGGTGGTGGTCCCTATAACTTGAATATAACCGGCTATGTGGCATGCCAGGGGTAAATGCCTGTCAGAATCCATCAACTTATCTATATTGGGACGGACCCTATTTAACTGAGGCAGCCTATCGTTACATTGCTGATGGTTGGCTCAGAGGTCCATATGCTGATCCGCCCATTTCAACTGCAATAACTGAAATATCTCAACAAACGTGTAGCAAGTTGTAGTTGACTAATTATACCATGCAGGACCAATTATGAAATTATGAATTGAACGTGTGTTTTGAATGTGTTGGATCTTATTGCGTTGATATTGATATCGCATAATATGGTGTTGGAAACTTGGAATTTAGACTGGCAACGGAGCTGACAATCATCCCTAGATAATAGTTACAGAATGCAACATTCACTAAAAGAAATATTAATCTTACATTAGTCTGATGATTCTATAATTCATTCTAAGTCCATAGTAACATAGATGAAGAACCCCAGAGTAAAATTGTGCATGAGATGCACCACGAAGCTCAAGCTGTCAAGGTGGTATATTTTGGGATTAAAGGCAACGGTGACATTCCCCACTTCTTATCTGTACAAATTTGAAGTTCCAAATGGATAGTGGAGCCTCAAACAGCATGCTGACAGATGTAACCCAACCAAAGAAACATGATTGCTACAAAAATTATGACCCCTCCACTGGAATGTTGCTGCTACAGAATTCTTAACATTATGCATGAATATCGAGTCTTTGAAATTTATAGAACAAAGGATTGGAAATTTTCGTATGGATCTTAATTATGAACAGATAGTGGTCTTTAGCGCAAACTAAAACAAAAGCGTCCTCACAATAATTTCAGCACGCCAGTTGATGTAATAACCGAACCAAATGCCTCTATTAATTAAAACATGCCAAAATCAGACCATTTCTGCAACGACGAAATCTGACTGGACCAGACCTGAAGAACTCGGCTGCAAAACAAAACAGGTCGAATTTGATTGTTTCCAAAAATTAATTGCTATGTACCTAGACATGGATATTGGATAAGCTTATCCAATTAGGTATGAAAAGGAACCCAAAACTACATGACAGGACACATCAAAACTGCTGAACCTAGAGTTTTTGTCCCTTGTAATTTGGAATCAAATCAATGTTATCACGATGATATTGATAGACTGAAATAACAAACTTGAACCCAACAAAACCCGGCCGACCAGACTTTTTGTGTACTTTTTACCAAACAATCAAACCACAAGCTGACAACATGCCATTTTTCTGAATTATTTATACAGTTTAAAAGTAAAAGAGGCCAGGCGCTAAATGGAGGAAAGAAGAAAAACGAATCAGAATAAAAACCTTTTCTTTTTCTGAAATTCATCAATTCAACAGGGTCACCTTTAACAATCTTGTTGGTAATTTGGGATCATTAGAATTATTTTTGACATACTTATTTTGTAGCAGTCAGTACAGGTGCAAATATGTTAACCGCTGAAGAACGCTTTTCAAATTAATGAATTTCAGTGTATGCTCGCTTTTCCTTTAGCTAGTTGCGAATGCAAATTTATGGAATTAATATTTAGAGTCTCTACTCTCTAATCTATAACCAACCTTCAATTTAATCCTAAGATACACAAAGGAGCTTTGGTTTTAGCTATTAAGCATCAAAATTATTTAGCTTTCACATCTTCCTACATTTACACTAAATCAAAGAAGGCATGACGCAGAATAGAACCGTTTCTTTTTTTCTAAATACTAGCAAAAAAAAAAAAAGCCCCTCATTTGTAGACACATAAAGAAACAAAATAATATTAAAAAAAATAAAGATATGTTACTCAATTTATCCACATGTAGATATTTTATTCGTTTTGCTTCTTTATTAGAAGAAAAATCAAAATATATTTTTGTTTCATCTAGCGATTGATATCCAACCACAATCGGTCGAATGACAAAAACATGCTTTTACAAGCTAGACCTAGTGTGTAACGCCTCTACGATCCGTGTGTTTATAAGTAGAAGAGATTTAAAAAATTTTAAATTTCAAATGCTAAATCCAAACCGTTAATCTTGTTTAATTTTACGGGTGATGCATTTTCATAATTTTTTTTATAAAATTTAAAGTCGATTTGATGCATAATTAAGTGACCAGATTATGAATGTATTAGAATTAATCTGTGATAGTTAATCAGATTCGTTCATTTGTTGACTACTCGATCTAGTATCAAAAACTCCAAATTTTATAAAACTTATATGAAAACGCATCGTCCGTAAAATTGAACAAGATCAATGATTTGGATTCAGAATTTGAATTTTAAAATTTTTAAATATTAAAAAAAAGTACAGTTGTATGGTACAACGGCTGCTGAGGATGCAGACACATTCCTCTCATATTTTGAGATACCAATTGGTCATCTTTCGGCTCCTAACCTACCTCAGGTTGCCTACTCAATTCAATCAATCAATCTACAACTTAAGCAAAAATTAGGTGTGCGTATTCACCCAATAGGAGGTCCAATCCAATCAATCAAACACAAACAAGCGTAATCAATAAACAACCAACAAGTGATATACCATTGAAATCAAATATCAATCCTAACCTTGGTTCAAACATTGTCCTAAAGCTAACTAATCTAGCATAACATAATGCAAATACAAGCAAAAAACAAAAATGATACAATTTCCATGCAACCAAAGAGAAGAAAAGAATAAGGCAAAGCCTGTTCAAACCTCTTCCTTGCCTCTAGATCTAAGATGTGGCTGCTTGGGTCGATTGGTGGTCGAGAGATGGTCAGAATCTGGTTCACAAGGCGGAGGAACCCCTTGTCTAGGGCGCACAAGGGAGTTAAGAGATGGATTTGGGTCATATTTGCGTGCAAGCAACCCTAAATTTTGCACTTTGGGCCCCTTAAATAGGCGTGGGGCTAGGGTTCGGAGTCACATGTGGGCTGGATGGGCTTTAGTGCAGGTCGCATGGGCCATGAATGAGTCATTTGTCCTATGTTGTTGTCTAGTGCACTATCTAATCCTATTCAGGCGCACGGGATTTGATGTGGGCCGCATGGAAGCCTCTGTGCATGATTTGTAGGCCAAATTTCTTCCAAGTTCCTACAAAATGAAAATACACCTGAGCAATACCAAAATCCTACAAATATAAACCGAAATAAACATAAAATGAAGGTATTGAATCACAATTGAGTGTAAAGTCCGGTTAAAAGATATATATAAATGTGTGATATCACCGATACCATGCCTATCTTCTGAATTAGCTGTACAGCTAAGAAAGCGCAGGTCACGCTAAATGGACGACAGAAGAAAAATGAATCTGAATAAAAATCTTCTTTAAAAATTAATTCACAAGTTATTTTCTAGTTTCTACCATCTTAGAAAATTGAGAATAATTAGAATTATTTCCTGTACTTCTTTTTAGCAGCCACTACATCTGAGAGTATGATAAAAGCAGCATTACTCCAAAATAAGGAATTTCATTCTCATCTTTTCCTGTGGTTGCCAATACAAATTTATGAAATTAACATTAAAAATCTGTAATCATGCTTCAGTCCTTAGTTATTACCTATTAAGCATCCAATTCATTTACTTTATACATCACTTCCTATTACTACTACTAATTCCTTGAAATAGATATATACATAAACTCTTCAGTCCTCTTCTGAGGTCCTTTAACTTAAAACTACAAAAATTATTTTGATGTAATTCAGGCTAATATCACAAAAGATGCATACCAGTCAAACATCACCTAAATCTTACCTGTGTACTGGTGTACACATTAATCAATAGACATTTCACTAAATTGTAACAAAAGAATTAGAGCTAGATTCACCCACCCAGAATATTTTTACTTTCCGCTCATGATATTAATTGGTCTACTCGCCCAAATCTGATACATCCGTTTTTATATAGATCAACAGGAGGAAGAAGGAGAAAGTCAGAAAGGGAATAAACGCCGACGACATTGCTGTGCGCTTGATCCATTGATAGAAGCATAGATGGCCGGAGTATCGCCATGGCAGGACCGCCGGAGATGTAGAGATGACCGGAAAAGCGAGCCCGCTTTGTTTACTCTCTCTCTCTCCAAAACAATAAAAAGTTAGGTTGTAAAAAGTAACAAGTAAAAATAAAAATGCACATGGGCCGCTGGCCCGCTGCACTGCACTGAAGGTCGAAGGAAGAGAACTTCTTTTAGTCCAGATCCGCTGTGGCCTGTAGTTGAATACAATATTGCACAATGTGTCCATGGGCCGTTGGCTCAATATCGGACGGTTAGTATGAAATACCAAATTCGTTGACTTGACTATTGGTTTTTGACTTTGTGGCCACTGACTGACTGGATGTATTATACGGAAAATTGACAAAAAGAACAGAAAATTGAAAAATTCTAAATAGCTGTTCTGCTGTCAAGTGAAAGTTTATTCTGGTTTTGTATGTATTTCAACAAAAACAAAATAAGATATAACAGGAAAATGTTATCGAATTTAATGTATAAATAAATATATGGTCATTTGTATAGTACTATTAGCAGTCAAAATTGTTTCTCTTACAGGTTAGCATTAAGCAAATGAAATTGACAAGTAGCATTTAGCAAAATGACCTATAAGTATTATTAATTAATACACAGAACTGATATACAAGAAAATTCACTTATACAAATTTAATGGATTTAACAAAAATTAATGAGATGAAAATACACTTAGGTTCAAGTTAAACATGATTTAATTAAGAATAAAATAGATAACAATGAAAGATAAAGAAAGCAACAATATCCTTAAGGATAAGAATTTTAGATGATCATTCTGATATTCTCACTGTCTAACACAGATCTTAGTTCCGGGGAGTTTTTATGGGTGGATCTGCAAAAGGGCCATGGAGCCAAGTATCTGAGATGTAGTGATAAGCAGCCTCAGTTAAATGTACACCATCCCAGTGCAAATATGTCGATGGAGTCTGGCATGCATCAACGCCCGGCATGCCACATAGCTCGGTTAAGTTATAGTTGTACGGGCCGTCTTTTCCACAGCAAACTTGGAGAGGTTTGTCAATAAAACCTACAATAGCCAGCCTATTTAATCAACATATATGCTGGTAAGAAAATGGAATGAACTTCCAACTTGTTAATTGTCAAGCATGGTATATATATATATACACGTACAATATTTGCTGGGAGGAGGAGGACACGGAGATTTGACTATATTAATGATTGGATCATAATAGTTGGTGTAACTCAGTTTGACATGTGGGTACTTGCTCCTCAGCCGCATCAATTCTTGTCGAAGTAACAAGTTGTGGTACATGGCCAAATCATTATATGCTTTCAGACATCCAGTGTTTGCCTCATAGTCATCTGAGTTGGAGCTCTGAAATAGTGTTAGGATGATAGGAATACATCCCGTCGGCAGTTGCCCTGCTACTGCCAAAGTCACTGCTCCAGCACTGATAACTTGCTGACAGAGATCAGTATGACAAGGTCACAAAGCATTTACATATTCATAAGATCGAATTTATAATTAGTATGCATTTACAAAATGCAACACTTGTCATAATAAAATTCTTCTTGGTTAGCTACTGATGTAATTTACCTCAACAGCCGCTGAAATGAGTTGAACGACTTGGGGTACATATGTTCTTACTTCATTTACACTAACTCCAGCTTCCAACATAGTGCTATAGTCGTTTGCACCAAACTCGCCAAAAGTGAAGAGCGATGTACTAAAGAACTCCTTGCATTCTGGCAATGACTCAATGTGTATCAGACAGCCGCATAAAACATTAACTGTTAAAATTAACTTGGACTGCATCTTAGTGTTTTTATACCAATCCCAAACAAATAATTTGTGCTGCTTTTGTATAATTAATCATAGATCCTCAATTAAATTTAATCTAAATTATAAAAGGGTGGGTTTATATAATTACTGGTACCATACTACTATTAATAAATATATTCAGGTCCTGGGAGAAACCCCATATATCAAGGTTTCCAATATTCTATTTCAAAAGTCACTGATTAATTGTAAATCTGTTGTTTATTAATCTAATTTTCATGATATTATAGATGTACAATCAATACCTTCTGTCGTTGTGCAAAGGGAACACTTTAGTTCCTCGAACCATTCTAGTTGGTAGTCAAGAGAATCACGGATCATGTTGAACTTTACATAGCCATTTTTCTCGAAAAATTCAACATTAATTGCTGTTGCGCCTCCCACAGCAAAATTAGCTCCTTGGTTGAAGCTTCCGGTATATGCTTTGTATGGTGGTAAATTAGGAAGACCGTATTCTTCAGCTGAAATCATTTAGGAGAATGTGAGAGGGAAAGTTGCAAGTGACAATCATATATGTAAATCGACCCCAAAAGTGCAGCATATTATTTTGAAACATCATTAATTAATTTTATTAGTAAATATAAAGATGGATAAATTTGGAGGTTAAATTTATCTTCTCTTCAAATAGTCCTGGTAACTTTGTTTGGCTATACTAATAGCTAAGATTTATTAATTTCTTGTTCTTGATTTCAACATTTGGGGTTGGGGGGGGGGGGGGGGGGGGGGGGGGGGGGGTGGAGATGGGTGCTAAATTGTAATTTTTTTTTGTTGGGGTGCAAGTTGCTTAATTTACAAAAACAATTTTTATCAAAATTGGCACAATATTTGTAGTTAAAATTTAAACACGTGGTGAAAGCCCTCCCCTGCACCCTGGTGCCTCCACAACTGAACATTTGGAACTTGCTATGAAATTCGGCACCACATTCAGAAGAACAAATTAGAATATAGTAGGTTTACAGAAGATGGATATGCAAAATTAGTGGAGTACGTACAGGCAATATTTAAATTGTTAGTTCCTGGCGTTATAAATAAGATTATAAATTTTCCACTGCATATGCAAGAATATACCCATCTACACCATATAAATCCTCCAGATGAACTTTGAAAACGACAAGAGTTATATTTATAACCCCAAAAAAAAAAAAACTAATGGATACAACAACATTGATTTATTTAATCAAATATTGCATTGAAACAAATGCATGTTACAAATAGATCTGCCGCATAAGAAGGATTGGATTGACTAAATATAAATTTAATAGTACTGAGGCTTGATTCGTTTACCAAGAAATAAGTATTGTAAATTATCTTACATCATTCAATACAAACAAGGTATACCTGTATGAACTATGATGGGTCTGATCTATGGAAAAACAATTAAATATAATCATAGAAATATTTTTATCCGATTCAAACTGTCTTGCATCAAAGCACGACATTCAAGTAAAATAAAAGGAGTAAACTTGTTTTACACCAATGAACAGAAATTTTAAATGTGAAGCTTAATTACTAATTAAGTAACTACAGATCATACAATGATTATTAGTCAACATTGATATTCAAACTGATCGACAAAATTTGACATAGAAATGTTTCAACTTTCAACATTACACACTTGACCAGGTGAATTATCTCTTGAGGTGTTTTTCTTTATTGTGCGAATCATAAAATCAATTCCATTCTAACACAATTTTATGACAATTTTTTTTTTTCTTCTGATAGCGCTAGCCCAACAAAGAAAAAAAAAAAAATTATGAACAATGATGTCCAGTAGCCCCATTATTGGATATGTGTAAAACTATATAATGAGAAAAAATTTTCCATACCAATGAAATCTATGATCAACCGCCCATCGGACCAACGACCAGCAGGCTGATGGAAGAAGGTTTCACCATATGGAGGATAGATGCGGGTGAAGTTGATTGGCCACCCTGCAGCTACTGCCAGGGTAGGAAGGTTACCGGTGTCCGTGTACGAATCTCCAAAACTGAAGATCGATGTAAAGTTTTGAGAGGTTTGTTCTCCATATACATAGCACGAAAGGACACCAAAGAGGAGGAAGTAGATAGACAACTCCATTGTTTTGATGAAGAGTTCAGGAAAGACAACTGCAATAGTATAGTACATATAGAGGCACTTCTTTGACTGCTATAGTGCTATCGTGCTTTTTAATTTATTATAACATTGCCATTTTTTATATGTACTTGACTTACTTTTACAATTGAAAAGGTGCCATTTCTTATCATGAAAAGTCAGCTAACAGAAAATAGAACAAATTGACGATTGCGAGTGTGTTATCAAGTATATTTAATTATGTACAGTTATTTCTATCTAATATAGCCTTTGACATAGTTGGTTGCATGTATGGATAGTAATGAACTAGTAAAGCTGTTATTTATGTTCAGTTGTGATTATTCTAGGATGTACCTGTGCTTAGGCCTGTCAAACGTGGGCCTTTTGCACGGAACGGCCATGCCGTTTGCTGTTCTGTTGGAGAAAACGGTATACCATTCCATTTCGTTAATCGTTTCGTTTTTGAAACGGCACAGATTTCCGTTTTGTTAACCGTTCCACTTCATAAATAACACATGAAACGGTTTGAAACTAGGATGAAACGGTCGAAACGGTAAGATTTTAGTTTTGTTATTGAAACGAAATCAGAATTGGTTTTGTTATTCGTTTCGTTTATTTAAACGAAACGGCACCCACGTGGTGGGTCTCACCGTTGACAGGCCTACCTGTGCTAGCTCAAATACTAAGAGCGAATCATTTGTTTCATATATATGTGGTATGTCTACTACTTTGCACAGCGCCCTTTTATTCGGATTTGCCAGGCATGGAAATGGCAGGCTCCCCTTTTATACGGCCGACTGAACTTGAGCCCAATTTGGAAATATATGTATTAACATTTGAGTAAGGCTAAAGTCCAATGTATTGGATAGAAGGGTCCATCCAATGCCTCCTTTCTTAGATTTTGATGTTCGAACAATCCATCCAAATCGTTCTTATATAATCTCTATATTGAAATCTAGTATAGAACCGAATTTTATATTTTTCAAAAGTTTTTTACTATTTTTTTAGTTATTATTCATGCGAACAATGTGGAACTTTGTTCAGCCAGTGCCTGATATATATCGTAGTGAATCCATAAGTGTGCTCCAAGGTGTTGAGCCAATATATTATGGATAAATATTCAAAATTATTCTTCCTTGCAATAGTTCTTCGCACTAATATAAATGGAACATAAAGTGTTACAAGATCAGGCAATATCTGTCTTTGAACACAAACAATGCAGTTACAAAGCATGATTTCTCTTATTAAAACATAAACAAAATAAAGGACCTCCTTTCTCACTGGCATTCTTTTGATATGTTGATCGATCGATATAGATTTTAATTGTGCAAATTTTTTAGCGGTGGATCTGCATATGGTCCATCAAGCCAAGTAGAAGATATGTAGCGATACGCAGCCTCAGTTAAATGCGCACCGTCCCAATGCAAATATGTCGATGGGTTCGGACATGCACTTACGCCTGGCATGCCGCAATTTTGAGAAATATTAAAATTGTATGGGCCGTCTTTTCCACAGCAAACTTGGAGAGGTGTGTTGATAAAACCTAAAAGTAAGCCAGCCGAGTAAACTAACCAGCATTTGCAAATAATAATAATAATAATAAAATAATTGCATACATACAGAAAAAGCAAGATATATATTACCATAGAGACTGGGAGATTTGACCACATTAATGATGGGATAATAATAGTCTGTGTAACTAATTTTCACTTGTGGGTACTTTCCTCTGAGGCGTATCACTTCTTGATGAAGTAGCGAGTTGTGGTACATTGCCAAGCCATTGTATTCCTTTAGGCATCCTGTGTCAGGTTCATAGTCTTCTTTGTTGGAGCTTGCAAAAAGTGTAAGTATGACCGGCACACATCCTGCCGGAGGTTGTCCCGCGACTGCCAAAATGCTTGCTCCATCGTTGATGACTTTCTATGATAGAGCAATACATTAAATATAATTGTCATTTACTTGGCTAATGGAAACATAAAAGCGAGTATCTTTTTAAGTCTAGTGCCTCTTATGTAAGACTATTAGTTTACCTCAACAGCCTCTGAAATCAGTTTAACGACTTGGGGTGCATATGAATTTGTCACTTCTTGAACACTCTTTCCGGCAAGCAACAGCAAGGTGTAGTCATTTACGCCAAACTCACCAAAAATAAAAAGATATTTGCTAAAACACTGGATACATTCTGCCAAAATAAAAGGAGATTATTATTATTTTTTTTTTTGAGAATCAAATAAAAGGAGATTATATTTGCTTATGTCTGTCTGTATGTATTTATTGCTGGGTAGCAGGTTAATTATAAACTGTAAGACCAAAATCTATACTGATGTAGTAATTTTAAAATCCTGTTAGATACACCCCAATTAAAGGGTCGGCATACTAGCAAGTACTGTAATCTGCCTAATCTAATTTCAAACCAAATTGGCTAGAGTATTAGAATCACAATTTATTATCCATCTTAAACGACAATGCAATATACTCAATTCGTCAGCCGACCATTTGCTACCTCTCTTAACTAGTTACTTTGCAGGATCCGGTTGTTGCTACACAAAGTACCTGCTGTTGTGTTGCACAATGAAGTTTTTTGCTCCTCAAACCATGCTAGTTGGTAGTCCAGAGAACTACGGAGCAACGAATAATTCACAAAACCATTCTTCTCGAAAAATTCAACCGGAAAAGCAGGGGCAGCTGCCACGGCGAAGTTTGCTCCCTGGATGAAACTTGCATTTTGTGCTTTTGAAGGTTGTATGAATGGGAGGCCATACTCATCGGCTAAAAAGAAAAAGGGAAAAGGTAGATAGTAGTAATAAATATGCAGACACCACAAAAGAAGTATTTCAAACAAAAAATTAAATAAAAAAATTGATAAATTGAAACATGTATATAGTAGTTGATGTTTATAATTGATAACAATATATTTATGAGAGTATTTCAGACAATAACGAAAAAGATAGTACAGAATTTGAGATGTAAAAATATGAATTTTCAAAAAAAAAAAAAAAAAAAAAATGCAAACAAGAAAAATAAAGCCCAACTGCTTCTATTTCATATTTGGATAATCTGGTTATCCATATTAATTATTTGACAAACAAATCCAAGTCTGTATCGAATATTTATTATTTTTCTGTGGATATTATTATATGAATATGACTAATTTCTTTACGACTGCAAGTACTATTATGTATGGATAATCTGCTAATTCACATACAATCGAATCGGATAACAATCTAAACTCACCCGTAAAATGATGTACATGTCATAAAGTTATCTACATTGTATTGAAGCTAAAATGTAATTTTCGAAGCAAAATTTGGTAAATATTTCTGTAGAAGTCATGAAAGGCTTAATTAAGAATTCCTGTTAAAATAGTTTAATAAACGATTGTGGACCATTCAATAGTAATTAGTCTGACCAAATGTTTATTAAGGTCTAATTAAGATGTTTAAATTTCCGAAAACAATGAGTTAATGCTCAGCGGCCCACAGGGCCTTGACCACCCAAACATTTATCCTTGACACATTTTGACGGCATTTACAGTATGGAGTCAAAAAATAACACTGAGAGGAAAAGTTTGTTAATTGTGGAAAAAAATAAAATGTTAAATATTGGGCCAGCGTGAACTCCTAATAAACCCAATTAGCTTAGCCCATCCGAAGCATAATTGAACAATCAAGAATAGTCTAGAAATCATTAGAGACATCAATATATGATGTCGGTGCATATGGAAAAATCAAGAACACCATTACTATTAGTTTCTAGGCATTTCTATGACCGACATTAGACTAGTATAAATAGGTAGCAAATGTGGTAGTTTGTATCATCCAAGATCAAATCAAGCCAAAGCAATCAAAGCTAAATCCACTTGAGAAATATAGGTGCTAGTTGTAGTTTGGAGGTGTAGGAATATAGTGAGTAGTAGAGTTGTAATCTTGGAGGTACAATATTAGAGATGTAGAGGTTGTAACGATATTTTAAGTGATAATAAAGAAGTTTTGAGCATAGCGCCTCGTCTCTACTCAACAATCTGGTATCAGAGCCGGTTCGAGCCAGTGCTGTCGGAGCGGACGGTCGGGTTCTTGCGAAGGTCAAGCGTTGAGTCGGGAGTTTACTATTCCTAAAAGAGGCTTGCTATATGTCGTCAACCTAGCCGAAGCCATGGATTTCGCAGGTACGACTAGTGGTCTTAAGAAATTAAATAACACCAATTATACAAATTGGCGAACCTGCATAGAGTCTTACCTACAAGATCAAGACCTATGGGAGGTAGTCGGCGGATCTGAGACAACTCCGCCGGAGGTTGTAGAGACCACGGTACCCGTAGGTGACCCAGACCAGACACACCCCAACCCAGACCGGAAGAAGAACCTCATCCGTAGAGAAATCGAAAGAAACCGAAGCTCTACGGAAATGGAAAATCAAGGCCAAAAAGGCTATGTATGTACTCAAGACAACCATAGAAGAAGAGTTGCTTGTGTACATACGAGATGCGGCCACACCTAAGGTCGCATGGGACACTCTGGCAACGTTGTTCTCCAGGAAAAATGATGCCCACCTCCAACTACTCGAAAGCGAGCTCATGACAATCTCACAAGGGAGCATGACGATCAACCAATACTTCACAAAAGTGAAGTCTTTATGTAACGAGATTGCACAACTTGATCCCGAAGAGAAGATCAGCGAGCAGCGCATGCGAAGGATCATCATCCACGATCTTAAGCCCGAGTATAGCGGGTTCATAGCGGCGATCCGAGGATGGCCAACTCAGCCAACCTTATTGGAGCTTGAGAATCTGCTTGCGAATCAGGAGGCTCTAGCAAGACAAATAGCTGGAGTATCGCTACAGCAAGAAGAAGAGGCGCTATTCAGTAGCCGCAGGAAGGGTCGATCCGACAAGGAGTCGAAAGGCAGACCCAATCATAGGCCAAATCAACTAGGAAGGCCAAAGGAGAAGAGTAACTCTTCAGGGGGAGCTCGCAATCAGAGAAGCAACAATCGTCAGCCCAAGGATCAAGACGATAGTTGCTACAACTGTGGCAAGAGAGGACATTATGCTCGAGAGTGTCGGTCCAAGAAGAAGGTCCAGGGGAACGTGGCAATGTCAAAAGAGAGTCGACATGACAAGAGCCATTAAAGCAGCAGCGAAGATGATTGGGACGTCGAAGCTGCCTGTGCAGTTGCGACTATTGAAGCGAAGGAGGAGCAAAAATTGAAGCCGGAGGTCGCACTGACTGCGGTGACCAAGTCAGAGCGAATCAACTACGAGAGTGACTGGATTGTCGACTCCGGTTGCTCAAACCACATGACCGGCGACATCAAGAAACTTGAAGACTTAGAGAAGTATAATGGAAGGCAGGTGATTGTGACCGCCAACAACTCCAAGCTGCCGATTGCTTACATCGGTAAGACAACAATTCCTTCTCGCTTCAACCCAGAGCAAATCGAGTTGCAAAGAGTCTACCATGTTCCCGGCATGAAGAAGAATCTTCTGTCTGTCTCACAACTAACCACACAAGGCAACTATGTGTTGTTCGGACCTCAAGATGTTAGGGTGTACCGCAACATAAAGGCGTCAGGCACACCAATCATGGAGGGCCGAAGAATGGAGTCGATATATGTGATGTCGGCAGAATCGGCATATGTAGACAGGACTCGGAAGAACGAGACATCTGATCTTTGGCACGCACGACTGGGGCATGTGAGTTATCACAAGATGAAGCTCATGGTCGAGAAGTCGATGGTCAAAGGCCTATCAGACGTGGAGGTGCGCATCGACATAATATGTGCGGGGTGTCAATTTGGTAAGGCGCATCAACTTCCTTACCAACAATCGAAGTTTAGAACTAAAGAGCCCTTGGAGCTAGTTCACTCGGATGTCTTTGGGCCGATCAAGCAAACATCTATAAGCGGCTCAAGGTACATGGTGACTTTTATCGATGAGTTCTCGAGGTACGTGTGGGTGTACTTTATGAAAGAAAAATCTGAGACACTTTCCAAATTCAAGGAGTTCAAAGAGAAGGTGGAAAGTGAGCTCAACAAAAAGGTACGGTGTCTTCGCACTGATAATGGAAGAGAATATGTATCACACGAGTTTGACACCTACCTAAAGAAGCACAAGATCCGACAACAGTTAATCTGTCCCAACACCCCACAACAAAATGGCGTGGCAGAAAGAAAGAATCATCACATTGCTTAAACATGTCGAAGCATGATACACGCCAAGAATATGCCAGGGAGATTTTAGGCCGAGTGCATGAAGACGGCAGCGCACATCATCAACCGTCTACCTCAAGAGAAGATGGGTTTTATGTCACCATTCCAGAAGCTTTGGAAGATCAAACCCACAGTAAGTCATTTCAAGGTTTTCGGTTGTGTGTGCTATGTATTCGTGCCTGATCATCTTCGAATTAAGTTCGACAAGAAGGCGGTACGATGCATCTTCGTCGGCTACGACGATGAAAGAAAGGGCTGGAGGTGATGTGATCCTATAAACGGGCGCATCTACACATCAAGAAATGTAGTGTTTGACGAAGCCTCGACATGGTGGCCATCAAAAGACGTGATCCCGTCTGAAGCAAAAGACATGGAGGCGGAGATTGAAGAGATGGCAAGAGATGTAGCACGAGATGATCTTGAAGTCCAAGATGACGGCGATAAGAGATCAACTCCTTCAAAGTCTAAGAGTCCGTGGCAGACAGGACTGCATGAAGAAGTCGAAGATGCGACTCCGCAACTGCCAGAAGAAACTGAAGAAATGCCTCCACCACTTCGAAGATCGTCTCGACAAAGACGTCCAAATCCGAAGTATGCAAATGCCGCAGTCATCGAAGATGTCAAGCCAACGTCCTATGAAGAAGCGGCGAAGAACGACAAATGGCGAAAAGCAATGGAGGAAGAGATGATGGCTCTAAGGCAAAACCAAACTTGGGAGTTAGTGCCTAAGCCTGAAGGAGTGAAGCCAATCTCGTGCAAGTGAGTGTACAAGGTGAAGACCCGAGCAGACGGATCAATTGAGAGATACAAGGCACGACTAGTCGCACGATGATTCTCGCAGCAATATGGACTAGACTACGATGAGACGTTTAGTCCAGTAGCAAAGTTAACAACGGTACGTGTTCTATTAGCCTTAGCCGCAAGTAAAGATTGGAAGCTTTGGCAAATGGACGTGAAGAATGCCTTCCTACACGGTGAGCTTGATCGAGCCATTTATATGAACCAACCACAAGGATTCGAGAGCAAGACACATCCAGAGTATGTGTGCAAGCTCAAAAAGGCATTATACGGTCTCAAGCAGGCTCCAAGAGCATGGTACGGGAAGATTGTCGAGTTTCTCGTACAAAGTGGCTACACGGTGGCAACATCAGATTCGAGCTTATTCATCAAGGAAGTCGGAGGCAAGCTTGCTATAGTCTTGGTGTACGTAGATGATCTCATCTTGACCGGAGATTGTACAGAAGAAATCCGACAAACCAAGGAGAACTTATCGGTCCAGTTTCAGATGAAAGAGCTTGGAGAACTCAAGCATTTTTTAGGGCTCGAAGTTGAGAAGACAAAAGAAGGTATGTTCCGTTGTCAACACAAATATGCAAAGGAACTTCTAGAGACATTTGGAATGTTAGAGTGCAAACCACTATCTACACCAATGGAGCCAAACCTCAAGCTTCATGCTGGAGAAGGGAAGGATCTAGAAGATACTAGAATGTATCGGCAATTGGTTGGTAGCCTTATCTATTTGACGCTTACTCGATCAGACATAGCCTATGCAGTCGGAGTAGCAAGTCGTCACATGCAAAACCCCAAGAAGCCACATCTAGAAGCAGTCAAGAGAATACTACGATATGTGAAAGGTACTCTAGACTATGGCATCCTATATCGTAGAGGAGAATGTCAAGTGACAGGTTATTACGATGCTGACTATGCTGGAGACTGCGACATGAGACGATCAACAACCGGGTACATATTTAATTTAGGATCTGGAGCTGTGTCTTGGTGCAGTAAAAGGCAACCCACGGTATCCCTCTCCACAACAGAAGCAGAGTATAGAGCGGCAGCTATGGCAGCACAAGAGAGCACGTGGCTAGTACGACTACTGAATGATCTTCGCCAACATGTAGAACAAGTGACACTTTACTGTGACAATAGGTCAGCGGTATGTTTAGCAGAAAATCCGGTGTTTCATGCAAAGACTAAGCACATAGAAGTACATTACCACTTCATCAGAGAAAAGGTCCTGCAAGGCGAAATTCACATGGAATTAACACCAACCGAAGAGCAAGTTGCTGATATCTTCACAAAGGGTCTCAATGCGAAGAAGTTTGAAGAGTTGCGTGAACAACTTGGAGTGCTCAGTCGAGCAACAATTTAGAAGGAGTTAACGCTGAGGGGGAGTGTTAAATATTGGGCCAGCGTGAACTCCTAATAAACCCAATTAGCTTAGCCCATCCGAAGCATAATTGAACAATCAAGAATAGTCTAGAAATCATTAGAGACATCAATATATGATGTCGGTGCATATGGAAAAATCAAGAACACCATTACTATTAGTTTCTAGGCATTTCTATGACCGACATTAGACTAGTATAAATAGGTAGCAAAGGTGGTAGTTTGTATCATCTAAGATCAAATCAAGCCAAAGCAATCAAAGCTAAATCCACTTGAGAAATATAGGTGCTAGTTGTAGTTTGGAGGTGTAGGAATATAGTGAGCAGTAGAGTTGTAATCTTGGAGGTACAATATTAGAGAAGTAAAGGTTGTAACGATATTTTAAGTGATAATAAAGAAGTTTTGAGCATAGCGCCTCGCCTCTACTCAACATAAAACAAAAACAAAAGACAGAAAAATAGGCAAAATATAATACAAAACAATAAATTCTTATTTAAAGGATCCAGCTGCATATGAATAAAAAGATAAAACAGAGTGGAAATTTATAGAATTATACAGGGGAACGGTTTTGGTGCTTCCACTCAAATTCTTAACACGAGTTCAAATTAAAAAATTAAAAAGGAAATATTGCTATATAAAATGAAGTAATATGGTAAAATTACTTGCATTTGTACTATTTTTGTTTAAGTTTGAGGAGGAGAGTTACTTACCGATGAAATCTATAGTCAATCGTCCATCAGAGAAGCGGCCAGCTGGGTGACCAAAGAAGGTAATACCATAAGGATAAGGTGGAAATTCAACGTTGCTGTTTAACATTCCTGCATTGGAAGCTAAGATTTGATAGTTACCGGTATCCGTGTATGAATTACCAAAGCTGAAGATTGATGTAAAATTTTGGGCAGTTGGTTTAGCAAGACCATAGCACGAAATGAAAAGGATGAAGAAGTAAAAAGAGAACAAGTCCATTGCACCGTGCAAGAGTTGCGCAATGATAAGCTGCCAGCTCTAAAATTTCACTTGAATTTATAACGTCCCTCACCAAATTTACTTGATTTGCGCGGTAATTTTTTGTAGTTGGTGACCACACAAAAGTTATACTGTACGTAGTAATTAAAGAATTTATTGTACTGTCTATGCATTGCACAAGATGTAAACATGGGACTTTCATTGTATATTGCATAAAAATGTCTTACGGATCTTAATCCCAAAATAGAACTTTCCAATTTTCTTAAAGGGAACAAAATTTTGTTGATTTCAGAAGCATTGATGTTTTTCAATCCCTAGTTTCCTACAGTTGTTACTCCAAAATAGAACTTTCCAGGTTTCTCCAGAGAATATTTCTTTAAAGACAAGCTAGCCTTCTTTGCATTAATACATAAAAAAATGCATACTTTGAATATGTGAAAATTAATATTATCACTTCCCATTGTAACATGTCTAATCAATAAATTATGTCTAATACAATCATTCGAGTCAATAAAATTGATCATTGGAAAGAAAAGAAAAGTTTAAAATGAAAAATTCCAAATTATGTCCTTAAACACAAAACAAGTATCAGTCAGGTTTTCTCACTGATCATGACAAATAGCATTAGTAATAGTTGAAATCCCTGGCATTAACTAATTTGTAATTTTAGTTGCAGGGAGATTTTAATGGTAGATCAGCATAAGGGCCATGGAGCCAAGTGGTGGAGATGTAGTGATATGCAGCCTCAGTTAAATGGACACCATCCCAATTGAAATATGTAGATGGTGTCTGACATGCAATGACACCTGGCATACCACAAATTTCAGTTCCGTTCCAGTTGTACGGGCCATCTTTACCACAGCATGTTTGAAGAGGGGTGTTGATAAAACCTATCAGAAAGATATCATCAGCATATATAGTTTATGATTTCTCTCTGATTTTTGACAAACAGAGTGAAAGATAGAGAGTTACCAAATTTTTCTGGATTTTTAACAGCTCTGATTACAGGATCATAATAATCAGTGTAAATAATATTGACATGTGGATACTTTCCCCGAAGCTGCCCCAACGCCTGGCGTAGCAACAGGTTATGGGATGTTGCCAGGCCATTATATGCTTTGAGACATCCTGTGTCAGGCTCATAGTCAAGTTTGTTTGAGCTCTTAAACAGTGTTAGAAAAATCGGTACACATCCCGTTGGTAATTGCCCAGATACTGCCAAAGTGACAGCTCCATCTCCGATGACTTGCTGGAAGAGGACAATAAGATGTTGTAGTAATTTTGATAAATGCTGAACATATATATGATTTTGTATTTTTTATGTGTCCTACCTCGATTGCATTTGAAATCAGTTGAATCACTTGAGGTACGTATCTGTTGATCACTTCTTCAACGCTAATGCCAGATTGCAGTATAAAACTATAGTCATTTGCTCCAAACTCACCAAATATGAAAGAGAGGTACTAAAGAACTCCAGGCATTCTGAAAGACAATTATGAATAAATTGTTACAAAAAAAAAAGAGCATGTAGCTTTGTCTTCGTTTTATCTACGTACAACTCGGGATTTGAACCTTAATCCTATAACACAGGGACAGGCGGACCCTTCAGTAAAATCAGGCAAGAAAGAGAAATCCAAACATAAAACTAGCTGGCTCAGCTACAATGTTTTTAAACATGGTAAAGCTAAAGTATCACAAAATGATTTTGTGATTTTTAAATTAAGTTAATAAAAACTAAGGATGACCCAATAAATCTATCTTTATCTGACCAATGTGGCAGAAAAAGATTACAGAAAAAAAGATACAGTTAGTTAAAAAATCCATCTTTATCTGCCCAATTGTGGCAGAAAAAAAATTAAAAGAAAAAAATTACAGCTAGTTAAAAAATAAAAGATTTGAAATACCCTCTTTACTGCTGCAGAGTGAAGTCTTGACCTCCTCAAACCATGCTAGTTGGTAATCCAGAGAATTACGGAGCAGAGGAAAGCTCACAAAATTGTTCTTCTCAAAAAATTCAACATTGATAGCCGTGGCACCAGCCACAGCAAAATTTGCTCCTCGGACAAAGCTTCCGCTATGAGCTTGGTAGGGAGGTACAAGAGGGATATTAAATTCTTGGGCTACAATGATCAGGAAGGAAAGAGGATACGTTAAATACTACATATCTAAGTCAACTAGATAAGTAATTTTGGAAATGCACATTTTCTCCATTAAGAGAATGAGTACTCTGCATCAAAATCCCATGTCCTTCAATTAGTGGGACATCTTGTCCAATTGGCTTTTAGTTTCTGACACTACAGGAAACTGCAGCAATAGCATCAACCTTCTAACAATAGCATGAGCTCTTCATGGGTTGCATCCGTAAAATTTGGATGCCTACAAAAAAAATATCTCTATGCCGCTTGCATCAATTGTGTGCATGCTAACCAGAGCAATGGCATCAAATAAGTTGATGCCGTCATATTTTATTCGATCGCATCGATTTTGTGCATGCAACTAATTTTCAGTTGCATTTACATGTCTGATGCTAGTAAATATTACATTTTTCCTATAATTTTTTATGGGCTCCTCTTATCAGGACCAACATGTTATTTGTACAAATAATAACCCACAAAACTTCACTTAATAGCCACTATCTAGTTTAATAAAAAAAAAAACAACCCACAAAACTATTTCTCTGATTTACCCCAAATATCCAGCGCCCCAAATATTTTGCTTAGTACTGACTTCTTTTTCCGCTCCAAAATTTTTACTAATCACAAACTCTTACCTCTTTCGCTCCAAAATTTCGCTCCAGAAAATTTAGCTAAACCCCGAGCCTCTCTTTCCTTTCCCTCCAAAAAATTTTTGCTATCTGAATTCTCTCTTTTCTTTCCCCCCAAAAATTTTAGCTATCTGAATTCTGAAGCAACCCTCTCTCGTCTCTTTCTTCGTCTCTCTGGCTCTAACCCTAGAGAGCCGCCGTCGGGCCATATACAAGTCAAGGTAGCAATACACCACAACCTCCGTACCTGCACACCAGCGAAGAGGCAGCAATTTTACAGATAAGTTCCTTCACTTATTTTTGTTTTCGAGTTGATTTCTCCACGATGTTACGGCTACTTAGTTCACGGCAATTGATGAGTTTAGGTTTGTTGGGATCGTGGAGGTGAGGAGAGCAAAATGGCAGGGTTAGTGCGTATTGTGCATGATCCCATTGGTTAGGGAGTAAAAAGGCTATCAGTATGTCACCGATTGGACAGTAGTTACAGGGAGCTATCGGATTTTATTTCGTAAGTAAATGGGTTCACCATGGTAACGGGTTTGGACCCGTTAGTATATCCGGCCGTCACTACTGACGAGGAGGGGGTCTACGACATCCTGGGGCTGAGCGAAATACAGCCATAGGCATGGTTTGTTGTGCGTCAGCCAGATTTGGTGGTGCGACCACCAACTGGTACGGCGGTACAGTACTGATCACGTTGGGGTTCTAAAGCGTTGTACCAGAAAAAGGTAAGTTAGCATTACAGGAATGGGGAGAAGGAGGCTTCCTGGTTAATTTTTGTTGCAGCTACCTGCTTTGGTGGGGGAGCCACTGGTTGGTATGGTGAGAGGAGAAGGCATGTAACATTAATGTAGGGAAGGGTTTATCATACAAGAAGTTTCCTTTTGACTTAACTCACTGTGATGGGAAGGGTTTTTTATGCAGCTCCAACCTTACATTAAACTAAGCCTTTAAACTAATTACAGTCCAATTCTCACTTTATTAAATCTAACTTTAATTAGTATTGAGCTACTTGATGACCTTATATCCTGGAATTACACATGGTCTGTGAATCATGATCATTGTATTGTTACTATTTCCATATAAGAGGCTTCAAACGTTACTGGTTCAGCTTTGACATCTACTATTTACTCTTTGTTTTACAATGAAAATCAATAGATAAACAAGCACAGATGTCAAAAAAAACAAATTATCTTATGTATTTTCATCTCGACTAAATTGGCTTCGACAATTTATGAATTTTTATTCTGGAAACTCTTTTCCAATTTATACATACATTAGAGTGAAATTCACACTCTAGTCTAATGTATCAACCCTGCTCAATTAACATCTTTATCTGGAGACAGTATGTGGAAGTTTATATTCTTTGCTTGCTAAATTCATTGGTCCATTTGATGCTTCAATTATTATATATTTAATATTTTAGATCAAAAGATGGATTATGGGACTATGGAACATCAATACCAATTAGTACCAGTTTTTTTCTCTATACTGGTATGGATCAAATATTAAGGATTGCTTTGTAAATTATTTTAAACTTGATGGCAGAATTAATTGAACAAATTAAATAAAGGAAATTACTTTGTAAGAAAAAAAAATTGGCAATCAAAGGAAGGGTGTCAAATTTACCCCTTTTTATCTCATATTTAGGTTTGCAAAGAGCCGGAGAAGAGAACGCATAACAGATACAAAAGGTATTTGACCTATTTCTTATTGTACACGAATAATTTTCATTTAGGGAACATCTTCTCTGAACTTGATATTGAACCAAAATTAGTTACAAACTACCTAAATTGTGAATTGCAGCAAATAATTGTTTTCAATTTTTCATTAGGACGGGACTTGTGTAAAAAATGCCCTCGGTTGCTTACTGGTCATTTGAACCTTCTAAAAGCATTTATTATGTTTGCCGCATCAAAAAGAAAATAAGAAGTACTAAAATACTTTCTTTTAAATCTTGAATCATATTTATTTGCCATTTTCTGATTGACAGTAAATAACACCTGATTGGATTGCCATTATATCACGTTTGCATCATTAGTCAACTAAAAAAAGTAACAATAATAATAATAAGCACACCAAGTTATTTTATTTTTCTTTTTGGCTAAAAACTTTCAAGATTGCTCCTTGTACTTTTGTCTATTATTATTTTTCGGCTTGAGTACTGAGCAAGTTAGAAAATAGAAATGTACTAATATCTTACTTTTGTAGGTTAGAAAATAGAAATGTACTAATATCTTACTTTTGTAGGTGGCTTTCTTAATTTATTAAATGCGACTGTTGATGGTGGATGTGAGCTCCCTAATTACTAGGGAGAAGGGATGTAATGTGTAAAATGTTGAATTTGATTGTGTGATGCCGTTATTTTGTTGCAGAAAAAATAAGGTTTCTTTTTTTGACGAAGCAGAAAATTGTGGTTGTGCAAGTTGAAAAGAACAAGGATTGTCAAGGGCAATAAATTAAATTGACAAAATAAAGTTTTCTAAAACGCTATTTTGTTACACCGTGTTAATTTGTTAAAACGAAAATATATAGGATTTTACTAAAACAAATAATCTATTTTTAAAATAAATTTATTGCTAAGTTAGTTTGAAATAAAGGTATGAGTAATAATAATCATCCTGACAATAAAATAAAGTTCACAATTTTAATTAAAGTAGTAATGATGACCATAATAGTTCTAATGTATATATCGTTCTTTTTAATAAATAAAATGTTAACCCTATGAAGGATAAAACTAAGGAAATCATGAATTTTGACAAAGTTGTTGCTGATGAATTTAACATAAAATTAATGAACTTCGTAATAATAATGAGGATGATGATCGAATTTTCGTAATAATATTTTTCAGTGGAAATTTCATGAGAAAATAAATGAATAATAATAATAACTTACATCATATTCTTTTTCTTTTCATCAAGTTCGTTCCACATTTGAATTCATATAGGAACCAAAAGTATTGGACAACAAAAAAATTAAACCATTTACACTAACCGTGGAACTTTTCGAAATAAATACATGATCAAGAAGTTAAACCATTTAGAAGCATTTTCTTAGAAATATAATTATTGTTTTGTCAAACATTCTCGTGTTTGTTGGGAACTTTTAAAACATAAGAAAAAATTCTTACAAATAATATTAATTCTTAAATAATCTCACACGCATAAAAATAGCGTTCTACGAAAGATGGCAAAAGAAACATTTGCTAAGCATTCATTTTTTTTTTAAAAAAAAAAGGAACATTTCCTTACAAATAGTGGATCTTTTAAAATAATCTCATACAATTTCTTATATTGTCTATTAAAAAATAAACTATGATGACAAATACTACATCATGATGCATATGGCCTTTGTTGACTCACGGTGCTTTTTGTCAATATTATTGTAAACAATGACGGGGAAGAAGCGATCTTACAAAACTGGTGTATCAATTAAATCTTACAATTATATATTTCTGATGGTGTATCAATTAAATCTTACAATTATATATTTCTGATTAAATTAGTTATTAACATATCAATTAAATCTTACAATCACATCTATTTTTCCGATTTAATTAGTTATTAATGTATCAATTAAATTTTATAATCATATGTTTCTGATTTAATTAGTTTTTTTTTAGAAAGACTTGACAGTGGCTGTCAAGTAGCTTCTGATTTAATTAGTTATCAATGTATCAATTTAATTTTATAACAAATTAACAATATATTTCCGATTATGGTAAAAATTATAAACTATATATATAACGACACAGGTATATAACGAATACGAAATAGCCTTACATGTACCCTTATCCAATAAATTAACGATTTTTTTTTATCCATACCGATACCAGATAACTTAATGAAAATTTTATCCATACTCGTCTTATCGAATACCATACGGGAATGATAAACGGTTAAAGGGTACCATTGACAACTCTAAATAGTATGTTGCAAGAATAAAAATAATAGTAAAAAAAAAACTTCAAAAAATATAAAATTTTGTTTTGATACATGACTTTAATATGTATAGATTGATACATGATTTTTAATCTAATTATAACATTTCTATCTTAAAATATCATTAATTTTTTTTTTCAACCAAAAAATCAGATTCTAAATGTTTTTTTTTAGAAAAAGCTTGGTAGCGGCTACCAAGTAGAAATCAGATTCTAAATTTTAATACAAATGTTTCTCAATTTTTTGCTTTTAATTTTTTTTAAAAATATTTAATAACAAAAAATAAAATTTTCGACACCATTCGACACGATCAATATGATTGTGTCGTGTCTTATTGTGTCAAAATGAAGTGTTCACCGCCTTGTACCGGTATCCTTGTATATTGTCAAAATATCAACAATGTTTTTATATTGGACAAAAATGATAGTTCGAAATATATCACTTATATAATTTTTTATGTGATAAGTTTTCTAAGAGAATGCGTCATACTAGTACACATTTATGCCATAATTAAGAAAAGTCCTGAACAAATTAGTCAGAATATTTGAACAATTTCAATTAGAATACTTAAATAATTTCAATCATTTGTTATTATTGAATAAATTTCAACTTTAGTTTTAATTTATGAAAAAAATTAAACAAATTTACATCAAATTTGACATACTTGCCATATAATTTTAATCATTGGCGGTACCGATTCCCACCAAATATTCTAGACAATACTTGTGATATGATTATAATAATTGTAATAGGGTACAATTACATGAATGTAACAATTGCATGTCAATTGCACTCAATAGAATATTAATTTATTTCCTTCGTAGAATTTTGGGCGCTAACCTAATTTGCCTCATCCTCAAATGCAAAACCTATATCGCATTTATTTTCATTTTTCCTACCGTCCCTCTAGGGTTTTATCTCGCCTCTGTCTCTCTCCATCAGAACGCTCCCTCTGTGGTCTCTCATCGCCTCTCACTCCAGCCGCAGAGAAATCATCAATAGATCGAAAAAATATTTTCTTTCTTCAACCTGGTGCCATAGATCGCGTACAAGTAAGGACTTTTCTTCCGCCCCATTCAAATTTTGTTTAATTTTTCTTTGCTTATCCTTCTCTTCTCTGTTAATTTCTAGGGGTAAAGTTAATTTTAGGATAAATTACAAATTATTGTTTGATTTAAGTGTGAATTTTGAGGGATAAATAATCGTGAATTTCATATGTATTTTCATTCATTTTAATTTGCAACAAGTACTTATGCAAGAAATACATAGCCGGTAAATATCAGTTGCGAAATAACTAAAATACCAGTATTTGTGTTAAACACATGTTAACTGTTTAAGGATGACCCGATTTCTACCGTTATCACCATTAATACCCTTCTCTCTTGCTTTGCTTTTGTCTGTGTTATTCATCGCTATCTATCCCTTTTCCTTGATTTGTTTGATTTAGGACACGCTAGCCATGAAAGAGCTTCATCGTGCTTCCTTCTGCAGTAGGCCACCTCCTAGCCATCGTCGGCCATGATGGCAACCTTTTGAACTGGAAATGCAAGTTTTCCTCAGGTATAAGATTTATCTATCTCTCTCTCTCATCATTCATTGAGTATTTTTTTTGGTTTGGATCCTATACGTGGCCTGTTATGATTGATTTGGTATGAATTAGTTTCTTGATTCTAGAGCTTGCAAGGGTTAGTAGTATTAGTTTTAGATCTCTTAAAAAAAATTATTAAATTATACTATATTATTACAAACATTGGTCACATTTAATATTAAACTATACATTTTTTTAGTGATTGTTTGTCAGTTTAGTTCAGGTGTATCAATGTGTTCTGATCAATATATAACACAAGCAAGTTATATTTAATTGTTTATTTCTTTTCAATCCTTTTATTTGTTCGAATACTGGAAATGATAATTTTTTGCTTTGTTAAATAGGACTTCTCCATCATTTTCAGACAGACAAGTTTGAATCACTTCTTTCAAAAATGGTCTAAGGGCACAAACCGGGACAACCAAGGTTAATCTTTTATAGAAATTATGTGCTACTTGATTTCATTTATGGCTACTCTTTATCTATCAGGAACCATGTGTTGTTTGATTCAGTACGACAAATGACACTAGAATTCTTAAATAAAAAGTTGACAATAATGTCCCCTTCGTTTGTTAAATTTATTTAGTAATATCGTTTGTGTGCAATATGATCAAGAAACTACTCAACACACTTACTTAGGATATTAATTACATGCTGCTTGGATAAAATTCAGATTTAAAACAAGAAATCCAATGGTGTAGATGGTGCTGAACTGGTTATTTAATTTCATTGGTTTAGCCCTTGTACCCTTTCCACCCTTGCAACACAATTATTCTTTTTATTCTACATGGTGTACAATATTTAGTACTCTTAAAATATTTGATGTTTGATTTTCCAGGGCATGGTACAACCTTTGGCTTCTTGTAGCATTAGGGATCATAATCTGGTTATGAAGATTTTGAAGCACCATCAAGTGATGGAGTTTGTTTAAAATTTAGGTTGCTTGTGTTATTAACTTAATTACGAAGTATAATATAATATTTGGATGTGGATTATATTTAAATATTGTGGATCACTTTTTATGTATGCAGATGATATTTAATATTTGTGTGGTAATTTTAATTGATTGTTTTATTGTTATGTTTGTGATATAAAGTATGTGATAATTGTCATGAAATGTTATTATTGGATATTATTTGCTTGATATTCACCATAATTAAATTAATTGTAGACAATTATAGAGCTATTTTTATTGACAAAATCATGCAATTGCATCGGTCAAATTCATGCCAAATGAAAAATATTATGTTGCCAAACTAATCAAATGCATCAGCTTATTTGATGCATTTGACATATATTGTCATCTACATGGTTGATGCTAGCAAAATCAACTACATCCGTTTAGTGGATGCAAAAAACGGACCTTGGCATCCGCTTTAGTTCATGCTAATAAAAATAGTAGCATTCGTTCTTTTGATGCAAAGAACATATATTGCCATCCACTTGGTTGATGCTAGCAAAATCAATTACATCCGCCTATTGGATGCAAAGGATGGACCTTAGCATCCGCTTTAGTTGATGCAACTGATAATTACTGTTGCATGAGCTTAATACTCATACTATTAAAATACTCATGCTATTGAATCAGTAGCAACAAGGGCAGTCCCATCGGAAAAAAACGGATGCCATAGATCTGTGGCATCAGCAAACGGATGCAACCGGCCTCGATTGCATCCGGAATGATTGATGCACTTGAAATAGTTTCCTGTAGTGTGAGAAACAGTACCTTGCCTCGTTTCATAAGTAGGGTTTTAGTAACTATCATGTATCAATTTCCACAATGTTGCTTCTTGTTCGAAGGCTACGTACTTTTCCATCATGTTGCTTTACACTTAACAAATTAACATAATTATCATTTAACCACTTAAGAGATTCAGCAAGGCTACAGATATTACGATCATTGGGTCATGAATAGAAGCTCAACAAAGTATTTCCTTTTTAATAAAACATTAAATATAAACAAAGTGGAGATATTGGTATAAATTTAACTTAGCTGTGCATATGTTACATTAATCTGCCACAAATGTTAATTTGTTGTTAATCTTACAATTGAAGATCATCCTATAAAAATAGAAGAGAAGAAAGAAAAATGAGTTCACCGAGGAAATCTATGATCAACCGGCCATCAGAGCATCGACCTGTTGGATAGCCAGGGAAAGTCTCCATAAGGTGGGTTTTCAATCCAGAGACCAGGCCCTGCAGTAAGCATGGCTACAAAGTTTCCCGTGTCAGTGTATGAATCACCAAATGCAAATATTGATGTGAAGGTTTGGTTGCATGTTTGTTTAGCATCATAGCATGGCCATGGGATGCAAGAATGAAAAAGAAGAAAGCACAGATAAACTTCATCTCTTTGAAGCAGAGTAGTGAGATGGTACATGTAAGGCTCTGGTAATTCGCTCTTATATAAACATCGCTGCTAGAGCCTAGCTAGTTGACTAATTTTAAAATGAGGTATATCCAAATATTAGAAAATAGCAGCCTGTTTTGTCGAATTGGAGGTAATAGCAGCCTGTTGTTGGAAACTGTAAAAGTCGTAACATGAAAGAGTGCATTTCATCAACTCAGTTAAGAATATAAGATGTTAAATTAATAATGAAGTCTATTCATCTGTAATGCAGGTCAATTTAATTGGAAGCCCACGAACTGTTATCTATAAGACTATAACTGTATTCCCTTTTCTAGATAAATATTATTTTCCATGTTTCGAAGTACTTTTTTTTTTCATGTTATGATTTATTCCGTCTGTGCACTAGCTACTACATGAACTGCTATTCGATGCCGCGCTTTGATTAACCTTAACCAAAATTTCCTCAACTACATCATAATTATGTGTTGATCAAAATTGATATAATTCTAGCCAATAACGTGCTATCTCCATAATAACAACAGTTTGGACTATTCTACAAATTTTGTGAGCTAATGATGAATTGGATGTTTTAAATCAATAGGAACTATAGATAATCTGGCAATAAGGTAGCTGTCATGTTTAATTATTGTATTTTTAATGTATATATTCAAGTCAAACAATAAATCTCGAAATCATTTAAAATTCTTTGCAGCTTTTGAGATTACTGAAAGGTCCCATAAAATATGACTGGTAATATGCATCGTTTTTTCTCTGGGTTTGGTGCTCATTTAGTTCAATTCAACTAAAAAGTATCAACTTGGACACGGCCATGATTGATTTGGATAATAGTACAATTCCAATGGTCTGCGCTTATTTTCAAGTAGGCCTGCAAACGGAATACCGTTTAGACGTATTTTGTTTTGTTTCGTCCGGACGAAACTGTTAACGAAACAATTTCGTCTGACTTAGTGAAACGATTAACGAAACAAAAGAAACAGTTTAGTAGCTGTGTAAATCAAGAAATTTCATAAATTTCTAAGGCTAGTTTCATCAACGAAACAAAACGGTTAACGAAACACTCTAGTTTCGTCACCGTTTCACACGTTATGCATGCCTATTTCCAAGCTACTAAGAAAATTAAGTAGGCCCACATCAGGTAGATGTGCTTTCTGGACTGGACCTAGTTTTTAAAAGATTGAATATAGGGCTTACATGGCAGTGGACCAAATTTTCATTACTAATTGGGTCATATATAGTAGCTAGTTCAGGCTTTTTAAGAACATTTACATAACCAAGTACGGAGTAATAAAAATCTAAAAGTGCTATTTTGACTGCTATTCGCTTTAGACATAAGTATGAATTTCAAAATAGTTGCAAACTTGTTTATTATTCTTAAGTAATTGATGAATTTGTGTCGGTGTACAACGTTTTTTGCTTTAACTTAAAATCCCCCAGGCAAGCTTTTCTACATTTTTGCAAACTGCAAATATAAATAAATGCACCTAAAATTGTCTAAAATTAGCACTTTTCCAGTTCTATAGAATCCAGCGGTCTTCGATTTTATACGATAAGGATTAGGACAGTACAGAAACCCGCACTATAATTTTCTTTTATAAGCAATTAAGCATTAAAAAATTTAAAGGGCAAAGTAAGAGACTCAAAATTAACTAAATATAATCAACAAAAGGGATAAAACATAAGAAAAAATAAATAAATAAACTTCATTCCATTGACCAAATTATAACAATCTACATAAAACACACACGCACAAACACCAACCAAACTTCGGCGAGACAAGATGATGCTCATAGCAAATAGCCTAGCACTATTAATTGCGCGCCACTGGTAGACAAAATAGGAGGATCGGCATATGGACCGTAAAGGCGGCCATTCGCAATGTCACTATATGATGCCTCAGTCAAGTGAATTTCATCGCAATTCCAATTTAATGTGACTGTGTTTGGCAACACTCCGAATGGAGTTGTTCGAATGGGTCGAAAAAGGTTGTACTTAATAGGTTATTCTACGTAAGTTTTATTCAGAGTTCTTGTTTGCGAACAAACTATCCAATTTTATTCGATTCACTTAAGCATATCTCACTTAATAGTTGCAAGGTGATTTTATCAAAGGTCAGCATAAGTGCCGTGGAGCCAAGTGGAAGAGATGTAGTGATATGCAGCCTCAGTTAAATGGACACCGTCCCAACTGAAATATGTAGATGATGTCTGACATGCAATGACACCTGGCATGCCACAAACTTCAGTTTCGTTATCGTTGTAGGGCCATCTTTACCACAGCATGTTTGAAGAGGTGTGTTGATAAAACTTGCATTGTTTTAGAATGATATCATCAGCATATATATTTAATTATTTATACTTTAACTCTGATAGTTTATAAACAGAGTAGAGAGAGAGTTACCAAAATGATCTGGATTTTTAACAGCACTGATTACAGGGTCATAATAATCAGTAAAAATAATATTGACATGTGGATAATTGCCCCGAAGGCGCCCCAACGCCTGGTGTAGCAACAGGTTATGGTATGTAGCCAGGCCATTATATATTTTTGAGACATTTTGCTTCGGGCTTATAGTCAAGTTTATTTGAGCTTTTAAAATGTGTGAGAAAATATGGTACACATCCAGTCGGTTATTGCCCAGATACTGCCAAAGTGAGCCCCATCTCCAATAACTTTCTGGAAGGGAGTATAATAAAATTGTTGTAGTAACTAGTATTTTTGATAAATTCTGTTCTTATATATATGATTTTATACTTTTGATGTGATTTCGCATTGCATTTGAAATCAGTTGAATCATTCGAGGTTCATATGTGTTCATCATTTCTTCAATGCTGATGCCAGATTGCAGTATAAAACTATAGTCATTTTGAGATTGTTGAACCGAACCCTAGCTACACGACTTTTGACGCGCCGCGCAGGCGATTTTTGAAAGTTTCTTCCCTACTGCCCCAAATCCCACCTCTCCACCATTCTCTCTGACCTTGCGACTGCCACCCTCCCCTCTCTACGCAAGCAAAGTGAACCTCCTAGGCGGGGAGGCCACTACTGGCCTCCCCCGCCACCCCTTTCTTCTTCTTCTTTTTTCTTTCTTTTTCTTCTTCTTTTTTCCTTTGCTTTTGAATCATTTTTTTTTCTTCTTGGGCAACTTGGTGACCGGTGCCAGCTATCGGTGTGGTCGTGCTGCGACTTTGGTGCAGGCTATCGGTGCAGCTGACGATGAGATTGTGGGTCGTTTGGTCATGGTAAACGGTTTAACTGTTGTTATGATGCGGTCAGCGATTCGGTCGTGGTGTGGAGCGGCCGTCGGGATGTAGTGTCGTTGTGGAGGCGTTGTGACTGTTGTTGCTGCGATGCAGTGCGGTTGTTGCGCTGCGCAGGAATTGTGGTGGTTGGAAAATGGTGCAATCAACAATTGTGATTTGACCATGGTTGTATTGCGGCAGCCGTGTGTTTGGGTATGGTCGGCTTTGCAGCGGCAGCTGTGTGTTTGGACGCTGCCATGACTTTGTTGTGGTAGTCTTGTGTTTGGGCGTGTCGATGGTATTGCGGCAACCATGTATGTGGGTGTGGTCGGCGAGATGCAGGAAAGCTCGTGTGCTATGTGCCATGTTGAGGGGGACGATGTCAGTTAGGTTTAGACGGGGTTAATTGAGGTTGGTACGGTATTGGTACCGTCTAGGTTGTAAACTTATTGGTAGTTTACGGCTAGGTTGTAAACTCGTTAGGAGTTTATTTTTCGTTTGTACCAGTATTATTACAGGTACGAGTTTGAGTTTTACTTTGTTCCTTTTGTAAACTTTCTTTTTTTAATGAAAATTGCTAGTTTTTGCTAGCCCTAAAAAAAAAAAAAAAAAAAAAAAAAAAAAAAAAAAAAAAAAAAAAAAACTATAGTCATTTGCCCCAAACTCACCAAATGTGAACAGGGAGGTATTAAAAAACTTCATACATTCTGTGCAAATATATTGTTATCTGTTAGACAATTATTTGTCAATTGTTCAAAAAATAGAAAAACACGTGGCTTTGCATCTACTATATACAACTCAGAATTTAACCTGAATCCTACAATTCAATAGATGGTCTTCAGTAAAATCAGGAAAGAAAGAGCAATCCAAAAAGTCCAAACATAAACTATCTGCTCAACTTCAATGTTCTTTCTGACATTAAAAGTTTTGCAATGCGATGTCACATTTATTAGCACCTTTTCCTTTTATATTTTAATTCTAAAAACATGGCAAAACTGAAGTATCAGAAAAAAGATGTTGTCCCATTAACTTAAATTACGTTAATTCAAGCCAACAATAATTTAATAAATCCATCTAGCTCAATTTTGGCCTAAAAAGCTCACAAAACAGCTAGTTTCAAAAAAAAAATAATAATAAAATAAAAGTATCTGAAATAACTTATTTACAGCTGCATAGTGAAGTCTTCACCTCCTCGAACCATTTTAGTTGATAATCTAGAGAATTACGGAGCAGAGGAAAGTTCACAAAATGGTTCTTCTCAAAAAAAAAAAATTGAACATTAATTGCCGTGGCACCAACAACAGCAAAATTTGCTCCTTGGACAAAGCTTTCTATATGATCTTGGCGAGGAGGTACAAGAGATAGACCAAATTCTTCGGCTACGATGATCATGAAAGAGGACTGGTTATTACTTTAGATCCAAATTAATCAGCAAATTAAGTAATTCTGGAAATTTCAAATTTACTCCATCAAGTTTAAGAGAATGTGAATTACTCTGCCAAAGAATCTCATGTCCTTCAATATTTTTTTAGAAATACTGCCCCCAAAATGGAGTGTACTTTCCGGCATTTATTAATGCATGAAGAGTTCAAAAACAAAAGCATAAAAGAAAGGTGCTGGGGAGCAGATTAGCAAGTCTCCAGATGTTATGATCATTGGTTCATCAGTAGAAATTCAACTTAATTATATAGTCCTTCCTTTTTAAATGAAACATTCAATAAAGTAAACAATGCAAAAGATATTTAAATCAATTTAATTTAGTTGTGCATATGTTATATTAATCTCTCACAAATGTCAATATTTGTCAATCTTACTATTCAAGATCATCCTACCATAAAAAAAAATAAAAAAAAAAACTACCCTTCAATGTTACATAATTCAGCTAAAAAAAAAAGAAGAAAGAAAATGTTACATAATTTCAGCTTAATAAACAAGGAGAAAGAAAATATTTACCCAGAAAATCTATGATCAAACGGTCATCGGAACATCGACCTGTTGGAAAGTGAAAGGTCTCGCCATAAGGTGGATTTTTAATCCAGATACCTGGCCCTACAGGGAGCATGGCTACAAAGTTCCCGGTGTCAGTGTACGAATCACCAAATGCAAATATTGATGCAAAGGTTTGGTTGCAACTTTGTTTAGGCTTTAGCGTGGCCATGGCAAAAAAGAAAAGGAAAAAGGAAAGCACAGATGAACTTCGTCTCAGTGTAGAACAGTTGTGAAGCTGTGAATGTAAGGCCCTAATAATTCTCTCTTTTACAAATTAACATCGTTGCTACTGCCTACTTGACCAAGTGTAAAGAAAAAAGTATATCCAACTATAGGAAATACCTAGCAACTTGTTTTGTCAAGATACAGGTAATAGCAACTTGTTTTGTGGAAATATGTTGGAAAAGAAGGAATGCCTGAGGCGTCAACAATACTAAAAAAATGTTAAAAAAGAATTAATAATTACTTGTCTATAATATTGTAGGTCAACATAATTGAAGCGCATGCGCACCAACTATTAATTAGTCACTAGTTATGGAAGCGAAGCTGCCTTATCATTATTTTAGATGGATAAGAATTTAAACAATTTGCTAAATTGTTTGTTTTATTTGGTAGCATCTAATTTCCCAAGAATTAATTTATCACAATTAGAAAATTAGAAAATGCAAAAGAACATTACCATTTTTATAATTAATGGGAAACAATTTGCATAAATGAATATATATAAAATCAAGATCCTTTTTTTATTACAAAATTTTTTGAAGTAGTTCATCCTTTGAAAGTCTCTCTTCTAAATTTGAATTTTTTGAAGTAGTTCGCCGCCATTTGATTGCTAAAAAACTATTATCAAGCCAGAAGTAAAAAAGATAAAAATTGGTCAATTAAATGGCACCTTGCTTGTTTTTGCAGACGCTATATGAGTATGTGTTTGTCGCTTTTCATTTCCAATTCTCATTTGAAACTGTCTATTTTGTTTTCATTTATTATACTTCTAAAATTTTTATTTATAAACCGGTGCTTATTTGTTTTCTATATCCATTGAAACTGAAATAAGATAAAATTTTAAATTAATGCTCTGTCTACTCGATTTCGTGTAATCAGATGTGAATCTTAAATTAACTTCGTAGAAGCTTCGTGATATAAATCCCTTTAATAGTCACCTACATTTTTTCCTACATCAGAGAGGAGAACTTTTTTTCATTATCTCTAATTAAGTTGTTTTTAACAAATTAAGTAGAGAATTGAATATCAAATACTACATTATTTTTTCCTATTGTTCTTGCTATGTTCAGAACATCCAAATTCTGAATGTCAAGATCTAAACTTTTATAAGATTCGAAATTGGACACAAAAAAAATTAGAGAAAAATGGGCATAAACCTTGAGTACATATAAACATTTCCATAATTATTGTTTGCTTAAAGTTGTAGATAGCCAGCACTATATTTCTCTTTGGACTCTTAAAACTTTTCGAGCATATATGCTTTTATATCTCGATCCACCAAAAGTCCATTGAGACTTATTTACATGAATATTTTAACAATGTCCATTGAGACTTATTTACATGAATATTTCCACCTTCACTGAAGCCAGTACCTGATGGTGCCATAGTACCATCTCAACGTTGATAGCGAACCAGCTGAATTGTTGTACGATATGAGCATCCAAAGAAAAAGTAATGAACTAATTAGATGGACCAAACAATAAGTAATGAACTAATTAGATGGACCAAACAATAAGTAATGAACTAATTAGATGGACCAAACAATACGTTATTTGTTGCCAACCCATCTCTAATAAAGTAAACTGGTTCAAAAATTTTGCAGATAGCATTGTTCATTTATGCTAATTATGACTGATATCTATTGATATCATGGTCAAACACAAAATAAATGAAATGCCCCTGTGTGCTAATAGATATCATAGTCAAGAGCAAACGACTCAAATGCCCCTTTGTGATTTATTTGATGATATAAACATGAACATGAACTTAATGGGTTGTATATGCCATCTTTTCTTATTTTTTCTATGTTGAATTTGGAAAATTTGTTTTATTTGGTAGCATCTAATTTTCCAAGAATTAATTTATCACAATTAGAAAATTAGAAAATAAGACTCGGTTGTATTATCAGCATGTGTGTTATTCTATCAAGTAAACCATTTTTAGCTTCAATTTCACTAATAAGACTCGGTAGACAATAATACAGAACTTTGATAACTTATAATTTATAAGAGAGAAATCATATTTTGACTGCAACATTTCGGATTATAATTTAGGCTATCAATCATATCAACAGGAACTCAAGTTCTGTACCTTGGAGAAGAGTATGGAGATGATGGCCAACTGTTCAAGAACCTATGTGGGTCCGAAGGTTCTTTGTAAATCAAAAGTACAGAAAAAAATTACAAAATTTGTAGTAAATTAATATCTTCTTTATCAAAGTCATACCCAACATCTGAATTTGCATATGATGAGTCACCTGTTGTAAATTAAGTATGCAATTTTATGCCATTGCTATATCATTATCTAATATTGGTAGTAAGCATTTCCACAAATTCTAAAATTCATTTGCAAAATATTCTCACTATTTCTTTAACTACCAATTTGCATTGAAAACTGGTACACGCTCCACATGATATTTTACCAACACCACTCTTTTTTAATTCTAATCTATTTTTATAATATATTTTTGTTAACGCTTGTTTTGAAAACATGTTGGCACACTTTTATTTGTACAGTTATGTCAATATATGTCCTTGTACAATTTGCCAATTTACACATTCTCCTAATTATGAAAACAACTAAACCATCTTGTTTGACCAGATCTAAAAGTGTTTGGTTTATGTGCAATTGGCCAATTACACTAAGTGCTGCTGTAAAATTGAAAGCTGCAACAAATGAACACATAAATTATTATTACAAAAAAATGACCGAACCTGGTGCAAAATGTTTTGATGAGTGAGCATAACCCCTATTGGCATTCCACTTGTACCTCTGGTATACATCAGAGTTGCCACACATCAGGTTTTATGTGCTCAAATTCTATCTTTTCGCCTGTTTAAGAGAAAAAACTTATTGTTAATTTAAAAAATGGTTGCAATAGTAATATGGATTTATTAAAAGCATTAAAAAACAAAAGAAAGAAATCAAGTAATGCAAAAGACAAAAATAGTACCTTCTTCCAAAAACTTTGCCAGAAAATAGCCTCTCTCTCTCCGAAGTTCTATTATTTATTGTACGTATAAAAAGAAATATTCATCATAGCCACTTTCACTTGCATATAGTTTGTCACCACAAAGCAAAATTACATATCTAATCTTAACTCTTCGAAGAAGTGAATCAGCTAGCCTTTTAATAAATTTTGGATTGTCTACTTAAGGACCTACACTGTAAACAAAAAAATGATGAAGATGTGCTCTTATCCCCGAAAGGAAAAACTATTTTAAATAACATAATTTTAAGAATCCAATAATAGTCTGGAAAAGGTTACATACACTACTTGATCTGCACACACTACTTACGGAAAACAAAAATGAGAAACCAAAAAAAAAAACCTTATATCTGCACACACTACTTGATATGCTGTTAGTATAGCAATATCATATTATCCAAAAGTAAGTACCTTTCTGAATGGATATATATTTGGAATAATTCTTCGTCAGTTGATCTCGCATCTCGTACCACACTTATAGCAAATGCGGCCATGATGCTTACAATTAATACCATCACGATCAGGCCATGTACTTTTACAGCACCAATCCAAAAAGGAAAATTAATACTTAATGGGTATGGGTATGAATATATTAACAACCATCTTTGCATGATAAACACGACAACTTACAAAAAAAAAAAAAAAAAATTAAATAGATGAAGTAAAACTGTAGAAGATTTTCTATAGTTAAGATAGGTTGTGCATTTTGATTTGGTGCAATTAGAATTTGTTGAAATCGCCAATCAAGTACTAATAAAACTGAAATTGTAATTTTCAAATTGCTCATGAATGATCAATTGAATTTCACATTTCATTAAATTTGATACACAACATATCTAAATGGTATAGAACTTATTTGTGATTCTGCTTTCTGACTTTTGATTAACCATTAGATCGGTCGTAAATCGTAGTAGCTGCCAAAAAAAATTTGTTGTCAATATAACCTAAGTAACCTAACCCATACTTAATTCAGGAAAAAGAAAAAAAAAAAATACCCAGAAATCAGCCACCCAGATGAGTTGTCAGCAAAAAGGGATATCTTTTCCTCTTGTAGTGTTCCTATCTGTCTCAATCCTTCAGAAAAATTCAAAAATAGGATCATCATCTATTTGATTGACATAATTGTTCAAAATGGCAATGATAAAATAAGGGTAAATAATATTTGTAAATCTCACAGGCGATAAAACGATTGTCTCAGAGAATTAAGATTCATGAACCACAATCTTCATGTAATACCGTCCAACTTATCTTACCAAATAGAAAAGTATCTCATCTGTAAAGAATAAAGAATAAAAGATAATTCATGTTATTTTTGAGTTGAAAATAAGATAATTCATGTTATTTTTGCGTTGAAAATTTCAAAGAAAAACAATAGAATTGATAGTAGAGACTAATTGAAGGTCGAGCAAAGAGCAAATTTACCATTGAAATAGGAATACTGCCCAGAGCATTTCTTCAAATTCCTTCAAGGCACCATCCAAATTGGAATTATAAGAGTTGTATGGAAACCAATATTTCCTAATTGAATAACACGATTAATTGAAGGAGGAGGACGGAGGAGCGGTTGTGGAAGGAAGGGCCGGCGCAGTGGTTTTCTGTTGGGGTGAGGGGAAGACGACGGAAGAGGGTGGAGGTGGAGGAGCTAACGGTGTGTCGGAGTCAGAGGAGGTTGTGGCTTGTGGCGTGGTGTGAAATTTTTTCTGTTTGGCGAGAAAGAAGAGACGAAAGAGAGGCAAAGTTATGAAAGAGGTGAAAGAAATTAACGGATCAGATCGATCAGCAAAAACACATTGGAGGGTTCAGATGTCACGCAATTATCGCCAAAAAGCAGCCACGAGATTTAATTAATTAATACTATAATGAATGTATTCTCTTTTCTAGATGAATATTAATTTCCATTTTTTTATGTATTTGTTTTTTCTCATAATATATGATTTTGTTCTGTTTGTGCTGTTGTACACTACGCGTGTGTGTGTGCACTGTGCATGTTTTTTTTCCATATATATCCAAGTCGAACACAATGAAACCACGGACTCGTAATGAAATCTTAAAACATTCTTTGGAGCCTTTGAGGTAAATGCCCCATAAAATATGACTGGTAATATCATTTCTTTTTCTTTGAGTCGTGTTCAATTAGATCAATTCAACTAAAAGCTATCAATTAGACAGGTCCATGCTTGATTTGGATTATAGACAGTTCAATATCTAATCCGTCTGCTTTTCCTGATATAAAATTTTTTTATAAGGCCACAAGCAGGCCGAGATAGGATCTCTTGATAAAACTTCTATAAGATAAATGTGGGAGTTAAATGGGCTACTTCTAGTCATTCACATGACTTAATCTAATTTGATTCCTACTTTTGGGTCTTTTCAGGCCGTTTGGAAGAAGATCGAAAAACAAGAACGTAAATTGGGTGAATTGGTAAATAGTCTTATTTTTGACCGCTAATGTTTGGCAATTTAATTTGGTTTTAGAATAGTCATTAATTCATTGATTATCCTTTATATTTGTGGAAATTTTTACTCATATGTTTCAAACTTCAAATATAAATGTGTACCTAAAATTGTCTAAGCTTGACTCTTCTGACATTATACAGAATGTTGTGACCGTCAATTTTATTCGGAATAAGAGTGGGACTGTGGTAAAGGAACCCACATTATAAAATGTAAAGGGGCAAAGTAAGAGACTCGTAATTAACTAACAATAATTAAGCAACAGAAAGGATTAAAAAAACTCTCAACTTCATTCAGTTGACCAAATTATAAAAATCTACATAAAAAAACACGCATACACACAAACACCAACCAAACTTATCCTGTCTCTACAACAATGTCATATGAAGAATCACTGTACTTTTTTTAGTTGATGCTCATATGAAACAGCCTAGTACTATTGTGCACTACTGCGAGGCAAAATAGGAGGATCGGCAAAGGGACCGTAAAGCCAGCCCTTGGCAATGTGGCCATAAGATGCCTCAGTCAAGTGAATTCCATCCCAATTCCAATGAGTTTTTGGATCGGCACAGGCAGTGGCGCCAGGATCACCGCACTTTGCCGTCAAATTGAAGTTGTATGAGCCCATCCCAGCTGCGCCACAGCACGCTCTCGGTGGCTGCTTGTAAAACCCTGTAATAATCAGAGTTATAAGCAAAGTTTTATCAGCTTCTAGAAAGAAGGAAAAAAAAATGTTATTTCTTTCAATCAATGGGGATAGTTGAAAATTACAACGCTGATCGTTTCAAAGCTACCTAAACAAGATTTTCGAGAGAGTGCAAATATCTTAATGTAAGCAGGCCAATAATTTATTGAAGCAACATCATTTTCAATTCATAGGATCACAAGTCACAAGTCTAATATACCTTTACATAGAACGAGCAATGACAAAGAAGTCGTGTCTTAACACAACTCCTCTACATTCTGGTAAATGCACAGTAAATACATTACAAAATAGTGTCACAGAAAAACCAGTGTATATAATTCGTGTCAAAGATATGAAGCATCTTCCGGAAGCAAGGTCTAAATAATTGCTTGGAATCTCAAAACGAGGAAGCAAACAAACAAATAATAAAGACTAATTAAATGAACGTCTTGTCCTTATTGGGATAGTTATAACATATAAGAGATGTATCCGTTCCCAATTGCAACCCCAGATGTACTAAATTTATTTGGAACTCAAATTTTTTTTTCAAAATAGAAAAAAAGACCCGATTTCCCCAGACGTACTAAAATTAAAATTTAGTTCAACCATCATATATGTGAGCTTTCTGTGTTGTTGACACAGATGAAATTCTCAAACTAACAGAGAAATTAATTAGAATAAATTGTAATGGAAGGAAACTAACCAAATTTTTCAGGATGGAGCATGAACTGTACAATCGGCGTGTAATAATCAGCATATATTATTCTTACGCCAGGATATTTATTGCGCAGCCTCAAAATGGCACGTTGCAGCATGGAATTGTGCGCCCAAGCTAATGTATTGAAATTTCTCAAGCAACCACTTTGTGGACCAAAATTTTTAACTGGTTCGTTATTAAATATTGTCAAGTACACTGGAAAGCATCCGATTGGAAGTACACCGGGCACCACCAACTCTACTGCTCCGTCTGCAATTAATTTCTACATTTGAAAATGGGGAGTTAGATAGGGATGAAATAATTTATACCAATATTGGTGCGTACTTCTATAGTAGTATATTTATATGGTCAACTATTATTGGTTCCCAATATATATAACTTTTTTGTTCTTATTCCTTGAATACAAAAGGGAGTTAGTTCGGCTAATTTTCGAAAAACGAGATAAAGTCAACAATAATGCAGAGGAATAAGAGGAGTTTATTAAATTTTCTTGGATGTATATATTAATTAACTAGCAAGAATATACACAATGGATGCAATAAAGATGTAGAAAATAAACTATTTTAGGATAGTTAATCCGACATTTAATACCTACCTCAACTGCTTTTGAAATGGAGTCAACCACAAAAGGGATAAGTTCATGCACTTCATCCATTTTTCTGAAAGCGAAAATAGGAGCATTATAGTCGTTCCCTCCAAATTCGCCAACAATAAACAGGGACCTTCTAAACAAATCCCTGCAATCTGTAACACCCAACAAAGAAACCCAATTTATTATTACATTCCTTAAGGGGACTTAACGCAAAATATGTTGAGATAAACCTATTGATTAGTGTTTGTTAACCTTGAGGTGAGCTGCAAATGGAAGGCTTCATCTCATCAAACCACTTCAGTTGGGTGTGTAGAGAGCCTGCATTCCATATGTTCTTTCCTAAACCCCTTCCCTCAAAGAAACTTATGTCCATTGCTGTTGCACCGGTGATTGCGAAATTGGCACCACGGTGAAATGTTGCATTATGTGCTTTAGATGGTGGAAGCAATGGAAGCCCCAACTCCTGAGCTGTAATTGAGAATTAAAGAGAATCTACATGAGAAATATGAAAGAAAACAACAGCCATCCTGTAAATAACTCTGATATTTTAACTTCATACACATGCACCCCTTGAAAGTTTTTATTTGTAAATAAGCACTTTCAAATACATAAAAGTATTGTAAATTAACCATTGACGTCTAATCAAAATGATTATAGTGATGCAATATTAAAGATAATATATATGAAAATATCCTTTTCTGACTAGCTTTAAAAACAAACGAGCTAAGATAACTAAATAATTCTTAAAGTTAATTGCATTTCTAGTAATAATTCTTTCTCCATGCCATGAAGTAGTGCACCCTGAGAGAACTGTTTTTAGTTTCCACAAATTTGATATGCTTGATGAGGAATATGATTTATGACCAACTGATCAAAAACAAAAGTGCAACCAAAACTATAGAAAAAAGCAACTATTTATATCCATACCAATGAAGTCAGTCACTATGCGTCCATCAGAACAACGACCAGTTGGGTATCCAAAGAAATTCATCCCGTATGGCAGTCTTGCAGTTGCCAGATATGCAGGAATTCCATCAGCACAGAGATTTCCAGCATCTACAAGCGAGTCGCCGAAGTTAAATATGGCGGCATAACGCTGAGCCGAGACGGTAGGGTTGAGGTACAGAGAGGAGACAAGGAGGAGAGAGAGGAAGATGGGAAGGTTATCCATGGTCAGAGGTGATGTGGAAGAGAGGGAGAGGGCAAAGGAGAAGAATTTAGAGGATATATAGTTGTGTTGAATTCTTGTATGTATATAGTCTAGTTTTGATAAGAGTGTAATGGAGTAATAATGCTATTTTGCATACTTCCAGTTTGTTTTCCAAATTTTATTGGAGCATTGAGCATTCTCTTAGAGACAGAGTCACGGAGCTTTCCATTTTTTGTTCAAAAAAATTGAAAGTCTTCTTGAATTTTCTTTTCTTAACCACTGAAACTGAACGAACTCCGTTTTCAAAGAAAACGGAGATGTCCGGCACTAGACCAAGATATTGTGTTTCAAACATATGTTTGCTTCATTTTTACATAAGAGAATTATGTTTGAAATGGATAGGATGAGTTAAATATTATGTCATTGCAGGAAATGGAGAGTGAGATGATGTACTAATAAAATTAGGTGCTTGAGCTTAATTAGTTATATAAATCGTTACGTGCTAGAGGCGACTTTGAACAAGTCGTGCTATTAGACATTAATGAGAAGAGAGACCACTTACAATCCTACTTTTTAAATAAGGTTAAATAATATGGCTTATCCAACAACCTATTGAAGGTAAAGAGACAATGATCCCTTAATTACCTTGGAAAATGGGTTCTGAACCTTAATCTACACGTTTTTTTTTAATTTCAAAGGGAGGAGATTCCAGCGAAAGAGTAAATACCTAACACATGACAAGACATTTTCTTTTGATATATATATACCTTTTGCTTGTGTTAATAATTAGTTTCAACGAAAATTTAAATGCCTCTTATAGTCTTATATAGTTTTTTTTTTTTTTTTTTTTAAGGTCAGGTAGCAAATACTACACTGACAATTTTATTAAAAATAAAAATATTTAAAAAGATGTATACAAAGAAAATAGAAACAAGAAAAGGAGAAAACTAAAACCTAACTATACAAAAAAAAAAAAAAAAAAAAAACTACTAAGCATGCTTCTTCCAAGAGTCGACACAAGAATAGATGTCCTTTAGCAGAAAACCCATTGGGGTGCCAAATTCGAGAAGATACGTTTGTTGCGAGCCTTCCATAAATTCCAGGTAGTAGCTGCCCAAATAATATCCCATGAATTTATGCCAAGACGCCTGAGAGATAGCCAGGACTCGTCCAAATCTTAGGTAAAATCTAGCAAAGGCAGTGAGAAGTGTATCCGTATATGAGACCAAACAGATATTGCATAATGGCAAAGTAGAAAGAGATGAGGTGTCGTTTCAACTAAGTTGCAGGCACAGGTAGCTGAAGATGGCCATCCTCTCAGGATAAGATTTTGTTGTGTCAGAAGCCGATCTTGTAGTAGAACTGTAGAAGTCAAAGGAAAATTTTCACTTTAGGAGGGCACTTAATTTTCCAAATAAAAGGGTAAAATTTTGAAAGAATGCCAGTATTAGAGAGACATTTAGAAGCACTTGCTGAAGTGAAAATTTCATCTGATGTCCATTTCCAAATAATGGGAGGGTTTCCGTTGGAAGGAATTGAAGAAACTCTGAAGAAATGCCTCAGTTGGAGAATATCATTGAAACGGTTAGAAACTCTATCTGAATCCAGAAAATCGATATCCACGGTTCCATAGAGACTTTGTATAGTGGACGTCCAAACAGAGGCTGGTTCAAACTTCAGTTTCCAGAGCCATTTCAACAATAGTGAAAGATTTTGTATGTGGAGATCAAGCATATCCAACACCACCATTTTCTTTTGGCAGGCAACATTTGGACCAGTTTACAAGACAGTGACCCCCGAGACACTTATCTTTTCCTTTCCAAAAGAATCTTCTCCTAATACCCTCCAAGTACTTAAGAAGCCAAGGTGGCAATTTAAGTACTTGCATGTAGTGTAATGGCAGAGCTGTAAGTACAGATTTGACCAGAGTGAGACGTCCGCCTATTGAAAGAAATCTGACTTTCCAACCATCCAATTTTCGCTGAAAAGCTGTGATTTATAGTCTTATATAGTTTTCATTGCTTAAAAAGTATTTGAAGAAAATGACTTGATAAAAATGATAAATTATTATTTCTCATACTGTCATACATACCTGGTTTGTTTCCAACAAATCTGCAATTAACCAGAAATGTGATTAATTGTATCATTACTATTTTGTTTGTATACTCCTGATGTCAATAAAAAGAAAAAAATCGTCATTACATAAAATCTTGAGCTGCACACAAATAATTAATGTTACATAAATCACTTTTTAATTTCCCAAGCAGATACTTATTTTATATTAATTGAATGTGTGAAAAGTCGATGCAACATGAATAAAACAGGACACATGACAATTTTTTAGCATCCTGCTTACAAATTAACAAATCGACTCTTTTTTCATTTAACAACCATTTCTGAACTTTTAACTCCTCATAATCATTTTCGAACTAATATCAATTTCATTAGTTTCAACGAATAAAAGATGCCAAACATTTTGTGTCATATTTCTTAAAATGCGTTGGCACTGACACTATCTTTTTAGTTAATCAATTTATTTTATGGATGATTGTATGAACTTTTGGGTGGGACAATGAAATTGGAACCCTCAAATTGAGAATGATTGTTAGAAATTGAAAGTCCAATAAAAATTTCAATTTAAATCAATTAGTGTTTCCTTTTGAAAAAAAAAATGGGTGGTCCTTCTATCTTCTATTAATATTAAAGTACATAAAATTCATATATAAAGAGATAATGCAACTAGCTCACATGTGTTTTTTTAAGCAATAATTTCTTCTTTAAAGGACGTGGCATGCCACTAATTCAACTACCCATAGTCTATATACATTGACGGGATAAAGTCAAACTCATTAAGTACCGGATTAATATACGTCATCTCGAGCAGAATTATATTATTGCTATTCTTTAAATGATTTTACAATTAACGTTATTAAATGTAATTTCCCAGTTGTGGAATATTAATCAGCTCATGTCCTTTAGGACCGGAATTTTATGAATTGCTTAATCTTACGAATTAGTCAAAATTACTTCTGAATCATTCTAAATTTTATTATTTAAAAAAAATGATATGTATATTGGCATGCATTAATTATACGAAGACAATCTATGGTGAATTTAGAGATCACTGAATTATTTAAACTTCGAATTTGTTATTACTTATTACGGTCTAAATATAATTCAGTTACTTTTTTGGATTTCAGAGAATAGCATGTGATTTTTGAGTTGCAGATTTTTACGCTTTCATTATTTTAAAATACATAATAATAAAAATTTGATGATAGAATATTACAATAATAAACATGAACAAAGTGAATGTTTTGACTTCCCAAACAGAACATGGTATTGTTAATTTGTTATGCTTTACTATAATTTTACTTTTGAAATAATGAAATACCATGTACTCATGTGCTTTATTTCATTTTTCGAACCTAACAAAAAAAAATAATAATAGGACGATTCAAGTGCGTAATATCAAACGGTTTAAATCGTTTCTAACATTCTACTGACAGCACGGACAAGTTTGACCTTGTGTATTACTAAATTGCCAACATGGACACGAAACAGGCAACACCGCAGCAATGTATCAAGAGCCGTTGGATGAATCTTTAGATTCAGTTCATAACCCTCGAGGCCTCGACCTTAACACACATGCCTAGACGGGAATTGCTCCGCTCATTCCCAATTTGGAGATACACTTCAATAATGACCGAAATACCCCTATTTTTAATAAATATATTTTTTTTCAAGTACAATGAATCAAGGTTAGTTTAGTCTTTATGAAAACTGTTGGAGTGAATCTCTAAAATTGAGGAGTGAGAGGAGCAATTCCCATGCCTAGACACCTCGGACCATTAAGTTAGGGTTCCACTCGGAACACACTCTGTTGGTTGTTGGTAGGGTTACAAACTTACAATCACTTATTAATTTAGAGGTTTTTTGTTGACCCAAGAAATTGAATAATTCTAGAATCTAGGATATCTCCAGTTTTATAAAAAATGGAGAGGGTGTAAACAGATAATTAAGACAACAACATGAACCGTCACATTCATTACATCATCACTTATAGTTCGGTTAAACAATCTATTATGACAACTGTTGACTTGTTCCAATCTTATGATAGCATCACATAATTATTACATTTTGAAATAACATTATGGAGATATCGCATCAATAATATTTAGATTAATAATTTTGCCAAGTTTCTTTAATCTTAAAACTATTTGAGTTTTGCCATGTTGGGTAAGGTTCGTGGGTAATGAAGAAATTTGACTTATTATAAATTATGGAAACGATGAAAAGATTTTTGGCTCAATTTAAATTCAACGGATGCAAATATCACACCAGCAACAACAAAAACAATAATAACAATCATATTAACTTTAGATTTTTTTAAAAAAATTATTAACTTTAGAATTGACATTGAATATTCTACCTGTCTAATCAAAAATCAATCTTTGATTTGAAGTTTTGAACCCAAATACACGGCGTCTAGATCCTTATAGGGCTCCCATAATTTATGTACATTTGGAGAGGAGCTGAACCAAGTTCATATATTGCTATAATGCTATCCTAGAAGAACTTTAAAAAAAAAAAAAAAAAAAAAAAAAAAAAAAAAAAAAAAGTTTACACATATTGCAAAAGCGGTTAGAAAATGGGTACATCCGGTACGGATCGAGATACTATAAAACAAGGATACAAATAGCAAAATATCAAAATGCGTTGCACATCGTAAGTGACAATGTCAAACTTTTTCAAATGGAAACAGGTGCTCTAGAAACGAAAAATATATATATATGTAGTTATGTACAGGTTTTTTAGTAACTTTAAAAAACCAATAATTTGAAATAAAATATGGATATGGATCTTCATATTAAAAAAAAAAAATGATACTTCATGAATGAAATAAATAAAAGGATTCTAGAGCAATTTATCCCATGACTACAGGTAATTCTTTTTATGACGCTTAAAAGCACTACATGCATGTTGGTGGGTATGTCAATCTGTGTTAACATATAATTAATTATCTTAAAACTCCGTACGCCTGGAGCAGCGTATGGGTGAAAAAAAATGTACTTAATTTAGGGATATAATAAGTATTTATAATTGTCTTATTATTTTTTTTTTTGAAACTTTTATAATTGTCTTATTGATAAGGTTGGATGATGACAAAGGAAGTAAATAAAGCACAAATGTAGTTGAATTAGGATTTTGTGGAATTGTTCTTTACAGGATAATTTTTGGTTAGCTAATCCCACCTAATTGATGGAGTCTTGCACAGAATTTATGAACTTCTGAATATGTCAAAATTTCCACCTACATATTATTTATGGACCCTCCAAAAAAAATAAGCAATTCACATTCGATAACTTAGATGGGTCTGCACATTAAAAGACGTGAAGGGGGATTTGTGTAATTTTGTTTTTTCTCATTCATGTTTTTGGCGAGTCAGTGACCAACTTGTATCACCTTCCAAGCAACATCTACATGCCCTGATTGAAAATTAATTTTGACATGGGATTCCATTTCATTTTATTTCATTAGAAATTTTTTGATCAAAATGAATGAATTTAATATCATTTGGTTGGAAGTTCCATGTTATTAGACACAATAAAATCCTGAGATGTCAATTCTTATGAAATAAAATCCAACGTAAAAATCATTTTGATCAAAGCCCGATTCGACAATTCTGTGTACATTTTCACAATATAAATATATGCACAGTATGAGGGTAAGCATCCTCAATAGAGTAATTTGTAATGTACAGAGTAAAAAAAAAAAAAGGGGGTTTGACCCCTATTATTCATTTGTTCTTCAAAAAAAAAAAGATCATATATTGGAAGTCAAATTCACATTATACATTTATAACAGTCATATTAACTCAGAAATAATTTCATGTTAAAATAAATTTTATTTTCATTAGAGTTAGAGGTATGAGTTACCCGTTTGAACCATCATGCATTTACTCTTATTAGAGCATCTATTCTAAAATCAAATGTTAACATGCATACCTTATAGGGTTATATTTTTGTTGGTTTCTCATTTTATATTTTTTTCAATTAATGTCCCTTATCTTTTTTCTTATAGAATTTTAAAAAATCCTAGTTAACAGTAACAGTTTTTATTCCAATAATAATTATCCTATTTAAGGTTGCAGTACTCTTTCACCATCATCAATCATCTTTTATCATAAATAAATAAGTAAAAAACGATCAGGAAGCTAGTACATGTATCCCTACCTTGATTGAGAAGGACATTACGTCCTTTATTTACTGTTTGATGTATATTACTACAGGGATGAACAGGAATTCGATAAATTGTTAAATCAGACTACAGTGATTTATTTAAAAAAAATTGTAATATAATATATTTTATTATTTTAAAGGTGACATTTTAGTCACGGATCACAAATTCATAATATAGTAATATACAAATGAGAACATTTAAAATGCAACAATACAAAGTATTACGCAGAGATAGCCACAAAAGAACAGCTTCTCATCGAAGGGGGATTTCATGAAAGCGAAAGACCTTGTTCAGATCTGCTGAGACGAAAACGAAATTGTATCTCATGAATGAAGTTGGAGGGATGAGATCCATCAACGAAACGACTGAGACAACACGAAAGTGTACAATTTACAAGAAGCAGAAATTCAAAAGAAACTGGACTACGCACGCTTGATGCGGACGCTCGGTGTCGAGCCCGCCACGTGCTTGCTGATTGCACTGAACATGATGATTGTTTGTGTCTTTTTCGTTGCATACTGTGCTGTTCAATTTGGAAGACAGTAACAATATCTTCAACTAAATTATTCAGAAAAAAAAACAATATCTTCAACTAATATGTGTTATATTATCTCAAAAACAAAATATCTGTGTACTATTTTTTGCTATGTTTCCCAAGTTGATTACATAATTATAAATTAAATATGTGGATTAGAAAGTTATATTTTATAGTTGGATAGATTGTATATCAACTTTGATATAATTTTTAAACTATTTTTATTCATCAAATAATTTAAAAATTAGCAGTTCAATTTTTATAATACTCGATGGATAATAAGTTATTCAAATCATATCAAATATTTTGGATAATAAATTTCAAATATAAAAAATAATAACTAATGTGTATCTATTTTTATGCCTCCAGTGTGTATCTATTTTTAAAGCCTCAAAAAGACAATAACTAATAATTTAAAACCTAAGTAGGAAAATGGAATTGTTAGATATAATCTATCTCATAAATGTGTAAAAAAAAAGAAGGTATTTTCGATTATATTGGTATTAAGAACTAAAATTACACTAATGTAAACAATTTTGTAACGAAATTGATTTTTCAAGTCCACGAATCATAACAAAGCAAAGTCAAATGGTCATAAATTTTGTATGCGCATGTAAAGAAATTATGATCTCATTTAATGTTTTTTTTTATTAGACGTTTAGACATTTTTTATTAAGAATTAAAATAATGGGGGATTCGTAGAGGAATGAAAAGTAAAGATATACATGCAATTTTTTTTTTTGTAGTTTGATAATAATTGTATAAGTTGTTAAAAATTATGAAATAAAAATAATTATTTATATTAGATATTTCTTCCCTTCTAATAAAAGTAATTATAAATAAAATTATTTCCTTCTCTGTGGAGTAATTTAGCAATTAGTCGCCTATAAAAATAATAACAAAATTTCTTAGCCGCATTAGGAAATTAGAAGATGGTGAGTACATGCAGGAACAAAACAGCTAGCCATGTGCGTGTATTTTGAGCTAATAATGTTGCATTGTTCTTTTGGCAAACGTATATAAACTTCGTTTCTAGGGAAAACAAAGAAAGATCGATTAACACTCCCATTCTGCAGCATGATATATGGTGAAAACGATTGGTTTCAACAAAAAATTTAGTTTGCTTTTCTGAATTAGACTTAATCCCTTTTTTTTTTTTTTTGACGATTCAACAACATAAATATTACAAAGCATTAAACCCAACAGCATCTTGCTATTATGAAGCTATGATTAGTGAATAGTGATAGAAAATTTTAAAAATGCAATCATCAAAATAAGTAAAGAGTAAATAGTTAATTTTTTATTAATACCATTAGAGTTATCATATGATTTTTTTTCTTTTTTCTTTAAATGTGATGGTCAATAATGTAATAATCATAGACATATTTTTATGAAGGTCAAATAGACGTTTTCTAGATTTTTTTTTTTTTCAATACATAAAAAATATTTTAGATCGCTTGATAGTCTAAAAGAATATGGAAGAAAATATTTTTAATTTGCACTCCATTTATGCTCTTAAAATCTGCCTCTAGTTATGATCTTGTCACATCCTGAGCTTGACGTGACAGTTTCCCGCCACGGAAGTACCAATTCTAGTACTTCCGTAAGGCTTAAGTCATAATCTAACCTATGAAATACGTGTATATTTTTTTTTCTTTTGATAATATAATCGAATATTATCAACATGACGATGGTAAGACTTATAAATGTAAATAGAAGTAAAATAAATCGCGCCACACCAAAATAAGAATATATACATAACATAGTATAGGTATATCACATCACCAGTATCAACAAAATATGACTAACTGTCCAACACAAACTGAACATCCAGAACTCGAACTAGAGTCTAAATACAATACCAAGAATAGCCCATATCTACACAAAGACTATCCCAGTATAGCACAAAAGCTGACTCTAGTAGATCAAACCAAACTACAAAACATAACTAACACTACTACTCCATGGCCACCTCCTCCTCCTCCTCTGGCTCCTGCTCGGAGTCAGAACTGATCATTAAAACAGGCGGCTCCTGAGGAGCAGGGGCCGGAAGAGGAACAGGAGCATGTACAGGAGCATGTACAGGAGCACTGTGCTCAGGATAGAAATAAACACTTGAAGAAGGAAAAGAAATAAGATAAGTAACATAAGCCTAGAGATGCGGGGCGAAAACCCGCTGATGGAAGTACGTCCCATCAAAAACGGCTATCGGTGGGCCCCTCACTGGCCTGTGCGTCCCCTGGAACCCCCAACCGCCGAGGAACATGCAACAAAAATCAAGTGAGAAAGAATATTTCTCAGTGCGGGTTTTAGTTCCAGACGTGGATTTCTTGTCGAAATCTTTGTCTAGAATTAATACCCATAAATAAACAACATGAGTATAAAATATAATAATAAATGAAAGTATAAATATCATATGATGCCAATATATTTCCATCTGTATACCGCACAATGAAGTAAATATGGACCGATCAGAACCATCTGTACAATCATGCATGAAAATGAATCAGAAATAATCACAAATAAACCATATCAGGTCATACCATATCATACCATATCACATTAAATCATAATACACCCAAGTTTCCTAACCCAACCGGCTGGGTACGTGAGGAAACTTTTCCCTAACCCACTGGGCACGTGAGGGACGTATCCCTAACCCCGGGCACGTGAGGGAATTCCATATTCAAATAGCGCTACCGAACTGGCCGAAGCCGGTGGCCGACCGACTCCGGAGAGTGATTTGATTTTCATGCCCTTTTCCTTATTCCATATCACTTGCATAATCCAGATCTGATACCTTTAGGCAAGACTGGGTTGAGCTAGACGGATTTAGCTCTTCCGTTAATTTGACATTCAAACTTGCCTATTAAATCCCAAGTCAATGAATACGGAGATGAATACAACATGAGTTGTAATATCTGTTCCTATATTCTAATATGATAAATTCATAATGCATAACAACGGGAATCAGCATGCTTATGCATCAATTTAAAATTTACCAACACATTTCTATAGAAATCCACGTATCTGCACCTGTATTTAAGTCAATCGCCTCCTCAGTCCAGTCCCCCGTAATTAACAAAAACCGTTATTAACTAACTAACGGTTATTTATTTAAAAAAAAGGGTGGTCCGGCTTATGCTACCAGACTGATTGAAGTCTTTTATTTAGATTTTATAGTAATTGCTTGTGTTTTCAACAATTTAATTAATATTTATTATTATCTTATTTTATTTTTTTTAAATTATTTTTATTATTTGATTTAAATTAATTTCATTTTATTTGAATTTATTTTAATTTATTTTCATTTACTTTGATTTATCTTTAATTAATTTGTTTACTTAATTATTTATTTTATTTATTTCCTTCTTTATTTTTAAGTAGTCATTTAATTAAATAATTTTATATTTATAATATTAATCTTAGTATTTTTCTTTATTCTTAATTAATTATTAGTAATTAGTTTTATTTATGTTTATTTTAATTAATTCTTTAATATATTCTTTATTATCAAATTAATTAAGAATTTAAATTATTAATGTAATATGTATAAATTCAAAATTACAAATCATAAAACCATTAACTATAATCTTACGGATTAACATATTTCATTAGTTTAATTATTGATTAACTATATTAACTAAATTCTTAAATTATAAAAAGATTTTCAATTAAATTCTGTACTGGGCCGACGCATCAAAGCCCAATCCAGTCTTTTTTTTTTCTTTTCTTTTTCTCCTTAGACCGAGCCCAAAAACCAGCGACTTACTTCCGAAATTTTTTTCTTTTTAGTCCTTTTTATTTACTAATTGGTCATTTTTATTTACAATTCAGTCCTTTTCTTTGCAAACAGGTCCTTTTTATTTATTTTTAGGTCCTTTTCTTTACGAACTGGTCCTTTTAATTATCTTTTTGGTCCTTTTTCTTCGCAGTTAGATCCCTGGCCAAAGTTTTTCTCACATCCCAGTCCTTGTCACCACCAAAACCCTGCCAGCAGCGTACCAGAGGTACGTTTATCGTACCAGCTGCTGGTACCAGACCCCTAATCGCTGCCAAACCCCTTCCATGACTTCCCCTAATTAACAGAAAGCTAAACAACTCGATTTCTATCGATTTTTGATTGAAATTCATCAAAACAGATTCCAAAACCTCAAATTTTCATTTCTACTACTTGAAATCGATCAAATCTTTCACCAAAACATCAATTAGGCTGGGTTAAACTCAATCTCAACCTCAGTAATTAGTAGAAGATCATTAACCCGTAACTAACCTTAATCCCAAATTTTCGGCTAATTAAATTTTCGATAATCTAAATTCAAAACAGGGTTTAAGGATAATGGCTCTACCTTGATTTCAACCTCTAGCTACTGTTTCCCTCTCCTTCTTCCCAATCACCGTTCCTCTCTCTCTTTTCTCCTTTCTCTCTTTTTCTGGAAATGTTTTTCACTCGGCCAACCCCCAAAATTACCCCACATCCCGATATTTATAGCTAAATCGAAGGAGGAAAAAGGGATGAGAAGATCAACGGCGACGGTTAAAAACAAAATTTCCAAATTTTTTTACACCTACCCAATTTCTCCATCGTAGCATCTCACGGCTACGATGGAAGCCGTCTTTTTCTCGACCGTGGCTAGATAGGATTGGTTGGCCGCAATTGATCCTTGCCAAAAATCGCGCTAGACGGTGCGATGATGGAGTGGAGAGGCGAAGAAATCAGACGGGGCGGAAAGAAGGGAAGAGAAGAAGAAAAGAAGAAGGAGATCTCGCCAAATGGACTGCTTGGATCTTCTGTGGCGAAAAGTTTGTGGCCATCCGTGTGGCGAATTGTTTTTAAAGAATTTAAAATTTGAATTTCCTAAGATTTAATCAATTTAACACTAGATTTTATAAATAATTAAGCTTTGATTTTACTAGAATATTTTATATTAATTATAGAGTTTACACAAAGTCAAAAATTTCGAATTCGAGTCGATTTTCATGTTAGTTTTAATTTAATTGTATGTTATTCGAATTTTATAAATATTGTATTTATAAGAAAAATTAAGAATTCCTTATTAATTAATATTCCTAATATTTTTATTAATTGATTCTACTTAAATTCAATTAATTGGGTTGCCCTACTATGTTACAGATCTCTTTCTTAGTTCCTTTATATAAAATCCTAAATTAGTAGAAATAAATAAATGATTATATCCCCCCGACTTTTATCCTTAGTGGCTGCCATGAACACTATTTTGTTTTGATAATGGCGGAGAATATTTTCTTAAAAGAAAATTTTCATGGCAATATTTTCTTTTACTTTGATGAAATTTCTGGCGCTTTAAATTTAAAATGGAATTTGTCATGTTTAATTCACGTAATATATAAACTTTTATCTATCCGATTATCATGATTAATTCAAATAATTTTATAAATAAAATGCGGTTTAATTTTAAAAATTATAGACAAGAAAAACTTTTATGCGTTTTTCTGAGGTTCGCATGGTATTACCTTATTGTTGTATAATATGGACCAGTTAATCCTGTCCAAACTCCGGGTCTTAGAGCACACCGCTTATACTAAAAATATTCAGAAAAAAGTTACCTTTTTCAAAAAAATATATATATTTTGAAGATTTTTTGGAGGCTATCTTTAAAAACTTTGACCTAGTCTTTAAAATGCTAACAAAAAAATTTAAAATTTCCATAAGAATTAATCAAAATATTATATTTTAATTTGTCAATGTCTTAAAGACATAAATTGTATACGTTCTTCCAAGTAAAGCTATAGAACATGCTTCCAACATTGAAGTTTTGCACCAAAAATCTTTAGGTTGTCCAGTACGTAATTCTAGATATCTCAAGATAAAATTATGGTACAAATAGATTCGATGACATTTTATGTGGGGAAGTGACCTTTAAAAGGCTTACATCCTTTAAATTTGGCAAACCAAAATTTGACATCTGAAAAGTTTTAGAATTAATTTTGAAGGACGATTTATCATCTACCAGTCCACCCACCATGACTTCATCTAACCTGACTGAACGAATCTTATCGAATTGATACGAAGAAACTTAGATTGAACTGGATTTTATTGAATCGATGTTAAAAAAAAAATGTTTAAACGTCATTTTTAAGTGAAATAATTACAAATTATTATTTATTTCTATATGTCAGTTTCGCTCATGTAAGTCACCTTGACATGAACGATCTAAATTTGTGATTAAAGTACAAAAGATGGATCTTTCAGACGAAATAAAAAAGGCAACCGAAAGCTAATCCGACCATTGTAGAGAGATTGTCACTAGGGGGAGGCTTTGTTAACTGTTAAGCGACAATCACATTCCAAAAATTATTTGCTACGAATGAATGGTTTGTCTGAGCCATATTTTCTCAAAACAAGGTCCCATTACATTAGAGTTCCGTTCAGTTAAACAGGCTTAAAAAGTATTAGAAAATTTAATTACCATTTTATATGGGCCAAGGCCTCATTGAATGTTATTTGAACCATGTATACTTAGAAATGGGCCTAAAACAACAGACATTAGTCATGTGTACGCCGTGTAAAGAACATATATATACTTGGTTTCAATTGATGCAATGCAAATATGCAATTGGTTTGTCTGAATACTTTATAAAGTTGATGTTCAGAAAGCATAATTTAATTTCACACTATCCTTAAAATACACATAAAAATAAATTAATTTCATACCCTCCAAATCTTACAAGGAAACTCACATTCATATTTTCCAATGGCTAATCATACAATTATTTCTTGACTTGACTTCTTAAATGAATTGATTGGATAAATCTTAAAAAAAAAAAAAAACTAATTACTTCAAACCAAGAATGACACAAGCAAATCAATCTGACCCTTTCTAATTTGCACAATTGACACGGCTGGCAAATATATATATCTATCTCACACAATTACTTATTAAGTTAATGTAACTGGAATCTAGGCAACAGATGACTTTGCATATATACTGGCATGTAACTAAACATGCATGCAAGTCATCTAACCTAAAATTGAAGGGCTACAATAGGGACCCTTGAGCCAGCCATTGGCAATTGATCGATAAGCAGCTTCGGTCAAGTGAATTCCATCCCAAATCAAGTAATTCTGTGGATCAGAGCATGAACTCGAGCCAGACATGCCGCATCTCGCGTTGTTGTTGTAATTGTACTGACCTTGACCGCTGGCCCCGCAACATACCTTTAGACCATATTTTAGTCCTGCATTAACAAAATTTTACAAATAAAAATTAGATCACTGTTTTTTTTGGTTATAAAATGAAGTAATCTTTTTAGGTGGCATTTAAGTTTGAGTATGGATAGAAGGTTAGTATTCAAATCACCTCCAATAGTTTCTATTGAATTTCCTTCCTAAACTTCCTATACCGCGGAAAATTATTTTCTATACAAGTGTATCAGATCTAAAAAAAAAAAAGCATACACTAATTGTTCGTAGATCTAGTTGAACATAAATAAAGAGGAGAAAAATTAATGGGGCATATAGATTGACCCATGCCGAATAGCTGGCTAATATGTCAAACAGCGAGGATATATTAATGTGATGTTGTGTGCGTAAGTTCGTCGGTCACATGCAGTAGTATCTTCGACGTATATATTTATACTATTGGACAAAAAAAAAAAAAAAAGAAATTATGATTTTTTTGAAAATTTAAACTATCAATTTTATTATTACTTGTTAGAATTTTGTATAGTAGAATTTATATTTTTCACATGCACTTGTTTCTTAAAGGATCCCCACCAACTCGGTGGAGCAACAAGCCATTAATTCATGGGCGATGCTATTTAATTAGCTACACACCTTTATATGTTCTCTTCTCTCCCACCATTTATGGTAGACTAGCATAAGATGCCCTCATATGTGGGCAAATAAAGAAACAAAATAATATTAGACAATAAAAATATATTGCTTAATTTCCCAGCGATACAAATAGTTGTGTTATTCAATTTGTTTCTATATTAGATGAAAAACCAAATAATAGTGTCGTTTCGTCTGGCGATTGATATCCATCCACAGATCAAATCGATCCAACGGTAAAAACACATGTTTACTAGTTAGACCTAGCATGTAACACTTATACGTTACGTGCATTTATAAGTATTAGAGATGTGTCGTGCAGTTACATTATAATTTTTTTGTTAATAATTGGATTGACAATTGATAGAACTCATCTCATATCTTCCTTCTATTTGTTCCCCCTTTTTTTTTTGGTTGCATTAGTACACCAATTTTATGCTTAATAAATCAAACATATCATAATTTTGAGCATGGAGAATTGCATACATCACTCTCCCTGGAATAGCAATCAGGAAGTACTTAAAAAAGTATGGTAGCCTTCTCCTTTTTGCCTTTTTGGTATAACAACTTCCCTATATTAGAATAATCCACATAATGGGATGCCATTTGCACCATTAGTGGTTGTCAATTTCAAATCCAGTATATAACTTTACATTAAAACATCATTTGCTAGCCAGCTAAATCGCATTCATTTCGAGTTGCATAACAATGATTAATTAATTTCTTAAGTTTCAATATTTTCTTTTCTTAAACAAACGGAGAGGTAACGATTTTACTTTGTAAATGAGGATAAACAGGTAAAAGTCTTTATTTTTCTTTTACCTCCCAAGTTATTTTTTTTTTCTTTTTAAGAAGCATTTGGATACCAGACTAAAACTTAGTAGTTTTTTTTTTTTTTTAAAAAAAAAAATCTTTTTAAGAACATTAGGATATAGTAGTATAGTATTTTTAGTATATATATCATAGCGAAAAATGGTGGAACTTCACATGAACTCTGTGATGTGCACACACGTACGTCCTTAGATTATAGTTAATTACATGTGGTCATACTCATACCAGTTATGACCACATGTAATCAAAGACATTTTATGAAATCTTTCTATTGGTGGAAACTTTAACGCGTTTAAAAAAAAGAAGAGTTGATAAGCAATAAATTTCTGACTGTAATTTAGAAACTTATGTAAAAGGTAAAGAAATAGTGTTCACTTTTCAAACAAAAAGAGTTTTTTTTTTTTTTTTTGAATAAAAATGCGGGTCCAGCCCGACATCTTTTCATACAAACAAAAAGAGTTATACTTTTAGTTATTCTGCATCAGAAATGCTGTCTGTCTTGTGAAATTTACACTTTTTAAATCAGGGAGGATTAAAAAGCTTTTACTTTTCAAATAATAGTCAACATGTCTCATGAGAATTTAATAATAATAATATGTCAAAACAAGTCCTTCTATTTCTTATCTACCAGTAAAAACAATGCATTAATATTACATCACCGTAAGTTACAACTATGCTACCGCAAGGAAACACACCAAATCAATCAAATTTATTGTCACTTGCGTGTTGGAAATAATGAGGAAATAAGAATATGACAAAGCGAATAAAAGACAACCTATAATAAGTACAGCGCAAACCTAGTAGTTGAATGAACATGCTTTTGTAAATTTACTAAAGCCGTAGGAGAAGGTTATAGAAGGGAACACAATAATTTTTTCAGGGAGCAATTTTTTGGCAAAGAATAAGACTTGAGGGGTCTTTCTAGTTTCCAAACATACACGTCTCTATCTAAGAACATTTTGGGGACCAGCTGATTGATGAATTTGGCATTATGGCAATACTTGCACGTTGGATTTGCAGTGATGATTGAGATAAAATGCATTATAAGTTTTGTTTATTTTATAAAATTTTTATACTCCAAGATTGGTACGTAGAGTGCAAACATATTTCCGTTATTAACATAGAATATACAATGAGATTTTCAAGAATATTATTTGTTAAAAACAATATCAATAGAATTACGTCTAATTCAATTGATAAATTAATATTTTCATATATAAAACATGGATTTACAGCTGAGTAGCTGACTAAGAGATTTTAATAGAATATTATTAACTATCATGGCCCTTTATAATTTATTAATTTTTATGACAATATAGGGATGCCCATAATTAATAATCCATTAGATTATAATTGTATCATGTGAGGAAACAGAACAGGCTAGTGGATTGCAGTCTCAACCAAAACACATTTAGTCATCTTTTGAGTCCTCTACGAACAGCTACACCTAACCAGTCAACTCCTAAAGAAGCGTCCAATTACATTACGACACTAAGTCCTTGTCAAGAATCATTAACTTGTGGAATTTAAAAATTCCCAGCTTATAATTTTGATTGTAGAAACATATATGTGAAAATAAGTAATCGACAACAGTATGCATGCGTGATTTTGTATGATGCAATTTATGATGAAAATTGTGGCCAAAATCTCCAAAATAAATTAGTTGAAAAAGAAACAAACTGTAAAAATAAAACTGACCAAAGCTTTGAGGGGACTGAACCATCTGCTGGACCTGATTGTAAAAATCGGCGTACATGATCCTGGCGCCGGGATACTTGTTTCGGAGATTCGATATGGTTTGTGTGAGCATCGAGTTGTGGTACGACGAGAGACCGTTGAATTTCTTTAAGCAGCCATTCTGATCGTAATCACCAGAATTTGAGCTTTGGAACAGAGTAAGGTACAGAGGAAAACACCCTATCGGTAGCACACCGGGAACAACTATGTCGACTGCTCCTAATGCTATCAATTTCTGTTAATAAAACATAGGAAAAAGAAGATCAATCAATTATTTTTATTTTTATATTAGTTATATCATCATCATCATAAGTCAATTATCACTATTAAAAAGCATTGTTATTGCTGCTATTGTACTGTGTCATTACTTTTTATTTGCTTAATTATTATTATTTGTGAACCTTACTTTTAAATTTGTTTTTTCTAACAAATACTTTTTGTTTTTGTTTCATGAAGCAAAGACAAGCTCACGTGAAGTTGTTAGTTCACCAGTGGGATTTGGTGGTAACAATAGTACGTTTGGTGTGTTTGCTTGCTAATAGGCCATGGTAGCATTATGTGCTACATTTTGTATGGAATAGTTTTTCTTCTCCGTGAAGGAAATTCTGTGCTTCCAATTGTACTATTTTAATTGGGAACAAAGTTACTTGTATTGGAGCAACAGAGGTTTTGATATATAGAGGGTGCAAAAGTTACTACATTAAAAGAGCTATAGAAGACCCAACAATTGGTTCTGACTGTGGGCCCCTCACCACAAAAAGAACGGGTCACATGCTACAGTAATAATTGGACGGAAGTGTGCTGGACCCATTATCACCGTCAGATCCAATTGATGGTGATGTATCTGTGTAGGGTTAGATCAAATCAGAGTACTTAATCTTAGCGCACCTCAATACCGTCAGATATTGTCTGGATAACTCTGGGTACGTAAGTGCTGACAGTGTCCGTGCTGGAGCCAGAGAACAAGGGGGCATTATAGTCATTTCCTCCAAACTCTCCCATAATGATAAGGGATTTGCTGAGGTAAGACTTGCAATCTACACACACATATATAACAACATCATTCTTAATTTTTTTTTTTTCATATATCTGTTCGTTTTCATTTTCATTATTATTATTATTATTATTATTTTTTTTTTATTTTTTTTTTTTGTTAACAGAGGATCCAAGTAAGAACTCCTTTCCACTTTGCAAGCATTTTGTAATATTTTAATTTAATATATATGTTGGCCAGGACTAATTTACCAACCTCAATTTATCCAAACAACAACAAACATATGTGGTTGTTAGCAGAGGAATGAAAGCAAAGATATGATTTAAAGTAAACTTTGACAAATAATATGCACTTGTACATACCGCTGCCACAAACCGAAGGCAAGATCTGCTGGAACCATTGAATTTGGGTGTCCAAGGGGCCGTTGTTCCATATTTTGTCACTCAAACCAATCGATGCAAAGAAATCAGCATTGAGAGTGGTGGCTCCGATGATCGCCATGTTAGCGCCTTTCTGAAAGCTGGTACCACTCGACTTCGACGGAGGAAGCAACGGCAAGCCAAAATATTCAGCTGCATGAAATTTGTGGTAAATTTCATTATGGGTGCAAGTAAAATACTATTTTTATCTAACAAAAAATTGTTTAATTGGTATATGAAACAAAAATCTTTGAAGTGTGTCTTTAATGTATCACAGTTTGACAACTAGTTTCTAATAAAAGTTGTCAAATGCCAGGGCACAAGTGCATTCATGCCTCACCAACACAAAATTACAAATTGATTGTCCCTACTAGCAGTAATTTGCTATATTCAGAGTGTGGTCCACAGGAAGCCCGTGAAAAAGAAAAAGGACACAACCATGAATATTTTAAATGCACCAAAACATTACTGTAGTTTGATATTTAGTGCAACTTAATCTGATTAAATGGCAAAACAATTGATTCAAGTACAAAGAATATTACATTGATTTATGTGGTCAAAATATATACAAACAAATTATTATAAGATGACATATTTGATATTTGACAACTTATATATACCTAAGTAGTCTATGATGACCCGCCCATCGGTGCACCTTCCAGTCGGCTTGCCGAAGAAGGTTTCGCCGTAAGGTGGTTGACCAGTGGTTAGCCAAGAAGGGCAACCACCAATACACATGTTACCGGTGTCAGATATCGAGTCACCAAAGCTATATATTGCATTGTAATATTTCTGTGAGTGAGACAGAGAGAAAAGAGAGCAAAGGAGCAAAGCCAAGATAGAGAGCTCCATGTTAGATAGAGAAAGAAAGGGAGAGATGGATTGATTGTGAGTTGGAGGGATGGAGAGAGCAGGGAAAACATTGTGGATTTATAGTATCAGTACACACGGTTTGTTAAGGGGTCATTTGTTTTTGCGCCTTCTGATTCTTCCTTCTTTTGTCACCTTCATCTTTATTCAAATTCCTCTACCTTTTCTTTGTTTATCCTTGATAAATTTTTTTTTTCTATACGCTGCATGCATATCTTAAGTTCTTAACACATATATGGCTCGAGTTTGTTTAATTAGTGCGTCTATCATTGATGATTGATTCCTTATTTCTTTTGAATTTTTTACATATATGCCCTTTAACCTTTTTATTTGAATATGTACGTACTTTGAACTATTATATTTGTACTCCGTTCCCGAAGGAATAGGATGGTCTTACCTAAAGACTAGTTTATGTGTATAACGCGTTCAATGTAATGCGTCTAGACAAGTTGTAAAAAGCGCCATTAATATGTATACTTTCAGTACACATGACTTTCATATATAAGATTCTGGTGTTTTGATAAATTACTGCAATACATTCATATATGTGACTGATTAACACGGTAAATATGAATTTAAAGTTGTATATTTTTACAAAAAAAAAAAAGATCTTAGTAGAGCGTCACATATTCTCATCCATCCATAACGAATAATGTGATATAATTGTTAAGAGATAATATGCTGTTTGTGTTTGGTTTGTTTTAATTTAATTAACTTACCGAAACAGCCAGGTAGACCCAACGTATACATCAAAATTAAACTATCACATTCCACCATAAAAGCATATAAAAGAAGAAAAAAATATAGGGGCCTAAAAATGCAGAAATGAGAAATAAATTAACACCAAATATTTATGGGGTTGTTCGTTCATGAGCAACAGCAAAATCTCAAGAGAGAGGCGACTGGAAAGACCCGTTACGTTCCTTCTTCCTTCCTTTACTTTTTGAAACGGACAGTTTCTTTACTTTTTGAAAAATAGAAGTGTATGTGTATAGCTAGAATAGAAGGACTTTTGTCAAGAGTCATGAGTAGTTGGTTGATTAATTGAGTATTTTGTCCATGACTACATTATTTTCAAACGAGTAAGATATGGTCTTTTATAAATAAGATGTAGCCCAGATGTTGTGGGTCCAGTGGGCTTATTTTGTACGTATATTTTAATAATAGGCCGCGCATACTGGCTACAGCTGTACATTTTTGCACCTCATAACTACAGTGTTTTTGTCATGTATTTTTATATAAATTAAATATTAATTCAGCCTTGTGTATTTATTTTCTAACACCAGTTTCTCTTCATTAAATAAAAGCAAATAAATTAGTAACTTTAGTAGGAAAACCATATGCACTACGGACGAAAAATTGGATTTTGTTTTCATAATTACTTATGTATTTTTTGTTAAAGAAATAAAATTTTGCTGTTCATTTATAGTTCCACAAAGACACATTATTTTATGAAAAATCTTCCAATAAAGATTTACCGAAGAAAAGATGCCAAATCATTAATATACCAGTCCTCTGTTTCCTACATTGGAATATATTGCATATCACTTTCACTACAGAAAAAGGACATTCCCCGTCCTCCCGTTTGTTCTTGTGATATATCATTTCAAAGAGAGCTTTTCTTTAAATTCTTAATCTTTCTTTCACACAACTCCAATGGTCCTTTGAACTCTGACACTCAATGAATCAATGCTTGTTCTCATTCTTGCTTTCCTATAAAACAAAACCAAAACATGTTCGATTAGCTGAGGGCGACTAAATGTTACCTCGGGTCAAATCAGGTTACAAGTGTTAATTAAATTAAAGTTAAGTCTGAAAATCACTTTAAGTAAGGTCATTTTGAGTTCAAGTCACTTAATTGGTTCTATGTTTTGGGCAATAAGTTTTAGGATTTAGACCATTTGGGACAGTTGTATCAATATCTTCCATAAAAAATATTTACCTCTTTTCTGCAATTAAAGAAAAGGAAAAATCTTCAAATAGAGATGAATTTTAATAGAAATTTTATTTGTTTGAGTAAAATTCACATAATCTATGTTTGTAATATTTTTCTTGCTTCATGAATTTATTCACGGTCCAACTGAACTTGAAAAACCTAGCAAACTTCTATCAAGGAAGAAAAAGGTACAATATTTATAGACTGCCTTCAGAGACGTACTTGAGACAGAAATAGGATATTAGCAAACTTATTTTATGAAAAAAAAAAAAATGTAACAGTCATTGGTTGCATCATGACAAAAATACAGAATATGTGACCTCTCACTTGTCATTAATTTCTATGTCGTCGTGCCGTTTGGATGTGTTAGCTGGGAATAAGGAAGAAAGAATAATTTCGGGTGTAAATTTGTGATTTCGGGAAGAGTGAAAAGAAGCTATTCCGGAAATAAGAAATGTTGTTTGGATGGTAAGTTGGAATAAGATTATTAGGAAGAATGTTATTGGGGTGAAAAATAAAAGATGAGTGTTATTGGAAAGAGTGTTATGTAGGAAATTGTTATTCCTAGGAATAAGAAATATTGTTTAGATGGATTTTTTTGTTAGGAATAAGAATTTACGCTGGGAAGAAGCTATTCCTAGTCATCCAAATGGAGCCCGTATGAAGAGTAAAAATGTTGCATGTGTTGATTATTTCTAGATTACTTGAATTTCCTAAGAGAACTCTTTCTGCTTATCTTCTAATTTGAAGGCTATTGGTATGTATCATGTGGTCGTGCATATGACAGAGATCAACGAAAGAAAGGATTATTCGCTTTGACTAGTCACGATTGGAAAACATTGTTCTACGAGTTCATTTATTTGACATGCACAAATATACGTATAGAAATTAATACTGTATCATCTCTAGTTGAGTTAGTTGCTCGTTCGCATCGCTATCCTCGAAATTTCAAGGTGATTGGTACAACTGATTTAAAAGACATAAAGAAAGATAAAAGAGAATAGGGAACCATTATTTGAAAGAGATGGCCACTTTTGCGGGCTAACTAATTCGCTTTCTATCTACAATATATATCTTAATCATGTACCCCGGTGCTTTGGCATCGGACAAATTCAATTCAATTATAAATAGTTAAATTTCATACAGACAAAATGAATGTAACTTTATTAATTACATTACCATCACGAAATAAAGCGACGTACTGTCGTAATATGTAACCTTTAGTATATGGTTAAATAATTTGTATGCTTGCTCTAATTATAAATATGTTTCCGCGTGGGGGCAATGTAGTAAGCACAGTACTTCGGATTTTCTGTAGTGCGTGATTTTTTGTGGCAAAAATAGTATTTAGGATTTTCTGTGGCAGTTTTCATATAATATTTGAATAGTATTCTTAATTTTTTATGACATTTTATATATAGCGTAAAATAAATCACGCAACCATTTAATAACATATTCGTATAGAAATGAATCGCGCAACACGCGAGATTAGCTCTAGTTGCGATTGATTTGTACTTTTTTATACTTTTTTTGCAATAAAAAGGCTAATCTAGGTGGAAGTAATTAGCAAATGGTGGGGTTTTAATGTGGTTGTCCCTTAAGCAAGGTGATGCAGTTGTCTGTTAAGCAACGTAATATGTGCACAACAAAAATTTAATAGTACGAGAGAGCATGTCATATGATGGTTTTGATGTTCTCTCGTTGGGTAGCAAATGTGGCTTTCGATTTATAGTTTCCTCTTTGTTTTTTCTCTTTAATCCAATATGTGTTTGAAGAGTTTGTAGTAGCATATATATACTTTTTAAAGTTTCCCACTATTTTCTTCTCCAAAAGGTTCTAACATGAAAATGAACCATTCCATATCGTAATGTATGTGTGTGTGTTTGGCTCAATATACAGGATATCTGCACGATAAATTAGATAATAATAATAATAAAACAACACCAAAAACAATTAGTAGATGTAATATATATGATGTCATTTTGCGTACCTTATTTTCTTCACAGTAATATGTCCGTGTATTTTGTCGATTAATTTGTTTTTCTATTACATTAATTCCCCATTTTATTGATTTCACCCAACAGTCTACCATTATTCTATTTGGACCTGAATCACTGTCGGAGCATCAATAAAAGGTCTAAAAAGTACAGTTCGTTAGGATAGAATTGTTTCATTAAATTATTGATCATTGATCAATATACACATATATGGCATCCACGTAAGCCCACGATTAGATCGATGGAACTGGTTAGGCATTTTTAAGTGGGGGGTGTAATCGTTGATAGTCGAGTATTTGGAGCAACATTCTATTTGATGGAACTTATTATCTGTTTATAATGGGCTAAGAATTTATACGACCACTAAACTTTTAAATTTACTAGTTTGACCCTCTAAATCTTAATTTTCCAAAATAAATTGTGTTGCTAAAAAAAAAATTGATGTCTTTACTTGATCATCTCAACAATATAGTGTAAGATCCACCACAGCATGATTCCAAGGTACAATTCAATGTACCAGTTAGAAAAGAAAAACTTTTACTCAATTATTAAAAGAATTTATCTATGGAGCTGGATCCAGAAAAAAATGATATGACAACTTTTTCTATTTTTCTGTATTTATGAAATTAACAGGCCCCTTTTTTTTATACAAATATCTGTCAGCTTTTATTGAAGCAGGCTTGATCATTAGAAAACATACTAATGTGTGTTTATATATATATATTTTTTTTGAAAAGTGGCCGTAGCCAACTAATGTGTGTTTATAAGTTAGGAGAGTTGATTGGTATCAAGTTGGTATAGCTTTCTGGTTAAAGATCTCAGTCACCCACCCCATTATTACATGTAGTGTAGGCATATTTGTACCATTTAATTTAGGAATAGTATACGTAGCTATTGCTTTTTCTTTAAATAAAAAATGAAAAGAAACAAAAGGAATACTAGCTATTGTTCTTGGTGCCTAATAATTGGAACCTTCCAAACGAGCATATGTGAAGCCGCCAGCAAATAGGCATTGTTTGCACATTTAATTGCCTTTTATTCTTTTTTCAAACGAAGACCCAATTCCAAGGAAGAGTTCAACAAATCTTGTTTAGAAATATTATTCTTTAGCGAAGTACAGTCAAACACGCTACCATCTTTTTTTGAGCCTACTTTCTGAGATACTATGCCATAGGAATTATCCAAATTTGCCAAACAATAGAGTACAGAATGCAAGAAGACAACTGTGCGTACATCACTGCGATTGTATGATGATATGAAATTACAACAGTGTGACCCCTTAACCTTCCTTTTTTTTTTGTTAGTAACTCCTTGACCTTCTGTAGTTTATGTTCCCGAAAAGGTTAATGGATTTACGTATCAAATTTAATTATAGTAATAAATTACATTATCACTGATTATAATTTGGCAGGCTTCGATTTTAACTTCAACTTTTGAAGCATATTATTTCTTTCAGTTTTAAATATTGTAGCTCATTAATTATTTGAATTCGTCGAAGACAAAGACAAAGCACTAATTTTGAGAAGAACTCTTTTTTAAAATTAAGTTACATTAAATGGCTACCTAAAGGTCAGAGAGATTTCTTGAAAGTTGTTTGCCTGTTATAGAAGATTTACCTAATAAAGTGATGCGACTAACAACCTTCATCCACTTAAACCTAAAAAGCAATTATCACAACCAGCATAATTGAGCTAATTAGCCTCAATAGGAAGAAAATTACCAAATATGTCATGGCAATCCAACAGATAGCTTTTAATGTCTTGTTGTCAACTTTTCCAAATTTTCACAATCCTCGATTGGTCTTTTCAGAAAATACACACGCAAAAGTAAGTGGTATTATGCTAATTTGAACAAAACGGATGTCCATTCAAATAATGAAATAAGAAATATCCAATAAAAGGTACATATTTGCCAAGCTAAGTATACTTCTAGAGGTCAAATTTTGGTAAGAAAAGAATTATATTTTTGTTAAAAATAAACTATTTCTAATGAGGCCCTATGTTACATTCTCAGTTTTAACAAGTCAAAAGGTCTATCTTGAAACACTTCGTAACTGACCAATCCACTGAAACCAATATCTCATTTAAATTGCCTCCAGTAACAGCTAACAGAAAAAGCATAACAATGATTTGACATAATGAAAGAGACTAGTTGACAACTAATGCACTGCTAAACCATACACCAAAAAGGACTTAAGAAAAGAAAGAGCAGTGTGGGAGTACGAAGTTCATCAACCTGTTTATCAAATTTCAGCCGAAAATTTTACAAAATAGCAGTCTAACTTAATCAAACAACATTTCATCAAACTAGTTTCCAACATATCCTTTTCCTATGCAATATCAACCATTTTAAACTGCCTTACCACCAATGCATACTTGTTAGAAACTTAAGTAATGTTGCAAGTTACAACCCCTTTAAAAATACTGTACCATTTACGTTTGTAATTATTATACTTTCTTACTGTCGCATTTGAGACAAACAGGTCTGTGGACAATATAGACAGTGAACTGCTAATTTTTCAATTGGTCTTCTTTAGCAACGTCGTTCTTGCGACAGATGAGATATCACAGTCGCAAGTTGAATTATTGCTAGCTTTTTTCAAAAGGCAATGCAACACTTTGTCATGATGCTCATTTCTTCAACATCTAGAACCAGTGCCTTAGATATTACTTGTTTCAATATCACTTGGGCCTAGACTGAACTTGAGAAAAATTCAGGGATCTATTGGGCTTTTTCTTCAATTTATCAAGGCAGAAGGGCCCCTGGACAAACCAACCGAACTTACACCTCTCTTTCTATAAACAGTCCCCCACATACAGTTCTACAGGTTGAACTCCTGTCAAAGATCTGCACACCTTGCCTAAACTGTCCAGTTTAGAAAAAAAAAAATGACATTTATCCCAGACTATTCAATTTTGTAGGTGGTTTTGTGGTTGATATTGGACAGGACACCTTGGGAACTAATTTGATGATATGATAATATGTAGACAACTCTTTACACTGGTAAATTATAAACCAACTAAATTGTTGTGTGTTGCTGCTCCTAGTATGCTGACCAATTGGTAAAAGGTGCCTCAAAAACACTGAAAAAGGTGTTGAGAAGAAACTAAAATTGTCATGCCCAGGCAGTGAATAATTAACTCGAGTTTTCTTTCTCCATTGCAACAATGAGAGCCAGCCTGTCATGAACCTGGAAGACCAGTGTTTAAGCTATATCAGCTGACTAGAAGAATATTATAATTGGTTATTCATTGTCTCTGTGGTATGAAGAACTAGAATTATGAAGTTTGGGGTACCCACCTTGGAAAGCTCATTTGTAGCACCCTGACTGATTGTGCTGTCATACCTGGTTTAGATTTAAAGAAATTATTGCAAAACTTGCCCAAATAAAAAATGCAAATGATTGATAGTTGCATTGCAAAAATATTTACAGTAAAATTTATTAGCTCTGGTGGGAGTAATGACTAAATACATCTCTTTTTTTTTTTCTTTCTTTTCTTTCTGTTAGGAGCTGCACCCTTTTCATTAAGTGTTTTCTTTACTTTAGAAACAAAACGAATTCCACAATACAGAACTATTATCTCCTGTCTATGTAGCTAGAGGAAAAATGGAACAGATAAACAAATATTGTTCTAACAAAAAAATAATGTATGCACAACCACAAGTTATTTTTTGGATATTCTTATTTACAACTTTACTAGTGCTACTTGTACAGCTTACTTACCAGTGACGCGGTATGCCAGCCTCGTCTCGAGCTGAATAGTTAAATGACCCCTTTAATTCAACTTCATACTCCTCCAGTAAATCTTAAGAAAATGAAAAAGAAAAAACAAAAGATAAAAAGATTCCAAATGGGGAGAGAGAGAGAGAGAGAGAGAGAGAGAGAGAGAGAAGTTCAAAACATATCTTTACCTTTGAAAGTCGAACAAGGGATACGTCCTAATTGTTTGCAGACATTTGCAAACCAGTGCACACCAACTGCTACATGAGCCACCTCTTCTTCTGCTATCTTCGCAACAATTTGTGAAGATCTATGGTCCCCACAACCAACAAGTTTCTGTACTAGCCTGGGACCCGCATCAAGACCCCTCGCCTCCTATTATGGTTCTGATTATTATTATCCAGTTAATCAGCACAGCATTAAAGTACTCATCAAACAATGTCATTTCTCAATTCACTCAAAAAATCTTAAAAACACTACAGTTTTTTACTGTTCCATCAACATACCAACAAGTTTTTCAAATTATGATGTCTATATAGTGATTTCTCTAGATGGTGTGCATAAATTTAAATATCATAATTTAACCTGTATAATGTAATGTATTTCGAATACCATAAGTGCACAAGAATACCATGCATATCCCACAAAACACTAAGATACCCTATGTATTTTTAGGTCAGAATTTTTAGGTCAGAAACTTATAAGATGTCCACAGTACTATTTCATTGTTTACTACTTTACATCAGCACTACGAAGAGAGTGGTAATTTCAATTTAAAAAGAAATTTACAGGGCTACATGAATATTTCCCTTTTTTGGGGTATAATGAATGAAAATTGAACTCTTTTTTATCAGGACATATACGAGATAGTATCAATTTTTCATAAACTAAATTAGATATATAAACTAGTATAAGAGAACCTGCACAAGAGGAATCACAGCCAGGCGTGCAGAAACATCCCCAGCCGTTTTTGCGCATTCCCTCCACAGTAAATTATGAGCTGGCATGTCTCCATACCTATTTAAAAACACTAATATGACATTTCAGAAATCACAAGCAGTACCTTGATTTTCATAACAAATTCATTTACATGACTTATATTGCAACAAAGAAATCTAGTATTTGGTCCATACTTGAATCCAAGTTCACCGAGCCTCTGGGAGCACCACCCAAAATGCCTGCTCTCATCATCGGCAACACGAGCAAAGTCATCAAAGAATCCATCACCAAGCACACCATGCAACGGGGAGAACCGCACTACCGTGTCCCAAGCAAGATCAATTGCATTCAGTTCAACATGTGCCAAATTATGGAGCATGTAAGCATTCAGAGGCAAACCAGAGTTCTTAGGAGAAATGCACCCTGATTCCTAAGGTCATCAATGATAATAATAATAATCACAGTGAACAAGAACAGATAATGAAATAAGCAAATCTCACGATTGAAACAATCCCATCTCTTCTGTTCCGAATCTTCCGATCAGGGTGCATTTCTCATCTAAGGTCATCAATGATAACATTATTTATTATTATTATTATTATTTTATTATTTTGTGAAAACAAGCAGGGGTATATAACCCCCCACTTTCCATTACTAGAAAGCTCACAAAATTCACATGAATGATAACAATCAAGGATGGCCCCCTTTATAATCTCTCTCACCACTGCATTATGCTGAAGGGTGGAGGAGATTTACAGAATCATGCACAATTTTAGAGTAACTGTTAGATATGGGGGGTGAAGAGTAGCTTCCATTCAGCACTCCATGTGCAATCTCCTTGTAAGCTGCCTCTGTGAAGTGAATCCCATCCCATGATGCATACTTTGATGGGTTCGAACAAACCGTATAACCTTGTCTTCCACATCGTGCATTTGATGAGTAATTGTAAGGGCCTTTGCCTCCACAACATGTAACTAAAGGATAAGTAAATCCTACGGCAAAAAAAAAGAAAAAAGGATGACTTAGAAATAAGCAACTCAAACCTTCAAGTTTATGATTTTTTTTATTGATGAGTACTGATCCTTTTTCTATTTTTGCAAAAAAAAAATTATTTATGTTTTAAAGATACTTTAGGAAACTAAATCTGTGTTGCAAAGGAAGCTAAACTATGGGCATGAACAATACCGGTATCAAACAAATATGATTTTGGGATATGTATTGTGTTTCTCGGTCATGAACAATACCTGACTTATTTGGATTGCGATAGATGTTCATTGAAGCTTCATGGTAGTCTGCATGGATAATTGCCACATCAGGATATTGCTGGCGTAGCTTCACAAGTTCCTCCAAGAGCTTTGCATTGTGGTATTGTGCAAACTCATTTAATCGCGTGATACATCCTGTTTCTCGGTCATAATCTTCCCTTTTGTTGCTTTCAAAAAGAGTAAGATAGATGGGTACACATCCTATTGGAAAATTATTTGGCACCAATAATGTTTTGGCTCCAAAACCGATCAGTTCCTGTAAAAATATTTTGATAATTTTTTAATTGTTTTCATTTGTGAGGCTAAAACTAAAATTAATTACTCTTTTTTTATATATACCAGAAAACGTACCCACCCACTGTGTGGGAAAATAAAATTTTCAAAAATACTTATAATTCAACAAAAATTTAAAATCAGCATATCAACATAAAAAACATAATTTAAGAAAAATATATATATCTTTATTTTAAAACATTATAAGTGATAATTTTTTTTCCAAATGTGCCCTCTTCCAAAATAGAAAAAATAATTATAATTGTAATTAATGCTCTTTATATTTTAGATGTAAACCAAAACATATTATCTTTTCGTCTATCAATTGACATCCAGACACAAATTAAATCGATCGAACGACACAAAAGGTGTATAAACGTTAGATCCAGAGGTTTAACTCTCTTGGATACGTACTTTTATAAAAACATAGTGATATAATAGGTTCTTATTTTCTTAAAAAAATATTTATTAATTCATTTTAGTCGTACATTATTGTTTATCACCGGCATATATTTGTAAATGTACATTTTTCTCCTTTTTCTTATTTTATCAATTGGCTAGAGCAAACACATGCGATCTTAAAAATATGGAATTACTATAATCAAACAATCCAGCAAGATGAAAAAACATTTCAAGTTATCGAAATTAAACAAGATTTAATTCATATTATTTTTCTTTTTTTGGGATACACTAGATAGCGCCTATCTAGAAAAAACGTAAACAAAAAAGAAAAGAAAAAAGAGTTAAAACAGCTGAAACTATTAATCATATATATTACTACAGAAGTAACGGGAGTGAAAGAGAGAGAAACTGTATTTCACATGATGCGTGTATTGTATGGATGAGTTCCGTCTAATGTTTACAACTTTGATTTTTTTCAATTTCAAATGACTATCCGAACCACTGAATGTAATAGTTTTGAGAATTTAATAGAAAATTATACCTTACATTTAGTCAAGTTTTCTATTAATAACTAGAGTTTTTGTACATCAGGTACGCATCTAATATATGACAGTTCTTTAAAAAATATGAAATATTATAAGAAACTAAAAAAAAAAATTATAAAATTTGGTTTTTCTTACAATATTTCAATTAAGAATCACATCACATAGTTCAGATAAGTTGTTTGAAATTCAATAATCAAATTTAGACGCTTTAGATGGACTCAACCGTCAAATACTTTTATAACCTAACTTTATATTACAATAAAAGTATTATATTCGTATATATCCTATATGTAAATAAATGGTTGACATTGCTTTTGATTTGTTGTTACTAAATTTGCCATCGAAATTGAAACAACGCATTACATTTTATCGATTTTTTCTACTAATTTACTAGATTTTTAGTAAATCAGTTTATCTAAGAATTAAGTACCATCTAATAACAATAGTTTTTTTTTTAAAATCTGAAAACTGTAAAAACAATTCAGAAAAATTTAAATTTTATTTTTCTTTGATATAGATGCCTTTATTGGTCAGAAGTATAAAAGGCGTAATAAAGTACAATAGCATAATTAGGCTATTTTCATATATTTCATAATATTTTATTTCCAGTTTTATGTTTGTTAAATTAGGAAAAGTATCAAGAGAGATTAGATTTGATTGTTAGGCAACTATTATATTATAGAATCTTGTGTAATGTTTAGAGGCAGGAATGAAATAAAGAAATTATCTTCTTCTCCAAGTATCTCTCTCCTTTGTATTCTTGCTTATATCTGTTAGGTCGTAGCCACGGCGAAGAAAGGAGTTCGCCGAGGAAACGACAGTGATTATCCACCCACTACTCATAATTACAACCTAAGATCATCTAACCCTACAGAAACTCACAACAATTTGGTATCAGATTCCATGTCTACCGGTCCAGGCGCTTCTGATCTCAAGGAAATCAAAGACATGCTGGCATCTTTGATCAAACGCCAGGATGTTCAAGAGAAGAACACAGCGGCCATCCAGGCCCGCCTAGCTGATTTAGACTCGCGCATCTTTATCCCACCTGAAACTTCCGATTCATCAACAACAAATGGCAAGGGTTCTGATTTTGGTGGTTCTGCTGTCCCTCCTCGCTACTACCAAGTCGAGTTTCCACTATTTGACGGATCTAGTGAACCATTTGAATGGCTTTGTCGTTGCGAGCAATATTTTCGAGGTCAGCGTGTCCTCGAAGAAGAGAAGGTTTGGTTGGCAGTATACCACATGACAGATGTTGCTCAACAATGGTACTATAAGATTGAACGCAGCGAAGGGATCCCTACCTGGCCGCGATTCAAAGAGGCGTGCCAAGTTCGATTTGGTCCTCCTTTTCGCTCGAACCCAATTGAGGAGTACACTAAAGACTTCTACAAGATCCTGTGTCGCACAGAACAGCTTACACCGACACATGAGATTGGATTGTTCTTGTCTGGGTTATCTGAACTACTTCGGTCAGATGTGGAGATGCAAAGCCCGGTTTCCCTCGAAACAGCAGTCAGTTTGGCCCGTGCCTCCGAGCGGCACTACCAAATTTTGTGGGGCTCTGGCTTGTTACCCCGCCCATCAGCACAACCATCACGGGTGCAACCATTACGCCCTACAACCCTCCCTAAAACACCCGAGGTTCTGGCACTTCCAGCCACGCAAGGATTTGGATCAGGTGAACGCTCTTTCCGTCGTCTAACTTCTGCCGAGATGGCCGAGAGACGTCAGAAAGGGTTGTGTTTCAATTGTGATGAGTAATATGCGAGGGGTCATAAGTGCAAGCGCCTATTTTGGCTTGAGGTCATGGATGATGATGACCAGGAAGATTCATTACTGCAACATACTAATGAAACTCCAAACATATCACTCCATGCCTTAACAGGCATCGGCACAAGTCAAACTATGAAGCTCCAAGTCTGTGTCAACAACTGGACCTTCATAGCTCTTGCAGACTCGGGCTCAACTCATAATTTTCTTAGTTCAACTGCGGCTTGCAAGTTAAAGGCTGAATTGGTGCCTCATCTAGGTGTTCGGGTCCACATGGCTAATGGTGACCACCTGCTTACGGCTGGATTCTGTGCAGCCCTTAATATTCAAATTGGCCAAGAAAATTTTTGTTTGCCGTGCTATTCTATTGCCTTGGATGAATTTGACATGGTACTAGGTGTGCACTGGTTGCGTTCCTTGGGGTCAATTCTCTGGGATTTCTCTCAATTGACAATGACTATTCAGCGAGATGGTCATAAAATCAGTTGGCATGGTGTGCCAGATCCAATCGAAGCAAGCCCGCACTCATTTGCGACCACAACAACTGATTTGCTTTCAGAATTATTGAATGAGTTTGCAGACTTGTTCAAGGAGCCATAAGGCCTTCCTCCTCATCGTCGCCAAGACCATAGCATTCATCTCCGAGCAGATGCTGAGCCAGTGGCAGTGCGACCATACGTTACCTTCATATCCAGAAGGATGAGATTGAGAAACAATGTGCCTCTATGCTACAACAAGGCATCATTCGTCCCAGCACCTCTCCCTTTAGCTCCCCGGTGTTGCTGGCCAAGAAGAAAGACAACACTTGGCGCTTTTATGTTGATTATCGCGCCCTCAATGCTCAAACAGTGCGCAACAAGTTTCCCATTCCAGTTGTTGAGGAGCTATTGGATGAACTACAAGGCTCGTGCTTCTTTTCCAAGCTGGATTTGCGTTCTGGATATCACCAGATTCGCATGCACCCAGCTGATGTGCACAAGATGGCTTTTCGCACACACCACGGTCATTTTGAATTTTTGGTGATGCCATTTGGTCTTACAAATGCACCAGTAACTCTTCAAGCAGTGATGAATGAGGTACTCCAACCCTTCTTGCGAAAATTAGTTCTAGTTTTCTTTGATGACATATTGGTGTACAGCCAGTCTTGGTCTGATCACCTTCGTCATTTGTGTGCTGTCTTGTGCCTTTTGCGCACACAATCACTCTTTGTTAAACAATCTAAATGCACATTTGCTGATACATCAGTGGCATATTTAGGCCACATCATATCACCCGAGGGGGTGTTTATGGACCCATGCAAGGTCCAAGCCATATCTGATTGGCCACAGCCCAATTCTACACGTGCATTGCGTGGTTTCTTGAGATTGGCAGGGTATTATAGGAAATTCATCAAAAATTTTGGCAGTATTGCAGTTCCACTTAATAAACTCCTAAAGAAAGAGGGCTTTCAATGGTCTCAACCAGCCGAAGAAGCTTTTCAAACCCTCAAAACAACATTGTAAGCAGCACCCTCTCTTCAGATGCCAAACTTTCACAATCCATTTATTGTCGAGTGTGATGCATCGGGTTCAGGGATTGGTGCTGTTCTTCATCAAGGAGACCGCCCTCTAGCATTCTTCAGCCGTCCTATTCCACCTCATCATGCAAAGCTAGCTACATATGAAAGTGAGCTCATTGGCCTGGTTAAAGCTGTCCAGCATTGGCGGCCGTATCTATGGGGTCGGATTTTCACTGTTCGGACTGATCACTATAGTCTGAAATTTCTCTTGGACCAGCGCCTCTCCACTATACCTCAGCACCATTGGGTGAGTAAGTTATTTGGGTTTGACTTTTCTGTTGAATATCGTCCAGGTCGATTTAATATTGTAGCAGATGCTTTGTCTCGGCGCGATGTTGAGAGCTTGGCATTACTATCCATATCCATACCACAGTTCCAACTCTATGACTTGCTTAGGGAGGAAGTCAACACTTCAGCAGCATTTCAAGGCTTGCGTACTCAGCTGAAAGAAGGCACCTTAACCAAAGAATGGTCCTTTTGTGACGGCCTCTTTCTACGCCAGCACCGCATCTTCGTGCCGGCATCCTCTCCATGTTTGCAGACAATTCTGACTACAGCTCATAGTGTGGGGCATGAAGGTGTGCAGAAAACATTACACTGCATTCGGCGTGATTTTTACATACCTCAGCTGAAACAACTGGTTCAGGATTTGTGCAATCTTGCCCACAGTGTCAGAGGCATAAAGTGGAACACCTTCACCCAGCCGGACTGTTACAACCACTGTCAGTTCCCGCTCGCATTTGGTCAGATATTGCAATGGATTTTATGGAGGGTTTTCCCAAGAGCCATGGCAAGTCTGTTATCCTCACAGTGGTTGATCGCTTCTCTAAGTATACACATTTTATACCCTTAGCTCATCCATATACAGCTCGTTCAGTTGCACAAGTTTTTTTTGAAGCCATTGTTCGACTTCATGGCATTCCAGAATCTATAGTGAGTGATCGTGACACAGTGTTCACGAGTAATTTCTGGACAGAGCTGTTTCGGCTAATGGGAGTGCACTTGAACTTTTCTTCAGCCTTTCACCCACAATCTGATGGCCAATCTGAACTAGTCAATCGCACTGTTGAGATGTATCTTCGTTGTCTAGCATGCGACAGGCCCCGACAATGGCTCCAATGGCTGCCCTGGGCTGAGTTCTGTTGTAACACTTCTTACCACACACCTCTAAGGGCAACACCTTTTGAAGTGGTCTATGGTCGTGCTCCTCCAACTCTCATACCATATTCTGCTGGCACAGCATCAGTCCAGGCTGTGGATCAACAACTCCAACAGCGGGATGAGTTTCTTACTGAGATTCACAATAGGCTCTTGGAAGCTCAACAACGCATGAAAGTTCAACATGACAAATTACATCGTGACCTTGAGTACCAAGAAATGATTGGGTGTGGGTCCGGCTGCATCGCTGTCATGCCACTGCCATAACTCCCTCTAAACTGACAAAGCTCTCCCCAAAGTTTTATGGGCCATATCAGATCAAGGAAAAAATTGGCTCAGTGGCTTATCGTGTCGAATTACCTCGCGGTGCACGCATCCACAATGTGTTCCATGTCAGTTTGCTCAAGACTTTCCACGGGACCCCACCAGTCGGGCCTCCTCCATTACCAGACATCTTCCATGGCAAGGTCATTCCTTCTCCAGCTGCAGTCCTAAGATCTCGCTTGGCACGTGGCAGCCATGAGCTTTTGGTCCAGTGGCAGCACACCCCACCAGAAGATGCCACATGGGTTTCACTTGATGATTTTCGCATTCGCTACCTGACATTTCAGCTCGAGGACAAGCTGCTTTTCAAGGAAGAGGGAAATGATATAGATGCCTTTATTGGTCAGAAGTATAAAAGGCGTAATAAAGTGCAATAGCATAATTAGGCTATTTTCATATATTTCATAATATTTTATTTCCAGTTTTATGTTTGTTAAATTAGGAAAAGTATCAAGAGAGATTAGATTTGATTGTTAGGCAACTATTATATTATAGAATCTTGTGTAATGTTTAGAGGCAGAAATGAAATAAAGAAATTATCTTCTTCTCCAAGTATCTCTCTCCTTTGTATCTGTTAGGTCGTAGCCACGGCGAAGAAAGGAGTTCGCCGAGAAAACGACAGTGATTATTCACCCACTACTCATAATTACAACCTAAGATCATCTAACCCTATAGAAACTCACAACATCCTTCCAATATTTCTGTATAAAAATCACATTAAAATAGTTCGAATACGTTGTTCGAAATTTTTAAAAAAATTGAAAATCAGATGGTTTAGAGTTTAGATGGACCCAACAGCCTAACACGTTTATAACCTAAATTTGATATTACAGTAAAATATTATATACATATATGTCCTAGATAAATAAATGGTGGACAGTGTTTCTGATTTGTTCTTACTAAATTGGCCGCTGAAATTGAAACAATGCTAAATTGCTAACAAAAGGGAAGAGGATAAAGACGTACTTGGATGGTTAAGCTAATTGCACTGATTACATCGGGAACAAAAGTTCGAACTTCGTCAAGTGCTCCCCCATTAAACAATGGATTATTGTAGTCATTCCCTCCTATCTCACCTACCACAAACAGAGCATTGCTTATGATGTCGAGTCCGCGTCCTGCACGGCACGGTTGAATTATATATTAATTATATTTTTTATTAAATTTACATGTTGGAAATATGATTGTGTGTAATGTTTGGTATTAATACCTTGGCTTCACAGGGCGTTGCTAGTGGGATGTATATTGTGAACCGTTTTGATTTCAACCTATTACATTTTCTAATTACATCAGTTTCGACGTCCTTGCATCATCAAATTGGAGGGTCTAAAATGCATCAATTTTAGTATATTTTTTAAAATATCCTTATAAATAGTCAAAATAAAAAAATAATTTATAAGAATGAAATAAAACAAACCTAATACTTCGCAAAAGTATCGTACTCTATCTATACTTCCATAAAATTGCGCCGGACCATATGCTGGGCCGCATTACGTTCCACATGAATATATTAATGAAAATCGAAATTTCAGTTTTTCTTATTATTATTATTGTAATTTTATTTTCATAAATTATGAAAATCGAAATTCAAAGTATTTTCTACTATTTCTGTTAACTTTATTTTCCCAGTACTCAATTATGAAAATAGAAATTTTAGTTTTTCTTATTACTATTTCATAATTTTATTTTTTTCCTGTACAATTTATGAACATTGAGTTCAGTTGTTTCTAAGTATTTTCATAATTTTATTTTTCCTGTATATCTATTTAAACAAATAAAAATTTAAGTTTTCAAACTATTTCTATAATTTAATTTTTTAATTAAATATTTATAAAAATCAAATTTCCATTTTTTTTACTAATTTCATAATTTTATTTTCAAGTACCTATTTATTAAAGTCGAAATTTCATCAGTTGTTAATATTTCTATAATTTTATTTCTCATGTACTTATTTAGGAAAATATAATTTTTTTTTTATTATATTTGTAATTTCATTTTATTTGCAAATATTAATGAAATTCTATTTTTTCTTAAATAGGCACAGAATAAATAAAATTAGAGAAATAGTAAGAAATACTGAAATTTCGATTTTCACAAATAGGTACAGGTTAAATAAAATTTAAAAAGTAATAACAGATACTGAAATTTTGATTTTCGGAAATTGTTTCAAATAGTCAAAAAATTGAAATTTCGATTTTCGATTTATATAAAATTAGTGACCAAAATACAACCGGAGACCATATCAACTTACCTGCCAGGAAGTGGTTCAAGTTATTATCATTATTTTTTAGTCGTGCTATCACATCCCTGAAAGATCTTTTTTGCTTTTTATTTTTTGTTTTTGCAAGTGGTACAATTTAAAATTCATTGGAATAGTATAGCGGTCAATGATTCTCTCACTTTCAGTTCTCTCTCCAACTCCTCTGTTTCCCCTTCATCCTGTCTCTCGCATTATAATAAATTTTGTATTTCACAAGAAGAAATTAGGGAAGAAGATAGAAGAACTACAGCTACTGGTATGCGAAATTAAGTTATCTAGTGCTAGCTCTAATTTAATCAATTTTCTGTTGTAAAAGCAAGAATCATGTATTATACACAGGAACCACATACATACATATATATATATATATGAAAAAACAAATGTTCAGAATCTTCAGATAAATAATACCAGCTTTTTCCATGATTGAAGGTAGCAATTTCTTGAACCATTGAAGCTGAATGCCAAGCGAGTAATCCGTCCAGTATACCTTAATTCCCTTGGATTCAAAGTAGGACCTGTTAAGTGCCGTAGCGCCGCTGACGGCGAAATTCACACCATTCGGGAAGTCCTCTGTGCTATTTCCCGAGAGATACGGAGGGATAAACGGCAACCCGTATGCTTCCGCTAACCAATGGAATCAAAACCAGTTAATTCATTCTGAAGTCAGATTTTAAATTTACTAATTAGACAAAACTTCATTTGTTCCCTTGATCCAAATTACAATAATTGTCTATGTGCGCTTCACATTTATTCGGTGGCTGACGAATAAATTCTTTTCCAAGTTCCAATTCCAACGTCAAAGGTGCATGTTTGGAGTCTAATACTCTAATTCACATCCGCAAATTCATAAGAAATAACTTATAATAGAAAAACACTATAACTCAATGGCACTAACCTATGAAGTCGAGGATTAACCGTCCATCAGAGAACCGGCCCGTGGGGCGGCCGAAATAAGTCTCTCCATAAGGAAGGTTACCGACAGGGTGGTAGCGGTTGCCGATAGACTTGAGGTAGTTTCCAGTGTCACTAATCGAGTCGCCAAAGCAGAAAATATGGGTGAAACAGCAATCTCCTGGTTTTGACAAAATTAGGAGGAGGGTGAGAGTAGGGATGTGAAGAGGAAAAAGCACATTCCAGGAAGCCATGAGTTATTGTATTATACTTAGCTTTGCGGAATGCTCCGTTAGTTTCATATAAAGAGTTATGATGCTGTGGCAGTATGGCTGCTTTTGCAAATCATGAATGATTTGTTGTAAACAAACAAAAATCCAGTGCTTTTTTCTACTTTTTTGGTTTTTGTTTCGCGAGTAACTGTTTTTCTTCTTTTAATGTATCGTGTCAAATAAAATTTGAATCCACAATATCTAGAAATTAATTTTATTCGTGTTCCACTTAAGTTAATATAGTTGAACTGATTAGAAATGTATAATATTCCTTATATATTCGGAAATCGGAAGTAAATTTGGTTTAATATGTTACTGTTTATACTTATCGCCGAAGGCCGAACAAATGTTTAAAATGTTATGCAGATATTTGCGTTTGCTTTTTGTTTTCTCTATTCCATTATTCTATTTCTTTTTGCTGGGGGGGATGAGGGAATTAGGATAGGGATAGTGGTATGCACTTTAAATAGTTTAAATTATATAGTAAGGATATTTTGTGGTAGACTAAAATTTTTAATATAACCTTTGTTAGGGTGTTACTGTCAGAGCTAATTTTTTTTTATACTCTTTTTAAGTATTATTTTCTAATGTAGTCCACTTACAACTTGTGCTTGTTCGAGCTAATGCACTAAAATATACAGCATTACACATCATAACGTCGCCTCTCCCACCTATAGGTAGTCTTTTAAAAGTTTCTTCAAAAGAAGGAATCATAGAATTAATTTATTTAAGAAAAATGTAATAATAGAATACTGATGTTTCTTTAAGATGTTGATGCTTTACAGAACCCCTTAGTATAATATTATACCCATTTTGAATTAGTTCGATATGCCGTACGCATTTAAAAAACTTTTTTTCTTAAATATAATTCTGCGAGAACTGTGATGTTAAAAGTAATCTATTTTATGGTTTTAAGGTTCAGCATTGAAATAGTCCGCGTCTTCCTTCAGCTTGCTCTGCTTGACAGGTTCTAACACAGTAGAATCTGTTAATTAAATAAAATTGGCCATCCGTACCCGCCTGTCGTCTCCTCTGCAGATCCACCTTTACGCCCAGCCTGGTTACCTGGGAAATGTTTGTCGGTGTAAAGTTGGATCTGCAGATCCAACTGCAGATGGAAATGTTTCTATTTCCTGATTTTATCATCTGTTCTTGTTCAATTTTTAGGCATTTAAGCATTTTTAATTTAATAAAAAACATTTACCCGACTTGCAAGTATTTACATTAATTTCGAATTTCTTTACTGTTTTAATATAGAGAGAAGTTAAAATCAATTATTTGGAGACAAGCTTGTTACGTTCTTTGAAAATTAAAAAGGGACCCGGCACTTTAGCATCACGATGTTTAAGTTAAATCAGTGATCTGAATAGTTTAAAATATTATCTGGCAACCAATTTTCTTTTATATTTTAAACTATCTAATCTAATTTTTAGAAAATTTATTGATCTAAAATCAAAGACCATTCAATAATAATATTTTTCTAAAAGAAATTGTCAAAAATTTTGAAAATTTCAAATTTTGGACTTAACAACTAGCTCCTTTTAATTTAACATATTTATCCTTAACCAAACAGATATAACTTTTTCCTTTCTTAATTTTTAGTAAAAGTATTTTTTTTATTAATTTTATACTTCGCTAAATCCATAATCCAACTGGACCAAAAACACTAACTTTTCCCGAATTTAATGTATCTTCATAGACCAGCAATTTTTGGGCCTTACAGGCTTTTACCGCCAATCGTTACAAACTAATTAATACTGATAATTATCAAAGAAAATTCTGGTGTAAAGTGGCCGAACAATTATTATTATTATTATTTTTTAGTTAGAAACTTTGCATACGCCTTTCCATCGACAACCAAATTTCAGTGAAAGCCTTTGTTTCCTCATAATTGACTACCATAGCACAATATGCATTCGTAACTACAATTAGTAAGAAAAAATAAAATAAAAAAGAAGAAAACATCAGATTTTTTTTTTTAGTTCCCATCTGAGGTAATCAATAATATCAAGAATGACTGCCTTAATATTAATCTCTCCTATTCGCTGCATTATGCTGAAGTGAGAAGGAGGTTTAAAGAATCATGTTCAATTTTGGAGCAAGTGTTAGATATGGGAGGGGAAGAGTAGCTTCCATTCAGCACTCCATGTGCAATCTCCTTGTAAGCTGCCTCTGTGAAGTGGATCCCATCCCATGATGCATACTTTGATGGGTCCGAGCAAACAGTAGAACCTTGTCCTCCGCACCGTACATTTGATGAGAAATTGTAAGGGCCTTCGCCTCCACAACATGTTACTAAAGGATAAGTGAATCCTAAGGGGACAGAAAAAAAAGAAATAATATGAATTAAAGTTAAGCAACTTAAAATTACTATTTACAATGTCAATTTAATTTGGACATTGTAGATCTGGTGGTTGTACGAATTTACATACTATAAGATTTTTTTTTTGAGGGTCAGCGAAAACTGACGATTTTCATTAATAAAAGAAAAGTTTACAAAATATAAAAGTAAAACTCCAAATTTCATACCAGTTATAAAACCGACATGAACAACAAACAAACTAGTATAAATTCCTAGCAGCAAATACTGGTATCAAACCAGAACCGGCTCAGCCCCGCTCCTGCACTGCAGCACAATCGTGGACCAATCGCTGCAACACACATGCCGACCACAACACAATCATGGTCGCATCACATACTATAAGATTGATTTCAAATAAACTGTTGGACGTATCCATGCGAGCTCCTTTGAGAATTAAACCTTATAAATTAATGATATTTTTTTTAATAGTAATGATACTACAAGACTAACGGTCCTATTTTATTTTTGCAGAATAAATATTATATATAAATTTTTGTGTTTGAGAAATCACACCTAACATTGGATTGCGATAGATGTTCATCGAAGCTTCATAATAGTCTGCATAAATAATGGCCACACCAGGATATTGCTGTCGTAGCTTCTCAAGTTCCTCCAAGAGCTTTGCATTATGATATTGAGAAAACTCATTTAATCGCTTGATGCATCTTGTTTTTGAGTCATAATCATCCTTATTCTTGCTTTGGAAAAGAGTAAGATAGACCGGTACACATCCTATTGGAAAATTATTTGGTACCAATAATGTTTTGGCCCCAAGACCGATCAATTCCTGCAAAAATATTTAACAATTTTGAATTGATTCCATGTTGGACATTAGCAGCTGGACTTTAGCATCAGGATAAGGGTTTGACCTTACTTTTCTTCAAAAAGATTTATTAAAATTTGTTCTAGTCTCTGTTTAGCACTAGCGTAGATTTGTAAACATAAAATTTCACCCTTTTCTAATTTATGAATTAAATATTGTTTCGGCACCACGACATAGCTGTCTGGAGATGCCTTTCTTAAAATATGTAAGTACTATATATAATCAAGCAATCAAGCACGATGAAAATTAAAAAAAAAGGTCAAGTAGGTTTCGAAAATAAAATAAAGTTTTTACGGATGCGTGTACGTATTGAATGCATGAGTCATATGCTTTCAAATTTTGACTTTTAAGTTTTAAAATTTAAATGATTAGCCGAGCTAATATTTTGGGAAATCATAACTTACATTTTGGCGAATTTCTGTTCTAATTGATTAGATTTTATATATCGATCAATGTATCATCTAATAACATTACTTTGTTTTTAAAAATCTGAAAAATGTAAAATTTTCTGAAGAATGTTAAATTTGAATTTTCCTACAATATTTCAATATAAATATCACATCGAATAATTTTGATAAGTTGTATAAAAAGTAAAAGTTTGGACGTGGACAGACCCATTTGTCTCAAACGTTATAAACTTAATGGGTGTGTTTGGATGCATTATAGTATAGTTGTTTTTAGAATATCATTTTGAAATAGCTATACTTTACATGATTACATCCAATTAAACAAAGTTAGAATAGGTATATTATATTAATGGGTGTGTTTGGATGCATTATAGTATAGTTGTTTTTAGAATATCATTTTGAAATAGCTATATTTTACATGATTACATCCAATTAAACAAAGTTGTTTTTAGATAGATTTTGTGTGGGTATAGCTATACTTTACATGATTACATCCAATTAAACAAAGTTGTTTTTAGATAGATTTTGTGTGGGTATAGCTATACCTAAGAAAACAAAGTATAGCTAAACTTTGGACTATTCTGTATGACATCTAAACACACCAACTAGTATGCGTTTGGATCGCCTACCAATAAAATTAGAATTAGTTATTCAGTGTAAAAAAATATTATTCCTAAAACGATCAAGAATGAACTTTTTAGAGATTTAGAGTGTTATTTCTAAATGGTCCAACACGCGTAATAAAATTTTCTTTCTAGCATGTTTAGATCATCTTTTTAATCACATTAAAAAGTGATCCAAATAACTTCTTAATCTGCATTAAGAATATGATACAAATATAGTAGCATTTAAAAAATTATTCTGGATTTTAGACTACTTTAAAATAATATTCTAAATTTTCATAAAAACTTATTCTTGATCTTTTAGGAATAATATTTTTATTCCAAATAACTAATACTAATTTTATTCTTAAGCTATGCAAACGCAACCTAAAAATTTATATTGCACCAAAAGAAATTATAATCATATATATTCTAGATAATATAAATGGTGGACGTTTTCTGAGTTGTTCTTGCTTAATTGGTCAAGAGAAATTGAAACTATGACAAGAAAAAGTTAAAAGATGATATATACGTACTTGGATGGCTAAGCTAATGGCACTAATTACATTGGGAACAAATCGTCGGACTTCATCAATCGTACCCCCCTGAAATAATGGATAGTTGTAGTCGTTTCCTCCTATCTCACCTACCAGAAACAGAGCATTTCTCATGATGTCGTCGCGGTTGTGAGCTGCATAGTTTATTTTATCAGTAAGTGCTTAAGGTTTGCTACGGATAACATGTTAGTCATTCTATATATATATAATTAAAAAATAATTTTGATAAAAATCAATAGTGATCATGGCTTTTAATTAATAAATATAGATTATAGATTTTATTGTATTCATAACATTTATTACGAAAGGCAATGTTTTGAAACCAGATCATATATCGAGCCTGAAGAACTATTAGTTCGATGATTCAACTGGTCGGACAGGTTTCAAAAAATGAATGTCGTCATGATGGTATAATATTATTAATACTAGAGGGGCTACACAGTAAAGTGTAATAATTGGTAGGGTAGAAATAATAAATTATATCTCCATATGTTGAAATGTTTTATAGTGATGACATAATTTTTGTAAAGTATTCGACAATAAGAGAGTAATGCGATGGAAAATATTAGAAACAAGAAAATTAAATTCGAGCTAAAATGAAGAACTATTGAAACATATATTGGTGATATCATAAATAAAAAAATATAAATATAAATTTTTACAAAATACTACTTTTTTTGACTTAAGTTTCTAAACTATCACAAATAAAAAGCTGTTGTTCCATCATTTCTCATAGAAACAACTTATAGAGAGAGGTTGAAATAAATTATGTGACAAAAATGATTCAGTATAATCAAAATAGATCACAATAATGTAACATAAAGGGAACACATATCTAAGCAATACATATTACAACACAATAAGTAACACATAAAAAATTAAATACATCTAAAGTAACGGACCAAATTAAGTCGGAGCAGAAAAATCAAAGATCTTGATGGCGTGTCGCACTAATATTAACTAAAATAGGTATCGACACCCACACATCTTTATTTATATTTTAGATTTTAGATATAAAAGAAAACTGAAAAATGCAAGGTCTAATGCCAAAAAAAAAACTGATATTACTTGAAGCACCATTTCTTTCTATAATAATTGTGCACAAACTGAGCAATATTGTCCCATTTTTTTTTTCCATAATAAAGTTTCACGTACTTATCTCTTATCTTTCCTATATATAAAAGTATTATATTATTTCTCACATAATTCATTTGTACAAAAGAAAATAATTTTAAGATAAAAAATATACGATAATAAAAATAATATAATATGCCAACAATAAAACTTGTAAAATAAACAATAAAATTCCTATTATGTGCTAAAAAATTATAAATATGTGATATCTAACGAATTAAATATGTAGATTTGTATTTTATATCATGAGAATAAGGGCTTCTTTATAAATTTTCTTTTAACTATTATAGTCAACGAAAATTACCCAATCCAATGGATGGTATACGATTCTGGTGAGGAACGAGGAGTCACATGTGAGTTCAGCGCAACAAAAAAGGAGCCACACAAAAGGACCATCACATGTGAGTCCATCCCGAAAGCAGAAAAAAAGGAGCCAGCGGTTCAGCGCAACAAAAATAAAAATCAGAACAAATCAAAGAACCAGCGGGTCGGGTTCACGATTTTTACAGGTTCACTAACAGATGGTTTATAATATATTTCAAAATTAGAAATTTGAGCTATGTATTCTCTTTTTAAATTCATAATTTAAAAGCTAATTAGATGTTAGATCAAGATGCCAGAATATGAATGAATATAGTTATTTTATATGATGTCTTAATTCTAATTAAATGATATAATATGAATGTATTATTATCAAATGAATTTCAAACATTATAGATATTATGAGAATATACTTTTGATGAAATTGAACAAAATCAGCAATTTAAATTTGAGGTTTTATTTTAAAAATTTAAAACATAAATAATAAATTATGATATGATGTTGAAAACCTGTGCCATTAAAACTCATCCTTAATTTAAATACGAATTTACAAACTAGCATTCCGCTTTTACCTCATCCTATTCGTTCATTCACCTTAATTATATATATATAGAAAACCTATAGTGCATACTAATCTATGGGAGCTTCGGTGCATACTGATTCAAATTCTTCGATATGTTTCAAAATAACTTATCCAAACCATCCAATATGATCTCCCTATTAAAATCTCTTTGCCGACCAAATTTTACATTTTTTTCGAAATTTTTAAGTATTTTTTTCAGATTTTTAAATACTGCTATTTTTCAACTGTTCAAATTAGATTAATCAATTTCTAAATTTTTTTATAAAAATAGTAAAAAAATTCAATAATAAATATAAAATTTGGTCTGCAAAGAGATTACAATAGGGAGAACATATTGGACAGTTTGAATCGGTCATTTTGAAGCAAATCAAAGAGTTTGGATCGATATGCACCGAAACCTCCGTATATTAGTATGCACCATATATATATATATATATATATATATATATATATATATATATATATATATATTCTGTGCATTTTCCACTTTTGTGACTTGGATAATTTAATTAATTTTTTCTATCAGCCTCTCGCATGCTTTCATACTTGGGCCGCCTAATATCGTCATTGCTTAAAAAGGAAAACCACCTTCCCTAGCAAACTGAATGTCTCATTTACATTTCAACTCATTACATTTTTTTTAATTACTTCAGGACATTTCAATTATTAACTTAACTAATGGAGACCACAATAGGTTACCTGCCTGGAAGTGGTTCAAGTTATTATATATTTATTTATATTTTATCAGTCGTACTATCAAATTCGTTCAAGATTTTTTTTGTTCTTTTTTTTTTTTTGCAAGTAGTTCAATTTAAAATTCAAATTCACAAATATATTGGAATAATAACGTAACGGAGGTCAATGTGATTCTCTTTATTTTCTCTCTCCAACTTAGACCTCTCTCCAACCCCCTTCATTCTGTCTCTCGCTTTATAATTAATTTGTATTTCATACAACGAAATTAGGGAAGAAGATAGAAGAACTACAGCTAATGATATGCGAAATTAACTTATCTGATGCTAGCTCTAATTTAATTAATTTTCTGTTGTAAAAGCAAGAAACATGCATTATTATACCTAGGAACTACATATACACTTGTAAAACAATGTTCACATAAATACCTTGTTCTTCCAGGATTGAAGGTAGCAATTTCTTGAACCATTGAAGCTGAGTGTCAAGCGAGTTGTTTGTGCTAATTCCAGCGAAGGATCTGTTAAGTGCCGTAGCGCCGCCGAAGGCAAAATTCACACCATGAAAGAAGTTCTTTGTGCTATTTCCGGCGAGATATGGCGGGATAAATGGCAATTTGTATGCTTCCGCTGATTAATTAGATTTAAACCAGTTAATCACTTTGCTAAAATAGATAATTTAAGTTTTTTACTACTCTTGTGGAATTTCGATAACAGACATATATAGCTAAGTTCTGAAGGTCAATATTGTTTATTTATTTTTACTTAACTGCTTCAATAAATTTCCTACAATATTTCTGAACCTAGGCATTAATTATTCCCTTGATCCAAACATTTAATACCTATGTGCGTAAATACATTTCTTCCAGTAGCTCATGAATATATTCTTTTCCAACGTGAAAGTACTTGTTTGCCGACTAATTCATATTCATAAATTCATAAAAAAAAAAACTTATAATAGAAGTAAATAAGTCAAAAGGCATGAATGACGAACCTATAAAGTCAAGGATTAACCGTCCATCAGAATACCGGCCCGTGGGATGGCCGAAATATGTCTCTCCATAAGGCAGGCTACCGACGGCAGGGTGGTAGTGGTTGCCAAAAGCCTTGAGTAAGTTTCCAGTGTCACTAATTGAGTCGCCAAAGCAGAAAATATGGGTGAAACAACAATCTCCTTGTTTTGACAAAATGAGGAGGATGAAAGTAAGGATGTGAAGAGAAAAAAGTACATGGCTGGAAGCCATGAGAGACATTGTATTACTTAGCTTTTGTGGAATCCTTGATTTCTTATTTAAAGAGTTGTCAAGATATGCGTTGTAGGCATGTAGGATGCGTTGACAGTTGAGCCGCTTTTGAAAATAACACCAAGGGTTGTTGTAATTTTATAGGGGTGTGTTCGGCCTGGACTACAAACAAGCTGTTCGTGAACAAGGTCTGTTCGTGTCTGTCAAATAAGGAAAAAAATTCCACGAACAGCGAACAAGAGACCAGTTCCTTGTTTCACCTTTTCCTACAAACAAGAACTGGAAACAAGAACAAGGTGGGTCTCACTTATTTGTCCCTTGTTCTTTCTACAAACATTCAGAGCCTGATTTCTTCTTTTTTTTTATTAATTGCTTTTTCTTCTTTTAATTTTGAATAATGGTTTTTCTTCTTTTTAATGTATCGTGTCGAATAAAATTTGAATTCATAATATCTAGAAATTAAATTTATTCGTGTCCCACTTAAGTTGGATGTTGCACTGAAAAAAATGTATAATATTCCTTATTCCTTAATTCGGAAAGTAAACATGTCTTAACATGTGACTGTTTATTATTATCACCCAACAAATATGTAACAAGAAGTTATAGAGATATTTGCATTTGAATTTTGGAGAGGGAGGGGGAGACGATGATAGGAATAGATGAATAGTGTGATGCTTTTTAACTAGTTTAAATAAGAAAAATTCTATAGAGTTCAATACACAGCACGAATGAGGTCCGCGAAATACGATCTTTTTCATATTTTAAATATCTCCGAACTATTCTATAAGAAAATAAATTTTATATTTTTTCAAATTTTATTAATATTTTTTCCGCATTTAGGAAAATGAAAATCATCAAAATCCAATCGATTCTTTGTAAAGTTATCCCAGTTCCAACTTTTCTCTTTACTGAAAGACAATTCTAATTTAAATTTCGGCCCAATAATTTATTTTGATCCATATTTTAATTCGAATCCAAATAATAGTAAGTCCAACAATTAGGGTCCATGTTCAGTCCAATAAAGAAAGTACAATTTGAATTTGAACAAAGCCTATATTAAAAAAAAAACCTCACAGTGACTAACTACTCAATGAGTAGAGCTCCTCAGTTCCCACAAAAGCCGAAAAAATTATAACTAATCTTGATTAATTACGAAATTTTAAAATAATTCGTTTTTAATCTAAATTATAAAACTATCCTCGCAGTATCGGAATCCTGGATTCCGATACAAATTCAGTCTAGTATCGGATACTAGCTGGTATCGGATTCTGATACTAAGTTATTTGGCAAATAAAAACAAAATTTCACAAGTCCCGTATAAATTAACTTCCGTGAACTTGCTGTACATGAGTACTCTCATACACCAATAATAGACTTATTGATATTTGAGTTTGGGATGATGTATTATCAGGGCAAAATTGTGGTGCATTTAAATTTTAACCGGATTTGAATTTTGATTAATCAAATTTGTTCATAATTTAAAATAAATTATATGGATTTAAGCCCAATTAGAAAATTTATTGATTTGTCATATTATAATAATAACAATAAACTTGTTTATATTTTAGATTGGTATTATAAATTGAGAAAAATTTATTGGCGTGACAAATAAAATAGTTTTTTATAAAAAAATATTTATGCACATCTTTATGAAAACTTATTAGTTATTTATTGAATGATTGACAAATTAAAAGGCTAGCTACATAAATATTTGTTTAACGGCTAAAAATGTGTCAAACTAAAGCAAATTTCATGGACATCTAGCTAAGTATTAATTAACGAAAGTCTGAACATGGCCTTTCAATTTCAATAATTTCTATGTCATTGTAATTAAAAGTTTTTTTTCAAGATAATACTTTCTTTCAATTCGTAGATTTCGAGAAATAAGAATATTTACAAGATAGTGAAATAATCGTTTACACCTTTTTTCTAATACACCCACTTTTATTTAAGAAAAATAACTAAAAGTGTACAATAATCACAGTTATATTTTATTTTAATAGACACCCACTTCAATATGGAAAAATAACTAAATTAATTTTTCTAATACACCCACTTCAATATGCACCCATTAAAAATTTTAGTTATGCACCCATTAGCTAAATAGCTTTCTAATACAGCCATTAAAAATTTTAGTTATATTTTATTTTAATGGACACCCACTCTTGATTTTTCTAATACACCCACTTCAATATGCATGTGACTATTGGATAGAGCAAGAACAAATTGATTTTTCTAATCACAATTATATTTATTTTAATGGAAAATATTCCTTTTTGTACTTTTTTATTCTCATTGAGATATAATTATACATGTATAAAAATAATAACATTTTTCTGATTATATCAATAATAACTGTCCACGTATATACTTTTTTTTTTTTTTTTACCGAAGACTTACCCAAGTCAATATGCATTTGTATGTACAATATGCACATGCAGTTATACGTGCCAATATGCACATGCAGTTTTATGGAGATGGGTGTATGAGAGTACTCGTATACACCAAGTTCACCGATGACATAGAAATTTCTATTTCAATAATTCAATAACAAGTTCAAACTTGTTGTATATGAGTACTCTCATATATCTATGTCAAGAGTGGGTGTCCATTAAAATAAAATATAACTAAAATTTTAATGGCTGTATTAGAAAGCTATTTAGTTAATTTGTGTATAACTAAAATTTTTAATGGGTGCATATTGAAGTGGGTGTTTTAGAAAAATTAATTTAGTTGTTTTTCCATATTGAAGTGGGTGTCTATTAAAATAAAATATAACTGTGATTATTGTACACTTTTAGTTATTTTTCTTAACTAAAAGTGGGTGTATTAGAAAAAAGGTGTAAACGATTATTTCACTATCTTGTGAATATTCTTATTTCTCGAAATCTACGAATTGAAAGAAAGTATTATCTTGAAAAAAAAAACCTTTTTATTACAATGACATAGAAATTATTGAAATTGAAAGGCCATGTTCAGACTTTTGTCATTTAATACTTAACTAGATGTCCATGAAATTGCTTTAATTTGACACATTTTTAGCCGTTAAACAAATATTTATATAGCTAGCCTTTTAATTTGTCAATCATTAAATAAATAACTAATAAGTTTTCGTAAAGATGTTGTAACATATTGGAAGATTCTAATCTAAATTTCAGTTTAATTAATTAGATTAATTCCATTAATAATATTGGAATAAATAAATCTATAAGAATAATATTTGAGGATAATTGAAATTAATGAATAATAACCAAACTTTGCTATATAAATAGCAAACCAATTAGAAAATAATATTATAAATTAGCCTTAATTGTGATTAAAGAAATATTATATTAGTAAGAAAAAAATTATTAGGAATTTGCTAATTAATCATTAGTTATTGTAGAAACATTATTAATTAGTAACCTTAAGAAATAAATCTGATGCAACAGTGAAATCGAATCGAAAATGAAAATTTCTATTTTATGTAACGTTTATAATCAGGTTACGTAATTTTAGCAAAATCAAAGTAAATGGTTTTCTATTTTTGATGGAAAATATGAAAGTAAAACTACACAACACGAAAATTGTAGATAACAAACATTAGACTGATTTTTTATGAACATATAAAGATCAAAGCTATATAGGTAAACCTGATTGTTAATAATCCCATTACAATTAATTTTTGAATAATTAATGACCATCATTGGAAATTTAAAGTCTCAAAGTTCAAAAGAATGGTAATATAAAGGTTATTCCATTCGGTTCACAAATGATCCCATTACTCGAGGATAAACATCACTACCCTTTGAGCTTATTCCCTTTGACGTGGTCTGATTTTCCTTCATTGGATCAAAATCAACGATTCTTCTCCTTTCCAAATCTCTGTTCTTATCATCTGGTAGACAACCGACATAGGTGGGACCCGCTTAAGTGCTTCCTATCCGAATTGATGATGTGGTGTGCTTTGGTTGGCTTAGGCTAAGCCTGGCTGTTGGCCTATAAACACTTCTCCCTGCTCTTACTTATCCATTTTTCATGCTCTCTCTCTCGTTCTTCTCTTGATTAAGTTGGGTCATGGTATTAAGGTGAAGGAAGAAGAGGACGGGTCGAGATGGAAGCTGGGACTGGCCCGGAGATTGTCGATTCTGTAGCTTGAGGTATTTCTACAAATTACCCACCAATTTACTAGCTACTGTTGGAGCCGATGCCATGGATAGTTAGAATAAATGTTGGGTTATATATATTCGGTACCTATAGTGCTTATTCTGAGGTACTCGCAACCTTGGGTAATATTGGTAGGAAGGCTATACCGATCTGGTACTGGTTCGGTTGAAGATGGGTAAAGGAACCCAAATTTCAGGGACTGCCATCTAATACCAGTAAAAGATAAGGGACCTAGCTGCAAAAAAAAAAAATTGTCCTTAAATGGGTTCGGATCTGAAATCAAGTAGTGGACTAAATTAACAATTTAGCAAACGAGAATATGAACCCGTAGCTCCTACAACAAATTAAATCTTAAGCGAACCCAATTCCTTTGTAAGCTGTTATTTGATGTTAACTACTTAATTAGATAATTAATTTAGTAAAGTTACTTAAGGATAAACTAAGGGTAATGGATAAATACTCAAACTGAACTCTTGTATAGCTATATCATGCACTCTGAACCTTAGAACCAAGGGAAAAGAAATGCAATATGTCTAAAAACATGTTGATTGAAATTGTAAATTTCCTTGAGCGCATCATTAGTTGTTAAGAGTAATGGACTTACCAAGTTATAATCATTAAATAACGAAAATGCTGTAGTACATCTGGAACTCAAAACTTTGGCGTCTTGTGCGAAATTGAAATTTAGAGAAAAATAATATTGCTAGACAAAAAGATTAATTAGCTAAAATTATATACATATGGCTGAACTAACTAGTTAGTACTAACTAATTAAGATGGATGGGAAGTGATTTTATATAGTATTAACTTGATTATTGGATGGGTGAATCAAACAACTAAACTCGAAACTAATGGAAGTCTCAATTTGTATATACGTGTTGGCTTTATGGCTAAACTTGTCAGGCTGAACTGTCTTAATTAAATAATTAAAAAAAAAGCTTAGCTAACTTACAATTTGTAATGAATAATGAACTTAATGGTAAACCGATCTAATGAACACTAATAATGGCTTAGTAAATGGCTATCCTAAGTATTACATAATGACAAAGCCTGAAGGCCTAACATATGGGTATTTAATTATATGATGAAATAAATCATTAGATACTGGGTACATGTCTCGTTAGTCGACAACGAACTTACTCTGGTCAAATATATGGCGTATACTAAACTAAGCACACATGATTAAGTTAAGAAAGATAGTAATTTCACATTAAGGTGAACTGACATAATTTATTACGGATGTATTAACAGAAAGAGTGAAGCACAATGTCAAACTAATATATTTAATATACTTCGTAAGTTATGGCATCTGAATGTTGAGAAGAAAAAGTACTTGTACAAAATACGTTGTCAGTACTTTATAAGTTTAATATAACTAGTAGTTATCTGGTACTTTATAGTAGCTCAATATGAACCCGTGAACTTTTAAGTAGTTTTGGAAAAATGAAAGTATAAGCAGATTCACGATGTCAATATTTGTATATTGCATATTTTCAATGTTCTCATCTTAAATAGCAATTAATAGGTACACATAAAAAAAAAATATATAACCATCATGTACTAATTAAAACAGTTTTGTTAATATGCAATTGACTCGAAATATCAAAGTTAGATAAGAAAATGTAAACTACAAGTTATTTATTTTTAACAAAATCACTTACTGACGAACTAGAATCAAACACATAAGAAATTTCAAAATAGAATACCATCAATCAAGAATCTAGATTTAATCGTCCAAATCCAGACTAGTCTGATTAAGCCTGTCAGTATGGTAACCCGAGAACCGTCCGAAAATAGGTTATTTAGGTTTTACTTAAATATTCTACGTCACCCTTTAAACAGTCGTTAAGTTGATCACCCTTTTCTTATTAAGGAACTGATCTAGGATCGTCTACTACGAGATTGTCGAGCCTAAGGACCGTTAAGCAGGAGAAAATGATTGTCAAGCAATCGAGTTATCATAGAATATCATGGAGCCACGCTTAAGCTCGCTATTCAGGTGCGGAATTACGTTGGATTTTTGTTAAAGTCTAAGTGATTATTAAGTTATATATATATTTTAAATGCATGTTATTTTACATGATTTCATGTTTAAGAAAAAAAAATCTTAAAAAAAAAACAAACACAACATGTTTTATTCATGTGCATATTGGGAACTCGTTTGCCTGCATAGCCAAGTTCCGCATCTTTTGAAATAGTAGTTAAATATTGACAAAATTGCATGTTGAGATGCACAATCTCCATTTAATAAATTTGGACAAAAAAAAAATAATAGTCAGATATTTGGATATGCCTTTGCTATTAATGAATCTGTCTTATGAATGATCTGACTGAAAGGAATTGGAATGATAACTGGGATATGTTATGAATGTGCTTGATATGTGTGAAATTATATAAAACACTCTCCGGAGTCGGTTGGCCCCCGGCTTCGGCCAGTTCGATAGTACTATACGGATATGGAATCCCTACCGCCTGTCAGGGTCCGAGATTTTAATCTCTACCGCCTGCCCTGTCCAGAGAAGATCTCTCTCCGCCTGCTCATACTAGTTGAGTTGGGAGATCTGAGTGTGTATTTGATGATATACTGATGTGAAAGAGATGATATACCCAGATTTATGACATGCTCGGATTTCTTAACATGCTAAGTTCATGTCCTGCTCAGACATGTGTTGTCTGTGATATGACTGGACTCATGCCATGTGTTGAGCTCCGTCATGTATTGATTACTGCTATAGTCAGATTTTGTTGTTTCACCCAATTTGATTACATGCATATGCTAGGTATCATATTTATTTGTGACAAGGTAAAGTAAGATTTGTACTGGTTTTTCCTAAAATTGATATGTGCTATTATTTCATTTTATGGCAGAAAAAAAAATTTTATATGCTCAGTACTCTTTTAAGTTTGAAAGCAAATTGATATATTTACGGGTACTATTTCTAGAACTTGGATTTTAGCTTGAATCCACGTACTGGAACTAAATCCCGCACTGAGAATTTATTTCTCATTCCGTGTTTTTGCACGTTTTCCACAATGGATGTAGGTTCCAGGATACAGAGACGGGCTCGATCAAGTCAAGCGAAGAATAAGTCAAATATCTTGCCATAACGACTCGTTGAGTCGTAGGATCTAGCATGGTTAATCATGGTAAACTTGGACTTGTACCTCAAAAGAAAGAAAAAAAATGGTAGGAAAACGCCTTGCGGATATACAGATATTGTGTATTCGCGGCGGGATTGTTGCATCCTAGGTGTCAGGATGTGACAGATGTGCATAAATATTTTTTTATAAAAACTATTTTAGTTGTCACGCCAATAAATTTTTCTCAATTTATTATACCAATCTAAAATATAAACAAGTTTATTGTTATTATTATAATATGACAAAATCGAATAAATTTTCTAATTGGACTTAAATCCATATCATTTATTTTAAATTATGAACAAATTTGATTAATCAAAATTCAAATCCGGTTAAAATTTAAATGCACCACAAATTTGCCCTGATAATACGTCATCCCAAACTCAAATATCAATAAGTTTATTATTGGTGTATGAGACATACACCAAGTTCACAGAAGTTAATTTATACGAGACTTGTGCAATTTTGTTTTTATTTGCCAAATAACTTAGTATCGGATTCAGATACTAGCTAGTATCGATTTCAGGATCCCGATACTAGGCTGAATTTGTATCGGAATTCCCGATTCCGATACTGCGAGGATAGTTTTATAATTTAGATTAAAAGTAGATTATTTTAAAATTTCGTAATTAATCAAGATTAGTTATAATTTTTTCGGTCACAAAAGAGAGGCATCCCACAAGAAAAGAAAAAAAAAGCCGAGATAAGACCTTAACAAGCCTAACACATACACGGCCCAAAGAGAGGAAGGAACAAGACCCAGGTAGGAAGAAGTCCCACCTGGCAGGTTGGTTCTGTGATCAAATCCAAACCCAATAGGTAGTCGAGCTCGATTAGCAACTATTTAGGATCCGACCTGCTAGATCAAGCGATTTTTTTTGCACAAAAGACTTTCGGTGACGTTTGGATGTGTTAGGAATAGACTAAGAATTGCGTAAATTTAAGAAATAGTACTATTTCGGGAAGAGTGGAAAGAAGCTATTTCGGGAATAAAAAATATTGTTTGGATGGTAAGTTGGGAATAATGTTATTGGAAAGTGTGTTATTGGGGTGAGTATTATTGGGAAGAGTGAGAAGAAGCTATTCTGGAAATAAGAAATGTTGTTTGGATAAATTTTTATTCTGGGAATTGGGCTTATTCTCATCCATCCAAATGGGGCCCTCTAGACTAATTTGTCTTGCATATCTTCACAACAAAGACCCTAATAATCACAGTATTATTTTTATAAAGTCCCCAATATATTTCAGAGGAGTTTACGAAACAGTCTGACAGACGAATCATTTTCCAAATCAGCATTTTGTTTTTAAACCGGTACCAGAACGGTACAGAGCCTAGTACGTAACAAATAGATACCACATACTAGTCATAAAACTTATACACTAGTGAGTCTCGAACACAATTAAGCAATAATGAACAAAGATAACCCAAATTACCTTTGAGATGACAACTATATTACCGACAACCCTCCATCTATCAACACAACCCAAATTATACCTCTACAAGACTTAATTGAGCATATAATCAACCCAACAGAGATCATGGAAATCCAATAGAATAATTGTAAAAAGAGGTTGCCATAAAAAAAAAAAAAAAAGAGAGAAAGTCCACCACCTCGCCTTGCCTAGTCAATAGTCATTAATTACCTGCCACAAGAAATCAGAATCTGTATAATTAGCTCAATCTTTTCTTATTTCGATAAACTACTTTTGGCATCATCCATCGCTATCAGTCGTAAAACGAAGTAGCAGCTAGTGAACCAACCACACTCTCCGCTTGCTTTCGTAGCTCATCCACTGATTCGGATCCAAAACCTCATCAAATAAATAACATATTTCCTTCTTTTTCTCTCTATTTTCTAGCAACATGAGACCAAAATTGGTGCTCTTCGGTGACTCGATTACAGAGGGATCATTCGACGAAGGTGGTTGGGGGGCTTCTCTCGCCAATCACTTCACACGCCGGGTAACTCTTAACTTCCCTATGCATTCCTCTCAGTTATTATTATTATTTTTTATTTTTTTAAATTCACTCAAATCATATTTGCATTTTCTTTACTGTTATATAGGCAGATGTAATTCTGAGACGATATAGCGGATACACCACCAGATTTGCATTAAAGATTATCGAGAACACGATGGAGGGGATCGAAAGCGATGAGAAATCTCCTGTTGTGGCAGTGACAGTGTTTTTCGGCGCAAATGATGCGGCTTTGCCAGATCGGCACAATGGGTTTTTGCATGTGCCACTGGCTGATTATCAGAAAAATCTCAGATCCATCTATTCATATTTCGAGGTAATACTGGTACATAATGGTTGTTGGAGTCTTATTTAACATGCAGAATTTTCAAATTTACTAGTACCATTTTCAATTGATAATTGTGGTAACTGGCAACTGAGATTCCTTTACACAATATTGTTTGGACTGATTCAATATGCTCTCCATAAGTCATTCAATGTTAATTATGATCTCATAGTTTCCATGATTAATTTGGAATATTTCTGTTCCAGAGATTTTATCCAATGATTTTACCAGTACCATTATTATTACACTAATGAGATGATGGATATAATTCTCATAGCATCATGACTGAATAGTATAGCAAATGACCATTTGTATATCTACCATAAAACAACATACATATTTTCTTGAAAGACGATAAATTATGGCAAGTAATTTGTCATACTTGGTGATCTTCACAACGGATACATCCTGGTAGTTACAGATATTTACGAAGCAGTGCACACCAACTGCCACATGAACCACCTCTTCTTCCTGCACTAGTTTGGGCCCAACATCAACAATTTGTCAAGATCGCTGGTACCCATTACCGACAAGCTTCTGTACTAGTCTGGGCCCCACATATAGACCCATTGCCTCCGATTATGGTTCTGGTTCTCATTAACCACCAATTCAACACAGCATCAAAATACTCCTAATGGTGTTCTGATTCCTCCAATTCACTCAAAAAGTCTAGCGACTACATTTTTTTTGTTCAAAGAAGATATAAATAAGTTCTCTAAAGACACATTTGTGCATTCTAAATTGTTATGTTACTTACAATATGTCTACAGTACTCAAATGTTTACATGAACACTAGAAAGAGAGTGGTAATTTAACTTTAAAGGAAATGAATACGATACATTAAATATTTCTCTTTTGTATGATATATAATGAAATTTTGCACTCTTTTTATCAGGACATATACTATAGATTTTCAATTTGTTTAACCTAAATTAATCTATAAACTAGTAGAAGAAAACCTAAACTAAAGGAATTGCAGCCAGGCATGCAGAAACATCCCTGCTGTTTTTGCACATTTCATCCAGAGTAAATTAGGAGCAGGCATGCCTCTAAACCTATTTAAAAACTGCAATATGCCAATTTACGAGTATCGCCTTGATTTTCATAACAAATTTCATTGACATGACTTCTTCTATTGCAACAAAGCATTCTAAATTGTAACAGTTGGTCCATACTGAAATCCAAGTTCACTACCCACCAGGAGGCACCATCCAAAATGCCCGCTTTCACCATCGGCAACACAAGCAAAGTCAAATAATCCATCACACCAAGAACACCATGAAACAGGGAGAATCGCACCACCGTGTCCCATGCAAGATCAATAGAATTCAGTGGCATGCATGGATGTGTGAAAATTGCGGAGCATGTATGCATTCAGAGGCAGACCTGAGCTCTTAGAAGCTGGTACCTCTTTTGTAGATACCTGTCAATTTCGTACAATAATCAATAAAAGGGAAAGCCCTTAAAGAATTATCGAAATATTAAATATCTCAAAACAAATAATTTTTTATTAAGCTCAGTATAACATGATATAACCATTTTATTGTAACAATTCATCATGCATTTTCAGAAACTAGTATAACCCAATACTAATAACTAAGCAACATATTTGCCATGAGCAAAACGAAAGTAAAGTTGAAGAGAATACCAGCAGGTATACCTGTCAATATTGACGTTTTGTTCCGTGTTCCATTCCGTTCCGTCCAAACGGAACGTTAAACGAAAGAGAAATCAGTTTCGTTTCTGAAACGGAACGGAAACGGAACTGAAATTTGTAAACGCTTCAACAAGCGGAACACGGAAATGGGCTGAAATCAATAGGAAATAAAGATTGAATGTTAAACAGAACTTAAATCTGTTTCGTTTCGTCAAACGGAATGAAAACGAAAAGGCAATTCAGTTCCATTACCAAAACGGAACGAAAACGGAAAACCCTGTTTCCGCTTCCGTATGCAACGTTTGATAGGCCTACCAGCAGGGGGCTTATCGGGCCTAATGGGTCGACCGGGCCGAATGAAATAGCTGTGTCTTAGCAAGAGGGTTGAAAGTAGACAGGTTGGCTGGATCGAGTTCAGCCAGCGACCAAACTGATTCGATCGCTTCGATTTCTCATATGGGCAGCTGGCTAGGTGGCGCCCTGCCCCAGGAGGCGAGGAGAGAGAGCATGAGGTGGAGGTGAACTGGAGAAGGGAAGAGAGGCGGAGAGGCGGTCAGGGTATCCAATGGCGAAACGGGTGTATCGGGTTGGTGAGGAAGAAACTCATTGATATCGGATTTGGGTCGTTCATCTTTCATCAGATGGCGTGGATCATGCGTGATTTTGTAGCGAAAGGCGATCTATTGACTGCTTTTTATTGAATCTATAATCTAATTAAAAAAATGGAGATAAAATAAAGGACTAAAGAAAAACTGAAGTCTCAGTTTAACTTAGAAGTTACAAGTCATGACGTTGATATTTATTGAGAAAAAAAAATAAAAATACAGGAAAACTGAATCTAGAACTAAAATTAAAATTGTCTGACTATTTGTAGAGACTGAAATTATATTGACAATATATTGTTTTAACAAAATTGATAACTGTCAATATTAATGAATAATTTTAAAATTGATTCTTGAAATGTGAGTTTACATCATACAAAAAATAAATAAATAAAATTTAATACAAGTTTTATAGTATATCAACTAAGTAAGAATTTGGAAAATCTCTGTTTTAAACCTTTTTATGAGATATCAAATGCTCCTCAAATCACATTAATATTATAATACTCTCAATTTTTTATGCATCTTTAAACTAATAAAATTATATCTTAAGTTTTTTATTTATGCTTTTTAAAAAAAATTGGCTTGACACAAGCCGATCACCAATGCAATTATGTTTTTGACATTTTTCTTCAAGCGGCTTGTCATTAATTACCTCCGACAAGAAATATATCTATATAATTAGGTCAGTCTTTCTTATTAAGATAAACTACTTTAGCTCATCAACCGATCCGGATCCAAATCCTCCTCAAAGAAATAACATATTTTCTTCTGTCTCTTTTCTTTCTAGCTGGCAACATGAGACCAAAATTGGTACTCTTTGGCTCTTTGGTGACTCCAAAGAATGAAACTTGACATGGTTAATAGAGAAAAAAAATACAAAAAATAAGTTTTATATGGAGATTGATTTATTTTGATTTTATTGTAGTATTATTCTTGTTATAAATTGTAAATTTTTTAATGCGTCATATACATAATCCATGGTTCAAGTAACAATCCGACAGTCAGACCATCGAACCAATAACTCTACCGAGCCGATGTACGATCCGGTTTTCAAAACAAGTAAATGGAATTCAAATCCAGTGTCGCGCGACACAGCGTGTAGCGCAGGCTGTGGCCGTCTGATCTGAATCGAATGGATATGGAAGCTCCGTGCATGTAACCAGATCGATAGGCCCGCAAAAATTAAACCACCTGATCAAAATCAAACGGCTCGGATCCGCGCTGCACACTATGTCGCGCGACACATGATCCGAGTCCAAGTAAATGTAATCTAGTCAACAAGCAGTACAAGGGGAGTTGGAAAACGCCATGTGCCGGGTGCCAAGGAAGAACAGCAATTAAAGCAAACTTTGTCGAGTAGCAATTGATGGACATGATTATACAAAAATAATTGACTATCAGTTCTTTATTGGTTGGTGGTACCATGGCCCATGGGACCTCACAATATGGCAACATATCCGTGCACATAGCCAATAGTAAAAGCTAAGCGTGCATTTACCCTCAGGATTGTTTTAGATCTGAAAACAAATTCACACGACCCTAATTCACGCAGAAAAAGAGATCATCACTTTGGAAAGCCACACACGCACATATACTATACACAAACAAGAACGAGATAGAAGTGAGAAATGGCGGAGGCAATTGTGAATTTGGTATTGAACAGGCTAGCAGAGGCTGCAGTCAAGGAAATTCTGTCCTTTTATGGGGCGGAAGGAAAATTAGATTCACTCCAGCACGAGCTACACTGGATTCGAGCTTTTCTGAAAGATGCCGAGATGAAGCAAAATTTAGATGAAAAGGTGAAAACTTGGGTGAATGAAGTGCGAGACGTGGCGTTCAGAATAGAGGATGTAATCGACACTTTCATTGTGGTGGCCGATGACCGCAATCACCTTCGAAACGTTAATGCCATCAAGAGAGTTTTAAAATATCCCAAGAAGTTGCTGAATGTTCATAAGTTTATTGGTGAGATAGACGCAATTGAGACTAGACTGATAGAGATAAAGGAGTGGGGAGAGAGATATGGTATAAATAAGGAGCTGGGGGACAACAGCAAAGCAGTGCCGACCAGAAGGACTATCCGAGAAGTCGTGCTGCCTGACGTGGATGATCCTGATGTTATTGGTCTCGAGAAGGATAAAGAGGAGATAGTCAAGCTACTTCTTGACCCAACAACTACAAGACGCTGTGTACTATCTATCATTGGGCAAGGAGGTCTTGGAAAGACGACCCTAGCCAAAAAAGCATACAACAGGTTTTTCATATTTCGAATATATGTTATTTTTTTTTTTTTTTTTTTTTTTTTTTTTTTTTTTTTTTTTTTGAAGAAAGGCTTTAAAGCCCAATTTCATTGCTGAAACAAAAGTTACTATAAGTACTGACACTCAACTACTGCTAACAAGTAACAACTATCTACCGCCTTATATGTCCAACAATAAGCATGATTATCATCTATCTAGCTAATTCTATATCCTATTTGTTTAGTAAAAAAAACTTACAAAGAACAAAAAACACTATTACTACTCACTAGTTGCTTGCCCCAAATTACAAGTCCCTGGCAGCTCCTTAGTAGAGATGAATTCCACTAAAATTAGTCATTACACCTTCCGAATTTATGTTTTCAACTGATAAAATAATAAAAGTATAAAAGAAATTTAAAATTAAATATTTTAAATTGGTAGATCATGCTGAACGACTAAAATCAGGCAATATATTTTATTCAGACTACACACTGTCCTCAAAAAATGCGTTTATATCGAAGCTTTACTTGTATATTGTCGACAGTAAACAGCGTCTTTAGTCGTGTTAATACAAAGCTTTTGTCAACCCAGCCCCATCCGGTTCGTACAAAACTATAGTTTTTCTTAAATCAAATGAGATGGTATTTGTTTTTAAGTTCTACTATTACAATGATACATGTAAAGGAATGGATTGTCTAGATCCTGATGGTAATTATTTGTTCTTATAAGAATATTTTTACTAATTTAACAAACGTTAAAATATATTGAAGGTGGCCTAATTTTTACTAATTTTTGTGTAGTGACGAAGTCAAGAGGACCTTCAAATTTCGATTTTGGCTATCAATTTCTCAACAATTTATATTAGTTGATCTATTGAAGACGATGTTAGAGAGTATCCGTTCTCTAAACGGACATGAGAAGGATCTTCTTGAAAGAAAAGATCCCGCTTCTGAACAAAGAGCAGAAGAGCATTTCATAAGAGAGCTCTGTATATTGTTGAAAGAAAAACGATACCTAGTCATTATGGACGACGTTTGGACAGAAAATTTATGGATTCAAATTGAGAAAGCTCTCCCAAACGTTGAGAATGGTAGCAGAGTGCTTGTAACTACTAGGTTCTCTGAAATTGCTAAAAGAGCAGACCCTACTTGTAATGCATATGATCTTCGCTATTTATGTGACGAAGAAAGTCAACAGCTTCTGCTAAGAAAGGCTTTTCCTTATCAAGATCCTAAAGTCTATCTTCATGATCTTTGTAACCTTCCTAAAAGATTTTCGATAAAATGTGGTGGTTTGCCTCTCGCTTTAATAGTTGTAGGTGGCCTTTTGTCCAGACAACATCCAACATTCAATTCCTGGCATAAAATTTTCAAAAAATTCAGTTGGCAGACTGACGATGGAAGTAAGTGTACAGAGATTCTTGTTACTAGCTATGAAGACCTGCCAATTGTTCTTAAACCGTGCTTCATGTACTTTGCTTCATTTCCAGAAGATCATCAAATAAAGGTTAAATCCTTAATTCGAATGTGGGTGTCAGAGGGGTTCATACCAGAGCTAAATAATAGAACGATGGAAGAAACAGCTGAGGATTACATGGAAGATCTCGTCCAAAGGTACATATTTTTTTTCATATTTAACGCTATTTTTTTTTTTTTTTCAATTGCTAACTTTCTACAACAACAACAACAACAACTAACTTTCTACAATTGAAAAAAAATTGAAACTTCAGAAATATTCACGTTTTAATGACTTAGATAATTGTAAAATTAACTTGTTACTCTGATTTTTATTTGCATCAAAGTAATCCTTGAAATTTTCAATAAGACTAATTTGCCCCTTGAACTTGTAATTATACAAGTCAGTCATTAAACTTTTCTATACAAAAATCAATCTAGTCCTCCTGAGTTGGACTAATAGAATGAACTAATAATTAAGTTCACATACGCTAACGTAAGGGTGATGGGAGGAGCGTGCCATACTTTTTGTTGCACCTTCCAGTTTTACTCTAGTTAAATTTAAAGTATGATGAACCATTTTAATTAGTTTATTGTCGGACGACACATAAAAGTTCTGATGGCAAGATGCCATCAAATTTATGACTGCATGCTTATGCGAACTCGAAGGGCATACTTGGTCGTTGCTTAGAATTGTTTAACCAATATATAACTTTCTGTTTTCTACTTTAAAACTCAAAGATCAATTCTTTTTGTTTATTATTTTTCTCCTCATGTAAATTCTAATGGTAAGTTTTCCTTTAATGAAAATCGACGGAGGACAAGGACCAATACCAGTGGAAGCTTAAATTTAAAACCATTCAAGTATTACTCTTTCTTGTACATTTTTTACATACAAAAAAATTTATGCCATCTTTTACATGTTTATAATTTTTAGAACTCTTGTATATATATAATCTGCTTAATCAACATAATGTAGCACACTATATAATCAAGCAATCATGTTTATGTATCATTGTGATGCAATGAGACGTCAATTATATGTCGAAAATTGAAAGCACATAATGAACGGTAAAATATACATCTCATCATATTTTATAGACATTATATGTATACTAACGTGAAAATAATCAGATCTAAATTATATATTATGTCGATAATATTATATTTTATTTAAGGCAAGCTGTCCATTGCATGTTGAAGCAAACAGTGAACGAAAAAGAAAAGTAAGAATGTAGGATGCCGGCAAAGAGGCGTTACCGGCACCATAAAGGGAATGAAATACTAAATAGAAACAAATACGAAGAAACAAAAGAAAATAAAGGTAAACAATCGGGTGGCGCGCCTCTGAATATTCCACTTGAATTTCACCTCTGCCCTCTAATCTTGAAAGGTTTTGGCAAATCCCTTGAAGATCCTATTGCAACCCTCCCAAAAATAAAGCAACCACGAGTACAAGCTCCTTATATTTTTTGCCATTGAAATCAAGTTGGTGATATCCGCAAAACACTTAATTTATTTTGTATAATTGTTAAATTGTCCAAATAATGATCAACTAATAACTCCCATTGCTATAATATGATATGGTCACTCAAAATTTACTACTGTACATATACATATTTTTCTCAAGTAATCTATGCTTCAGTGATGAGAATGATTTCAGATAAAGCTCACAAAAATAATGTCATGCAGGTGCATGATTCAAGTTTCAAGGAGGTCTTGGAATGGATCCATCAAGTACTGTCGAATACACGATCTCCTACGTGAACTTGCCATTGAGAAAGCCAAGGAGAACAACTTCGTCCAACTAATATCAACTAAACGTGACCAATCTTGCAGCTATACCATACGTCGTGTGACTCTGCACTGCGATTGTGAAGATATTATGAAATACACAGGTCCGAATCTCCGATCTTTGTTGTATTTTAATGGTAATATGCCAAACGTTGCTAGGTTTAGGTATCTAAAAGTTTTATATCATGTTGCATGGAAGTCTGGGAGAAACAAGTGGCATGTTTCTAAGGAAATGACCCAATTAAGATATCTAATGAATTCTTCATTGCGTGGCAGTTTATATCACGAACATGAAATAGAAATATGGAAAAGCATAGGTTGCATGAGAAATCTACAGACACTTGATTTAAAAAATTACAGTGGGTTTGCTCGACCCGACTGCATATGGAATATTGAAACACTGAGACATGTAATTTTGCCCAAGCTCAATTTTGAGGGCCCCCCATCAACAGCAGACCTTCCAAATTTGCAAACCCTTAAAACTGTTAGGGTTCGAGAAGAATGGCTGGTAAACGGTTGGCCTAAAATGCCCAGCATCCGAGTGCTAAAGCTTTGGGACTTTCCCCCAAAATATGATGAATCATTTTGCATTTTCCTCAACGGGCTTCACCACCTCACCTCTCTACACATATCAGTCCATAGGATAGGTAGGGCTTCATCGTATGTAGTGTTGGACATGAGCACATTTCCTAGTTATAGCTACATGCAGTCCTTGCTCGTAGCAGGAGAATGGGACTGGAACCAAAACCAATTAATGAGCTGTAATTCACTCGATATTCGTTTATTTCCAATACACCTTATAAAACTCACCCTCTGGAATTCTCGGATCAAAGAAGATCCAATGCCAGTCTTAGAAAAGCTAAAGTGCCTCAGGAAACTTACACTCTACGAATCATACGATGGAAAACAACTAAGCTGTTCAGCTGGAGGATTTCCACAACTTGAATATCTGAAACTCAAATGGTTGGAATATCTAGAGGATTGGAAGGTAGAGAAGGGGGCCATGCCCTTACTCAAGGAGATATTTATAGCATCTTGCAGTAAATTGGTCACAATCCCTGAGCTGCAACATATAACCAGTCTTAACCACTTAACTCTGCAAAACGTTCATCCAGATTTTCTATTGAAGTTGGAAGGAGAGGAATTGTACAAAACCCAACATATACCATTAATTCATATTGATTAGTTTTCCAATTCATCATAACATTTTTCTCTCTATATTTTGAACCTTACATTACTACTGTGCATCAGGTTTGGAGTGTTTTTTTTTTTTTTTTTTCCTCTGTCCATTGTAATTTTAGTTTCATTGTTGAAAGTCAACTTGTCATGTACCTGGCAGACCAGTTTTTGGGTCATGTTAGCTGACTGGAAGAATATTGTGATTGGTTTTTCATTGTCTGAAGAACTAGGATTAGGAAGTTTGAGGGACCCACCTTGAAAAGCTCATTGCTCATTGGTAGCTTCCTGAATGATTGTGCTGTCATACCCGGTTCAGATTTAACGAAATTATCAGTAAACAAGTTGCAAAAGCTACAAAACATAGGTTACAATATCCCAAAAATCTTTTCTAGTGCAATTAATGTTATTAGCTTTGGTGGGAGTAATGATTAAAAACACCATTTATTTTTCTGTTCTTTCCAGTGGGAGTTTCACATATTTCATTCACCGTATCCTTTACTTTCAGAAAAAAAGAAAAGAGCTTCCAAGTACAGACAAACTATTCTCTCCTGCCAATATAGCTAGTGGCAAAATGGAACAAATAAACAAGTAGTGTCCCAACAAAAATTGTGTATATACCACCACAACTTAATAGTTCTTTGGATGTTCTTATTAGGAACTTCAATGCTGCTATTTTTTGTGTAGCTTACTCACTAGTGACGCGGTATACCAGCCTCATCTTGAGCTGAATAGTTGAATGGCCCATTTAGTTCAACCTTGGACTCTTCCGAAAAGTCTAAAAATACAATATGGAAAAGGAAAACCAAAGAAAAGAAGATATCAAATATAAAAAGAGAGAGAGAATAGTTGAAACATATCTTTATCTTTAAAAGTCAAACAAGGGATACGCCCTAATTGTCCACAGACATTTGCAAACCAGTGTGAGCCAACAGCAACACGAGCCACCTCTTCTTCTGCTATCTTAGCAACAATTTGTGAAGATCTCTGGGCTTCAAAAATAACAAATTCTGTACTATCCTTGGGCCCTACATCAAGATCCCTTGCCTCCTATTATGGTTTTGATTCTCATTAATCAGCCATTCAACACAGGATCAAAGTAGTCCTTTGAAAACAATGTACATTTGTCCATAGCACTCAAAAAATCTTAATTTTTTCTAATTAGACTATACATTTTCTTATACGAACAAAAAATAAAGAAGTTTTCCAAATTACGATGTCCATATAACAATTTTCAGATGTAACTTCGTGCAGAATCTCAAATAGAAAACTTAACCTGCATACAAATCTATATCAAATACTCTAAACTGCGCACAAATACCACACATATCCTAGAAAATATTAAGATGTTTTATCATTTTTAGTTCAGTTACTTTTAAACTGTCCACATTCCATAGTACGCCATTGTTTACAACAACACAAAGAAGAAAGTCATAATATAATTCTAAAAATATTGAATAGGCCTATATGAAATATTTCTTTTTTCCCAAGATATAATTAAATTTAAATCTTTTAATTGGAACGTACAGTATATTGTCAATTTAATTAACCTAAATTATATATACAATGTAATAGAATAAAACCTGAACTAGAGGACTTGCAGCCAGGCGTGCTGAAACATTCCCAGCTATTTTTGCACATTCTCTCCACAGAAAATTGAGGAGCTGGCATGTCTCCATACCTAATTAAGAACCGCCATATGTACTTTTACAAGCACTACGTTGATTTTCAAAACAAATTTCATTTACATGACTTCTCTAATTGCAACAAAGCATCCTAAAATTCTAAATTTAAACTTGGACCATACTTCAATCCAAGCTCACTGAGCATTTGGGAGCGCCACCCAAAATGCCTGCTTTCATCATCAGCCACACAGGCAAAGTCATTAAAAGAATCCATCACCAAGCACACTATGCAACTGGGAGAACCGCACAAGTGTCCCATGCAAGATTGATTGCGCTTATCTCAAAATGAGCTAAATTATGGAGCATACAATGTAAGCATTAAAAGGCAAACTTGAGTTTTCTAGGAGCAGGTACATCTTTTGTAGAAACCTGTCAAATTCATACAAGCACCTATAAAAAGTGAAAATCCTTAAGAATAATTGAAAATTACCCAATCTGAAAACAAGTAATTACTAACTATGCTAAGAATAACAGGATACAACTATTCAGTTACAACAATTCATCATGCATTCTTCATAAATGTAATAATTCAACCCTGATAGCTAAGCAACAAATTTGGCCAAAGGGAAAATGAAGAGAATACCAGCACTGGCAGGTCGGTGGGGTCGCAATAGCAAACACCGCTGCACCGAGTTCAGCCAGTGACGAAGCCGACTCGAACGCTTTGACTCCTACAGGGCGGGGTTCGCTTGATGGGACCCGGTGCCAGTAGTCGAGACCGCACCAGGGGAGAGAGAGCATGAGGTAGAGAAGGAAAGAGATGTGGTGAGGCGGTAGGGGATCCAACGGCGAAACGGGTGTATTGGGTTGAGCCACTTGAGCGGAAACGGCGGACCGCGAGCATGAATGACCTTGATATCGGATCTGGGCCGTTTATCTTTCATCAGATTGTTTTAATCGAATCTAATAAAATGGACGGGCAATAAAGGAAGCCGGACTCCCAGTTTCACTCAAAAGTGATGGACTGAGGATGTTGATATCTATTAAGAAAAAAATAATATTAAAGGAAAACAAATCTAAAACTAAATTAATTTTTTTGAACTATCTGTAAAGCCTGAAATTATATTGACAATAATTGATTTTTGACAACATTGATGACTGTCATGATTAATTAATAAATTTTGAACATTGATACTTGAAATGTGATTTTTACATCATACAAATTAATAATAATAAAATTTAGTTAAGTTATTGTTTAAGGCTATGCTCCAGAACCACATATTAAAGGAAGGGGAAGGAACGGAGAGGTCAGGAGAGGAAGAAGAAGGTGGGGGAAGGGATTAAAGTAAATAGTTTTACTCGCTCCAAGAATTCACGTGAGGGGAGAGGAAGGAAAAACAATAATAACTGAGGTGATCATTTTGTCCTTTGAAACTATATCCATATCAATAGCTTTTGAGGACATTTTTGTAATTTAACAGATTTTACTCTGTGTACACCCCAATTCGGGAGTAACAAAAATTAAGAATCTGAAGTAACTGGCGCACCTCAGTTCTCTCTGTTACTCTCTCGTCTTCGTAGTGGAGCGAGTAAACGGTACGGTTTTTCCTTACTCATCTTTCTCTTCCTTCGGAAAGATCCTCCTGGAGCAGACCCTAAGAGGAGCGTTCCGCTGCCAACCAAATTTGTTGTCCCCAGTTGTCACAAATCACCATCCGTTGGATTTAGTCTTGATCAAGGGTTCCGATTGCATCTCCTAGTTACACCTTTGTTCTTCTTTCTTCTTCGTCACCAGAAAATCTAAAACAACTCTCTAGCGCTTTTTCTTTTCTCACCATGCGATCTCCTCTGTTGCGCCTGCTTCTCGCTCAAAGATGGCTCACGCTTCACCTCTCTCTTGCAATTGTGTCCTCGAACTGTTGCCAATCTCTTCGATTGTCTCTCCGCTACCCTGACACGACCTGCCGCACCTCTTTAACCCTAGATGGGTCCTAGTACTCTCCACTCAGTGCTCTCTCTCTCGCACCCATCTACCTTTTTTTTGCTTCAAGAGCAATTTTGCTGGATCTAGCAAAAAAATTTGAATTTGGAGTCTCCTCCTTTTCCGTTCATGAGGTACTGTACCTTTTTTTTCTCTCATTAAAATCCAATTAGCTAATGCTAGTTGAGAAATAATAGTTGCCTCTAAAAAATACCTCTATTGGTCATGCTTGTAAAGAGCAATTGAATTTTCGTTTGAATCACTTTAGTTAGGTTATATTTGCAATTCGTGCCAGTATTATGTAGTCTGGAAAGGCTAAGGGGTCACCCTGATAGACGACGTATATCATCACGAGGGGTGTGTTTTTTATTTTATAGTTTTAATAGTGAGATATAAAACTTTGCAGTTGAGCTTTCTTTCGTTTTAATAAAAATGAAACATTCCATTTAAAAAAAAAAAATGAAATATTATTGATAGCATGTTGGCTACTCCTTTTTTTTTACTTAATTGGGTTAAATTTTGACAATGAAACATTGAATACTGCCATGCCTTATCAATTTGAAGTTGATTTTTTATTTCTTTATATAAATCAATTTGATTCTCTACAACACTCTGCAATTTCTAATCAGTTTAATGCACTTCTTTTTTTTAGAAAACGATATATATGGTGCTCCTAGTGTTCAATATATATTTTTTTTATCTTTCTTGGAACTAAAATTGTACCATTCTTTAATGTCAGGAACCATTATATTTAGTGCTTGGAGAATGAAGAGTTCTTAAATTCCATGGAATTAAATGAAGATATTGCTATGGTGGTGGAGCCTGAAAGCAATAGAATTGCAGCCAATAACAATTAACACAGAGCATATTGATGGTTTCAAATTTTTTGAAGGCATAATATTCATATGTCAGTGTCAGTGTCATTTTTTTTTTTTGAGTTTATGGATATCTTGTGTCGACATATCTTAGGAACACATCATAAGAGAGATGTTGAAGAAATTCCAGCTCATTTCATTTTGACTCGTTGGACAAAGGAAGTAATTTATAACATGAAAATTTCACTTCCAAGTAAAGGTGAATGAGTTGCCATTGATTTTGAGAATATGAATGGTAAATCATTTGTCAGCCTATTTAGAAAGTGTTCTAATTGTTAGGAGCTTGGTCACGATGTTAGAACATGTGAGCAGCACGATAAAAATTTGTCGAAGCCATCTGTTTCATTGTATAAACTGCAGAAGTAGAAAAAAAATGAAAAAAAAAAATTACATTCTCACATCTATTTCTCTATACTTCTATTTCCTAGTTAAGGTTCATACACACATACTAACTCTCTATAGCTATAAAGTATCTATCATTCACTTTTGTAAACTATCAACATAATTAAAAACACAAGAAAAACATCCAAGGTAAACCTTGTTTGCTCAACACACCATGTAACTAAAAGCTGCTGTAAAATATCAAGCAAAAGTCATCCTCTTTATGCCTTTGGTTGCTAACTTGCTATCACCTGCTCATTGTATCGACCCCAACCTTCACCTGCATGCCAGCTAAGAGACATGGTACCATCATCCTTCTGCCATCTGGAAGCCCCTCCTCAACCCTTTCATCATAGTTGTCTTCAGTGGCGAAGCCACGTTGAATTTGGTGGGTCCAGGGACCCACCTGAAAATAAAAAATTTTCATGAAAGTTAGTATGTTTGTAAGTAAAAAAATATATATACGAATTAATGGACCCATCTCAAAAATTTGAAGGACCCAGCTGGACATGTCGTGTTTTATTTGAATTAAGTAACGACTTCTAAAATATCACACATAGATCCATGCCGTATTCATTCTAACGAATCACTTTCTTCCTTCCTCCGCAATGAATCTTATTCATATAAAACTTATATTAGAATAGGAGATTTTTGGATGAATGATTCTTGACTCTTGAATTATTATTTTGTATATTAGATATATTATTCTGGATCTTCAATTATTGTTAGAATAGATGTTTGATTTCTCATCTTTATTTATGTGACATTTTTAAGTTGTTTATTTAAAAATTATTTTCATACTATATTTATATCAAATGAAAGGTTTTCAAATGTGATTTGTGTAGTTTAGCAGTTGGTTGGTGATTAAGCGTATACCGGTGATAAAACGACGATAAATCGGTTGTGCGACGATAAAATGGTGATAAAATGGATGAAATGATTGTGCGATATAAACCAAAATCTAGATAAAATGGACAAATTAGAGTTTTTTAAAAGTTTGGTTAGACATTATGTTATTGTCGTACATATTTTTTTCAGAAAAAAATTTTTATGGACCCTACTGACGTGAAATTCTAGCTTCGCCACTGGTTGTCTTGACTCCATTGTAGTCGTTAGTCCCATTTCCGTGCACTATAAGTTGTCAACAAATAAGTAAATAAATCAATTAAGAAGAAAAAAAAAATACATAAATAGTTTTTGAGTTGCACTCAATATAAAGTGGGCAATCTATCTCATTATTAAGAAGAAAATTGTGGTACCGACATTAGACTTTATCCTTAATATTAGTGGCTTAGAAAGTGCATCATTTTTGCACAAGAATCGTGATGTACTTCACATGAGGGTGAATTAATTCAAACATAAAAAAGTGCATCATATGTTGAGGTTTCCAGTGGAAACTAAAGAAATCATGTAAAGAAATCTCATTACTGTGATACTGGTAAGTTTGAACCAGTAAAGAAGTTAGGAAGATGTGAGAGAGTGATTTTTATTCGAAAGAATTTCTATATTTTACACTCATTGATATGTATATGTGAGCTACACTGATGTACATCAAGGATTAAAAACCCATCTATGAACAAAGTTCTAGAACTAAGCTGAGCATCGTCCATTATATCTTAACTATTCTGTTCTTGAGGATCCTCATTAGAAGGAAGTTGTCCATTGTCTAGTGTAACCTGACTTGACTGGAGTAAGCCAATACACTCCTTAACAAATTCAAACAAAAATTCAATTGCTCTTTATAAGCATGACCAATAGAGATAATTTTTTTAGAGGCAACTATTATTTCTGAACTAACACTAGCTAATTGGATTTAAATGAGAGAAATAAAAAGGTACTGTACCTCATGAACGTACGGAAAAGAGGAGACTCCAAATTCGAAAATATTTTGCTAAATCCATAAAAAATGTGCTCGAAGCAGAATAAAAGGTAGATAAGTGCGAGAGAGAAAGAGCCGAGTGGAGAGCACTAGGACCTGTCTAGGGTTAGAGAGGTGCGGTAGGTCACCGTCAGGGCAGCGAAGAGACAATCAAAGACAGTCAGAACAATTCGAGGACACAATTGCAAGAGAGAGGTGAAGCGTGAGCTATCTTTGAGCGAGAGGCAAGTGCAAGAGAGAGGAGATTGATTGCGTGGTGAGAAAAGAGAGAGCATTAGAGAGTTTGTTTTAGATTTCCTGGTGAGACGAAGAAGAAAGAAGAAAAAAGGTGTAAATAGGAGATGCAATCGGAACCGTTGATCAAGACTAAATCCAACGGATGGTGATTTGTGACAACTGGGGGCAACAAATTTGGTTGGCAGCGGAACGCTCCTCATTGTAATTAAAATTTGTAAAGATCTCTATATTTTCAACTTTCTTATGAGATATATATCAAATGTTCTTCAAATCACATTAATATTTTTTAATACTCTCGATTTTTAATCCATTTACAAATTATAAAGTTATATCTTAAGTTTTTTATTTATGTTTCTTAAACAAATTGGCATAATTCATACAATTCAATCATCAATGCGATTACGCAACCTAACCCATTATTAAATATGTTTTCGGACACTTTTCTTCAAACGGCTTGTCACTAATTACCTGCCACAACAAGTCTGAATCTGTATAATTAGCTCAGTCATTTCTTATTTAGATATAGGTAAGCTACTTTTATATCATCCATCGCTATCAATTGTCATATGGTAAAAAGTATTAACTACTCAGCGAACCACTTTCATTATAGGTCTTAGCAAAGAACTACTGTCTCGGTTTGCTTTCTTAGCTCATCCACCGATTCGGATCCGAAACCTCCTCAAGGAAATAACATATTTTCTTCTTCCATTTTCTTGCAACATGAGACCAAAATTGTTACTTTTTGCCGACTCCATTACAGAGGGATCCTACGATGAAATAATTTGGAATACACCTGAGAGGATACAGTGGATGCACCAGGAGATTTGCAAACCCGTATAAAGTATGTCATATTTATTGTTCAACTTAATTGGGCAGGGATCAGAATATATGGCCTTCAGCTGTTGTCATATTTATCACGCTTCCACCAGTTAATGATGAAACCCGTATAAAGGATGTCTGTTTAAAAAATCTACATCTCTTTTTCTTTTATGTTGTGAAGCCGAATTGGGATCGGCCCACTTGGCCCATGCGAAAATTCAAATGAAAAGGGGTGTTACGGAGAAGGATTAATCTCCTTGTTACATAACATAACTGGTAAATGATTAATCGTCATGTGAAATACATAGCAAGCAAATGAAGAATAAAAAAACAGTTTATTAGAAATTAGAAGGAAAATTCGTTGTCTTACGTACCAACACAACTCGTATTATAAATTTCTAGCACGAAATTCTCTCTCATCCTATAGCTACTCTCGTTGATTTCAAAATGAATACATTTCCGGAAATGTAAAATCAAATTTCGTTAATGCTAGTAATTGCATTATCAAATCTCACCATTTGTTAACCATGTAATTTTGCTAGCAATTTTAAGCATGTGTTACAATTAAAATCATATAAATTATATTGCCACCACCAATCGCTAATATAATTACTGATAGCTAGTAAACATAATTACTAAACGCAATTTAACGGGGAACACCCTTAACTTTTCGTTGAATTAACCATTTTTCTGCTAGTTCAAATTAAGATTAGCTACGACTTACACCACTAAAAATTAAGTTTACGAATTCTCTCTAACAGAACAAATTTTCGGTTAAATAACATTGATTGTAAGAAAAATTATTGGTAAAATAAAAAAAATACATCACAAATGGAATAAAGCTAAACACTGCAATGAAGCTAAACACTGCAATGAAATGATAAAAATTATTACAACAGACAGGAAAAATAAAGTTCAAATAAAATGAAAAAGAAAGCACTCCAAACCGGATCAAGAAAAGTAAAACTACTCAAATATTTTAACGAATGGAATATGTTGGATTTTGTATGATTCCTCTTCTTTCAACCTCTTATGTAAATCTGGGTGAACTGTGAGCGTTAAGTTGTTAATACTGGTCATTTGTTGCAGCTCAGGGATTGCGACCAATTTCTGACAATTCATTTGGATCATCTTGAGAAAAGGCATGCCCCCCTTCTCCACTTTCCATTCCTCTAGATATTGCCCATAGATGTATAGATATTCTAGTCGTAGAAACCCTCCACCTGAACAGCTGAGTTGCTTTCCATCGTATGCATCATCAAGTGAAAGTTTCCTGAGGTTCTTTAGCTTTTCCAAGACTGGCATGGGATCTTCTTTGAAATGAGATTTTTGGAGGACGAGCTTTATAAGATGTATTGGAAAGAAGCGAATATCCATTATTGTTGAGTTGCCAGTTATTGACTGATTCCAGTACTTCCATTCCCATACCCCCTTCAATCTCAAGGACTGCAGGTGGTTATAACTAGGAAAGGTACTCATGTCCAACACTTCATACGATACGGGTCTTTCCAAATACAATATTATGTGTAGAGATGTAAGGTTGTGAAGCCCGTTTAGGAAAATACGAAATGACTCGTCATAATTTGGGGGGAAGTTCACAATCCTTAGTACTCGGATATTTGGCAATTTAGGCCAACCATTTACCAGCCATTCTTTCCGAACCTTAACGGTTTTGAGGGTTTGTAAATGTGGAAGGTCTGCTGTTGATGGGGGCCCTTCAAGAAACGGCAAAATTACATGCCTCAGTGTTTTAATGTTCCATATACACTCGACTCCAGGACCCCCACCCAATGTACGTCCATAATTTTGGAAATAGAGTGTCTGCAGATATCTCATGCGACCTATGCGTTTCCAAACTTCTATTTCAGACTTATGCTCAAAATGGAAATAACTAGTAATGGGTGCAAAATACCCCAGATACCTTAACTGGGTCATGTATTTAGAAATGTCCCGGATGGAACCTCCAAATCCCCTTGTCGTTTGATGTAAAACTTTTAGATATTTAAACCTAGAAACCTTCATATCATCATCAAAATACAACAATGAGCGGAGCTTCGGACTTGTATATTTCATAATATCTTCGCAATGACAGTGCAAAGCCACACGGCGTATGTTACCAGAGCTGGAAGATTGGTTACCTTGATTTGATATTATTTGGAGGAAATTATTTTCCTTGGCTTTCTCAATGGCAAGGTCACGTAGGAGATCGTGCATTCGACAGTACTTTATGGATTCATTCAAAGACCTCTTTGAAACTTGAATCATGCTCCTGCAAAAAAGATGTATTTTATTGTGAGAGTTTTATCCAGAATTAATCATTCTCCTCGCTGAGGCATAGATTGATTAAGGACAATAATATAGGTACATGATGCGCTAGTTACTTCACCATATATAAACAAATTGGTAGATGCCTCCAACTGTAAAGATTTAAACTCATGTAGTTATAAAATTTCAAGGACTACGTACGTACGTTGATGTATGGAAATAAAAAGTAAGAATACCCATTTAAGTTTTCAATTATCCAAGGTCCAAACTATATATTTCTGAAGAGTTTTTCAATTGTAAAAGGAAATTATTAATTGAAAAGAGTTAACTTTAAATTAAAAAAGGTACCTTTGGACAAGATCCTCTAAATAATCTACAGCCGTTTCTTCCATTGTTCTACCATTTACCTCAGGTATAAACCTCTCTGACACCCATATTCTAAATTTCTAATCAAAGGTTTAACCTCTATTTGATAATCTTCTGGAAATGAAGCAAAATACATGAAGCACAGTTTGAGAATTGCTGGCATGTCTTTGTAACTAGTAGCAAGAATCTCTGTGCACTTATTTCCATCATCACTCTGCCAACTAAATTTTTTGAAAACCTTATGCCAAGAATCATATGTTGACTGTTGTCTTGACAAAAGTCCACCTAAAACCACCAAAGCGAGAGGTAAGCCACCACATTTAATTGAGAACTTTTTAGGAAGGTCAGAAAGATCATGCAAATAGATTTTAGGATCTTGATAAGGAAAAGCTTTTAGTAGTAAAAGTTGTTGGCTTTCACCTTCACTTAAATAGCGAAGATAGTATGGATCGCAAATAGGGTTAGCTTTTTTAGCAATTTCATAGAATCTAGTAGTTACTAGAACTCTGCTACCATTTTCAACATTTGGGAGTGCTTTCTCAATTTGAATCCATAAATTTTCTGTCCAAACATCATCCATAATGACAAGGTATCGTTTTTCTTTTAGCAATATGTTGAGCTCCCTAATGAAATGCTCTTCTGCTCTTTCTCTAGAGGCTGGATCTTTTCTTTCGAGAAGGTCCTTCTCATGTTCGTTTAGAGAACGGATACTCTCTAACATCATCTTCAATAGATCAATTAATTTAAATTGCTGAGAAACAGATAGCCAAAATCGAAATTTAAAGGTACTCTTGACTTCATCACTGTACAAGAAAATCAATATAGTTGCAACATTAGTTAATTTCTGAAATTTTTCTTATAAAAGAACAAATGAGAAAAAACTAACATTTTCGATGGTGGCCGGGCGCTCCATTCATATGCATTTCGCATTATTGTAATAAAACTCAAGGTGTTACTCATTTAGGGTGAGTTTGAATTGTCTAATAACAAAATTAGGATTAATTATTCAAATAAAATACTATCCACAAACAATTAAGAATAAGTTTTTTGGAGATTTAGAATATTATTTCTAAATAATTCAACATCTGGAATAAATTTTTATTCCTAAAGGGGCATTTGGATGGCGTAAGAATAAAATTACCATTAGTTATTCGGAGTAAAAGATATTATTTCTAAGCGATCAATTAAGGTTTTGAGCTATATTAATGTGCTATATTAAGTGGTCCAACAACTGAAATAAATTTATATTCCTTGTGTTTGGATCATCTTCTTAATATGGATTAAGAAGTTGTTGGGACCACTTTTTAATCCGGATTAAAAATATGATCCAAAGATCCTAGGGATAAAAATTTATTTCGGATGTTAGACCATTTAGAAATAATACTTTAGATCTCCAAAAATCTTATTCTTGATCGTTTAGGAATAATATTTTTACTCCGAATAAGTAATTCTAATTTTACTCTTAAATGATCCAAACATTCCTATTTTGATCATCTTCCTAATCTGGATTAAAAAATGATTCCAACAATTTTTTAATCCGCATTCATGAGAAGATCATCAAAACACATACATTATGAATAAAAAATTATTATGAATGTTAAACCACTAACAAATAATATCATAAATCTCCAAATATATTTTTATCACTCTGAGTAACTTATTTACAATTTTTTTTCTCAATCAACTCAAACGCACCTTTAACTGAGGAGAAAAACTATACCATAAGATGCCAGTTTTGCCACAATAAAATTCTGACGTTAACATTATAAAAAAATAAAAATATTAATAATTAAAAATTAAAAAAAAAATATTCAGAATGTATTTAAAAAAAATATATTAAGAATGTATTTTTTTGAAAAAAAAAATTGATCATCAGAATATAATAACTAAAATGTTTAATCACTGCCTTTTTATTTCCCACAAAAATGTACAAAGAAAAACTAATGCAAATATGTAAATCATTACATAATTACGTCATTACAAAAATCTGTAACATGCTCTGTATTTAGAACTCCAACAATATTACGGACGTAGTACCAAGTAACTATTTTAATTATTTAATCTTTAATACTCAATTCGAACTCAATTTTAATAAATGTGCTAAGCAAAGAAAAAAAAAATCTATATAAAAGTTATATTAATAAAATATCTTGAACCCTTGATTTTTTTTTTTTTTTTGTTTTTTTTTGAACCCTGGATCTTCAGAAGGCAAGTCTAGTGCTTCTATTATTAAACTACTAGGCTAATGACGTGATAGGAGGAGGCTATAAAAATGACAAACTAATTCAGTATCGCACACCATTATAAAAAATGTTAGCAACTAATAAAATACGTAATCCAATTTTATTTTTATTGATCTACTCTCAACAAGATCTTAGCCTGCGTGCTCACCAAAATGGCATAGCAACGCGATATATATCTATTTTTTTTCCTTTTTGGTTCCGGAAGCAAACGCGTTTTTCACTCAGAAAAAAAAAAAAAAAAACAAAAAAAAAAACAAAACAAAAGAAAAAAAGAAGGGGGTGAAGGAAGTGTTCAAAATATATTTTAAAACTATCAATTAAGCAATAAACACAAGTTTAAACACTAGGATTTAGGTTTAAGACCATTCACACGCATTTTATATGAGAATAGTAGGAGAAATTTATACCTCTCTTTGTATTGTAACAAAGAGGTTTGAATCCGATCTTTAGGAGTCGATGGGGTGCGTGCTCCACCACCTCCACCACCTATGGTGCCTCAAGTCCACCAAGGAGCTAACCACGAGTTCCAAGAAAGTGCTAGCTTTTTAAAGCTCTAAGCTAATCCCCTCTATGAACTCCTTCTTTCTAATAACTATTTTAATGGAGAAGAAGAAGGAATGGAGCTCAACACATGAGCAATGGAGGAAGGGAAGGAGGGGGGCGGCGGCTAGAAGAGAGGAGAGAGAGAAAGGGATGGAGGCTAGAGTTCTCCCAAGAGGTGACCCCTTTATATAGCCAACAACTCTCATCCTCTCTTTGAACTAATTACAAATATGCCACTAGGGCTCTAGACGAAATTTCTTGGGTCAATTTTGGGCTACATCAAATGTTGCAATGGCCCAATAAACCATCCCATTAATTACTCCTTCAACCTTCCTTAAAACGGGCCTTTAATTAATTAAATAACTAGAAGCTCAAACTAATTAAAGTGTGTTGAATATAATTTATTATTAACTCATTAATAATTAACTTTGGATTAGCTAATGCATTAATTTGTTTCCATATGATCCTTTTGACTTAATTAATTATAACGGTTCATAACGGTATATAATTAATTAATCAACTTATCATATTTCGCAATACTCATTATTGTGAATAAACAATTAATGCACCGTGTGGTTAGAGTCCTATTTGTGCTACCCTATTGAGGATTTATGTTATGTTGGCCATTAAAATAAATTGTTATTTATTTTCAATAATCATAAGCGGTATCTAGCAATACGTTATGATTCCCAATTTGTATAAATAATGTACCGTTACAATATCTTAATCCTGCATAAGAAATATAAATATTTCCTTGTCTGATTCTTATGTCTCATGATACCATTGTATAATCCAAGATAGAAATGTGTCATTCTTGCAGATTATACATTTCTTGATCTAGAGTTGATTGTACAAGTTGGCCAAACAATCCAAACTCCATCAAGGGGCCCAAACAGATATCATCATTCATTAAGTATATTAATGAGAAATATACGATTTTCTTGATGAATAACTTTTCCCCGCACAATTCAAGAGAGTATAAATTAAGTCCGTATAGCAGCCTTTATCAGGAATCAACGTTAGACGATATTTATAGAATTTATCCTCATGTGGAAAAGTTGAACATCTCAAATTTAGAATCAAACTTATATGAAATAAACAATGACACTTAACACAATCCATATGTTTATTTCATTAGGTCAAGTCCTGTACTATGTTCTATAACATACACATATGCAATTAAGTTGGCAACTCCTTACATATGATTTGTAGAACTTAATCATCACTTAACTTGCATACTAATCTTATCCGATAATTAACGTTCCTTGTTAATTATCAAGATTATGGACATCTTTAAATTTATTATTGTATAAGAATAAATGAGCTATAGAGATCTACAATTCAGATCATCAACCTGAATGATCTATCAATAAATAAATCAAGGAACAAATGATAAAATATCATCAATAACATAAACCATAGAAGTAGCCAGAATGATTGGCTTCTAGGACACAACTCCAACAGGGGTAATAATTTTTCACAATCAAAGAACTATCCCTTAACTTTTCTGGACTCGCAGCCTACAAGGCCTTCATATTTTAATTGATATTTAACAAATTATATTACATCGTATACATATATACTTTAATGTAAAATATAGAACTTTGCAATTCACTAATAGCAATATTATTATATCAAAATACATTGCCAAAGTAAGAATATTTTGATCCTCAAGCACGTATACACTCTACTATTATATATGTATCTTTATTGAGTCTTCGTCGTATTTTCATTTTATTTTTTTTCAGAGTTTCGAATTAAATTTTGGATAAAAACAAAATAATTCGTTCTTTAGTGAAGCATCTAAGGCTCTCTTCTTCGAATTTAAATAAAAAAAGTTGAAACATGAACTATTTGGTTATATATATATATATATATATATATATATATATATATATATATATATATATATATATATATATATATATATATATATATATATATGTTGGTTAATTAAATCACGTCTTTCGCACATCTATATTTGACAATGAAATCTTTAAAATTTAGAAAAACTAAAAAATATAAAAATTGTAGATACCTTATTTCTTAACATTTTTATAGAATTTTGAATCATATCAATCGAGATCCATTTTTATAGAATTTTGAATCATATCAATCGAGATCCATATGTATAAGATATGTCAAAATATTAATTATGTAGCAATCTACGAACCAGCACTACTATAGTTGTACTTTTTCATTAGCACCGTAACCGGCTACCACTAAAACCACATCCTCTTCTTAAGTCAGCAGAGTGCCAACCTTTGATCAGAACTGTCCAATTAATAATGGATGCCCTATGCATAATACCAAATTGATAGTCCCGAAAAAAAAATTAGCCGTAGAAATTAGATCAAACGGTTCGGATAGAAAGTTGGCACTATGCTAACCTTAAAAGTCAGCAGAGGATACTGGTCCTTGTACCACCTAGAAGCTCTATAGCAATCGTAATGGCTGCTGTATAAACCTTTAATTCTTGACAAATAAAAATATAAACATATAAAGAAAATATTATTAATGGATACGGGTACAAGAATATTTCCGTGGACAGTCCTCTAATATATATGAACTAAGTTGCGTACGACATGTTTACCATTTAAAGGATAATTCGGTGTGCAGCCAGGTAGTTAGAATAAAATGTAATTATTTAAAAAAATATATATTCAGCGTATGAAATGAAACCTGTTGTATGCTTTTTTAGCAAGTGTCGTCTTTCCAAGACCTCCTTGTCCAACGATCGAAACTACACAGCGTCTTGAAGTGTTCGGTTCAAGAAGTAGTTTGACTATATTCTCTTTATCCTTCTCCAGACCAATCACGTCAGGGTCATCAACGTCAGGGAGCACAGCTTCTGGCCTTCTCAACGGCACAGGATTGCTGTTGGCCCCCAACTCTTTATTTATACCATACCTCTCTGTCCACTCCTTTATCTCAGTCAGTCTGGCTTGAATTGCATCCATCTCACGAGTCAGTTCACGAACAATCGGCAACTTCTTGGGATTCTTTAGAACTCTCTTGAGGGCATTAATCTTTCCAGGCCTATTGCAGTCATCGACCTCCAAAATGAATGTGTCGATCACGTCCTCTATTCTATATGCCACCTCTCGCACTTCACTCACCCATGTCTTCACCCTTTCATCTAAATTTTGCTTTATCTCGGCATCTTTCAGAAAAGCCCGGATCCACCGCAGCTCATGTTGGAGCGAATCCAATTTGCCTCCTGCCCCATAAAAGGACAGAGCTTCATTGACTGCAGCCTCTGCTAGCTTGTTCAGTACCAAATTCACAATAGCATCCGCCATATCTCACCTCTCTCTCATTCTTGTTTGTGTAGTATGTGTATCTTTTGAAAGTGACGATTTTTTTTTGTTTGCGTGAATTGGGATACTGCAATTAGCTTTGTACGAATTTCTTTTCAGATTTGGGTCAAACATGAGAGGATAACTTTGATGCCTATGAGCACGGATGTGTTGCCAACTTGTCATATATATTGTGCAATAATGTGGTCCCGTGGTACTACCAACCAATAAAGAATAGCTATTTATTTTATTTTTTTTTGTCCTACAATCATATCAACTAGTTGGTAATCAACTAAGTTTTCTATATAGAGAGAGCGTCCTCACTTTGGCACACGGCACAATTATATCAACTACATTTCGATTGGCACTGGATTCCACTGCATTATTACTATTATATAAAAGAAAGGTACAGGGGCTGGCTTTCATAGGACGGTATAATAACATTGATAGTGTAATAGCCAATGGGAATTAGTTGAGGATTAGTTGAGAATCTTTATTTTTTTTCTTACTCAAACAGAAGAAGTCAGAGAAAAAAAAAAGTTGAAAGAGAGAACTTGCCACAACGATCTAACCATGGAAAATGAATAGCATCTTTGCTAAAGTGCAGGCATCTCATCCTAAAAAATCTACCTTAAAAAAAAAATCCTAAAGTCATTTTCTTGCGCGTGGCGGCTAAGAAAAATATTAAAGAAATGCTATTGATCGTCAGTTTTGGCATATGGTGAAATCTTCTGTTTTTTTATTTTTTTTATTTTTCTTTTTTGGGTTAAAGTTGTGTGGACAAAAATTGTTGGGATAAGTCTGTACGTTCCAAATTTTGGAATATATTTATTATCTTTCGTTCCAGTTCCAGCAAAATTCATTTCCATTTGCTCAATCGAAACAATATACCTCTATCGGCCTATCGCATCAACGCTTTCTTTCTAGCTACTTGTGCCTCACAATTAGCGCGTTCTATTTTGTGTGCCAACTATTAGAAAGAGACATCAGGTTCTCCTATTTTCATCTCTTCACCAAAGAAATAATTGATTAATCTTAAGAGTAAATGTAAATTTCAGAATCATGAACTGGAAAGTCAAAAGAAACATTTTTATGGATTAATTAAAAAATTCTCCTAGGGATAAAAAAAAATCTCCACATAATGACTTGGTTTATTATGTTTAACTCTAAACTGAAGAAATTCCATGAATTCCATTCTACTAGGCAACTTAGCCATTAAAGCTGGAATCTTAAATTAAAATGCGCCTCAGATCTGTGTTCTGAAAAAGGAGTTTTGAGGGGCTGATTGGCAATTCTGTATTTGGGTTAACAGGTCCACAAGGGCAATAGTTTTTTTATTTGGTTTGGAGAGTATATTATAATAAAAGTGGTACGAGAATGTATACAAAGTATAAACTTGTGGGTATATAATGGTCAGGTTTTAATTGATTATAAAATGAGGCCCATTGGCGTTCAAAATGGATTTTTGAGTGTAATTATTTTTATTAAGAAAAATAGTGTTGCCAGCCCCAACTTAATTGAAACTTAAAAACCAAATTACAATTATCAAAACAAACAGCCAACCCAGCGTGTCCAACAACTTACTCAATCCCAAATGCATAGCCACCGGTACTGATACCGTACCAATCCCAGTATCAGTTTCATAGATTGAACAATAACAAAGTATGTCACTTCAAAACTGAGGTCTGTTTTTCCTATTATACTAACTAGCTACCATCTCCCCAAACGTACAACTTGTACCAACGACACTGAATAATCAAAATAGTTTAAAGTTGAAACTTTAGCAACAAAGCCATCTTTCTTTCCAAATTTTCTTCGGTATAAACAATCAATGTTAACTACTCACCTCCATCATCTGTTGGCTACTATCAAGCTATTATCATGCTCCTTAGTTGTTGTCATCATCTCCTTGCAGCACTGTTAGATTGGGGACTGTGTCCCAGACTCCCAGTCATGAGGAAAGTTTTGATGCTCTTATCTTCCGTTTGCCTGCACTGAGTAAAACTGAATTATAAATCAGTAAGAGAAGTTGTCATGTTTTAATGGAACAGTTTGAAAAATCATTTCATTCCTTAATCTGAACGCACCAGCTGCTAGCACTAGAGATCATGAGAAAAGCATTTTGCTCTTTAAGAGAAAGCTAATATGCAAATTGTAAATTATCTCTACACTAGTCCAAGTTTTTGAACTGAGAATCAAACCAAAACCATAAAAGGTTAATACAAAAGCGCATAAAATAAAATGATGATTTCTATTTTCATGATCACCACAAAAGACACATTGCATGCTTTCTTGTCTACCATGTCTGTTCAACAAATCTTTTTTCAACAATTTATTATGGGAGAGCAACCCATGAACACCACTACTTTATGTGATATTTTCAAGTTCCACCAAATTTTGGTTTTTCTGATTTCCCATCTAATACTTTTAAAGGAATAGTCTGAGTGCAGTGTAAAGTATAGCTTGTAGTTCATGATGCAAAACCCCACTGATGTCCCCTCCGAAAATAAATTCCCTCGTGTGTCACATAATTTCTTTCAAGCTGCATGTGGTGTTAGTGCAAAATTTATATTGATGGGGGTAAAGAGTGGCCATGGAACAGTTGTTTTTCCAGACCACTGACCAGAATGAAATGTTTGTACCAGTAGCAACATTGTAATACCAGGATATTTTCCCCATATAAAGCAACTTCTACTTTCTTTTCAAAAGAAATTACTGGAAAGCTGATTCATCCAAATGATATTTTTCTACTTCTAAAACAGTATGCAGTAAAAAAATTCATCATTTTTAAGATAAAAAATTATAATATCTATCTAAATTTAAATTTCAACCATCAAATACGCTTTAAAATATGGGATGTGCAGCAACTTGTTACATGCAACATACAATTTTTTTTTTCAAACAGTAGTTTCGAAAAGAACACCTATATAGTTTATGTTTTCTGAAATTCTATCATCACTCAAACCTGTCCACCGCATTGGTTGATCCAAGAAAAGGAACATGATAATGCTAGCTGCTAGGGAGTAACTATTGGAAAACAATTCAACTGTACACTCGATGAAAAAGCATGCCTTCTGTCATCTCTTTCCTGGAACTACTGTAGTACTACTTACTGCTATGTCCTCATAATCTCATCCTTCATAATGCTTGTTCAAATGCATGAAGTTCAGAGGGAAAAAAGTGCTTATGGTATTCTTGAACAGAAATATGTAACAGAGCAAGCAAAACAGAGTTAAAGAGAGAAAGATGTCCTAATTAATTTAATTTCTGTACCTTTCAAAAAGTGAATTTGTTGTGACATAAGAAAAATTCAATTTCTGATTAGCATACTTAATACTTATTGGTTATATAAGTCAATACTTCTGTGGTATAACCAGTTCATGGGCGTCATTACATTGGTGCTTTAGTTTCTGGTATAAGTATAACCAATTCGTGACCAACAACAAAGGTCATGGCTGATGCAAATATACTAAGATAATCTGTCAAATTGAATATATTTATCTTTTGCATCACCATTATTCAGTCACATCTTGCATAGTAATTTTTGTTTTGTTTTCACCTTCATCTGGTTGGGTCTGTTGGCTGTAAACATATTTGGGCCATTACATCTTGCATAGTAACTTTGAATGGTGTTAGTTGATAATTATCAATTTCACTCCAATTTGAGCATTCTATTTTAAAAAAGGTATACAATAACTAAATCAGCACAGACATTAAAGCAACCTTGGTATGACGTACGTAGCAACTAGGATCTCAGCATGCGCAAAGGAATTCTCTACCAGTTGTCTATGTGCCGGAAAACCAGACTTGTCTGCTGCAAGCGCACCTTTCAGCGAATTCAGTTGATCTCTGTTGATTGCCTCAGTGACTTGTGCCGTTAGCCTACTAGGCAGGAACTAAACTTGCATGAAAATCCAAACACAATCTTTCATCGTAAGTACCCAAATCAAGATGCCATTAGTACTGTAATCACGAAAAGAAGGTTCTTTTTTATACAGTAACAGTTGTTCAAGGCCTCAATTACATTTGGTGCCAATTATATACAACTTTGTAAGTTCTGGTACCATATTGGCAAGAAATGTCAGGTATGATTGCAAAAAGGCAAAGGAATGCAATGCATACCCTACAATGCACTAAGATACACTATGCATTTCTAGTTAAGTTACTCATAAGATGTCCATGATACTCCATTGTTTACATCAACACAAATTTAATTAAAAACAAATAAACAATTAAATAAATAGACAAGATGCAATATTTGGCTTTTTCAGGGTCGTATGAAATTTTAGACACATTTAATGAGGAGATATACGATATATTTTTTATTTTTTAACTAAAGTAAATAAGTAAACTATTATAAGAGAACCTAAACTAGAGGAATTGCAACCAGGCGTACAGAAAAAATACCCAGCTGTTTTTGCACATTCCTCCATAGTAAATTATGAGCAGGCAATTCTCCATACCCGTTTAAGAATTGTAATAAGTTATTTACAATTACTACCTTGATTTTCATAGTTAATCTCATTTGCATGACTTCTTCTAACATTTGACCCATACTTGAATTCAAGTTCACTGAGCCTTTAGCAGAACTCCATGCAACAGGAGAACCACAATTCCACATCCCAAGCACGATCCTCCACATTCAGCTCGACATGTGCCAAATTGTGGAGCATGCAACCATTCAGAAGCAAACATGAGTTCATAGGAGCTTGTACCTCTTTTGTAGATACCTATCAATGGTTTATTAAAATGGATATTCCTAACTAACGAAGAAACAGAATCTTTACGAATAATTGAATTTGCATATCTCAATACAACCAATTACTCACTAAGACGTGTATAACCAAAAGAAATCATTCTATTATAACAATACATCATGCATTATTCAAAAACTGTAGTAACCCAATTGTGATAACTAAGCAACATATTTGCAAAAAGCAAAGGCAAAGAAAGTTGAAGAGAATACCAGCATGGGCTGAGAGGGTCTCGCTGGCTCCCCCGACTGGAAGCAGCACGCGACGCCACTTAGTAACTTAGAGAAGGCGAGATGCGAGAGGTGCGACTTGAGAAGAGGGTCGGAGTCGCCAGCACTGGCGGAGTATCGTTTGATGGGGCCCAGCGAGAGGAGTCGAGACTGCGCCAGAGATCAGAGGAGAGGGGAAAGGTAGAGAGGTGAGGACTGAGGAGGGAGTGGATCCAACGGCGAAAAGGGTGTATTGGGAATTGGGTAGGCCGGAGACGGCGTACCGCGAGCATGAATGACCTTGATATCCGATCTGGGCCGTTCATCAGATTGTTTTGATCGAATCTAACTAAAATGGACGCACAATAAAAGGAAAACTGAACTCTCAGTTTTACCTTTTTTTTTTTTTGATGAAAAGTTTCACCTTTGAAGTCATGGTATTGATGTCTGGTGAGGAAAAAAAGATGTTGGATTTATCTGACTATTTGTAAAGACTGAAATTATATGGACAATAAATATGTTTGACAACATTGATGACTCTCAAGATTGATGAATAATTTTACAATTTGATACTTGAAATGTGAGTTTACATCCTACAAATAAAAATAATAAATTTTAATACAAGTTTTATTGTATTATCAACTAAGTAAAATTCATAAAGATCTCCATATTGCAGCTTTTAAATGAGATATAAAATGCTCCTCAAATAACATTAATATTTTAATAATCCATATATAAAAGCCAAAGTTATATCTTAAGGGTTTTATTTATGTTTTTTTTTTTAAAAAAACATTGGCTTGATACAATTCGATCATCAATGCAATTATGCAACCTAACCCATTATTAAATATGTTTCGGACACTTTTCTTCAAGCGGCTTGTCACTAATTACCTGCCACAAGAAATCTGAATTTGTATTTTATTAGCTCAGTCTTTTCTTATCAGTACAAGCAAAGAACCACTCTCTCGACTTGCTTTCTAAGCTCATCCACTGATTCGGATCCGAAATCTCAAGGAAATAGCATATGTTCATCTTCCATTTTCTAGCAAGATGAGACCAAAATTGGTACTCTTTGGTGACTCCATTACAGAGGGATCCTTCGAAGAAAGTGGCTGGGGGGCTTCTCTCGCCAACCACTTCACTCGCCGGGTAACTCTTAAGTACTCCTTATGCATCCCTCATTTTTTTTTTCTTTTTGTTAATTCACTTGAATCATATTTGCATTTTCTTTACTGTTATATAGGCAGATGTAATTCTGAGAGGATACAGCGGATACACCACCAGATTTGCATTAAAGATAATCGAGAAGACAATGGAGGGGATCGGAGGCGATGAGAAATCTCCTGTCACGGCAGTGACAGTGTTTTTCGGCGCAAATGATGCGGCATTGCCAGATCGACGCCATGGGTTATTGCATGTGCCGCTGGCTGAGTATCAGAAAAATCTTAAATCCATCTATGCATATTTCAAGGTAGTACTGGTACAGGATTGCTGTTGGTTTCTTAATTAACATGCAGAAATTTTTTATATACCAGTACCATTTTCAATTGATGAGTTGTGGCAAATGGCAGCTGGTAACTGAGATTCCTTTACACAATATTGTTTTGATTGATCCAATATACTCTGGACAACGTTATTCAATGTTAATTGAAGTTACGATCTGTTATTTTTCATGAATAATTTGGAATTTTTTTTGTTCTAGAGGCTTGAACCATTGATGTATTGGAGCTTGTTCCGTACCTCATCCCTTGAGATCTATTAAAATTGTTTGCTAGTTTTGATCAATTTAGTGACAAATTTGAAAATCATGTTATTAAATGATGAATGTCATTTTTTCTGATATTTATGATTGTAACTTATTAATTGGGCGGCGATCAGAAAATATGGCCTTCAGCTGTTGTCATATTTATCACGCCTCCACCAGTTGATGATGAAGCCCGCATAAGGTATGTCTGGTTAGAAACCTTACATCTATTTTCCTAGATTTTTTCTTTTTCATTTTTATTCATGTAAATTTTTAGGTCCATAATGAAAAGTATGATGTCAATTCGTTAACGTTCACATATTAATTTGATATATAATAAGTTTCTCCCCAATAGTTTTTTGTTCTTAAGAAGTGGTCCAAGCCTAATGATTACTTCTTTCCAAAGAATAACAAGAAATAAGAAAAGGACCATTATTATTACACTAATGAGATGATGGATTTCTCATAGCATTCTGGCCGATCGAATGTATAGCAAATGACCATTTGTATGAGTACCAAAAAACAAAATACAAATTTCCTTGAAAGATGATAATTTATGTCAAGTAATTTGTCATTGTTGAAGAAACATTGAAACAAAGCACCGCAACCCCCAATTTTCTTTTCAACATTTTCAGGTTATTACCTGAAGACGACACATCAGGGTTGCCTGAGAGGACGAATGAAGCTGCCGGTGAATTTGCAAAGGCTTGCATTGCAGTTGCGAAAGAATGTGGCAGTCCTGTCATTGATATCTGGTCTAAGATGCAACAAGTGCCAGATTGGGAAAAATCAACCTTAAGGTATGAAGTTCATTCAGAAATCAGTATATAAAATTACTAAACGCCATACAATACAAGTGTTGTTTATAAAATTACTAAACGCCATTTGCAATAACCATGTAACAAATTGGTTGAATTTCATGTAGTGATGGGTTGCACTTGGCCGCACTTGGAAACAAAGTGTTATTTGAGGAGGTTTTGCGTGAATTGAAAGCTGTAGGCCTGAGCGATGAGACGTTTCCAGCTGATGCGCCTCCAGTAGAATCATTGCTTTAGATGTTTATTTGTTTCTCTTGTAGTTGCTTGTCCAATCCATGGAACCTTTGAAAATTTGATTTAAACAATGTAAGGTTACTTTATAAGTCGAGTTTTAATTAATTTGACTAATAATTTTGAGTGTAAATTGTAATAAGCAAAAGTTAAATTAAACCGAATAACCCGACTACATGTGAGTTTTGCCCAAATTAATGAGGTCATTGTTTTCATAACATTTGTTTAGTTCATTGGATAACTTCCCAGATCTAAATTCCTAATTGAGTAATATGAATAGTTTATTCTCAATGAAAGAACTAATTGTGGGGGCGCATATATATATGGCATATTTGTTAATTTGATTGCAAGCAGCTCCATTCGAAATTATCAGCTTTTTAAAGGAGTTCCAAAAAATTCGATAATATATGACATATGTAACATAATATCTATTTATTAAGGAGCGCTCACTTGATAATTAGTTATGCCTTACATAGTTACATTATGAAATTTGATACTTATTTTGTCTTTTATATATTTGAATATTTTAACGGTATGAAATAAATGCTCTTAATGCATTATTATGTGATATTTAAATTATATAAAATTTGATTGGTATTCTATCTATATCTATATATCTAACAACGTACTTACAAAATTATTTTTATATTTTAATTATGTTTGAAATGATTTGAAAGCATATTGTAATGATCTAGTACAGTTATTATTAGATCTACCGTGGTATGTCTCATAAACGAGCTATCAATTCAGATTTATATGTATCTTAATTGAGATATCTTAATTGAGTTATCGAGGCAAAGTCAGTGTGATCTGACTGGGAATTTTTTTTTCGAATTGTGTTCTATCCTTTCTTTCGGAAGAATTATTATTTTTTTATAAAAAAAATACTAAAAATTAACATATAGATATATATATATTTCTTGCTGTAACATTTACAATTAAATCAAACAAGAAATATCATTATAAATATTAAATTGATTATATTTAATGGCTCAAAATTAAGAATTGTAAATTTATGAGAACATTATGTAACAACTGGTTTTTATATAACAAATAATAATCAGAAAAGAAACATGAAAAACACTACTTTCACTCTTTCAAGCACCGATAGAAGACTAAACTTCAATTAACGAAAAATCAAGGGACGTAGTGAACAAATACCATGAAAACAGTTGGCTGCTAGTGCTCGGCTGCTCCCCAGACCTCCACGTGTTATGGTACCACATGCTGAAAAATAAAAATGCATATTATTTTTAAAGTTTAGGATTTACCGCTGACGATTCAGTGCAGACTTCTGAGCGGCTTAAAAAATGAACTGTTATTAACTTCTAAAAGGAAAATAAAGAACTGTTGGTCTCCATGTCCACGAAAGAAACAGAGAAACGACCACAGAGGATGCCAGAGTACAATTTTTAACAGGGAAAATTGGATAAAACCCCTTAGAATCTTGCTCATCCTAATATAACCCTGCAATCTTCAAAATTAGAAATACCTCCAAGTGAAACATAAAATATTGATATATAAAATATTTTTTATAAAAAATTTCAGTTAGTAGATAGGATTTCATGGGATATTGATTCGATCTCTTACCTCCGAGTGATACAATCTCAGAACCTTCGATGCATTCACTCAATGTCTTGTTGAGATTGTCCGTGCCATTATGCCATATAAAAAACATCACTAGCAAAACCTCCGATTGATGTGCCGAATCTTGTTTATTTCATTTCGTTTATTTTTGACAATAAAGATGTACTGGGTATGCCCATTACATAACTATGACGCCTCTGTAATGGCAGGGGCAAAACTAAGGCCCTGATCACAATCCTTTTTTTTTTAACGTAGGATTTCAATTCGTTAGAAAATTTTTTATCACAATGAGCGGATTTGGTATCACTAGGGGGCTAATCGAGCTTCACTCGATATTTGGGTTACAAATAAATATTAAATATGTTATAATTGTAAAGATTAGCTTACGTAATTTTTTAGTGATGATGGAAATAATTATATATGATGTTTATATTTTTTTTACTTTGTGGGCACTAATCCAAATCGATTTAGCATTAAAATTAAAGTTTACTACGTGATGTATTTTTTTTATATATATCTATGTTAATATCTTCTTACGTAATTAATATTTTCTTGTGAATCAAGTAATTTCACACTAAGAGAGAAAAAAGAGTAAAAGTTATTTGAAATAGAAAAATTTAATCAAAGCTTAAATGATAAAATATTGAAACTTACATTGGTTATAACTCTAGAATTTAAAGTTAAATTTTTATAGTTAATATTCAGCATCATATATATCTGCAATAGGACCTTTCTTGCCGTCTGTATAGTATCAATCATCTTTAGTTATGGATTCATAAAAAATCAAATGTATTATTGTGATGGATAAATGGAAGAAGCAGACTAATTGTAAAATAAAAAATTATATATATAAAAGTTTTAATATTAACTAAAGCTTAACTAAAGTTTTATATTTGATTGAATAATTATATTAAATTAGTGAAACACTATAAGAACCAATTAATAAAAAAATAAAATTTATTATAATTATAATTTATGATATTTTAAATCTTCATGCAGATTTTAATTAATTGTGATTTAACTTGAAATTGATCAATTATGAAAATTGGTGAAACTTCTAATTGAATTATAACATCAATGGATATAACAGAAATCATGAACTAAATAAAACCATACTAACAAAATGAAATTACAAAACTATCATGATAACTGAATTTTATAACTAATAATTATAAAATTAATAAGATGAAATAATTAAAATGACTTAAGTTTGTATGTTAAAATATTTTATTTATAGACATACAAAATAAAAATATTTTGGTACCAAAAATATAGTAATATGACTTTCATTTCAATTTAATACCAATATATACTAATATGGAGATATTAAAATTAGAATTATAAAATGTTAATGTCTAAACATAAAATTAAAATCGACTAAATAACAAAATATGGAAAATTTACTTTGGATTGGAAATATCGGAACTTAATCCCAGAAGCTTGACCACCCAACTCATTGCAATTCTCATCCATCTTTCTTCCTCGTTCTGTCCGCTTACCCTCCCATTGCTTTTATCTGAAATGTGGCTCCTCCCTCCTCCGATCCAACTACCAGAACACCACCTGAGCTCAACCCCTCCTCTCCATCCAAGCTCGGCCCCACATTTCTACTCTCTTTGCCTCCCTCTCGCATGGGCCACCCCCTCTCTTCACCGGACCCGCCTCAACCGGCCACCTTCGCCCTCATGCGGCCATGCCACGTCTCCATTCCTCAAAACAGAGCTTCACCTCCATCATTCACCTGTATGCAATCCGACCCATCATACCCTCTTGTAACCCTGTTGTGAGTCTCACGGTAACAGATCCGTGCTTGACGGTGCCTCAGCCTCGCCAACCCCTCAAGTCAATTCCTCTCCTTACACTGTTTATTTCTAGAAAATTGCAACTCAATCCATTATCCCTTTTGTCAAAATCAAGTCGTCACTTGCAGAAACCGTCACCGAACTTCTCCTATTTTCTATTTTTGTACATCCACTTCTCTTCGTTGCGGTAACAAATTCGAGCTCGATGCGATTTTGAACTTGGAGGCTGAGAAGGTAGAAGATTGGCCGGACAACATGGAAATGGAGATGAGGTATGTGAGGTGGGAGCAGTGAGATAGGAATATGAGGCAGAATTTGGAGACATTGAAGGAGGAGGCGGAGGAGGGCAGGTACATGGACAGTGTCCTGTGGATAGCCAATGGAGACTTAGCGAAGGAGAATGAAGGTAGGTTTGGATATGGGCATGGAGGAGCGTACGGAGAGGAGGATTGAACATAACAAATGGAAAAAAAGAAGAAGAGGTAAACGAAACGAACAGATCAGAAAGAACAAATCAACGGTGTAGATGCCGTGTCGTGCGAAATTTAACCAAAATTCTAGTCGACACCCACGCAATTTTATTTATAACTAGGGTTGGAAATCGAGCTTCGCTCGATATGGAAGATTTTAGTAATCTTTTATTATTAATTACCTGCAAACAACCAATATTCACTCTATGAAAATATTTTCAAATTTTATAACTAATTATTATTTACATTGATTATTTTTACATATAATGAGCATCAAAGAGTAGCAAAAGTAATAAAATAAGAAATTAAAAATATTGCTGAATAATTTTGTCTTCTCAGAACCTGAAAGGATTAAGATAATATAACAATGCTAATCAAAAAATACTACAATTTCGGGAGCCTTTTCTACAGTAACCTACGTGACGTCATCGCTCTACTTCGCGATCTTTGCCTCAGTCTTTCTTCGATCTCTCCGCGCAGATATTCGCTCTACTTCTTCAATTGACTTCGATCTCTTCGCCTCTTCTGCTTCTCATCTCTTCTCATCGCTACTATCCCCTTATATACAAGAGTCGATTGGGAGGCACCTTGGCTTGCGCCAGAGGTGGAGTAAATTGCAATGACTTGCACTCCAGAACACTCGATTAATTCTTGCCTCTCCGCTCTAGGGTTTCTCCAGCCTCCAGCGATCAGAACAGAGAACCTGAAGAGAGATCCGGGGTAGTCCTCACCGCTGATCTCGACGCCCTCTAGCATCGATTGTAAGTACACCTTCCTCATTCGCTCTTCTTTCAAATGGGTAAATTGTTGATTTTTCCTCTCTCGGTCAGTTTCTACGTTTCTTCCTCGGTTTATGAAGGTGGGATTTGGCCTGCTGAGTTTTTCCCTTCCTACAGTTCATCAATTTTTGAGAGGGTGCTTGAGCCTCTTCGATTTTTCTGGTGACAGATCATGGAGCAAGCATCCGTGTATCCATTCTTATACCTTCGACAAAGCACTACTATCTCCTTATATGGAAAAGGTAATGTCATTTACTTATCTTTTGGAAGTAGCATGGTGTCGCTACTTTAAAGTTTGGTAATTTGGAATTTTGGATTATTAACTGCAGGCGAACAAAATTGAAAGCTGCATCAAGCTACTACGATTTCAGTACAGCAGAGCTTATTGAAGAAATCAACAAATAAAATTGCCAAGATGTCAAACAACACCAATTGCCAAAGAAGTAATAAATCAAGCAGCAGTACACTAATTTGCTTCTCACATATGCCATCCTTTTTTCCACTGTTAGAGGAAGAAAATGAGTTGGGAGATTATTGTCAGATCAATCGTCAGATAGATTGGGTATTTCCAACCATTATTTAAATGAATTTTCAAGTTAATTAAAAATATTATTAGAAAAAAAAATTAAAGGGATATTCCTAACAAGCTGACCAAAATTATAATTGAGAGGGTGCTTGAGCCTCTTCGATTTTTCTGGTGACAGGTTTGGTGACATAAGTAGTTTGTGATTTTTATAAATTTTTTTCCTAGACTGACCTAGCTTTGTAATAGAAATATATTTTGATTAATGGACTATTTGTGTGACTTTTTTTCAGTTTCAAACAGTAAAATGGACTGTGCTGGTTCATTCCCTCTTGCATGATTGTTCTTCAAGTTATCTCCTGTGTGGACAGTGTGGTTAGTACTATCATACTGGTGTCTTTTTGCAATTTTCATTAGTAATATTGGATATGGATGGATGGATCACGATCATATTTATATTGTAGATATGGAGCTATGGAATCATTGAAGTATGTCTCTCAGTAGATAGAAAATTGTTTAAGTTATCATTATTCAAGTATAGTTCATAGTTAGCAATTGCATTTTGATTTAGCCCATGTTAGATTTTTTTTAAAAAAAATGTTTAAGTGTGAAAACTGAATCCTATCAGCTGATTGCATTTTGCCTATGCATTGTGTACAGAAAAACTACAAAATCAGATCCACCACCTAATGCTGATGAAGAAGAAAGTTCCATTGTTCTTTTCCCGCATAACTCATCTTTACAATTTTCTGTCATTTAAGAACACTGGAGCTTTAATTTATGTATAATCACTTTTCTGTCATGTGTGTCATTTTTGCATGGAGAGAACAGTTGATTTAGACTCTGATATTAGTCCATGTTTTATCTCCTGATTAATTATTGTCATGCTGGCTGCAGTTAATTTGATTTGGAGCTACTATCCTAGGAGGTGAAGATGTGGTTGGAAAGTGCTGATTGAAGAAACAGTTATTTATTGAGCTAGAAGGCACTTGGAGTTTCTTTTAGGAGATGACTCTTAATTTAGTAAAACTGGAACAAATTTGATCAGAATATGAAACAATATGGAAGCAATAGCAGTTTCATGGTAAGTTTATTAGATAAATGAAAAATTCTCCTTCTATATTGATTGTCTTTATAGTTTATTCCCGGTGAGATATATTTGGAAATTAATGTTTCCAAAACAGAATAATACTAAAATTCTATTACTACATTTGTTTCTATAAAAGTATATAAAAAAAACTACATTTGGTTTCTTTTCTTTTTTAGCTATTAGGTCAAAGCGTTTAGACCTAAATTGATAGCGCAGTGAGTCATTAATGAATGGATTGAAAGAAGCAATAACAGATTGTGGAACAAACCTCGGATTATGCCAACTGTGGAAGGTGTTGTTCAAGTTAGTTTTATTTCTTCTATTGATTTATATTTTTGCATTCTAGGTTTAAATTTACCTATTATTATTTATTGTAACTTATTATAATTATATTTTCCCGCATTGCTAGATACTTAGGTGTAGTGACAGTAGTTATAAGAATAGTAGGTTGTGCTGGATTGAATACATTTTGGTTTTATTTCTTTCTAAGCATGTCATTTTCTTTATAGATGGTACATGCATATTATTAAATATCATGACTTACATCTAAGTGGTGATTATCAACGATCAAATCAAAACACTGAAATCGAATTTAAAAAAAAAAAACAAGATGATCATTGGGTGTACTTTTTGAATTCAACTTATTTGTCAAATATGCAGGAGATTGTTGAACTAGATCCTTCAAATAAATTGGTATGGAGAGCATTGAGATATCTTTAGCCTCCGTCGAATGAAGAGCCGCACATAATGGAAAGACGATCATTAAGTGTATTTTTTAAATTCACATGGACAACCACACATAATCGAAAGGGTTACTAACATGCATCTCTAAGGGCTTTTTTCTTAACCACCGATACATGCGTATATTAAAAATAAGATCCTATTAAAAGAAAACTACTCTTTTTCTTTATATCCTAATTTGAGTTTTTTCTCAATGTTTCTAAGAGCTTTTTCTTTTCAGTAGGAATGATTTCAGCACCTGTCAAAAGAAGATGACGAGTGACGTTTGCTGTTGCCTAATTGGACTCTCAAATGGTATATCTATGAGTCTGTAAATTATGTCAATTGACTTTTGATGTTTAATCAAATGTTATCATAGACCTTAACTTTGGTCCTTGGAAAGAAAGTAGGATAAAAATGAACAGATAATTAAAAAACTTTGATCCTTCCACTTAATTGATTTTTTGTGCCATATTTATACTGTAAATGATATCAAATATTTTTTATCTTAATTTTTTTTGAAAAAAATTGTGATCAAAGCAATAAATAAATGACTTGCCACATGAGTTCAATTCCTTGCTTCAGCAGTATGTATTTTAATTTAAAATGGTCATTAATTTCACTTTAATCTCTGCTATTCATAAAGTCTAATAACTTTTACATGAGTGATTCTGAAATGGAAATAAAATGCAGCATCCACTATATTTACTTAGGCAAACAAGGTACCTTTGCAATTTTCAATGAATTAATTATATTTTTTCAGTTATTTCACTCAAATTGGAGTAATATGCTGAGCTACAGAAGCAAAATTATTTATTTTTGTTGTATTTTTTCGAGGTCATGATGATAGTTTGAAAATGTTAATAGAAAAAAATGTTTGCACTGATTTTCTACAAGGTCCCTTATGGAGATGAGTTCCTTTTTCTCGAGTCTCTAATGCCAATACACAGTGTGACAAGTCCAGCTATTATGACTTCTTTTCTGGCTGTTTCTAGGAAGAGTTATGGACGGCTCACTGAAGGTACCATTCTCTCTTCAGTTACCTTTCCTTTAAAATCTATATTTAGATAACACACATAAAATAACTGTTGTTGGTTTTGTTTTTTACGAATTCTCTCTTATTGACCTTATTGATCGAATGATTTAGTAATTTGGTCTCTCCTCTGCGTCAGAATAATGAAATCAGTAGTAGGCTTCATATTTCTCTTTGCATTTGGTCAGTTTTTTTTTCCTATTACAACTTCAGCAATGGAGTGAATCTTTTATTATTGTTATTTTCATGCATACAAGTAACCCTCTGATGGCTCCAAAGATTTTAAATTAAAAGAAAATCAAGTGCTATTTTAGTTTAGTATAGCATATACCATTGACGAAAATATTCTGGCTTTTTGTTTTCAATACTGATTTTAGCTATTTGTACCTTCTTATTTTGGTTTTGTTCATGGCTGCAAGTGGAGAATATGGGATATGGCGGAAAGGCTGGAGGGGGAAGGACTGATGGTTTAATCTGATTTTATCCATAGAATGTTTTCATGGTACAAATATATGATTTTTCTCTGTCCGAATTTGTTCAACAGCCATGACAAAGTTTAAAAGGCTTTATTTTTTATTTTTTTTTGCTGATGCTTCTTTCTGATTTTAATTTATTTTTTTCAGTTTCATGGTTCATGCAAAAAGAAGTCAAGAAAAAATGTTTTCCCTGAAAGAGACGGACATTATCAAATGAATCAATAAATTAAAGGTATTTGAGTTCTCTTATAGTACTGTGTTCTTAGCAGAAATTAACATTATATGAGCATTCTATAAGATTAACCTTTTATTTTGAAGAAGTAGTTTTCCTTTTTGCAAAAGGTTATGAGGAGTTTTGGTTAGATCTTTGCTAACAGTAGTAGTTGAACTATATTTTTCATGTCATTCATTGATGAGGATACACCAATTTATATTAATTATTTCTAAGATAATGCTTTAATTTTTTTTCATGCGTTGCCCCAGCATATTGTCTGATTTTTGTTTGCATGAACTTTTTACTTTCGAATCATTGTATGCATAATTAGGAAAAAAAAAATCAATGCTTTTATTCATTATCATAAAGAATGACCACAGTTATATACCTTAATATTTTAACTAAAGGAGTTATCCAAATATGAGAGTTTCTACATTGAGAAATGAGTTGTTTCTTTGAATTTCCAATTTTGCCCCTCTACTTCTGTTTCTTCAACACATCAACATACTTTGCTCCGATCATACATATACTGTACTGATTAAAATTTAAGTTGAGTATGCATTTTCCTTTAGAGCATAATTTCTCAAATGTTTTGCTTCGTTGATTATTTAGGTAGCTAGGTTAGTTTCATTTTAAGAAACTAAATTGATGTGTGTTAACTTTTGTTTTTCAGTTGGCATTTATGATTTGAACTTTATAGCTGTATTTTTTTTTGTCTTTCACGAGATTCACATGATGATTTATATTATCTGCGATTTTTCTCAGCAATTATGCATTTTATTCCTGTTGCTATTTTTTCAATCCTTTCTCTTGAATATTTGAGATTTAATTTTCCTTCTTTTTACAAAAGTTTTAGACTTGATTGACTTTCATAAGAAAAAAATTGCTGAGCATATAGTTGACATTAATAGATGTTCCGTATGATGTAAACCCTACCACTGGTATGTCATCTAATTTTAATTTGTACATTTTCATATTTTGGTTTGATGTCACCCTTTTGTCTTAGTTGAGAAAAGCTTATATATATTATTTGGAAGTAGGATGATATTATAATTTTATGTCGGTCTTAAAACAATTACTATTGGTACCCTACCTCCAACTTTAAATTACTCAACATTTATTATTTTACTACAAGAACAATGCCTCACGCGCGAAGCGCGTATCAAAAGCTAGTTGTTATTATTTTCTTCTTCAACATCTTCATTTGTAAGAGCCTAAAAGGTAGTGGCTTTAACAACCCTAATAAATGTATATTAACGTCTCCAATAGCCTTTAATATGGCGTCCCCTGAAACAACATTTTATACTAAATCATTTATTATTATTAAATGTCATTAATTGACATTAATTAGATAATGTGTGAGACGTGCCGCACGTTGCGCTACCAATGCTTCCTCTCGTCTTTTTGTTGATAATTCAACAAAAAAAGTTTAAATCATGAGTTATGCTCTAGAGGGGTTTCACTAATTGTCATAACCTGAAATAAATAACAACATTTAAATGTCAGTTATTTTTTAACAAAACTTAAAAAGAATATTAAATGTCTCTATCTAGCTTACTTATTTCTAAAAAAATAACGTGCCTCTATCTAGCTTTGTCCTCTGAATTTTACCATTCCAAAAATAAAAAAGAGGAAAGAGTACTGGATTGTACCCTTTCTCCTTTTCAACCTAGTGTGACACTGACGCCTCATTAAGTCGGTTTGAAATTCCAACCTTCAATTTGCTCCCTGTAATGACATTTTTAAAAAAAACATCAAAAATAAATTCACTTTATCTGCAAAATTGAAGAAACCTTTAATCTTGTGAGGTTGATACTGATAATTAGTAACGATTTAACATTTTCATTATGGTGAATCACTTAGTGGATACTGATAGAAGAGAACTTAATCTTGGTACAGATAAAATTGAACAAACATATTAGATACTTGTATAAAGTAGCAAATTATTTGCAATACTTACTGTGATTCAGAACTAAAATTACCCCTTCCTATACTTGCATATAGAGATAAAATATGCGAATTTTGCATTGCTTTTCAGGCCTTAACTGGATATACATCTGACAATAATTTACATCTAGGCAGCGATAGAAACTTGCAAATTTTATTTCATTTCTTCACTTTGTTTTTTTTTTTTTACCAGTAGGCTCTACTTCTAGTAGTCAGATGCTACACATCAATTCAAAAGAAAAACAGAAATAATCAAGGATAAGGAATCCTCAACATCCAACTCCTCTTTTGTTCATTTCATTTTAGAGAGATCAGAAAACCATTTTTATTCAGCAATTAATAAAGAACAATACACAAAATTAAGGGCAGTGTTATTTAAGAAAGGAATGGGTAATGCAGACTCTTATGAATAGTAATGTAAAAAAAACTGTCAACAAAGATGGACAGAAATAAAGATAATACAAAAAATCATTTTCTATTGATCTTAAATGGTCATTTTTTAGTTTCTGCTCATTCTCTTTTCTTACTGCATTATAAATTTTTGTTGGTCCATAAGGCAAAGATTAACGTGCCTGTACAAATCTGCAGGTTATCTTCTATTTCTATATTGTTTCTCTGCAATGATAGATTCTCCATTTGTGTCTTCACTGGTCCTTTTTTCCTGACATGCATTAATAAAAGGGTTAGATTACAAAATAGTTCTAATATGATAAGAATAAGATATTGGTTTATTCACAAAACAATCCTTCTCTACAAATTCATACTTTTTATTTTCCAACAACAAAGACGTGAACAATGTTAAATGCAAGGATATAACATATTAACTTACCAAAATTGCATTTTCATATTCTAAAGTACACCGTTTTCATTAGAAGTATAAATTGTGATGATAGTATATATGCAACATGATAAGATCAATGTGAACCATAATTATCCTTTGTAAATTGCAAAATTAACTCTCTATTTCCCTCTCAATTGCGGTGACTATCCAAATTAGCCCTTGAAGGTAAATCAAAGCAACGGTAGTTCAGAAAATGCATTGAGGAGATCAAATTTATATTCAGATTTTGATCCTAATATCATTTTAGAGTCTAATTCTATGTAATTATACAGAATCTCGTATTATCCAAATTTGTTGATATAAAAATAAACTTTGACTTTAATGTAGTAAAACAAAATTAGAAAAATTATGGAAAATCTGAGGGGAATTGTAAAGGAACCTTAGATGAGTTTCAGATACCGCTGCCTTGAATAATTAGTAAACCCCTGAAAAATCAAATTAAGCATAATTACGTATTTAAAGTCTTTCAATAATTACGTATGAAATTAGTATCAGTATCTATAATCATGCTGGTAAGCTCTTCAGCAAATAGCACATGCAGTCATGTTAAGCCAACTTGACAGTAATCAAAACTTCACATCACAATTATATGGAGTAATAAATAATTTTTTTAAATATGTCAGGTGACTTAGACAAACAATTTCCTTGAATTTTTTAAATATATCACGTGACTCAGACAAACATTTTTCTTTCAAGGTTGTAGTTTAAATCCAGACCCAAAACTTTACATCCAACTATGTCTTCATATGATTATACAATAATAGCAAACATGAAGTGTCCTGACTGCTATTTGGCTTAAAATATAATCATAAGTACATTTATAAATTTCAGACAATTTTAGCATAGATGAAACGATTAATTGGCAAAAATGGAAATTTTAAGAATACCTTTAGTATAGAGATTATATCAAGAAACTTAATAGAATACCTAATTTAGTACGCATTTCCATTGCTAGAGGCCACAACAACTCAAATTTGTTCCAAAGTTGATAAGAAAATCTGCAAATGAGATGACAACAAACATAAATATAATAAATCCCTTTTGATCTTCATGTTCACATGAATTTTGCCTGACTTAAAAAAAATTGACTTAGCTAGTTCTGCTACATGCTCTCATTTCTTTAATCTGATGGAAAATTAGCTATGCTAATGGACCAATTAGCTAGGCCTATCAATTATGCATATTATGCATGGCCCGGGCTGGTAGCAACCAATACCGGGCTCGGCGGGCTGACAATTGTAGCAGGCAATGGGGCACCTGCATTAGATGTTGAAATTGGTACAGGAGGTGGTGGTGCACCGGTATTTGTCGAATCCGGTGTAGTTGGTGGTGGTGGTGTACCGGTATTAGTCAAATCGGGTGTAGATGGAGGAGGTCGTGTACCAGTAGTAGTCAAACCCGATGTAGATGGAGGCGATGCAGCGGCATTAGTTGAAGTCATTAATGCCTTTTGATCTTCATGTTCACATGAATTTTGCCTGACTTAAAAAATTGACTTAGCTAGTTCTGCTATATGCTCTCATTTCTTTAATCTGATGGAAAATAGATCAAATCAAAAATAGTTCAAATAATTTTCTCGAAAAAATAAATTGATTAGCTAATAAATAAAGAAAATACCACGATTTGGTACCATCCAATAAAATTTGATGCATATACATGAATCAAATGTAAAAGTTAAGCATTGAGCAAACCCAACCCAACCCGTGCAATATATCTGACCACCACTGAATTTTGTTCATCAACAACCTTGCTAAAAGGGGAAGAATGCAATCTTACCAAAAAAATTTTTTGCTAACAGAGACGGCAACGTTTCAGCGGAGGAGAGGGCACTGTCGAGTTGGGGGAGATCGGTGGTGGTGAAAATCACAAAGGATGGAGGGTGGAGGTAGTGATCTCCCTGGACAACCCTCAGAACAACACATTTAATCAACAGAGAAAATTCACGTTCTGGATTGGTTCGAGGGTGGAGGTGGCGGAGATCGGTGGTGGTGATCTCCTTGGGCAACCCTACGCGAGAGAGGAGGTAGAGGTGGCGGAGATCATTAGCGGTGATCTCCCTGGACAACTCTGCGCGAGAGAGGAGATCGTGGAAAAAAAAAAGGAAATGAGCCATTAGTTGAAGGGAAAGGATTAAGTTCAGATGGCGTCAAAAAGATGAAGGGACTGGATTCAGCAGCGTACATCAGACGGACAATAGCGATTTGTCGCTGATTTGCGTCAAAGTCCGCGCAAAAAAACCACGCGGATTATATTAGTCTTATGATTTTGATTTGGTTGGGATTCCTATGTAATTAGGTCTAACGAAATTCTATGAAATCTTACGAAATCAATTCAAATAAAATGAAATCCCGAGTAAAATTCATTGTGATCAGGGCCTAAGTGTAATCCAAAGTGTGCTTGGCACACTCTAATTTTTCAAAAAGGCCCTTATAAGTTTAAAATTTCTATACTAATTCTTTTAAAATTTTAGAAAATTCTTATTTGACACATTCTAAAAAGTAAAAAAAAAAAAAAAAATCCATATTACAATTTTCCGCCCCCTCCATTTGAGAATCCTGGAGATAGGCTTAGGCAAAATTTCTGTATTTGCAGTACTTTTTTTGTATTTCCGATATTAAGCTCTTTATTTACACCATTTTTTATTAGATTAGATATTTGGTACAAAGTTTAATCCAAAGAGACAGTGAAGAAAAAATGAGATGGGAGGCATGAGTTAGCATCTCATGAAGAATATTTTCGTCAAATGAGTTAAAAGTTAAAAATTTTATTTAGGATATTGCAAGGTTTTAAAATGCGAGTTTTGCGGTATGACGGTACAGAGTTGATTTAGCGATTTGGTGTTATATCGGTGATATAACGGAGAAAAAACGGTGTGTATAAAAAGATAATTATACAACTAATCTATCTTATAAGTTGAAAATTTAAAATATAAAAAAAAACAAGTCAAAAGGCAAAATAGACAAAATCAAAGTATTAAAAACTAAATGAATTAAGATTTTTGTATGGATTTGTATTCAATAATTTTTTTTTAAGTTACATGATCCGTCCGTTTTTACGCCGCTAAATGCAAAAATTTTAAGTTATATTGCCTTTTTTTGGAAATATAACGTAACTGTTATTTCGTGCTTAATTGTTGTAACGTTGATGCGTTTTGTTCCAAAAATCTGTTATTTCGGTCATAACGGTGTTATTTCGGTGAAATTTAAAAGCTTGGGATATTGTTTAAATCAATGAAAATGGTTTTATATCCAAAAGTGATATGATTTCGAGGGGTTATATCGAGCAAAATTTCAAGGATTATATCCAATTTTTCCTTTTAATATGGTAAGTCAGATTCTCTCTCTAAAGCTACGATCTATCACGGTCCTGAACATGAGCCCCTTTCATAATATCTACACAATCGGAATATAGAATAGCACGACGTACGATATAAGAACAGCAAGATTGATTTGATATTATTTGGAAGAAGTTGTTTTCCTTGGCTTTCTCAATTAATGGCAAGATTATTCGGAGAAAGGTGTTTTAATCTAGTTAAATTATACAGTCGGATTGATTATTTAATTTGGTCTTCGTTTATTTAATTTTGTGCTGATGCCAAGAAATGAACTTTATAGATGGCATTATGCTTGAACAGAGGTTTCAGGTTGCGTCAGTCTCTGTTGTATATTTTTCAAAGCAAATATTTATGCATACCGACTTAAATAGGCATGTCCTTGATGTCGTAATGGATTATTTACGTAAATGTCAATATTATGTCGATTTCAATTTGTTATTTTTTTTTCTGTTGTAAAATATTTTTTTACAAGAAAGAATTTTACTTGACCAATGTCATGTAACACCAGAAAGGTCTTGAGATAATAATGGGCTTTTGATGGGAACAAGAAAAGCATACAACTAATAAAGAACATATATCAATTTGGTTTAAAATCCAACAACATAAAACAACTTTTCATGTTCATTAATTTGACAAACTTCAAATCATCTACATGCAGCTGCCATCATTTTTTTTTTTTTTTTTTTTTTTAGAACCTGGCAATATGTTTACCTGATCTCGTCATGCTGCAAATCATCACAAATCACAAAAAATAGAAAAGAAAAAAAAAAAGCAAAAGGAACTGCATACTACAGTTAAGCGCATTCAATGGGACCAAAATCCTCTGCAGCAGTGCTGCTGGCAGCGAATTTTTTCGAGCCGTTCAGATTTGATCGGACGGTTAATTTTTTTCGGGCCTATTAGATTCACGGGGCTCCCTTATCCATCAGATTTAGATCAGACGGTTGGGGCCGCACCGCTGCCAATCGCGGTGCGGCAGAGGATGTGAATTCCATTCAATGTGCATCTATTCTCACGTTTCAAAAAGGCTATAAGCGACCGGTGCACACTTCAACACGTTTCCCCAACTAATGGGCTAGTGGCCGATTTAAGGTTGGAGCATTTTAAAAAGGAAAGGAACTAAAGGACTACATGGGGTGCCAACTTGCTAACACCATTTTTATGCGCAAAATTGCTTTACAGATTACTATGTTTTGTGCCGCACTTTGATGAGTGGAGTATAATCAGTTTTTGGTCTTTCAGTTGTTATTTTTGGTTCAAGCAAGTTCAAGAATTCATAACAGTTTCAAAATTTCCTAAAAAAAATTTTCTAATTCGACTCAATTAAGCTTTCCGTTTTTCCTACTAGTTATGAATAGGATGTAACTTTGGCATCAAAGTTCCAACATAAAAAATAAGAGAAGAGGAGACGAAAAGAGAAATGACGGTTGGGAGCACATTTAATAGATATTAAAAAGAAAAATTAACTGATCAGGTGTTTAATTAAATCAAGCTGGAGATCTTAAGAGGTTGTTTGAATTTTAAAACAAAGCTTAAGGGTTTGTTTGACATAAAAACAACATTTTATTGGTGTTCCCAATTAACATTATGACATACCATTGTTACTTATTTTTTTAGCTTTTACAAATGCTCGTATTATTGAATGATTTACCATTAGAATTGCACAACAATAGTGAAAATAATATATTTAGGTTTCTACATAAAATATTTGTAGTTGTCAAGTACCAATAAATTTGTTCCGTTTCCAATAATATCGTCAATTTGTTTAATTTAAACGTTATAGATAGATAGATAGATAGATAGGTATAAGAAAAAGACAATGAGTTTGCAGCTTGAGTTTTAACAATATTAAAAAAAAAAGAAGAGAAAACTTATGTAAACTTATTCCTGAATATATTATGGTTCAATGTTAGTTAGCCCAATAATAATAATAGAATATAGAATATAAATATAATAACAAGCCACTGATTTTCTTCTGTGCTGGTAGCTATACGATGGCTACACAGAACGGAAATGAGAAAAACCAGACACCTTTTCTCAGGTATTGCCTTTCCAAGTCAAATACTTAACATTGTCATTACTCATTAGTCATTACTTATCCCCTTTCCGAAACCATTAACCTCTTCTCTAATCTCACACACCTCAGCGCCAGTACCTCACTCTCTCTCTCTCTCTCAACAAAACATTTGCAAAATGAGACCAAAGCTAGTGCTTTTCGGAGACTCCATCACTGAAGAATCCTTCGACGAAGGTGGATGGGGCGCTTCTCTCGCACACCTCTTCGCTCGCAAGGTAATAAACCCAACAAAATCACCACAAATTATAATCAATTCAATCCCCATTTCTCACCATAATCTGATATTGGGTCCTCGATTTTGTTTTCTCTGATCAGGCGGATGTGATTCTCAGAGGGTACAGTGGCTATAACACGAGGTGGGCTCTCAAGATTCTCGACAAAACAATGGCCGGGATCGGAGGAGATGCTGAGGCACCGGTGGCCGTGACAGTGTTTTTCGGGGCCAATGATGCGTCGTTGCCGGATCAGAGAAATGGATTCCAGCATGTGCCATTGGATGAGTACAAGGAGAATCTCCGATCCATTCATGCCTACTTCAAGGTAATTAATTTGATGTGTTATAAATTTAATTTACTCTTTTTAAGTTTATTTACAGTATTGCCATGTGCCTTTCACATGGATGTGATGTGAGGGAAACGACAGGGCAGGTTGGTTGGAGCTGGTAAGACTTGTCTCTAAATCTGTTTAATATTCATTTTGGATGCTGTCATTATCTAATTGAATCTGGAATTTAATTTATTTATCTGAATACAGACAAAAATTAATATGCAGCCTGGTTTTTTCCATTATACTTATGTAAATTTACCAACTGATTGTAACTCGACCCGAACTGAACCTTGCTCCACTCCAACCCGAACTGAATTGTGACCTTTCTATTATCATGCACAAGTCCTCATATTTGAACAAAACCAGATTAAATCAATGATAGGATACTTATGTTAATATTTAGTTTATTTTTGTGTGGAGATCAGAAGAAATGGCCGTCAACAACTGTGATTTTCATTGCTCCACCGCCAATTGATGAGGAAGGGAGAATCAAGTAAGTGCTGCTTAAAAGCTTCTATACCAGTACAAATTGGATTTATTTTCAGTCATACATGTAAACTATCAATGAGCTGTAGTTTGAACTCGGAGGGATGCCTTGAAATGCACTGGATTTCGTTAAAAATATCCTTACTTTATCAGTCTGTGTTTCTTGTTACCAGCAATTTTCATGATCACAATCATGTCAGAAAAATTAAAGTTTATTTTTGCAAAGCATGCAATAATGATTTTTTTAAAAGAAAAATTTTCTCTAAAATGTGATAGTACCCCATTTACTAAATAATGAGTTTAATCAAAGCCTTCTTTATGATTGGCAAAGAATATCGGACCCTGGTGTCATTCTGTTATTTCCCTCCTTTTACATTTTTTTTTTTAATGTAGAAGCCCATTTGATAATCTGCAACAATTATTCTACCTGTACTGAAATCTATCGTGTTTCTGAAATGGTAGAGATCTTTGTGGTGATGATCCATCAGGACAGGCTGAGAGGACAAATGAAGCTGCTGGGGAATTTGCAAAAGGATGCATAACTGTTGCTAAGGAACTCAACATCCCTGTCATTGACACTTGGTCAAAAATGCAGGAGATCGCAGATTGGCGAAAATCTACCTTAAGGTACTAATCTAATACCTTCTGTTTCTAATTCATTGTCCGTCAGAAACTTTGTACACTTCACTGGTAAATTTTTACATGTTGTGTATCTTATGTGGTTTCATTTAGGGATGGGTTGCACTTCACCCCACTAGGAAACAAAGTGTTGTTTGATGAAGTTGTGAAGACTTTGAAAGATATAGGCCTGAGTGATGAGAAACTAGCTACTGATCAGCCTTACTATTATGAAGTCGACCATAATGATCCCTCTAAAACTTTCGGCAATTAAAGCACACTTAATGTTAATCAATATTCATTTCCTTCACCATATTAGACATTCGGTTTTTATTTTCCCCAAATTAGAGCATAAAAATAAGGTGATAGACAGATTGCGCAGGTCATTGTCTTCATGCTTTCTCTGTTTTGATAACATTTATTTGTATGCTATGTTGGTTTAATTCATCCCCTTTTAAAGAACATTTGCTGCAATGGAAATCTATAGTCTAAGCAATGTCCATTGTTTACACTAGAAGTTGTAGTGTAAATCTCAAAGTACGTAGGGGGACTGATGAAATGTTATTTAAAAAAGTTTTGTAATAATTACTCATATTATGATTATTTTTTTTTATATAAAATTACCTTCTCATGTTCCACAAAGATAAAAAAAAATTCAGAAACGGGAAATATAACAGCAGATATTATCCAAAAAAGCCTAAATAAATAAATATTTTGTTCGAGTCACAAAATATAAGTTTGTTCGCCGTACAAAACCCAAAACAAAAGCTCTAGTAGGAGCCCATCAGAAACAAGCGAGTTAGAACCAAAAAGCTGTAGAAACAGATAAAAAAAAATTATTATTATTTTTATAAATCACGGAATTGCGTCCAATCTATATATTAACGAAAATACAACTTAAAGAATTATATGCCAGCAACAAACATAAATAAAATACCACACAATTGTCTCATTTTAATATATTTACATGTTATTAGGCTCAAAGAAATGCACATGTTGTGGATGGCAATATCACTAGATATTAGTCATGTAATTAAGCAATGAAATGAAATCATACAACTAATCAATTCATCTAATATTCTTGTAGGTACTATGCCGCCTATGAAAATCAATTGGTCTGGTTTCAAATAGTAACACATACATTAATTCACAGAAGATTCTTTTCCTGTCGATACAAGCATATAAAAACTCGTTCACCAAATGGGAGTTGATCCATTAGCTCATTGGATCCGGACAACTACTATGATCAATAGTCAATAGTCAATAGCCAATACCGCGCTTCACACAGCGAATATTATTTATCGCAACTTCGCAAGTAATTGTAATGTAATTTTATTGTGTTTCTCTTCATCGACTACGTACATGGTTAATTTTGTCATTTGTAAGAGAAAATTGATTTTATGCAACTCCAAAACAGGAAAACACCTCAATTCCATTATTCTAAATATGAACATATACCTTATCTTTTATAAATGATTGGGTAAAAAAAAAAGAGTAACGCGTTTGACATCAAATGCAATTTTAGACTCAACTATTGAAACCTCAAATTACTGATCCAATCGCTCAATATGATCTTCATATTAAAATATTCATAGAGACCAAATTTTATATTTTTTTCAAAAATTTTTAACTATTTTTTTTCAGATTTTTTAAATTTAAGGATCTGAAATTAATTAGATTGAATATTTCCCAAAATTCAAAATAAATAGTAAAAAAATTAAAAAAAGAATAAAATTTGATCTCCAAGATATTTCATTATGGAGAACAAATTGGTATGATTTGATCAGCATTGTAATATCGAAAATTGAGATCCGATTGTGTTTGCGTATCAAACGCGTTTGACATTAGTATTACTCAAAAAGAAGAAACAATTATTTATTGAGTACAAAAAGTTTTTAGAGAAATTATCTAATTATAAACATTTAATTATTATTCAATAGATAACTTTTGGGTGAAGTTTTAAAAAGTAACTCTAATAATGAATGATATTATATCCGTTGAAGTGCGGGTTGAATTTCGATCATAAATGGAACGAAATAAAACAAAAAAGTAAAAAGAAAATAAAGACTTAAAGAAGGGGAAAACAAACTGTTGATTCATTTCATGCCATCGTCGACCATACGCGCCATGAATTACGAATGCAGCATGCTTTTTTTTTTTAGTTTCTTTCCGTAGATTTTTATCAAGTATGAAAATGCTCCACTTTATCACCGATTAAATTGAATTATCTATTTTTTAAATCATACCGCATGATCGTTTATCACTGTTTTAATGACGCATATGTCACACCCCAGACCGGGATGCCAACAGTCGCCGCGAATGCATGCTTAACTTTATACACTCGCAAGGCTTACTTTTATCAAATCTTTTTATTTTAAATAACAAGTAGTATGCCAATTTAAATATAAGTAAACACCACAGTAATTCAATTTTAAATACAAGTGATTTAAAATATGACATAGTCGTTCACTCAAGAAATTAATTTTTCCAATCAACAGCTTAGGTAGAATAACTAGATATATCACATAAAAGAAGTCCCAACATAAGCACAACTAGTAAGGTTGTAAATATCATACAGCAGGTTTTGAGTGTCAATATACATAGCTGATGCAACACACAATAAGATCAGACATGTCAAAATCTATACACTACATGATACATACCAAAATTATTTATGGCCTACCACTCGCTGCACTGCCCTGCGCTCAAACCAGAACCTGGAACCCACAAAAGCGGAAAAGTGAGATAAATACAATTTATCTCAGTGCGGTATTTAGTTCCAGCCACATGAACTCCTATCGTACATGTGTAGGAACTAACTACCGTACCAAAATAAAGAAATAAGCAACACAATATGAAATCAATTTATGTATCAAAATATATAACAAACAGAAGCAGTGACATGAATGATGAATGCAATATGAGCACGGCTGTTATCTCAAATCGTGTTACAAATATCAAATAATAACAAAAGCCGGCTTAGTCTGGACAATGATATAATGCAATTCTGGTTATTCACATATCAATCATGCATTTATTCCATATCATATCCTTATAACAATTCATTCAATTTATAACTCCATTCTGTCAATTCGAAGCACAAATATAACACTAGTCGGGAACACTCTCCTCCCTTGGACCATTCTAGACTGGTACCGTATCGGGATCCGGATCATAAGCGCTTAAGTCACGGTGTTTGGCCAACGGATCATGACTCCGACTCCAAACAGATGGAGTGCTTTTTCTCAACCGAACCAGTGTACCAGAAAATAGTTTCTCAATTTTATCAACTTGGCAACCATTCAACATGTAGTTCATAAAATAAATATTCATAATAATTCAATATGATAACTCAAATACATATGATATGATAAAATATGCACACAATAAATTTAGACATGAAATGCGAATGGTTATTTTCTAGCATGCAAGTGAAGCTCATGAGGAATCCGCACCTGAAAAATAAAAAGGCAGCACCAAAAGCAAAACAAGACAATCCTAGTGACTCTCGCTCGTATCGGCTGCCCTCGGTTCTGATATACGATCACCCGACTCTAATTAAGAAAAAAATAAATTACTAATAAGTTCTAATAACAACTTATAGTAAAAGACTTAATTTAAACAATCAAACAACCAATGAGACAGTCCATATGTGTGGTTAGTTTTTAAATGACATACTGTACTTATTTTGGTGACCTGGAATCTGATTAATAACCTTGCGACCTCTTAGTACCAATTTGGTACCAAGTGGTACCATACCAGCCCATCCCACAAGCCCAAATCTCAATCACGATTAAGAAAGAAAATAAAAGATAGTAGGCACCATCACTAATTGATAATCTAGCGTGGCTGGTGGGGTTATAGAACCTTTAATCTTCTTGCCATGCTCAACACCACTAATCAAGCTACACAATTAAAAGGGCAGTAATGAATTAAATTTAACACAGTCATTATACCTTTGAAAAAAAATTGATAATTCATCACATAACAATATTTTATGAACTGTCTCAACAAAACGTGAATAAAAATCACAGCAACAAACATATTGCAGAAAAGCCTCATATCCATGTTCACTTTTTAAATAATTTCTAAATTAAGTGAAGAAAATTCAAAGAAAAGTACTTATTCAATTTGACCCTTTGAAATTAATTTGTTTTCACCATTTACCAGAATATTCACCCAGGAGAGCAATTTGGTTTCATATAAACGTTGCAAAAGTCCTTGAACTTTAATAAAATGTAAAATACTAATAGGGCCCAAATATTCACTGTTCAAAAATTGTAAGTCCTTCAAAAATCAGTTCATACACTGTAAAATAATTAATTTTGAATCAAGAGTTGTAGTAAATGTAAAACAAATGAGAAAAATGACAAATTCGGTTTGTGCTCTCACCTGTTGTGCTCACTAATTTGTCATCTAACTATTGCTTGAATCCACCACTTGAAACTCCAGCCTCACCCCCTAACCAACTGCGCCCTAGAATATGGTGTTAGTTTTGAGTATTGAAATAATTGGTTTCGGCAATTTTGAGTAGTGGCTTAAGGATTTTGCAATATAGCTTACTATTGGGTTTCTTCCTCTAGTGGGAACCGTCTAAGGAAAATGCAAACAACAAAGAGATTTATCCTATGGCGATGATATAAAGGGCTGTAAAAATTGACAGAAGTGTAGTTTTGGATGAACATGGAATTTTCTTTATGACTTGGGACATAGAAATATAATGAAACATGGGACCCCTTGTCATACTATCCTATCCTGAAGACCAGTCTTTAAGAAGTTTGCAACTTAATGGATTTTAAAAAAAAATCCCTTTTGTAAAACTGACCCAAATAAAAAGTAAATAAAATTTTGTTGCGTTGTCATCATGTAAATCCAAAATAGTATTTTAAGTCCAAACCAATTAGTATAAACATTTAAGAAACGATAGAAAAATCCAAAACTTGATATTAAAAATATTATCTTAATCTTAGACTTGGTACAAATCAGATTTTTGTTTCAAACTATTTTATTTAATAACATATAATAAGTTACTCAAAACTGGACTCAAAAAATCAGGCAAACAAAAATTCAAGCAAAAATCTAAAGTACTCACAAAATTAAAATCTCAGGTATAACAGCATAATCGTTTTTTCGCCATTTTATCACCATTTTATCACAAATCATCACCCAACAGTTAAACCGCACAAATTACATTTTGAAACCTTAATTTTTATTGATGGATTGAGGATTGAAAACTGAAAATGATTACTATTTTCGTTCTATGATGAGATCACGAGAATTAAAGTTTACATGTATATTTATAGCCACGTTTTGATTATTGACCGTTGCCAAAAATTTCTATATTCTCCATAATCACAGTTATAATCACATTTTGTTACTTAATAAAGGTAGGAACCCGGAAGGTTTTTTAGATTTCGAACAAAGAAATAAATTGTGGATGATCGCATGCACTAAACATGAAATTTCCGAATAAGAATTAGCTTTTGTCATGATAAACGAGTGAGGCAACAAGAACTAGTAAACCTTGGAGGAAAAAGCATTTACATACGTAAAAGGGCCGATAGAATATATTGTAACACAAGTTTTCAGCTGAATAAAAATATAAATGTCTTTGTTCAACCATGCTTATGAAATAATTACTTTAAGATGCTGGAGAAAGTAAGTTAATTCCAAAAAAAAAAAAGAAATTTCTGAACACTTCTATATAATGATACAAAGTTATTTTTTTAAGACAATAAAAATGTTTTTTGTCAAAAATATATCATACTTTCAATTTACATTAAATTAAGGACTACTATGTCATGACTATTTCATTGACATATTTTAAATTAAATAGCATGTGCTTCATTATTTCTTATGTATCTCACAGCTTGTAGTTGTTCTACGAGTTAACAATAAAAGTTCAATTCTTTTTTCATACTAAGTAGCCACACAGGTTATCTATCATAAATCATATAATAATTATGATCTCTGCACGTTTAGAAATTCCCTATTTTGTGTCAACAAGTGTTGAGTAACCAGCTTTGAATCCAATTTAACTCCATTAATTATTTTTTTTATTATTATTTTTTTATAATCAGGTTGAAATCCTCATACAGATTCAAAATCCAAACTTGGTAACACTCTCATGGGAGAATGCTATGATCAATATGAGTTCGCTCCAAATCGATAAACATATTGATTTTTTTTTATATTGGAGAATTTGAGAATCCGAAATTGGCTCCTCAAATTGATGTTTATACTTATAATATTATTACTTTAGCTAGTTATTGAAGATGTCTAAATGAAATAAAGAATTCACATTTCAAAAAATTGTACATAAAATTTGATAATATTTTTAAAATATATTAGGAGATTTAAAAAGGAAAACCACGTCAAAATCAAAAGAATTTATAAATATTTGTGGATTCTAATTTGGTGGACTCGTCAATGGTGAGGTTGTAAACACAAAACACTTGGGTCTATGATGCATTGTTAATATAAGAAAAATAGACTTGATATGTTTTGATTTTTCTGAATGTAATTAATTATGTTTCATATTTTTTTTTCATATAAGTATGAAATAATGTGAGCCAATGTTGGCCAGAATTTAGGATTTGGTATATTTGCCCGTATATGTAACATTTTATTATTTTTTCCCTTAATTACAAGAAAACAAGTTTAGTTATTAGAATCTTTGTCGCAGAACTTTTAGTTCTGATATTTTAGATTGATACTTTCTTTTTTATTACTCTAAAAATCTATTTAACTATAATCGTATTTCCATTTTTGAGAAAAAATCTGCCTTATTTATTTGAAGAATCATTCCATGTAGGATATATATATGTGCATTATTAAAATTTAAAGTATAGTTGCGCATAAAGTGTTTGGTTAAATCATTTTATGAAGCAAGGCGTTCCCAAGACGACCATATTTTTAGTTTAGTAATGTTTTCTTTCATTGTATATGTGAAAAAGTCCAATGAACCAAATTGTGGTGTAGAAAGTATTTGAATTTGACTCACTACTTATGTCAAAGCGACAGTAAATCCCCTGTGCAAATGGGACAATAGATGCCTTCAAAAATTATTTTCTGAATTTGGTTTTTAAGAGCAAACTCGTCCACATCAAGGATAGCGGAATCTATATTTTTAAGATTGCTCAGTAAAGAGAATGTTCTCTGGTAAAAAAAAAAAAAGAAGACAGATGCAGCATGAATTAGAATACATGCTGTCAGTCCCCAAATTGTAAATCTTTATTCTTTTTTGTAATCAAAGAAATGCACAAGGTAGTTTAATTCCCATCCAATATAATTCAAAAAAATCTGTACATGAAGAATGGCAATGACAAATATAACAGTTATTGAAATATAGAAGAATATAATTAAAAAAAATCTCAAGTGTTGCTTCAGATAGTACCATTAGGAACATTTCAAGAGGTGTGTCAAATATTTCTTCTACTTTGGCAGGGTTCAGAACAGGCTTGAATGCATCTATAAATGAAGAATGGCAATGACAAGTGTCACTCTGAGAAAGTGCTGTAAAACAGACCAAATTTCTCATTGTTCAACAATAATTAACCCATATACATTGTGTACATAAATAAATTTTAAATTAACCACACCATTAAAGGAAACAATTTCCAGACCAAGTTGGCAAGGATCAATCATTTGCATAGTATATTGTATGTCACAGGTCTCAGTTTGCGAGCATAAATGAAAACACAAGGCATCCCTTAAATTCAATCAATGATAAAAAGGCAAATAAATACAAAATTTTGTACCATGGTTAATGGATAAGAAGGGTTCAATAACAGTAAGAATAGAAACCAAACTAGGTTCAAGCCTCTCTCAGCGCTGTTTCAATTTCATCTTTCCTCCTGGCAACGATACCTCATTTAAGTTTCAAAACACCACCACCAAAAAAAAACAAATTCAACAAAAAGAAAGGAAATTCTGCATACAATTATAGGTTTTCAAAGTTCAGAGAAACGAACGTAAGTGAGAAGAGAGATTATAAGAGCGCTTGGTGAGAATCACACGCAGATCTTGACTCCAATCCTCAGAAAGACGGAACAGAACAGCTGCTCTCTTTGTAGAGGGTGAGCTGGTTTTAGAGGATAGCGAGGGCGTGATTGAGATTGGTAAGCCTGACGATAATGATGATGAGGTGGAGGATAAAAGACTGTAATGATGGCCTAGAAATTCTAGTTCCAATTTGTCCAAATGATCCAAGACAAGAGACAAGGGGACAGGAAATATGTGAGCATTTGGATCATGCATGCTTGTGTTTGTATCTCTTAATAATAAAATTAAAATTAACTATTGAAGATCAAGAACATTATTTTAAATGATTACAAAAATTGTTCGAATCAATATTGTTCGAATCAAATTTAAAATCATTTAGAAATATTCTTTATGAAGTAACTAATTCTGTTGTCATTCTCAAGCGATCCAATTATATGTTTACCTCATGTGATAGAAAAAACTGAAAAGAAATTATAAATTTAATTCTTATGAAACACTAGTCACTCAAAAAACTCAAAACTCTTTTAGGAAACAACATTGTGCGTTCTTAAATCAAACATAAAACACACATAAAAGTAACAAACATTAGACAAATAAACAGGACACAAATAGACGGTAAGTATCACTGACACTTGAATAAAAAAAAACTCCTTTTTTTTGGGATTTTTTTTTTCTAGATTTCCAGAATCAAAGTTTCTTTTTGTATTTTTTTTTAAAAACTTAAAGAATTTGGTACAAATAACCTTTTGGTGTGTGTTTTTTTTTTTTTTTTGGGAGGTTGGGAGGAAACTGCACAGGCTGAAGATCGATATGGACAGATAGATGCCGACTACCAGGACGAAATGATTGTTTTCTTCTACAAAAGTACACACAGTAGAAAGAAATTGTTAGCATCTCATCTTAGAGCATCAGAGGAGCATAGAGAAATTAATTATTGTATCAGATGGTAATTATTCCGATTTTTGTTTTTAGCTTCCTTTCACATGTTACAGAGTTGTACTTTTGTGAAAGAATATATTGAAATAAATAACCTGACGTAGAGCATGAATGGAGTAGAGAGCATTAAGATTCCCACTCTGAATGATAATGTTTGGAATTAAAGATTTTTAGATTCAATAATTTATATTAGAAAACACCAGCATTTGTACCTTTTTCATTGAAAAATGGCCGATCGAGCTCCTCTGATTAATATTATCAGCGGGTCTGCATTTAAAAAAGAAGTGCTAATATTACAAAGAAGTATTAAAGTAATAAGTTTGTAAGAATAATAAAGAATAATAGATATACTTACCACTTTACCAGTTACGAGCAGCACTCCTCACTCGCCGTCCCAGATTGTCCGGCTTCAGCGAACTGGGCTGAAATTATTAGCAGCTCGTAGCGTCAGTAGGGGAAAAAAAATGACAGCTACCATATTTGGATATTTATTCCAAATATAGGATTCAGGTACGTTATAAATAAATATTTTTTTATTGTCTCCCTTTCACTCGTTAACAAATAAATGGTATTGTTTTGTCCATATAAAAGTTGTTAGATCATTAAAATGCCAGACCAATCGATCATCAAAAAAAAAAAAGTAGTGCCTTTTCATAAAACAAAAATATTGTTATGATGATATATAGAGGACATGATTCAAGAAAATTGAGTGTATATTGTTATTAAAATGATGAAGAAGATGACGATGATGCTAATAATAATAATTATTATTATTATCGTCGTCGTTGTTGTCACTACTACTTATACTACAACTACAACTACTACTATTAGGAAAATTTTGCTGTGGACTAAATTTTGTAACCTAACTTAAATCTAGATCATTAATTTAAATTTATAAACCAAAATGAATGATTAGAACTCATGGCTGATTTAAAATTTTAATCCACCATAAAATTGCCCTTATTTCGGTCTTCGGAGTACATTTTTATCCACCATAAAATTTTGTCAATTGGAGCTTTTGAGTACACACATTTGGGTTCAAACGGATAATATAAGTTATCAAAATTGATCTACATATATTTAAAATGTTATACGAAAGCAAATTGTATAATTTTTTTTAGATTTCTTTTCTATCGCATTTTTTTTAATTTAGCCAATATTTAGTGAATAAAACAATAACATATTTTTAAAAATATATATATTTTTCAAAATTATGACAAAAATACTGAAAAAATTTAATAAATTTGAGATATGCAGATTGGATTGGGTCCATTAGTTGGCGGAGGAAATAATTAAGTTTACATAATGAAGTGGATTAATCTGGTATCAAACTAAATAAGCTTACCTTTCGCTGGAAATGTTACGATGGTGGTTCCTTCATCAAGCGAGACCTCGCAAGAGCCAGCATTTATTAAATTCTTCAACAGGATTGGGCAGTCTTTAATTCGCAACGCGTAAATATTCTTGGGTAAAATCATTTCATGTATATTTGGACAGTTATCGAGTGTAATAATCTGGAGAGAAGTGAGGTACATCAAGTTCATGGGCAGATGTATAATATTGCAATTAGTTAGGTGCAAATGCCCGAGAGAGGTAAGAAACTGAGACACCTCATCACCAATGGAATCTCCTTTGAAATTAGAAATAAACAAATATTCTATCGAGGAGATAGTTTCATCTGATAGCATCTTCTTCAGTAATATCGGGTCATCAACAAAAACATTTTCAATTCGCATTGAAAACTTGTTAATGGAAGGCGAGAGATCAAACCCAGGGTAGCCCGCCACCGACAGCCACCAAAGTGAAGTTAATGATTCCAAACCTTTTAAACGACCCTCCCAACCCATTATGTCGATCTCTTTGAGACCAGACAGGTGACCAACATGTAAAACTCTCTCCCAGCGATTCTCATTTTCCAAAATATTGTTGATTCTAATATCTCGAAATTTAAGAATCTCCAGGGAAGAAGGCAATTGTGCATATGATGAGTCCAAGTTTAAGCAGCGTGTCAGAGTGAGCTCTCTTAGGGAGGTCAAGGCTCTAATACCTCCCAACGAACTGAGCAAATAACAATCTTCAATATAAAGAGAACGGAGATTCTCCAAAGCACATAGGGCTTCCTCTGATGGAAGAGAGGTTAATTATTGTCTGGATTTCAACTAACCATAGTTCAGAAAGGGAAACAAGGCTTTTTATGCATGTTGATAATGCATCGTTGGTAATACAACATTCTGCTATGTGGAGACGAGTAAGGGAAGATGGTAAAACCAGCCTGGACTCTACATTTTTATTTAGCATAGTTTCTAACTGGAAAACCATGCATATTACCCACGCACTCAGAAGTTCTTCAACCTGATCATAATCATTCCTAGAGTTAATTATTATTTGTCCCGCAAGATTAAGTATATCTCGAGTTTCCAATTTTTCTTCCATGAACGTAAAAAATCTTGTAACTACACTTCTAATTATTCTGTGTAGTAGTGGTCTGCATCGTGATATCATATACACTGTGACTTGTTGTAAAGTTTCAAGCATGATTTGCTTTCTTTCTTCCTTCATCAACAAATCATTCTCAGAAAAATAGCTAAGATTTGGGATGTGGTTTAGAAACAAACTAGTAAGGTTTGGTGGAAGAAGAGGCAATTCTTTAATGCTAGTACAAAATATCAATTGTAGCTCAGCGAGATGCTTTAGTAAATCACTACAGGAAACTGTTTCAAGTGCATCAACCATTTCGGATGCTATCGAGGCCGGTTGCATCCGTTTGCTGATGCCACAGATCTATGGCATCCGTTTTTTTCCGATGGGACTGCCCTTGTTGCTACTGATTCAGTAGCATCAGTATTTCAATAGCATGGATATTAAGCTCATGCAACTGTAATTATCAGTTGCATCAACTAAAGCGGATGCCAAGGTCTATCCGTTGCATCCGCTAGGCGGATGTAATTGATTTTGCTAGCATCAACAAAGTGGATGGCAATATATGTTCTTTGCATCAAAAGAACGAATGCTACTATTTTTATTAGCATGAACTAAAGCGGATGCCAAGGTTCATTCTTTGCATCCACTAAGCGGATGTAATTGATTTTGTTAGCATCAACCAAGTAGATGGCAACATATGTTCTTTACATCAAAAGAACGGATGCTATTATTTTTATAGCATCAACTAAAGTGGATGCCAAGGTTCATTCTTTGCATCCACTAAGCGGATGTAATTGCATCTGTTAGCATCAACCAAGTGGATGACAATATATGCTCTTTGCATCAGGTAAACTAATCTCATTGTTTCCATTAGCATCAACCATGATGATACAGTTCATGGTTTGACAATCCACCAAGCGGATGCTATTCTTTCAATTAGAATCAAGAATTCTAATGCATTTGAATAATTTGACAACGTAGTATTTTTCTTTAGCATCACAAATTAAATAATATACAATACTTTCAAGTACAAAAAATAATATAAAATCATCAAAAATTTAATTTTCAAACATTCATTATCCATAATACTTCAAAATAACTGAACTACATCTGAGTCCGAATAAAATTCAGACATTGGATCATCAATTGCATTGTCCATGGCCACATCCTCGGTTTTAGCCTCCTCTGACTCGAGGCTCGTAAGTCATATCCTCCTCGACCATAACCGCTTCGGCTACAGCATCCTCAACTCGAGGCTCGCATCGTTCTCAATAAAAGGATCTCGACTATAACCTCTTCACCTCGAGACTCATCAGTCGAAGGGAAGGTCCTTGGTAGTCTTTCGTTTTGATTTGCGTTTTTATTTTTTCTATATCCTATAAAATCAACAAAGAAGATCAATAACAACAGTGTGAAACTAAGAATATTTCAGTAGATTTTGTGTACTAAATGAGCATAACAGCATTGTCAACATAGTCATGATGATATGATTAAACTAGCTTAACCTTTATATTTATTAAATAATTTTGTAGAATAAATAAAACTAAACTCATACAGAATTAGTTACATTATGTTCATGAATGAGTAAAATAAACTGAATATTTCTACCTTACTCACTGTGCTCTTCATAACCCATCTAAAATTGATCGGAAAACTTCAAAACCTAACTATATCCGACTTTTAGACCAGCACATGTGCTCTTACCGGACAAATCCAAACCCAAATATCAGATTAGTCTATATATATCATGACAAGGAAATTTTCAGATTTACATTCCAACCTTTAAAATAGAACGTATTTACAAAGCATTCCCTAAATATTAGAGTTTCGTACCAGTACAAGATAAGTAGCGATATACCAGAAAAAAACAGTACTTTTGATTGCAATTTTCCAAAAAATAAAAATAGATGTAAACATTAAAGAGAAGTTATTAACAAACCCAATAGTATTATCCTTCCGAACGCGACGCTTCTTGACTCTATCCTCTGATTTCTATTTCTTGGGAACCTTCCGTTGTGATTCAGGCATTAATATTGGCATCCTAAAATAAAATAACATGAATAATCAATGACCATATGCTAATCTTTTTTTAGAATGTAAGAATAAATAACGAAATCTAGCAATCAATATCAGAAAAATTTGTCGCATCCTCGATTCATTGTTCTAACTCAGTTACATCCTCCATACTGTTGCTAATTGGGATCGAATAATACATAGAAGAGAATAAGCACAAGGAAATTGAGAACAAACACAAAGAAGTTGGACTTGGCTTCTTATTTGTCAGTAATTATTCTTCAAGAGGAGAACCGAGAGAGAAGGAATGAGAGAGGAGGTTTCTTCTTACTGAGAGAGATAAAGGAGGCTAGAAATAGTATAGAAAAATATGTTAAGCGGCTAATGAAGGGTCATGTACAGATGGAAAATTAAATGCAAATTAATGTATTCGCTTCGTTTAATAAGGCAAAGATTTTTTGTCTAATTCTATGGAGGGAATAGCTGTAATTCTACCCCAGTGAAATTGAGTAATGACTAGTAATTATTTAAATTTTATAAAATTACAATAGAAAATTAGCAATACTCTGGAATAGTCAGGGGAAATTATTTTGGTATGGCGCTTAAGTTTTTTTAAGGCAAGTTGCGCCTATTAGTAAATATTATGTGCATTAGTTATGCGCCTAAAAATAATATTGAATTTAGATAGACTTTTTTTAGAGCATAACTAAATTGATATATAATTCCTAAAGTTGATATAATTAAAATACAAGTTTTAAGTTTTCCACTTCATTAAGGCATTCTTTTATTTTATCAATGGAATTCTTTATATTGTTAATGATATGTAATAAAATGACCATCTAGTAATAATGTTCTCAAAAATTATATGATATGTATGCATGTTGATACGACATGACAAGACTATGAGTCTATGAGTGAGCACAAAACTAATAACTCGTGATCTTATTCGAACTTGACTAAAAAAAGTTCGATTATAACTTGAGTCTACGAGTGTCGTTTCAAGTACATTCAACACATTCAACACAATATGTAATGAAATAACAAAATGACGGGGTACATTAGTAGTTGTCAAATGATGTCTAAATTAAAATATTATTACATTCTAATTGATATGTAATGAAATGACAATCTAGTAATCTTGTTGACACGTAATTAGTAGTTGTCAAATGATGTCTAATAAATTGAAATATTATCTCGTGACTCATGGCTCACTTGAGGTCGATTTAACTTTTATTTGAAATGACTCGATTTATTGAGCTCGAGTCAAGTTGAATTTAACTCTAAATTGGCTTGATATAGAATTTTAAATACTAATTAATTTTTTTAGTACCTAACATACAATATATTATTTCTTATATATAAATACTTATTTAAATTAAAACTAATTTATATAAAGTTAAGATCTTCAACTTTTAAAATACCACCAATTCAATTGATCTTCAAAACATGTCTTGAAACTCATAAATATGAAAGAAGAAATCTCTTCAAAATATGTTACAATTATTTAAAATAAAAGTGTATAAGGAGAAATTTCTTATAATTAATTTGAAGTACAAATTTATTATGTCATATAGTTAGTTCAGCTCAAGTTCTACCAATTTGAGTTTTGTTGGCTTGAGTCATAATTGAGTTTTTTTCTTAGTCTAGTTCGAGTTACCTCGCGAGTTATGAGTTTTTTGCTCACCCTCTTAGAAAACTAATTTGTATATATTTAAGATCTTCAACTTTTGAAATACCACCAATTCATTTTATCTTCAAAATATGTCTTGACGCTCATAAATAAGTAAGAAGAAATTTCTTATAGTTAATTTATAAATTTTTAATACTCATAAATCATGTTGATAAAAACATATTTGAAGTATAAATTTATTATGTCAAAGAGTTCGTTCAACTCGAATTCTACCAACTCGAGTTATGAGTTTTTTGCTCACCCCATTAGAAACTAATTTATATAAATTTAAGATCTTCAACCTTTAAAATACTATCAATTCATATAATCTTCAAAATATGTCTCGACACTCATAAATATGTAAGAAGAAATATCTTCAAAATATATTACAATTATTTAAAAATATATATATATATAAGAAGAAAATTCTTATAATTAAATAATTTATAAATTATTAGTACTCATAAAATCATGTTGATAAAAACATATTTGAAATATAAATTTATTATGTCACAAAGTTAGTTTAGCTCGAGTTCTACCAACTTGAGTTTTGTTGGCTCTAGTCACAACTGAATTTTTTCTGAGTCTTGAAACTCATAAATATGTAAATAGAAATATCTAAAAAAAAATTACAATTATATTTTTTTTATATATATATAAGAAGAAATTTCATATAATTGATTATTGAGGTACTTAATTTTACTGTGTGCTATTGGTCTAATACACCAAAAAAATTATGATCTTTTAGTTAATAAGTATACTTTTACTTTCAAAACTCACATGCGAGTCATATATTCATGCAACTAGAAAATAATCACGTAAGAAAACCCCTCTAAAACATTTGTTAAGTTATTACATACATAGAGCTCTTAATGATATACAATATTATATACCTAAATATTTTATATAGCTCTCCAATATAATTCTCTAATAATCTCATATTATACATATCTAGCTTTGATATATCACATTTGTTATTTTTATTAGTCCAATTAGACTTTAGTTTTTAAATACAATACAAAGTTAAATACAAAATAATTTCTACAAATTAATTACTAAAATGTCAATAAAAATTGATAATTAAATTAATCACGGAACATGCTTAGTTTCGAACAGGTTAAAATTAATGGAAATTGACGTTGAATATGTTGAAGTTACAAATTCATGTGATTTTTCTTTTCTTTTAATAATGTAACATTTCGGCTTCTTTTTTTTTTAATCCGAAGTAACAAATTTTTTTTGATTGATTATCTGCTCAAACATTGAAGTTACAATTGTAAATTTGTAATCCCATATCAAATGTTATTTGTGAATTAATTGCACTTAAAATTACTACAGTTATTGAATTGATTTGGCGGGAGAATAAAAAATACTCTCCCTCCAAAATCTAATTTCATGAAATATCACAAAATTGGCGGCTTTAATGAAAATTACTCTCCCTCCAAAATCTAATTTCATGAACTTGATTTCTCGTCTTCGATGGAAGGAAAATTAGAAAGGGGAAAAAAAGGCGGGGGACTGAATTCTCTTCTCAAATTTCCCTCGCTCACAATTTATCATTCCCAAAGAACGGAGGGAAATATACCCCTCTTCGCGCGCTATCTCACTTCTTTTACCGCTGATCTGCTTCCTTTTGCGATTCATGCTACCTATTTATTCCATGTTTCTTTTGCAGTTCAGCCATTTGTGCGTGTAAGCAAACTCCAAACTCTTTAGTCTTTACCTGACTATTAATTAAGAATTGTACAATTAAACAAGTGAAGAACGCTTCACAGACCTTTGGATTCTTTCAGGTACAAAAGGGAAGGAAGATCCTAGTACAATTCTTACTAGTCAAATTCTTAATTTTCTTCTCTCTTCTTGGACAATTCCTAAAATATTAATCGGTCTATTTCTTTTCTATTGATTTGGTTGATTCAGGATACACCAGCCTAGAAAGAACTTCATTGTTTTCTTTCTGCAGCAGTTCGCAGAGATAAGCAAGCTCTCAACTTGACTGAGTTATATTGGTGCTTCAATTGTTGTTTTGTTTGTATTACCATGACTGTAACTTCTCCTTCTATTCAATTCTTCGTCCTTTTGATGTACAATTAATTGGTAACTAGTTAAAACTTCCGAGGGGCATTTTAGCTTGATCTTATTCTTTTTTTTTTTTTCTTTTTTTTTGGAAAGGAAGAAAAAGAAAAAGGTTTTGTTAGTTAAATTCAGTTTAGAAAGAAATTATTCATTGGGGATAAAAGAACTATGACAGTACATCTTTTCAAAGTGTAATGGCCATGTATTATTTGTAAGTAATTTGAAAATTATGTTGAATACCAGTTGCCCATATTAGGAATTGCAATCATTAATTGTCGGATGAAAACTATTATACAGTAAGTAAAATAAAATATTTTTAAATTGTTTCTCTTTGCATTTGCAGGTGGGATGGTGTTTCACAGAGGGGAAATAACGGAGATGGTGCTTCAATAATTTATCTACTTGTTTTTTGTCCAGATTGTTGATGACCTAGTTCTCAGGGATTTCAATTACTGTGTGACTGATGAAGTAGATTCTATTCTGATAGATGAAGCCATAACGCCTCTTATTATATCTGGACTTGGTGAGAAGCCGAGTGATAAGTACTACAAGGCGGCCTAGATTGCATCAGCTTTTGAAAGAGATCCATTACGCTATACAAAACCAAGATGCACTTATTTTTTACTAACTAAACCCTGGGCCTGCTTATAAATTAAACTAATGTTTTGCAATATTTCAGCTACACCAAAATTCTTATATTTTTCAATAATGCCCAGCATTTTGGGGGTTTTGAAAGCTCAAACCCACCATTTTTTGGTTTATTTACGAATTGTGATCAAATTGATCTCAATTAAGCAAATTGACAAGAGGTCCTTTGCTGTAATAACTCCACGATGCTTTGATATCTAGTAGACTAGTAGTCTTGAGGCTCAACCATACTGTAATAATTCCACCCTGGTGCATGATTCAGCCGATTAATCGGATTTCGGATCTCCTGATATAAAAATTCTTTAAAAAATTCTTTAAAGACACCCTACCAATAAAAATATGATTAAACATATTAAACCATCAAATGGCACCATGCTAACAAATTGGCGAGCACTTTTTTTTTATGTTTGGGCCTGATATTATCTGTTCTTCTGGTAGATGATGCTGAGGCATTTTAAAGTTACTCATGACTTGCTCAGAATTAAGTTCGTTTCTCCAAGGAAAATGTGATCATGCTAAGTGAATGAGTGACACTTCTCTTGTTTAGACTTGTATTTCTTTCATGCATAGTACTGATTGCATGTTGCCAATGCTTTCCCCAAAAAAAAGAAAAAACTTTTCATAATAATGATATAAAAAAATATCATCATTGTTAGATAGGACACAGAAAACAAAATCTACTTTGAGGCAAGAACATTGAATTTTGAATTATATTGCACTATATTGAGGTCGCTGATTAATTAGGTTCGTTGATTATTCAAATAGAAGTCCCACTAAACAGTTCACAACAGTCATGTGTCCAATACAAATCCTGGTTTTGACAGGTGGTTTTGTAAATGCTCAATGAGGACGGATCACTTGCAATCACAATCGTGTATGATATTTGGTTCAGGGATAAATTTTTGTAGCATCAATTATTTACATGCAACTAAAAATCAGTTGCATCAACAAAACTCATTCAATAGAGTAAAATATATTGGCACCGGTTAGATTGATGCACTTACTTTGGTAGCATCTGCAAAATTGATGCAAGTGCCATAAAATTATTTTTCGAGTAGGCATCCAAAATGTACTGATGCCATTGATAAAAGCCTCATGCTACTGTTAAAAAGCTGATGCCATTGGTGCACTTTCCTGTAGTGAATTCTGGCCTATGATCCAGTTTGGAAACCTGCTTCCTCCAAACCCGTCAATTGTGAGACTTCTTATAGTAGGATGAGGTTTTAAAGCATCAAATAATCCAAAATCATCAACCACTTGTTGATGAGAGTTCCACTGAAATTCTAGTTCCTCAAGATGGTTTTTACTCGGCAAATTGGCCTTAATTAACAGCATCATCTATAATAGTTACATTTTGAAGACCCGTAATGCACATTCTCCCTCTTATCTGATTCAAGTTTTCTAGTTGATGTAATTCATGACCACATTTGTTTTCTACAGAATATTTCCGAAGGCCTTGGAGAGACGTCAGCCTTCCAACATAAGAAATATGGGGCATCAAATCCCCTTTTATAATAATGTGCCGTAGGCTAACGAGTTCACAAAATTCCTTGGGTAGGGATTCACAGTTTGGCAGGAAAAGTGTTTGGAGGAGATAAAATTTGCATATAGAAACAGGAAGCTTCTTAAAAGGCCGAGAGCCAGCCAAATTTAGGTAACGAAGATGCTTTAAATGTCCAATACAGTCTGGCAAATCTTCAACACAATTGGGAAGGCGTAACACTTTCAATTTTTTTGTGCTTTCTAATATATCTCGCAGTATATTCTTTGGGACAATGCAGTTACTTTCTACACAAATTAGAGTGCGTAAGTTCTTCATGCCGCATATATTATCTTTTAATTTAATCATTATGCACGCTGGCAAATAGATATGGCGAATGTTTTCACTTCGAGGTAACGTTTTTCTTATGTATTCAAGAACATCTTGGGAATTAGTGTAGTCTATTCGGAGAAAATTATCACCTTGAACCCTCTCTGCGAGATCATGAAGCAGGTCATGAAGTCGATAATATATGTTCCGGCTCCATCATCTGCATCTTGTTCTAGAAAAAACCTACTTACCAACTCATTTAAGTAATTTTCACCAATATCCTCCATCGTCTCTTCCGTATCTATTGGTTTGATAAACCCTTCTGCCATCCACAATCTAATCAGATACAGGCCTGATAAACGACAACCTTTCGGGAATAAACAGCAAAATGCAAAACAACGTTGGAGATGTATCGGTAGCTGCTGATAGCTCCAAATCCTCGCTTTCATGCTATCCCCCAACCAATCTTTTTGTGCTATTTTCTTCCAGTACCTTAAGTTAGGATTATTTCTTAATTGACGACCCACTATATTTGCTGTACCAGGGTCACCTTTCAACTTGGCAGCTATGTGGCAACCAATAGTTTCAAATTCCTTTCTTTGCATCAAACAATCACTAGACCAAGCATGATGCATAAAAAGGTCCAAAAATTGACCCTTCTCTAACTCCTGTAAAGTGTAGGTCTTTATTTCTGTAATACCAGCAAGACTAGCCTGTTTTACAGCGCTAACAGATTGAGTTGTAAGTACAATTTTGCTCCCCCGTAACCCATTACTTAAGCAGCAAATAAACTTCTCCCATTGCTCTATATCATCATCAGTATCACACCAAAAATCATCTAAAACTATTAGAAATTTCTTGGAGTCCAACATTCTTTTTATTTGTTTGTACTACAAGGACTTCCAGAGATACAGAGGGGTCATAATTACCAACATGCAGAGAGCCATTTTTTGCCTGTATGTTTTGGAGTATGTTCTTAACAACATCAGCAGCCTTAAATTTTCGAGGGACATGAACCCACAAAAGAAGATCAAAGTACCCTTGTTCCTCCATATATTGATAAACATACTTTTTTTTTTAGAGGACTATATTGATAAACATACTTGGCAAGTGTAGTTTTCCCAATACCAGAACGGCCCATAATGGCTATAATAGGAATAGGAGGTGTAATGCTTCGTCCAGGCTCAGAAATATATTAAAGGTTCTTCCTTGAGTAAGTCAGCAATCTTTTCTCTGTCTTGCTCGCGGCCGAACACTTTTCCTAAAGGCTGTGAGATGGTTTCCCTGTCTGGTTTACTAGTACTAGCATTTTCTGGTGCCCCAATAAATCACGAAATTAATTGGCCTCCTTGGCAATTTCTATGAGTTTGTCTATACGACCCTTAAGCTTGATCTCAGAACCGCTACTAATTAGTCTTGCTGCTTTAGATTTCATCTTTTGCATTAGTGTATTTCTATGATCCATTACCTTTTTCTCAAGTAGTTCATACTCGAATAGGTCGATTGCTTCTTCAGCCTTGTAGTATGGATCATTGAGCCTCTCGAGCCAGTCCACGAGCTTGTCCTTGTTGTCACTCTTTTCAGCTTTCTCAATGGCCAGAGAGAGGCAAGGAAGCACGGTGGCTGCCAGTATCTTCCTTCTTTCGTCGAAGCTGGTGCCAAGAAGTTTATGAGCTCTGTCAAACAACAACTTCATCAAGGGTGACACCACCCACCCCAAGGGGGTGAGAACAGCCGCTTCAGCCATTATTAATGCCCTCAGCTAACTTTTCCAAGATATGTTTTGGAAGAAGTTGAAGAAAGGTGGAATCAAACGCTGCAAAAGAAGAGGGATCAAAATCTTGTTCTGTTAATCAGTACTTTAGTTAGTAGGCAAATTAGAGAGTTACCTCTGATCGAATACAGTGCTTGTTTGCTTAGATATGCCTTCAATTTCAGAACAAAAAGGTAATACTTGTTTAGATATGTTTGTTTGCTTAGATATGCTTGTTTGCTTGAATAGGCGATAGATCTGATCAATTTTTTTCAACGCTTGGTTGTTTGGAAAAACGCCTCCAATCTGAGAACGAGAAAGTTGCCATGGCACTCAACGTAATAATATGCTGTGTAACATCTAGATTTCCTGTGGCTAGATGGCACCGAACACCGTGTGGTAGGCAGGAGGCCACCAAAGAACGTATCACAAAGTTCATTACAAAAGGATCTTCTCAAACCAGATCCTGCTGCATGCGTGTTGCACATGATTATATATTTGTTTAGTGTTTTTTTTTTTTTTTTTTTTTTTTTTTTTTTTTTTGTCGCCTTCTTAGGGCAAAATTACCAAATAGTTATCTATCAAATTTTTTTTCTTCGTCAGGCTAGTCCGGTTATGTTTTAATCTAAAACGTCCTATTGCCTAAATTGGTGAATAATATCATGTCTTTCAGATCATTCTAACAGTCTGATTATCAAGTTTAATTTTAAGGATCACTTTTTCCTTTTTTTTTTCTATGCCCCTCAATTCGTACTGAATTCGCTTTTATTTTTTTCCTTCCCTGTTGAATATTTCTCACTTGTTCCTCAAGTGGTATAGTTCATTTTCCAACTCATCTCTTCAATTAATATTATTTTTTTAAGATAAATTGGGGGTCAAGCCTGCTAACTTATTTTTTAAATTAAATGTCTATAAAAGACCCTCTAGTCGGATTTCGAACTTGTGACCTTTCACTCATGATGCATTTCTCTTTGCCACTAAACCAAGAGGTGATTCTCCTTCAATTAATATTATAAAATTAAATATGATTATAATCACTTAATCAGTCAATTCCATAATTTTCTTGAAAGGATTAATATACCTCCCCATCATCTCATCATACACTTCCCGTCTTTCATTTTTTTTTTTAATAATCCAAAATGAGGCTAGAAAAAAGGGGCAAGAAGTTCTGCATATAACAAAGGGAGTGTAGGCTCGCTGTTTTACATAATCAACACATGCACAGCTGCGCAAGAATGTGCACATAAAAATAAACATGCGTGCATATGTCGCCAAACCATGCGTACACATACATAAGCAGACAGTATGAAGATATATGCATTTCTTTCTTTCTTCATATCCATTTCTTTGCAAACGTGGTCATCACATTGACATATAGTCCTGTCACCTTGAGAATCTTCCACATGAACTGTCACTGCACAATTCCTCTGTTCATATGTTACAGAATTCAAATCAGGAAGGAACATCTAAAAAGACAGGTAAATGCTAGGTCTACTACAATTGACATTTAATGCAGTTGATCATGACCATTGTGCATATTAGGTTTGATCCTCAGATTATGATAGTATGATACAAGCTTTGTCACAGAGATTAACCAACAGAAAATCTAAGTGGAGGTCAAAAAAAGTGCATAAGATCACAGAAGACAATTGTAGTAGTTTGAAAACAACAGAATAAAAACAGCTACCTGTTATCACCCTTCAAGTTGTAAAAAGATTCATATTCACTATAATGTGATGAATAATCCTTGCGATTATTAAAATTTCAATGAAATTCTTACCAGTACATTAAAGAAAGGATACAGCACACATTTCACATTTCATTATATCTAAACCATGAACCCGTAGATTCATAATTCATATTTTTTAAATTACTCTTCCATTTCTGAATTTAAAAGGATGGGAGGCATATAAAAGTGGTACTGGCGATGCACTATTTTTAATGGTAAATGAAATTTATTATTTTTTTTTCTTATGTTTAACTTCACATTCCTCTGTAGATCTATGTTGAAAACAGTCCGTAGAGCTATATATGTTTAAAACTCAATTAAGAAATAAGATCTTATAATATCATTTATTGAATGTTTTAGATTTTCGCTATATAACTCTGTATGCATGTATAGTATGCTCAAGTATGCCAAACAATGCTTACTGGCATGAAGAAGTAAATGAGCAGGGGCATTAGTATTACTGGTAACTACAACCAAAAATTTCTTGAAATGCAAAATTACGATAAAACTGGTTTTGAATTATGCATTACTGACAACGGGAATATCAGTCCATATATGACAAAAAGCACAAAGTATTACACAACTTACGAGGAAGAAGGGCATTTCATGAAAGTAACCAAAAAAAAAAAATGATAAGCATGCCATCAGTGCACAATTTTTTTAGGAGAAAGTGGATTTCTATGTGTTACTTACGGCATTGTTGGATAGTTTTAAGGCATTAAAAGTGTACATATATATACATAGGAAATGATAGTGTACATTATAAGAGCCAAATATTGAGTGTTAAAAGAAATTTTCAGCGTATTGTTGGATAGCTTAAGGGACACTACTATAAGTGTACACATCCATAGGAAATGATAGTGTACATTATAAGAGACAAATATTGAGTGTTGAAAGAAATTTTCAGTAGTATGCACCATCCACCATATTAATAAAGTATATAAAACTAAATAAAACCAAATTATATGGATCTGAATTCAATCAACTTTGAAAGAAGTACAACAGCAAGGAAGCAGACCCATCAGAGATCTCTAACTGAATTCAATCGAGCACATACTGGGAAATAGTGTGCAACCCTAAAATTGATATTACTCGATATCAATGACCTGTATATATTTAATCCAAAGTAACCGTGATAATATCATAGTTTCTATTAGGATATCAAAAATCAAACAATTTTTCCAAATCAGTACAAAGTTCTAAATTAGTAAAATTTAAACAGCAACTGACGTCAAATGTGTGTAAACACAGAAAGTATTGGTTTAACTCAACTGAAGCCCCAGTTAAAATAGTACAATAGGTCCTTCAAATGAAGTATATATTTTCCCATTAAGTCTGTGCTTCAGAACTCAATCTCGAAGGGGAGAGGGGGTGAGGTGACGAAGAGAGAATAAAACTTCATCTGCCCATGAGGTGTTATTTGCTCCAGATAAGAAATAAAGAGGGATTAAGGTAGATGAGACGAGCTCTGAGACCGAGAGTCATTTTGCGAAACTTCAATCCCCAATCCATTCAACCCCAATTTAGAGTCGCATAATTCCAAGAACCCCTTATCTTTCCACCCTTCCTCTTACTCGGTACTCGTTCTGGAGCATAGCCTAAATGAAGGTTCAGTACTTCAATTAGGCAAACAAGGCTATTTTTTATTAAAAGATGTGACCACCAAAATTTAAAACAAATTACTGGTGAAAGTTGCATTAAAATTCGTGTTACTTCAACAACAAATAATTTAAACTCAAATCTATTACAAGCAAAAAAAAAAAAAAAATGCTACAATAATCCAAAAAAAAAAAACACAGAAGTATTTATTGTAATATAATTGGATCCCTACAGAAATTTACAAACAGATAGATAGACCAAATACATAAATAGACAGCACATAATATGAAGCACTAGTACTTCCTGGAGGACTCAAAGTTCTTAATAAAAAGACCATCATCCACCCTTAAATCAACATAAAACACACATAAAAATAGCAAATAACGGACACAACAAAACATTATGTAATACATTACCAAGACTTAATGAAAGAACAATATAACTTCAATTCTGGGCTAAATATTCTTTTGTACATCCCTCAATTCATGCTTGACGATTTTTTTGTTAAATACTTTCCTTCACTCTTCAATGTTCCTTATATTTCTGCAATACCTCTCAAATTAATGCTATTACATTAACTTCTTATTGAAAGTTAGAAAGTAAAAACAAGCCCAATTTGCAGTGCTCTTTGATATCACAATGAACAATGTGTGAAATATCACTAGGAATGTTATGTGAACTCATCACTGTGAATAATAAAGACTCGGTGCAGTGAATCAGATTGAAAATACAATATATTTAAATTTGAGACACTACACATGTCAAAGCATCACCCTAAAAGAGCAGTAAATCCGATAACTTAAATTCGAAGATTTTACTGTGAATTTGGTTCCTGAAACAAATCATCTACTTCAAGGATATGGGGTTTTATATTCTGGAGATTGCTCCATAAATGAAGGTGGTCTCTGGTAAACAACGGATGCAGCACGGATCAGAATACCTGCTGTCAGTCCCCAAATCATAAACCTTTTATCCTCTGTCTTATAATCAAAGAAATGGACAAGGTACTTAACTCCCATCCAATTTCTCTCTTCGGACCTCTTGTTCTCATCCTAAAAGGAATGCAATTGAAACAGTTAGTAATGTTCCTGAAATAAAAAAGAATGTAATTGAAAAAAAAAAATGAATTGCTTTGGAGTTTGGAGAGTACATTTAGGAACATTTCCAGAGGTGCATCAAATATTTCTTCTACTTCAGAAGGGTTCAAAACAGGCTTGAATGCATCTCTGTCATCGAGAATTGCAATTACAGGTGTCACTCTGAGTAGATGCTGCAAAACACACCTACATATTGCTTACACATTTTATTTTGCATTGTTCAACAGTTATTTTGGACTTCATGTGTTGAAATAAGCAGATGTAAGATGCAGAGTCTAAGATGAAGTTTAATATGACATGTTCACCAGCAACCAAACAAACCTGCTCTCTTTCAAATTTTATCAGTCATATATCCTACCCAACTTTTTCAATATACACTGTTTTCATGCATAAGATTTCAATTAGACCACAACAATGAAGGATCAACTACCAGAACAAGCTTGCATGCATAAATCAAATGAAAAAACATATCACTTCTCAATATACATTGTTCTCACTCTCAGTATAGCATAGAATAAAATGATTATTATTGTATGTTTAGTGTCACTGTTTGCAAGCATAAATGCTAACAAATGGTTTCTTCATTCTTCCACGAAGGTTGAGTAAGCAGGAAAAACCAAGTGCAATTTAAGTTGATAGTGCAATTTAAGTTGATAAACTGATAATAAATCAGAGTTGTACCTTAGATAAGAAAGGTTCAAGAGTAGTAACAACAGAAACCAGACTAGGTTCAAGCCCAATTTCCTCCTTGGCCTCTCTCAGTGCCGTTTCCTTTTCATCCCTGTCCCCTTCATCTGTCTTTCCTCCTGGCAACGATACCTCACCTAATTTTCACAACATCAACACTAAATAAATAAGTGAAGGCAACAAATAAAGCAAAATTTACACATATTAATAAAATAGCTCAGAGAAACAAACCGGAGTGAGAGGAGAGATTAGACGAGCGCTTGGTGAGAATCACACGCAAATCTCCCTTCGAGTCCTCGAAGAGACAGATGAGAACAGCGGCGGTCTTGGAATGGAAACGATCGGGTCGAGCGAGAGTAGGCGGCGCCGACGACTCCGCCACGGCCATGGGAGAGAACACCTTGCCTCTAGCATCCACGACTGGTGCATCTTCGTCGGAGGCGGGGGCGTCGAGAGGGGTGGGAGGGGCTTTGTAGAGGCGGAGCTGATTCGCGAGGAGTGCAAGGCGATGAGATTTGATCTTATTGGGGTTTGTCGCCATGGCTGCGAGTCGGACAAATGCTCTCATCTCATCTCGTCATATCGTAGCGTTACTTTGTTAAGTTGTGAAGTCGCTCGCGCGAATTGTTAAATTATAGGCAAATTCTGCCGTGCGGCAGAATTCCCACATAAAAAAAAGTTGTGCGGGTTACTGTTGATCGGGTCTGATTCTGCCGCACGGCAGAATCCCCCTTATAATTTTCTTTTTCTTTTTTTTTTGAGTTAAAAGCCCGTGGGCATTCATTAAAATTAAAAAGTAGCACACTTACATACATACACACAGAAAGTAAGAAATTTAAACAGTACTTGCAGCTACTTTAAAAACAAAAGAAAAAGAAAGAGAAAAAATAAATGTCAAGGGTGTTTTTGCAAAAGAACTTCTGTCCATAAAAGGAACCCTCCAGCTTCGTTCTTGTCGCAAACCCTATTCTGCATTGCTTCATAGCGGCGCCTTCAATTTCTAGATCTGAGACACAATTCCTAATTTCTTCTCCGATAAGTTCATCTTCCTTGCCGATCCCTCTTAGCCAATCTTTTCCACTTGACACTTGAGCCTTTTCTCTAGATTAGCTTCTTTCTCTCAAAGTAAAACACACCAGTACCTCCAATTTCAGATCGGAAAGCAGATAACACCATTTCACCACCGATTGCTTCATTTTTCTCTTCAATCCTTCTTCGTCAAGCTCTTCAAGATCTTTCTCTGTCGGTTGAAGCTTCCTTCCTTGACCGCCTGTAATTTTTGTGCAAAGACTGTCAAAAGTGGGGGAAAGAAGCTTTGGGTTAGTGCTTTCTCTCAAAGTTGCAATTTTTCTCTTAAATCTGACAAGCTTTTTTCTCATCTTGTTTGAACTTTATCTTTGTCAGCTGGATGAAGCTCTCTTCTGACAAAGGTCGTTCTTCCTTCCTAGACTCGCTTGAAGTTCTCCTTGCTGAGACTGAAGAAAGAGGTAGAAGCAAATGACAAGGTTATGTCTATTTTATTCTTGCTTCCAATTTCTTTCTTTTTCACCTGTTTTGCTAGCTTGTCAGCAGCTTGAATGTTTTCTCTCGGACAGTACCTGACATTGATTTTTCCTCTGTGATTGTTAAGTATCAGCTTTATTTTTGCTATCAATCCATAACTGTGCCAACATGGTAAAGTTGATGTTGAGGCACTGTTAATGATTTTGATTAGACACTGACAATCCGAAAAAAATATTGTTTGACTTGTGTCATTTTGGAAAGTTTGTTGTAGGGTTTCAAGTCCCAGTAAGAGCGCTTCTGTTTCGGCTGTGAAAGGAGAAGGAGCTTTAACTGATTTTGAAACAGTCCAACTGAGAGCATCTGATTGGTCATAACAGAGGATCCCCAAGCCTGTTCTTCCGTTTGTGTTCCAGGAAGCATCAACCATCACAACTCTTGCCTCTCTTGGAATTTCAGATAAGTATTCTTCTTTGTTCTGTCTTTGAGACAAATATTTGGGTGTATTCTCTAAAACTAAGAGGTTTGCTTCATAAATAATTTGCATTTGATTTGGAATTGTACCTCTAAAAAAGAAGTTATTCCTTGCTTTCCAGATACACCATAGTATAGAACAAATAGAGGCAAAGGTTTTGGGATCTTGGTTCCTTGTAATTTGATCAAAGGCATCAATAAAATTGTCTGATAAGAGTTCAGTTCTTATGGCTAGAGATGATATAAACCATGTTGTTCTAGCCATAGGACATTTAAAAAGAATATGTCCTGTTGTTTCATTATTAATGCCGCAAAGTGTGCACAGTATAGGAACTCTTGGTAGGAATCAATGTAATTTTTCGCTTGTAATCAAACCATTATGAATTGTTCTCCAAAGAAAAACCTTTACTCTGGGTATCAGATATTTGCAAGTCCAAAGGTTTGTCCAGTCAAAGTCGATAGAATTCTGTGGTTGTATTTCTTTGGCCAGACTAGCATAACCCTCTTTTGTAGAATAACAACCAGTTTTTGATTTTGTCCATATAAGTCTATCTTGAACTAATGAGTTCAATGTTGGCAGATGAGCATGATCAGTAATGGACTTACATTGTCTAGAATTGAAGAGCTGTTGAAGAGCTGCATGGTTCCAATCATTTCTCGCTTCATCATAAAGGTCAGCCACAAGAGTTTTTTGATTATTTGGTTTCCTTATTCTCAATTTCCAATGTCTATGCCATGGTTGTCCCTGTGCTTGGACCTTTGTACCATCTTGCAAATCCCAAACAATATCATCCACAAAGAAATCTTTTAGGTTTTGAATGTCTTTCCACAGCTGACTACAATTCTTTCTATTGTTTGTACCCCAGATACCCTTATCTATGCAGTACTTGTTAATCACTTGCTGCACCCAGATGGATGGTTTGTTGGAGGCAACAGCCCATACATTTTTCAGCATTAGCGATTTATTAAAGGTATGTAGATCCCTAATTCCTAATCCTCCATGTTCTTGTGCCAATGTTACTTTTTTCCATGCAATTGGATGTAGGAATTGATTCTGTTCTTTTCCCCAAAAGAATTTTCTCAAAATTTTGTTAATGGAATTTATCATACCTCTGTTGAATAGGGAGATGCTGAAGAAATGAACCGGTATTGAAGTCAAAGTTGATTTGATGAGCGTCAGTCTCCCTGCATGCGACAGAAGATCCCTTTTCCACCCCCCTAATTGTGAATGTAATTTTTGTAATAATAATTCTGATGTAATTCTGTTGTATGAAGGGGGTGTGGCAACTGGGATCCCAAGGTATACGTCTCTTTCACTTCCTTCTATAGCTTTCCAGTACTGCAATAATCTGGTTTGTGTTACTGCGGAGCAGTTTCTACTGAACCAGATTTTCGATTTTTTTGGATTAATCAGTAGACCCGATAGGTTAGAGAAATTGTCTATAAGGTTGAACCATAGGTCTATCTGAAATTGATCTGTTTTCCCAAATAAAATCACATCGTCAGCATAGATAGAGTGAGTCAGCGGGGAAGAATCAAGGGTGAGCTTTATGCCTTGTAGGGATTTATGGTTGTAAAACCATTGAATCTGTCTTGTTAGGCCTTCCATGGCAATTGTGAATAGGAGTGGAGATAGAGGACAACCCTGTCTCAAACCTCTAGTAGGTCGAATGAAACTTCCTTTGGATCTTTCTCCATTAACTTCAATAGTGATAGTGCTATGTTGTTGACAGTTAAGGATTAGCTTAGTGAGTGAGGGGGGTACTTTGAGGTAATCAAGCATTTTTTCTAGATAAGACCACCGAACAGTATCAAACGCCTTAGTAATATCAGCTTTAAGCAGAAAACTTTCTTCAGAGTAGTTGTAAGAAGAGAATGAATGCATTACTTCTTTAATAAGGTGTATACTGTCTGAAATGCATCTACCCTGTATGAAAGCTGTCTGGCATTCTGAAATAACATGTGGAATGTATGATTTGAGTCGCTGAGCAATCAGCCTCATCAGAAGCCGATAAGTTATGTTTCCAACACTAATTGGGCGATAGTCTGCCGCATAATTGGCGGCATCTTTCTTTCTTATTAATACCATCCTACACTCCAACCATTTTGTTGGTGGTGTACATTCCTGAAAACAATCCTGTATCGCCTTTGTTAGTGAATCTCCTATTGTCCCCCAGAGTTTTTGTAAAAATTTTGCTGTAATACCATCAGGTCCAGGTGCGCTATTTGGTGACATAGTTTTCAAAGTTTGAAAGATTTCCTCTTTTGAAGGAATCAAATCTAGGGCAACTGAACTATTTGTAGCAAAATTCTTATCATTCAGTGTCTCTAATCTTTGAAAGAATTCAGCAAATAAGGTTGCATCTTCTGTAGATAGTCCAACTTTCGGTTCGGTATATAACTCTTTATAATACCGAACAAATTCCTTTCTTATCTCTTGGTCAGAGGTAAGTTGGGTATCTGTCTTGGAGAAAAGTTCTGTGATGTTGTTTTGTCGACGCCTCACAGTAGCAACCGTGTGGAAGAATCTCGTGTTTCTATCTCCATCTTCAGCCCATTTGACTCTTGAGCGTTGACGCCAAAATTCATTCAGTAAGGTTTCAGCTCTCCATCTGTCTTGAAACAGCTTTCTCTCTATGTCCGGGTTTTGGTTATCTGGATGTAAGCATTGAAATTCAAGAATTTCCTTATCAATGTTTTTCAGAGTTTTGGCTGGAGAAGGTTTGTCTCTAGCCCAATTTCTGATGACAGTAGTCAATTTACCCAATTTGCTATCCCAATCTTCATTACCATAATTTTGCCACTGGACTGCACAGATTTTCGGAAATTCTTGATCTTCAAACCACATGTGTTCTATTCTGAAAGGTCTCTTTCTATTCTTAAAATCCTGAGTGTTCAATAGGATAGGACAATGATCACTGTGAACTCTAGGAAGGTGCTTTCCCTTTCAGATCGGATGTTGTTGCACTAAAAGTGAATTCCTTAGATTCAGAATTCTTTAACCCCACATTCTCTATTTTGGATTTTTGTTCAGTGAGCGTGGTGATCAAGTTCATGTTCTGGGGCTGTTTGCGTTCTGCCTGAGAACGCAATTCATTTGTGCGCTGTGGACAATCAAAATGATCGTGTCCCAACAGACCACAGAACTTACAAATATGGTCCAACTTTTCATAAATCACTTGCACAATTATTTCACCCAGATCTGGATGTTCCAGTGGAATCTCTTCAAAAATTGGTTCATCAATTGGCATTCTAATCTTCTGTCTATAATAACTTTTACCACCATTAATGATATTATTGAAATCAGTTAGTGGGTCACCAATTGCCTCAGTTAGTGAATTCATACCTGATGCCGTCAGAAAATCGTGAGGAATGTTGTGAAATTGAACCCAGACCTCCATGAAATCGACATTCTTGGTATCAAGATCTTGTACACTGTCCACTTTCTTGATGATAACAGGGTCTCCGAAGTAATTAAGGAGACCTCTATTCATGGCCTTTGATATGTCTTCATGAGAGACAAACTGAACCAGAAAGATATTCTTGGTCGTTGTCTCTTTGATTGTTGTGGCGGAATCCACTTTCCATGCATCAATCATAGAAAAACGAAGCTTGCTGAGATCCAGGCGCCTCTGTGTAATAACCCTAAGCAAAGCTTGCAAAGCCCAATTGTTTGGTTTTGAGTCATCTCTTGTGAGTTTGATTGGAGTCCGACGTCTGTTGCCAGTCGGATTCAGATCTGCAAATTTGGAGATGAGTTCCTCCTTTCCTTGAGACACGTCTCGAGAAACTGGTACAGGGCCGAGTATTGATGAAGTAGGTTTTAGAGCACTTAGGGAAGTAATAAAGGACACAGTATTTTTGGTTGAACTTTTCTTAGTTTCTGATGAGAAATAGTGATTTTCCTCTCTCAGAATAGGAGACTGTTTATTTTGCACCCTACTCTTTTTATTAAGAGTTGGAATGAAAAGGTGCGAATAGACAAAAGCAGTCTTTTTAGAAGAAAAATTCAAATAGGCTGGGTCTATGTCTGGTGTTGTGAACCGCATCAGATTGATTGTTTGTGGCAAACCTGAACTTTCCGTTTCAGGCGGGTCACTATTTTCGCCCATTTCACTAATATTCTGATCTTCTTGTGCTTCTTCCTCCTCTTGAACATGAATTTGTGGGTCAGAGTGTACCGATCCTTCAGGTTCTTGTTGTTGAACTGCACCTTGCAATGCCTGATTCGCCTGGACTTGGTTTCCCTGAAACATTGCTCTGCGTGCCATGATACGCTGATGTATCTGGAGCAGACGATGGTGGGGAGGGAGGTCTGGGCCAAAATCTTCATCATCTGGATGAAGCATCCAACCATTCGGTTGCCAATTTTCAACAGAAACTTTGCATATTGTCCATGATTCCTCAAAACCAAAAACAATATCATCTGGTATTCTAAAAGGATCCCTACAGTTGACCCAAAGTAATAGTGTAGATCTGTCCCTTTGCAAATTTCCCGGACATAATCTAGAAATGAAGGTCCCAAAACCAGAAATAGATTTCCGCATGCAATTTTCATCCCAGACAAGCAAGGGATAGTTCTGGATTCTTATCAATACCATATAGGTTCGATAAGGGAAAGGCAGTACTGGGTCTGTAAACAAAGTGATTGCCAACCCGTTTTCAGTCGCATCATCCATGTAATCCCGAATAAATCGAAACCGACTGATAGATCGTGGCAATTGGACTAAAACTTGAGAAGAAGACCAACGATATACAGTAAATTCAGAAACAGGTCTTCTAATCAAAACTCCAAAAAATTGCTTGATCCTACCAGCCGACCAAGGAATATTTGGGTTGGTTGTCTGCACCATGATTGTCTGATTAAGATTAGCATGCTGAGAGTTATGCAGATCACGGTCGTCAAAGTGAACATGCAATCGTCTGACCCGATTTTGTAGGTATGGGTAATCAGGAATCGGAACAAAATCCATTATGTGAGAGATTTGGAAATGAAGAGAGGAGAGACAGTTAGAAGAGAGAAGAGAAAAGAGTGTATAGAAGAGAGGAGGAAGAGTAAAGGGTCAAAACGAAAGTAAGGAAGTACTTCAAATTTCAAATCGCCCACAGATCGCCATGAAATCGCTGAAAGGACGCGAGCGTCTTAAGCTTTCCAAGGTTAATATCAGGCTGTCAATTATCCCAAGCAATGATTGCAACTAATTTTCTTTTTCTACACCGTTCGGAAAGAAAAGTCAACGAGCAATTACACCTGGAAAACGTCTTCAATTGATACTGCAAAATTATAACTATATAAATGTGTAGTGGTGTGAGACTGTGAGCTGCACGTGAGAGGCCACTTTTACTGTGGTAAGAACAGTATTTCAATCTGGACCGTTGGTTTGGCTTCGTTCATCCCAGCCGCTCGCTACCTTCCCTTTTGTTGGTTTGGCTTCTCTCTCCGTGGAACTCCTCCGTACCCTCAATCCCACTAATCGCTCTTGCTGTCTCTCTTTTTCTCAATGTTTTTAAAACCCTACCGGTTACCGAAAAATTCCGGTAAAACCGCGTACCGGGTAAGGATCCGGTAGGAATAGGACTATTAAACCCGTTAGTCGTGAACCGGGGAAAACCGGTCAACAACCGGAAAAACCGGGAAAATACCTTTCTCCTTTACCGGTTGGGATCGTTTCCTTCATTTCCATTTACGCTAATTTCTTCCTTTCTATTTTCTCAAGAGAAAAATAGATAGCTTTCTTTCCAATTTCGTCATGGTTAAAAAGGCAAGTAAAATGGAGATGCAAAATCATACCCTAATTTCTTCCCTCCGCCTCCATCCTTCCTCCGACTTTATTTGGTTGGCTCAGATTTTTCTGGTACCGTGGTATGTTCCCTCTCCTTTCTAATTTTTATTTTCCTTTTTTGTAACAAGTAGTTGATAGAATACAAAGAATACAAGTTAAAAGGAACCAGTCTCGATTTAGGAAGATAGCTTTTATGGTAATATACTAGTACGGCTCAGTTAAAAGGAACCATTTTCTGGTAATTGTGTATTCGCAATTTCGTCCAGACTCAACTCCATTTGGCTCGCAAGTTTGACAATTCCTGAATTAATCACTATTAAATCCATTTGGCCCTTAATTTTTATACCTTCTCATGCATGCCTTTATTTTTAAAATATTAATAATTCAAAATTTAGAACTCGAATGTCAAAGTATAAGCTATTTTTAAAATATTTACAACTTTCGACTCTGTTTTAGTTGGCATCAAGAGCTTGTAAATTTTTTTAGCTTGAAAACTAAGAAATAGTCCTTGGTGCCTTGAGTTTACTCTATACCAGACCATCTGAATTCTTATATAACTATTGTCAAGTGCATACTATACATCACTTTGGTAATTTACTTTTATTTTTAATGCAAGCAGGCAATGGATACGAATTCGGGAACACCACCTGAGTCACAAGCACAGCCCTCTCCTCATGTCGAATCAACTCCGCGAAATAAGAGGGATCCTGCTTGGAAGCATACTACTGAAATTAAAGGTGTAGATGGCAAAATAGCTTACACTTGCAACTTTTGCCAAAAGACCTTTAATGGTGGGGGCATTACTCGAATGAAGCAGCATCTTGCTGGAGTAAAGGGTCATGTTCTAGCATGTAAGAAGGTTACAGGAGAAGTCCGATATAAGATGAAATGTTCATTGCAAGAAAACACTAAAAAGGCTAATGAGAGGCATATTGCGGTTGCTAGTTCTTCCGAAACTGAAGTGACTGTAGATGGAGATCATGACAATCCAGAAATGACTAATCTCACTTTAGGGAAGAGAAAAGCTCCTGCTTCTTCAAATTTGCAGTCATATTTCAAATTGGGTATGAATGATCCTTCTCAACCTTCTATAAAAGCATCCATGCAAAGTAAAGAAAGGTGGCATGATACAGATTTGGCTGTATGTATGTGGCTGTATGATGCTTGTATACCTTTAAATGCTATTAATTCTCCTTTTTTTGCAATTGCCATAAGTAAAGTGGCGAGCATGGGTCATGGATATTATGGACCAAGCTATCATGCTGCGCGTGTTACTTTGTTGAAAGATGCTAAGGCATCAGTAAAACTAATTGTTGATAATCAAAGGAAATTTTGGGCAGAAAATGGATGCACCATAATGGCCGATGGTTGGAAAGATTCTAGGCACAGGCCTCTTATTAATTTCATGGTTTATTGTGTGAAAGGCATATCATTCATTAAATCTGTTGATGCATCAGGTATTGAGACCACTGCTGAAAACCTATGCAATTTATTTGCTGAAATAGTTGATATTGTGGGCCCTGAAAATGTTGTTCATATGGTTACTGATAATGCAGCAAACTATAAGGCTGCTGGTGCATTGCTTTGTGAGAGGTATCGTACAATTTGTTGGTCTCCTTGTGCAGCACATTGCATAAATTTGATAATGAAAGATATTTCAGAAATGAATCATGTAGCTGATATAGTTACACTTGCATCAAGGGTAACTCAATTTCTTTATAACCATAAATATACATTGAACTGGTTAAGAAAGAGGCCTGGCTGGACCGAAATCGTTCGTCCTGGTGAAACTCGTTTTGGTACTACATTCATTGCATTGAAAAGCTTGCATGACCATAAAGAAGATTTACAAGCTTTTGTTACCTCTCCTGATTATAAAAATGCCCTGAAGTTCCCAAAAGCCAAGGATGTGAAGGTCACTATCTTAGATGAAAGGTTTTGGAATAATTCTTTGATCATTGTAAAGGTTATGGGTCCATTATTACGGCTCTTGCGAATCTGTGATTCTGATAACAATCCCGCTTTGGGTTATGTGTATGAGGGTATGTATCGAGCAAGGAAGGGCATAAAAGAATTGTTTTGCAACAACAAGAGATTATACAAGCCATACACTACCATAATTAAGAAACGTTGGGATAGGATGTTTCGTAAGAGTATTCATGCTGCAGCCTACTATTTAAACCCTGCCTTCCAATATGATCAAGACAACTTTTGCCAAAAACCAGAGGTATTCTCTGGAGTTCTAGATATGCTCGAGAACAAGGTCATAGTTGATGGTGAAATAATATTACTTGATATGAACAAATTTAAACATCGCCTTGGTTCTTTTGATCGGAATATTGCTAATTCTACACGCAAGAAAATGCAACCTTGTAAGTTAATTTTTTTCCCTTGATATTTTACTTGCATTAGTAAAATAATTTTTCTAAACATTTTTTCTTTAATTTGCTTTAGATCAATGGTGGGAATCATTTGGTGGAGATTTTCCGGCAATGAAGAAGTTTGCAATTAGAATTTTAAGTCAAACATCTTCGTCTTCTGGATGCGAACGTAATTGGAGTGTTTTCGAAAGAATTCATACAAAAAGAAGAAACAGGCTAGAGCATGAAAGACTTAATGATCTTGTGTATGTTCACTATAATTTGCGTTTGCAAAACAGGTAGAACAAAAGGTTTATGAGTTTTTCCTAAACAAAATATATATGTCATGAATATTAAGCCCTTTTTATTATTTTCTAGGGGTAAACAGAAGAGGATCTATGATCCAATTGACTATGAATCCATTGATAAAACAGAAGACTGGATAGTTGAGGATGCTCCAGAAAAAGAGCTTGATTATGATGACATAGAGAATATGCTTGATGAGCATCCACCAATCAATAATGAGAGCACTGGTTAGATAATAGATTTTGCATGTTTAATAATAAAAGAAAAAAATTAGGACTTTCTGGTAAAAGTGCTTGCTACTGGTAAAAAATAATTTCTTTTTACAACATCTATTGGCTTTGTTAAAACGTGCAAAATCTGTACTTCTATTGTAAATACTTCTATTATTGGCTTTGATAAAACGTTACTATGAATAAAACCATGTACCATGTACTACTGTGATTTATAATAAGATAGATGAATAAAACCATGTACAATATACCATGTACTTCATTTATATATTCTGAATTGTTTAAATATTTGGATCTTTGTAATTAAATTTGTAGGAGATGAAAGCAATGACGATGACGTGGTTGGCGAAGGGGTCGATTTGACATCATATGAAAGGAGTATTGGTCTTCCATTAACCCTGTTATAAGGGTCAATTAAATTGAGAAGATGGTGTCTCTCTCGTGATAATTTTGTTATTTTGTAATTTATTTTGAATTGTACTTTGCATCAAGTTGCTTCAGGGATGAATCCCTTAATTTAAGTAGTCTTTAGGTAGTCTATTTACTATTTATGCAGCTTAAATACTCAGGGATGAATTCCCATTTTTGGTACCAGTTGTTGAGAGAGATGAATGTTGGAACAGTATTCTGTATTGACGTTTTATATGGATGACCTTTATTTTCTCACTCAAAGGCAGTAATTTACTTATGTTGCTAGTGTGCATAATTTTTTGTTTAATGTGTTCGATGCCTCAGCAAAGGCAGAAGTTGTGCATGAATTTTTTTTAATGCGTTCCATGCCTCAGCAAAGGCAAAAGTTTCAGTAGAAAAATAAATGTGTGGACCTCACAGAGGTTGAGAATATACTTTTCTAATGTGTTCCATGCTCTCTGGGAAGTCTATCGGATAAAAAAAATTACACACAGTGTGGTGAATCGAACCTAGTCGAACACCCTGGGAGACAATAGGCCAACCAATTGGGCCAAGCGACTGTATTTGATCTATTGAGTCATGTAAATATATTAATTTAACCAGCAGTCCAGCAGGACCAGCACAAACCAGTGGAAACCGGTACAAAACCGGCACAAACCGGTAGAACCGATAAAACCGCATACCGGCCCCTTGGCCAGTTTGATGGCCGGTAGGAATTTAAAAACATTGCTTTTTCTCTGTGTTTGTCCATCTTTAGATGGCTCTGTACAGTCAACGCCATACGGTTGTCCATGTCCGTCTGCGCCTTCTCCCCTGTTGCTCCTAGTTCTGTGGTCCTAAATCTTATTGTTCCCTCACCCGCTCCCGTGGTGTTGTGCTCCTGTGTTATTTGGGGGGCCGGAGGTATCGTGGTTGCCCATGCCCGTCGTGCCTCTTCGATTTTTGCGCAGCTCCCTCTTTTGTTTGACCCATTCCCTTTTTCTTCTTCCCCTCCTTTTCGCCATGCGCGGTGAGTGCTGGTTATCTATTTTTCTTTGTCATTTTTAGGTTTTATTTCTTTCTCTTGCTAATTTTGTAAGAAATTTCTGGTTTTTGTTCCCCACTTCGCCAATAGGTCTCCTTATGCCTTTATTGTAGGTTTAACACTTCAGAATATTCACGTTAGTGGATTCGTCTCAGGATGTTATCAGAGCTGCAATTTTTTCTCTGCCCTATGCTTCATCAGGTTAGTTCTTCTTTCTTATTGTGGGTAAATTGTATTGTGATTTTTACTTGCTCCTCAACAGCCATTACATCTATGGGTAACTTCTGTCTCTTACTTTCCTTAGTTTTTCTTCCCCTTCTCTTGATTTTTCCTCTATAATTTTAGTTTGTTCTTTTGTTTTTCATTGTGTCTGCTGTGATGTTGGCCAGGCAAATAGTTTCTTATTTAGATTCAGTTGTCAATTTTTGCTATTTTCCTTCAATTCGTTCTTTGGATTGCTGATAAGCATAATGGAATCCTTCATGACAACATAGACTTGATGTTGCATTTATGCACTTTTAAATTCTAAGAATAAAGAACGATCCTCAGACCAACCATCCAAAAGATGGGAATTAAAACATGCATTATAGCTAAAATACTGTCATAGCATCTTTTAAAATAGAAGATGCTATTTTCTTTTATTGTGATCACTTAAAACCTGCAATTTAGATGAAATATTACTACAGCATCAAAAGAATAGCTAATAGTTACTAAAACTAAGTTCTAAGCGTATGAACTTTTTTTGTTGTAGGCGATCATTCTTTATCTTGATGGCTATTGTCTTTTGTGTCTTACGTTTTCTAACCCTCATCTCAAACTGTAGTTGTATTTATGATTGCCAAAGTTTAAAAGAAGATAAGTTTCAGGAATAAATTGAGTTGTTGGACACAAATGAAATTTGCAAATAGTGATATCATATTACCCAATCAAATGATTAATCATATTTTGAATAAAGTTGATCATAGATTCTGATTTTCAAAAAAATGATTTGTGGTTCTTCACTTTGTGACATGGCAGAAAATTGAACTTCCATAAATACTAAGACCCGTTATAACAAAAAGGATTGGTAAATTGAAAAATAATTTGTGAACTATAATTATAATGTTTCTAATTTATAGCTTAAAATTATCTTATATTATGTTGTGTAAAAGCTTCTTAAGCATTCATTGATCTGAATTGATCAGGAATTGGAAAAATTAACAAGTGATGAGCTTCTTATTACCTTCACATATGCATACTATTACTTCTTCATAAAAGGTGGCGGAAGGAGAAACTGGTGGAGAACCAACGGCTCAACTGCCCTATTTACTGGTACAATAATTTTAAACTCCAGTAGTTGTGCTTTTTCCAAACTTTTTATTTTTTCTTTTTGTTGACTAGGTTTTGTGTGCTAAGCTGAATGAGTTACAGCTTTTGATTGAAATTCTAACCAACTATTGTCAATCATGAAATGATATTGAGCAAATTCTATGCTTAGAGTATGAATTTTTATTATTCATTTCAATTTAAAAGTCTAGAATCATGAATTTATTACTAGGTTCTTTTATTGTGTTTGTAAATAATATCCTTGAGAATTGCCATTTCTATGCTTCATTATTCTTAAAACTTCAAAAAAAAAATCTATTTGAAATTTCAAGACTTACTTACAGAATTTGTTGATTAGGTCAGACTATGTAAGAAATGATAATGGATCGTAGCCATTATGAAAATATATCTAAGTTTTAGGCTCGGGTTTATCTGATTTTGTAATGCAGCTCTAATAGAGCAATATATTGTACAACTTTCTTGATCATAAACTCTAGCTTTTGTCAAGGTGAGTTCTATTTAAGAACTATAAATGAACAAAGAATCTAGCACTTTTTATAGGTTAGATATTAGGAAATCAAATTAATTAATTTATCAATTACATTTGCTTTTTTTCCAAACTATTTAAGTGACTTTGGCGTTTTCATCCTAAGGATGTAGTTCTCTGGATTGTGAGCAAGGAGTTTACTGGCACAGGTTTTTTAAATCTTTAATACATTATGTTCCAATAATGTCCTTGAGGGTGAAACTTGCTATTTAGACACCAGTAATCCAATTTAATGTTTTTCACTTGATATTCTTCCTGCTCACAACCATACATTCCTCTCAAAGGGATAAACTTTAAGAATCCAATATCAGGAAATACCACAAATGTTGCAGAGTCTGATGGTGTTAAAGGGTCCACATTTTCCCTAATTCCACCTCTCTCATGATCAATATCAGCACGAACCAATGGCAACCGGCCTGCATAGTGCCTCAATTTTTATGTATAGCGCTCCATTGAACCGGTCATTATACCATACGCATATTTGTCATTTGTCCAGAGCTCTGGTATGGCCCCGTACCAATTGCTCAGCCCCTCACATTTGCGGTATATTGAGTCAGCCAATTTTGGGTTTGGTCTCAAAACAGCTGAGACTGCAGTTCTTATACTTGGATTAGTTACTATACTAGACAAAACTCCTATTTTTATAGCCCTACAGGGTTCCTCCAAGTCTTTTTCAAAAGACATGAAATGCAATGACTGTGATGTGTGCAAAAGTGGCAGACACAAATTGGACCTGATCGGCATATATGAGGTCACACAAAAGGGGGCAGTAGAGAGACTGCAGAAAATCTTAGCCAAATATGACTTCTGTCACGGCTGGTACACTGTGATTGGATGTCACACATGGTGGATTTGAACTGGTGAGACCTATAGACGTTTGTTGTGGCTGTCGTGGCAGTTAGGCCACCTTATGTTTTAAATTGCTTGCTCCCATATAAGAACTCAGGAGGTGCCTCCTTGAAAATTTGCTTACTTTAGTTTTTATGTACTGGTGCTAGGTTTATTTAATTGTTGCACTTTGTTTTAAGATAATTATGTTTCTCAGTTTTTTCTTCTTTTGCTTTCTTTAGTTTGTAATGTAGGTTTTACTGTTTAGTACCTCATTAGGAGAGGTATGTGAAAGGCACCAGGAGTTATGTATTTTACTGAGGTTGAAGTTGTATCTGTAACCGTATGTTTTAATTATTTAATGAAGTTAGGTCCAGGGGAATTTCATCAAAATATATATATATGAACTGATGTGCCTTTCCATTTTCTGTTGGAAACTCTCTGTCAAATTCCAAAGTAGTTTGTTAATTATCTTTTATGTAGTTTTGTGGAAATATATTTTCTAAAAGCAGTGACCTGTAATTGCAATGTTTATGTTTGCTATACCTGTTCTTGAAAGCAGAAGAGATGCGGTATATTTGCATGGTGTTGTGTACCAGTTCTTCATTAAAAACTATATACTTGGGCTTTCCTTCAGTAGTCCCAGAACTAATAAAGAAATAATGCATAAGAAGATAAACAAATAAATAAATAAGAAAGAATAAAGAACTTAATGAATAAGTAAATGGACAAAATGAGTCGGTAAAAGTAAGAAAATTGAACGTGTACTACAGCAAATGACCAACGTTATCATAGATAATGATCAAATTAGTAATATTTGATGCAGAATCCAACAAATTGAGTAGATGATTTGTACCCTGAAAAGTATAACATGTTCTCTGACCCCTATTTTATTTAAAACAAAAAACAAAATGATGCAAATAACCATCCTTTACCACTTACCTTCAAGTAAACGAAAAAGAAACGAGAGAATTCCTCAATTGAGGCGTAAATGTGCCATTTATCATAATGTCATTTTCTTTGTTAATTCTTTATTCTTAGTTTGTAGTTTCATGAAAAGTTGTGGCCCAGATAAATTTAGTTCGTAGTTTCATAAAGGTGGTGAAGGTGTTTTTTTTTTTTTTGAGGAAAGTTAACGACAATGTATACTACTTGATTACTTTTTCATCATGTAACAATCGTACGGACATTATATTACTTTGGTATTATTGTAATAGCATGGTGTTGTATAACAATTAGTCTGTATAAATCATACTTAGTAATGAGAGCATCATTATATGCCTATATTCAATTATTCATACTATCAAAATATTTAATTTTTCTAAATAATATGCATTCCTTTTAGTTAGACATGACTGTTATGGTGATGATATGCTATTAGCAATCGACATAAATAAAGAGCGATGTTCACTCTATAGTTATCAATCTTGACCACACGGTTGCTCATTTCATTAAAAAACCATTTAATGACGTATTCATATAGAAATGAATCGCGCAACGCGCGAGTCTAGCACTAGTTGGAATTTACGATTGTATTAAAAAATATTTAAAAATGAAACAGAAGTTGTGTTGATGTTTAAATTTCAACCAACTCGATTTAAGCGCTAAAAAAATATATAAAAGTTAAAATAAAAAACTCCTGCAACCAAGTTACAATTTTCCACGCGGTAGTATTAACTATTATCAGGCTCATTTAATAGTTGACATATTACAGTAAAGTGAAAGAGCTTTCTTTCCTTTTTCAAGTGAGCCAGGGCCGTTCGGCCGAGTGAAAGAGCTTTTCAGTGGTAATTACCGAGCAGAATATACACCATTCGAGGTTTCCAGCACCATCCAACAGGTCTAGACAGGCTGAAATAGTCTTTTTTTCTCGTACTGACGTCAGCAAAATTTTTTGACCAATTTCCGAAAAATTTTTGGTGCTGACGTCATCAAATATGCTGATTTAAGGGTAAAGTTAAATGTTTTAAGTGTTGAATTAAAGTGTATAAGTGTTCAGTTAGATGCACCAATAATTTAAAATTTTAGTGTCTTATGTTCAGTTAAATACGTTAAAGGATGAACTTAAAGTATCTATGTGTTTAGTTAGTTGTAGCAGAAATTTGATTTTGTAGTTTTTGTGTTCAATTAATCTAGTTAAATAAAAAAACAAAATGAACAGATACAACAAACATAGAGAACATTTACAATAACAATATGAACATTTACAACAATAACCTGAACATATATAGAAATTTCCTTAGTAAGAAATAAATGATCATATTCAACATATAAAGTGAAATAAATTATTGTTGCATCTAACTGAACACTTACATATTTTAATTCAACCCTTAAAACATTTAACTGAACCCTTAAATCAGCATATTTGATGACTTCAGCACCAAAAAATTTTCGAAAATTGGTCAAAATTTTTTTGCTGACGTGAGTATGCGGAAAATTTGAGTTTGGATGACGCTGGATGGGAAAACCATGGATGGTCAATACCAATTATGATTACCGAGTGCTTAATAAAATGGGCTAATTTAAGTCTATCAAGCCCAATTGTAATGTAACTTTCGGCCTGTTTTGCTAGTTAAAAAACAGGAATTATAAGTGCCATCGTTAAAAAAGCCATCGCGCGTCATCGCTGCACAGAACATGTGTCTGCTATAAATGTTCAGTTTAATAATAATAAGTGTTCAGTTTTATAATCAAAAGTGTTCAGTTAAATGCGTCAACTAATGGGCAGAGTCGCGCCAGGGTCAGAGTCGCGCGTGGGAGAGAGGTGCGCCAGGGGGCAGGGGTAGAGTCGGAAAAAAATTAATTTGAACCGGATCGATTCACGACCCCTTCTAATTTTTTCATGTGTTTTTTGTCCGGTTCGTGACGCCTTCGCTCACCTATTAAAAAAACCGAAAAGTGGTACTGAACATTTATATCTAATAACCTGAATATTTGTATTACTACACTGAACATTTGTTCTTACTAAACTGAACATTTATACTTATCCAATAAACATTTTTGCTTATAGCATTAGTATTTTTTTATTGCAACTAACTGAACATTTGTACTTTCTAAACTAAACATTTATACTTAATAAAATGAACATTTTTGCTTAAAACACTTATATTTTTTATTGCAACTAACTGAACATTTCTACTTAAAATAACGGAACATTTGTACTTATCTAATTGAACATTTAGGTATGAAATAAAATTGCGCTAGGTGAGAGACCATCGCACCTCAACGATGGTGCGCGATGGCACTAATCATTTCCGTTAAAAAATGCTTCATTTCAGGTTTTTTGAAATGATATGTTTTTATAACATCTGTCGCCGAAACCCTTGCTATTCTTATGGGTGTGTTTGGTAGATGTATGAACAAGCTGTATGAACAAGGAACAAAGAAAAAGTGATGTACGGCAGTTCGCAAATCTAGTTCTTGGCCTGTTCGCAAAAAAGGAGGAACAAAGAATATGGGCTCTGTTCTCTGTTCACGAACAAGTGTTTGTTGTTTGGGTAGTGCGAACAGGGGCTAGTTCACGAACCAGCTGTTCGTCTCAATTGTGTTAATAGGTTTCATGAATGGTCAACCTTTCAAAATATTCTGGATGAAGCATTATTGTATAATGATGTAGAAAGAAAAGCTTTTCTTCTTGTCATTAGTGCTATTTGCTGGACTCTGGTTAAAACGCAATTATTTTATTTTCAATTCCAAAAAGTTGCCAACAAATAGAAAAATACTGACGCATGTTTGCATTTTGATTCACTATTGGACAGGAAAAATAGAAGCACAGGTCAAGCGCTTGGTGCAAAAATGGATGCCTTCAGATTGGGAAATCATACCACTTCAAGAGATGCCGACCCCACTGGGCATTGCCAGGCGAGGAGATATTATGCTGCAGCAATGGATTGCAGTGTACTGAGAAAAGATACTGGAGGAGGAGATACTATGCTTTCCACAAATATGGTTTTCTTTTGTTGCATATCTGGAGTGTAATAAAATTAAGGTCTGGTTTTCTTAGTTGCTGTTGGATGGTCGTATTTGTGTTTTTTTCTAGTTTATGCATTTTCATATATCTGTGGAGATTACATGATGGGTCTAAACGTGACTGTGACAAATTGTGCTAGAGATGTCAGAGTTATATGGATAGTAAATTAGTAAGTTGGGTTTAGTGTTATTTTTAGGAGTAAGACTTTGTATTTTATTTCATTTTACAAAAATGATACTGGGTGGCATTCCCACTTTTTTAGAAAAAAAAAAAAAAAAAGAGTTTACTCAGCAAGAACTAAACACATCATTGAATTGAACCTCTCTTCTTAATTATTAACGGATGGCACAATCCTGCAATCGACACTTGATACAACAAAAAATCTAATCTATTATAAGATAAAATTCCTGTCTATTGCTTATATTTAGAATGTTAATTCTGTAATCCAGTTAGCGGCGTGGTCCCAGGAGTTTCTCCATTTTCTGGAAGATTGAATTCCAATAGCCTGGATTCTGCTCTTGAAAGGAAGGAGGCCTTTGGTAAACAACTGATGCAGCACGGATCAAGATACCGGCAGTTAATCCCCAGATCAAGTACTTTGTATCAATTTTAGCTTAATAAAAAAAATGCAGGAGGTATTTAATTCCCTGCCATTCCCGGTCTTCGGCTCTCCTGTTCTCGTCCTAAAATAATATGACAGTGAATAGCAGAAGTTTATGTAAAATGCAGTAGTACTTTGAGCTCAACATTGGTTCTTCCTTTTAAAAAAACTAAATAAATAAAATAAACTAAAAAATATTGAACCTACAGAGGAAACTAAAACTAAGTGGACAGCTTTTTGTGAATGTACCTTTAGGAACATCTCCAAAGGCACATCGAATATTTCTTCCACTTCATCTGAGTTCAAAACAGGCTTGAATGTATCCATATTATTTAAAATACAAACTACAGGTACCACTCTGAGAAGACTTTAAACAAAATTAACTATATAGTTAATATGCATTCTATACAGAGCTGAGTCTTAGTTTTTCATAGAACTATGGAAATAATCAAATGTCAAATCCAATCACCATTTGAGTAGCTCAGGTTATTGAAAAGCATCAGAACAATGTTTCGAAATGTGTGAAATACTGAATTGCAAATATTACAAGAAGAGCTAAGAAATTACTACCTTTGTAAAGAAGGGCTCAAGAACAGTAACCACAGAAACGAGATTAGGCTGAAGTCCGATCTCCTCTAGCCTCTCTTATTGCTGTTTCCTTCTCATCTTTATCCCCTTCTTCAGTTTTTCCTCCCGGCAACGACACCTCGCCTAAAATTAACAAACCATCATTAATCCACAGCAATGAAAAGACTTGCTAAATTATGTTCTAACATACTCTCATAAGACAATTTGATTCTAACTGCATAGGACATCAATATTAAATTGCAATTTTGTATTGTTTACAATGTTTAGCATGCCATTTTGAAATGACTCCTCCATTCCTTTCAAAAGCATCATTAGAGTTGTGACATTGGCCCAACCAAAATTAAATATGTCGTAAACAAGGGCAAAACAGCAGTAAGGGTTAGAATCTTGTAAAATTAAGCAACAACTAATTTCACTCCGCCAATCCCTTTCAGTATATGGCATCTTTAGTTAAAAATCTGATTTGGTGAATCTGTTATGATTCTTCCATATTTAGAGAAATAAATTTTTAGTTTCAACTGCATGATTTTCTCGCCAGCTATTTCTTTTTTTTCCCCCCTTTCAAAAGATAAGCTACCAAAGCAAATTCATTCTTCTTGTATATTTTTTGTTGAGGGCTAAATCCATTCTTCTATATATTAAATCCTACAATTTACTAAGAAATTCTACTGGTTCCCTCCTCAGCCTGCTCAATACACTTTGGATCCGGATGAATAGTACAAATTTACGTCACTTGGGGGTCGGAGAAAACATGAAGACCTAGTATGCACTTGGGGAATGGCATATTTTCATTAACCAAAAGGTGTACAAGCTACAAGGAAAAACAACAAAGTCAAACAAGTATTAGTAGTGTAGTAGCTAAAAAAAAAAAAAAAAAAACTCACAATACGTTGCCAGTTAGTGATGGCATGAGAAATACTGGGGGTACTGATAAATAATAAAACAGTGACTTATATGCAAAAATCTGAAAGAAAATATCTATAATTTACAGAAGCTGCGGACCTCAGAGCAAGAAAAATAGCGTTGTCATCTTCTCAACTACCAAAAAAAAAAAAAAAAAAAAACGAAAACTATGTTGGGGACATCCGTATTGATTCTGGTCACCACTCACTTCTCTCAAATAAAACCAGCGCCCAGGGCATGCGTTTGACTTGATACAGTTCATTTTACTCCGCTCCACGTTTTCCCCTGCTCCCACTCCCACATATCTCTGGCTTCCCTATAGCTCATGCAACTATAGATAACAACCAAGCCGAGAGAGAGAGAGAGAGAAGCGGAGATGGGTGCGGAGTTCATCTTATCTGTGGTTTCAACTTTAAGCAGCCTCCTGAGCTCCCTCCGGATCTCGGGATCCAGTACAGAGGATGGAGAAAGGCATGGGATTCAAGGCGACCTGGGTCGGTTAGAAAGGTTGCTCAAGAGGATCCAGGCCACACTTCACGATGCGGGTGAGAGGGAGATCCGGGGTGCATCTGTTAAGCTCTGGCTCAAAGAGCTCCAGGTTGTTGCCTATCAGGCAGATGATATACTTGATGAGTGGCGGTACGAGTTACTGTGCCGCCAGATTGAGGAGTCAGAAGAGGCCACCACATCAAAGCCAGATGATTTGATTAGGAATTGTTCGGGGGTTGTTATTTCCAATGAGATGGCTGAAAGAATAAAGATTGTTGTGGATCGTTTTGAGGAAATCTCAAGAGACAAAGAGGCCCTGTTTCTTTCAAAGGAGGTTGAAGATGAAAGGTGGGGTTGTCCCTGGACTGGTTTACTACCTACAAGCCACATGTTGAATGAGTCAGCTGTCTTTGGTAGGGATAAAGATAAGGAAAAAATCTTAGATTTTGTATTGTTTTGTAATAGAGAGGTAACAAATTGCATATCATTCATTGCAATCGTAGGGATGGGTGGTGTTGGCAAGACAACACTTGCCCAACTTGTATATAATGATCCCTTAATTAGAAGTTATTTTGATATCAGCGGATGGGTATATGTCTCTCCGCAATTTGACATCGTTAGGGTAGCAAAAGAGGTCCTTGAAACCATCTCTGAAAGGGACTGTTACGGTTTAACAGGGTTAAGTGCAGTTCAGCGGGCTATTGTAACAGAAATTAAAGGGAAAAAACTCTTTTTAGTGCTTGATGATGTCTGGAATGATTTACCTTGTAAGTGGGAACAATTTCTGGTACCATTTCGAGCTGCAGAGTCAGTGATACTATTAGTGACGACAAGAGATAAAGCTGTAGCTCAGATTGTTCAAGCCACATATACATATGATCTGAAATGTTTGCCACTAGATCAGTGTAATTTGTTGTTTGAGCACTATGCATTTGGTGGTAAAATTATGGATGATTCCTCTAGACTTAGAGAGAGAAGTAAACAAATTGTCAAAAAATGTGCTGGTCTTCCACTAGCAATCAAGTGTATCGGTAGAGCTCTATCTTGCAATATGTGTGAAGATAGCTTGAGGGATGTCTTGGAGTCTGAACTATGGGAATCAGATGGTAAAGATGAGATATTCCCTGCTCTTAAGGTAAGCTATTACAGTTTGCCTCCAGAATTAAAACCGTGTCTTTTGTTCTGCTCTTTATTTCCAAAAGGTTATCGATTTCTTAAACATGAAATAATATATATGTGGATTGCTCATGGTTATATTCAATCTAGGGGTATTAAAAGTGAAGAAGGAATTGGGGATGAATTTATCGACGAGTTGGATAGGAGATCTTTCTTAATGGTAGCTAAGCAGAGGTGGGAAGAGACCTTTACTTTGCATGATTTAATTCATGATTTGGCAAGGTCTATTTCAATGGATAAATTTTGTATCGACACAAAGGAGACTTTACATGGTGTCATCTCTAGTGAAGTGCATCATATGTATACAGAGAATTGTAGTATGATCAATGGGTCCAATGGTTTGATCAGGACATTAGTTAACAATGCTTACTGTCAAAATTCTGATTTAGATTACAATTCGCATATGGATTTGGCGAGGCATAATAATTTAAATTTTTCTACTAACCAAAAGCTCCGGGTTTTGAAATTTGAAGGAGCCTATGCACGTGAGTTGGAGTGTATGGCCAATCTAAAGCACCTTCGATACTTTGAACTCAATTACAGTAAGCTTGAGAGACTGCCTAAATCCACAACACTACTCTTCAACTTAATTGCATTTAAAATAAGCTTTCTTGAGCATCTAAATGAATTACCCAGCCACATTGGAAATCTGGTCAATCTAAGGTTTCTTAGCATATCTACAGTTGGTATTAAAAAGTTACCTGAATCGCTTGGAAAACTTTCTAAGCTACAAATGTTGGCTTTGTGCACTTGTCCTCAAATGATGAAGTTACCGATTTGCATTGGCAATCTGTTTAACTTAAAGAAATTGCGCATATCAAATTTAAGATGCACAAAATTACCTGAATCATGTTGCATGCTTTATAATTTGCAAACACTAGTCTTGGAGAGATGCTGGAAAATCAAACAACTACCTGAGGGCATTGGGAATCTTGTTAATCTTCGATCTATCTATGTTCTCGGTGGTTGCTTTGGAAAGTTGCCAAAATCAATAAACCAGCTTTACAACTTGGATGTTCTTGAGTTGAGTACCAGTGCCTCTCTTTTTGGGTTGTTATGCGAACTCAAAAGCCTCTTAAATAGGTGTTCACTAAACATTTGCATTGAAACTAAGCAAGAAGTTGAGCTTGACGCATATTCCTCTTATGTGCAGCGGTTAAATACAAGATTTTTCGGGATGTTATCACCTTACTATTTACCTATGGATTTTCATCAGAATCTCAATATTTGCAACAGATACATCAAATCTGAAAGCTTTCTTGAGTCTCTACAGCCAATCGATCACCTGATTGAGTTGACAGTAAATGGATATGAAGGAATTGGATATCCAACATGGTTTAGTCTCAACCACTACAATAGAGTAGCTGTTTTTATGCAGTGTTATCTTAACAAAACCAAATTCTTTGCAGATTTCAGAGAGTTAACCTCACTCAAGTCATTAGCTCTGATCGGAGGAACTTTAGGAGAACTTTTTTCAAACTATTAACATTAATGACTCAAAGCTAATATTTCCAGGATTAGAGGAGATAGAGTTCACAGATATGTTCGAGTGGAATCTTCCAATTGGAGAACAATATAGGGACCTTCCAGTATTGCACACTCTTAAAATTAACAATTGTCCTAATTTGAGTTCAGTCCCAAACTTTAATTCTCTGAGAAGGCTAGAAATAACCAAATGTTCATTTTCAAGGCTCGAGCTCGACAAGTTGCGTTGGTCACTACTTGAGAGCCTCCACGTTGAAGAATGCTTGCATCTCACCTCACTCCTAGGATTGCAAAGCCTTAGTTCAATAATGTTATTTGATACGGATATTTTTGTTAAATTCGATGTATCATTAGGCATAGGACTAATTTGCATAAAGGATTGTTGGTTCAACTATATGATTACACAATTTTTTTTTGTTACTATTGGTGAGAGATAGACATAGAGATTACAAACTCTTAATATTATATTTTGTTACTAAAGCGTATGGAAAAACAAACGATCTATGTTATAATAGTACTAAAGATGAAATTAAAATTTTTTAAAATAATTTATTATTATATTTTTATATTAAATTATTTATTGTGCCTAGGCTTAAAAAAAACTTGGCTCCGTCCCTGGTTCCCTCCAAACATTATATGTTGTGCGATGTCCTCAGCTTGAGGAGTTTGCTTATCCAATGATATTAAATCTGCCTCTGTCCATAGAAATTGTTGAGTGCCCTTCCCTCAAAACCTGGTGTGAACGTCAACAATTGAACTACATGGAGGTATCTAATTATTGTACTTGTTTGATATTTCTTAATTTCAAGAAAAATAATTTTGGAAGAATTTTATTTTCTTTTCATACTTATGTAAGTATTTGCTTAATATATCAGAATTTGTCCTGCAAAACTATTGCTACCTCTGGTATCCGGAATATAATGAAGCAAGGGGATCAGGAATTTTTGCTTGAGCATCTTCTGATAAAGAACTCTATAGAACAAATTCTGACGTTCCATAGAGGTCTCTGTAATCTTGTAAGGCTAGAGCTAAAGAGATGCTGGAAGCTAAAGACCCTCAAGGGCCTGAGTGTACTCAAGTGGCTTAGAAGATTAGTTTTATGGGATTGCCCCTTACTCAAGCTGGAAGATGATGATAATGAGGGTGGTAGTTATCTACCACCATTTCTAATGTCATTGGTAGCTCATGGCTGTCAACGCATGCTTTCTCTAGATTTACTACAACTGAAACATTCATCGTTTTTAACGGAGCTGGAGATTATGAATTGTAAGCAGCTAATGTATATTAGAGGCCTTGGTAACCTGATTGAACTAGATACTTTAGTAATTATCCAATGCCCCCGACTTCACCTTGAGTTGTTGTCTATTGTGCCAGACTGTGTGGTTATTTCGGGATGCCCTAGGTTAAAAACTTGGTGCCACATGCATTCTATTGAACCTCTTGGTAATTCATATTAAAATTACCCTCTTGGCCTCTTCTCATGAGAACAATTATTACTAATCACTGTCATCCTGAGTTTACAATAATAATATTATAATTATAGACTCTGAGACTTTTGAAATTGTGCAGATTAGGAGATCGAGTAAGTCACCTAGAGGCCAACTTACATGTCCCGTCGACTAATTGTTATCTTTCACTTGCATCTCTATAGGTATCATGTAACTTCCATAATTAATGGTTTTGGATATTCCTCATAAATTTGAATTTGTTTTTGATGATCTTCATGCACTTCACGTTGAGTTTATATTGACTCGAAGAAGGTTATTCTGCAGATGCCAATTGTTAGAAAGTAAATTATAAACTCATGCTTTTAGAAAAGTTTCAGACTTTCTTCATTGCTTCAATACACATAACTTCAAAGAGTTGCTCGATCATCAACTCAGGTGAATAACATATCTGTACCATACTCAGTTTTGGTACAACGTACCAGTACGATAGTCAGTACTTGAACAACTTACCAGTACCATAGGGATCCAAGTTTAAACTAAAATTCACAGTATGTTGATGTATACGAGACTTCCTATTTTGAAGATTCCAGTCAACCGAGAGAAGATAGAAAAATATAATAAGAAGGAAGAAAGAAAGAAAGAAAGAAAGAAAGAAAAAAAAAAAAAAAAAAAAAGAGAGAAAACATCATCATCTGTTAGCATAGATTAAAACCGGGTCATGTCTTACTTGTCAGTGTATTGATGCACAAACGAACCATTTAAAAGTTTGTGTGCATGGATAAACGAAGTGTGCATGCATGCACAATTCTTTTGCATATGACTGCATTATGAACCCATTACACTTTTTAAGAAAATATGCTTAGTTACAGATACTATGTTGAGAGTTTGGAATAAGGAATCAGGCTTACTCTCTAATTTCCCACTATAATTCTGTGAAAAAACATTTCTCTATTTAATATGTTGAAACCAGCGTAACGCCGCTTATTCATTTTGGGAGATTGGGACCCAAATATAATTTACAATATAATAGGGGTAAAATAAAAAATTCAAACTCAAAAAAATAAAAGAAGAAAGGTAAAAGAGCCGATGTGCCTTTTGCAGAAAAGCAACAGATATATGTCACGTAAATTTGCCACTCTTTTGGAAACAAGGATGTTGTTTACCACAATCCGGATCAAGCAAAACAATTTACACAAGTACATAACAGTGACTGACCGGCTGAGCCAGACATTTTTCCAATAGAGATCATTAAAATAATTAAATAGTTTATTTTATAATAATAATAAAAGAAAAATCACATCAAAAATATGGAATTTTAATTATAGGGTTCAATATTAGAATTATATTCAAATTTTGATGGGGTTAAAAATACATAAGTAAGCATAAAAATGATCTATTTAACTACAAAATACATGCAAAATAATGAATCGAATAAAAAGAAGGGGTGACAGTGCACCCCCCCTCTTTAATACACTAGATCCGTCCATGAGTACAAATCACAATACTCAGGAAGAACAAAATAGGTAATGGAATTGAACTTATCTTTTTAATTGTTAACCAACGGTGCAATCCTACAATCAAAACTTGAAAACAACAAAAACCCTCATATATTATTAGATAAAAATTGCAGCTTATGTTTAGAATAAATATTCTGTAATTCAGTTAACGGCATGGTCCCAGGAGTTTCTCCATTTTCTGGAAGATTGAATTCCAATAGCCTGGATTCTGCTCTTGAAAGGAAGGTGGCCTTTGGTAAACAACTGATGCAGCACGGACCAAGATACCAGCAGTTAATCCCCAGATCAAGTACTTTGTATCATCTTTTGTGTAATCAAAAAAATGCAGGAGGTATTTAATTCCCTGCCATTCCCGGTCTTCGGCTCTCCTATTCTCATCCTTAAAAAAATTATAACAGGGAAAATCAGAAGTTTATGTAAAAATGCAGAAGTACTTTGAGCTCGACATTGGTTCTTCCTTTTAAAATAATTAAATAAACAAAATAGACTATAAGATATTGGACCCACAGAGGAATCAAAAACATAAGTTGACAGCTTTGTGAGAATGTACCTTTAGGAACATCTCCAAAGGCACATCGAATATTTCTTCCACTTCATCTGGGTTCAAAACAGGCTTGAATGCATCCTTATCATTTAAAATACAAACTACAGGTACCACTCTGAGAAGACTCTAAAAAAAATTAAGTATATAGTTAATATGCATTCAATATGATGAGCTGTGTCTTAGTTTTTCATAGAACAATGGAAATAACCAAATGCCAAATCCAATCACCATTTGAGTAGCTCAGGTTAGTGAAAAGCATCAGAACAATATTTCAGAATGTATGAAATACTGAATTGCAAATATTACAAGCAGAAGTGCTAAGAAATTACTACCTTTGTAAAGATAGGCTCAAGAACAGTAACCACAGAAACGAGATTAGGCTGAAGTCCGATCTCCTCTTTAGCCTCTCTTATTGCTGTTTCCATCTCATCTTTATCCCCTTCTTCGGTTTTTCCTCCTGGCAACGACACCTCACCTAAATTAACAAGAGCTTATTAAATCATAGGAATAAATATCAATATAGAGGATATGAAAAATACTATCATGCTCTTAGAAAAGACATAACTACATTACGAACAAATTTCCAAGACATCTTTCTTTATTTAACATGAGGTGAACACTGTCACCTGTTTTCTTAACATGATACAGGCATAGCTTAGTTTATGCAAATCTAATAAAGAATATCCATTGCACAGCTGGTATCTGACACTGCCTTATTATATCACACAATTGGTTTGTTCAGAGGTTATTACAACAAAATAGCTAACTTTGATTAAGAGATTCACTAAATTATGTTCTAAAGTGCCCATCCATGACAAATTGATTCTAACTTCCATAAGACATTGTCATTAAATTGCAATTCTGTGTAGTTACACTGTTTAACGTGCTTTTCAGAGGTAATTAACTGGTTAGAAGATATAAAAAGATACCACCAATTCAAGGTACAGTTACTGCTTATAAACAGCTCATAAGATATGCACCAATTCATTTATAATTTCTTCTTTTTCTTTTTACCAGGGGAAGTGTGGAGGTTAGAAGACCGCTTGGTAAGAACAACACGCAGATCTCCATTCGAATCTTCAAAAAGACAAATCAGAACAGCTGCTGTCTTAAAAGGGATCCGTCCAGGACGGGAGAGAGAAGGCGGCACGGGAGAGACCACCTCCGTCCGATCATCATCGACCTCCGCTTCCTCATTTGGAAAATCGAGGGGACAAATAGGAGCCTTATAGAGGCGGAGCTGCTTGGCAAGATCCGCGAGGCGGAGCGATTTGATCGGAGAGGTGGGAGAGGTCTTCTCCATGGGTAGAGATCGGAGAAGCGATCTGAAACCAAACCATAGTGACTTAGTAATTAATGGTGTGCTTTGTTTGTGTGGAGAATTCAAAGCGAGTTGGTGTTTCGCACACTCGTAATTAGTTGCGTACCAACCACACTCTCTCTGGAAGATGGGAGATCATATGGGTTCCTCTCCAATTGAATGAGTTCGTTGGATGGATTTGGGAAATCTAGACCGTTAATTGTGTATCGGATGATTTGACATCCGAGGATCTTAGATGAATTTAGATAACTGTTTGTGGAATGGACGGTACAGATTATTGGAATATATATGAAGTGTTCGCTAGTGATGGAGAGGATTGAAGAGTTGAGGGAATTGGTGGGTTTAGATGCAACTGGGACCTGCGGAGCAGTAGTCGTGATTCGTCTCGCTTAAGTGGGCCGAAAAAATTATAAATAACTTTAATTAATTTAGAAATTATAAAATAATCCGTTTTTAATTAATTTTTTAAAAATGACTGCGCAGTTTCGAAACTAATTCTGCTTAGTTTCGGAATCTGAGATTCCGAAACTAGGAATTGCCTAGCGGGAGCCTGGGAACCTCTTCTCTTCTCTCTCTGTCCCTCTCATTTTTATTTTATAATTTATTTATTTATTTAGTTTATTTAGTTATATTAATTTAATAATAGAAAAAATAGGAAAAATATTCAAAAAATATCAAAAAAATTATAAAAAATCAGATTAAATTCTATTAATTAGGATAAATATATTTTAGTAAATTTTATATTTTTTTACATGTTATAATAATAGAAAATTGCTTTCAAAATTAGATTAATAATAGAAAAAATAGGAAAAATATTGAAAATTTTGAAAAAATCATTAAAAATTATTTTATATGTTATGTATAATAATAATATAATTTTTAATTATTTTACATGATACAATAGTACAAAATTGCATAATAAATTAGGTTAATATTAGAAAAAATAGAAAAAATATTGTAAAAATTTGAAAAAATGAGAAAAAATTCTTTTATATGTGATATATAATAATAATATAATTTTTTTTTTTTTACATGATATAATAATGTTTTGACAATATTACAACATTACAACATTCATACAAATAATGTTTTGACAATATTACAACATTCATACAAATATTATTACAAATATTACTATCTTCTCCATCCTGCCATATTGTTACGGATTCGCGCACCGAGCTTGGCAAATCCTGTTCGTATTCCTCTTCCCCCAGCACTGCTTGTAGTTTCTGTTGGCCCCCGTCCTCCTCTGCTACTTGATGCCTGCTGACTTGGATATCGTGTTGAAACGGATCGTGGGTCCGAGCTTATTAAATTGCGACGTGGTTGAAGACCTTCTATTCCTAGACCGAGACGACTTTCTGTGCGAGGATCTGTACTAATGGAATTTCGGCTTGGTTGAACTGGATCGTTCGACGTGTTGGCCCCCGTCCTAGAAGTTTCGCCTCTTTCTCGTGCAGATGATTGAGCTCGGTTCCTTGTGCTTGTTCTTCTCGTCCTTTGGCTGGTGGTTCGGGGACCGGATTGAACGTCCTCCATAGTCGTAAGAGGTTCCTTACCTCTGTTTCTTTTATTTTTATTCTTTCGCATTGCATCCATCCACATCCAATCACGGTCCTTCTTGCGCCTTCCCCGATTAATCATTCTCCTATCAGGATAAATTAAGGGTCCATCGTAAACAGGCCAATTCTCTTCGTCTCCGTAGCAGTGAAATTCACCGGATTACCATATTTTGAGCATATTCTCCGTGCTATATTTGTCATCTACAAAGTCATCAACTTCCCATCTGTATTTACTGCAGACTGCAATGACATGAACACACGGTATTCCCGTCAGTTGTGGCTTTCTGCATTGGCATACGGCACGCCTGGTGGGTAGTTGAGGATCAGTTGGTTGGTAAGCTCGTCTGATTAAAACTTTGTACTTCCACGTTACACCTAGCGCAGATTTCTCGTAGGGCACTTGAGCTTCGAATTCCCCACGCATTTGATCAATGGTCACAACGTTTATTCCAACTGTAAATATGAATTAATATGATTATACATGTATTTTAAAAATAAAATGTAAATAATAATTATTAGTAATTAAATTTGGTACCTGCTTTTAGAGTACGCTTGGAAATCTTTTCTTGAATTGTTTTTGGCCATCGCTCTCCCTCTGTATTTCTCTCAAATGATAGGAGTTTTCTCTCATTAAACCACGAGACCGTTTTGTACCAAGTCCCTTCGACCAGTCCAACAACTGGGAGTCTTCTCTCAGCCTTGTATCTACTGTTCAGACTCTCTGATCCATTACTAGTCATAAGCCCCCAACGAGGACCACCGTCATACGTCTGTGCCCACCTTTCAGGCTTGGCAGGCTCTCTGTCATCCTGTTCATGCTCTTTCCCACACTTTGTCAAGTATGTGATCGCTTCAGGGTGTGTTAATTTTAATTCGTTCCACATTCTTTCATAGGCCCTTGGTTTTTTCTTGTTTGCCAACTTACTTCTAAATTTTTCCACCACAGATAGATCTCGACCACATGCCTTGAACAAATTTTCGCAAACGTGCTGCATACAATACCGATGCACAGCATACGAAGGATTAGCACTCTCTTCCCATCCGTATTGAGGGCGTTTGAACGTGTTCCTTATTCCCCAGTGGCGATCTGAAACAACACAAAATTTTTTCTCGTCCCTAATTACATAATCCCTGAGAAATTTCATGAACCAACCCCAACAAGCTTCGTCCTCAGTTCGCACTAATGCAAATGCTAGCGGAACCAACCGCTGCTCTGGATCATAACCAACCGCCGCTAATAATTTTCCTCTGTAGCGACCCGACAAGAACGACGCATCAATGCTGATAACTGGTCTAAGGTATGGTACCGCTGCGATGCAAGGACCGAATGCCCACGCTGCTGCAAGGAACATAGCTCTGTTGGGATTGCCACAAGTTGGAGCCAACCATTTGATAACAGTCCCTGGGGTCGTCCCCTGAATGGCCAACAAAAGACTTGGTAGTTTGTTGTATGCGCCCTCCCACGACCCGAAAAGTTGCTCGATTGCCTTCTCTCTCCCACGCCAAAGCTTGTTATAAGTCGGTTTGACATTTGGATATTTCAGCTCTAATATAGATTTGACGTCCTCTATGGAAATACCAAGATCTCTTTTTACTGCATTCCTGATGCAGTTGGCAATAACTGTCGCCGTCAGATTATCATGTGTGAATTCTCCGAACCTTCTCACACATGTATGTTCATGTTCATTTTTTATTACTTTTCAAAATCGACCTTCCCTTTCTGTACGGGCATACAAATGCCACTTGCATGAGTATACCTTACAATGTAAACTCAACAATTGGGGCGTACTTTTAGTGGTTTTGTGTTGTACATTATTTTCTACGGAGTAATTATTACAAGCTTGTTGTAATTATTACAAGCTTGTTGTAATTGTGCTTTAGAGTAGAAAATATCCCCTTCAGCTAAAGGTCCCGAATTTTGTGGTATGGACGATTCTGGAATAGAATTTCTATACTCAGAGCAATCTAAAAATTGGAAAACAGGATGGTAAGTGTCTGTTCTTCCAGTAACATGATACCCTTGACCTCGGTTAAGAACCATATGTTGTTCGTCCAAACCCTGTGACTCTAAAAATTCTGCCTCTTCGTCAGTGAAGTCCTCGCCTATGGCATATGCCGACTCATTACCCGGCTCACGGTCGTATGCCTCGTCAAGTTGCTCTATATCTCCTTCTTCTTCTTCTTCTCCTCCTTGTTCAATTTCTTCTTCTCCTCCCTCTTGTTGTCTACTACTGCCCTCTGGTTGTTCCCAAGGTGACCAATCATTTCCACTACTATTGTATTCATAATTCATTTGTTGTTGTTGTTGTGAACTATGAGGGTCTATACTATTAGGGTCCCAAGGATCCCAATCCAACATTCCAGATTGAACTTGTTCATCATTATGGACTTCTTCATTATAATTATAATTAATGGCTTCTTCATTATAATTATAATTATAATTATAATCTGAATATCCACCTAAGTAAAAAGTAAATAAAACAAATATTATAATTCCATATAAATAATTATTATTTTGCACACATCATTTATTTTTTGTTGTCATTTTTCTAAATATAATACATATCAATTTAATGTCTAGTTTTACAATTTATTTACTCATGTAAGATTATTAGAAGTTAAAACCGAAACCATACATATCACGATCTAAAATTTAAATTAGGGCCCATTTGGTTTTATTTCATGTATCTTTTCCTAACAAGTAGGGCCCATTTGGGAATAAATTATGGCATATAGGTGTACAGCTGTAATCATGTTATATAGGCCATCTGTGGTGCTTTCATTATAAATATGTATTATTTTTATTTTTAACGAAAGCTTCTTTGTGTTTTAACAATAATGCATAGTACTTCTATATTCTGTCTAGCAAGCTCCACACCTAAATTATAGTTCAAATTTTGTATAATGCATAGTAAATTTTGTATAATGCAAAGTAAATTTTGTATTTCAAATTTGAGGACATTGGCACTTAATGGTAGTTTATATGTATGTGATTAAATACTTATGTATAATAATGGCATGCATATTAGAAATGGTCTCGTTAGCTTTTGCTATTATATATTAGCTTTATGCTTCAAAATCCACGTGAATGAATAATTACTATTTTTATGAGTGAATGTACCTTGTACATTAGCTGGAAGCAAATCAACGTGCAGCTCAAGTCCCTGTAGCCGTCTTGTTCCGAAGCACTCGTGTTGTACATAACGCCATTCATCTTCCGAGTTCACCGGCAACTGCATCTGTTGAAACCTTCCTTCAATTATCATATTAAAACGGGAAACAATTCTCAAATTGTAATGTCCGCGATAATATCCTAACGAAGATAAAATTGTATCTTTGATTGATTCATAATCAGTTCGTGAAGATGCATCGAAACTGAAATTGTTTGGTTGATTGTAAGGAGATTGATTAACGAAAACACGAATGGAATTCATATTTGTAATTGATATGAGATTTATGTGTGAAAATGATAGATGATTCTCAGACTGAGAGACGAATCACTTATTTATAACCCTTATGATCGGAATCTGAGAATCTGAAATTGACAGACAAAATCAAAAGTGCACGTCAAATCGAGGTTAAATCAATATTATATTTAATTATTTTTTCTTGATCGGAATCTGAGAATCCGATCATAACAGACAACATTCAAAATTTCGTACGAAATAATTGATGAAACACTGTTTAAATAGTGATTAAATAGTGAAATAATTGATTAAATAGTGGTTAAATAGTGATTAAATAGTGAAATAATTGATTAAATAGTAGTTAAATAGTGAAATTCTGGCAAAACAGTATAATGGGCGGGAATCTAGCTAGTTTCGGAATCTCAAATTCCGAAACTAGCTAGTTTCGGAATCTGAGTTTCCGAAACTAGCTAGATTCCGCCCAAAAACGTTTTTTTATTAATTTACTTTACTGACCGTATAATAGCTAGTTTCGGAATCTGAGATTCCGAAACTAGCTAGTTTCGGAATTTGAGATTCCGAAGCTAGCTAGATTCCGCCCAAAAACGTTTTTTTATTAATTTACTTTACTTTTATTATATTTACCGTATAATAAATTATATTTTTAATTTTTTTAATTAGTTTCGGAATTCTAAATTCCGAAACTAGACGTTTCATATTTTTCACCTAACTTTTCATCTACTTTTCAACGCACTATCAATTTCACATAACCTTTACGTTCTATATAAACCCTCAAGATTCATTCTCTTCCCACCATTCTCTTCTCATTCTATTCTTTGCTCAAAATAAGTTTTTTAGAAGTTCATATCACATCCGGTAATTGTCTCTTCTCATTCTATTCTATTTAATTTTTTTATTTACAAAATGTAAATATATGGAAATTGTCTAATTGAGTTGTGAAATTGAAAATTTATTTTAGGTCTTAATGGGTCCTAAACCACGTTGCGTGTCTTCGGGAATTATTTTGTTAGGAGATCAACATACCACTGAAGGTTGTTTAATATCATTATTGTGCCTTCATCAACCTCGCAAAACTTTTAAAGTCAAGAAACTAGAAGAAAATCAATTTCATGTTAGAGGCCCAAAGTTTTTTACCGATACAGTGGAGAGAAATCGAGGTATTGATCTTCAAGGCAATTGGTTCAGTTACGTACCAATAGTTCCACCTGGTTTTGAAAATCATCCGGCAGCTCAAAATAGCATACATCTTCGATAAATGTAGTATTGTATGGTTTGTTATATTGTATGTTTATTGTATGGTTTGTTGTATTTTATTGTTTTTAATTGTATGCTTATTGTATGGTTTGTTATATTTTATTTCTTTTAATTGTATGGTTTGTTGTGTTTATTCGTATTTTTAAATTATGAAATTTAATATTTGAGGTATGTTTTTTGTTCCTTACTACTGAAATTGTCAAAAAAAAAACATAGATTAATAAAAAACGTTTTTCTAACATTTGTGCGGATTATTAAAAATATGATAAAAGTAATTTGTGCGGATTATTAAAAATATTATAAAAGTAATATGATAAAAATATGATAAAAGTACTTAATAATAAAGTATGACAAAAAGTACTTAATAATAGAAAACGTTTTTCTAACATTTGTGCGGATTATTAAAAACGGATTATTTTATAATTTCTTAATTAATTAAAGTTATTAAAAAGTGAAATAATTGATTAAATAGTGATTAAATAGTGCAATAATTGATTAAATAGTGATTAAATAGTGAAATTCTGACCTAACAGCATAATGAGCGACAAAGCCTGAAAAAGTTGTCTGAATGGCTTGTAGCCTCTGCGAATAGGACAGGCGTGCTCTGAGAAAGCTTGAAAAGTTGTCCGCATGGCTTGTGACTTCTGCGAATAGGACATGTGTGCTCTGAGAGAGTCTGAAAACGTCCATTTTTTCAATTATCTTTCAACTCATCTATATAAAACTACCAAGGTTCAGACACACAAACAAACCTCCATTTTCTCTCTCCTTAAGAAGTTCACCACCATGGAGAAAGGAAATAGCTCAAACTCTAACAAACGCTATATACTGCCAGTCCCTCCACATCCTATTATGCGTAAGTACTGGTCATCATTCATGCATTCTACTCTCAACAAAAAAAAAAAAAAGAGACTGGAGCGCAACGTGTCTAAAATGTTTTCGTAGTGTTGAATACAATGTGTTTGAACCATACTACGATTTGCCTCTAAAAATGCACTACAACTGGCACGTAAATGGCGGGGAGAGATTCCAGACTATGACGATGTTCCAGACTTTGAGTACTTTCGAGACGTAGAGGAAGGTGAAGCATCTAAAAATACAGAGGAAGAACAATGGTGGGATGAAGCATGTAAAAATGCAGATGATGTTGAGGCTAAATGGTGGGATAAAGCGTGTCAAATGGCCGACAAGTATGAAGGCAAAAGAAAATCAAATTAGTGTTTAGGGTTTAACTTTTATCGTCTCTTCTAGCTCTATTAATTAGATTAATGTCTTTATTTTAATTTTCTTATTATTGTAATGGACTACGTCTCGATGTACTACTTTTTAATTTAGGATTGGATTATTATTGTTATTTTCACGATTATTATAACATGTAAAAAAATAAAAAAATTTGCTAAAATATATTTATCCTTTTAATAGAATTTAATTTGATTTTTTTATAATTTTTTGATATTTTTTGAATATTTTTCCTATTTTTTCTATTATTAAACTAATATAACTAAATAAATTAAATAAATAAATTAATTAAAAAAATTTCCGAGAGAGAAGCGTGAAAATGAGAGGGAGAGAGAAGAGAAGAATAAATAAATTAATTAAAAAAATTAAAAAAATTTCGGAGAGAGAAGCGTGAAAATGAGTGGGAGAGAGAAGAGAAGAGGTGCCCGCTCTATGCAATTCCTAGTTTCGGAATCTCAGATTCCGAAACTAAGCAGAATTAGTTTCGAAACTGCGCAGTCATTTTTAAAAAATTAATTAAAAACGGATTATTTTATAATTTCTAAATTAATTAAAGTTATTTATAATTTTTTCGGCTTAAGTGGATCCAGATTGGGCCGTATGATTGTTTAATATTGATGCGAAGTGCAAACCAACTGGGCCGTCGTCTGTTTTAAAAACCGAGTACAAGTTCTGTTGTGTACAAATTTGTTTTTGTTGTTATAGGTAATTACTATTAACCTGTACTGGTTATTATATGATAAATTTAGAAAGAGTCAAAATAAATATTTCCAAACTAGAAATGATTATACAAATTTTTTGCTATATATTATGTAGATTAATTATATGATAAAAGTTAGTGTACAAAAGCATCATGTACATAATTCTGAGTTACCCTCTTTATATTTTAAGACAGACACACACAATAACAATAAAAAAATTAAAATAAAATTACTATAGCCCAAGTATGGAACAGGAACAATTAAAACTGTCTCAGAAAAGGCTTCAAAGGTAGTTAGAGATGAAAAAAAAGGGTTTTGGACAAATCCTTGAATATTGTTTTTTTTTTTTAATAATACTGATGATGGTTTAATTAAAAATTGGGATTCCGAAAAGTCAATACATGAGTTTTCAACTTTTAAAGGAATTAAACATCAAATTGTCTGAGGCAGTCTGGCCTTTGAAAATTTTTCTTAAGGTCAAACGTTACACAACAAAAGTCTAATTAAAGATAATTTGGAGATTGGTTTGGGTGATTGGGTCCTAATTGTGCATCTATTATGTAATCTCCATTCCGAAACAGTAGACCACGTATCTGCACGATGTATTTGCAGAGAGCATTTTAGAGAAAGTTTTTGCATTCATACTCCAAAAGGGAATCAAGCTGAATATTGTGGGATCAATAATATTTGCGATAATATTCTGGCATTGCTAACAGATCACAAAGACTATCTTCAATAATATTTGCGATAATATTAGCAGCTTGTATCTTGTTAATTCTGGGGAAACGCAATAAAATGAATTTTCATGACATTATTATCAATTGTGCAGTTTCTGCTATAATTCTGTTTTGAGCTTGGTTTTTTCAAACAGGCTACATGTCTAGGTTAGAGCATCAATTCAGAGTAGAAGACATTTAGGCATATCAACAGTACATGAAGAAAAAAAGGATGAAGAGGTAGATGAGGATCTCTAGGATGATTAGTGCCGGAGAGTTTGTAGTATAGCCTTTTTGATATGTCGGCATTAATAAATGTAAGCAATCCTGTCTTAGGATTATTAGTTAAAAAAAAAAAAAAAAAAACTCTGAATTCAATAAATATCAGGCTTCCATCGTCTCTCAGTGATAAAACTGATACACTATTTCTTACAGTGGGGGGCCACAGTATATCAGCAAATATTGCCCAACAATATTGAACTAGTTCAATGTTCGCTTTTGCAACAAATCAGAACACATGTAATAATTACAAGTAACACACAAATCAGTAGAAACAGTCATTCAAATTTATTAAATGAAGAATTAAATAACTAAACTGCATTTCAACTTTGCATACTTGATGTCCGTTGAATGTAACTAGGGTGCACTGGGCAACAAGTGTTCGACACCAAAGATGACATTTGTGCCACTGGGACTATTTAATTGATCGAGGGTTACATCAAAAGAAAATGACAATCGACATTTAATTAATCACCATTATTTTAAAAGCTGGATAATTCTACATTTTTCAACTACCGATCACCATCTTCAAGTGACCTTTTTCCCTTTTTTTTTTTTTGGCTTTTTGCTATCTAATGCTCGCGGGGCCACCATCTTCAAGTTGAAAAAGAATACTATTGCATGAAAGGTGGCTCATATTTTTAGTTACACACAATTTATGATCAAATTTTATATATGTTATCAGTCAAATTGCACATGTAAGGAGTATTTGACAATTTATTTGGAAGTATGTGGATTGCATATTTAACTTATTTTCAAAAAAGTAGTCATAAGGCTACTTGTTTCATTAGAGAAAAAAGAATACCTACAGAATCGTTTATTGCTTATCCAGAATGCAAGAAATTTACCCCCTCTATACCGGTGTTCATGCCAGTCTTGCTATTCCTCAACACAACGTATAATTACATAGTTCAGAATCAACAAATGCAAACAAATTCAGAAAAAAATAAGATACAACTGGGCAAGAAATTGAGAGACACCTCTATTCCAAGTTGAATGTTCTGGTTCAACCAGCTGCAACTGGAACCAGTTCTCTATCAGATCCCCATCATCTGAAGTTCTCCATCAGCTTCTCCTCAGCACCTTGTCAAGCTTATCGGTCTCCAACTGTCTTAGTCTTTGATTGCCTTTGATTCTTTGCTGGCAAATGGAGAAAAAAAAAAAAAAAAAAAGGAAAGGTACTGGTGTCTACCAGCTCCCTTCCTGCTAACTCCAACTGGTAAGTCAATGGGTATTGGTATTAGTCCACTGTCAGGTGTGCCCCTGAATCCTGATACTGCTAAGTCAATGGGTGTTGAACCGACAGAAGCTGCCATGAATGCCTAATATCGACAATCTAAAAAAATTCAAAATTTGAGAAGTAAATTAAAAAAGTTAAAAGATAGAATATGGTTTAATTGACCCTTATGTCCTTAAATATTTTTTATCCCTACTATGCCATGCCTGAGTTGAATTCTGAGTGATTTTCCTTTCAAGTTGTTCATATATGACTATTGCGTGCTAAGGAAAAGGTCTACAGTTATAGTAGTTTTCTAAATGTATTATCATTTAATTTTCAAAATTATGTAATTTAATATTTAATATTTTGCTTAATAAAACAGACCTTAAAGAAAATGACTTATGGCACTTTAAACAATGAACAAGATCCCTATCTTAAGCAGTAGCCACATCAGTTTCGAATGCCGATAGCTTCTTTGTTATGTACCTTCCATTAGAATTATCAAACCCCACCGCTGTTCAATTTCAACTCCAGAGTCATTCCCCTATCAATTTTTCCATTGATTGACATTGATTGCCTGTATGAAACTACATAGAGAAAACGATCACTACAAAGACACCTTTAATGAAGGCCAAAATAATCTTGTCGAGTGAGAATAGTAAATGTTTGAAGTCAGCCAATCAAGTTCAACTTGACAAAATTACTATTATTTAGATTGCAGTGAAGATTGAAACAAAGAAAGTTTGAGGTGCTATCTAGGTAGGGATGTGATCGACGACGCGCGATACTTACGTGAAAGATATTTTGATCTTACTCCTTCCGGCTGCTTGGGAACAGTATATCAAATAATGGAGATAAGGTGGCTATTGTCGACCACGCTAAAACTGTTCTAGCATTCTTTGGTGCTGTTGAAACTTATTAATCAATTTTTGACACAACTCTTTAATTTGTACTAAGCTGTTTCTAGTGAGCCAATACCGTTGAAGATATAGCAGTCCATAAAAAATCACTGTTCCCTACAGTAGTATTTCAAGCCACGGTTTAGACCATACGCACAAACTGCCTCTGTTACATGAGCAAAAATATATCGTTTAGTTCAATCGACATCCTTACGGGTTTGATGCTCAAAATAAATTTTTAACATGAATAGTTAACTTTTATGAAAGGAAGCGATCTTTGGCAATAATTACCTTTGCCATTTTGAAGATGGTCGTGAAATCAATTCAAATAAAGGCTATAGAATAAAGCAACCTATAACAAATTACTGGACATATCAATAGGTTAATAATGAAGTTTTGTGTAATTTAAATATATTTTTTTATATAACACATCAAGCAACATTAACATTAGGTCGTTGAAAATTCAAATGACTAATGAATGCAAAAACCGCACGCCAAATCTCATTTTTTTTTACATAGACATAATATGTACATGTAGATCATACATATAATGTTAGATTTTAAATTAATTTGTAAAAGTTTATTTAGAAACATGAAAAAGTATATGGTGCATCATGATGGATAGGTCTTTTTCTACATCATGACCTTATTCATAAAATTTATTTTAATTGACAAATGTAATTCTCGTATATATATTGGAATCTTATAACAAATGAAATTTTATATATTTTATATTTTTTTTCAAATTTCTTAGGTTTTTTATTTTTAATACATAATAATAAGAAAATTGTTAAAATTTCCAACAAAATTGTTAAAAAATTTTAAAAATATAAAATTTAGATTTCTATGAGATTTAAATTCATAAATTGAATTGGTTAAATTAGATTTGTCAATTTACAAAAATTCTGACGAGGGCAAGTCATGATGCATCAAAGGGATTGTGCATTATGATCCTCCATAAACTATCTCTAGATAAATTGTCAAAATTATTAAAATAAATAATATAGTTTGCTTTATTTACACATTTATTCTAATTAAATCTAAATTATGGAATGGCTGAAGATTTTAAGCACAAATATAGTGAATTTAAGAGGCCCAATGCGTATTTCATGTATTCATATTTTTAAATCTTAATTACACAAATTTGAAATCCAAAAAATAAAACAAAACACTATTATTTATTATTGCTTCCTCTATGCACAATAAAGAAAGTTAAAATATCGTAATCTTTCGGTGTCCATTTATGAAATGACATAAATCATCATATCTAATTATTTTCATGTTTAAGTTTATAACTTTTAGTTATAAGAAATTGATGGTACAGTGGAGGCATGAAATATATATAGATGTATTTGAACCACCCTCCCTATCATCAATGATGCTGTGTAAAATAATTATTTTTCATATTTTTTCAACATTGTTTAGCTGATTTAAAATATTGCCAAAATTTTTTTCGGTTTATCAAAGACGAACTTATAATTAGAATATCTAGATGTTTAAGCAAATAATTACTCTGAGGCTAATAAAAAATAAATTTTTTTTAAGAAATGTCAGAGCCAATCACTCCTTAATATAGGGCGATGCTGACGCTTCTATTATGTCACCCTCTTTTTTAACTAACGACTAAATCATTGATCAGGACTCATAACCATGTAATTATTGGCTCATAAAAGTTCAATATGTTTCTGGTATTCAAAAATAAAAAAGAAGACTCAACAAATATTGTTCAATGTATGTTATTATTATATTTATTATTTGTTTTATATTATTTCATACGTGATTCATATTTTAATTTTATTTAACTTAAGTCAGCCAATTGTTTTAAACAAAGTTGTCATCATCTACGGTCAAAAAGAGAAACAAAGAGTGACATGCCAAGCACTCAAGTTTTTGAGTTGTGAACTTCTTTAATTTAGGTCATAGCAGCAAGTCACTACGCCAAAAATTGAAGTATGCAACGTTCAAAAATGTAAGTCTGTAACATTCACCCGCACGTTACTGTAGACTCCGTTGCAAATCAATAGAAACGTTACAGATCATAAAAATGAGAGTTACAGGATATCAAATCTGTAACGCTCAATAGCTATTAAGCGTTACAGAATGGGGGCATCTGTAACGCTCAATAGGTACGAAGCGTTACATAATAGATATATTAATTGTTTATTGTCCCAATCTGTAACGCTTCAGAGCTATTGAGCGTTACAGATGCCCCCATTCTGTAACGCTTAATAGCTATTGAGAGTTACAGATTTGATATATTTTATTTTTTTTTCGTATTTCTGCCTAGTTCTGTAACGCTTATTATGTAAAGAGCGTTACAGATGTTGAATAAATTTTTTTTTATATATTGTTGGTACTCTGTGGCTAGCCCAGGTTTGCTAGTCGTACCAATTGGTACCAATGTACCAAAACAGAATACAAAACAAACATGCATCACATACAATACAACAAACATGCATCACATACATAATAGACATGTCATGCATAATACATAATATACACACATATAAACATGCATCAAGTTCAACAAAATTGCATATCAACAATTTTTACAAGTTCAACACAAATTGATCAACTATCCAAATATGTTACCATAGATGAAATGCATGAGTTCATCCATGACTTCTGAAATATCGTCGCTCGAGTACGGAACTCCAATCGGATCAATTTGCTACATTTAAAAACAAATTAACCAAAAACATCATATTAATTAGATAATTCCAATCGTATCATGTAAACCCTAAACTCTAAATCCAAAACCCTAAACCCTAAACCCTAAACCCTAAATCCAAAGGCTATCGGTGTTGGTATTCTAAAATCGTTATTAAACCCTAAATTCCTAAATTTTGAAATAAAGCAATACCTTTGGTAATACTCCGGTTGCCTGACATAATTCAATACATGTCTCATGGCCAACAACGTGAAATAACCACACTCTGTATTGCCATTTTGTTTTGGAGCCTAAAATCACAATTTAAACAAGTAGTTAGATAAGAATTTTGAAATAATTTCAGAAAAACTAATATGTAATCACTAATCCATAGTTTTCGTACCTTTATTTCGTGCCAGGAATATAATTTGTCTTTACGTATATTCTTTCCAGTCTTCAGCATCTTGTAGTTTCTATATGCCCTGCATTCAATTTATTCAATTAAATTAGATTATATATATAGCAATTTCCAAAATCTCAAATTATCACTATTATTTTTCTTAAGTTTAGAAACTTACTAAGTGATAAACGGCTTAATAGCTAAGTCTGATATGGGATCGTCGCGAACCAAGGAATCTATGAAGTAAACCTTCTCAGACTTGATATCAACGACGATAACCGTCCAATGGAACCTGTAACACAGTTCAATTATTGTTTTGATTGAAACAACTAACAATTAAGTTTAGTAAGATGCTACGTACCCCTGATTATACGGCAAAAGAAAGTATTGACACTCTGGTTTCTCAATGAATGTCCTCTGCATAAAGTCCACGTTAAAATCTGCGTTTTTCTTCCATGAATCTCCATATAGAAATTCCGGATCCCACAAGGTGATGCTTTTATCGAACCCAATTTCTTTCTCAAGTTTGATCATCCAATACCTGCAATTATCCAATACTTCGATATATAATTTTAATTGAAATTTGAATATTGAAAATAAAAACCAAAGTTAGAAAATAATACCATGAGTACATCTTGACCATCGATATACTTAGGCATTCTCTTTTCATACATTCCAGAATATCGCCCAAGTTGAAATTGAATTGCACAACGGTGTGTGTACCCCAAGGGTTGCACTCAGGCACCTCAAATGACTCGTCCCCTTTCGGTGTTAACTTCAACACCGTGTATAATTTGCGCTCAGAATCAGAAAGTCTGTCTGGTCTAACCGCTCTTCGCGCAAAATAGTAGATCCCTCACTTGGGACCCTCGCCCTATTGGCATTATCCCTTTTCCTTTCTCCTTTTCCTTCTCCTTCTCCTTCTTCTTGTGGCTCTCCGCACGTGGCTTCGGTTTGGTCTTACTCTGCATTCAAAATAATCAGTGAAGTCAGTATTATTAATATTACAAGTACAAATGTGTACGAATATATTGTGATACCTTTGGGCGTGGCTCCACATCAGATGACGGCCAAGCGAATCGTCCTCCTAAACTCAATCCTAATTGCTCCGTCGACGAGCCAGGAATATACCAGTCTCTGAATTCATCGCCACAATCGCAAAGGTTGATTAACGTTTGATTTTCAGTTAGTGGCACACAGTGTACCAGCATACCAACAAATGATGGAAGTATCAACCCCTTTGCCGCTAAAACACGCCCTCGTGATGAACAATGCAAGTAGAGATCGCATTCAACCAAGTCCTGAAAAATGCCAAAAGATTAAGATCATATCATTATTTACAAATAATTAATAATAGCGAAGAATTCATTACTTAATAGAAAATGACAAGATGATATCAACCTGTGCATCACCAGTCGGATCCGGAGGCAAAGTGTTTGATGCAACACCTCTAGGCATTGCTGAGTCCACCTCGGCCGAAAAAACTTGATGCGGCGTCTGTAAGAATTGCGGCGGTAATTCTGGAACTTGAACTCCGTTCATGAGTAGCCAATTTGTCATCTCTTGCCTCAATTCATTCTTACATCTCTCCGTCACCGCATCCATCAAGTGTGCAATCTGGCCCGGTGTCATACATCCATCATGCACATTTTTTCGGGACTTTCTCCCATATAAATCCGTCTTGTTAGAGAATCCAGAAGTGCCTCTCGTTCTTCCTGAATATTCAGGCCTCCCAACCGCCTTACTCAACACTTCTTGTGGCTCGATTGAGCCGGAATTGACTTCTTGAGACATAGTCTGTAAACGACTAAATGCTTCAATCGTCGCCGTATCCGATGGATTGAAGGTGTAAGAACCTATATATCAAATCACATTCAATATCAAAATTTAATAGAAAATAACAAATCAAATTGGTGGATTGTGCAATTAAGACCTTCTGTGCCAGTAGGCACGACTCTTCCCATGAAATACCTTCGGCTCCTAGGTTCTAAGTCGCCAATGACAATAGTAGTGGAACCGACACCCTCCGAATCACCACCTATAGTAATCGTGTCCGTAGGTTTCCACGTACCCTCTTTTCCTTTATAGCCTGTCGAACCCATCCTGTGAGGCTCCTTCCATTTCTCTCTCAACTCTTTCCCCTTTTGACTCCTTTGCTCAAATTCTTCAGAAGTTTTTTTCTCGTAAAACTCATCCCAAACCTGCAATTTTAATCAAAATCATTATCATATTCATTTCAATCAAAATATCATATCAAGTAAAACATCTTCTCGTACCTTCTTTGAGAATGAGAATATGTCCCACGGTTGTTTGGGATTGTTTTTTTTAATGAAGTCATCCACGAGCCTACTCCTAAAGGTCCTATGCGATCTGCCCATGACTTTGAGAGTCCTCTCCTTTCATGTATCATCCTCGATGTTGAACGCTTTCTGAAAATAAAATAGTCAAAAATTAGTTTCATTTCTTAATTTAATTACGGTTTTAAATTTTCAAAATAGTCAAAAGCAGTTACCTTGATCTCCAACCACATCTCATCTCTCATGTCTTGTGTAACGTCTTTCTTCCAATCATCAATTGTGATTGGCACTCTCAACTTAGCTAGATAAGCACAAAATGTGCCGAATTTGGTGACAGATTGCTTCTCACCAGTTGGCACTCCTTCATTGTTAAACTTAATCTTGAAGTTGTGCCCTGAAGCCTTTAGACGCCTAAATTCTTCCATGTTAGTCCTACTTTTATTACTTGTTGCTGCTGCACTGAATTCATCTTCTTCCATGTTGGTTTGTTCTTCAACATTTCTTTCCTCTCCAGAAGACATCTATTAAATTGATAAACAGTTTAAACAAGCAATTAACAATAACTTAATAATATTAAACCATTAAATAAGTTCACAAACCATTAAACAAGCAAATAACAATAACTTTATAACATTAAACCATTAAACAAGTTCACAAATCATTAAAGAAGCAATTAACAATAACTTAATAACATTAAACAATTAAACATTAAATATTAAATAAGTTCACAAACATCAAACTCACTCAAATAATTCAAACCATACAACAATTCAGACAATCCAACCCTGAAACAAAACAAACACAATTCAACAAGCCCTACAAGAAAACAAACAAACACAAACCCTACAACCCTACTTTTCGCCCCCGTCCTCCTTCTTCTCACTGGAGCCCGCCTCCACGTCCTCCTCAATCGGTTCCTCCTCAATTGGTACCTCCTCCTTCTTCTCCCTGCCGCAACCTGGAGGGAAACGACTTACACAACTAATGCCCCTATTCTTAGGCTCAGGACCTCTCATTTTCCGTCCCTTAAAATACCACACATTCTCCTCCTTTTCCGTCTTCTTCTCCACCTCCTTTTCCTTGTCATTCTTCAAAACAATGTTGTTGTTCTTGCCCATCTAAACCCAATTAATAACAATTTCAATTTCAATCAAGCCAATAATATTATCATTTAATAACTAACTAATTCCACAATTTTAAAAAAATTTTGACATAACCTCCCCTATACATAGTTATTTTACCCAAAATTGTTAATAAGTCCCTAGGCAATAATAACCCAAATAGCCATTTTTCATACATTTTTTTCAAACCCAATCACATATATATATCATGCAATCACATATATCCAAACACATATATCCAATATCAATTTGTCACATATAAACAGCCCCAATATCAATTAATCACATATAAACAGCCCCAATTTTTCACATATAAATAGCCAATAAACAATTTGCAAATAAGTCCCTAGACAATTTTTTTCCTTTACAAACAAGTCCCTAAGCAGTTTGCAAATAAGTCCCTACGCAGTTTATTTGTTTGCAAATAAGTCCCTAAGCAATTTATTTCTTTACAAATAAGTCCCTAACTTCTTTTTTTCTTTACAAATAAGTCCCTAAATAATAAAAAAAAAGGACAGAGAGCTCTTACCTTGGCTTGGCGTTGTTGAGAGAGAGCGGCGAGAGCGTCGGAGTAGAGGAGAGGCGCTGTTGAGAGGGCGCTGTCGAGAATAGGGGTGGGCGCTGTCGAGAAGAGGGGTGGGCACTGTTGGAGGACGCGCGCTGTCGAGAAGAGGGGTGGGCACTGTCGGAGGCGCTGTCGAGAACTTAGGTTTTTTAGAGGAGGAGTGGAGGCGCTGTCGAGAACTTAGCTTTTTTCGAAATCGAATGAGAGAGACAGAGAGGCGGAGGCGCTTTTGTTTAAAAAAATTTGTCTTTTGTAACGCTCATTATGTAATAAGTGTTACAGATTCATGCCATTTGTAACGCTGATTACCTATTGAGCGTTACAGATTTGTCCTAAGAAGATGCGTCTCGGAGATGGAATGTCATGCGTTCTCACGCATTTCTATAATATTATTATATATATACTTTTAATTTCTGTTTCAATAATATATATACATACATTTTAATTTTCTGTTTTATAATATTATATGTATACTTTTAATATTTCTGTTTCATAATATATATATATATATATATATATATATATATACATACATTTTTGTTTTGTTTTTATTTTTATTTTACCCTTTTTTAAATTATATTTTGTGTTAATTAAAATATAAATAAACTAAGGAATTTTAAAATAAAAGAAAATTAAACATGTAAAACTAAAATAAAGAATTTTAAATTAAAAATAAAAGAAAATTAAAAATGCAAAAATAAAATTAAAATTACACATGATAAAGCTAAAATAAATAATCCTAAATAAGTAAATTTCACTAACAACCTGCAAAAATAAAAGGAAATTGTAAGTATTAATATTTAAAATAATTTTGAATAAAAGGAAAATGTAAGTATTAATATAAAGGAAGGTTGTTGAACTCACATGAGATTATGCATCTGTTTTCTTTTTTTTCCTTCGCTTATTGACCCACACGCCTCGGTGTTGTCTGTACGCCTGTAACTGATCGATACCGGCTGTGATGCATCATCGATACCATCTGAAAATGGAGGTGCTTCATCGAAGTGGTCGTATGCTTCTTCGTCCACGACATCTCCAACACCGACAATGCGTCTCTTTCCTTGGAGGACAATATGTTGATTCTTGTCGGCCGGATCTTGAGCGTAGAACACTTGCATTGCATGCTTATTTGCAAGTATAAAAGGATCGTCTTCATAAGTTCTTTTTTTGAAGTCAACAATTGTAAACCCATTTTTGTCTTTTTTGACTCCACCGCGAAGGTTGTTGATCCATGCACACTTCAATAAGGGTATCTTGAATTTTGTGTAATCTAGTTCCCATATCTCTTCAATCCACCCGTAATAAGTAGCAGATTTTCCATTAGATAAAGCTACAACTGACACTCCACTATTTTGCACGGTGCTTTTACCGTCCTGTTGCTTTGTGTACCAGGTGAATCCATTCAAATCATACCCTTGAAAGGTTTCGACCACCGAATCAGGACCTCTTGATAACCATTTCACGGTTTCATCGACCTCGGTTCCTTCTTTCAACTGGGAAGCTACCTTTTCTTCAAACCACTCCACAAAATTTATTTGATGCTCTGTGTTAATCATCCTTTCGGTGTAAGATGGGTATTGATTGCGCAACTCGGCTAGATGCATGTTGATGTAAGGTGTCACAATAGTAAGGTGTTGGAGAACTTTCATATGTGCTTTTGTTCTCATTTGAAGGCCCACTCTACAAGTTTTGACTCCAATTGTACCTTTTCCTTGAAGTCTACCCTCGTGCCGGGACTTTGGAAGGCCGATAGATTGGACATCTTCCAAGTAATCGGTATAATACTCAACAACCTCTTCCGCAACATAGCCTTCCACTATACTTCCTTCAGGTTTAGATCGGCTACGGACTAACCCTTTCAATTGGCCCATTGCTCTTTCAAACGGATACACGTACCGTAAAAACACTGGACTGCACATTTTGATTTCCTTAACCAAATGAATGGTCAAATGCACCATGGAGTCAAAAAATGACGGCGAAAAATACATCTCCAGCTCACAAAGGGTAACAATAACATCATTCTGTAACTTGTCCAGTTTATCCGGGTCAATCACCTTACAACATATTTTATTGAAAAAATCGCACAACTTAGTGAGAGTCTTTCTCACTTCTTCCTTCAAAATTCCTCTAATTGCGACCGGAAGTAAAACTGTCAGCAAGACGTGATAATCATGTGACTTCATACCATACAATTTGTTATCCTTCATGGACACCTTTCTTGATATATTCGAGGAATAACCGTAAGGAACCCGAATTGCCTTCAAACAACCCAACAAACTTTTCTTCTCCTGCTTTGTTAAATTGAATTGTGCTGCAGGTAACCAATCTTGCTTTTTACCCTTAGATTGTGCTGCTAGATCCTTCCGAATCCCCATTTCAACCATGTCCTTCCTCGCATTCACGCCATCTTTATTTTTCCCTTGAATTTCCAGAAGACAACCAATCAAAGCTTCATATATGTTCTTGATTATGTGCATCGCATCTAGGCAATGCCTAACCTTTAAACACTGCCAATATTCAAGCTCCCAAAATATAGACTTCTTTTTCCATATTCCTTTCGGAATCTCATTTGCAAATTTCTTACCAAATTTTACCTCTAGGTCCTTGACCTGTCGATATACTGCCCTTCCGGATTTTGGCATCGGGGCCCTGTCATGCTCCTCTGTACCATCAAATCTTTCCTTGTCTAGACGGTAAGGGTGGTTGCGGAATCTAAGAAACCTGCGATGTCCCAAGTAAACATTTTTTCTACTGTTTTTCAGGTAAACAGAATGAGTGTTTTCCTGGCAAATGGGACATGTTTTGGCTCCTTTATTCCTGTACCCTGACAGATTGCCATATGCAGGAAAATCATTAATCGTGCAAAATATCATGGCACGGAGCTTGAACTCAGTTCTAGAGTTTGCATCAAATACTTTCACTCCCTCAATCCACAATTTTTTAAGGTCATCTATCAATGGACGCAAATACACATCTATGTCATTCCCAGGTTGTTTAGGACCAGAAATCAACAAGGGCATCATCAAGTATCTCCTTTTCATGCACAACCAGGGAGGAAGGTTATAAATACACAATAAGGATTCATACCGTCCGTGCATAATCTCAACCTCAAATTTCTGGGTTCACCTCTGAAATCGGGAAAATTACTGTTTATATTCGTCCAATCAGGACAGTCTGCTGGGTGCCTTAACATTTCATTGCCTCTTTTCCTGCAGTCTGCGTGCCATCTCAACAATTTGGCATCCTTCGCATTAGCAAAGAGCCGCTGAAATCTTGAAATTATCGGGAGATAAAAAACAACCTTCGCAGCTGGTCTCTTACTACCGACATCAATCTGATCATCCCTCGGTTTAAACTGTGATGCTCTACACTTTGGACATTTATCCAGATCTTTGTACTCATCCCTAAATAATATGCAGTCATTCGGACATGCATGAATTCTCTCTACATCTAGTTTCAAAAGACACAATATCTTCTTGGCCTTATAAATAGAATCCGGCAACTGGTTATCTTTAGGAAGAAAATCTGTACGCAAAAGTTTAAGCAAAGACGTGAAACTGGTATCAGTCCATCCATTTTTGGCTTTCAGATTAAATAGTTTAAAAACAGCATTTAGTTTTGATAATTCACAACCGGGATATAACTTAACCTTATCTTCTTTACGTAACATACCAAAAATTTCAGCATTATCAACAAAATCTGCATCCACATTGTTCACAATTTCATCTAAATCAGCATTCAATTCTGCATTATCTACATTTTCATCATCAGAAACATTTTCATCATCAAACACATTATTTTCATCATTAAACGCACCATTTTCATTATTAAATACATTTTCATCATCCAATAATAAATTTTCTTCCTCATGTTGTGAATCCAATACATTGTTACTAGTTCCAACATTAGATGAATCTCCACGAGTCTCTCCATGAAGTGTCCACCGAGTATAATCCTGTACGAATCCATCTTTAAGCAAAATGAACTCTCACTTCTTTTAAATTAGTCCATTTCACCAAATTCTGACATAAACGACAAGGGCAACACATCTGGTCATCTTCCCTCCTTTTTAAATCCGCTTCGGCACAAACCATAAATTCTTCAAGCCCTTTCAGAAACTCGGCAGAAAATCTGTTACTTGAGTTCATCCACGTCCGATCCATCTAAACAACAAAAATGTATGCAAAATGTCAAGGTATAAGTCAATTTAGTCACATTAGGTTTTCGGGCCGGTCACCATCCTAACCCACTCTTTGGATACTCTGTCTCATTAGCGAGCGTACGCTAGATGTAATCTGGTGTTTGAGAAAAATTCGGCAGCATTTTCCCTTATGTTCCCTGGATACGTCAACACACGATTGCTCGTGTGAACGCATCCGTGGGAACATAAGAGGAAATGCCGTCGAATTTTTCTCAAACACCAGATTGCATCTAGCGTACCACTCGCTATCCTAAATGAGACAGAATATCTAAAGAGCAGTCCCAAAAAATAGGGACTATCCGAGATTAATCCCTAATGGATTAATCTCGGACGGGCAACGACCTAAATTCGGTATTGTTCCGGTATTTTGGTCCTATATGACAATACCATTAACTAATTAAATGCATGTGCAAATTATTCATGCATGCATGAATAATTTGGTAATTAATTAAATGAAATAAATAAGAAAATGTTTTATGAAAATATACCTTCAATCCGATGAAATCCGATGGAATTATTCTCCTCTTGAATGAGATCTAAAATTATGCCTTTGCATGAAAAATCAACTAATGATTAGTTTAACCATAAATCAAAATAATTTACAAAAAAATAAGGACAAAATTGAAAAATATAAAATATAGCTCAAATTAAACTTCTTTTACATATTTATAATTTTCTATCCAATTATAATTTTTTCAGATTTTTTTTAGAATTATATTCTATTTTTCAATAAAAACCGAAATAAATGAAGAGAAAAATTTAAAAAAATATGAAATGTTGTTCAAATTAAATTTTTTTTACCTCCAAACTGCTCTCCTTCTCCTTCTCTTCCAAATTCTAATTTTTTCAGAATTTTGAGAAATTTTTAGCTATTTTTTTGGAGTGGAAAAAAAAATAAAAAATGGAGTTAATGCATAAATGGCTTCGGCTGGTTGGTTGGTTGATGCGGCGCTGTAAGAATTGATTGGAGGAAGGAAGACGAAAAGCCCTAAAAACCAAAAATTCCCACACTTCTGTAACGCTTATTAACTAATAAGCGTTACAGATTATGTCAATTTGTAACGCTCCTTAGTTACTAAACGTTACAGATTCGCAATTATGTAACGTTTGATAGGTTAGAAACGTTACAGATTTGTAACGCTCATTAGAAATCAAGCGTTACAGAATCGTCCGCAGTATTTTCTTTTTAAAATTGTTTAAATCTGTAACGCTTGTTCCAATATGAAGCGTTACAGATGTCTCCCGCCTTTTTTCAGCGCGCTTTTTTCGACAAATCTGTAACGGGTCTCTACTGAAGCGTTACAGAGGACTCGTTACAAAAACCCTTTTTTGTGGTAGTGAGTGTAGAGTCAAATCGCTGGATTATGTGACGTCCAAATAATTCTTTAATCAACCGATGGGTAAAAGCCTAAAGAATGTCCTCAATATGTCGTTTTATGCAATGACAAACTACAAATTATAGAAATGCAACTTTTATCATTACCATAATGTATAGACAAACTGTCATAAAAAAAAAAAAAAACATTAAAGAAAATGTCAAGTTAATCGGAGGGCAATTATCATGCATCTTCAGGGCCACTTTTAAGAAAAAAAAAATATGCAATTCTATAGACACTCCTTACCCACGCACTTTATTCAATTAAAAATAATCAACTATTAAAATTAAAACATAACTTTTTTATTATAAAATATGATACTATCATTGGTTGCAATCCTTTGACAATGAGATTCATATGACATCTTGACAACAGTCAAATATCATTTTTTTGCGACATTTAGAACATGATATATATTCTATATATATCATCCAAATAAAAAAATAATAAGACGCAGATTTATCGTTCATAAACAAACTTTAATTTTGTAAAGGTCCAGATTTAATAATCTCTAATAGAATACAAAATAACAGTTCAATTATATGAATTTAATTTGATAAATTGCCAAAAATTATAAGATTAACAGTATTTCTATAAAATATTTTTTATTTAATTTAAACACTAAAACATTTAAATTAAAAAAATATTTTCAAAATTATGAAGTTAATCACTATAAGAAAATCGCATGCTAATATGAAACGCTATACTGTGAAAATTATATTCCTCCCATCAAGTCGTAACACGAACCTTGGGGGTTACGTAGTTTTCAGTTCATGACAGGCTGCGTAAATAAATAAGGAAACAAGGTTCCTTTGGTGAAGGTGAATAATAGGGAAAGAAAAAAAGGAAGCTTCCTCAAACAGATGCATGCTATGAAGTGGAAGTATGGACCATTAATTAATTACTTTCTGTTAGCAAAAAAAAAAGAAACTTCCAATTAAAAGAACAAAAGCATACATACAATACAAAAGGAACGGACAGAAAGGGAAGGAGCTTGTTTTATTCAAGCCTCTTTATTTCCTTCTCTTCTTTAGTTCTTCTTGCTTTTAAAAGAAAGTATAAGGCCAGAAAATTCTGGCAACCACACGTATATTTGTTTGTCTCTATTATCTTCAGATACTTTATAAAAGACATAAAATATAATGTAAAATAAATAGCAATAAATAAATATATAAATACAAAGAACCCCGAGTGTCATGTGTAAAGTGTAACCATAAAGTCATAAACCATCCCAAGTGGCTATGAAACTAGGAGTGATCGAACTTATTCAAGTTGCTAGTTTCTGATGTTAGCCAAACAATTAATATACAAAAAAGAAAAAAACAATTTAGTGTTATATAACATTTTTGTAATTATATGTTCTATTTTCCATATAAGTTTAAGGCCATTAGTAATAAAAAGGATGCAATTAGAAGTTCAGATAGAATTCCTTTTCCTTGGTAGTACTACCCAGAAATTTTAAAATAATAAAACTAAATTCTTATTAGAGGAGAACCACTCATGGAGAATTCTTTTTTTTTTTTTTTAAGATAAAAGCCCTTAGGCAACTCATGGAGAATTCCAACAATGCACTATGTTGGTTATCTAAACCTCGGAAATATCTAAAAAAGACCTAAATCTGGTTTCTTTTCTCTTTGATTGCTAATGCAAATTGACAAAATACTTCTACAAGCTACTGAACTTGCTCTACGGTTCGGCAGCCAAATTTTTCAATCAACTAAATTGTTTTTTTTTTATAAAAAGAAAAATGATCTAAATTTAACCCAATTAGGCGAAAAACAATGGGTATAACAAATTAACCACCATTTCATTCCTTTGCCATAAATTCACAAATCAACCCAACCTCCCAGCCTCGCACATAATATCACAACTAGTCAAAAAAATAAACAACCAAACAAATTTTGAACATACGAAATAAGAAAAAAAAAAAAAATCAATTGGAGATCACCAATTGCTAACCTACACCGGCGGCAACACGGATGGTGGCACCGAAGATGGCATTGGCTCCGCTACTAGAGGAATTGCGGCAACCCTACTCGTCTCCGGCTTCTTAGCTGCATCTTTCTCTCCTACTTCACAACGGCAAATCGGGCAAGTCGAATGCGAATACAGCCACATATCTATACAATCCACATGGAACAAGTGCTTGCATTTCGGCAACTGCCTCACCTTCTCGCCTGTTTGTATCGGGCCGATACAGACAGCACAGTCCAGGCTTGCACCACCATCTTTCTCGGCTCCCGAATAAGTACTTGTCGGCAAAGCAGCTAACGCCGACTTGCTGAGTCCACCGTTTGCAGTTGGCAGATGAGCACGTGCGTGCCTGGCACGGCGACGGTGCCTGGTACAGAGGTACCAAATGAAGATGTACACAAGGAAAGTCACAAAGCCAATGGTGAACGAGAGACCCATGTAAACATATCTAGTAACTTTGCTCTGAGAAAGTGAATCTTGATCTGACATCAGCCATGGGTTGAAGCTCATGCTTTGTAGGTTGGCTGAGAGAATTGGTTTATATTTGGTTTGAATTGGTTTGCTCTGACAGCGAGTTCAGAATTAAATAAAAACCTTACTCAAAAAAAAAAAAATTCAAAACAAGCGAAAGAGAAATCGGTGAGAGAAAACTATGGGCACGGGGGAAAGGATCAAGGATAATTTGTCGTGTAATAGCATATATATTTAAAAAGAGTAAAAGATAAAAAGAAAATGGAAAAGCGGGTCCGTTTTGGGGGAGGGATTAATTAGTAAAATAGAAAGGGAAGAATCGGATTAGTTTGTTTATTTGATTTTACACTAGATTTTAGGGTCTCTATCATGGGGAAAGAAATTGGATCAGGATTGAAAGGAGATAAGACGGAGTAGAAGAACAGTGGCTACCAAAATTTTCAACGGTTTTATTTTGCGATTTCACCCTTGATCGTAGTTTATTTGTACAACTGGCTTAATAGCGAGGGTTTAGAGCTGATAGCAAATCACTCATAAATTCACGCGGTAATAATTTGAACCATTAGTAAAAGTACATTAATTTAGCCGCAAGCAGGTGGGAAGTTCACAATTGTCTGTAACTAATTAATAGTACTTTACAGTTGGATTAAAATATACTAAAATTAGATGTGATGTAGCACTTTACCATTAGTTGATCATACTTGAGAAGTTATAACAAACGATTTGTTGTCATTTTTAAACAATTAATAGAAAAGTAGATTGTTTAAGAAATAACCAATTTTACGAGAGTGGCTTAAGTGACACCAAATCAAATTCTCTTAAAATTCTTAATTCCAATGTAGTATTGTAATATCAAAGAACCAATTTTAGTAAATATATATATATATATATATATATATATATATATATATATATATATATATGCATTACCATAAGCGTAATAATATTTATTTGCAAACTTTATTCGGGGGTCAAAGCCAGGATATGTTTTGTAATTTTGTCAATAAAATGATAATTGAGTTAATATTTTTTTATATTACATAGTTAAACGAGAATATATTACATATATAACACATATGCCGGATATTATGACCTTATATCTCGATTTTCGAGCTTCAAGTTCAAACTATCCAGTACGAGCTATTCAATTCAATATATGTATCGAATTAATTCTTATAGCAAACTACATATTGATTTTTTTTTTCATTTTTTTTTAAAAAAGATCATTTTATAGCGTAAATCTTTATTTTCTTTTATCATGTTTCGAGTCAATATTCTAGAAATATGAGACAAATGGTCAAAAAGTGACATAAACTATAATAACGATATGTCCATACCACATGTAGCATTCTAATCTGACTCTTCATTATTTTGAAACAGGATGCTGCAATGCCAAAATGTATCATAAATTATCATAAGTTATGAGATTGTAATACCGGCATTAGGAATATCCTTGAGTTTTATCACAAATTATCAGCAAATAGTAATCTTTTTTTGAAGATAAATTGGGGGGTCAAGTCTCCCAACTTATTTTAAATTAAATGTCTATAAAGACCCCGAGCAAATAGTAACCTAAAATAATCAATGTTAATAATTTCAAGTTGCAGATGTTATAGTAAGTTGAAAATTTCATCTCTATCTTAACAATACGCGGATATCAAAAAAGATGTAATCATCAAAAGACGGAGCTCCTGGGGACAACCATGTAATAAGGCTTTTATAATGTGCCCCTTCAGAAAAAGAAAAAATATCTACGAGTACCAAATTGAATCTTACATCTTACGTACACTTGTCAAACAAAATTGTGGCTTTTTATACGGCAACTGCAACAACACAATTACACAAGCACAGGGAGAGAGACAGGCTGGAAGAACAGCTAGTGGTTTGAAGGTAGGGTGCAAAGGGGTTCAACCTACAATCATTTTGCATGCTCCATAATTAAAACATTAATAGAACATTATTCCAAACTTTTTCTTCATTTATTATGCATTTAAATATCCCAAGTGGAGTATTAAACACTGAGAAATCTTTGGAAAAAAAATACAAATAAATTGTCCGGTCTACGCGCCTCGTTATACGCGTCGTTACATTGGAGGCAGGGCCAGATTTTCTAGGAATGGGGTCACTTGACCCCCATTTATTTATCTTAAAATTTAGTTAAGTTTGTTAGATTTTAGTTTTTACATTTTGATCTTCATGTTTTATACTCCATTGTCCTATTACTGATCACTATGAAATGATAAATATTATTAAATTGATAACTACATATTTCTCCAATTAGAACATTAATTGACTCCAATTGCTAGATCTCATGAATTCCCCTCTAATTGGAGTAATCAACTGTTCCCACATTGAATAACTTTTGGTTCATACTTATTTCCTTCTATTAATTAATTATTTTGGTCGAATAATGTGACTAATGTCTAAGGTTGAATGAGAGCACATGCATTGAACCATTTGGTTAGGATGTCAACGATTGAGCAAAATCGACTCTGTCAAGTAAAATATTTAATTGAGTCAATGTTATTTTATTATTATTTTAATTAGGTGCATATTTAATTTATTTCAGAAGTATTTTGATCGAATATCGGATATTATCGGATTGCAGTTGGAATTAAATCAATTCGTTAAAAAAAATAATTTAAAGCATATTATATTATGTCCCTTTAAACATATTTCATTTTTTAACCTCGTTTTGAAGTCTACATCTCACCAAAATTGACAGTCATACCTATACTACAATCTAAAATACGCATCAGATTTTATAAAGTTTAATTTAAAAGCACATACATTTATGGAAGAATAAATGTAAATGTATATATTACTACATATTCATTTAAAAGGGGGAATAAACTGCATGGTTTGAATTGCTATTCCACAACCTATACAGTTCGATATCCAGAATTTGCCCATTGTATTCTAATCTAATGTCAAAATTCGCAGATAGTCCCACTGTGAGCAGTACATATATATCCATCACCATGAGTTGCAAGATTTAATCTGACAGGAGATGAATAATAGATCTTTACTTAAGTAATCGCAGTAAAGTCGAATCTGAATTAAGTCAGAGACCAAAAGCAGGATGAATCTGTTTAAGTTCTGAGCAAAGTTTTTTTTTTTTAAAAAAAAAAGTTCTAATTAATTGGTACAAAACGACTCGCTCGAAGAAAATCACAACTTAAACGCCGCAGAAAATCAAACTCTTCTGCTCTTAAATGCGCCTCTGCAAGTGCTTATGTTCTCCATTATGCCAAGTTGTTGGATCCTAACACTTTACGTCAGAGAGCCTATTGAGTGAAATTTTTGTTGTTTTCTCATACGTTAAGCATTAGTTAACATAAATCTTAAATCATAATAAAGAAAAATATCTATCGACGAGTTGTATCTTCGATTGACTTTTAATAAAATTGAATCCTAGCTATTTAGACTATTTTTTTTTTTTTAAAGGAGTTCTTAAAATTCAAGCAACCCATGAAGAGACGGGCAGGAGCGAAAAGCCGAAAGCTGTTTACTGCCCGTTGGTTTCAATGTACAGACCAAGGGGTGGGACCAGCCTTAATGGTACGATAATTTCGCATGTTTCGGATATATTTGTTTATAAGTTTAATTCATATGTCAATAACTTTTCGTATTATCTCGTTTTAGTCACTAAATTTTTAATTTATTCTCTTAGAGTCTTCAAATTTTCAAATTGTTCAAATTTATTCCCTTTAAGAACATTTATTCTAATTAATTAATTAATTCGGATGTCAAATCATATTTTTTTAAGATGTCAAGTTTTTTAACTCCTACGATGAACTCGTTCCAGGTGAGCAAAGGTAGTGATTAATGAACTTCTTAGACGATTAATTGGACAAAATATTTATGAAGGATCAAATTTGAATATTTTAAAAGCTTGTTGACTCTAAAAGGATAAACAAAGAGACAGTAAATACATTGTAGATGAAATTTAGTAACCTCCAAAAAATTTACCTTATTTATAGTTTTTATGTAATAAACTGTCCCAAACAAACAAAGATCGCTATTTACACATAACCAAAAAGAAACAAACCTTCTCATTATATTTATATATTATTATGGTTTGAATTACATAATATATTTATTTAATTTTTGCGATTTTATGTTTTGAACTCTTTTAAATGTTTTTTTTATAATTTTTGCATTAACCCATGTTAATTAAATGTTCACCTTAATTTCCATAGCATCTATTATTTCCCACTGGCCCAAATTTGTCCATTCTTAAAGCAATTTAATTACATTAAAGTACACTGGCATTCATCTTAATCACTTAAATTTATCCCTCACTGCATCTGAAGGAATTACTAACTAATTACACTCTGCTTGAAAAGAAAAAAATGTACCGTAAAGCAAAATCAAAATTATACACATAAGGTACGTAATAGTAAATTTAGTGCCTTAAAATAAAATATACAGCTCATTATTTCTTTAGTACTCTCTCTAAACGAATTAATGATCTCGAAATTTGTTCTGTCTTGCTAGCTAGATAGAAAAATATTAAATTGGCGATCAATTAATCAGTTAAAGCAGCTAATAATTGTTTAAGACCGTAAAGTACTCACATAATATATTATATGAACCGATTTAATTATTGTCAAGCACTAATGACCGACTAATTATTAGTGTTAGCGGCAGTTCTTTTTTTTTTTTTTGTTTTTTAGTAACACTGGGGCAGAGATCAAGTTTCCATCGTAGCTTTACAATATTTTATAATAATATAACAATATAATAATAACCTACAAGCTAGTGTTGATGCCTATATATCGACCCAATAAAACATCCTTGAAGTGCCATAAGTCCATAACTATGTTCCTGCGTTTGAAGGCTATATACTATGGCCCGTTGAGATGATCGGTGCATTTATTTGACGCAGTGTTGCAGCGGTTCAAAATCTTCCTAAATTTTCAACCGTCCATATTCTTAAATCCTTCTTTAAAATTTCAACGGTTCAAAACTTTCTAGTTCATGCTGTTTATTTTTTTTTTTTGTTTTTTACAGCCACAAAATTTTTATATAATTCGAGAGGTATTTATTTAATTTTATTTAAATTCATGCAACCGTAATACTGTAATCCTTAGTTTTTATTTTTCGAATGAAGGTGGTAGTAATCCTTAGTTTTTGTACGAACCTTAATTATTTTTAATCGCTATTTTTATTCACTCCATTGTATTGCATTGTAAGGTTTCTTGATAATTTATATAATCTGTAATATTAATGTATTATTGATTTGTTACGAAAAGTATCTTTATTCATATATATCAACATATAATCATATATTCATATGAATATAAATCGAATATACATGCAAGAAACTTCTATTACCAGTTGTAAGATTTCCACTCCCCTGTGCTCCATAACACTAATATTAAAGGAAGAGAAAGGAATGGAAAGGTGGATAGAGAAAGAGCAAGTTATGGAAAGAAAGAAAAAAATATCAACTTACTTGCTCCAGAGCTTTACACGAGGGAAGGGGACGAAAGAGTTATGTTTAGCGTATAAATTAAATATGAAATGAACTTTACTATTTTACCCTTGGTCATTATATTTGGTATAACCTTTTAGAGGATATTTAGGTCAATTGACCAATCTTACATCATGTACCCTCCAAATTGGAGGGTAACAAAATCGTGACTAGTAACTCTATCTGTATCTTTGGCTCACCTTTCATTCCTTCTTATTAATACTGGAGCAAGTAATATGTTACTCTACCCCTTACTTTCCGTTTCTTTCCATCTAAAAGCGCTTCCTGGAGCAGACTCTACGGTGTTTGAAAGTGTATGGATTAAGAACGAAAACAAGAACATGTTCTAGTTTTATGGTTTTGTTGGAACAAGCATAGAATAATTTTGGTCAAGAACAAGTTTTTCTTGAAAGTACCAAACATGAAATAGTTTGTTTTTGTTCTAGTTCTTTTTCTTATTCTTAATCCATGCTCTTCCCAAACATTTTTTTATAAGTTTGTTTATTCTTTTCATTAAACTCCGATCTTGTAATTTTAATTTTTATAATAACAATTGTTTTGGATGACTAAAGATCCTTTTGCCTGCCTCGTCACATCCAAACAAAGGAAATACAACTATAGAGTCCATGAGCGTTAGAATTGCTATATTTATGTTATCGGTTGTTGAATACTTTGACTATTTCGTATAAGATCCTTGTCATAGCAATAAGCTTATCCTTATCATTCCATCTGATCAGTGTCGAATTTGAAGTGATATCTACATTTGGGAGTTCTCTTTCAAGTGGACTATTTTCCTAGTCCCAATTCAAAAAGAAAAAGGAACTCATTTGATCTGATCCAGATATTTTTACTCCAGTTGAGATAATCTACTTCCGTTGCTTTCTGTGAGGATTGAGGAACAATAAAAAGTGCCTTTGATACATGAACTTATTTGTAGGACTAAGTACTTTGTCAATTAAATCATGGGAACATACATACACAAATGTTGCTTTAACTGTCAATTTTAGCATCTTGCTTTCTCTTTCTATGGAGTATGGACCATATAAAACCAATTCCAAATAGGAAATACGTAGGATCTAAAAAATGTATACTATGAAAGAAATTTAGAAGGGGACAGTAGTGGCTTAGCTAAACCGCCCCTATCCTTCCAAAACTGAATAATTTGTATGCCTATATTGAATTTTTTTTTGTATAAAAAAATTTATGAAATTAGTCTCTGCTACAAAATCCAAACAGGAAACATCTAGAATCTAAAAATGTATAGCAGAAAAGAAATTTTGAAGGGGACAGTAGTGGCCAGCTACGCTCCTATATATATCCTTCCAGAAGTGAACAATTCAGTACATGCATCGATTCTGTGTAAATGAAGTTAACCAAAGTATAATTCGAAGAATTGCTTGATTTCTTGTTGTAAAATTCTGTTGGGTGTTTTCCTTTTGGTTTAAGATCTTTGGGTTGAGCCTTTTTTTTTTTATGTTTTGTATTTCTGTTGTAAAGTTACAGTGTTATTTTGGAAAATTGTTCTTTACTACTATTTCGGAGTTTCATAATATAATATAAATTATAATTTGATGATCATCAATTTAATTCTTATGTCGACCTTTGGACAATACAATATATCGAGATTCAATAAATGAGATATTGATATCATGAAAAATACCATTTTTGCTACTGTTAGTGTGATTCAGATTAAAAGCAGTTATGATTCACATTAAAAACTTTTATTCTTAAAATATTGTTTAACCGTTGGAGGATACAAAATAAAAATATATATATATGTTTGGTTCTCGGAACTGATTCATGACACCTTCACTGTTAAATATTCCATCTACTGACTCTTTTGCTAGTTCTAAAGGAAAAAAAATGTTCAAATCAAGATAAATATCTGAGATTTAAAATTTTTTTTAAGATAAATTGAGGGTCAAGCCTCCCAACCTATTTTAAATTAAATGTATATAAAAACCCCCCAGCCGGATTTCAAACATGCGACTTTTCACTTAAGATGCATTGCTCTTTGCCACTAGACCAAGAGTGGTTTCAATCTGAGATTTTAAATTGAATTGCAACTGATAAGGGGAAAAAAAAATTCTTATCTAAAGCAATAGTTGAAGTGTACGGCCGATGAAACTTTTTTATGGTACTTATTATGATAGGAATACGAGGAGGTATTCCTAGTGAGAGATATTAAGTTGAGTGAATTGACCATGCTTTTAACAAAACAACCCTGTTCTCTTGATATATTAGAATAGATTAATTTAGTAAAATTGTCATGGTATTATATATTACATGTTAAAATCACAATATATACCCTTCTATTTTACGTACGTAGTACTCTAGTAAATTTCACGTAATCGTTCTTTTTATTATCCCCTTAATGTCAAACATCCTCGCTCTGTTCCAGTATACTTCTGATGCTTTACATGCTCCTTGTGACAGATTAGGTTAGTTTTCCCCTTTTTTTGCAAATCCCTTAGTGATAAATATAGAGAGGCAAATCATGAATTCAATTTCGGCATACATACAAATTATATCTGAAGGATTTGCAAGCATCTTTCATATGTGCTGTTCAAGGTTGCCTTCATCCCATGTTGAATTTGACTATTCAATTTGATTTTTGTTAGATTTTTTTTTTTAAATTTTGTTTTATGTGGACATGTGTGGATATAAATATGAAGCAAACATAAAAAAAAATCTGAGAATGTGGGTACTTATTTTTGTTCTTTCCGCAAAATAGAACAGAAAGTCGTGTTCTTGTCCTTCTGTCATCTTTATTCTTTAGGCACTAGCTAACTCCATCTTCTCTCTTTCTGTTTTTATTTGAAAAGAAAAAAAAAAAACATAATTGATTAAAGCTATGATTTTTGAAGATTAAAGTTCTTACCTTTGCGGTTTATCTTGATTCTGTGAATCAGAAAAAATGTTGATACGAATGGTGACAAGTGAACCGTGAAGAGGAAGTTGAGACAGAAGATAACAACGAATTGTAACCATGGGTTTCTTTAATATATATAGGCTAGTGCTTCCCGAAAAAATTATAACTAACTTTAATTAATTACGAAATTATAAAATGATCCGATTTTAATCAAAAATTTAAAAATGACTTCGCAGTTTCGGAATCTGAGATTCCGAAACAATTTCAGGTTAGTTTCGGAATCTCAAATTCCGAAACTAGCTAGTTTCGGAATTTGAGATTCCGAAACTAACAATCTCAAATTTTAACGATTAAAAAACTTTTTATTTTGTCCTATTATGCTTTGTTTCGGATTTTCAAAATCCGAAACTAGCATCCAATTTTTTTTTTTAAAGAATGATGTGACATAGTCAAAAGGTTGTCGCTGAACTCCGTGGTGAATGTGTATACTCCAATTTTTTAATTAAAAACCTGAGATCAATGTTATTCCTGAGTAGTGGCATAGTCAAAAGGTTGTCGCTGAACTCCATCAATTTCTATATATATTTAAGTGTACAAATCTCAGAGAAACAACTCTGCTCAATGTTTGTTTTAAAGTCATTCTTAGTTTTGAAAGGGTTAGACTGACGGTGGTATAGAAAGAATGAAATATTGACAGCATTTTTTTTTCTGAGCACTTATGACTCTGTATCTACATGAGCAAATACAAAAACACATGTTTAAAATACAAAAATAAAATATCCAAAACATCAATGTAGTATGGTCATATTATTTTAAAAAAATGCTACAATCAAATTAATTTGACAAAAGGGTTTGTCAAATCGAATTGAATCTCCAAAATAAAAATTTTAAATGATTGATCCGAACTGTTTATTGTGATATCCATATCAAAATCTCATTAAAGACCAAATTCATATTTTTTTTTTCAACTTTTTATAAGCTTTTTTTTAGAAAATTATCGATCTAAATATTTATAAATGCTCTAGCACAATATATAACTTTTAATAGTCCGAAAAACAATTGTTAAAGAATTCAAAAGATATATATATAGAATTGAATGAGATTTTGATAGAAACATTGCATTTTCAACAATTCAGGTCGATTATTTGAACCTTGATCCGATTGAATTATAGAATTTGACGAAGTCATATGTTGAAATTAATTTGATCATAATGCTTTATATTTTCTGCATACCATGGATTACTACAAGAAGCAATTTCATTCCTTCTCCGACTATAATAATTTCATCTGATTCACGTTAAAAAATAGTTGCATTTCCTAAAACTTAGCTCAAAATTGATGTTAGGCTAATATTTCGTTCGGAGAAATCACAATTACAAAACTCAAAAGTCTAATCCAACATTTTAGCATAGAAGTAACATATTCGTTTAAATTATGAAGTGATATACTAGATTAGTGTGGAGTACATAACAGATAGTAAGTAACTTCCACAATTTCTCAAGAGGAACGTGTTCAAACCTTGTAAAAAGGGAAAAAAAAAAATTAGTGTGTTAAGCATGCATCTCTAACCAAGGTATGATAATTAAAAATATGATATGGGTAATTAAACTGCTCCACATGCAAAATAAATGACCTGTAGAAATTTGATCAAATAATAAAGAAAGATGTTTTTCAGATTTCTATTGATCCAGATTGTATTCAGTCAAAAAAGGACTATATACAATAGCTTGCTCTCCATAATTTTTTCACTTTTTTTTTTCTTTCTTTCTTTCTTTCTGTTTTTTTTTTTTTTTTTTTTTTTTTTTTTTTTTTTTTTGCCTTTCCATGATAGGAATATTTCTAGTGCAGCCACTCAAAATTAGAAGGAAATAATTTTTGTCTTTATTGGAGAAAATTCACTCTTGAATAAGGAGAAGTTAATTTTTAAGGAAACTGATAATGAAGAAAATCTCATTAAAAAGTTTTAATTAAATAAAGTCTCTTTTTACATAAACAAATGGAATAGGTAAGTGACAATTGAAAAGTGACCACTTATCAGATCAGATTATCAAGGGGCAAAATTCTTCATCCAACCTTGATGTCTCACATAATGATGTGGGAGCAGAAAAGTTTACTACAAAGCAGCTAAACATTGGCCATATAATCTCTAGACTATGATTGGTCCGATTATGTACTGTGTGGATTTGGTAGTACATTCCTTCTCAAGTCCCAACCCATCAAAAGAAATTCTTAGTACATTGATCTCAGGTTTTTAATTAAAAAATTGGAGTATACACATTCACCACGGAGTTCAGCGACAACCTTTTGACTATGTCACATCATTCTTTAATTAAAAAAAAAATTGGATGCTAGTTTCGGATTTTGAAAATCCGAAACAAAGCATAATAGGACAAAATAAAAAGTTTTTTAATCGTTAAAATTTGAGATTGTTAGTTTCGGAATCTCAAATTCCGAAACTAGCTAGTTTCGGAATTTCAGATTCCGAAACTAGCTAGTTTCGGAATTTCAGATTCCGAAACTAACCTGAAATTGTTTCGGAATCTGAGATTCCGAAACTGCGAAGTCATTTTTAAATTTTTGATTAAAATCAGATTATTTTATAATTTCGTAATTAATTAAAGTTAGTTATAATTTTTTCGGCTAGTGCTTCTATGTACTTTCTCTTTTATGGGCCAGAAATAAATGGAGCCCAAGTAACAAGTAAGATAATATATTGGAAAAATATCTATTCCGTAAAAGTTGGATGTCCAAATCCGAAAAGATCTGTGTACTTTAACAAAAAAAAATCTACGGAAAATTTGTTCTGTGCCACCGTCATCTTAACTGATACTATTTTGCGATTGAAACCATCATATTGAGACGTAAAGTATCAAAATGATGGACACATAAATGAACAAAGGAGCATAATACTGCATCAGACCCAAAAAGAGAGGGAAAAAAAATGGAAACCGACTCCCCCCTTTTACAGTCTGTTTGGTTTTCGGTAAACGGAAGTAAAATCAGTGAGGGGAAGGAAAATTCCATTTTTACCCTGTTTGGATATCAAACTTTCGGAAGTAAAAATTAACTCGATGGAAATTTCTTTCCTTCGCTAATTTCCCATCATGTACTAAAATCTTACACCCCGATTCGGGGTGTAAACAGACGGAAGGAAAATTAGAATTTTTTATTGGACAACGACGCCCATACGGTTTGTCCACTTTTTGACGCGATGTGAGCCAAAATTTTCATGGTTAGCGCGACATCTGTGAAAAAAGGCAGTGTAGAAGATTTTTAATGCGCACCTCCATGGCTTTGACGCAATGTGAGCCAAAATTTTCATGTTCCTTTCTTTTGGTGCCACCTCAACCTCCTCTATTACCGTTTACCAATGATTTTCCTGCCTCCTCTATTAACTTTGTTTTTTTGGGTCAATTTGTAAATTTCACATTGGGGCCTTGCTGCCTCGGGGGACTCGGTTCAGTTTGAAGTCGGATGATTTTTAACCAAACAATACATATATAGTTTCAGTGGTGTGCTGTATATCAACATATTAACAACTCCAAAAGCATATTCAATATAGTTTGCGTTTTAGACAACAAAAAGTATCAAAATAAGTTTTTTTTTTTTTTTTCTATGTCCTATGTGGAGAAGTACTTATTCGGAATCAACAAAAGTATCAAAATTTCATAATTTAATTTGAAAAGTCATCAGACGTCATTATTTAGAAAAGGTCAAAATAGTAATTTGTTTATTAATTAGTTATATTTTACTTTCTTTTAATTTGTTCATCTAAACATGGAAAAAGAAGGAAGGGAAAAACTTTTCCTTTCCTTTCATTAATCATCCAAACAAAAAGATGTAAATAATTTTCCATTCCATTCCATTCTATTTCCTTCCCTTCTATATTTTACATTCCTTTCCATTCTCTTCCTCAAAACCAAACACAGTGTTATTCTCAGATGGGCTATATATATATTGTTTAATTTAGATTGCCTAATTATGTAATTAACATGGTCTAAAAAATTAACAAATAATGAGAGACCTTTTTTTTTTTTTTCCTGTTAAATCCTTAACAACAACTGTGAAACGCTATGCATTTGGTCAATTTATATCAAGCAATGAATTTTCTATGTAAATATAAAATACAACGGATCAATAGAGATGACATATATTTGAAATCTTGAAATAGAGATGATAATGTATGTTTGATATTAATCTTGTAAACTCAATTATTGTCCGAGCTAATTTTTAATGGGTCCACTGAGGTAACTATAAAATTAAACAATTAAATAGAATTATCGTTCTTGAACATTAAATAGTATAATGGTACAAGTCAATGATGAAATTATAGTCATGCTTTTATAGAGATTAAGTATAGAATCTCTTAAATATTGTCTACATATATAACAACAATATATATGTAAAAAAAATATATGAAGAATATTGCGCGCAGCCCCAACCCCATAAAACCCAATTAAAATCGTCCAGTGAACTCAATCCTCTTTGTAAGTAAGGAACATAGATTGGTTCATGCATTGACCGACTATATTCTGTACAGTTTTACACTACGAAACTCGGAAATAGTTTCTTATTTAGCACGTTTTATACTATTTATGATGCATTACCAAATGGCTTTTGTGGACTTGTACTTTGTATGATGTATCACCTAATAGCTTTTAAGGTATAAGGAGTTAACACAAAAATGCAATTGGTCTATTGTCCAATTGTATGAATTTCATGGAAGAGTTTTAAGTAGATACCGTCAATTTTGTGTTAGACGATCTGGATCAACTCATTTTAGGGACCGACACTTCCATAGCCTCGCAGCAAATATGATTTTCTCCTTGAAATCCCTAGGTACATGAGATATCTATTCTTGTCTATCAGTTTTGTTCATAATGTAACATTATTATTATTATTATTATTTTGGCATCAACATACTTTATTATTTAGAGCATTCGATTCTAAGTAAACAGTAAAAAATTGTTTGAAATTCTTCAATAAAATCAGTTCAATTGGAGAGGTGCAGATCCCATTCAAAAGGCACTCTAGAATCTAGACTCTCACAAGAAATTGACTACCAGAAAAGGCACTTTTTCTTCAAATGTCTTCCGAAACAGGGAATCACAAATAAAGCCAATAAACGTTTCCAAAGGAGGAAAAGGACCTCATTCGAAAGCAATAGGGCCGCCAATTAGTTCCATTTCACAACTATTACGAAATATTGGAGCAAGGAAAGATTTTTTATTTACATTCCAAGAGGCCTTTCTTTATCACCTGATATATATAAAGGTAAAAGTTAGCTAGAGGAGACGTTTCATGAGTTCACTTTTCTTAATCAATGCAATCTAGCAGAGTTAATATAGGATTTTGATGAAGGAAGAAACCTGTAGATGCGAAAAAGTTTTTGAATTTCTTTTGGTTGGTCAATTAAAAAGTTTTGAATGTTGACGGTTTCACGAAGCACATATCGATGTTAGTTGCATGGAAAGTACATGACTTATTAGTAAGAAGCAAGGAATAGTGAAATTAATGGTGACGGTGGAGGAAATTAGAGATCATTAACGTACAGCATATTTATTAATAAATGATCTTCACATAACTATCAAGAATTTTGTTAATTAACTTATTAGGGCCGACTTTGATAAAGGAAACTGCGGCTCTGCCAGTTCCTATGTTACCCCGGTATTTCGAAACATCAGCCGTACCCGTACCGGGTACGAACCGGATACTGGTACCGTATCCGGTACGTACCGTACGGTCAATGGTCAACAGTCAACGGTCAACGGGTTGATATTAGTGTTTATGTCATTTATTTATGTAAATTCTAAGTTTATGTCATTTATTTGTGCAAACTCTAAGCCTTAGCTAAATAAAATTATGTTATACACATTATATTTTGTAATATAATATAATTATAGATCAATAACATATTCATAATATATATATATCGTCGTACCCGTACCCGAGATTTTTAAAAATTTTCGTACCACCGTACCCGAATCGTACCGGGTACGGTACTCGTACCCGTACCAATGCAACATAGGCCAGTTCCCAAGATAAAAAGCAAGTTGCTTTAAATTATATGTCTTAGGGAAAAAAACAAAAAAAAAAAAAAAAATTGCTACGGATATAAGGTATGAGTACCAGGCAATCCTTATCCACAACATTGATGATTGAGCAATGTCTGATCAACATCTCACCTCATCAATCTCTTCATATTTTTTAACAGTGGGAAGTGTATGAACAAAAAAAATATATTCTATATTCACTAATCACTATCAAATCGAGCTAGTACAAGAAGAAGCCATGCCGGCAGTATCCAAAATTCCATGCTATACCGTTTAATTTACATAAGTTAATTTACAAAACTAACACCTAAACAGGAGGCAATTGGACCATGGTCTCCTCCACTGCTCTCTTCTGTGTTCGACCAATAACCGATCGGCACAATGGGCATGTTATGTGAGAATACAACCACATATCAATGCATTCGACATGAAACAAATGCTGACATCTCGGTAGTTCTCGCACAGTATCCCCTTCTCGAAATGGTTCGAGGCACACAGAACAGACATCACCATCACTTGCATCATTAACTCGGCTTTTACTATACTTGAATGTAGGAAGAGAGGAAATTACTAACTTACTGAGGCCATGGATGCATTCGAGCTGACGAACGACTCCAGTTTCTGTACCGGTGGAATCGAGTCGGTTGAATATGAACTGGAAGAAGATTACAATGGTTATGAAGGCAAGTCCGGCACCACAAGCAAATGCTATGGGGATTATAGAAGGATTTGGAGAGAAATAGTTTGACTTGTCGTCTGAGGTAAATGAAGATGAATCATTGATCGACATTGCTAATGGTGGAGTTAACTTGAAGCTGGTTCACCTGATGCAATATAATGGAGATGGAGCTATATATGTTTTTTATGATTCAATTCAACAACTTGACAACTTCAAGTCTTTACAAGTTAAACATGATAGTGACATAGTTGGAACATACGATTTTTATATATATTAAATGTGATGGTGGGTAGGATTTTAACTTGCGGCCATAAAATCTAAAAGGGATGGAGATTTTGGCACGGTATTGAATGAAGTTGTAGTATGACAACAACTATAATTCAAAAGATTCGTGATAGATATATTAGTATATATATTAAAAAAAAATATGAACGCGACATGCTGAGTATTACCGCGGTAAATTAACCTTTTATAGTCTGTTTATTTGGTAGACAATTTAGCAACCGCAGATGCTAATATATATATATATATATATATATTTGTATATTAACTATTATGTGCAAATTACAGAAAAAAAAAACTTGATTTTGTATTATAGCTTAACTAAATAAAAAGAGAGTTTGAACTTGGAAGGTTCATGGTGCATATCCATACATGCGTGTGTAACAAGTTCCTCCGTACTACAAAAAAATTCCAATGCGCTTCCGATTAAAATAATTTGTTAAAAAATTAGAAAAAGAAAAATATCGAAATTAAAAAACTTTGATCTAAGTAACAAGTTTCTTTGAACTCCAAATAAAAGTAAGTAGTGTGAATTTCATTGTGCCTGAATTTAATTATAATATTAAGTTGACTACCGACTTCTTTTATTACACCTATGTTTAAATTACAAAACCGTTCCGGTCCTCTACCAATGCTTTAGTATTGTTTAATTAAGAATTATTTCCTTTTTTTAATGACTGAAATTCTTAATTTGACAGTTTATCAAATTTTTGATAACCGCAGAGTCTTTGGAACAATAGCAGGGTGCATATCGGGAGTCATGTATCGCTACAAAGGGAAAATTTTCTGCTAATTACCGAGAATATGATGTGGCAAGTGAAATAAATTCAAACGTGGCACTTATTTTAGATGCTTCGACAAATTGGCCTTTATGAGCAGGTGCACTAGATTTATATCCTTTGGTGATAGGTCGTCGTCATGGTGGAAAATTATAGTTAGGCAATCTCTCTTTTATTAACATTCTATTTTATTTATTTCTGACAGTTAACTGTGCAAATTGTTATGTTATTATAATACTATTAAAATAACATGTCTAATTTCTAACTACATCAATCACTTCCGATGACGTGGCAAACCGTTGGCTTGTTTCTGAGGCAGCCGCCGAAGCCAGTTGGATGGGTCCGATAAGTTGTTTTTAAGAGATTGAGATTGTATGAATACGTAGAGTCGTAGACAATCTAAAACTAATCGTCTATGATTCGTATAGAAGTTTTTATTGCCGACTTAAATGTAGCATTATAATAATACATAACATAAAACATCCGACTGATACACAGAATAATACGAAAAATAAAATGCAATAGAATTGTTTTCTTTACTGATTAATTGATTATTGCTTGAGATCATTGTTGCAAGGCCGATGTTTAACACAATACATAATTTATGCTTCAGAAATTAGTTACGAAGGGCCAGATTGATGATCTTTAGTAGTGCGAAACTTACAGCACACTTCAGGCCGTTGGATCTTGAAAAAAAAAGTTTGATGGGGATCTTGTGCAACTCCATCCGTTAATCTGTGTTATCAGGTATGTGAGACGTTAAACACCGAGATGCACACAAACATTCGTTTATTGGTTTTTAGCTTATTATTGCGCCTTTCTATGGAGACGAATAAAATACACCGAAAATATAACAGAAAATTAAATGGGCCGAAACATAAATATGGCCCGTAGAAGTAAAAATGGATCAATTCTGAGCTGGCTGAGATATTTGTTTTCTGGTGATGACATATAGGCCTAAGATGGTCATACCATGTAGGCCTGTCAACGGTCAGAGGTAGCACGTGGTTGCCGTTTCGTTTATTTGAACGGAACGAATAACAAAATAAATCCTGATTTCGTTTCAATAACGAAACGGCAAACGAAATCTGAAATCTTACCGTTTCGACCGTTTCAGTCTAGTTTCAAACCGTTTCATGTGTTATTTATGAAGTGGAACGGTTAACGAAATGGAATTCTGTGCCGTTTCACAAACGAAACGGTTAACGGAATGGTTTCTGGTACCGTGTTCCTAAACGGAACAGCAAACGAAACAGGCTGTTCTGTGCATTTCGGCCACGTTTGACAGCTCTAATAACATGGTTAGACAAATTCAATGGTCTTTCTTTGAATTTTTTACTGTGTCAATAACTTATCCTATTCGGCCAGTAATCAAATAGTAAAATGGTGGACAGAGAGCATAAGATTTCCAAAATTTGCATTTTTGGATAAGTACAAATGATTTTCGCAGAAATGGATAGGGCTCCCTTTATTAATTGTTGAATACAAATAAATTCCAAAATGAATAGTATAGAAAAAATAGGTCGCATACCTAGAAATCAGTAAAACTTAAACAGTAAATTGTCAAGTCCTAAGGAGCCTGAGCCACATCCCAATGCACCTGACATTGAAAGACACTCTACAGCTTCGCAACCTAATGCATTGTGTTCCAGAACTCTTCATGAGCTGATCGTTGTGACTGCAACGATGATTATTCCAGTCTCAGATTGCAAAGAATGAATGTTCAAGTGTCTGACCTGAGTCAGAGCTCTCCTTCCTTTGATTTTTTAAGGGAACTTTTAGTTGTATTTTCCTCCTTATTTTATTTTGAGGAAATTCTCTTCGTAGATTGATTTCTGAGTTAATGACACATACAGAAACTTCTCAATGAGACGGAGAGGGTGAGAAATTAAGGTAGGCACGAAGTCAGAATATTTAAAATAAGAGAGTTTGGGATCAATTATGAATATATAATGATGGTTTTGGCTCAAGTTCATGGTTTTTTGCTAGATGGCACTTGGACTTCTAGTACCTTGTTGGTGCATTGATTGGAGGTAACGGTACTTCCAATTTCTTTCTGGTTTTGTAGAAAGGGCTGTACTGCCCCTCAATCAAATCGATACATTTCAAGGAAAATTTGCACGTCTCTATTCAAATAAGGTATTTCCTTTCAATGCTTGATTTAGAATCATCCCAATCTTCATCATTTTGAGTACATTCCTCAAACCATATTAGAATGTATCAAAGATGGACATAACCTCCCCTGTTTCCATCTCTCAAGCCTCATCAAGCGTTTATTACTGTATTTTCAATAAATAAGCAGAAAAACTAATTGCACAATATAAAGAGGAACCGTCACCAAGAGATTGATACAACTGGTGCGAGAGCAGCACGACATAGTGGACATGTGGAACGTAATTTTAACCACTGATCGATGCATTCAACATGAAAAGTGTGCTTGCATTCTGGTAAAATCCGCACCTTCTCGCCTTCTTCGATTACTCTTAGACATATAACACACTCCAACAACATCATGTTTTCTCCTTCCAATGATCCATGATACAAAGAAATTGGCACACTTCTACCAAATTGACCCAAGCACCATTCGCACCAGATGGAGACTAGACGCATGGTGTAATGGATTATGATGTAATGTAGCAAGCATAGCAACAAACAAAGAAACAAAGAATACAATGGGTTCTGGTAGATTTCACTAGCATTCATTGTAAAATTAAATTCACAAAAGAAGTGGAATATTAGATAATTTGGAACTTTTGGATAAGATTATATACTTTGAACTTAAGACTCCTTTAAGAAATAATATATGAAGGAACTGAGCAGCAGTCTAGAAGTCTTCTAATTTTTTTTCATTTTTTTATTATTATAAAAACCGGGTACTGATCTAAACCAATATGAAAAACACAACCAATTATTTATTTCAATGATAATATCCTATGGGAATAAGGAATCAGCCAACGTATAAAAGTGGGTCTTTCTCACATTGAAATTATCAAAATGAATCTAAAATAACATTAAAAAATTACATTAAGCAATCTATTCTAGAAAGAATTTACAATAATTGCAAAACAAGCATCTGATGAACCTATGAAAGCGAGATGTTTGCTCCGGTCTTGAAATGCATGCTCAAAGTGACTCCACATGTTTTGTATGACATGGCTTCATGTATAATGATGATGGATGATGATGATGATGATGAGAATGATAACGATGATGATGATGATGATGATGATGATGATGATGATGATGATGATGATAAATCATTATCGTCATAGTCGTTGTGGTCTCTATATGGAGTTTAAAACATATATAAACACAATGTTCATGAATTTTTGTTATGTAACAGCCACAAAAGTTAAACCCCTACAAAAAGAACCTACATTTTGTAATTTAAAATCGTCCGTATTTGGATTTTGGAGACGGACTTTTAACAAGCTGGGCTTTCTTCTGTTAACTTTATTTCTACTTGTTGATGATTTGGACTCCCCTGTTATTTTAATACTGACTTGTGACAATGACAATTAACATTTTTCTTTTTTTTTTTCTCTTTTCCAATAATTCTCATTATTCAAATATAATAACAAGAAGTTAAAGTCTCAAATTCATTTTTTATGTCAGATTAATCTCTTTTGATGTTATATTTTTCTACAATTTATCCCTGTCCTTCTCAGAAAGTGAAGAAACGTATCCATTTTTTCCCAAATGTTCTTTTTCTACTGAAATCTGCGCTAACTTTTTAACAAATAAATTAATAACTGAGGCGCTTACATCCACCTCTTATTTTGTATTTTCTTTTCGAGTCAACATCAATGCGATATCAAGACAAATACAAATTGGAGAAAAATCGACCTATAATCGTTGTACAATAAGGTATGAACCGAAAACCAGCTTTCAGCGATATATTATAACCTAACAGTCCACTTGATGATCAAGGCCATATAAATATTTTGTTTTCAGTTTAGCTATAATTCCTCCACAAATTAATAGAAGCCGCAGGAACGGTTTAAAAAAAAAATCCAACAATTAAAAAGTAACATGTAAATCTTTACAATTACGGTCCCTTTTTTACAATCAACATCATTACAGCACAAATTTTCTTCCTAAATAATCATGGTCGCCCCTCTAGGTCGACCACCGGTGACGGCACCATCTCAACCTGACTAGGCTGAGAGGCTGTACTCATGGACCCCAGAACCTGAATGCGGCAAACGGGACATGTGGTATGTGTTGGAAATATATTTGGAAAACTCAAAATTCCTTATTTTATTCTGAAATAATTTTGTTGATCATTAAAATTAAATAAATATTTGATCTTTCACGTTGATATGCAAATGCATATAATTTACTACACTTGTTCGTTTTTAATACGCAGTCCATAAATACATTTATTTTCTTTCCGTTGTAGATCTTTCATGTATCAACTAAATGAAATTCTTAATCAATTCATTTACCGTTCCATTTGGCCCATTAACAAATATCATCATCAATTCCTTACCATTCATTGGGTAGAGATTTTAATTTGATTAATTATAATAAATATTGAGGCTGTATTAGCCGTTAGTTAAACCATTATATATACCATCCTTTTCGTTGATAAGAATCAGATACAAAAACAGCTATACAGCTTGTCTAACTTCTCATATTCCTCTTGATAATAGTTGTTAATCCAAATCTCGATTTCATTATTCTTGTTGGATATTTTTCGGAGGCTTTCATCAGTCACTTTCATGGTCGTGCCCTAAAAGGTGACAACCCCGTCTTATCTTGGTTGCGGTTCCAGTCGCACGTTCAGACGGAATACGCTTAAGGACAGCGCCTAGCGCGATTCGGGTAACTTTGTTCCATTTGTTCCTTTAATTCGTTTTATATTATCCGATTATCCTTTTTGTTGTTCAATTTACACCAACAATCTTAAGCGTATTTCTTACTCGGATAATAATATTTTTTCAAATTTGACATAGTTGGATTTAAAAAAAAAAAAAAAAATTAACTTTCTGATCAAAACTTTATGAATACCGTACATATTAATATAATTTTCAATTTAATTTAATTTTGTTTGCTCATTAGTTTAATTATATTGCGATTGAATAATTGCAGCTTATTTTTGTCATATTTTCTTCTTAACTCTAAGATGGGTCTAGATGATGTCCAATCACTCAAACCAGAAAAATTTAATGGAATAGGATTTAATAGATGGCAAGAACAAATGCAAGCATGGTTAATCACATTAGGACTAATTACAGCTGTAGGAAAAAGTTCTCCATATACAATTAAAGAAGATGATTCAGCACCAAAACGTAGCAATGAAGAAATTGAATTTCATTGTCGTTTTAGAATTTTAAGTTGTCTTTCAGATGCCATTTATGAAACTTATAGAAAATATGAAAAAGCTAAAGATTTATGGGATGCATTAGATGATGCATATAGTAAAGATAATGAAGGAATTATTAGATTCACAATATCTGATTTCCATAATTATAAAATGGTAGATGATAAACCGATTAATGATCAAATTCATAAGTTCCAAAATATGATTCAAGAAATCCATAGGGGAGGACAAACAAAATTAGATGAAAATTATCAAGTTACATGTCTTATAGATAAATTACCACCATCATGGTCTAAATTTGCTCAAGAATTAAGAAAAACACAAACAAAACTTGAAATGCGATCCGTAATCCAATCAATTAGAATCGAAGATCAATTTAGACTTAGACAAATAGAAGAAAATCAAATGTGTTCTAAAGTTAACTTAACGGAGAAAAATAACAGTGATACTAATAAAAATAAACATTTCAAAAATAATAACAAAAACGTCAAACCAGGAAGAAACTTCAAGAAAAATGGAAATTTTAAAAGCAAAAATCAAAACAATAACCATAAGAAAATTTCTAGACCCAACAATGAGAAGAAGAAATATGATGAGGATGATCAGTTTTGCTATGTTTGTGGTCGAGACAACCATTTTGCAAGAGATTGCTACTATAGAAAGAAAGAGAAAGTTGTATACAACAAGAAGCAAGGATCAAATGAAATCAAATCCGAAGTGCTCATGATTAAAAATGAACCGTACGAATCACCTTTTAGGTAACTATCTACAAATTATTCTTCAATCAATCTTACTTATAATAATTGATTTGAGAATTAGACAGTGTTATCTAATCTTGATAGCTAAAATATATATATGCACTAATAACTTTTGTTATTATATTATCAGATCACAAGTGGAGGAAGTGTAACCAAGCAAAATATCTATCAAAGAATTTAGATGCCGAAAATACAAATAATGTTAACGTATGAAGAAATAAAGATACTTTGCAACTGCAACTTTATTCAGAAATGATTTGTTTGGTGGGTTCTAAGTTCAATTAGGATTAGATTATGGATTATGGATTCCGAATCAAATTGTAATTCTAAGAGAGATGTAACTGATAGATCGATTTTTCAATCAAAGTAGTTTCTATTTCTTTTAGATCTTTAACAATTCAAATTAAATAATAGTTTGTTGATGTTTGGCTAATTAAATAATAGTTTGTTGGCATTCATATGATTTGGCTAATTAAATTTGTTATTTATATCTGTCATACGACCATGTTAAAATATATTCTATATATATATATCTCATCTGAAGAGAAGATTTAGTGAATACAATTAAGTGATGAGTTAATAAATGAAAAAAAAAAAAATTTATGTGTGTGTCAGCAACCAAATAAAACATGAATAAGTTATCCATATAATATATAAATAAATTATTTAAAATAATAATAATTAATTATATTGGTGTTTTACATAAGCATTAAAAGGCTGGCCACCTTTTAATTTTATTGATCACCATGGACTTTATTGTCACATTAATATTTAAATATTTTATTATAACTGAAATTGAGTTAATTGAGAGTAGCCAACAGATATATTTAGTTATATAACATAATTGTTGTTAAAAAAAATGATAATTAATCTTGATCTTTTAAATCTGATGTAATTCAAAATTTCAGCTCTAATCTAATAGGTCAAACATATTGTATTACATTACAAGTATAAAACTACATCTTAATTATTAAGAATTAAAAGCTGCTGGGTTGAAATAGAATTTTATTTTGAGAAATTAATAAAGAAAATGTGGGGGTTTATAGTTTATTAATATTAAACTAACCCAATGTCATGTGTGACATGATATATAATAATCATAAAAAAAATTGCTCTTAGCTATTTAAATATTTAAATAATAAATAAATAAATAAATTATATAATGTGCTTTAATACAGATGATATATTAATTCTTATACCAAAATAATAAATATAAGATAAAATCATTAGAAAGAATACCATATCAAAATATAGGAAATATATGAAATTTCAGAAAAAAAAAAACTAAATCTCTTATTAATTATATAATCTCAATTAATGTCTTTGTGACATCGTTAATTTTTGGATTTTCAAATCCGATAACAAATCCTACTATAAAGTTATATATACATTAACGAATCAAATCAAATAATATAAATATTATTAAATAAACCGACATATTAAGAGAAATAATTATTATGAAGAAACTTATGAAAAATAAAAAAAACAGTAAATATTCAATATATATGTAACAAATAATAATCTTGTTGATTGTTAAAAAAAAATAATAATAATAAAATAAAATAAAAAATTTTAATTCATCGAGGGGGATTGGTTTATGCCCTAATAGACTGCTTGCGGTGGTAACCCAATCTCCGAAAGGGCGACCCCTGGAAAGAGATTCAATGGGTAATAACAAGCCGTAAGTAGGTCACTTAGCACACAATTTTTGGAGCATTGACTCCAACCCCATCCCTATGATGACTGTGCTTTATGTAGATGTAAAGGATGAGCAGTTTAGCTCGAGGAATGCTCTTAATGAGGACCAAATCGGTAATTTTCGTGGGATGTGAATCTGCACACATCCTTGGTAGGGACTCACCTATATGAGAGTGTCTGTATACGGCCGCGGTGCGGGGCATGGGTAAGCCCTTAAGACTCTCATGAAAAATCCAAGTTATTTGCGTATGGCCATTAATGCGCACCCCGCGATGACTGACTCCATATTGCGTGTGTGATGGTGTAATTTGGTTTCAAGGAACGAGTTCAAGACCTAAGTTCTCTCTGTCTCCTCCAAATTTAATCCATCAACACTAAGTGAAGTTCAAAGTTTGTAAACTACTTCTACGATGCGCAATATAAATATCCAGCTATTTGTTTCATCATCCGATTGTATGAAATTCGATTTTATTTCTTTAAAGTTCATCATTTGGTTATATAAAATTTCTAATTTGTAAGTCATTCTCATTTGATAAATTTTGAGTTTTGTGGGGATTGTTGGAAATATATTTGGAAAACTCAAAATTCCTTATTTTATTCTGAAATAATTTTGTTGATCATTAAAATTAAATAAATATTTGATCTTTCACGTTGATATGCAAATGCATATAATTTACTACACTTGTTCGTTTTTAATATGCAGTCCATAAATACATTTATTTTCTTTCCGTTGTAGATCTTTCATGTATCAACTAAATGAAATTCTTAATCAATTCATTTACCGTTCCATTTGGCCCATTAACAAATATCATCATCAATTCCTTACCATTCATTGGGTAGAGATTTTAATTTGATTAATTATAATAAATATTGAGGCTGTATTAGCCGTTAGTTAAACCATTATATATACCATCCTTTTCGTTGATAAGAATCAGATACAAAAACAGCTATACAGCTTGTCTAACTTCTCATATTCCTCTTGATAATAGTTGTTAATCCAAATCTCGATTTCATTATTCTTGCTGGATATTTTTCGGAGGCTTTCATCAGTCACTTTCATGGTCGTGCCCTAAAAGGTGACAACCCCGTCTTATCTTGGTTGCGGTTCCAGTCGCACGTTCAGACGGAATACGCTTAAGGACAGCGCCTAGCGCGATTCGGGTAACTTTGTTCCATTTGTTCCTTTAATTCGTTTTATATTATCCGATTATCCTTTTTGTTGTTCAATTTACACCAACAGTATGACCCCCTAACCATAGATCCACGCAATCACTGTGAAATGAGTGCATACACTCTGGCAGGACCTTCAAGATCTCCCCTTCCTCGACAGCACTAAGACATATCGAACACTCCATAGATGACCCAATATTCTCTTCATCACTTTTGTTATCACTGCCACATTCTCTGTAAGGGAAGGTTGGCAGAGCGGCTATGGCAGCGGAGTCTAGGCCACCTGTGCTGAATTTTTCAGGCACTGAAGCATGCCTCCTTGGCCTCCTGGCATTTCGTTGGACTAACCACCGAACTAGACAAAGACCAATGAATAGGGAGCTCAAGGCAACAAAGGAGATGAAGATTTCTTGGAAGAAGTTGGAGCCGGAGTCTGAGCTTGCCAATGGGGAGTCGGCAGTGTTGTTGCTTGACATGGTTTGAGTAATTGAGTTACCTTTAAGAGGAGAATAGAACGGAACCTGAGAGAGAAATACTAACATGGTTTGACTTTGACTTGGTACTATGTACAAATTCTTCTTTCTTTTCTTGGCTGAGATGTACTAGACTCAGTCCCACAGAAGTTGGTTGACTACTGTATTGGCCTCCATACTATTTTAGCCGTTGGATTTAAAGGGATCCGTTCGTTGATGGAATCCAATGGATTGTAGTGGTCGATTTGGGGATAGATTTAATCTAATAGGTTATAGTGAGGGAGAGAGTACTTAGGGGAGTTCATATCGTGAGAGCAAGCTGCTTGAATGAATTAGGAGAACAATAATAATAAAATTATGTGGTGGATAATATAATATTTATTTTTTTTAATTTTTTTCTAATGGGTCATTGTCCAACATTAACATTTGTAGCCATGGTTTAACTTATCCACTACAAATACAATCACTTCTCTCTCTCTTTTTTTTTCCCTCCTTTCCTTTTTTTCCCCTAAATTTAAGGTGGGTACTGTTGGTATGGGCTCTTTTTAAGTGTGCATGTATAGCTTAAGCTATATAATCAAGATTTTACTTTTGAGAGTCATAGAAAGAAAACTAACTAAGGTCCTGATCAAAATGTTTTTTACGCGGGTTTCATTTCATTTGATTTTGTTAGATCTAATTCTATGGGTATTCCAATCAAATGACACCAAATCCATACATTTTAATCAAGAATTTTCCAAAAAAAAAAAAGAAATGAAATGAAATTCCATGTTAAAAAAAATGGGATTTTGATCAGGGCCTAATATTCTTAAAAATTTCTTTGTACATCCATATATAGCCGTCTTTGGTACTCAATCAAATGGCCTAATAGGTACACTATATATTGGCATCATTATAGTACGGTACGCTTCTTGCTGGGAAATTAAATGAGGAGTTGAGGACAAATATTTGTGCGGTGTTTATCAAGCTTTGTCACTTTCCAAATTGGTCCTCTTTTCTTTAGCTTGATAACAAAGTTTTGCATAGGGATGACCAAGTCGCTAATGTAAACATATATATTTTAAAAATTGGCCAATGAAAACATATTTAGCCAGGGTTTAATTAACTTAACCCTTTCGAATATACAGTCATTAACTTTTTATTATCTTTCCCTTTTCTTTTTTTTTATTTTTTTTTTGTCAGATCCAAACCGAGAGCACTTTAAGATATGGATTCCTTTGTTTCACCGTGTATATATCCATTGTAAGTTTGTAACTATTAAATTAAAATTATTTTACCAGAGAAATAGTAATTATTTTTGTTTTTTTAATTCTTTTTCACACTTCGCCAGAGGGAATTAAAACTCAAAAAGAGTGCTTGGTTTGGTGAACTTCATTAATCATTGGATTCCTATAGCCCATCTCGTAAAACAAAATGATATATCAAACTTGTATCAGGCCCCGAAAAAATTATAAATAACTTTAATTAATTTAGAAATTATAAAATAATCCGTTTTTAATTAATTTTTTAAAAATGACTGCGCAGTTTCGGAATCTGAGATTCCGAAACAAATTCTGCTTAGTTTCGGAATCTCAGATTCCGAAACTAGCTAGTTTAGATTCCGAAACTAGGAATTGCATAGAGCGGGGACCTCTTCTCTTCTCTCTCCCTCTCATTTTCACGCTTCTATTTTTTTAATTTTTTTAATTAATTTATTTATTCTTCTCTTCTCTCTCCCTCTCATTTTCACGCTTCTCTCTCGGAAATTTTTTTAATTAATTAATTTATTTAATTTATTTAGTTATATTAGTTTAATAATAGAAAAAATAGGAAAAATATTCAAAAGATATCAAAAAAAATTATAAAAAAATCAGATTAAATTCTATTAAAAGGATAAATATATTTTAGCAATTTTTTTATTTTTTTACATGTTATAATAATCGTGAAAATAACAATAATAATCCAATCCTAAATTAAAAAGTAGTACATCGAGACGTAGTCCATTACAATAATAAGAAAATTAAAATAAAGACATTAATCTAATTAATAGAACTAGAAGAGACGATAAAAGTTAAACCCTAAACACTAATTTGATTTTCTTTTGCCTTCATACTTGTCGGCCATTTGACACGCTTTATCCCACCATTTAGACTCAACATCATCTGCATTTTTACATGCTTCATCCCACCATTGTTCTTCCTCTGTATTTTTAGATGCTTCACCTTCCTCTACGTCTCGAAAGTACTCAAAGTCTGGAACATCGTCATAGTCTGGAATCTCTCCCGCTGCTATTTTACGTTGTCTCTCTCGTTCTTGTTCTTCGGTGCGACGAATAATTTCTTCGATACATGCTGCATTCTCTTCACAAATTATTCTCACTTGTTCAGCTCGGTGTCTTTCTTCTCGTTCCCTTTCCAGTCTTTTGCCACTACAGGAAAGTGAAGCAGTTGCATGGGCAGTTTTCAACTGCATCGGTGGCACAGAATCAATTGCATGGGCACATATTTTACATCCGCACGACCGATGCAATAGAGATAATTGCATTGGGACTGCTAATGAAAATGATTTTTACCCTGTTGCATACACAAGACTCATGCAAGTGACTAACAGTTACATCGGCTAAAACCGATGAAAATGAATGTCAATTTCGCTTAAGTCAGTCGTCTCTCTATAATTCAATTGCATAGGTAAAACTGATGTAATTGAATATCAATTGCATGAGTGATGTCAATGCAATTGATATTTTCTCTGACATGCTATTGCATAGGTAAAACTGATGTAATTGAATATCAATTGCATGAGTGATGTCAATGCAACTAATATTTTTTCTGGCATTCTATTGCATAGGTGAAACCGATGTAATTGAATATCAATTGCATGAGTGATGTCAATGCAACTGATATTTTCTTTGTCACTCTACTGCATAGGCAAAACCGATGTAATTGAATATCAATTGCATTAGTGATGTCAATGCAAGCTATATTTTTTTTGTCATTCAATTGCATAAGTGTAACCGATGTAATTGAATTAGTGTGCATATGATTAAATGGATTTTGCAGTGTATTTTACTAAAATGTACGTGATTGGATAAAAATAAAATTAAAACAATAAAAATCTAATTAAAAATGATGAAATGAAGAAATTAGTATAAATATATGAATAAATTTGAATTTAATATTTTATGAACCGATTCATATTTATTATTTATTCATAATTATTCTTTTCTTAATTTAATATATCTATTTTCTTATTTTTTATATGTATCATTTATTTATTTTTAATAAAAGATAGGTTATCATATTTATTAACACATATGGATTATCACTAGACTGAAACTTATTTGAATTATACAAATTAGTACTGGACTAAATGCCTAATTATGACATTTATAAAGATTTTTGCATGAAATCTCTGTAATTGAACTGTCCCTGGACCATAAATTGGTAAGATAGTTGGTTTAGATGTTTAAATGTTGAACAATAATGGTGAAATGTGATATCTGAAATTTACTGGATTTTAATGAAGTTGTCCTCTGGATCTGAACCTTAATTCACATCATATAATTGTTCATAGTTGCCATGTCTCTATGTAATCCAGTACAACATGCACAATTTAGTAGTTTTGTTCAAGTCTTAAGCCTTTGCATATAATAAATAACATTAGTTTAAGTCCATCAGGTACTGTACCCCTTTTAAATTCATTTTATCAAATTCCATTCCTTTTAACTAGCTGTGAAATAAGATCACATTTTACTTTGCATATTTGGTAATGAATTGCAAGATGGAGATTTGTTTGATAAAAGTTTGAAGGTCCAGACATTAGATACGCATCATGGCAGATCTATTATTTAGTGTTAAAAAGATCCCTCTGAAATGATATTTGGTTTTTTTTTATATGTAGTGTATCTCACTTGTGCAGGAACCTCTTCATTTTTCCTAGTTATTGTTCTTAGCCTTGACAAAAGTACAGGTCCTTACGTGAGAAAGAATGAAACTTTCCTTTTTAACAGTGGGCACAACAAAGATGCTTTTAATTATAAGCATGTCATTAATTATTACTTGTTTGTATGTGTAGCAATATAAGTATATGGAATGACAATTAGTGGTGTAGAACAGCTCAAGTGGTATCACATAGTAAAATCTGTACCAAGCATAAGCATCATCAATGTAAATCATAGGAGTCCTCTTGTACCAGACCACGCATAATTCAGAGGTGCATAAAGCAACGTGTCAAAGAATAGCTAAATGATGAAAAATTGATGATTAATTAACACATATACATGCTAAGTACAAATGACACAAACTAAATATCATCTCTTATCGAAATTAAATCGGACCAAAACTCTCAATAATCACTCTCGGTATCGTTCTCATACCTCACCGTACCAACTCCTTCGGAATTTTACTAAATTGAACAAACGCAACATAAATTGAAACCATAAACCTTTCCTCCTTACTTCCACGAAGTCATGAGAACCTGTCCTGGTACAATCCGACCCTCTAAAACTCATCGACATCAATCTCTGAACCGCCATGTCAGCACGTGACTTCCCCGCCATTATAAAGCGACGCAAGGAAAACCAAGCACATCACTGACTTCCTCGTCACCGCACGATGCCGTGCAACCTCTCCTCAGCCCTTGCGACGACCAGAATCACTAACGGATCCAAGTCCGTTATCTGTCGAACCCGTTTAATGAAAGAAATAGAATTCGTCTCTTTCAATCGATTTTCACCGCTAAGGGACTCTTTGATCCTCTGTGACGAAAAACCCATGCGGCTTCCTAAATCATTCGCTATACAGAATCTAGTTGATTTAATTGAAAATTGGATAATAAAAAAAAATAAAGTTAATAGACCCAAGGCCATCAAAGACTAATATCTATAATAAGCTCACTTCAATATTCTGTGAAATAAACCCGGTAGATATGCTTTTACTATTTCAAGTTTAATTGAAACATACAAAAAATTACTTACTTTGTATTATAACTACCCAATTATTTATAAGATTCATAAAAATGTATATATATATATATATATATATATATATAGAGTTTTGCTATGGTGAGTTGCAACTCACGGAGCCTTCCGTGAGTTGCGATCAAAACTGTTAGATCTGATTCGAAATGACCGATCCAAACCGTCCAATATGATCTCCATATTGAAATCTCCTTGCAGACCAAATTTTATATTTTTTCGAAATTTTTAAGTATTTTTTTTGAAATTTAGAAAATCGCTAATCTAATTAATTATGTACCGTTCAAAAACAGCAGTTTTTAAATATCCGAAAAAAATACTTAAAAATTTCGAAAAAATATAAAATTTGGTCTGCAATGAGATTTCAATATGGAGATCATATTGGACGATTTGGATCGGTCATTTCAAATCAGATCTAACCGTTTTGATCGCAACTCACGGAAGGCTCCGTGAGTTGCAACTCACCATAGCAAAACTCTATATATATATATATATATATATATATATTGTTGTTGCTTCTTAATTATGTATTTTATTGTAAGCACATTTTCTGACCAATTTATATGACATCTTTTTGTGGAAGATATTTTATATCATAGAAATTTCCATAAATAGCATGCTATATTTTAAAGAAGTAAAACCCACGTTGTACTGCATTGCAAAAATTACATGGCAGTTTATTTATGGCAAATATTTATGCCATATATATCATTAATCTTTAATGATATAATTATTTATTGCAAATATTTATTTATGGAAAGTTAACTTATGGCTAAAAGAAAGTTGTGCGCATATATATAATCATAAAAATAACTTATATACTTATTATTGTTCTAATTAACTAAGCTCATTTAGAAGTTCCTTTTTGGATTTGTTTTTTTGGGCAGAATAAAAAAAGGAATTTGATTTTATATATATTCAACGGAAGTTCTCTGATCTCCCTCCTACCTGCTCTCTAATCTCCCTCTTACCTGCTATTGCTCCTCCGCCACTTCCTAACTAGTCAATAAAGGTATTGGATTTGTTAAACTAACTGATTTCTCTATCTCTATTATCAAAATATTTGTTAATTCCTTGAAATTTGCAACTGCTTGTTTGTTAATTGTGCCGCCCCAAAAGTTGTATGGACAAAATTAAAATTTTGCTAAAGAAGCAAACTATTTGGAAAGCTGATCTCAAATAGTCAATTATTATACTTATATTATAGAACTTTTATTAATTCAAAGTGTTGTTCCTAGTAAGTATGCTTCCAGGTCTGATGTTTAAATATTTTCATTAGTAATCAATATTTGTGGGTATGTTTTACAAATTACTTATCGGGTGAATGGGTTTTGATGAGGGTCTTAATTTGGTCCTTTGATGTAACTGATTTTCTGTGTTCTTCACACTGCAAAATCTTGATGTTTTTTTTAACACAAATTAAGCTTTTTTTTATATATATATTTGAATATGAATATATGTTGGTTACGTGAGAGAGCAAAAGTAGAAATATGGTGAACTTTTGGGTTATTTTGCATGTTACTTGTACAGGTGATTCTATTTTCGTATTAAGATCCTAGCAGCGTTATAGTTTGTGTTTCTTAAGTTGTTCCTATCATGTAACCAAGTAAGAGAGAATGGTAAATGAAGGTTAGATACAGACGTGGGGAATAATTAATCAATGGGAATAAAAGTAAATAGAATTAATATGCTACCATAAAAAGAATTCCAGGGGTCAAATTGTGAAAGACAAAATAAGCTACATTCCTGTGAATAATTTGTTTTAGTAATACAATGATTTACATGACGTTTTTGTACATCGCAGGTTAGAAATGTCGAGGGATCGCAGTTGGATGTATAGAAGATTTCGCGATGGAGATTATAATCCCGATTTTTTGCTTGGAGTGGATAGTTTTGTTGAAGAAGCTTTTAAGCATCCTGCAAGCGTACGAGGCAATAAGATCCGTTGTCCTTGCGTAGCTTGTGACAACACCAGATTCCTAACAGGTGATGAAGTTAGAAAACATTTGTTTGATAAAGGATTTACTCTCTATTACACTTGTTGGCGCAAGCATGGCGAGAGAGATGCCGGCGAGGGCTCCAATAGATTGTCAGAAAATGAAGGAGGGGAGGAGATGAATAGGATGAACGAGATGGTGTTAGATGTTGCTGGTCCAGATTTCAATTGGGACGCAACTGAAGAAAGTGCTCCAAATCCTGTTGCAGCAGAGTTCTATAAAATGCTTGAAGCAGCAGATAAGCCTTTATGGGAGTTGGAAGCTAGTGAGATCAATTTAAAGTGCAAAGAATCTTTGTTGTCGGTCGTGTCTGAATTGTTAAATTTGAAATCAGACTTGCAACTAACCAGAGAAGGCTTCAATCGGATGTTATCGATCATCAAGAAGATACTTCCTGAGAAGGACATATTGCCTCCGAACTTGTATGAGGCTAAGAAGCTACTGAGTGGGTTGGATTTGAAGTACAAAAAAATTGATGTGTGTCCCAATGATTGCATGCTGTATTTCAATGATCGTGAGTTTAAAGAGAAATGTGATATCTGTGGTGAGCCTAGATACAAAAGTGACATGAGAAAGAAGAAGGGAAAACCTGTTGCACGGAAAATATTGCGTTATCTTCCTCTAACACCGAGATTACAAAGACTATACATGTCTCCTGCTACTGCAAAGCACATGCGGTGGCACAAGGACGGCATCCGCGAAAAGGAAGGGGTCATGATACATCCGGCTGATGGGGAAGCATGGAAGAGCTTTGATAGGTCGAACCCTGATTTTGCACGTGAGGTGCGAAATGTTCGTCTTGGTTTAGCAACGGATGGTTTCACTCCTTTTAGTATGACTGCTCCAAGTTGTTCATGCTGGCCTGTTTTTATGGTCCCATATAATCTTCCTCCAGGAGTTGCAATGAAAAGTGAAAATATATTCTTGACTCTTGTCATTCCAGGTCCGAAAAGTCCTGGTAGAGATATAGATGTCTTCTTAGAACCCCTGGTGGAAGAGTTGAAAAGTTTGTGGAACGATGGAGTGGAAACCTTTGATTGTTTTTCTAAACAAAATTTTCAAATGAAAGCGGCACTTCTCTGGACGATTAGTGATTTTCCAGCATATGGGATGTTATCTGGGTGGTCTACTCATGGAAGATTAGCCTGTCCAATATGCATGGAGTCAACTCAAGCATTTCGACTCACAAATGGAAGAAAAGCTTCATGGTTTGATCACAGGATGTTTTTGCCAAGACGTCATAGACTTCGCACGAACTTGAAAAGGTTTAAGAAGGGCGTCCGAGTGAGTGCTGTGCCTCCAAAGCCATTAAGTGGTAAAGAAGTCAATTGCATTAAATGAACGGATGCAAAAGAAGTCTGTTGCATACTCCAAGTCCATGCAAAAGAAATCAATTGCATAAGTAAATTGAATGCAAAAGATTCAATTGCATAGACTATTTTGATACTAAAGACCTCAATTGCCTCAGCAAAAACAAATGCAAAAGAAGTCGAGTGCATCAGTCCAACCCATGCGAAATATTTCAAGTGCATCGACCGAACAGATGCAACAGATGTCAATTGCATCGTCTAATCCTATGCTAAAAAATGCAATTGTCTGGGCAAAACTGATGCAAAAGAAGTTGAGTGCATCAGTCCAACCCATGCTAAAATTTCAAGTGCATCGACCGAACAGATGCAACAGATGTCAGTTGCATCGTCTAATCCCATGCTAAGGAAGTCAATTGTATGGGCACAACAGATGCAAAAGAAGTCGAATGCATCAGTCCAACCCATGCTAAACAAGTCAAGTGCATTGACAGAATGGATGCAACAGATGTCAGTTGCATCGTCTATTCCCATGCTAAGGAAGTCAATTGTCTGGGCAAAACAGATGCAAAAGAAGACGAATGCATCAGTCCAACCCATGCTAAACAAGTCAAGTGCATCGATATAGCATATGCAAATAAAGTCAATTGCATCTGACAAAACCCATGCTAAACGCATCGGTTGCATCTGTTATGCCCATGCAACATTGCCCATGCAAATAAACACACCCATGCAATTGAAATGCCCATGCAACCGAGCTTTAGCAAGGACACCGATTGCATCGGCCCAATTGCATGAGTGTAGCGGATGCAGAACACATGTTGCATTAGTACTGCGGATGCAGCCAGCCCATGCAACTGCTTCACTTTCCTGTAGTGTGCGCTGTTGGTATTCCTGCCATTCTTTTTCCTCCCCGCCATTTACGTGCCAGTTGTAGTGCATTTTTAGAGGCAAATCGTAGTATGGTTCAAACACATTGTATTCAACACTACGAAAACATTTTAGACACGTTGCGCTCCAGTCTTCTTTTTTTTGGTTTTCTTGTTGAGAGTAGAATGCATGAATGATGACCAGTACTCACGCATAATAGGATCTGGAGGGACTGGCAGTATATAGCGTTTGTTAGAGTTTGAGCTATTTTCTTTCTCCATGGTGGTGAACTTCTTAAGGAGAGAGAAAATGGAGGTTTGTTTGTGTCTCAGAACCTTGGTAGTTTTATATAGATGAGTTGAAAGATAATTGAAAAAATGGACGTTTTCAGACTCTCTCAGAGCACACATGTCCTATTCGCAGAGGTCACAAGCCATGCAAACAACTTTTCAGGCTTTCTCAGAGCACGCCTGTCCTATTCGCAGAGGCTACAAGCCATTCAAACAACTTTTTCAGGCTTTGTCGCTCATTATGCTGTTGGGTCAGAATTTCACTATTTAATCACTATTTAATCAATTATTGCACTATTTAATCACTATTTAATCAATTATTTCACTATTTAATAACTTTAATTAATTAAGAAATTATAAAATAATCCGTTTTTAATAATCCGCACAAATGTTAGAAAAATATTTTTTATTATTAAGTACTTTTTATCATACTTTATTATTAAGTACTTTTATCATATTTTTATCATATTACTTTTATAATATTTTTAATAATCCGCACAAATTACTTTTATCATATTTTTAATAATCCGCACAAATGTTAGAAAAATGCTTTTTTATTAATCTATGTTTTTTTTTTTGACAATTTCAATAGTAAGGAACAAAAAACATACCTCAAATATTAAATTTCATAATTTAAAAATACGAATAAACACAACAAACCATACAATTAAAAACAATAAAATATAACAAACCATACAATAAGCATATAATTAAAAACAATAAAATACAACAAACCATACAATAAACATACAATATAACAAACCATACAATACTATATTTATCGAAGATGTATGCTATTTTGAGCTGCCGGATGATTTTCAAAACCAGGTGGAACTATTGGTACGTAACTGAACCACTTGCCTTGAAGATCAATACCTCGATTTCTCTCCACTGTATCGGTAAAAAACTTTGGGCCTCTAACATGAAATTGATTTTCTTCTAGTTTCTTGACTTTAAAAGTTTCGCGGGGGTGATAAAGGCACAATAATGATATTAAACCACCTTCAGTGGTATGTTGATCTCCTAACAAAATAATTCCCGAAGACACGCAACGTGGTTTAGGACCCATTAAGACCTAAAATAAATTTTTAATTTCACAACTCAATTAGACAATTACCATATATTTATATTTTGTAAATAAGAAAAATTAAATAGAATAGAATGAGAAGAGACAATTACCGGATGTGATATGAACTTCTAAAAAACTTATTTTGAGCAAAGAATAGAATGAGAAGAGAATGGTGGGAAGAGAATGAATCTGAGGGTTTATATAGAACGTAAAGGTTATGTGAAATTGAAAGTGCGTTGAAAAGTAAATGAAAAGTTAGGTGAAAAATATGAAACGTCTAGTTTCGAAATTTAGAATTCCGAAACTAATAAAAAAAAATTAAAAAATATATTTTATTATACGGCAAAGTATAATAAAAGTAAAGTAAATTAATAAAAAAACGTTTTTGGGCGGAAACTAGCTAGTTTCGGAATCTCAAATTTCGAAACTAGCTAGTTTCGGAAACTCAGATTCCGAAACTAGCTATTGTACGGTCAGTAAAGTAAATTAATAAAAAAACGTAATAACAGTAAGGTAAATTAATAAAAAAACATTTTTGGGCGGAAACGTATAAATAAGTGATTCGTCTCTCAGTCTGAGAATCATCTATCATTTTCACACATAAATCTCATATCAATTACAAATATGAATTCCATACGTGTTTTCGTTAATCAATCTCCTTACAATCAACCAAACAATTTCAGTTTCGATGCATCTTCACGAACTGATTATGAATCAATCAAAGATACAATTTTATCTTCGTTAGGATATTATCGCGGACATTACAATTTGAGAATTGTTTCTTGTTTTAATATGATAATTGAAGGAAGGTTTCAACAGATGCAGTTGCCGGTGAACTCGGAAGATGAATGGCGTTATGTACAACACGAGTGCTTCGGAACAAGACGACTACAGGGACTTGAGCTGCACGTTGATTCAACACGAGTGCTTCGAACCACATGTCACAGGGTTTGGACGAACAACATATGGTTCTTAACCGAGGTTAACGATATCATGTTACTGGAAGAACATACACTTACCATCCTGTTCTCCAATTTTTAGATTGCTCTGAGTATAGAAATTCTATTCCAGAATCGTCCATACCACAAAATTCGGGACCTTTAGCTGAAGGAAATATTTTCTACTCTAAACCACAATTACAACAAGCTTGCAATAATTACTCCGTAGAAAATAATGTACAACACAAAACCACTAAAAGTATGCCCCAATTGTTGAGCTTACATTGCAAGGTATACTCATGCAAGTGGCATTTGTATGCCCGTACAGAAAGGGAAGGTCAATTTTGGAAAATAATAAAGAATGAACATGAACATACATGTGTGAAAAGGTTCGGAGAATTCACACATGATAATCTGACGGCGACAGTTATCGCCAACTGCATCAGGAATGCAGTAAAAAGAGATCTTGGTATTTTCATAGAGGACGTCAAATCTATGTTAGAGCTGAAATATCCAAATGTCAAACTGACTTATAACAAGCTTTGGCGTGGGAGAGAGAAGGCAATCGAGCAACTTTTCGGGTCGTGGGAGGGCGCATACAACAAACTACCAAGCCTTTTGTTGGCCATTCAGGGGACGACCCCAGGGACTGTTATCAAATGGTTGGCTCCAACTTGTGGCAATCCCAACAGAGCTATGTTCCTTGCAGCAGCGTGGGCATTCGGTCCTTGCATCGCAGCGGTGCCATACCTTAGACCAGTTATCAGCATTGATGCGTCGTTCTTGTCGGGTCGCTATAGGGGAAAATTATTAGCGGCGGTTGGTTATGACCCAGAGCAGCGGTTGGTTCCGCTAGCATTTGCATTAGTGCGAACTGAGGACGAAGCTTGTTGGGGTTGGTTCATGAAATTTCTCAGGGATTATATAATTGGGGACGAGAAAAAATTTTGTGTTGTTTCAGATCGCCACTGGGGAATAAGGAACACGTTCAAACGCCCTCTATACGGATGGGAAGAGAGTGCTAATCCTTCGTATGCTGTGCATCGGTATTGCATGCAGCACGTTTGCGAAAATTTGTTCAAGGCATGTGGTCGAGATCTATCTGTGGTGGAAAAATTTAGAAGTAAGTTGGCAAACAAGAAAAAACCAAGGGCCTATGAAAGAATGTGGAACGAATTAAAATTAACACACCCTGAAGCGATCACATACTTGACAAAGTGTGGGAAAGAGCATGAACGGGATGACAGAGAGTCTGCCAAGCCTGAAAGGTGGGCACAGACGTATGACGGTGGTCCTCGTTGGGGGCTTATGACTAGTAATGGATCAGAGAGTCTGAACAGTAGATACAAGGCTGAGAGAAGACTCCCAGTTGTTGGACTGGTCGAAGGGACTTGGTACAAAACGGTCTCGTGGTTTAATGAGAGAAAACTCCTATCATTTGAGAGAAATGCAAAGGGAGAGCGATGGCCAAAAATAATTCAAGAAAAGATTTCCAAGCGTACTCTAAAAGTAGGTACCAAATTTAATTACTAATAATTATTATTTACATTTTATTTTTAAAATAAATGTATAATCATATTAATTCATATTTACAGTTGGAATAAACGTTGTGACCATTGATCAAATGCGTAGGGAATTCGAAACCCAAGTGCCCTACGAGAAATCTGAGCCAGGGGTAACGTGGAAGTACAAAGTTTTAATCAGACGAGCTTACCAACCAACTGATCCTCAACTACCCACCAGGCGTGCCGTATGCCAATGCAGAAAGCCACAACTGACGGGAATACCGTGTGTTCATGTCATTGCAGTCTGCAGTAAATACAGATGGGAAGTTGATGACTTTGTAGATGACAAATATAGCACGGAGAATATGCTCAAAATATGGTCATCCAATGAATTTCACTGCTATGGAGACGAAGAGAATTGGCCTGTTTACGATGGACTCTTGATTTATCCTGATAGGAGAATGATTAATCGGGGAAGGCGCAAGAAGGACCGTGATTGGATGTGGATGGATGCAATGCGAAAGAATAAAAATAAAAGAAACAGAGGTAAGGAACCTCTTACGACTATGGAGGACGTTCAATCCGGTCGCCGAACCACCAGCCAAAGGACGATAAGAACAAGTACAAGGAACCGAGCTCAATCATCTGCACGAGAAAGAGGCGAAACTTCTAGGACGGGGGCCAACACGTCGAACGATCCAGTTCAACCAAGCCGGAATTCCATTAGTACAGATCCTCGCACAAAAAAGTCGTCTCGGTCTAGGAATAGAAGGTCTTCAACCACGTCGTAATTCAATAAGCTCGGACCCACGATCCGTTTCAACACGATATCCAAGTCAGCAGGCTAGTAGCTGAGGAGGACGGGGGCCAACAGAAAGTACAAGCAGTGCTGGGGGAAGAGGAATACGAACAGGATTTGCCAAGCTCGGTGCGCGAATCCGTAACAATATGCCAAGATGGGGAAGATAGTAATATTTGTAATAATATTTGTATGAATGTTGTAATATTGTCAAAACATTATTTGTATGAATGTTGTAATGTTGTAATATTGTCAAAACATTATTATATCATGTAAAAAAAATAAAAAAATATATTATTATTATATATCACATATAAAAGAATTTTTTCTCATTTTTTCAAATTTTTACAATTTTTTTTCTATTTTTTCTAATTTTAACATAATTTATTATGCAATTTTGTACTATTGTATCATGTAAAATAATAAAAAATTATATTATTATTATACATAACATATAAAATAATTTTTAATGATTTTTTCAAAATTTTTCAATATTTTTCCTATTTTTTCTATTATTAATCTAATTTTGAAAGCAATTTTCTATTATTATAACATGTAAAAAAATATAAAATTTACTAAAATATATTTATCCTAATTAATAGAATTTAATCTGATTTTTTATAATTTTTTTGATATTTTTCCTATTTTTTCTATTATTAAACTAATATAACTAAATAAATTAAATAAATAAATAAATTATAAAATAAAAATGAGAGGGACAGAGAGAGAAGAGAAGAGGTTCTCGGGTTCCCGCTCTATGCAATTCCTAGTTTCCGAAACTAGCTAGTTTCGGAATCTGAGATTCCGAAACTAAGCAGAATTTGTTTCGGAATCTCAGATTCCGAAACTGCGCAGTCATTTTTAAAAAATTAATTAAAAACGGATTATTTTATAATTTCTAAATTAATTAAAGTTATTTATAATTTTTTCGGTATCAGGCCTTCTTGTGTGCGCGGATCATTTGGAAATAAATCCAATCAAATCATAAATTCATAATGTAGATTTATTTTACAGATTGATTTTTATATTGGGCCGGCATTGTCAGAATTTTAGCCCATTAATCAATATGCAAATTGAGCAGACTAACGGGGGACTCAAATCCTCGACAGTCCTTTAAGGACGGTTTGCAACAGCCATTTTTATTTTTTATTTAAAAATTTTAAAAATTTAAATGTTGAATCCAAACCGTTGATCTTGTTAAATTTTATGAGCGATGCATTTTCATATAAGTTTTATGAAATTTGGAGTTGATTTGATATTAGATGAAGTGACCAAATTATGAACGTATTAGAATTAATCTAACCAGGTTCGTTCATTTGTTGACCACTTAATCTAGTATCAAATCAACTTCAAATTTCATAAAACTTATATGAAAACGCATCGCTCGTATAATTTAACAAGATCAACGGTTTATATTCGACATTTGAATTTTTAAAATTTTTAAATAATTAAAAAAAAAATGAAAATGGCTGTTCCAAACAGTCCTTTTGAGGACTGTTGAGGATTTGTGGAGTCCGACTAACGGGGGAGTGGGATCCTCGGCAGTCATTATTTTGATTGCTCCAAGTAGTCATTTCTTTTTTTTTATTTTAAAATTCAATTGTTGAATCCAAACCGTTGATATTGTTCAATTTTATGGGCAATGCGTCTTCATATAAATTTTATAAAATTTGGAGTTGATTTGATACTTGATTAAGTGCTAAACAAATGAACGTATTAGAATTAATCAAACCATGTTCGTTCATTTGTTGAGCACTTAATCAAGTATAAAATAAACTCTAAATTTTATAAAACTTATATGAAACGCATCGCCCGTAAAACAAAATACTTTCAATGAAATAGGCAAGAAGGGTCACATTTTCACAAAATTTCACTGATAGTGATTGACCTCTGCAATAGAAGGCAGATATATACATATAGATTTAAAATTAATGAAGAGTGCGACAATAATGACCGCTTCGATACCAAAACCCTCTTTTGCCGCACCACAACTTGTTTTTTTTTTTCAAGCGCAATATAAGAGAAATAAATAGTATTTAAATACAGTTTTGAAGCACATTTAATACAAATAATATACTGGCAGCATTACAACTTCCCTTGTTTTGTGCATCTATCTGTGGATGGTAAGAAAATGAGCTGCCTGGCATTTAAAATTTTGAAATTAAATCGAAGGGTCAACGAAATTAAAGTTTGCTCCCATATATATCATATATAGTACCAAAAAAAAAATAATGGCAGCATTAAATCTTCCCTTAGATTTGTGGATCTATCCATGGATGGTAACAAATAGGAGCTATCTTACCATAATGACAACTAATAGCATATATCATATAATTTTGAATTTCAACTATATAGGTTCAGCGCAATTAAAAAATTTGCTCCCATATATAGCATAAATATACTAACTGATATGCAGCAAGCAATCTAGTAAATACGCCAATTAATTTGATCGGTTGTAATGATGTTCGGAAGTATTTACTTAATTAAATTATTAATATTTATTTCCAACATTAGAAAGTCACGCCGCATATCTATTTATCATCTTATTGACAGTCATAAACTATTAATAGTTATTGATATTTAATATAACGGCTACATATTTCTATCATGGATCTATTTAAGCTGTTATACAAAATTTCAACGTTTTATTACGTTATCACATCTGTATAACTTTCAGGTTCTAAAATAGCAATGGGTTACCATACATTATTCAAACATAATTAATAATAGCTCAATGGAACATATCAATTTTTTATTAATAAGATACTAAATCATAAAACAATATAACAATAAGCATCACTGATATATACCAACTAAGAAATCGGCTCACCAAAATTAACAATCACCATAACTAACATTGTCTCTTCCTTCTTCTCACTGTTTTGATACTAAAGAACCAACCCTTGTACCAATTCCTTTCCTTGAATGCAACTGATATCAAGTCTGTACCTATGTCATACCAGCCCTCATTTCTCCCTCCTTCATGTACCACCATATCTGATCTCATGTGGTCCTACCAATATAGACAAACACATCTAAAATCAATCTGAATTCACTCTCTCATCAACTATCTAAATGTTCTATGCCAAAAGATCTGATCAAAATTGACAAAAATTTGAAATAATTAAACAAATTAGCTGCACAGTTTCGAACTTTGGACTAAAATGAAAGACAAATCATATTATTATTAATTCGAATTAGAAAAAACTCACAAAAGAAAAATTGATGCTTAAATCGCCTAGGGTATTATCAACGCACATAATTCATGGCCGTTAATCTTATTTTATTTTTGTTTCTCATTATTAGCTTCGAAGTTTTTCAAAAATAGTTATAAGAAAAATGAAATTAAGTTACCTAATTGTAAGAGATGAATATAATGAAGCCACCTTCCAGAAGATGATTGTTTGGTTGTTCCTTCAAAATACAATATCAAAGATGCCCTGTAGTCGATGTCACTTCCTTTTGTCCTCAGTTAAGATCTGAAATTGAAGGAAATACCAAGGAAAAGCCAACAATTACAAATCTTGCAAAAATGTAGCACCAATTGCACCTGGACTTAGTTCAGATCTTAAATTAAAAGATGGATAACCTATATAAAAAGAAAAGGGAAGAAGGGTCACATTTTCACAAAATTTCACTGATAGTGATTGACCTCTGCAATAGAAGGCAGATATATACATATAGATTTAAAATTAATGAAGAGTGCGACAATAATGACCGCTTCGATACCAAAACCCTCTTTTGCCGCACCACAACTTGTTTTTTTTTTCAAGCGCAATATAAGAGAAATAAATAGTATTTAAATACAGTTTTGAAGCACATTTAATACAAATAATATACTGGCAGCATTACAACTTCCCTTGTTTTGTGCATCTATCTGTGGATGGTAAGAAAATGAGCTGCCTGGCATTTAAAATTTTGAAATTAAATCGAAGGGTCAACGAAATTAAAGTTTGCACCCATATATATCATATATAGTACCAAAAAAAAATAATGGCAGCATTAAATCTTCCCTTGATTTGTGGATCTATCCATGGATGGTAACAAATAGGAGCTATCTTACCATAATGACAACTAATAGCATATATCATATAATTTTGAATTTCAACTATATAGGTTCAGCGCAATTAAAAAATTTGCTCCCATATATAGCATAAATATACTAACTGATATGCAGCAAGCAATCTAGTAAATACGCCAATCAATTTGAAATTTAGTAAAGCTTCACTTGATTTGTGCATCATTCTATGGATGGTAAGAAAAAGGAGCTGTGTCTTACCATGATGACAAATACTATCATATATAATAAAAACCAATCAAATGGTTCTTTTTCTTCCATTCATTTAGTCCCTATAGCATGATACAGATACAAACATTTTAAAAAAAAGTCAATGGAACAAATTTACCAAATTAAATTAAATTAGAAATTAGAAATAAAAAACTGTGCCCAGATCAATATAGAAGCAAACCTCCAAATATACCCTCATCTATTAAGAAAACCTCATGAACAACCCCTGACAAAAATACTGAATATAATTGATTCATACTGTACCAGTCATATTCCCTGATGCATCTCTCACGACATCTTCTATCACCAGCTGTAAATGAAACTGTCCATAAAAAAAACGTAAGCAATTCATAGGCTAGCAATTATTCATCACTTCATGTAGAAGAAGTAAATGAAATTATATCCATGGGTGGCTATTTCATAAGAATAAGAAGATTTAATTAAAAAGGCCTAACTTACAGCTTCAAACACAAAGGAAAAAAAAATATATAAAAAAGTCAAACAATCATTATTTGAGATCAAACAGAAAGATCTCCTCATAAATCATACAATTTGGAAATTTAACTAAAGGATCAGCGATTTTAAAGTTTGCTCCCATATATAATGAAAAAAATATATTGGTACATGAAGCAGTACCTTTGAGCAATGAATCTCAGAGCCATGGCGTGGGAAAATATATCATCAAAAACTTTGCACATATTCACCTTTTCTGTAAAAAAAAAAAGTTTAAAATTAAATATGGTGTTTAAGAGTCAATCAGCAAAATAGAGAATAAGGGTATAAATTAACATATTGGTATAGAATTTGTTAAATTAACGACTCAATCACAGGATCCGATGAAAGAATAGGGGAGATTTTTCAAGGACTCAATGAAATAGGCAAGAATTTAAAAAAAAAAAATCAAGCCATATACATCAGAAAAAAAAAAACAATAATGAAAGGTTTAAACTAAAAAAAAATTCACGTACATGGGATTTGCGCAGAATGCTTCTTGAACCGAGAGAGATCGTGGGGTGCAGACGCGGTGTACTTCCCCTCTACTGCTCTACTGCTCAAGGATAAGGAGAGATGAGAGGGTAGATGTTCTGAAAGGATGGGAGGAAGAGGAGGCGATAGCAGAAGGAGAGATCAGGAGGGAGGTGGCGCGGATCTCTGCCGTGACGGCCATCCTCTCTTCGTAACCCTAGGCGAGAGAAGAGGAATGAAAAAAAGGATAGGAGCAGTTTGGAAGAGAAGGGATTAGTTTTAGATATGCTGGAAAAATCAACGCACTGTATTCACGATGAGTAGATCCGATGGATAGGATTGTGTGCGTTGATTAGCGTCAAAATTCGCGCAAAAAAACCACGCGGATTAGTACCAAAAAGGAAAATTTTTCAAGGACTCAATGAAATAGGCAAGAATTTTAAAAAAAAAAAAAATCAAGCCATATACATCAGTAAAAAAATATTAAAAAAATGACTGCCGAGGATCCCACTCCGATAACGGGAGTTCATGTCAGTCAAAAGAGTACACAATCAGTCCATTCGCGCAGAAATAATATATATAATTATATTTTTTTAAAAAAATAATATAAAATTATTAAAAAAATTTAATTTTGACTTTATTGATCACGAATCAGGTAGGGGGAGCAACGTGCCTCCTCAATAGTCATCGTCTCCTTAACCAACTTAACAGCCGTTTTCAAGAGTTTTTAATGAAAAGATTAAAAAAAAAATACATTGCCCCTTGGCTGTATCTACTATACTCTATGATTATGGATCCTACTTTTGTTACTCTATTTTGTAGATCCGACCATCCGATTTACAATACATTCGTTAAACAAATGAGTGTTTATGAACAAAAAAAATTAATATTATTTTCTGGATCAAATAATTGAACAAATATAATCCTACAATCAAATTTGGAATAACAACGAATTTTAAGCCTTGAGGCTGGCAGATTTGAGCTCCAAATTACGCGTGGAAATTATGTTTAATCAATCAATTAAACCAAGTGATGCATATGTCGAATTTGCTAAAGTATTAACTTGTATTGTGTCCATTCTAATTGTTTGTTATGTGCGAAAACTCTACATCTCTTTTGCAGTTGAGTTGTCAAATGTTTAATTTAAAAGTTCAATGTTTGAGACAAAAGGGAATAAGCTATATTTCCTCATTGAGCTTAAATATGGTCCCGTGTTATATTTAACAGCATTCACGTCAATGCTATAACCCTTCTTATCAAAATTTATTTGTTATATATATCGCCCTTGAATGTAAGAACTCTGTAATGACTCTTGTTGCATGCTTTAATAGAATGCAGGTTTCTCTTTTGAGGGATATTTTTCAAAAACTAAAAATATATATCGCCCTTGAAACTTCCACATCCATTCAGCTTATGTTGCACAAATAAGGATGCGAAGTATAGTATCCGATACAAAACGAATACGACAAAACATAATTTTAAAAAAAATCAATGGTACAATACATCTTTTAACGAATATGATAAAACATAATTTATTTAAAAAATTAATGGTACAATACATCTTTTATGTATGTTTATTTAATAATTTTGATGTTAAAGTGATAACTTTTTTTTTAAAAAAAAAAATTCAACAATATCTTTCTCTTTTCAATAATAAGATTGAGTCAAGTCATCTAACTTATTTCGAAATTAAATATCACAAAGAACCCTTCAGCTAGGTTTCGCTATTAAAAAAAGTATTTAAAACTTTAAATATTTCTCAATATATTTCTTTTTTTTTTGTGGGAAACCAAAAAGGCTACTATAGTTTTTTTTTAAAAAAAAAATCATACATTGTTATGCATTATCCAATTAGTTGTGTTAAGTCAAATTACTTAAATTATTATAATATCCATTCCAAAACATACACATTAATATTCTATATTGGTATCAATATTAGATACGTATTATAATTAATGAATACCATTTCATATATCAAATCATGATAGCATAAATTTGAAGCCTTCCCTCAATCTCCGTGACGGTTTTGCGACCTCCAATTCATGCCAGAACATTGGATGTCCGTGCTATTCCACCAAAAGAGAAAAAAAAATAATAATAATTATAAATATATTAATTTAGGCGGTCGTGCCTCGCACGAGAAATACTGTAGTAAGCACAGTAATTTTGATTTTCTGCGACGATTTTCGTGTGGCAGTAAAAAAATTGCTTCCTGACTTGAGATCATATATGCACAGTGAAAGTTCAACGCAAATGGGAAGCATAAAATTAACATATCTCCTCCTGGGCCCCACTTTCTGCTCCCAAGCGGTGAGTACACCCTTCTCTCCCCTTTTCATCATTACAAAATAAAATTATATGTATATATATCATTGGATTAGACATACACTCCTCACCGTTCGATTAAATCGGATTTAATCCATATTCAATTAGCTTTGCTGCAATTTGTATTTATATTTTTGATGTATTTATATATGGGATAATTTTTTGTGGACAAAATTTTTCATATATTTAAGCTTTCATATAATAATTATATCTAAGAAAAAACATATTATTAAGAAAGCATTCATTTGTTCCTGATTTTTTGCGTACATTATATACCATACTCAATTACTCCATCCGCCCCTCGTAATATTCATATGGTAAATGCAGCAACAACAATAAAATACAATATTTATTGTTGTTGTTGTTGGTTTTTTTTTTTTAAGACAAAAAAAAAAACGAGTTCAGATTAAAGTCAACATTTTAGAATCATTATTTAAATTTTCAAGTTGAGTTATTAGCGGTCAAAATTAAAAAAATTATGGGAAGAATTTGTGATACGAATAATCAAAATTAAAAAACACATAGTTGTGATCCTCAACATTCCATATATACTAGGGTTGGACATCGAGCTTCGCTCGATTCAGTAATTCTTTTTTACATAATTTAAAATTTGCTTTGTTTTATACAATTTATATATATATATATTATTAATAATAATGTGTATGTATGATTAAAATATCAATATCAACATGTTTTAAGAAATAATCAAATCATTTGTCGCAAATAGATTAGAACAACAAAGTTTTGACTTATCTTAAATAAAGTACAATGAGAAATGCAAAAGTTGTTTATTATTTAAGCATATTTCACTGGAAATAAAAATAAAACTATAAAAAGTTCAAACGCATTAGTGATACAATAAGATATATAAGTTCTCTTTAACATAGGGAAGATTCATCATTATATATGTAGCCTATCATGTATGGGTCTCCTTCGTCATCAGCCTAATATTCGTCACCTTCTGTTTAATAATCTTCCCCTTCAATTGTAACGTTAGCCTGAATTAAAGGAGCAAATTGATTACTAAACAAAATCGTAAAGAGAAATTAATGAGAAGAATTTGGTTATAAATCAATCAATTCCAAGGAAATACAGCTATATATGAAGAACAATTTATATTAAAAGAAAAACAGCAACAGTAATAATGGACCCCATACATTATCAGAGTAATGAAAAGTTAGTGAACCCAAATTAATGCAGAGTGCCTGATTGGATACCATATTGATTTTTCCAAGGCAATAAATCAATCACGAAAATACAGCTACAAAACATAATTTATCCAAAACTAATAACGTCATCATCAGTAACAACTAATAAATGACCTCAGACTATAATTTCATTAACACAAATATGCTTACGGCATCATCAGAATAAGGGAAATAATCGCCTCACCACATATTCTTACAATAGAGCATGTGGCATAAAATATGAAGTAATACTCCGTCAAAAGGAGTAGCACTCTTGAATTGGCCTTGAAGCTCAGTGCTAATAGAAGGAATACAATATTGATCACATGAAAAATAACAAATTAATTGACAACCAACTATTCTCAAATATCAGTCAGATATTACAATTAAACCATGAGGAAATACAAAAAATAAATTGGATTAGGATTTGATTTGCTGTGTTTACAGGCAATGATTGACCCACCTCTAGTTTTGTGCCATAAAAGTAGATTAACTTGTTTATCTCTTTGGCAATGTGTGCTACAAATATGACTAACATCCATTGATATTATATTCAAGCACAAAAAAATGATCCCATGAAATTGAAATATGGCAATTGAAGATGCAGATATTTAGTCAAGAACTTTTAGTAACTTGAATATACAAATTGCTACTCTTGACTCTTACACTCTTACATGTTGATTGAACTGAGCAATAAACACATATATTCTTTCAACCATTAATGGGACCTATTACCTAATATAAGAAATTAAAAAAAAAAACAATTACTTCCCAACAATGCCCCCATTGAACTTTGTTCAATATAAAGTAATCGTACCTATTTGTTTTCATAGATTCATTTTTTCTCTTTTGCTGAGTACATTTGACAACCAACATCTTGTGAATGTCCCCAAACAAAGTTCCTTAATTAATTCTTTTCAAATTGAGGAAAAAACAAAAAATGGGAAAAAAATAATCAAGCGATCAATGAATTTGTAATGACTTTTAAATTTTAAATTATATTTTGGTGAACTTACATGAATAATTTCTTGCATATCATTCTGAAAATTAAAGTATACAGCCTTGCTTTCTTCTTCCCGTCGTAATCCTTAACAAATGCTCTGGCATGTTAATCCTCTCAACCCGTCTTTATCTCCATGTACAAGGCGTGACCTTAGCGGTCAGTCGGTGCGGAAGCATCGCCTTGGTTGAGGTTTAGAGGATCTGAAATAAAATGGAAGAAGCTAAACTAATTACTTTATACATGAGGGAAAAGAAATAAAAAAAAAAAGGGGAAGAGGCATGGAAAAGATATTATTAGAGTAGTACTGACAGGCATAGTAGTAGAATGGCAAGAGGAGAAGAGAAAATGAAAAGTCACCATAATTGAAGAGGAAATGAAGGGGAAACGAAAAGGAGCAGCATAAGAAATGGGGCTGGTTTAATTAATTTTACACAATTTTTGAAATCAAGCTAGTTTACTGGTATCTATTTTTTTTTTTTTACAATCAGACCTTACTCTAATTTTTGAATTTTCATTTATTCATTATTTGGAATTAGGACCTTCTAAACATATTGAAATTCAGTCATAGAAAGAAAAGGAAAAATTGCATCATGAAGTATCAGATCAAAATTAAATAAAAATACATGAGGTAGGTTTGCGTATGGAAGCTGGAAAGGATGAAATTTACAATCAAAATCCCACGCATTGTTCTCGCACACTATCTTCCATATTGAATTCAGGGAGAAGCATGTTTGATATCACTGCAAATTCCATAAATTTAGAAATCATATATTAATATCGAAAACTAAAGGTTTTTTTTTTAAAAGAAAATCCCTATGATGGAGTTCAAATGTAATTTGACCAGAATATTTTAAAATATATAAACCTACGTATCCTAATCTGCACCAAGCTGAACCAATCACTCAGTGACAAAGGAACCAAATCTAAAATAAATGTTAAGATATCTCATCAGATTGTTGTTTGATAATAAAAAATAGACATATATCGAAAGCCTATCTAAGAGCTTTAGCTAAGAAGTGTGAAACAAATTCTTTGTTCTATATCTCATTAGAACCAATTTCTTTGTTCTATCCAAAGAAATTTGGTTGGTTTTAGTCCGAGCTTGTTCCTGCGATTGCAAAGTACAACATAATTACAAAAGGAAAAGTATAGGGAAGCAGAGCTAATATACAATGAAAACTAAAAAAAGTGAGTAGTCTTATTTACAAAAGGGAAAGGAACCAACACATAAATTCTATCAGAAATTATTACCATAAATACAAAAGGAAACCAAGGGTAAAAAAGACGACCAATCATGGAACTATGAAAGAAAACCATTACTAAAAAGGGTTATTCTAAATAATAACCAATAACATAGGGTCCCAAATTACCTGGATGCATCAATTCCACATGGTCGCTAAATAACCAATGTTCGTGTCAGCATTTCACAGGTTCATTGGCTTTGATCAAAATTTATCTTAATACTTCCTCTCCTGGTCGCTAAATAGGAATCGTTGGCGAAGAAGGGTTTGTGCTGAGATAGACGATGAAGATGGAGAGGAGGAAAGGGAGCGTGGTGGCTCCGAATGCTTGAACCGAGATATTGAAAAGAGCTCGAAGGTTCTGAAAGGATGGGACGAAGAGGAGTCGGCAACAGAAGGAGAGATCGGGAGGGAGGTCAGAGGGTAGAGGTGGCCCGGATCTCCGCCGTGACAGCCGTCCTCTCTGCGTAACCCTAGGCGAGAGAAGAGAATTGAAAAAAGATCAGAGCAGTTTGGAAGAGAAGGGATTAGTTTTAGATAGGCTGGAAAAATCAACGGACCGTATTCACGATGAGTAGATCCGACGGATAGGATTATGTGCGTTGATTAGCGTCAAAATCCGCGCAAAAAAACCACGCGGATTATATTAGTCTTATGATTTGCAAAAGTTTCCATACTATATCCGCGCTCATTTGAAAAACATTTCATAATATATTCGCGTAGGAATGAATCGCGCAACGCGCGAGTTTAGCACTAGTAATAATAAAGTCAGTCCGTTCCGTAAACAATCAATTGCTTTCAGGAATGAAGAATCCATCACTTAAGATGGAAAAAAAAAAAAAAAAAAAGGAATGAAAGGAAAGGGTTCTGAGCTACAAGCATATATATACAACAGAGTAAAAAGTTAATTAATTGTGTAAATTACGTTTCCCATTTTTTTTTTTTAAAAAAAGAACTGCATAATGAAGTTGAGACTAAATTCGTTTTATGGATTTCTTAGCTTTACACGACTCATATATGTGCATGTCGTGTTCGGAACATGTACATGGATTGAGTTTGCCCACATTAATTTAATTATAATTAATCATTCTGTGAAATTTCTATCTAAATGGACATGAAATAGCAGGCTTGATCTGTCGGTTAGTAACAACTAAAAACAAATGGATTTAAAATTTAATTCCACGCGCTTGCAATTTCTTGATATATTCCTCTCATTTAGTATAAACATTGCAATTTAATATATAATTTCTCAGTTTTCTTTATCACAATTTTCGAAAAGAGCCTTGCTTTTGTCAACCGATAATCTATCAAATCAATTTCCGCGTTATTAGTGAAATTACATCTCCATCTTGAAATTTAGATTGTCACTAATCTAAGTACGAGACAAACATATATTTTGCATTTATTTTCTATTGTGTATTGATATGAAACGAACTTTCATGCTGCATAGTCTATTTTTTTAAGCCCCAACATATTTTCTGTTCTTTATAAATACCATCCCTAATAAGGTTTCCATCCATCTTCAGTTCAACCAATTTCATGAAGCAAAACGATTCATCGTAAAATTAGAAGGGAAAATATTAAAAATACTGAAAGCAGGTGAGATGGAATCTGCCAGGGTGAAGGGATCTCTTGTGGCACTTGTCATGTTTGCTATGCTGATACTTGCTACCCAAGCGCAAAATGCACCTGCCCCATCTCCAATTTCTTCACCTGCTCCGTCTCCAATTCCTACATCTGATACACCCGCCGTCATGCCTGTATTTGCTGTCGCTGTTTCGTTTTCCATGCTTCTCTTTGGCTATCTGTTTTGAAAAGTTGTGCTTACACATACATCTTCTCCACATGCATTATATTGTAGTACCTTGTTTGTATGAAACTATTTACAATAATTTTGGTTTCCTTTTACTGTAAATCGTTTAAAGAAATACAAGAGTGCATGATATTAAATATTCTACCTTTTATTGGTTGTATTATGTATTTATGTTTTATGTGAATGCGAATATCGCACATTTTACTCGTTCAATATATGGTTTTATTATTTTCTATTTTTATGGGAATGCAAATTAATGTTTTTTTATATAATTTTAAGTTGTTTTCTCAAGTAGTATAACAATAGAAATGAAAATAAACTAAAATAAGGGCTCTAACAAAAGTATAGATCTTCTTTTAACTCCTCTGCAACAAAATTTCGACACAACATAACTTAAAAAATTCTTTTCACTCAAAAAATTATTTACACCGGTATTTAGAAGATAAAAAAATATAAATACACAGTTTCTAGGAAGGGATGAAAACAAAATCGGGTACAAATTAAATAGTGGTCAAACCATATCCAATCCATTTTTTGGGATAATGATACAAATACAGATACGGTTCGAACGTTAAGAGGATACAAGTACAGTTCGGATATTGTTAAATACGAAACAAATACGGATATATTTTATCGGATAACGTATCACATTTTGCTTGATTTTTTTTATTCCTTTGTTTAGTAATTTCTGTATAATATTAAGGTCATGTGATGACTTAAATTCTGACAATACAAATTATATGTCAATTAAGCTCGTAGTGCTCAGAACAGATTCACTCAGAATGACCTTCTTTCTTTCTTTTGTTTTCTCTCAACAATATTTTGTTCGTTCTCTGTTTCGGTTTCCTAAGAAAATAATATACAGAAAACAATTTTATGGCACGGAAAGAGTTGTGCTGCCACTTCATTTATTCATATTTTTTTTTGTTCTTATTGTGTGCCCTTAGGCAAATCCATTAATAAATGTACTACATAAGTTTTGTTCAAGTCCATCTTGTAATTGTGAATTTGTGAGCCTTTTAAGTTTTCAAAAAATCAATTCAAAAATAAAATTTAACCGATATCCCTCTTATAAACAAAACAAATACATATATTTATTTGTATTCACACCAATATATGTGATCGTATCAGTATTCGTATCCGCATCCAAATCTATTAGGATACTAGTACTAACATCCAAATCACAATTTTCGAAATAGAGTCTTGCTTTTATCAACTTATAATCTATCAAATCAAAATCCGTGTATAAGTAAAAATTGCACCTCCAGCTTGAAATTTAATTAGATTGTCACTAATTTATAACATTGTAAAGTACGAGACAAACGTATGCTTTGCATTTATTTTTTTATTGCCTATTGATATGAAATTTCATGCTGCGTAGTCCATTTTTTTAAACTCACCACATTTTCTTTTCCATATAAATACCATCCCTAATAAGGTCGTACCCATCTTCAGTTCTACCAATTCCATAAACAAAATCGTTAATTATACAATATACAATTAGAAGGAATTTTATTCAAAAAAAACAGAGCAGAGTGAGATGGAAATAGCCAGGATGAAGGGATCTTTTGTGACGCTTGTCATGTTTGTCATGCTAGTGCTGCTTCCTACCCACGCGCAAATTGTACCTGCCCCGTCTCCAACTTCTTCACCTGCTCCATCTCCAATTTTTACATCCGATGTGGCTGCCGTCGTGCCGGCATTTGCCATCACTGCTTCGTTTGCCTTGCTTCTCTTTGGCTATTTGATCTGAAATGTTGTGCTACATATTTTTAGCTACATGCGTAATATTGTAGTACCTTGTTTGTATGGAATTAGTTACAATAATTTTGGTTTCTTTTTTTTTTTTGTAAGTCGATTAAATAATGCATGAGGGCATGATATTATGCTACTTTTTATAGATTGTATTATGTTTTATATGAATGCGGATACGCACATTTCACTCGTACAGTAGATGGTTTTATTATTTTCATATTTTATGGGAATTCAAATTAAATAATTTTAAGTTGTTTTCTCAAGTAGTATAACAATAGAAAGGAAAATAAACTAAAATAAGGGCTCTACCCTACGTTACCCTGGTACGCCTATTATGTGGCCGTACACAAACCGGGTACGTACCGGGTACTAGTACGCTTTCGGTACGGCACCGGTATGTACCCAAGATGCCACGTGGCGTACCTGAATAAAATATTCAGGTTTGACCGGTGGGTACAGTCAGGGTACGCGAACCAGCTCCCAATCGCGATGGGCATTGACCCATAAGTCTGGCCACAGCAGATCAAGTGAACCAAAGATGTATGTGCATGTGACTCTGCCTTCATTAATGAGAGAGCAAATGCTTGATAGTTTGGTAGGATTAGCTTCTATATATATATACCGCCTTAGAAAATATTTGAAAATAATTGTGGGACTAAGAGTCTGCTCTGAAAACCGGACGAAATCTTTGAATAGTTGCAGCAATAAGATTTCTAATCTAAAAACACTAGCAACCCAATTGTATTCAATATTTTTCATATATGAAAAATTTTGAATATTTGACATACGGTAAAAATTTTTGAACTTTTAAATAAAGAAGAAACCTACCATTAATACTAATATTTGTATTAAGGAAAGAATCTTTAATAGTGCAATAATATTTATTTAAAAAATATTTTTCATATTTATCAACCCTCAAATAATTTAAAAAATTAAATATATTATATATATATCGCCGTACCCGTACCGGAGATTTTTTAAAATTTTCGTACCGCTGTACCCGTACCGGGTACAGTACTCGTACCCGTACCCGTACCGGGTACAGTACTCGTACCCGTACCCGTGCAACATAGGCTCTACCAAAAGTAAAGATCTTAGTTTAACTCGGCAACAAATTCCGACCCAACAAAACTTTTAGGTAGCGTGCGATGCGACAACTACAAAAATTTTATTAAACCAAAAAAATTATTTACTGCGGCATTAAGAAAATATTGACTCGATCTCAAAAAAATGCAGCGCCTCTGGCAATACAGTTTCCAGATATTAACATCCTACAGAGCCCATCTGGCTGTGCGTTGAACATCAAGATTCGTGTTTCGAAGACAGTCTCGTTCAAGGGCGGAGACAAGGGGGCGGACATAGGCTAATGTGAAAAATGTAAAAAATACAGAGTTAATTCTGTTATTGAAAATCAAAATTACTAATGTTCAGTTGAAGTCGAACCCGGAACTAAAATTCTAAAATTACTCATTTTAATTGATAGATTAATTTTGATTCCTCAGCCAAAATAAAAACTTTATTTTATTTTATTTTACCTCCCTCGTTAGTTGTTATTAGACTTTCGGATGTGGTAGTGGCTGGCCACTACGAATCTACGATATTCAACCACTTGCTAGGTCAAATGAAATTTGTTTGTTCTTTCTGGAAGACGTTCCGTATTTATCCAATAGGTTAATTTTGATTCCTGAGCTACATGTTTATTTTTAAATGTTGTAATTACTCTGCAACAGAAATGACAAAAAAAAAAAAAGAAATTGTTTTGGCACTTGAAAAAAAAAAATTAAGAGAAATAATGTTGATAGAGTAAGCCACAGCCTTCATACAAAGATTAATCTAACGATAAAAATGGTGGCATTTTATGGTACTCAATTTCTGTGACACTAATCATGTTTATTTTATCTCTAAGGATGCGGTTGGATCTATGAGAATATGCATGCGAATAAATAGTAAAGATGGGTGAATCTTGCTTTTAACTAATAACTAATAGCCACTGCCACGGATTTTGGAAAAGAAAAAAAAAAATTCTGCAGTAAAGATAAGAAAAAAAAAACCATGAAGATAATCTGAGTTACGAACTTGCAATAAAAAAAAATGGCATAAAATGACTTTTTATACTTTTTTTTTGTATGAAAGATTGCACACAAAAGTCTAGGACTCTAGGGTAAATGGTTTATTGAAGTTCCACATTTTTCCTCTTTACATGATACATGCATGTACATTGGAAAAGATAATTAAATGTACAAGTGTGTTCGTCTTTAATTTATCATTTCTAAATTTTATGTCTGACTTTTCTTTATCAAATATGTAACGATCGCACATGTTCAAAATATCATCTTGCATTGTAGTCCGCTAATCCATCAAATCAATTTTCACTGGAAATATTGATTGTGATTAATCCGTTGGATTGCTACGACTACGAGACAGTCGTACAGTGTTTTGCATTTATTTTTTTGATTGTCTATTGATAAGAAATTTCACGCTGCAAGGTCTATTTTGGAAACCCCGCGTCATTTTGGTGTCCTTATAATACCATTCCTAATATAGTTCTTCTACTCATCTTCAATTTTCCCAATTTCATAAAGCAAAACGAATCAAATATAGAAATTAGAAGTGAAAAAATATTCAAAATAAATTATAGCAGAGTGAGATGGAAACAATTGGGATGAAGAGATCTTTTGTGGCGCTTGTCATTTTTGCTATGTTGATGCTTGTTACCCAGGCACAAAGTGCACCTACCCCAACTCCAATTTCTGCTCCCGTCTCATCTTCAGTTCCTACAACCGAATATCCGATGCAGCAACTGTCATGCCAGCATTTGTCGTCGCTGTTTCATTTGCCATGCTTCTCTTTAGCTATTTGATCTGAAATGTTGTGCTTCATGTATTCTGCACATGCATAACATTATCAGAGTATCCTGTTTGTATGGAACTATTTACAATAATTTAGTTTGTTTTGTAAATTGTATTAAATGCACCTGTGCATGATACTATACTATTTTTTGGTTGTTGTATTACGTTTGATACGAGCCGGGCCACGTTATACTCGATATTATAGAAAATTTCTTTTACCTTGTTCGACATATATACGATTTTATTATTTTATTTTATGTTAAATTTAGATGCAAAATTGTCACATCCCACAGCCAGACGTGACAGCTCCCGCCACGGAAGTACAGATAATTGTACTTTCGTAAGGCTTAAACTGAAATTAAATCTAAAATTGACAGTAATTTTTTTTCTTTTTCTGATAATATAGTCAAATATTATCAAGTCAAGAGTTTAAACAAAATAAACCACAAAACAAAATATATCGACACACAGTCGATCGTAAAAACATACATGTCAACACATACATAACCCAACAGCATGTTCTATTACCTCATAACAAAACATAACCACTAGCTAGCCATGTAAAGGTGATCTCCATTCCCGTCACAAGTCCACTAGATGTAGTCTTTATGTATAAGCAATACATCCTCTGGAACCCCCATCCTCCCGGGGAACATGCAAAACAAATACGGAATGAGAATAAAATTCTCAGTGCGGGTTTTAGTTCCAGACGTGGATTTCTAGTTGAAATCTTAGCCTGAAAGTAACACCCGTAATAATCAACATGAATAAATAACTTATTAATCATTTAAATACCAACTTAGTCAAATCATTAATGCAATACAAATGCAAAATATCTAACCAGTTTCATAACAAGCTATGATCCAAGATCGATTCCATTATATCCATTTATCCATGAAAATGCACACAAACAAGTCAAGATTTCAAAAAAACACACTCAGGTCCCTAGACCAGGTGGCAAAAGGGAATACAAGCATATCAGTCCATAACAGTATGATACCAAAAACACACTTAGGTCCCCTAACCCAACCGGTTGGGCCAGCAAAAGGGTGACATTTCCCTAACCCAAGGGCAGGCAAAAGAGACGTATCTCTAACCCTGGGCCGGCAAAAGGGAATTCCATATTCAAATAGTGCTACCGAACTGGCCGAAGCCGGTGGCCGACCGACTCCGGAGAGTGGCTTTGACTATCATTTCAAAACATCACACTGCCCTTCACACAGTCGTGATGTGAATCATTACCATATCATTCTCAGTTACCATACAGCCTCATTTATGCACAGTCACAATTCTAAATTATCAGGCAAGATTAAATTGACCTGGCACAACTCAGCTCATCCATAACAATGAATATGCAAACTTGCCTGGCTGGTATAACCATTTTAACAAAGGAGATCTTTTCAATATGAATTTTTTGAATTGTAATATATGTTCCTAAATCTACATGATCATTGTATAATGCATTCAATGAAATCAGCAACATGCCATGCAAAAATTTAAAGTTACCAGGACCGGATCTCTATAAAAATCCACGTATCCGCACCTGAATAGCAAGCTTAAGCGTAGTTCCTGGATATCTTATGAGATTCAAGTGCTTGACGATTATCCTATCCTGAGTTCTCCTGCTTGAGGGTCCTTAGGCTCGACAATCTCAAATCATAAGATCCCAGAATTCCTTAATAAGAAAAGGGTGACTATTTTAATAATCGTTTCATAGTGACGTGAATTACTTAAGTATAACCTAGATAACCTATTTCATACGGTACATGGGTTACCATACTGACAGACTGATCTAGATTTGGATAGTTAAGTCCAGTTTCTTGTTTGAAGGAATCATTAAGTGTTTTATTTAGTTTTTTAAAATAATTGATTTTGACTTTCTAGTGATTAATAAATTATGATGAAATTATTTCTATTTTTATTATACAATTTATAAACTTATATTTCTAGAAATCCTGAAATTATTGTAATGTAGTTAAGAATAAAGTATTCATTTATTTATTATTTAATATTTCTGTAATATTGACTTAATTAGTCAATATATTATATGTCTAATTGTTTATTGTTCGTTTATTGATATAATTTTTATTCAATTAAAATAAATGACGGTTTGCACATTATTTCATGTATACTCGATAATGATTAGTTAAAAAAAAATGAAAATACTAGAAATATACACTTTTTATAGATACAGACATTGTGGATATGCTTATATACTTTCATTCTACAAAGTAACTTGAATTTCACTAGCTAGTTCATAATTCTTATCTTTTATGTCGGGAATATAAAGAATTAGTTATATTAAATCACAAAATAACATTATACAAATTAAACTAAAAGTTTTGTTAATTCATTATCTAAGTACAAATCATAACGTAAATAAATTATTTTGATTATATTATTTTCCAATCTGACTCGAGTAAATCTCAGTCTCAAAAGTTAATAAGATCTTAAATAAACCAACAATTAATTAGTGTCTTCATTAAATCATTAACTTAGTTCTACGTTTACTTTGATATTTTACTATTACTAATTAATCTTGTATCATCACCTCATGATTCAAAACCCATTCTCATATTATGTTTCTTTCTCTTGGTCCTAAGGTTCAAAGTACACGACATATGTAATACTCCATTTCGAGTAATCACACAATGATCTTAATTAATCCAACAACTGTTAGATTGAGTTTAGTCACAAGAAATAGGAAACAAGTTCAGACCTGATTAGAAATAATCCAACCCGACTGGCAGTTTAATACAAGACATCTTTTAATAAACTTTACTTCTTGATTTATTTCATTTTAACCCCCAAACACTTACTGGCATCATATATACTTATAGTCACTCACTAGAACCTAAAGTTACTTTTACCATTATCCTATCCCAGTCATCAAGAAACCGAACTAAAAGAGATGGCCAACCATGAATATTAATCAAATTTACAAAGAGAAATTGAGAAAGAAAGGAAATACCCACGACACCAGCTCGACCTTCTTACTGTTAACGTCCTTATACATTTTGCATCTTATCCAAAAACTTTACAATTAGAGAAAGAGGAAAGTTCTTAAGGGGAGTACTAAAGAGGTAACCAAGAGAGCCAACAGAACAATATATATACAAACCAGCTCATGAATTCACCAACGTGGAGGAACTGATCAGCTAGGATTGACACGTGGTATGGAGATAAGTTTAACAAGGTGGGTCCCTTGTTATGTCGGTTGAGAAAGAGGGGATAAGCATCGAGGGGTGATGTTTCATAATTCGGGATTCTCTGTAAACTATATGACTGGTTTCTTTCATGTTGCAATTCATTTTAACTTGAATTTCTATATCCCAGATCACCGTTATTAATTATGGTTTAGTTATCATATCATTATTAACGGCCATAATTTCCTAACAGTAAGCTACATATTTATAGGTTCATAGCAAATTGGCTTTGGTTCGTATGTCAAAAATTTGGTGTCACCTGATTTATTTAATATATTTCAATATTTATTTGATGTCGTGCTTAGCTTGATTAGATTTTTCTTTTATAAATATTATTTCGATTATCTGAATTAAACTTTTATAATGTTACAAAAATTAATTTCGATGTAGAGAATTTTTGACTGTCAATTGTGCCGCGTTTAATAATTCAATTGTTATACATTGTTTCAATTATATTCCCAAAAAAATCAAGTAATATTGGGCATTGTTTCTTTAAGCTATATATAATTGAATTACATTGGCCTTATAATATTATATCTATTTTTTTATTCTTTTGAACTTTTTACTTAATTTAAGAAGATATTACTAAAATCTTCAAGCTAATTTATTTCAAAAAAACTCATATCCTTATTAATATTCATTTGGAAAATTTCATATTCTATAGTCTAAATTTTAAGATGACACACTGTTTAACCGTAAAATACTATACTGCCATATTTTTTTTTTTTTTTTATCAAAACATCTGCAAACACAATACACATGTGATTGGTCAGCATGTCATATTTCTTTTTTCCAAATGTAAATGACGACTCACACAATGTCACACCCCGACCTGGAATGCTGACGTCATCTCCGCCACGAGAATGACAAGTCATTCCCGTAAGGCTATCGACAGACAGTTAAAATTTTTTTTCTAGGTTACTACTCCATTTTCTTGATTTCGGCTCAGAAAATATTATAACATATAAACGAACAAACTAAATCTTATTTTATTGCACACATAATATTATACAAGTTTTATTTCACACCTAGAAACGATAAAACATACTTCAGCTTAGGCTTATTATTTATTTATAACCTAAGACTGGTTCACTCGCCTCACACTACATACATATAAGACATATTTGACAACCACCCCGCTTACCACTTGCTGCCAATTTCCACAGGCCCGATTAAGTCCTACAGATTATATTACAAACTTGAGAGTTTTTCCCGACAAGACCCGACAACAACATAAACCCATAACACTACGACAACAACATAAACCCATAACACTATGACAACACCATGACAACAGCAACCGGCACACACTAACGCTCCCTGCGTTTACGCTTCCGCGGAGTGATCCTCGGACTCAGGTTCGACCTCCATCTCGCGCGGCGGACTCGGAGGAGGAATCTCAAGATATAAATACACCAAAACATCGGGAAGTTCATCAAGATACAGAGCTAAAGTAGCATTACAATTCAGACTCGGGATATGAACACAGAACTGGAGACAAAAGCACTCGACCGTAGCTATAGACCTTCGTCTAGCACCATTTCTACGTTCCTGGAACCCTCAAAAGAGGCAACACAAAAATTCGGATGAGAAGTTAATCTCAGTGCGGCTTTTAGTTCCAGTACGCGGATTCTTAGTACGAACCGGTATCGGAATTAATACCCTTTATATAAATTCAATTTGAAATCAATAATTATTTCCAATCACTTTCAAATTATATTTAATCAAAAATCAGAATGATTTGTACCGTAGGTACAAGCCGCAACGGTCCGATAACAGGCATACTGCAACATGAAATATGCAACAATTCAAATCAAGCATAACTCATTAATCACAGAATTTCAACAGAGTTCAGTATACACTCAAGTTCTTTATCGGCCCAATAGAAACAGAAAGAACTCTTCCCACACCATAGGTCCAACCCTAGGTCCAGATTCCAGAGGAAATTTCCAGTAATTAAAAGCGCTAATAATTCCGGCCGGGCAGGTGGCCAAACCATACTCCGGAGAGCGATACTTATCATAGTTATGCTATGCAGACTGATTAAGAATGATCCGATTTAATTCAAATCCGATTCTTCTATCACAAAGGATCAGTATGCAAATAAGTTGGTTTACGGAGCCATTCCAGTCCTTTAATATAATCCGACTACTCAAATGATCAACAATCGGAATTCTATGTCGGAATATATTTATTTGGTTGGATCAAACGAACAATTTGGTTCAACATGCATTTTCATAATTTCAGGGATTCCTATTGACTACATGTAATTGGAAATGCATTATCAAAGAATGATCAACATGCAATGCATGAATTTAAATGTACCGAAACCCGAGTTCTAACAAAGATTCCACGTATCCGCACCTTGCTTGATTCAGATGTCCGGGGGCACTTCAGTATCCGTTCCTGTTTACAAGTTACAGATCAAGTACCGTTATTACATGCTTAACGGGTTCCTTAAATCCGTTTGGTAAACCACGCTTAACTAAGTCTGGTAACTTATAGGTAACTGGACTGTACGTTTTGGTTCCAAGTCCTTTAATTATCGATATAACTTTTAATTATATTTTTAATTGTCCGTATCAGTGTTTAATTGTACATTTCCTAATATCGAGAATTCATAATCAGAAATAACAGAAATCATGCACAGAAATTTAGGAAACTCAATTAAAACACAACAGAAAATATAAATCAGAAGTTATTTATTCATTTTTGCGGGATCAGATAGTCTGAATGATTTGCCACGTATCCGTTCTTTTTGAAAGTCAAACTAAATTTCATCATCTCCCTAAAAAGCCCACATTTAATAGTTAAACTAAGTACATTGTTTCCAAGTCGTTTAGTTTAACAGAAATCCGTCATTAGCTTTATCTAAATCCGAAAGCTAATTAAAAATCTGAAATTATTTTCCGAAATCAAGCCCACAATGCATCTCGGCCAACAGGCCCCTTTTTTTTTTCACGGCCCATAAAGCAAAATCAACCACAGCCCACAACGAAACAGAACAGACGGCGAAACAGAGCAAACAGCGAACAGGCGCAACCCAGTCAACCTGACCCAGTTGACTGGGTCGATACGTATCGGGTCCACCAGAGATCCAAAACGGATCCGCGTCCTACAGTAAGCAAACCCAAACCCATTAGGTCTAGGTTTAAGCATTCAAGTCTACAGAAGTATTACAAAGCCTCTAAATTTACACCTAGCCCCCTTGAACTTTTACCAAAACCTTCTATGTTGCAAACCGTCCCCAAAAATTTATAAAAGCCCAAATTAATCTTTTTCCTTTACAAAATTACCCCTGACTATCGCAAACCATACCAGTATGGTACCAGTTGTATGTACCATCCATTTATACACTTATCACACACCCAGAACCCATATATACTAACTATTATCTACCACCTACATTGAGATTATGCTATTTCCATAAAATAAAGCTATATTCCAAGTTACTCGTATATGTCAACATATAATTTTCCTCAATTCATATAAACCAGAGCCATGCCAAATATCAGCATTCTCCCCCAAATTTTTAGTCAGTAAAACAAAGTTATACAAAACATAGGTTACAGATATGCAAATGTTCAACCTAGACTGAACACAGTAATCCTACATGCACTTCTATATTATATAAGTCACCATAATACCTATTCCTTTATTAGAAAAGTATATAAACAAAGTTTATATATATTGAAAATACATACATATGCCAGATAAGACTTAGTACCATGATGAAAATGCTTTAAACTAAGACATATAAATTTATAATATGCCAAATACCTAAGTTCCATGAACTTCAGAACAAGTAAGCATTTATATATCAAATATAAATCATAGCCCATGCTGTATATAAGTATTCCAGTGAGAAATCATGCAATTACACTAGTTTAGCCTATATATATTAGCTATATGCATCTGTCAGAACATATATTTCCCATAGAAAGCATTACAGACCCTAAAAATGAGTATACAGTGCCTAAATATTAGTTAATCACTCCAATTACTATAATATCAAAACTAGATTGTGTTATTATTAGTATATGCATGCAATATATATCTGTATGAAACTTAAATGCTTCCAGAAAACATACTCTATAAGTATATACCTAACAGTAGCTCTAATTCTATTCCTATACTTATCATATAAATCAAAGTATCATTATTTTCCTACCAGATCCAACATTTATCAAATCTTTGAGCTTATAACTAATCACCCCACTCAAACTCACCTTAAATCAAAGACAGATAGTAAAAGTACATTCTAACAGTAGAGCATCACTTTCATTATTCCTAATTCACCACTAATCCATACCATATAATCCCTAGTTAGCTTATTCCAGTACTATTGCACCCCCAAACCTCTGCATAATGCAATTATAAACAGTAACTCCAAGCCTTATTGCTATCAACAGCAACATAAGTACTAATATCAGTATCTTATCAAGCATGACATCAAAGAGTAACTATCACAGAACATAATCTCCAACACAGATCGCACATAAGCATAATACAAGCAATATTAGACATTCTATCAACCAGAACCAATCACCCACAGCATAGCACACAACAATATTTACAATGAAACCCTAAATTAAATTAATCATAACCACAGTTAGAAAGTTAACCTTGCCTTTGATCGTTTAGGAATCTCCTCAAGAATTCAAGCACAACTAATGCCAGAATCAACATCAAGCTAATCAAGAACAAAGCAACTTCCATAAACCTAACACTCACAGTAACCAAATCGATATCAATTACTAAAATTGATATTAAAAATTCACAAACTAAGATCGAGAGCACATTACCGTTCTCCAGCGCCACCTCAATCCGCCTGCCTCCTTCTCCCTATTTTCCCCCCAAATCCGAAACCCTAGTTTTATAGAGAACTCGACTTACCTAACAGCAAAAGGGAAGGGGAAGAAGACAGGACAGAGAGCAGCGTGGAGAGGGTGCATGCGTGCCACGTAAACCCCTCCATTACTCTGACAGCCGCCATCGAGAGAGGAGAAGAAGCGACTGCCTTCTCGTGCAAGCACAGAGAAGGAAGCAGGAGGTGCGAAAAAGGACAGAAGGCATCACTACGGCGCCTCTCGTTTCACCCAATCACAGAGTAACAGCGAGACAGAGAAGGGATGGCCTCGAGCACATCTTGAGAAGAAGGGAAGAAGAAGAAAAGAAAAGAGACGGACATATCGGAGAGACAGAAGAAAGAGACGAGGAAATTCATCGTCTTCTTTTAATACTTTCCCCTCAGATCTTCTGTGGCTAGATTTTTGTGGCTATTGGTGTAATAAATGATTAAATAGCATAATTTTGTAAATTAGCTATTTCCCTAATCAATTTAAATCAAGCACTTTCTATTATCAATTCTTCATGGCAATCATACAGAAAAATTCTAAATTTCGAAATAAATATTCCCAAGCTTTAAAATAGAAATTTCCCACAAATTTTTCTGTCAGATTTGATTTATTTATGAAAATTATCAATAATAAACAATCCCAATTTATTTATCGGACAATTTCAGGACTTGGTTCACCATACGTCAGTCACTAATATTACACACAATTTGCACAAATGTAATATACATGAGTAGAATTATCTTTCTTCTTTAAAATTTTTGAGCGCATGCACAAGAAATTGAATTTGGTCTTCATTATTTGCATTTCACGTTATATTATTATAATTTTTCTAAATAAAACGTTGATGGAAGGGGATTAATTAACGACAAGGGTTCAATAGAGAACATCTACATTACGCTGACATTAATATTAATTATTTAAATATTTAATTATCCCTTAAATCCCTTGAAGCCTATTTTTTGTATATACGGATATTAAGTATCATATTCGATGCGATATAAATATCAAAACAAGTAAAATTTTTATAAAAAGAAAATAAAATCAATGCCACAATACCTTATTTTATTTTATATTGTTCATTTAAGTCTTTTATAACTAAAGTAATATATTTTATTTCCAAAAGTTTTCAACAATACTAGTTCTCTTTTCAGCAAATAAAAACTACATAGATTTGCAGACGCATACACTAAAATTTCAATTTTATAAAAATATAAATTGAGAAATTTAAATTTAAAAGTGCTTACAAGTTATAAATTATAAAGAGGGGGTATAAAGTTAATTTTGGCACATCAATTACGTCCTCAACCATTAGATTGTTACATGTTGCTCTCGCCATTTAAAATAGATGTTAATGATGCACCTTGGTGGAACAAAATTCATAAATAGAAACTCTTTGTAGTTTCTTTGCAAGAAACATTATGCAAATTAAGTTAACGTATTATTAAAAAAAATTATGCACAAAAATTGCTTGCTGTTTAATTTCCTTTATAAAAGTGTCTTGTTTAATTTTTTTTTATTTTTTCTTCAACATATACTTATTGTTCATAGCGAAATTGGAGAAATAACTCTATAAAAATTTTGTAAGTCTTTTCGTACATAAATTTGCATCTCATTAATTAATTTAGAATGTAAAATTACCCATACTAATGTTTTATCGATATCAATATCGGATGCGGGATACGTGTATGAATATCATTTCATATGTCAAATATCAGGACAACATAGATTGAAACTTTCTCTTCCCTTCAATTTCTGAGGATCACGGATTTGTTTACTTCATTTTCAAAAGCTGACGGCTTATAATTCTTCACTTCATACGAAAAAATAGAAATGTCCTTCTAAAATATAACAATTGCTTAAACACAAGAAAATCAACCATCAAAACTTGATAGCCACTGTTATATAACAATCCTGCAAGAAATATATTATTTTGAACTGCTTAGCTTGTGATTCAACAATTTTCGGTAAACGTGATTAATCAATTGGATTTTAAAGTATGAAACATATATATGGTTTGCATTTATTTTCTGATTGTCTATTGATAAGAAACTTCACGCAGTTTTGTCCTATTCTGAAACCACCAACAACTTTTATTTTTCTTTTAAACATCATCCTTGATAGATTTCTACCCATCCCATAATTGTACCAATTTCAAAGCAAAACATTCTCTAGAAATTAGAAGAGGCAAAGAAGAGGAAATAAAGAAAAAAAAAAAAAAAAAAAAAAAAACAGAGTGAGATGGAAGTAGCCGGGACGAAGGGATCTTTTGTGGCGCTTGTCGTTTTTGCTATGCTGATGCTTACTACACAGGCACAAATTAATGCACCTGGTCCATCTCCAGGTCCTGCACCTGCCCCTTCTCCAATTCCTACATCCAATGTGGCCGCTGTCGTGCCGGCATTTACTGTCACTGCTTCGTTTGCCATGCTTCTCTTGGGCTATTTGATCTGAAATATCGTGCATTCTATTTTCCGCATATGCACAATATTATAGCAGTACCTTCTCGTTTGTATGGATTATCTACAATAATTTGGTTTATTTTGTAAATCATTTTTTATATTTATCCGTACATGATGTTATACTAAAATGTATATTTATTGATTGTATTATGTTTTATGAAAAGCGGATTCACCATCTTCGCTGAATATTATACTACCTATCATTTTACGTTTTTTCACAAATGATTCTATTATTTCCTTTACTAAATACATCCGTCTACGCTAAATTACTTTAGGATGCAGAGAAATGATAACAAAATAAAAAATATTAAAAACAATGCAGAGAACACTTGACTGTGATGGTTGTGCTACGACAATGTGTCCATGCGTGCTGTGGGGTTATGGTGTGTTTTCAAACGGGTCACTGTACTGAAGAATTAAAATTTACACTAACAGTAGATCCAAATAAACCATGTGCCCGCCGCCAGCCCTGTGGCCGCTGTTTCGAAACTTTGTTATTGTAACCTTAACATTTTTATTATATATAGGAAAGTTGAAAATTTTTAACAACAACCTTACTAATATTTAATTTGCACCAATCTATTCTTCAATTTATGTAGGCTACTGAAACTAGCAATAGGCACATATACATGAGCAAAGAATTTTGTATTCTATTTATAAAATTCAGGTGATTTTGAATAAATTCTTTCACCGTTACACGAAAGATATTTTGAACCTAACAACTTCTACAAAATTTGAACTTTATATGTAGAAATACAAATTCTTGTATATTTAATAGTTTATTTTAGTAAAACTGGTACAGCAATATCGAATTTCTCTTTGTCAAAATTTACACTACACCTCATAGTTCATAGGGTAACGTTTAAAATTCTTTCATCTTTATGTTGGCCAAAATTTAATTTATCAAAATATTGTTATATATATACATTTACATATAGGAAAAACATTGTTGATAAAATGATTGATAACAAGGAAGAGAACGACAGTGAAAGGAAAGAAACTCTCATAATATTTTTCTCTCTACTATATCTATGCGCAATAAATGTTTTCCCTCTTGAAATTTATTCTATTCACTAATTTGTTCCAGAGGTTTTTTTACAATAAAAAAAAAAAATACCATAACTGGCTTCTCCATCATGTTATTCTCCCAACAGAGTCACAACTCAAACCAACTTCCGTGAAGAAAAACGATGTAGAGAAACTGATGCTAAATTCACCTCCATTTGGTATCAAATAATTATTGGTATTAGATTGCTCTCTCCATTTTTTAATATGCATCTAAATATAATCATTTTTTCTACTGTATCTTGAAAATTAAAAATAACGTTACAAATACATAAAAACAAATCGAAGATTTAAAATAGTTCTGATTAGACTCCTTTTTAATTAACGGTTACATTTGACAAATGTAAACATTGTAAGAAAATGGTGAAGGAGATGGAACCTGAAATGGTGAAGGAACAAATACTCCAAACTATATTTGCATAAGAAGATAACAATTGGAATGTCATTTACCCTGTAAACAAATTGCTCAACATCAAAAAAAATCTAAATGCAGAGGTTACAAAATATACATTTCCTATCTGCATATAATAATAAAAGAATCAAAATTAACATATTGCTAAGAAAATCTAAATATTAGTTCTCTGTTCTTTAGGCTCAACCAAGCCCCGACAAACGGGACATGATGTATGAAATCTCAACCATGCATCGATGCATCCAACATGGAACGAATGACTACAATTTGGCAACACTTTCACTAGTTCACCCTCTACTACTGTAGTGAGGCACACGACACACTCAACCAAAACACCCAATTTCCATTCATTGGCACTGCTATGCATGAATACCGGTAAGCTTGCAATTGCTGACGATCCAAGCCCAGTAGTCTTCTGGATCTCATGGGTATGGTTTCTGTGGTGATTATTCCATTCTGAGATGAGGCGGTTCGCATAGAACATTACAATACATCGAAATATGACTACTACAAAACAGATGAATGTGAGCTCAAATGTTGATCTGGGGCTAAAATTTTCATCATTTGGTGTAGCTTTCTGAATCAGGTACCTGTAATGATTGTCATGATGCTGGTAGCGATGATGATGGTGAAGAATATACATGGTATCTGATAATCTGAAAGATGCTATAAGTTTTGAGATATAAGGCATAAAATGATATTAAGAGGGTTTGGTTCAATGGCACAAATTTAATACTAATTTTTTTTTCCAGGTAGCTCGTTAGTTTTTTGCCAAGTTCTTAAGGTTTTGGATAATCGGATCTTACTTAGCCAATTTTCTATATAGCTCATAGGTTTTGCCTAAGTTACACAGGTTTCTCTGCATTTGTATTATATATTTCTGTGGGTGGAGCTGTTGCAATACAAAGAAAGAATCGGTTTCCATTTTCCCCCCTTTTTTCTTTGAAGAAAAACGTGGGCTGAGGCCTCTGTTTCCGCCATTTGGAATCATACTTCTTTCTTCACGTTTTTTTATATATTCTGGTATTTGACTTATACAAACGTTGACTTCATCCCGTTGACAAGGGATCTGGTTCCTCTGCAATTACACAGATACAATTAGATAGGTGAAAGCATCTATATATGGACCAGTTATCAAATTCAGATCAAGGTACTTGTGCCTGTCCCACTCAGAATCTTTACACTATGTTACAGGCTTACAGGAGCTGTGAGTTCTCCTTGTTCTTTTTTATTTTTTTATTTTTTTTTGTTATCTTTTTCTTTAACATTATATTATTTATCATTCAAAGACTATATATAACATAGTTCCTTCTTCTGCATTGAAGGTTAGACACATTCATCTTTGACCATGCTGCTTGCTGGTTGAAAAAATTAACAATAATCTAGTTTACCTATTGTTTTTTTCTGATATGAATTATTCTTAGAAGATCTCATTTCTAAAAATTTCATAAAATAGTCAAATAACAAAAAATTATTTGTGATTTATTATATTGGCTCCTAAAATCTATAAAAAGTTCATACTAAATTTTTTGGTCCCTTTTATTTCAAAATTATGGCGTTGTCATGATAGATGCCTCATACCGTGTTGAGAAATTAAATAGAATTAAGAATACAAATAAATAGAAAATGATGTAATTTAGGAACTATAGTAAAATTATCTTTTTACCATTTTTAGGATTTTTAGGAAAATAGCCGTTATAGTGTCTAATGGTAAAATCCCATTGTACCTCTTTTAAAAGAGGATTGAAACAATTTCTATTTTTTGAGATAGATGAATAAAATGAAATAGCTTAATATCTCCATAAAAATACAACATGGTATCAGAGCAGTTGCTCTATATTGTTTCCACATTTCTGTGAAAAAAAAAAAAAAATACAAAACCCAAACAAATGCCCATGAAAAACCAAGCAAAAAAATATTGTTGTACCTAGTACTCCAAAGAATAATACAATCTAGAGCAATCAAGGCTCACGTTATTTCACGCTATATACAAAAACTAGCCATATAAAAAATCCAAAAAAAAAACCCCAAAAACATATTTCTTATTCCTCATACCAAATACGAATACAAAAAAAATTTCACAAAAATCCCTTGTGATCAGAGAAATACTATAATCCCATTTTTTTTTTTTTTTTGCTAGAATGAATTTAGAATTGCTTGAAATGCTCAAATGATTCTCAGAATATGTATTATTCACACATTATATGCGTGATTTCTATGTATAATCCAACATTTTAAAAAAAAATATTTGAATCATATTATAGACTATATATAGAGCTTACAACTTGATTAATATGATCTAGTTCCTTTAAATGAATGCAGAATTGCTTGAAATTCACAAATAATACACATTGACACCGTTCGGGCCACTGAAAATGCTGACTAATCATCCGAGCCATGTAATCCAGTCAACGAAGCAGTCAATAGAAATTAATTAGTTGGTTAAGAGTTATCTTTTGTCTTAATTAGTCAAAAAGAGTTAATAATATGTTGTTGTGTTTTGTGCTGTCTTGTGTGGTCTTCAGAGTTTATCTCCATTTCTTCCTCTTGAGAGATGAGGGTAACTCCTCTTTGAGTAAATTTTATTGTTACAATTCTTTACTACTTGAAACCTCTATCTGATCAGCGTCACACATAATAAGCTTTATTTGCAATTTATATGCGTCTTTTCAATGTATAATACAATAATTTGATAAACTAAGATATGAATAATATTCTAGACTATATCACATAATAGACAAAAATTAAAGTGATCAAATGGCTTAGAATGAATGCAGAATCGCTTCTAATACTCTAATGATGCTCAGAAGTATGTATTATTTGCACATTATATGTGTAATTACTATGTATTATTCAATATTTTTAATAAGTAAGATCTGAATTATATTCTAAACCGTGTAAAGATCTTAAATATAGATTGTATGATCAAATTACTTTCAATGAATCCAGAATCGCTTGATATTCACAAACGATACCTAGAATAAGCTTTATTTGCAATTTACATGTGTATATTCAATGTATAATGCAACATAATAAATAAAGATCTGAATTGTATTCTAGTATATATAAGAGATTAAATATAGATTATTGTGATCAAATGACTTGAAATTAATGCAGGATTGCTTGAAATCCCAAACAATACACAAAATAAACTTTATTTGCAATTTATATGTGTATTTTGAATGTATAATGCATCATTTTGAATAAATAATATCAGAATTATATTCTAGATTATCTAAAAAGCTTAAATATCGAATATTGTGATCAAATGACTAACAAGGAATGAAGAATCGCTTGAAATGCTCAAATAATGCTCATAATATGCATTATTAGCACATTATATGAGTATTTACTATATATATTCCAATATTTTTTAATAATTAAGATATGAATTATAATTTAGACCATATATGGAGCTTAATTATAGATTTTTGTGATCAAATGACTGTGAATGACGCATAATCACTTGAAATGCTCATATAATGCTCAGTATGTGTATTATTTGAATATTATATGAGTAATTACTATGTATAATCCAATATTAATTAATAAGTAAGGTCAGAATCATATTGCAGACCGTATAAAGAGCTTAAATATTGAATATTACGTTCAAATTAATTTTAATGAATCCTGAATCGCTTCAAATTCCCAAACTATATACACAGAATAAGCTTTATTTGCAATTTATATGCGTATTTTGAATATATAATGCATTATTTTGAAAAAGAAGATCTGAATCAGGGGCGGATCTAGAAAAATTTTTAACCCAGGCACAATTATAATATAATAAAATTTTGAAAATAAAATAAATAATAAATTTAATAAACAAAATCATTCTAAACATGTATAATTGAAATATTATAAATACATTATTTTTTTCCATAAATCTAGTCACTTAATTTTTATGATTGTTACATCTCTATCAGTCACCAAAAAATACAAAAAAGTTTTTTTAAAAAAAAATCTAATCCTAATTTTCTAATGCAATTAAGAATCCTTTGCGCGACTTCATTGTTTGAAATCATTGCATAATTGTCCTAAGATCCTCTTTGAATTCATCATTTTCTACGTAGGTGACCAAATTATCATTCAAAAAATAATTTCCCATTCGACTTCTTAAATGAGTTTTAATGAGTTTCATGACAGAAAATGTTTGTTGCCGAAGAGTGTTTGGGAAAAATCTTGAAACATAGGTTGTCTCGGACTGGCTTGCAAATATTATCTTCTTACAAATTCATGATCATTTGGATCATACTCGCTAATTCGCAGTCGAAGATCCAGATTGGAAGGGACCTCAAAGTTCGAGTTATGATCCAAACGTGCTCGCTTACGATTTGATGAGGTTGCTTTTTAAAAAAAATCTATCCATTTTTTTAAATAAAACAAATTTAAAATAATTATAAGTATTCAACTAATGAATGGGTGGATGTGATAATCTTAAATTGACATACATGTAACTATTTAATATTTATAATCTGTAATTAATCAACAATAAATGATAATTTTTTGGTATCTCAAGGATAGCAATCGTCAGCGACGTGGAGAGCCATAAAAAGAAGTTAAAAACAATTTAATACCAAGTCTAACAATTTTTTTACCACAACCCAGGCACCCATTGATTTTAAACCCAGGCACTCATCCATTAAACCCATTGATTTGAATGTATACATCATTCTGAATGGGGAATATCTGAGTTATATTGTAGATTATATAAATAGTTTAAATATAGACTATTGTGATCAAATAACTTAAAATGAATATATAATCGCTTGAAATGCACTAATGATGCTCAGAATGTGCATTATTTGCTCAGTATATGCGTAATTACTATGTATAATCAAATATTTCTTAATAAGTAAGATCTGAACATATTCTAGACAACATAGAGATCTTTAATATTGATTACGATGATCAAATTACTTTAACAAATCTATAATCGGTTGATATTCCCAAAAGATATGTAGAATAAGTGTTACTCCCTATTTATATGTGTCTTTTCAATGTATAATGAAAGATTTTTAATAAGTAAGATCTAAATCATATTATAGACTTTATAAAAAGGAAAATATAGATTATTGTAATAAAATGAGTTAGAATGAATACATAATCGCTTCAAATGCTCAAATAATACTCAGAATATACATTATTTGTATATTATATGCGTAATTACGATGAACAATCAAATATTTTTAGGTAAGTAAGATATGAATCATATTCTAGACTGTATAGAGAGCTTATAAATAGATTATTATTGGCAAATGACTTAGAATGAATGCAGAATTACTTAAAATGTTCAAATGAAGCTCAGAATATGCATTATTTGCACATTATATGCATGATTACTATGTATAATCCAATATTTTTTAAAAAGAAATATTTGAATCGTATTCTAGACGATATATAGAGCTTAAAACTAGATTATTGTGATCTAATTCCTTTAAATGAATGCAGAATTGCTTGAAATTCACAAACGATACACATAATAAGCTTTAGTAGCAATTTATTTTCATCTTTTCAATGAATAAAACAACATTTTGATAAACTAAAGTTGTGAATTATATTGTAGACTGTCACAGCTTAGAAAAAAAGTAATGTGATCAAATCACTTAGAATTAATGCAAAATCGTTTCTAATGCTGTAATGATGCTAAAAATATGCATTATTTGCACAGAATATGCGTAATTAGTATGTATTATTCAATGTTTTTAATAAGTAAGATCTGAATTATGTTCACCGTGTAAAGATCTTAAATATAGATTGTTGTGATAAAATTACTTTAAATGAATACCGAATCGGTTGAAATTCCCAAAAGATACACAGAATAAGCTTTATTTGCAATTTATATGTGTATTTTTCAATGTATAATACAACATTTTGAATAAGTAAGATCTGAATTATATTCTAGTATATATAAAGTGCTTAAATATAGATTACTGTGACAAAATGACTAAGAATTAATGCAGGATAGCTTATAACTCCCAAATGATATACAGAATAAGTTTTATTTGCAAATTATATGCTTATTACGAATGAAAAATGTATCATTTTGAATAAGTAATATCTGAATTATATTCTAGATTATATAAAGTGCTTAAAAATAGAATATTGTGATCAAATGACTTACAATGAATACAGAATCGCTTGAAATGCTCATATAATGTTCAGAATATGCATTATTCACACATTATATGAGTAATTACTATCTATATTTCAATATTTTTTAATAAGATCTGAATCATATTATTGATATTATAATTGCTTGAAATTCCCAAACTATACACAGAATAAGCTTTATTTGAAATTTATACATATTTTCAATGTATCATGCAACATTTTGAAAAAAGAAATATCTGAATTATATTATAGAATATATAAAGAGCTTAAATCTAGATTATTGTGATCAAATGACATAGAATGAATTCAGGATTGCTTGAAATTCGAAAATGATACAAAAAATAAGGTTTATTTATAATTTATATGCGTATTTTGAATGTACAATGCATCGTTCCGAATAAAAAATACCTGAATTATATTCGAGATTATATAAAGAGTTTAAATATTGTGATCAAAGACTTAGAATGAATGCAGAATCGCTTGAAATGCACAAATAATGCTCAGAATGTGCATTATTTGCTCACTATATTCGTAATTACTATATATTATCCAATATTTTTAATAACTAAGATCTGAACATATTCTAGACCATATAGAAATCTTTAATATTGATTACCATGACCAAATTACTTTAAACAAATCCAGAATTGTTTGAAATTCCCAAACGATACGCAAAATAAGTTTTACTTCCTATTTATATGCGTCCTTTCAATGTATAATGCTAGATTTTTAATAAGTAAGATCTGAGTTGTATTATGGAATTTTTAAAAGCTTAAATATAGATTATTATAATAAAATGACTTAGAAGTTTGAATGAATAGATAATCGCTTTAAATGCTTAAGTAATGTTAAGAATATGAATTATTTGCATATTATATGCGTAATTACTATGTATAATAATATATTTTTAGATAAGTAAGATATGAATCATATTCTAGACTGAATAGAGAGCTTAAATATAGATTATTGTGGACCGATGACTTAGAATGAATTCTAATTTGCTTAAAAATGCTCAAATGATGCACACAATATGCATTATTTGCACATGATATGCATGATTACTATGTATAATCCAATATTTTTTAAAAAGAAATGTTTGAATCGTATTCTAGACGATTATTGTGGACAGATGACTTAGAATGAATTCTAATTTGATTAAAAATGCTCAAATGATGCACACAATATGCATTATTTGCACATGATATGCATGATTACTATGTATAATCCAATATTTTTTAAAAAGAAATGTTTGAATCGTATTCTAGACGATATATAGAGCTTAAAACTAGATTATTTTGATCAAATTCCTTTAAATGAATGCAGAATTGATTAAAATTCACAAACAATACACATAATAGGGTTTATTAGCACTTTATTTGCGTCTTTTCAATGAATAAAACAACATTTTGATAAACTAAGATGTGAATTATATCGTAGACTGTCACATCTTAGAAAAAAATTAATGTGATCAAATCAATTAGAATTAATCCAAAATAGCTTCTAATGCTGTACTGATGCTAAAAATATGCATTATTTGCACAGAATATGCGTAATTACTATGTATTATTCAATGTTTTTAATAAGTAAGATCTGAATTATATTAATTGTGTAAAGATCTTAAATAAAGATTGCTGTGATCAAATTACTTTAAATGAATATTCGAATCGGTTGAAATTTCCAAAAGATACACAGAATAAGTTTTATTTGCAAATTATCTGCTTATCACGAATGAAAAAGCATCATTTTGAATAAGTAATATCTGAATTATATTCTAGATTATATAAAGAGCTTAAAAATAGAATATTATGATCAAATGACTTACAATGAATATAGAATCGCTTGAAATGCTCATATAATGCTCAGAATATGCATTATTCACACATTATATGAGTAATTACTATCTATATTCCAATATTTTATAATAAGTATTGTCTGAATCATATTTTAGATACTATAGAGAGCTTAAACATTGGATGTTATGTTCAAATTAATTTTAATGAATCCTAAATTGCTTGAAATTCCCAAACTATACACAAAATAAGCTTTATTTGCAATTTATACGTATTTTCAATGTATCAGGCAACATTTGAAAAAAGAAATATCTGAATTACATTCTAGAATATATAAAGAGCTTAAACTTCAGGATCGCTTGAACTTCAAAAATGATACACAAAATAAGCTTTATTTATAATTTTTATGCGTATTTTGAATGTATAGTGCATCGTTCTGAAAAAAAATAAATACCTGAATTATATTCAAGATTATATAAAGAGTTTAAATATTGTGATCAAAGACTTAGAATGAATGCAGAATCGCCTGAAATGCACAAATGATGCTCAGAATGTGCATTGTTTGCTCATTATATTCGTAATTACTATATATTATCCAATATTTGCAATAAGTAAGATCTGAACATATTCTAGACCCTATAGAGATCTTTAATATTGATTACCATGACCAAATTACTTTAAACAAATCCAGAATCGTTTGAAATTCCCAAAAAATACGCAGAATAAGTTTTACTTCCTATTTATATGCGTCCTTTCAATTTATAATGCAAGATTTTTTATAAGTAAGATCTTAGTTATATTATGGACTTTATAAGAGCTTAAATATAGATTATTGTAATAAATTGACTTAGAGATTTGAATGAATACATAATCGCTTTAAATCTTAAATAATGCTAAGAATATGCATTATTTGCATATTATATGAGTAATTACTATGTATAATAAAATATTTTTAGATAAGTAAGATATGAATAATATTCTAGACTGAATAGAGAGCTTACATATAGATTATTGTGGGCAGATGATTTAGAATGAATTCATATTTGCTTAAAAATGCTCAAATGATGCATAGAATATGCATTATTTGCATGATTACTATGTATAATCCAATATGTTTTAAAAATAAATATTCGAATCATATTTTGGACTATATATAGAGCATAAAACTACATTATTGTGATCTAGTTCCTTTAAATGAATGTAGAATTGCTTGAAATTCACAAACAATACACATAATAAGCTTTATTTACAATTTATATGCATCTTTTCAATGTATATATATTTCGATAAACTAAGATATGAATTATATTCTAGACTATATCACAGCTTTGACAAAAATTAATATGATCAAATTACTTAGAATGAATGTACAATCAGTTCTAATACTGTAATGATGCTCAAGAGTATGCATTATTTGCACATTATATGTGTCATTACTTTGTATTATTCAATATTTTTAATAAGTACGATCTGAATTATATTTTAAACCGTATAAAGATCTTAAATATAGATTGTTATGATCAAATTACTTTCAATGAATCTAGAATCGCTTGATCTTCACAAACGATACACAGAAATAAGCTTTATTTACAATTTATATGTGTATATTCAATGGATAATGCAACATTTAATTAAATATCTGAATTATATTATAATATATATAAAGAGCTTAAATATAGATTATTGTGATCAAATGACTTAGAATTAATGTAGAATTTGAATAAGTAATATCTGAATTATATTCTAGATTATATAAAGAGCTTAAATATCGAATATTCTGATCAAATGCAGAATAGCTCGAAATGCTCAAATAATGCTTAGAATACGCATTATTCGCACATTATATGATATTTACTATGTATATTCCAATATTTTTTTTAATAAGTAAGATCTGAATTATAATTTAGACCATATATAGAGTTTAAATATTGATTATTGTGTTCAAAAGACTGAATCGCTTGAAATACTCAGATAATGCTCAGTATGTGCATTATTTGCATATTATATGACTAATTACTATGTATAATCCAATATTTATTAATAAGTAAGATCAGAATCATACTATAGGCAGTATAAAAGGCTTAAATTCTGAATATTATCTTCAAATTAATTTGAATGAATCCTTAATCGCATGAAATTCGCAAACTATACACAGAATAAGCTTTAATTGCAATTTATATGTGTATTTTCAATGTATAATGCAACATTTCGAAAAGGAATATCTGAATTATAAAGAGGTTAAATATTGATTATTGTGATCAAATGGCATATATTGAATGTATAATTTCTTGAATGCTCAAATGATGCTCAGAATATGCATTATTTACACATTATATGCATGATTACTATATATAATCCAATACATTTTAAAAAATAATTGTTTGAATCATATTCTAGGCCATATATAGAGCTTAAAACTAGATTATTGCTTAAAATTCACAAACAATACACATAATAAGATTTATTTGCCATTTATATGCGTTTTTTCAATGTATAGTACAAAATTTTGATAAACTAATCTATAAATTATATTCTAGACTATCACGGCTTAGAAAAAAAAAATAATGTGATCAAATGACTTAGAATGAACGCAGAATCGCTCCTAATGCTCTATGATGCTGCTCAGAATATGTATTCTTTTGTAAACCGTGTAAAGATCTGAAAAATATATTGTTGTGAGCAAATTATTTTAAATGAATCGCGAATCAGTTGAAATTTCCAAACGATACACAGAATAAGCTTTATTTGCAATTTATATGTGTCATCAATGTGTAAGGCAATATTTTGAATAAATATGATCTGAATTAATTTTCTATATATAAAGCGCTTAAATATAGATTATTGTTGTCAAATGACTTAGAATTAACACTGGATCGCTTGAAACTCCCAAACGATACACAGAATAAGCTTTATTTTCAAAATATATGCATATTTCGACTGTATAATGCATCAATTTGAATAAATAGTATCTGAATTATATTATAGATTATATAAATAGCTTAAATATAGAATATTGTGATCAAATGACTTACAATGAATTCAGAATCGCTTGAAATGCTGAAATAATGCTCATAATATGCATTATTCGTGTCACACCGAACCAAATCAAAATTTGAGAAGGACAGCCCTCCTCTTATCGAGTTCTTAAATAAGAGGAGGGCCAGTTTAAATTATTTACAACAAAATTTTCCAGCCAAACAAAACAAAAGAAAAAGAAACACTTCTATCTAAACATAAGTGGCATCATCATGTGGTAACTGGGTCTGAGTCTCTAACGCTGGATCACCATCTTCAGTTAGACCTATACCTGTCTCCACAAATCAAAGTTTTGTGGAATGAGTACGCGAATACTCAGTGTAGTAATAAGTGAGTGTTGTCCCTAAGTACGGCCTAGAGGGGGGTGAATAGGCACAATTAAGCACAATAAACCGGTTTTAACAATTTTGCGGAAATAACTAAAAACAACAATTCAAGGTTCTCAAGCAAGTAAAAAGAATAAGTAAGCAATAGAGAAAAGACACGCAAACTTGATTACGGAGTTCCGACCCGCTAGGAAATGCTAGCCTTAGTCGTACGTCTCCGGGAGTTTCGCTACCACTCAAAGGGTGCGCTCCGTTCAATTCCAATATGAACGTGTCTACAAATTCGAACCGAATCGCCTCGTCACAATAGACCTCGAGGTGGATCGGCCTAACTCGATGGAAAGCACACACAAGCTTTCTTCAACTTGAGAATGATGCTCACAACCAAAACACTCAAAGATTCTTGCACTAATGAACTTGGAGTTTGATTGAGGCTAACTAATCTCAAAGAATTTGCTAAAATAATGCTCAAACAAGTCAAGTAAGTGAACTAGCTGTTTGGAGCTCAAAAGCAAGTGTTTTGCAATGTATTCAACAGAGAGAAACAGCTCAATAATGGCTGGTATAAATAGAGGGCGCAAACAGCTCCAAAACAGACTAATTTCCTCTAGGGCGTTGCCTAACGCCAGACAGCGTTGTGCAACGCCCAAGTTACCGTTATAAATTCCAACGGCTAGTTTCTCTGACACCTGACAATGTCAGAGCGTTGTGCAACGCTGGGTAGAGTTACACAACGCTGGTCAAACTGAGTTGAAAAACGAAAGGCTGGTTTGACCAACTAAGCCTGGCGTTACACGACGCCAGAAACCATCACACAACGCTGAACAGAAGCGTTGCAGAATGTTTGTTCTGCGTTAAGAAACAACTCAAAAACCAAAACGTTATACAACGTTCTGTAACGTTAAATAAATCTCAGCTCAGAAACACCCCAAAGTAGTCAGGGAGTCAGAGCTAAAACGTCGTATAACAGAAGACAACGTTATACAACTTTTAGTCTTTCAACCGTTGTGCAACGCCATATAGCGTTGCCTAACGCTAGACTAGAGGGAATGCAGTGATGCAGCGTTTCCTGACGCTATACAGCGTTATGAAACGTTGTTTCAGAGATTTTGCAATTTTCAAACGAATTTCAAACTGAAACACTTGCGTTGTGTGACGCTAATTGGCGTTAGGTAACGCAGGACAGAATTTTGAGCATTTTAAACAGCAAATTGATTGAGATTAATTTAAAACAAAATTAACCTTAAACTACTGACTCTAACTGTCCTATAAACATCTCTAGATGCTCCACAACTTGTGTAAAATAATCCTTGAGCATTTCTTCAAATTAATATCTATAAATCACTTGAAATGAGATGTTAGAAACGGGTTTGGTGTTGTTTTGCAAATCGGCAAATAACGGATTAAATTGTTTAGTCCAACAATCTCCCCCTTTTGCCGAATTGCAAAACAACACCGAAGTAAAGTATAATATTTAGCAAATAATAGCAAGGACCTTTACTTCAAAATTCTCCCCCTTTTTGCAATAAGGGAAAAGGGCGTTATTCGGACAAACCATAAACCGCTAAGGTTAATCCTAACACAAATCAATTACTCCCCCTATCTAAAGTAATTTTGCACTACAATACAAGGATTTTTGGAGGGAGTTTGGTCAATAAACAACCAACTAAAAATGCTATAAGAGAGATATTGAAATAGACATGAAATGCATGCATAAAGGAAAACAGAAGATAATAGCACACAATAATAGCATAAATCATAAATTCACATGAGTTCATATATGACTCATAGAACACAACACATATCAAAATATAAACCACATAGCCATCACAAAAACTAAGATAAAACGAGAGCACGAGAAATCCAACAAAAAACAAGCCATAAAAGAAAAGAAAAGAAAAGAGGCTAGGTTTCGGCATAGCTAAGGTCTCGGCAAGGCAATCACTCATCGTCTTCTTCATTTCCTCCACTCCCCGAGCCCCTTGACATGAGCTTCTTGAAGTTCAAATCCACCGAAGCCCAAAATTTATGCAAGTCCTCTTGGTTTCTAGCAACACTTTGCTCTAACTTGTCAAACCTTGCATCAATCTTCGTGTTTAACGCCGCAAATTTCTCATCAATGTAGGCGGCCACACTAGCATCAAGATCATGGGATACTTCCCGTCCTCCGGGCACATGCAACGGCTCATTTCCAATTTCCTCATATTGATTCACCTTGGCATTTGGACGGAATAGATAGGCATTGCGGTGAAAAGAGCCGGGCACGTAGATGTCATCGGTGGTGGAGACCCATCCGGTGCTCTTGAGAAAGTGAAAGAGATTCTCGGGCTCGGCAAACTCATTTGCATTAGATGGAACGCCCCAAATCGGCATATCCAAGTCTATGCCTTCTTGCATGAGAATGCAAGTGATGATGTGAGCGTATGGAAAGCACGACTTGAAAGAAGTCTCGGTCTTGTGCATATGAGCAAGGATGATATGGGCTATATTCACTTGTGGGTCCTTCTCCAATATAGATCGTAAGAGATACACGACAAATCTCTCAACATTGGTTTTTATTGTGGCCTTTGGAGTGATGATATTGTTGATGATGAGAAAGAGAAGACGGTGAAGAGCCGGAAGTTCGGCGGCGGTGAATTGATTGACATGATAATTCCTCCAACAATAGAAGAACCTATGAAATTCCTCATATGGTGGTAAATCCTTTGGCCACGATCCATGAATATAAATCTCCAAACCATTATTGTTTAACCCAAGAAGTTCACTCAATCTCTCTCGAGTAATTTTTATGTGCTTGCCAAACACATATGAGTTTGCCGTTGGTACCCCATTATCCCATGTCACATTCAAGTTCGCATAGAAAAATTTGATCATGGTTGGATGAAATTTTTGTTTGCAAGAGAGAAGACCCGGCATATGCCAAAAATCCAACCGATCTTTTATCCAATTCCATTCCTTTGTGGCAATTCTCTCATCACCAACTGGGTTTTCAAAGTAAAAACAGTCCGAGCATTCTCTTTTGGCTTCAAGAAAGCATTGCCATTGCCGATATCTGGCGGAATCCTCAAATAGGAATCGATTTTCCGATGTTAAAGCCCAATTAACCAAGGGAGTTACGGCTAAGGATTGAGGTACCGATTGCATATTTGGGTCAATTTCCATGTTGGTACCGGAGGTTTGGCCTTTGGTACCGGTTCTAGACCGTTTGTTGGTTTTTGGTGCCATGACAAAATGTGAGAATCAAAAACCGAGATCAAACCTTAAGGATGACTTTAGGAAGTGAAGGAGAGACCCTTGGAGAACTTGAATCCAAAGCCGATTGGAGATCCGACGGTCGGATTGCCGGAAATCGAAGAAATGTCGAAAACTAGGGTTTAGGCGATTTGGGTGAAGGAGAGAGAGAAGATTGGTATGGCTAGGGTTAGGAGAGAGAGGAGAGAGTGGAGAGTTTGAGGGTGGTCTTGGTTTGGAGAGAGAGTGAATATGGAGGGAGTATTGTGAGGAGAGAGGTGAAGGGGTGTGAAGAAGATGAAGAGAAGAGAGAAAGAATGTTTCTGGTTGCTCTCGGGTAGGAAGGGAGAAGAAAGAGAAGAGAGAAAGAAATCGTCCAAATAAAACTCCGTAAAGCGTTACTTAACGCCAAGTGGCGTTATACAACGCCAAGCTCCAAAAATAACAAAATTCGAAAACAGATAATAAAGTCAGCTGACGCTGAAATACCGTCATGCAACGCTACAGAAGGGCGTCACATAACGCTAAACAGCGTTGAAAAACGCTTCAAAGAAAATAACAGACCACTAAAAGGGCGTTATCCAACGCTGAATAGAGTTAAGAAACGATAAAGAAGTTAAAATTGATTTTGAGAACTAATGTTTAAACCACGTTGTATGACGGCCTATAGCGTTGGACAACGCTTAAGGAAACGTTATACAACGTTTAAAGAAAATTAAATGAAATTCAGTTTTTGAGAGAAAAACACACAAGGAGCGTTGTACGACGTTATTTGGCGTTGTGCAACGCTGGTACCAGAAAAATTAAATTTGAACAGAAAAGCCCTGAGAAAACTAATAAACCAATAGATTTTTCAAATAAGTATCCAAATAACATCAAAAAAATAGCTCACAAACAGTACAAATAAATGGATGCAAAGAAATGATATGCAAGAAAATAATTTAAAAGCAAAAAGTACTTTTCTTGAACCATAAACACAAACAATCAATCAAGAATCATACAATTGATTCTTGCAAACTCTCCCCCTTAAAATTTGACTATAAGAACCGGGGAAGATCGAATGACTAATCAAGCCTCACTAGAACCGCTTCCACTTGTTGAAGCGGGTGTGGTAGCGACTTTAGGAATCCAAACAACATTAGATGAACCGGGGGTGTTGTTCAAATTTCTAAACTTGCATTCTAATGAGATATGGCCATTCTTTCCACAATAGTTGCAACAAGCATTAGTCGGCTTGTTCACTTGTGTGCTATCTCTAACAAAATGGGTTTCAAAATGACGTCTAAGTTCTATGGCCCTAAGCTTTGGGTCATTAGAAAAAGAGTTTGATTGAGGATTTTTGAAATTCCGATTTTCGAAATTCCGATTTTGGTGTTGAGAGGCATTGACATTTCCCCAATTTCTTTGAGGTCTATTTTGGGTTCTAGAATTCCTATTGTGAGTGTCATTTTTCCTATTTTGCCCCTTGTTGTTGAAAACATGAAAACACCCATCGGGACCCTTGAAATACAACTTATTTTGAACATTTTTGGAATCCCGATTGTTTTGGAAATTCTTTTGAGGACCCCCAAAATTCTTTTGACCATTGTTGAAATTCTTTTTGGCACCATTGAAATTCTTTTTAGAACCATTTAAAATGTTTTGCCCTTGCCCGTGTGGTTTCCTATGATTGGTGCCTTTTTGAAAATGCCTCCCATTTTTTGTTGGGCTTGATGGGTTTCTTGACACAAAAGATGATTGATTCCCCTTTTTGTAACCAAGTCCCGATTTGTCGTTGGGTTTTTGACCCACATACAACTTTTCAAGATCCATCTTGGTGCTACATGAAGCACTAGATGAGCTTGAAGCCCTTTCATCATTTTCCAAAACTTTTGCCTTGCTCAAATGAGCTCGACATTTTTCACAATCCTTTGGTTTTTCAAATTCCTCAATCATACCCTTATACTTACTTACAAAGCTTCAAGATCATTGATCTTAGTCGTCAAAAGACTAATTTGCCCCTTTTGACTTGCAATAGTCTTAAGGGACTCATCAAGATAATCATTCAACCTATCAAATTGAGAGTTTGTGTTATCATTCAAGAAAGGTTCTTTTTCGTTCTCATCATCACTATCACTATCAAGATAAGAGTTTAGATATACCATATTGTCAACCTTAGGAGCCTCATTTTGAGTGGAAGTTGAGATAGAGGTTGAGCTTGAGCTTTGGACATCGTCCGCTCTAGTCTTGCTCAAAGGATGCACATAAATTTTGCCATTGTTGAATTCTTCAAATGCTTCCTTCACCACGTCATCAAGGTCATCATCCACGGGCATCACCACTTTGGCCACCAATGCAAGGTTGTCGAAGTCGATTTCTTGCTCCGAATCGGATTGGCCGGATGAGCTTGTGTCGGACTCACAATCCCATGTGGCTTGCATGGCCTTTTCCTTCTTTCTCTTGCTCTTGAAATGGCTCTTTCTTGACTTGTACCGGCCATCAATTTTCTTCTTGCTTCCATCTTCATTCCTCAAGTGCGAGAATAGCTTGAAGCAAGAGTACATGGTATGCCCTTCCTTTTGACACACAAAACAAAGAGCACGGTCATTGTTTTCAAGTCTTTCTTTATTGAAATTACCTTCAAAGATCATGATGGCCCGAAACATCTTCGAAAGCACGGCTCCTTGTTGTTCCTCATCAAGGTCGATAATGCCCTTGGTTTTGTCACTAGAATGGTGCTTTCTCCCTTGATGGTGGTCATGATGAGAGTGCCTTCGGTGGTCGGATGATGAGCCACTTTCCTTTGCCGCCAAGGCCATTGACTTGGGCTCATACTTCAATTTCCCTTGTTGCTTGAGCTTTTCTTCCACACATCGGAAGTGAGTGTAGATGATCTCGGGAGTGAGATTGTTGTGAGACCTTTGTTGTGTCTCAAGATTGGAGATGAGGTTGTCGAATCCCGATCTTCCCTCCAAGGACCTAAGCATAACTCCTATAACACGGTTGTTAGAAGGAGTCTCTCCAATGTTGGTAAACTCATCGAGCAATTGTATAAATCGCGTATACATCTCCTCGATGGGTTCATCATCCTTTATGTGGAAACTATCTAATTTAGACTCCAACTCGTATTGACGAGAGTTCTTAATTAGAGAGTTTCCCTCATAACGGTTCATGAGAGAGACCCACATATCATGCGCAATCATAGAATTACCAAGAATAGGAGAAATGGACTCATGGACCGAGTTGAGAAGCACATTGACGGCATTGTCATTTTTTGTTTTATCTAATTTGGACTCTACGGTCTCTTTGCCGTCACTACCATACTTTGGTGAGTACCCCTTGTCAACTATATTCCAAAGTTCAATTAAGTTGAGGTAAACAACCATGCATCTCTTCCAATATCGGAAGTTTTTGCAAGTAGAACCAAATTTGTCCGGTTTTTCAATTACTCTAGAGGCCATTGGAAACTAAGGTTACACAATTAAGTTGGTCTTAATCTAAGTAACCCCTGCTCTGATACCACTTTGTTGTCCCTAAGTACGGCCTAGAGGGGGGTGAATAGGCACAATTAAGCACAATAAATCGGTTTTAACAATTTTGCGGAAATAACTAAAAACAACAATTCAAGGTTCTCAAGCAAGTAAAAAGAATAAGTAAGCAATAGAGAAAAGACACGCAAACTTGATTACGGAGTTCCGACCCGCTAGGAAATGCTAGCCTTAGTCGTACGTCTCCGGGAGTTTCGCTACCACTCAAAGGGTGCGCTCCGTTCAATTCCAATATGAACGTGTCTACAAATTCGAACCGAATCGCCTCGTCACAATAGACCTCGAGGTGGATCGGCCTAACTCGATGGAAAGCACACACAAGCTTTCTTCAACTTGAGAATGATGCTCACAACCAAAACACTCAAAGATTCTTGCACTAATGAACTTGGAGTTTGATTGAGGCTAACTAATCTCAAAGAATTTGCTAAAATAATGCTCAAACAAGTCAAGTAAGTGAACTAGCTGTTTGGAGCTCAAAGGCAAGTGTTTTGCAATGTATTCAACAGAGAGAAACAGCTCAATAATGGCTGGTATAAATAGAGGGCGCAAACAGCTTCAAAACAGACTAATTTCCTCTAGGGCGTTGCCTAACGCCAGACAGCGTTGTGCAACGCCCAAGTTACCGTTATAAATTCCAACGGCTAGTTTCTCTGACACCTGACAATGTCAGAGCGTTGTGCAACGCTGGGTAGAGTTACACAACGCTGGTCAAACTGAGTTGAAAAACGAAAGGCTGGTTTGACCAACTAAGCCTGGCGTTACACGACGCCAGAAACCATCACACAACGCTGAACAGAAGCGTTGCAGAACGTTTGTTCTGCGTTAAGAAACAACTCAAAAACCAAAACGTTATACAACGTTCTGTAACGTTAAATAAATCTCAGCTCAGAAACACCCCAAAGCAGTCAGGGAGTCAGAGCTAAAACGTCGTATAACAGAAGACAACGTTATACAACTTTTAGTCTTTCAACGTTGTGAAACGCCATATAGCGTTGCCTAACGCTAGACTAGAGGGAATGCAGTGATGCAGCGTTTCCTGACGCTATACAGCGTTATGAAACGTTGTTTCAGAGATTTTGCAATTTTCAAACGAATTTCAAACTGAAACACTTGCGTTGTGTGACGCTAATTGGCGTTAGGTAACGCAGGACAGAATTTTGAGCATTTTAAACAGCAAATTGATTGAGATTAATTTAAAACAAAATTAACCTTAAACTACTGACTCTAACTGTCCTATAAACATCTCTAGATGCTCCACAACTTGTGTAAAATAATCCTTGAGCATTTCTTCAAATTAATATCTATAAATCACTTGAAATGAGATGTTAGAAATGGGTTTGGTGTTGTTTTGCAAATCGGCAAATAACGGATTAAATTGTTTAGTCCAACAGTGAGCCTATCCAGATTGTCAGTTCTCTAATCTAGAATATAAAATCATGCTGCATGTAATTATAAAATTTGCAATCATTTTAATTTCATGTTGATACAAAACCCATGCGATGCAATATGTATAAATCATCTATTTATATCTAACCAACCATGCCATCATGCAAAATGAAACAAAAATGTGTGTAACTGCTAACATTTAATGTACCACCCACACAGGCACTAAGCTTATCTGCACCACAGGCGCGTAAATGTGTATCTCAACCTCACAATACTAATGACATGAACCACACCTAACCTGACATCTACCCGTCCCATCTACTACCTGTGCACTGGTGTAGGATTAGTAATCACAGATCTGAGAATACGTCAACCTAAGGGATAAAGCTCCTATAAAGGTAGTGTCTAAGAACTACGCAGATAACACTCCTTATGTTCAAGTTGATCAGTCATTTCTTATCAACTATAATACATCCTGCATCAAATCATATGTCATACCAAAATTTGTCCAAGCAGAGATTTGCTAGTCTTTGCAAACCGTGCAATCAATACTTGATGTTTTACAAATCCATTAATAAATGACACTATTGCTAAAGAGATAAATACATATGCGCATCAATTTTATTAATACATGGAGTATTTCAAAATCATGCAAGTTATCTTTTCAAAACAATTATGCATGCAATAGTTTTTCTAATCTAAAGAATATCAAAATCTGAAGGGCATCCACATCTAGAATGACGGGCTAAGAGAAACTACTTCTTTGATACGTCAGGGAAGTCCTCGCCTCCGTCTAGCGTCTCGTCCACGGCATAATAGTTGTCAACTATTCCCTGGTGAACAAACTCACGCGTGAAAACCTAAGCTAACGACTAACCCAATTATCTCTCAATTTGGGTTCAGGTTTTGGTTACTTTGGTGTTAAACCGGACTTAACTACTTTATCAATTAGATTTAGTTAGCTACTTTTCTAAAATTACTTTAAAACTATTTTGGGAAAGTTACTGTGTATGATTCTGTGTGAAGGAAAAGTATTTTTCGTGTTTTATTTTTTTAGAAATAAATGATGAAACTTATATTTAGAAAACAAATATATAGAAATCCGTATTATCGATTTCCTATCAATCCAATCTGTGACGTTTGAGTTGAGACATTTGTAACATATCTTATGAATTCATTAAAATGTTTAAATGAAAAATAATATGAAAATAATATGTTAAAGAAGTGTTTTATTTATAGATATGTTTAGACTTAATTTACTTGTTTTTAGTATTTTCTATAAAATTGCTGCAATTTTAAATAATCAGCTTCTACAAATGTGCAACGTAACTATATTGCTTAATTTCTTACAGCATTTACTATTTGTATTAGAAAGAAAATATTATGTGATGTTAGAGAACTACTTTATAAATTCTCATCTAACTTTTAATAATGACTAAACTTGTATGTCACTTTTATTATCTACATAAAATATCAATAACTTTTGGTTAGTACTACTTATTTCTCTTTAGAAAAAATAGCTAGTAACGAATTAATTAATATTGAAACTGATGTGCTAGCGTGATTTAAAATTTGAAGTACTTAGGTATTTCTAATTTAAGAATTTCTAACATAAATCATTTGAGTTTGCTTGTATTGTAAAAATATTTATTTAATTAACTATTATGAAGTATATCTTAGTATAATGAATATAAAAACTCAACTTCAGCACTTTATAAGTTTAAAAGAAATCAGATTGTATGTTAAGTACTTGTCTTAACAACTAACAATTTTATTTGCAAAAACCAACAGTGATTAATCTCGGCCTCAAAAGTTTGATAGCAACAAAATATGTCAATCATACTTATATAGTAGTCCTCAATGTTTTCATGTAACTTTATAAGTTACTCACACGTAAAATAAAGGCCTTCACCAAGAAAATAATTAAGCTTTATAATGTATAGATAAAACAATTTAAGGTAATTCTTTCAAGTTCATTCTAGGAGAATATAATGACCCATAATCAACAAATACAACAATAAGTCTTTTATAGTTTTAATAACTCAACAATATCATCTTAGATTATGAAAATCCAACTAGTAAAATTATCTTAATTCAATAGAGCTAACGCATTGGGTCAGGAGTTCAAAAGACAAAGCCACTATTTGATTATGCCAACCAAATAACTTTACTCTAGTTTTATTTTATTATTATGTATAAGTGGCAACTATATATTATTTCCTGGTCTAGAGTAATTCGGCCAACAGAGCTTCAAATACAACAAAGGAACAGGGCCAATGTTCACACGGATTAATTGACAGAGAGAAGAACACCCACTGGTACACTGGTTTAAAACCCATTAATGAAGGAAACCAAACTGAGATCGGGTTCGGTACAGGGGTCACGGTTCTGAACCTGACAGCAAAACAGATCCAACCGGACAACTTCAAATTTCTCAAGTGAACCGTTCCAACAAGTAATAATTACGGATTTACATACAAATACTAGATATGAACGAACCTTTACAAACCAGCCCTTGCAAACTAGGATTTTGTACCAGTAATGAAAGAGACACTGATACGAGACGGGTACTACATTTTAGGGATAAGAAAGAGCAACAATGGACATTGGGCATGTCACGCATAACTAGAAGACAACCAATTAAGTAACCATATTTGAGGAACAAGTAACAGAGGCATTATTTGAAGAATGATAATATAAGCTATTAATTGAATCAACCCATAATCAGAGTAAGAAATCAAACATGATGGCAAAGGGGGTCGCGCCACTGATTTGTCTCGCTACTTACTGCCACCTCCTTGTGCTACCGTCACCACCTCGTCTAACCTTCTCCAATAGTCATCTCCTCATCCGGCCAAGCTCAGCCATATTGTCCCCCTTCTCTCTTTCTTCCTTTCTGTTCTTATCAATTTAGAGTTTTTAGAGAGAAAAATGAGTCTGAGTGAAAGAAAGCAGGGAGGAAAAGGGCTTAAGTAGGCGCAATGGACAAGAGAGAAGTGGGTCCATGGTGTTGAGGTGGCATTCGGCAACAGGGCAAGGGGAGAGTCGAGAGAGAACGGATTGGGCGAGAGCACCGCTTGATGGTGGTTTCGGGTATGGGCCAAGAGGGCCAAAAGAGAGGAGAAAAGGGATGAGTGTGCTATTCGAGGTTCACCAGAGCCTTCTCGAGAGAGGGCTGGGTTGCGAGAGGAAAAGCAACGAGAGAGAGGAGATGGGTACGAACTACGGACTGGGTCAGGTGAGAGAGAAATATCAAATATCCATCGAAGAGAAATAAAAAGGAGAATAGAGGAGATCCATTGGCTGATATTAATTCAGAGATCAAATACTAAATCCAACGATCCAAAATATTTAGAGATTAAAATTTATGACCAAATGGATGAGATCAAAGAATTAATGGCAGATTTCAAATAGTAGCAATTTGGACGGGTGTAAAATTGATCTTTAACTTTATACAAAAAAATTAGTTATATGTTTATAACTTTACTAATAATTTATTACGTCACATTCTTTCTTCTCTCAATTATATCATAATTTTCGAAATTTTGTTTCATAATCAAACTATCAAATCTCGTAGTTTAATATATGTAAATTAAAATCAATTAATATAGTGACAATTTGAAATAAAATATTCCGAAAATTTTGTATAGAGGCCTAGACTATTCAACTTAATGGAATTTTAATTGGACTTGTCTAATAATTTGTTGAAATATATTTTTAAAGTTTAATTTACTTGAATTGAAATTACCGGGTTTCACAATTTGCACATTATATGCATTATTACTATGTATATTCCAATATTATTGAAAACAAAATGTTTGAATCATATTCTAGACCACATATAGTGCTTAAAACTAGATTTTTGGGATCTAATTCTTTTAAATGAATGCAAAATTGCTTGAAATTCACAAACAATACACATAATAAGCTTAATTTGCCATTTATATGTGTCTTTTCAATATATAATACAACAATTTGATAAACTAATATATGAACAATATTCTAGAATATCACAGCTTAGAAAAAAATTAATATGTTCAAATGACTTAGAATGAATGCAGAATTGCTTCTAATGCTCTAATGATGCTCAGAATATGTATTATTTACACATTAAATGCGTAATTACTATGTATTATTCAATATTTTTAATAAGTAAGATCTGAATTATATTATAAACTGTGTAAAGATCTTAAATATAGATTGTTGTGATCAAATTACTTTAAATGAATACCTAATCGCTTCACATTCCCAAACGATACACAGAATAAGCTTCATTGGCAATTTATATATGTATTTTCAATGTATAATGCAACATTTTGAATAAGTGAAATCTGAATTATATTCTAGTATATATAAAGTGCTTAAATATAGATTATTGTGATCAAATAACTTAGAATTAATGCATGATCGCTTGAAACTCCCAAACGATATACATAATAAGCTTTATTTGCAAATTATATGCACATTTCGAATGTATAATGCATCATTTTGAATAAGCAATATCTGAATTATATTCTAGATCATATAAAGAATTTAAATGTAGAATATTGTGATCAAATGACTTACAATGAATGTAGAATCGCATGAAATGATCAAATAATTCGCAGAATATGCATTATTCGCACATTATATGAGTAATTACTATGTATATTCCAATATTTTATAATAAGTAATATCTGAATCATATTCTAGTCCATATAGAGAGCTTAAATATAGATTATTGTGATCAAATGTCTGTGAATGAAAGCATAATCGCTTGAAATTCGTATATATGCTCAGTATATGTATTATTTGTATAAGATATGTGTAATTTCATCCAATATTTATTAATAAGTAGGATATGAATTATTTTCTATACCGTAAGCTTAATATTGAATTTTTTAATTAAATTAATTTAAATGAATCCTCAATAACTTTAAATTACCAAACTATACACAGAATAATCTTTATTTGTAATTTATATGCGTAATTCCAATGTATAATACAACATTTTGAAAAAGAGAGATCTGGATTATATTCTGGACTACATAAATAGCTTAAATATAGATTATTTTGATGAAATGACATAGAATGAATGTAGGATCGCTTGAAATTAAAATTATACACAAAATAAGCTTCATGCCTCCATCATTTTGAATTAGAAATATCTGAATTATATTCTAGATTATATAAAGTGTTTAAATATAGACTATTGTGATCAAATGACTTAGAATGAATTCAGAATAGCCTTAAATGCACAAATGATGCTCATAATATGCATTATTTGTTCATTATATTCGTAATTGCTATGTATAATCTAATATTTTTAATAAGTAAGATCTTTAATATTGATTAACTATGATCAAATTACTTGAAACAAATCCAGAATCACTATAAATTACCAAAAGATACACAGAATAACTTTTATTTGCAATTTATATCGTCTTTTATAATGCAACATTTTTAATAAGTAAGATCTTAATTATATTATAGACCTTATAAGAAGTTTAAATATATATTATTATGATGAAATGACTTAGAATAAAAATGTAATCGCATAAAATGCTCAAATAATACTTTATTTGCACATTATATGACTAATTACTATGTATAATCCAATATTTTTAGATAAGTAAGTTATAAATCATATTCTAGACTGTATGGATAAGTAGGGGTTAAATGACTTAGATGAATGCATAATTACTATAATCCAATATTTTTTAAAAAAAAAAATATTTGAATCATATTCCAGACCATATATAGAGCTTAAAACTAGATTATTGTGATCTACTTACTTTAAATAAATCCAGAATCGCTTGAAATTCACAAACAATACACAGAATTAATGCAGAATGTCTTTGAAATTCCTAAATGATACACAGAATAAGGTTTATTTGCAATTTGTATACGTATTTTCAATATATGGTGCATCATTTTGGTAAGTAATATCAGGATTATAACCTAGACTATTTAAAGGGCTTAAATATAAATTATTTTGATCAAATGAGTTAGAATAAATGCAGAATCATTTGAAATTCTTTGATGCTCAAAATATGCAGAACTTGCTCATATATATGTAATTACTATGTATAATCAAATATTTTTAAATAAGTAAAATGTGAATCATATTCTAGGCTATATATAGAGGTTATATATAGATTATTGTGGTCAAAGACTTACAATGAATACAGAATCTCTTGATATTCTCAAATATTGCGCACAATATGCATTATTTGCACATTATACGAGTAATTACTCTATATAATCCAATATTTTTTAATAAGTAAGATCCGAATCATAGTTTGGACCATATAGAGTGCTTAAATATAGATTATTGTGATCAAACAATTTAAATGAATCTAGAATCTCTGGAAAATACCAAATGATACACATAATAAGTTTTATTTGCAATTTATGTGCATCTTTTCAATGTATATTTCGACTAATATGATCTGGTTCAAATTCTTGACTATATAAAGAGATTAAGTATAGATTATTGTGATCAAAACAGTTAGAATGAATGCAGAATCATTTAAAATGCTCAAATGATGCTCAAGATATGCATTATTTTCTCATATGTGCGTAATTACTATATATGTATAATACAATATTTTTTAATTAGCAAGGTATGAATCATATTCTAGATTATATATAGAGATTATATGTAGATTATGTAGGAAGTGCTCAAAAATTATTTTAAAGCCATCAAATAGCAATAAACACGAGTTTAAACACTAGGATCTAGGCTTAAGGCCATTCGCACGCAATTTATGAGAAACGTGTAGGAAGAAATATACCTCTGACAATTAGTTCTTGTGAGGCTCGAATCCAACGGCACTTGGAGTCGGTGGCGAGCTCTCCCACGTCTCTTCCTTCTAGCCTCGAGTCCACCTAAAGGTTTAACCAATTCCTCTAATGTCTATGCTAGTAAACAAGAGGAAATGGCTAATCCTTTGTTGCTTGACTTTCTTCTAATTAATCTATCTTAAATGAAGGTGGCTAGTGCTCAACACATGAGCTCCTAATGCAATAATTAAGAGAGAATTTTCAGATCTGAAAATTCCTCTTTGGAGAGGGGGAGGCAGCTATGGAGGCGCAAGAGAGAGAAAGGGAGGAAGAGCTCTAGGGTTTGAGATAATTAAGCATATAGAATCTAGGCTGAAGGCCATTCACACGCAATTTATGAGAAACAGATAGGAGAAATTATACCTCTCATGAAATAGTATTCGTGAGGCGATTCCAACGACTTTTGGAGTCGGTGGCGTGCACTCCCACGTCACTTCCTTCTAGCCTCAAGTCCACCTAAAGGTTTAACCAAATCCTCCAAGTTTATGCTAGCAACCAAATCCTTTGTTGCTTGCCTTTTTTTTAATTAATCTCTATTAAATGAAGGTGGCTAGTGCTCAACACATGAGCCCCTAATGCAATTATTAAGAGAGAATTTTTAGATCTGAAAATTCCCTTTGGAAGAGAGGGAGGCGGCTAGGAGGCGCAAGAGAGAGAAAGAGAGGAAGAGCTCTAGGGTTTGAGCTCAAGGGGTCCTTATATAGGCTCAATCCCTAGGGTACACTTCCAACTATTTTACAAGCTTGCCATCCTACCTACCCTAGCCGAAATGGGCTTCTTGGGCCTCTTCTTCAACTCTCATCTTAGCACATTAATTCCATTAATTAATGGGCTAATTCAATTGCAATTATAATGGGCTCAAGTTGGCATATTAATTAAAGCCTTTATACTTAATATAATTCATACAATTATATTAAATATTGTTGAACACAATTAATTATCAATTTCTTGATAATTATTAAAGGATTAGCTTATGCATTAATTTATTCTAACATGATCATTTGATATAATTAATTACAACGGTTCATAACGGTATATAATTAATTAATCAACTCATCAAGTTTCGTATTCTCCAATACTAATAAATAATGCACTGTATAGTTAAAGCTTTATTTGTGTGACCCTTTGAAGATTTATACTATGTTGGTCATGGAAATAAATAGTTATTTATTTCAAATAATCATAAGCTGTATCTAGCAACACGTTATGACTCCCAATTCGTATAAATAATGTACCGTTACAATATCTCAATCCTGCATAAGAAATAATAGTATTTCCTTGTCCGATTCTTATGTCACATGATATCATTGTATAATCCAAGATAGAAATGTGTCATTCTTGCAGATTATACATTTCTTGATCTAGAGTTAATTGTATAAGTTGGCCAAACAATCCAAACTCCATCAAGGGGCCCAAACAGATATCATCACTCATTAAGTATAACAGTTTGCTCGATGAACAATTTTTCCCCGCACAATTCAAGAGAGCATAAATAAAGTCCGTATAGCAGCCTTTATCAGAAATCAGCATTAGATGATATTTATTGAACCTATCCTCATGTGGAAAAGGTGTGTAAAAACCCAAACATTTTAAATTAAAGTTTAGTAATTTCTAAGAAAACAAGTAATTTAATTAACTAAAATCTAATCGTGAATCCCATTTGTAAGTTAAGAACGATTTTATTTTGAATTCGATACGATAATTGATTTCCGGCCATTTGGAAATTTTCGACAAAAGTTATTTGCTTAACTAAATATTTTATGCCTTGATATTTTCAAAAATGTATTTACATAATTTTCCATGAGTTATTTTAGCTTAAAAACTAGTGTGCTTTTGGTTAACTCAATTCTGAAATTTTCCTTTAATCTGGACCGTTGGATCGTGTTTTCAAACCTTGGTTTTTCTGAGCCGTTGGATTAGCCTCGGATTCCTTCCTCTCATCTCTCTTTTTCTCTTTCTCTCTCCCTAATGTTCCACGCCGAAGGAGTCTTCATTGACCCCTTTTTCGCTCGAGTCTTTCTCCCCCTCTGTCACTCTCTCTCTTTCTCCCCTAACAGAATCACGACCTTCGCGACTTCCGCCACCCACTCGACTCACCCACCCCTGACTTCCGTCACTCTCGAGACCCCACCATCTGCTTTTCCCTCACCTCCACCTCGTGATCCCGTCACCTCAGCGACCGAACCCCTCTCACTCCCTCTTATTAAGTCACCCCTCTTCTCTCTCTCTCCCTCTGCGAGACCCATTGCAAAACTGATAAGAACAAAGAAAGAAAGGTAAAGAGCGAGAGAGAAAGAGAGAGGTGGAGGCTGTATAGTCGGAGCTGGAGACGGCGGCGATAGTGAGGCGAGGTGGTGGTGGTGCCGGAGAGTCACAGTGGTGCTGGTTGAGCTTGCTTCCCCCTTCTTCCTTTGTGCTTCCTCCGTTTCCTTCGCTGTTGGTAAAAGTTTTGAAACCCTAGCCCCTCTTGCTTTTCGATCTGTGGTGTTTGTTGCCTCAATTTGATAATGTGTTTTGTGATGCCTTCGTGCTTGATTGAGACTTGAAAATACTTGAATCTGTTCTGTGTTGTTAACTGTGAATAGTTGTTCTTTGAATCGAAATTTTGAGATGTGTGCTTGTTATTTGAGCTGTGGAGTGACCTAATGTAGTTGGTTTTGGCTGGATATTATTCCTTCTTTGATCTGTCAACTGTTATGGGTATGTATTAGATTCTGTGTTTGACTAGACTTCTTGAGTAGCTTGTAATTGCTTGTTTGAGGTTTAAGTGTGATCTGTTAACCATTACACATCTGCAATAGGGTTTTTGTGCCTGTTTAAGACTAGTATACAGCTTGTGGAACGAATTTAAAGTAGTTATAGATGTTGTTTGGGCTACCCAGTACCTGTGTGTTGCTCACTGGTTGGTATCCCGACTGGTACAGGCTTGGTACCAGTCGATTTTCCCTTTGTGTGCTTACTGGTACGCTATTTCAGTGTGCCAGGGACTCGGTTGTGAAGTTTTCCGAATTGAGGACTGTTTTGTAAAAATCTTTGAACTGGTTTTGGACATATCTGTAAATAAAGCTGTTATTAGGGTCCTTGGTGTAAATATTAGGTAAATAAAAAGGATTCAGGGTCCTTTGTGTAAATGTTGTTGTTTGGGTTCGGATTTGAGCCCCGAAACCCATTTACCCCTGCTGGGCTCTGTTTCGTTCTGGGCCTTTCGGGCCTGTTTTTCCGCCCTTGCTTTTTCCTCTGTGTGGGCTCTTTTCTCTGTTCTGTTGGACCCGTGTGGTGTTGGTGTTTCTGTGTTGTTGCGTGGCCCTTTTCCTCTTTATTTGTTGGCTGAGATTTGAAACCAGATTATTGAGTTGGATTTTGATAAAACTAGAACTATATTGGTGATGGCATATTTTACATTAGTGAGTTAAGTCGGATTTTGAATTAAAAGCTTTTGGCCGAGAAATTAATCGAGACGGATTCGAATATAAAATGTGGGCTTTTACAAATGGGAGATGATTAGATTGTCCGTAAAATAATTTTCATTACAGATACTATGTTTTAAACAGACACAGTATGATCCCAAAACATTTTCAACAAACTAAGCTTCTTTATTTATCCTTTGAAACGAAGTCTATTTTACTTTTAGTTGATTTATCAAAAGCGTTTCATACTTGAGCAAAACACTATTTAATTATTAACTAAACTTTTCAATTGATTTCCTAAACCAAACTAATTATGCCACGTCTCCAAACGTCATAGTTGGACTTATAGGAATCGTCAAAAACGTCTTTCTACACATTAATTTTATAGTTGGAACTTAACAAAATATTTCCAAAAGTAACAACTTAACTTTCCTTCTCAACTAGTTTCAAACGGAACTCCGTCAAATTATTTTTATAAACTAATTAAGTATAATAATATATTTTAATACCGAGTCCCTTTTTAAATTAATTAGAAGTTAAGTATGGTTAAAGATAACCTAACCGGAACTTGAAACCAAATTGAGGGATAAATGGGTTTAATCGTTAGATTAGCTTTAACGATAGTTTCGTTCACCAGGTGATCAGGCAGACTACCAGGGAGACGAGTACTATCCCGAGTTCGAGGGTGGTGGCACTTAGCAGGACTCCATTGACCCTCCAGCAGAGTAGTCGCTCCTAGGCCCTACTTTCCAGGTGTGGATGCCTTAGGTTTTGTTTATTCTTTAGTTTAGGATTAGATCAATAAATAATTGTGTGCATATCATGTCATTAACATTAAGTAAACAGTTAAGCGCATCTCATTAACTCAAAACTAGATTGCACTTATAGGATATGCATTGCATATTAATAATAATGTGGTTAATAAATTTAAAAGTGCCCTTAATCAACACTTGCATCTGGTGCGGATCAGGATAGCGAGACCGAGTGTGATAAGTTCGTTTTGCCTGGGGTTTCCATTATCGGGAGATTGCACCCAAGCCATTGCCGGTGGTCTCCTTATGATAGAGATCGTGGGCAACGCGTTTCTAATGAACACTCAGCAGACCGACCGTCAGGCGGTACTGCGGTCACTTGATGGTTATTCTTATTATATTACCGTTTTGTCTCTTCGTTTTGAACTAGACTTGAACCTTAACATTGGATGAGTGTGCCATTATAGCAGTCTACCTCTCGATCCCCATGAGTCAGTTTACCGGTACCGTGTTTTACTGCCCACTCCTTTAGCGGGGATGTGGGAATAGGGGCAGGGTTGAGTAATCGAGCAGAGCTGAGTTAGGTAGATCTGTTGGTACGGTTCATGTCATATTGGGATTTGTGAGATTGATTATGGATTTTATGTGACTTATGATTGACCATTGAGTGTGGGTGCTTGACTCTCGTATTGATATATTTAATCACCGTATATTATTATTATATTAGTACTATTCTCCGCTTCTCCAGATATCTTTCATGTTTAATTGGGCATGTTAAGAAATTGTAGATTAGTAGCATCATTTCTTTAAACTTACAATTAGATAATGCATTATAGGATTTAAAAGTATTTAAGTATGGTTTAGTTCTAGCTAGAGTTAACCAGAACCGTAGGCTCACTCTATCACCACACTGAGTATTAATGTACTCATCCCACAATACTTTGATTTGTGGAGACAGGTTCAGGTTTGGATGACACCATAGAGGAGTCTTTGCCAGAAGACCAAGCCAAGCTGGAATAGTTATCTTCCGTTGCATATTATTTAGTATTTGTTGTACGATGACTGGTCTTTTGATATGTATATTTATCAGTCTCTTTTGTTGTGTGAACAACTATACCAGTATTATGCACTTTTATTTGTGATCATTTGCTTTCTGTTTCACTGTTTATTAGCCTTACATGTGTATAGTAGAGTGTATACACGTGGCGGGGTTGTCCATCTCGGATTATGGCTTGGTTCGGGGTGTGACAAGGTGACCATCTCAAACTTAGAATCAAACTCATATAAAATAAATAATGACACTTAATACAATCCATATGTTGATTTCATTGGGTCAAGTCCTGTACTATGTTCAATAACATACACATATGCAATTAAGTTGGTAACTCCTTATTGATGTCCCCTATTTTTAGATGTATTTTGACCGTACTTGGCCCTTAATTATTGATCAAACCATCATAAATTGTCTCATAAATTGCCATATTTTCCAGGATATTGCTGCTGCCGTGCTTCTTGTTTTATTTTGTAGAATTGCTTGGAAATCAAAGACGAGACGCGACTTTTGTGAAGGGTGTACTGCATTCTCAGCCAGATGACTCATTCCTGGCTCACACAGACGTGCCACAAGGTCATAGGAGCCCAGAACAGAGCTTATCTCCAGCGTGGGCCTGATTCTCAGCCCATCCAGCAGACCCGAAGCTGCATTTCGCACCGAAATCCTCCCATTTCGGTCCGAAATGCGTTTCTGGAAAGTGCAAATTTGGAAGTTTTCGAAGAAGGAAAGGTGTAAACCGCCTCTCCTTGACTTAGCCACCTCCTGTGATGATTTATATGCGTTCCCTGCCGCCAGAGCGCGGATTCTACTCTCTAGACCTATTTTCCACCCTTGTTACTTAGCGTTTTTGAGCGTTTCATTGATTTTCCTTGGAGTTCTTGCGAGTTTGGAGCAGAGCAGCAGCAGACAGCGAGATCTACAAAGATTCCTTGGCCTTGGCAGCGAGTTATTAGCGTAGAGACTATCGGTTTACTCTTTTTATGCTTTTATCTCGATATTTCATGGCTTGTATCTTGTTTATTTGCATGATGTTTATTGTTATGTGTGTTATGGATATTAGTGAGTAGTTTTATTATGTCTTAGGGGGTAGTTAGTAGATTAGTTTGGTATTTTGTGATGACTTGATGGATTTATGATATATTATGTGATTTATTTAGTTGTGAATTGTTGTTTATGCTTAGTTAAATTATTTGTTTGATTGATGTATACATTTGGATGAATCGCGACGTCTTTAGGGCATTAAACTATAAACCAAACTTGTAATTGATTAAGTACTTGAGGTAAGCCAATCGCTCGAAAGAGGAGGTTAGTTTAACGACCGAAAGGTGTAACTTTTAATGATCTGAAAAGACTTTAAATACCTCTGGAAATCCAACTAAATATTCTTAAATTTCTAAGTACCAAAACGCGACGGCTGAGGCTTAGTTATTTACGTGGTAAAAACCGGTTCCAAACCAAACCAGGGCTAAAACGCGACAGCTGAGGTTAGGGTTTAGGTTTGGTCGTCGAGTAACCTTCACATAGTATCCCATAAAAATATCAAGTCAGAACAGAAGGTCTAAAGCGAGTTTTGGGACGAAACAGCATGGATTTCGCACCGAAATCCATGCTGTTTCGGTCCCAAATAGGCTTCTGTCTCGGTGAAAATCGTGGGCAGAAGTGCTTTAGAGCCAAACTAATTGAACACGCAACCCTAGGGCATATTTTTGCATCTGTTTTAGTAAAAAAAATTTGAAAAATCACCCAAAAACATTTTATCATTTATTACTTATCTTATTTCTTATTTATTATTTTTTATTTTGATTGCAACTTATTTCAAAAAATCATACAAAATTCATCTCTCTAGAATTTAAGAACGATTGAGTCCGATATTCAATTAATCTGTCCCTGTGGGTTCGACCCTAGAACTTTACCAGAACGACTAGTGAGGAAAAGTCTTAGGTTATATATTTATTTGACCTAGGTTTTAAGCCTTCATCAAATTGGCGCCGTTGCCGGGGACGGTGTTTGATATTGTGTACTTTTTCTAGTATTAAGAGGCTAGATTTCTTTTTATTTAATCATCTTTTTGTTTCCTCTCGTGCTACAGGTTGAATTCTGGCAGGTAAAAGGAAGGGAGTCCACTCTCAACCTCCACCTCCTGTGCGCCGGTACTTCCTACGCGGATTTCAAGAGGATCCGGAACAGCAGCAAGCAGTTTCGGCCCTGCCGTCCCCATTTCGGACCGAAACCAATCTATTTCGGTGCGAAATCATCAACCAGAGAGCGAAACAGCGAGCGAGATGGCAGGAACTGGTGCACCTGTCGATGTAGCAGCGGAGGCAGAGCGCCTCGAGGCCTTGAGGATCCAGCTAGAGCAGAGGGAAGCTCGTATCATGGCCGAGAGGAGGCGTGTGGAGAACCAAAGGCGCGAGCTCGAGGAAGAAAGGCGCTGATGGACGTTGGACGAAGAGAGCGTCCGTGGCAACTCAGATGGAGAGGATGCAGCCGACAATCCCAACAAATCTCTCATGGACTATTGCGCTCCACGAGTCAAGGACATTGCCGGGCCGGTGGTCATTCAAGGGGTTGAAGCGAACAACATGCAAATCCTCCCCGCCCATGTCACAGTAGTCCAACAAAACTCCTTCCATGGAGATGAACACGAGGACCCTCATGCACATTTGCAAACTTTTACTGAATATGTTAGATTGATCAAAATTAACGGGGTGCCTCAAAATGCCATTAGACTCATGTTGTTTAGGTTTAGTCTTAAGGACAAGGCCCAAAAATGGTACAAAACTCTCAAAAAGGGGTCAATTAGAACTTGGAATGACATGGCCCAAATTTTTCTTGAGAAATATTTTCCTGATGGTAGGGCTGATAAAATTAGGACTGAACTGAACAATTTCCAGCAAAGTGATGATGAGTCTATGGAAGCTGCTTGGGAGAGATTTAGGGATTTAGAGAACTCTTGTCCACACCATGGAATTCAAGATTGGCTTATTCTTAAGAATTTTTATAATGGTCTTTATGACAATATTAAGATTAACTTGGATTCTCTTTCAGGTGGTGGAAGCTTTTTGAAGATGGATTCGTTGCGAGGACGAGACTTGATCGAGCAATGTGCGAGGCAATACAACTGGATGCCACAAGTCAACCAACGCCGATCAAGTGGGAAGCAACAAGTGAACGAGCTCTCGACGAGGGATAGAAGAATTGCCGAGCTAGAAGCGGAGTTAGCCGCATATCACTCTCTCCAAGGCTCCCACCTCAACTCGAACACATGTGGAGCGTGCGGCGAAGAGGGGCACACATCCCTTCAATGCCCATTGGCACAACCGGAAAGACCGCAACAAGTCAACTCGATCAACAACGAGACTTCTTACTTCCCACGAAATGTCTTTAGTCGTAGCTACTCCTTGCAAGAGGGAGAACAAAGAGATTGGAACCAATTGAATAATCCGGACTTTAGAAAATTCCCTTTTGCCCCTTCACATTTGCAAGTTCCTACCAATCCACCAACATTGTACAAAAATGCACAATCAAATGAAAACACCAAAGATTTTCAAAAGAAACCTTTTTATAACGAGAACGGTGTACCATTTGTTGTCCAAAATTTCATGCATGAACAAGGTAAATACAATTATATGTTGGCTGAAGGAATTGAGGAACTAAAATAAAAAATTGGTGCTGTTTCTAGGTTGGAGCAATTGATGGAGACGCATCTCGCGAGGGAGCAAGGAAAATTTCCAAGCAAACCTCAAGTCAATCCCAACGCGGAGTGCAAAGCCATGCACTCGTTAAGAAGTGGCAAGCAATACAATGATCCTCCTATGCCAACTTGGGCCGAGACACAACCGCGCGACCAAGGAGACGTCCAGCAAGAAGACGAGCCCGTTCTGGAGCAAGTTCTGCCGTTTTCACCTCTCCAGGACGCAGCCACACTCTCTGGCCCGCAATCCGGGCCACCAACAGAAGACAAATCTCGACCAGAGGAGTCATTTCGGTCCGAAATCCCTCCATTTCGGTGCGAAATGACACCCACAGGGGCCGAAAAGGAGCCCCAAAAGAAGAAATCTGAGAAGGGGCCGACTCCAGTGGTCCCCTACCAACCCCCTGTCCCATTCTCGAGGAGGTTGGCCAGAGAAAAGGAGGGTATACAGTTCAAACGGTTTTGGGAAATGTTAAAAGATGTTCAAATTTCAATTCCTATAACTGATGTGTTCACTCAATTCCCTATTTATGCTAAGTTTTTGAAAGACTTGTGTACAGGTAAAAAGTCCATAGAGGAGCTCAAGGCGGTGCTCATGTCAAGCAAGATGCCACCCAAGCTCCCTGACCCAGGAAGATTTGCTTTACCTTGTACAATTGGGAAAGTCATGATTAAACAAGCTTTGTGTGATATGGGGGCGAGTGTGAGTGTAATGCCAAGGACTGTGTATGAAAGAATTGGGTTTGGGGAATTAAGGCCTTCGATAATGACAGTGCACCTTGCGGATTCTTCTGTAAGGTTGCCATTAGGAGAATTGGATGATGTACCTGTTTGTATAGGCAAATTTGTTGTCCCATGTGATTTTGTGGTATTGGAAATGAAGGAAGACGAGGAGGTACCAATCATTTTGGGGCGTCCATTCCTAAGGACAACAGGTGTGTTGATGGATGCCAGAGACGGCACCATTTTGGTCAGAATAGGGAGGGAGACGCTGCACTTTCCCATTGAGCACGCCATGAAGTGCCCAAGTCCCCCTAGGACATGTTTCATGATTGAAGAAATTGAGCCTAATGTTGAAAAATTACTTGAACTTCAATATGAAACTGCTCTGGATGCTTACCAATCTTTTCTCTATGACATGCAGGAATCCATAGGAGTCGAGGAAACCTTGGAGGAAGAAGAAATCGAGCAAGACAGCGAAGTATTGCCTCTGCCCGTACCCATTTCGGACCGAAATGACATCATTTCGGTGCGAAATGGCCATCTGGAGGATGTCAATTCGATGCAAACTGGCGTTTCTGAGCCAAATCCTCCCGTTTCTGCCCAAACAGAGGCCCCCCACGTTGATCTCAAGCCTCTGCCAGAGACTCTCAGGTATGAATTTCTCGGTCCAAGTCAAACATTCCCTGTTATTGTTAATTCTGGGCTGAGTGATGCAGAAACAGAAAAGCTTTTGGTAGTACTTCGAGCACACAAGGGAGCAATTGGATATTCCATTGATGATTTGAAGGATATCGATCCCTTGATTTGCTCCCACCGGATCTTATTGGAAGATGACCACAAACCATCAAGAGAGGGACATCGAATGCTCAACCCCAACCTCACAGAAGTGGTCAGAAAGGAGGTACAAAAGCTCCATGATGCGGGCATCATCTACTCAATCTCAGATAGCAAATGGGTAAGCCCGATACATGTGGTGTCTAAGAAAGGAGGTACAACAGTGGTGCAGAACGAGAAAGGAGAGATGATTCAAACCAGAATAGTGACTGGATGGAGGATGTGCATTGACTACCGTAAGCTCAACGCGGCAACACGCAAAGACCATTTTCCATTGCCTTTTGTTGATCAGTTGCTTGAAAGGCTTGCTAATCACTCTTATTTTTGTTATTTAGATGGTTATTCAGGTTTCTTTCAAATACCAATCCATCCAAATAATTAAGATAAAATCACTTTTACCTGTCCTTGGGGTACCTTTGCGTACAAGCGTATGCCTTTTGGTCTTTGTAATGCACCAGCTACCTTCCAAAGAGCCATGATGGCTATTTTCTCTGATTTTATTGAAAAAGACATGGAAGTGTTTATGGATGATTTCTCTGTTTATGGCACTTGTTTTGATTCTTGTCTAACTAGCATTTCCAAAGTTTTGCAGCGTTGTGAAGAGGTGAATTTAGTTTTGAATTAGGAGAAGTGCCACTTTATGGTGCAACAAGGCGTTGTTTTGGGACACATGGTCACGTCAAAGGGGATTGAGGTTGACAAAGCAAAGGTTGAGGTGATAGAAAAGCTCGACATGCCTAAAAATGTCAAGGATGTTAGGAGTTTCTTGGGACACGCCGGATTCTATCGCCGTTTTATCAAAGATTTTTCTAAAATTGCTAAACCTCTAACTAACCTTTTGATAAAAGATAATGAATTCATTGTGACTGATGAGTGTATTGATGCTTTTTGTAGGTTGAAGGAGGCTCTTGTCTCGGCCCTCATCCTACAACCACCGGATTGGACCCAACCCTTTGAGCTCATGTGCGACGCGAGCGACTATGCAGTTGGTGCAGTCTTGGGGCAGCGCAAGGATAAGAAGCCAGTGGCTATATACTATGCTAGCAAGGTGCTAGACCCTGCCCAAGTCAACTACACAACCACGGAGAAAGAGCTCCTCGCCATCGTTTTCGCACTCGACAAGTTTAGGTCCTATTTGGTGGGATCCAAGGTGATTGTCTACACCGACCATGCCGCGATCCGATATCTCTTGAACAAAAAGGATGCCAAACCCAGGTTGATTCGCTGGGTACTACTTCTCCAAGAGTTCGACCTCGAGATTAAGGATAAAAAGGGCACAGAAAACTCGGTTGCGGACCACCTATCACGTCTCCATTGGGAAGAAGGTAATGAAATTCCAATTAATGATTCTTTCCCTGATGAAAAGCTGTTCTCTGTACAGGATAGTATCCAATCTGTGGCAAAAGAGGGCGATTTCGACAAAATAATGGCTGAAATCATGGCTCTGGCATCCATTTCGGACCGAAATGGATCGGTTTCGGGGCGAAATGAGGGTTCTGGAGCGAAAAACAGTGAGCCATGGTTTGCGGATCTGGCGAATTTTCTGGCCAGTGGGTATTTGCCTTCTGACATGTCTTCCCAACAGAGGAAAAAGCTGAAATCAGACGCGAAGTATTACTTTTGGGAAGAACCATACCTTTTCAAGATCGGAATTGACAATATCTTTAGGAGATGTGTGCCATATGAAGAGGTCAAACCGATCCTTGCTAGCTGCCACTCCTCTGCTTATGGTGGCCACGTCTCTTTCTCAAAAACGGCAGCCAAAGTACTCCAATCAGGTTTTTTCTGGCCTACTCTTTTCAAAGATGCTTACTCTTTTGTTTTTTCTTGTGATTTGTGTCAGAGAACAGGTAACATTTCAAAGAGGAATGAGATGCCACTCAATCCCATCCTTGAAGTCGAGGTTTTTGATGTATGGGGTGTGGATTTCATGGGGCCGTTTCCTAGTTCACAAGGATTTGAGTACATCTTGGTGGCTGTTGATTATGTCTCAAAGTGGGTGGAGGCCATTGCATGCAAGGCAGCTGACTCAAACTCGGTGATCAAGCTCTTCTCCAAGATCATCTTTCCACGCTTTGGAGTGCCAAGGGCGGTGATAAGCGATGGTCGCAAGCACTTCATCAATCGACATTTCGATGGCCTTTTGAAGAAGCATGGTGTCATACACAAGGTTACCACAGCATATCACCCACAAACAAATGGTCAAGTGGAGGTCTCGAATCGAGAAATCAAGAGTATCTTGGAAAAGACCGTGGCACGCACGCGCAAGGATTGGGCAAACAAGCTTGACGATGCACTTTGGGCCTACCACACGGCATTTAAAACTCCCATAGGTATGAGTCCTTTCAAGCTTGTTTATGGTAACCTTGCCACTTACCAGCTGAACTTGAGCATAGGGCATATTGGGCAACACGAGCCATCAACATGAATTTGCTTAAAGCTGGTGAAAAGCGTATTTTGGACTTGCATGAACTTGATGAGGTACGTCTCAATTCCTGTGAAAATGCAAAATTTTACAAGGAAAAGACAAAGCTTGTGCATGATAGGAAAATAATGAGAAGGGAGTTCAAGAAAGGAGATTTGGTCTTGTTGTTCAACTCGAGGTTAAGGCTCTTTCCTGGCAAGTTGAAGTCGAGGTGGTCGGGACCTTTTCGAGTGGTGAAAGTCTATCCATTTGGCGCTATTGACATTTGTGACAAGAATTCGGAGCCTTTCAAGGTCAATGGGCAAAGGTTAAAGCACTACATCGCCAAGGAAGACATCGAACAATTGGCACGCGTCTACTTCTCCGAATCTCCAAGTGAGACGTAGCCAAACAAAGGTGTCAAGCTAATGACCTAAAAAGAGCGCTTCTTGGGAGGCAACCCAAGGGTTCTTAGAGTTTTATTTATCTTTCTAAATCAAGAAAACACAACAAAAATTTGGAAAATACAAAAAAAATGACATAAAAATTAGTTATTTAACACTTCTATTATTGTTTGCACGTAGGAAAAGGAATCGATGAAGGCAAGGGAGGCACAACTCGCGCTAGAGCACCTCAGGCCAGAAAAGAAATAAAAAAAAAACAGTGGTCATGCACGACCTCATGCGAGTTGCACCGCACCTTGGCTTGGAAAAATCGCGCACGAGAGACAATTCCCACTGCATTTCTTTAATTTGCCCACTGTTTCTTGATTTTTATTTCACACGATTGTGGGAATTTTCATTGGGGATTTATTGAAAAATTTTGAGGGAAAATGGGCATCCAGAGCACACAATTTTTATTTTTTAACTGACCATTTCGGACCGAAACCACCACATTTCGGTGCGAAATGTCGCTGACGGGATTAATTGTGGGCCGAATTTTAATGATTTTCGATGGGTTTTATTTTTACTTGATTTGTGGGCCTTCTGACTTTATTTTGTAAAATTATTGTAGGCAGCCCAATTCAATTTGAAGGAGGATTGTACTCTTGGCCCACTTTCCAAGGATCCAAAACCCATCACCCATGCCCAAAAATTAAATACACCCCTTCCCCACCGTTCCCTCTCTCTTCTCCCACGCGCCTCTTCACTCCTTCTCTCCCGTGCCCTCCTCTCCAAGCCGAAACCTTCCCTTCTTCCACGCACACCAATTTTTTCTCCACCATTTCCACAGATCGGACCACCATTCTCCTCTCCTTGCTACTCTCTTCCACCTTCTCTACTCAGATTTGCAGAAGACGACCCCTACGCTTCACAAAATTTCAAGGAAAATTTCGGCTTTGGAGAGAAATCGCCCCGAAATCGAGTTTTCTTGTTGCAGCCGGGCTCTCCTCGGGTCTAGGAAGAGTCTACAAGTGGTTATCTGGGTCCTTGCTGTGGATTTTGAGTTTTCAAGACATTTAAGGTTTGACCCGTTCCCAACTCTCTCGAGTTAAATTTTTCTGGGGATTTTGGACCACGAAATAGGGTGTCGGGGGTGTGTTTCTTTGTTTCTGATTTTGTGAGCAAGTTTGAGAATTTTTGGAGAAAGGGCAGTGGAATTTTTGGGTTCTGACAAGGTCATTTCAGTGCGAAATTATACCATTTCGGTGCGAAATCGTGTTCTGGATTGTGGTATTCTGTGAAAAATGACACCAAACCGGCCAAGGACAAGGTCACAGGGCCGTGGTGGTGCACCCGTTCCACCCCCTGTTCAGGTAGACCCGTTAGAGCAGTATGATCCCACTGCCGCCCCTTATGAGCGTAAGTATGGATTCCATATGCCGTCAAAGCGGCAATTTGAGGGTTTCAAGAAAATATACGAGAGGTCGATTGAGCATACCAGAATGGTAGATTTAGGAGTATTGCATGAAATAGGAATCGGTGACCAATTTTTGGAATTAACGGGGTCAATTGGGATTGAGCCTAAGTTTTGGATGCATGATTGCTATGCATACAAGAATTTGACTTTGGTGTTTCTCTCATCCTTGGTGACTTTTGAGTTGAATGGGGTCCATCAGATTGAGTTTAGATTGGGAGATTCCTTGTGGAGATTACCTTTGGATCACCTTGGAGATCTTTTCGGGACCGAGCAGGGACATCAGCCTCGGGGCATCATGGAGTTAGGGTCTATGGTCGATAGGGAGTTATTGTAGACTAGGATCACCCGCTCCGCTGGCTCAGACACACATGGATTTTTGATTGAGCATCCCACCTTGAGGATTCTGCACCGTTCTATTGCTTCTACCATCTTTGCTCGAGGTGAGACCATGCGGAGAGCCAGAGCCGAGGACCTCATTCTCATGCACCTCATGTTACAGCTTGAGCCTCAGAAGATCTGCATACCCAAGCTTATGGTTGACCATTGGATTGCACAGCGTGACCAGGGTGGCACTGGAGCCATTTCTATGGGTGCTTATGTCACGCTTATCATTAGACATTCTATTGGACCAAATGTACCTATTCCAGCGAGGACGGATTGTGGAGCTTGGCACCGGGTCACCCCGGAGAGATATAGGGAGATGAAGTATATGGAGATTGTTACATTTGGGGGTGCACGACGGTTTAGATGGTTGATGAGAGGTCGCGATAGTTTCTTGCTCCCCTATCCTCATGCCATTGATAGGGGTGATCATCGCACATGGCTCTTGCCTCATAGATATGTGGATGGAGCTCCACCCCCAGTTCAACCTATGCCTATGCCCATGGATGTTGATCGACCAGATTCTGTACCTTATGGATCCATGGAGCACTTGACTGGCCTCATGCAGACCCTACTGGTTGAGGGGAGAGAGACTAGAGGCATGTTGCACGAGGGTCTCAGAGTTCAGGCGGAGCAGGATGCTAGGATCCGGCATATCGAGAGACAGGTTGATGCGCACGAGTACTTTTTGTGCTATGGATCTTGGCCACAGGACTCCTCCTCAGATGATTCAGACGAGGATGATGACGGGGACGAGTCACCGCCACATGGTGGGGCCGGGCCATCTTCTTCTCATTGATTTGGTACAATTTTTACTTCCCTCTCCTTTATTTTCTATTTTCTGTGATTGTGACGCACTGGGACAGTGCTTGAATCAGTTTTGGGGGGTGGGGGGAGAAGATGGAACTAAAAATTTGTGGGCAATTTGCATCTGTTTCGACCCATTTTTTCAATTTTTCTTCTTCATTTCTGTGATTGTGACGCACTGGGACAGTGCTTGAATCAGTTTGGGGGGGGGGGGGAAAGAAGATGGAACTAAAAATTTGTGGGCAATTTGCATCTGTTTCGACCCATTTTTTCAATTTTTCTTCTTCATTTCGGTGCGAAATAGAGGCATTTCGGTGCGAAATTGCTCTCTGGAATTTGGGAAAAATTTGGAACTTTCGATTTTGAATTTTTATGATGCATGCATTATCACTGTGAGGTTTGTATAGATTTATTATTCACTGTTTCACACTTGTTTGAATTTTTAAAGCAATTTTAAAAAATTATTTCTTAAGGATGAATGTTTGTTTAGGAGATTTTAGGTTGGTTTGTGCACCAATAGGTCAATTGAATGATTGTTTGATAGGATGGGACCTGAATTAGGATGCTTAGAGTTATCAATTCATTGTTAGTCGATTCTCACAAGTTTTAGCCGAGTGAACGATTTTGTGTGTTGCAAATCCTTGTTTAAATAAGATGTTATCAATTCTAAAAATTATAAAATGAGTCTAACTTGTTCTTAAAAGCTCGAATCACCAACAAGTAAAAAAAAAAAAAAAAAAAAAAACAATAATTGGAGGGTGGTGGCGGTAAGGCGTAAAAACCGGTCCGACCTCCCCAACATGTCATGTGTTGGTAGCACAATAATAAATAAAAAAAATAATATTAATTTTAATCCTTTAATTTGGTGAAAAATAATTTTTTTTTAGACTCATTATAGAATTTTTAGCTTTGATAACATTTTATTTGCAATTGTTTCCAACATGTGAAAAAGAACGGGTGATTGAAATTGAGTTTGCATTTGAATTGATGGAGTGAAGCTAAGGTCTTTGACTTGATTTTGAGATTTCATGAGAACTAAGAGTTGCACAAATTTAACCAAAAAGAGAACTAAACCCTTATCCTTGGAATTAATTTTTAATTTGCTTTATTCATTTTTAACTTATGGAACTTTGAATAATCTCTTTTAATAAATTTTTCATTGGATCATTGGTTTTGGATATTTCATTTCTAGGTCTAAGTACAGTCTTACCCTTTAAGCTTAGATTATTGTTTGAGGACAAACAAAGATTCAAGTTTGGGGGGATTTGATGTCTCCTATTTTTATATGTATTTTGACCGTACTTAGCCCTTAATTATTGATCAAACCATCATAAATTGTCTCATAAATTGCCATATTTTCCAAGATATTGCTGCTGCCGTGCTTCTTATTTTATTTTGTAGAATTGCTTGGAAATCAAAGACGAGACGCGACTTTTGTGAAGGGTGTACCGCATTCTCAGCCAGACGACTCATTCCTGGCTCACACAGACGTGCCACAAGGTCATAGGAGCCCAGAACAGAGCTTATCTCCAGCGTGGGCCTGATTCTCAGCCCATCCAGTAGACCTGAAGCTGCATTTCGCACCGAAATCCTCCCATTTCGGTCCGAAATGCGTTTCTGGAAAGTGCAAATTTGGAAGTTTTCGAAGAAGGAAAGGTGTAAACCGCCTCTCCTTGACCTAGCCGCCTCCTGTGATGATTTATATGCGTTCCCTGCCGCCAGAGCGCGGATTCTACTCTCTAGACCTATTTTCCACCCTTGTTACTTAGCGTTTTTTAGCGTTTCATTGATTTTCCTTGGAGTTCTTGCGAGTTTGGAGCAGAGCAGCAGCAGACAGCGAGATCTACAAAGATTCCTTGGCCTTGGCAGCGAGTTATTAGCGTAGAGACTATCGGTTTACTCTTTTTATGCTTTTATCTCGATATTTCATGGCTTGTATCTTGTTTATTTGCATGATGTTTATTGTTATGTGTGTTATGGATATTAGTGAGTAGTTTTATTATGTCTTAGGGGGTAGTTAGTAGATTAGTTTGGTATTTTGTGATGACTTGATGGATTTATGATATATTATGTGATTTATTTAGTTGTGAATTGTTGTTTATGCTTAGTTAAATTATTTGTTTGATTGATGTATACCTTTGGATGAATCGCGACGTCTTTAGGGCATTAAACTATAAACCAAACTTGTAATTGATTAAGTACTTGAGGTAAGCCAATCGCTCGAAAGAGGAGGTTAGTTTAACGACCGAAAGGTGTAACTTTTAATGATCTGAAAAGACTTTAAATACCTCTGGAAATCCAACTAAATATTCTTAAATTTCTAAGTACCAAAACGCGACGGCTGAGGCTTAGTTATTTACGTGGTAAAAACCGGTTCCAAACCAAACCAGGACTAAAACGCGACAGCTGAGGTTAGGGTTTAGGTTTGGTCGTCGAGTAACCTTCACATAGTATCCCATAAAAATATCAAGTCAGAACAGAAGGTCTAAAGCGAGTTTTGGGACGAAACAGCATGGATTTCGCACCGAAATCCATGCTGTTTCGGTCCGAAATAGGCTTCTGTCTCGGTGAAAATCGTGGGCAGAAGTGCTTTAGAGCCAAACTAATTGAACACGCAACCCTAGGGCATATTTTTGCATCTGTTTTAGTAAAAAGAATTTGAAAAATCACCCAAAAACATTTTATCATTTATTACTTATCTTATTTCTTATTTATTATTTTTTATTTTGATTGCAACTTATTTCAAAAAATCATACAAAATTCATCTCTCTAGATTTTAAGAACGATTGAGTCCGGTATTCAATTAATCTGTCCCTGTGGGTTCGACCCTAGAACTTTACCAGAACGACTAGTGAGGAAAAGTCTTAGGTTATAAATTTATTTGACCTAGGTTTTAAGCCTTCATCACTTATCTATGAATTGTAGAACTTAATCATCACTTAACTTGAATACTAATCTTATCCGATAATTAATGTTCCTTGTCAATTATCAAGATTATGAACATCTTTAGATTTATTATTGTCATTTAATTTTAAATGAACTTTAGAGATCTACGATTCAGATCCTTAACCTGAATGATCTATCAATAAATAAATCAAGAAACAAATGATAAAATATCATTAATAACATAAACCGTAGAAGTAACCAAAATGATTGGCTTCTAGGACACAACTCCAACAAATATTGCTGCTGCTTAAGATCTGATATAAATAACCCTTACCCTCGCATCACAGCATACTCCTCTTTCTTCCTTAGTTAATTTACTGTGGTTATTGGTAAGAGGGAAGGTCGGGTGATTTAGAGGCAGGATTTGCTAGCTTGGTGTTTCACTAGTCTTGCTATTTGAGGTATTTCCCTCAATTAATGATCTATGCTCTACTTCTTTTTCTCCAATTCGTGTATCAGTTATCGATTTGTATGCCGGTAATAATTCATAGTTTGGTCAAGAAATATTTCACAAATTGGTTAATATTTTCTTTGTCCAGTCACGGCTTTTGAACTTAGGTATATTAGAAAGATTAGATTAATTGCTTTTCAAAATCTACACATAAGTTCAGCCTTAGTCAGACCCGTATGTACACCATGCCCAACTTTTATTTAGATGTCTAATGTTTATTATGGCCAAGTTATACAAGGGCAGTTGTTCATATTAAAAGTATAATGTCAAACTTGGGTTACGTGATGAAAACTATTTATATAGTAAGAAATTTTAATTTGTAGAATCTAATAGATACTTATAACGTATAGGATTATTTTGGCCGAGATTAAAGGGATGAGTTAATAAGTTTTGCAAATATTTTTAAAGTTAAGTAGATATCTAAATTCTTCAATTTCTTGTAAGTTTATAATATTGATTTTTAAAACTTATGATTTATAATAAAAATCCTATAGTACAACTAGTAGGTCGTTTGCTATATAACAAATTTAAAAGTACAATAAGGTGGAATTTACATGAGATATATATTATTAAAAGTATAATCTTTATAAAATATTATTAGGAAGTTTAATGTTAAATATAAATATAATAATTAAATCATGCTTAACTAAGTCATAAGTATCGTTTAACTTTTAGATAAGCCAAAATCAACAATAAATGAGGGCTAACATAGATTTCGTTAAAACTAGTATTTGATGGGATTAGCTTCGTCAGGTAATCAGTCGGACTTAGCGAGACCGGTAGAGAACTTGACTGTTTCGACGACGAAATAACACGCTAAGTTTTTTGAAGACTAGCTTCTCTTAAACTTCAACTCCATGTGTGGATGCCTTTTGAGATTTTGTTATTCTTTTGATAGGAACTAGTCAATTTGATTATGAATTATAAAAGTGACATGGAGTAATTAAGGAGGAAATAAGTAAAAGTGAAACAGAATATGACCGAGTAGTTAAATTGTTTTACCCGGGGTTTCCATTATCGGGAGGTTGCGCCCAAGCTAATGACGGTGGCCTCCTTATGATAGCGATCATGGGCAACGCATACTGACCTACTCTGCTGTTCAACCAATAGGCAGATTAGCGGTCATTTGGTATGTATATATATTCATTTTGTTTGGACTGGCTAGGACCTTTAGGATGTGTGGAAGCGGACTACCCCTCGGAACTCCACGGTAGTAGCCCAGTACTGGAGTATACTAGCCCCCACTTAGTGCACGGTGGAGGGCAGGAGCAAATAGGGTCGAGTGTCTATACACTAGGTATACACTCGTGGGTAGGATCGAAGAAGCACATAGGTAAACACTAGTAAAGGCACGAGATTTATTCTCGTATAGGCGCATGACATAATCATAAGGAATGGGACAGGTAAGGTGGACTTGGCACGTGAATTATTCTCACAGGATTAGAGCAATGTAAGGTGGAAACTCTCGTATTATATTATATTTTATTCCTCAAGCAAACACACCAAATCATACTTAAATCTCTTTTAATAAATAAACCTAATTAAAAGTCGTCCAGACAGGATTGACATGAATTTAAGAAATTAAGTTCTAATCTTTTGAATAGCTTAATCCCAAAATGGCTTACTCTATTACCACACTGAGTATTCATGTACTCACTCCACAAAATTAAATTGTGGATTTCATGTATAGGTCTAACTGATAGTGAGGAATATCCTTTAGTTGACCTAACTGAAGACGGTGATGCCACAAACTACTAGTTACTTTTATGTTATGTACTCGTTTTGTTAGAAAGACTGGAAGATTTTGTTGTATATTATATGGCCTTCCTTATATACAAAGTTGTTATAATAAATACTTTTGTGACATTATCTTGTGATTTGTGTGATTGCTTATAGTACCAAATATAGCCTTACGTGTATATAGCAGAGTATATGCACGTGGCGGGGTTGTCCTCCCCGAATGGTGATTTGGTTTGGGGTGTGACAATAAATATGTATTACTTGCAAATTATATGATTAATTTCCTTGTATAATCCAATATTTCTTTTAATAAGTAAGATATGAATCAAATTCTAGACTATATAAAGACCGTAAATATTGAATGTTGTGATCGAATTTATTTAAATGAATCCCGAATCACTTGAAATTCCTATACGATACACAAAATTAATATGCATATTTTCAATATGAGTAAGGTTCTAGTGCCCATATTTTGAAGGACCCCAAATGCCCCAAAACTCCATGTTTGATAACTTTTGAAAGTATAAAATTTAAATCTCGAATCCAAACCATTGAACTTGATATAATGAGCGATGCATTTTTCATATAAGTTTTATAAATTTTGAAGTTTATTTGATACTTGATCGAGAGGCTAAAATATGAACATATTAGAATTAATCTATCATATTTAACTAGAATTGTTCAATATTAAATCTCTTGATCAAGTATCAAATAAACTTAAAAATTTATAAAATATATATGAAAATGCATCGCTCGTTATATCGAATAAGATCAACAATTTTGATTCGATATAAAAAGAGTGTTTTGGGGTATTAGGGGGCATTGATGAAGGGTTTTCAGAACCAGATATCAAATAAAATTTGTACCTAGAACCTAACTTCACTAGTCGTTTTAGTTAAGCTTTAGGATCGAACCCAAGGGACGGATTAATGATTACCCGACTCTGGTTTTTAAAAGCTAGACGAGAAAACAGGGGTGATTTCGAACGAATAGAAAGCAACCATGCAATAAGGAAATGTTTTTGGATATTTTGACTCTAAACAAGACTTAAAACAATTCTAAGTAATAAAAGCTAACAAACAGAGATTTTTGGTGATTTTTATAATAAATAAAAGCGTCCTAGGGATCAGGTTTCGCCTAGGTTTAGCTTTCGGAACTTAGGAATCGATCGCCATCGCAACAGAACCTAAGTACCTAAATTCCAGCCCCCAGTTCGGTACGAACTGAGTGCGTGGAATTGAGTTTTGGAAAGTCTGACTTGGCTTAGACGTGTGTCGGACTTAGACCGGCTGTAACTACAATCCCTAACCCTCAACTTTCGCCTTTTGGGTTAAAAACTAGCACATGACACTACGGGTGTGTTTGGAACGCATTTAGAACAGCTAGTTTGTGAACTAGCGCTGTTCGCGCGAACTAAACACAATACCAAAATTTCAGAACAGGGAACAAGGCCCTAGTTCCCAATTCCAACTTTTTTCTCGAACAAGAACAGCGAACAGGGAACAAGCCTTGTCCTCTTGTCCTTGTCCTTGTCCCCTGTTCGTGGCCAGACCCAAACACACCCTACTTCGCCCACTCAAGTTTGCTGGACCTAACCTTACGTGTTGGTACAAGTTCACTTAAGTTCATCTACTCGTTCTCTTAAGGTTATCCAAACGTTCTTTCAAACAATTCAGAAGCTAGACTTTTCAGTTCAGCTAACCTACTCTTTCAAGTCACCTGCTTAATCTAATTGTTCAATTCAAGTTTGTAACTTAACCAAACCAGGCCTAAGATTTAGAAGTAAAATGAATCAAACAACAGAAATAAACAAGCATGCCAAATAGTACTGAATAGATAAAACACGAGTCAAAGTTTCAAGCCATCCAAATCACAACATCAAACTAAACCTAAAACTGCATCTTACCCTAAGACATAAGCAACTACTCACTCATGTTCTCATGACAACATAATATAACAGAAATACTAGATAAACCAGTAAAGATACAAGCCATGAAAGATAAAAAGAAAAGCATCAAAAGAAAGAACCAAAGTACTCCTTTGAAACATAACCCCTCGTCTTCAAGGCAATGGAAGTGGTGATGAGCACGAGATCTGAACTGCTGCTGCCGTCGCCTCAAACAGTAGAGAAAACACGGGTGCGGATGAAGAACTCCAAGGGATCTGTGGGAAATGGTACTAGAGCGTGGGAAAAATGGCTGGGAATCAAGAAGAAACCTCTGTCTGGCAGAAGGAGAGCATATATAGAAGACTTCAGGCTTGGGGAGCAAGTTGGGGACGTCCAGGCTACAGATGGAGGCCAGCTGGTGGTGCTTCAATGCACAAAAACATGCCAAAAGTGCCAATTCCACCCTGACTGCAAGCCAGTTCGGGCTGGAGCCAAGCTGGAAGGAGAGGTGTCCTGGGACAGGTCAGTTCGACCTGGAGGCCACCCAGTTCGACCTGGAGAGAGAGAGACTTCGGCCTGGAGTGGAATGAGAGCTTCAGCTCTAAGTTCGACCCGAACTGGTTGGCTTCGGTCTGAACTGAACATCTCAGGCACGAAGTGAAGTCAGGTCTGAGCATGAATCGTGGCATGTGGCCCGCATGTCGGTCCGGAATGTGTCCCTAGCGCTAGGAATGAGTCGTCTGGCGTGCAACCAAGTGTGGAGAAGTGTCTTCGAGTCAGTTTCCCTTTTATTCTTCATTTATACCTGCGTGAGACAAATAGAAGCGACGGCAAAGCCGAATCCAAGAAAAACACAGCAAAATGTCAGATAATAAGGTGTTTTGGGTCACAATTGGGTGCTAAGTACGGTCAAAATACCAATAAATAAAAGATATATCAGGCATTCAAATTGTGGGCACTAGAACCCTACTTTTTCAATATAATGCAACATTTTGAATAAGTAAGATCTGAATTATATTCTAGAATACATAAATAGCTTAAATTTAGATTATTGTGATCAAATAACTTAGAATGAATACAAAATCGGTTGAAATGATCAAATTATGCTCAGAATATGCATCATTTGCACATTTTATGAGTAATTACAATGTATAATTCAATATTTTTTAATAAGATCTGAGTGATATTTAAACCATATAGAGAGCTTAAATATAGATTATTGTAAACAAATGACTTAAAATAGATGTAGAATCGCTTTAAATGCTCAAATAATACAGAGATTATGAATTGTTTGCACATTATATGAGCAATTACTATGTATAATGCAACATTTTGAATAAGTAAGATCTAAATTACATTCTAGACTACATAAAGAGCTTTAATTTAGATTATTGTGATCGAATGACTTCAAATGAATGCAGAATAGCCTGAAATGATCAAATAATGGTCAGAATGTGCATTACTTGCACATTTTATGAGTAATTACTGTGTATAATCCAAAGTTTTTTAATAAGTTGGATGTGAGTCATATTTTAGACCATATAGAGAGCTTAAATATAGATTGTTGTGATCAAATTACTTAAAATTAATGAAGAATCGCTTCAAATGCTCAAATAATGCTTACAATATTTTTTTAATCCATATTTGTAAATTATATGAGTAATTACTCTGTATAATCCAATATTTTTTTTAATAAGTAAGATCTCAATCTTATTTCAGTCCATATAGAGATCTTACATATAGATTACTATGGTTAAATGACTAAGAATGAATGCAGAATCGCTATAAATGCTCAAACGATGTACATATTATGCATTATTTGCATATTATATGAGCAATTACAATGTATAATCTACTATTTTTTTAATAAATAAGATTTGAATCATATCTTAGACCGTTTAGAGAGCTGAAACATAGATTACTGTGATGAAATACTTTAAACGAATCCAGAACGCATAAAAAAAGTCAAACGATACACATAATAAGTTTTATTTGCAGTTTATATGCGTGTTTTGAATGTATATTTTGACTAATAAGATCTGGTTTATATTATTGACTATATAAAGAGTTTAAATATAGATTATTGCTATCAAATAACTTGCAATGAGTGCAGAATCGCTTGAAAATGCTCAAATGATGCTCAGAAGATGCATTATTGGCACATTATGTGCATAATTACTTTGTATAATCCAATAATTTTTTAAGAAAGAATATCTTAATCATATTCTAGACTGTATATAGAGCTTAAATATATATTATTGTGATTTAACTACTTTAAACAAATCAAGAATCATTTGAAATTCCCAAACAATACACAGAATGAGCTTTATTTGCAATTTGTAGGCGTATTTTCAATGTATAATAGACCATATAGAGAGCCTAAATATATATTACTATGATTAGATGACTTAGAATGAATGCAAAATCGTTTTAAATGCTCAAATAATGCACATATTATGCATTATGCTTGAAATGCTCAAATGATGCTAAAATATGCATTATTTGCACATTATATGCATAATTACTATGTATAATCAAATATTTTTTAATAATAAATATCTGAATCATATTCTAAACCGTATATAAAGCTTAAACATAGATTATTGTGATCTAATTACTTTAAACGAATCCAGAATTGCTTGAAATTCCCAAATAATACACAGAATAAGCTTTATTTGCAATTTGTAGACGTATTTTCAATGTATAATGCATCATTATGAGTAAGTAATGTATGATATATATTCTAGATCATATAAAGAGCTAAATATATATTATTGTGATCAAATGACTGTGAGTATAAGCAAAATCGTTTGAAATGCCCATATAATGCTTAGAATATGCATTACTTGCACATTATATGCGTAATTACCATGTATAATCCAATATTTTTTAATAAGTAAGATATGAGTCATATTTTAGTCTGTATAGAGAGCTTATATATAGATTATTGTGGTCAAATGACTTAGAATGATTGCAGAATTACTTGAAAATCTCAGAATATGCATTATTTGCACATTATATGCGTAATTACTATGTATAACCCAATAATTTTTAAATAAGTAAGATAATGATCATATTCTAGACTGTATAGAAAGCTAATATATAGATTATTATGGTCAAATAACTTAGAATGAATGCAGAATGGCTGGAAATGTTCAAATGATGCTCAGAATATGCATTATTTGCACATTATATGCATAATTACTATGTATAATCCAATATTATTTTTTTAAAAAAAATATATTTGAATCATATTTTACACCATATATAGAGCATAGAAATAGATTATTGTCATCTAATTACTTTAAATTCACAAACAATACACAAAATAAGCTTTATTTGCAATGTATATGTGTTTTTTCAATGTATAAGACAATATTTTTGATAAAATAAGATCTGAATTATATTCTAGACTATATAAACAGCTTAGACAAATATTATTGCGATTAAATGAATTATGATGAATGCAGAATCGCTTCTAATATTCCATTGATGCTCAGAATATGTATTATATAAAACACGAAAAGCGGGTTGAACTTATTTTTATTGACATTATTCAGAATATGCTCAGAATATGCATTATTCTGAGCATATTCACATTATTTTTATTGAACTTATTTGTCTGTATGTGTTCACTTTGATCATTTATATTTTCATCTTGTCTATATCATGTGTTCACTTCGTTCAAGTGATGACAAAACAGCAGATGACAATAATCAATTTGCATAATTCCTGCTTTCAAATAAAGTGAAACTTTTCTCGCTCAAATTTACTAGTATTGATCACTAATCATAATTCCTGCTTTCAAATTATATATCTAAATTGTTCTCATTATTCTCCTTCCCAAATCCATGTGCTAATGTGAACAAAAGATAATTGGCAACACGGTTACATATCTACTCTTTATCTTATCCCAAGTGAACTTTTTTTATTTAAGAATGACTAAGATTAGCCCAAAAAAAAATTAAGATATTGGACACCTCCTAAGATACTGGATTCATAAATTATATTTCTCAAATAACTAATTTCATTTCCTTTGACCCATAATTGTCCCTTTGCTGTAAGCAATAAAATTTTGTGCCAGATATTGGTTATTTAATTAAGGGGCGGATTATTTCTCTGGATGGGTCAGAGCCAGTGGACTGAATTCTGTGAAAAAGTATGTCTTACAGAAGTTCCCTTTAAATCTATCTTTGTTGAGAAAAAAAATAGAACCTTCTTCTTTGACTTTTTCTTTAGCTTCATTGACGTTTTGTACCCTCCAAAGTCCAACTTTTTTCAAATTAATGAGTAAATTTCCACCTCTAATGAATTGATTATCCTGAAAAATATCACTGAACTTATTGTAAAAGAAAATATTGTTGTTAATTTGGAACGGAAGTGAGTTATTTTGGCCTAATTATATCCACATAATTAGGCCGATGCTATATGTAAATAACAATACACTTTATTTAAATTGACTAATTTTCAACTGAATCTTTACTCCTGTTAAACAAGTCATAGATGCACTAGGAATTCCTTTAATTTTTTGGACCTGATTAAAACAATAACGCAGAGTATTGAATCACCACAGTATGGACCCTTTTAGTTTACTATTGTAGACGAAATTTTTAGCCTTTCCAAAATTTATTTTTCCGCTGCAGCAATTAATAATTCATTTAATCTGTGTGATCAGATGGCGAGTGCCAACCGAATTTAATTTAAAATCGAGATTTCTTACCCATAACGTACATGTTAGCTACTCGACCTAAAACCATTGATACATTTGAGAACAATTTTTTGTATCAACTTTTTGTTGTTCAAAAATCAACAGGTCGTGTCTAACATCAACGATTCAAAGTGAATCTCAATATTTGCATGAATTTAAACTGAACTATTCATGTTACTGGTAACTATTTGTCCTCGCTAAATTCATGATCTGAAATCGAACTATACTACTATACTTCCCAAGAGAACATTATATTTAATATTTTTACCATATGCTAATGCTGTCAACAAATTTTCTATTTCATTCTACTGTAAACTTTTCAAAGCAGTCAACACAGGAACCAAAAAAAAAAAAAAAAAAAAAAAAAAAAAAAAAAAAAAAAAAAAAAAAGAGAAAAAAAGAAAAGCCAGAATCATAAATCCACACTAAATTTTTTTTCATTAGTGCCAACTCCAACGTATTTACCTGATGGGATTGAACCAACTTCAACAATTTTAGACAAAAAAAAAAGTAAGTAACAGCCATTAATCGATCAACCATAGAAAGTATATCCCTGTCTTTCTAAGTCTAACACTTCCAACTCAATCTGACGAGGCGGATCAGTGACACTCACAGGCTCGAGAACTTCCAACCGGCAAATTGGACAGGTGCTGTGATCATTCAACCACAAATCCACACAAGTTCCATGAAATGAATGCTTGCACCTAGGTAAAAGCTTCACAACCTCCCCTTCCTGTACACCGCAGAGACATATGGAGCACTCCATTGGTGAAGTATTCTTACAGGATACACCATCACTGTTATTGCCACTTTTGTAAGTAAAGGTTGGTAAAGCCGCGATAGTGGCAGAATCAAGGCTGCTTTTCTGTCGTTTATCAGAAAAATGCAGTTCCATACGCCTAGCTGCCATTTGTCGTAGAAAGCAGCGGATCAAACATACTGCGGTGAAAACAGAGCCTAAGGCGACGAGAGATACCAAGATATCTTCCCAAGCAGAGGGTTCGGATCCACTTGGCATCATTAATTAATTAATTGGGTACAATTTGGTTTTTGAGGGAAAGATGATGATAAAGAGATTAGAATGTGTTGGCTCGACAATAGCTATTGGTGTTGTTCTCAGACCTTATATACGTGTACAGTTACATATCTTGTGTCTAGTTCAAAAGGGGATATATATAATTGTCAAATATAGTTCTTATTTACTACAGTACTGCCGTTGGATCTCATTGAGATATGTGTACTGTTGAGATCCTTCTGCTGGTTGCAACACTAGAGGATACGACTGTTTCAGAGAGGCAAATATTATTTGTTTAAGGTTTGGATAATGCAAGAGTACACTGCTTGTAAGGAAAATATTCAAGCTATATGACTTTTAAAACAATTATTAATATTTAAGTTTATCAGATAGGATCTAGATGACCTACAGTCCAATAGAAACATTTGCAGCCTCTGTTTGAACATTTTCTTAAGAATATTAAATAATTTTCCCCAAGTTTTTTCTTTTGAGTGCCTAGGATTCAAATGACTTAGTGAGGAATGCAGCTTGCTGTGTTAGAAAAGTGAGTTCACCATTTGACTTGCATTTGCTGTTGGTATCAGCACCAATACCATGCCACCACATTTCCTTTTGCCAGATTTTCAACATATAGCTAGCTTGGCTGAATAATATATTTTCAAATATATATATATATATATATATATATATATATATATATATATATATATATATATATAATACAAAATGGAATATAATACTAGAGTGTTACCGAAATTACTGCCTCCTTTCTCAAGTTAATGATATGCAGAATCAATTGTATACAGTCATTAATTAAAAGAACTGATGTGCATTAAAAAATTTCAATATATCACAAAATTTGTTCTTCCAATTATGTACAACTTTATTGAAAGAAAGAGTACCCAACCCAAAAAAATAAATAAATAAAAAATAAAAAATAAACCTGTACACAAAAGAATATCGGTATAGACAACAATAGCAAAGTGGAATTATAAGAATTTCTGTCATTGGTTAAAAAAGATACTTGGGTTAACCATCATACTGCTAAAATCTAGTTGCCACTTGCCAGCACCTCACAAAGTGGAATTTATAATTTGAGAGAGTATTCATTGGGATTTGGGAGGAACTTCGAACTTGGATGGTGCCTAAGGCCTGGCCCAAAAATGTAGAACAAAACACAAACTATCGGAATTAGACCTATGGCTTTTTCATCATGGGTTTAGCCCCCGGGTGAACCCATGTATTATCTTTGTTATTAATCATCTTTTGGTTTGCTAATTTGATTGACCCATGTTTTATCTTTTCTAATTAATATGTGATGCTATCTAGGCCTAATATTCTGCTTACATATTGGTAGGTTTAGCCTATCTTACGTCAATGCAATTTCCAGAAATCGGTACCACGTTGGTACATAGTGTTGGGCTGGTGGCACAGTCATTGGGTCAATAATGGTATGTTAGCTTAGCTAGTTATTTTTTTCTCTAAAAGACTTTTCTACGATTAAGCAACAATTTTGACTAAGCAAAATAATTAGTAAACAAGTCCATATTCTATGCGTTGTAAATGTAATGGTTTCCTCGTTGAATGGATAAATGTCGGAGACCATATTCGTTTGTTGTAAGATAATTCCTTCCATAGTTGCATATGAAAAGACATTATGTTATGAATTCAGTGTCGTAATTCTATCCAAAAACTCGCTATAGATCAATACCAAATATTAAATAAAATATAGGCAAAAGTTTGTAGGGGGTTATATCCAATTTTGCCAATGTGCTATTTCAATAATAGAATATATAAAATTGGAAAATATAAATGATTTTGAAGCATCAGGAACAAAATTGACCCTTTCAATGTATAGAAAAGTCAATCAGGCAGTTCGATATTCTATTGTCTTTTATTGATTCTCAATAGATAATCAGATACTGCGTGCTTCCAGGAACAAAAAAAAAAAAGAAGGGAAAAAAAAAAAAAGAAAATCAGATCAGTCGTATGTTTCAAGCGAAAAAAAGGGGGGAAAAATGGGGAAAAAAAAACAGAAAAATGTATTTGCTTCCACGTCTACAGCTCAAAAACAGAAAAGAAATAGAACAGGAAAAAGAAAAATAAAAATGCATCATATCACCTATATATCCAGATTTTGTGAATAAATAGATCTCGAGCAATTAGGCTTATAAATCTCCACAATATTGTCAAAGAATCCAAGTAATGCTGATTAGGAATGAGCTTTAAAATGACACGAGTACTTCTACGAATTACAATGCCTAATCACAAATTTCTCTGTAACTAACAATCATAACTCATAAGTAATGCATCAATTTTAGATGGCCAAATTAGTTGCTCATCATTAGTTTATCTAAAAGTATACTTTATTTACAGTAATAGTGGAATTAATAAATAATAATCGACTTCTCCAATCTCCATTTCATTAGGAAAAGAGCAAACAGCCATAGCAATAACGAGACAGCTAATTAAAGAAACAAAACCATATCAGAAGTCTTTAAATTTTATATCAAGCAAGCAATCTACATATTTACTTGAAATAATTTACAATCAGAAAATGATCCAAATGCTCAATATTTCCAAGTTTATACCCAGGTCTTTTCCAAAACAATCCTCATTATCCATCAACGAGGACGTAAGGAAAAAGAGAGTAAAAATAAAAAAAGATTTCTCACCATCTACCTACAAAAATAATCACAGTTGTCTCTCTAAATCTGGCACCACATGATCGTCATGCAACTGCCGCAACTCTGATCTCGTGGGAATGACTCTCTCAATCTCTCCTGAGGATCTGTCCTTTGTCGATAGCGGCGATGAAACCCCCTCTCCAAACACATCTACCCGCAGCCGAGACACCAACAATTCATGATGTTCAGTGTTTCTTGGTTCAGGGTCTCCCCGGCAAACAGGACAAGAAGCATTTGTGCTCAACCACACGTCAATGCACTCTTTATGGAACATATGCCTACAGTTGGGTAGCTGCCGCACTTGCTCCCCTTCCTCAATGGAGCTGAGGCAAATGGAGCACTCAGGTGATGTTGAGTATGTCTCTTCGCTGGGACCTACACTTCTGTCCGCACTCAATAGCGGCCTTTTGTAAGTGAAGGAAGGGAGTTGTGCTATAGCCGCAGGATCAAGTCCTAACTTTGGTTCCCCTTCTTGAGGTACACCGCTACGACGCCTCCGTCTTTGTATTAGAAGATAACGTACATATAGGAATAACACCATAAGGACGAAGCAGAAGGCAAACGACGTCGCAATTGCACCAAGCATGGTGGACGCGGTGCAGCATCCCGGTGCTGTTTGGAGTCTTGGGACATTGTGATCTGACATTTTATTTTTTAACTTTTTGTTTTGAGGGAATTGAAAGTGGTAGACATAGATCTATGGAGTATATGTGATATAAGATGTGAGAATATGTGCTTGAACAAGTCTTTCATTATTCTATGCAGAGAAGAATATGGAATATATATCCATTTTAAATCCTTGCAAGCTGTTTGACAATACCAAGATGTACTTAGAAAATACAATATCGACTTTTTTTATTTCTGGTGACAGTTCTCTACTATTTTTTGAATGGACTGGACGTCAATAACACACGCGCAGCGCAATTGTAAGTTGACCAATAATTCTAGTTGTGGAGTTCCATCTTACAGATAATGGAGGCACGAATTAATGCAAATTGAAGACCTAACAATCTCTTATGTCCGAGTGTAAATTGATTAACTCCAAGCGAAACTAGAAATATAATTTCATAGTTCTCGTGATAATATGAATTGACAAATAGAACGCCTACAGAACAACGATCATATATAAGAAACAATCCATCAGTTCATGCGTGAATGCAGCCGACATGGCCTCCAGATGATTAAGGCCCACAAAAGATAATTACCATCCTCATTGGAAGTATACTAAAGGCCCGAATACATAATATATATGTCCAAAGAAAGTTGCCACAATTCTTCTGTTAACATCCTCGGTCCATAATTTGCGGTTACACAAATTTATTCCATTCTTTCGAAAGCTGCGGTCCATAATTTGCATGTATCAAACGTGTCTAGATATAGGGAGCCAACAGAAAAATTGATAATTGTGTCCCGGCATCAACTACCTTACAGACAAAACGAACTGACCCGGTGAATAGCACAAAACATTTTTTATTAATAAAAAAGTTTTTTTTTTTTTTTAAAAAAAAAAAGAGTTAGATCAGCATGGTTTAGGGCTGATACAATCTAATAACAAAAAAATAAAGAAAGAAATAATTGAAATCAATAAACTTTATACCTAAATAAATAAATAATAAACACATAAGCTCATGAGTCTTTTGGCATGTATTTTCGGACATTTTTGGGTCTAGTAGACCGTTACAGGTTTTCAGTCATAACGATTGTAGATATTTGGATCAGTTCCGCAAGCATATATTATAAGAAAATTAATCTAAGTTGGCCATCAAAAGTTATTCCGTTGAAAACCGAAGGTCTTTTCCATCTAATTATTTTAGGGAAAAAAAAACTATATGGTGGAATCCTTAATTTTTTTTTTAAGACCAATCTAGTTCTCATATCATTAAGCTACTAGTAGATTATTACCTAAATCTATTGCGATATATCTGTCACATTTCATATGATACTTTTATATGGTACAGATGACAAAATTATTGCCTACTATAATCCTATATTGTGTGTTCATGGACTTTGATGTTATCCAAAGCCATTATATCAGGAAAAAAATTTTCCTTGGAAATGTAATTAAAAAATAAATAAATAATTGAAAAGAAATGATTCACCATGGCCGTTATATTTTCGGAGATGTTTAACCATTAATATGCTCTCATATCATTGTGTGATGCCAGTAAAATAAAATTAACATTATCCCATCAAAAATTATCCAAGACCGCTTGTTCGATATACATAATATAAGAAGTTAAAGAACAGAACAATCGTCTGATTGATTAATATAGTTCTCTGAACAACTATCAATGAGAATGGCGAAATTTTGAGTACTGCCGTGCTCAAGGCTGCTCTGCAGTATCATATGTATCTAAGTTTTGAGGAAGAAACAGAGGTCACTCCCAGCCTTATGATCAGGTATCTAATTTCTATGTTTCCTAAATAATATATCCAGCTATGAATCAGCAAGCTAATTAACTATTAATCACCAAAAGAAAAGGAAAAAAAAAAAAAAAGAAAACCTATTGTGCAGGAATATTAGTTTACCCACCGAAACAACTGCCTTTCCAAATCTTGAATGATTTAAATGGATTGACACGCATTCCTCTCTTACAGATCCTTTCTCGCCATTGTCGTCGCAAGAAAGCACAAGGACCAGACCTCGACCGTGTTTCTCTTGCCAGAAACCTACACAAATCAGTTGGGGTTGCATCTCCTCGGCAAACAGGGCAGGTTGAGTTTAAAATTAACCAACTGTCGATGCACTTGACATGGAACAGGTGTTTGCATCTCGGAAGCATTCGCACCTTAGTTCTGTTCTTGAGCTTTCTCAAACAAACCGTACAATTAACCGGACCATCTCCATTTAATTCTTTCCTTACTCTCCAATACGCCACAGCAGGCAATGCTGCTATATCTGACCGGTTTAACCCAGATATTATTGGCTGAAACTGATTTGCTAGATGAACATAATTCAAATTAGAATTCCGACCAACGATCCTGGCATTTCCCACACACCACCAGTACTGAATCGTAATGTATATCATTAAAAGAAAGAGAATGAGAATGACGAAATAAGGTACCACGAAATAAGGTAGCACGCCAGTGAAATCGATGCAATTTCTGAATAGATAGTTGTAGATTGCTGTACTACTACTCGACATGATGATGTTGATATCCATCCTATATGATTCTTCTTCTTGTACTATTTTTTTTTTCTTTTTTATCTTCTCCTCCTCTTCCACCCTCCTAGTTTCCCTGATTTTATTTCATGTTCTTTATTAATCCTTTTTATTCTCTTTTTTGGGACTTATTTTCTCTCTATTTCTGTAGATCTTCATCCCGTCAACCCGAGAATAATTATGCACGACATCTTTATTTAACAATTGAAGAGATTCGACTAATGTATTAGTCTTAACGGTCATCTAAATTAGAATCATTGTATCTTTGTTGCCTAATTTCTGGAAAATGCAAGTATAGCTCGTAGTTCATATATATCTTGATATAGCACCCGAAAAACAAGCAATATTGAACTAATTTTTGTTGTTTGAAATCCGTTCTTTCACCAAGATCATCAGTCCCGAGTAATAATAGTAAAGTAACTTTTTTTGGTTCAATCCCAATTTTAGGAACTCTGTATTTTTATTCAAGGGCTTTTGGAAAGTGGCTCGAGAGGTTCGATCTTTAGTGCAAGTTCCTCGATATGTTCAATTTTGCGGTGGCGATTTTTTTTTTCTTATTTTCCTTACCCATTAGGCATTGAATTTATAAAATTAGTTTCTATCTATTTATCTTCTACACCGTAATAATAATTCAAATAATAATAAGTTCGACTTTAAATTTATATTTAATATTTCCTATGCTCTTTAGTTGAATAAACAACTCAGCTAGGCTGAAGTCATCAGAAAACTAATATGAGTACTGCACTTGTTCTATCTATCATGAAAAATCAAAGCGTCTTAATTAATTATTCTATCGATAGTGCGCATATGAAAGAAAATAAAATAGGGTGTATTTGAAGCTTTTGATTTAGAAAGACATTTTTTTAAAATTATGAGAAGATAGTCTATCTAATTTAGTTTGCTCCTATGGAAAAATGACCTTTGAATTAAGGAGATCAAACGATGACAAATTATTATTAGTAAATAATGCAACATAAATTATTATAATCATCACATCCTCCATTAATTGTGTTACATGTAGGCGAATTAACGTAGCACAGAGCTCAATTCGAAAGAACGCAAATTAAGACAAATTCGGATTTTCTTTTTTAAGTATATCAAAAGAACAACACATGAGTAGGGTTTAGAGCTTCCAAACTTTAATAACAAAAAGAAACTAAACAAAATTTGAAATTAATAACATACCCGCTAAATATATAAACATTAAACTTTATAGGTGCTTTTGCATTTAAGAATTTTTTTTCCCCTCCAAGAGGTCCATTAGTAATATTTTATACGTGCATATATATTTTTATAATATAGTAAATTTAATTTGTCCATCAAAAGTTATGTCGATTAAGAATCAGAAAATTTCCCAATTCTAGCAGAAAAAAAAAATTAGATATACATAATCTTTTATTTTCTCTTGTCGTTTCAATCCAATAACATTTTGATAATTTGCGAGGCATCTTACAGGTAGGTGGGCCGGGCAGCCAGCAAATTAAACTTAGCTAATGTCAACTTTATCGTCTAATCCTAATTTGAAGTGTCTACCACTTTCCAAATTATATATATTTATTATGGTAATAATGATAATATTATTGCCTAATCCAATTTTATACGAAGTTTTCTGTATTATAATTAAAAAAATAACAACTAAAATAACAAAATGTGATTATCCGGGGTCGTTGTATATCACGATATGTATTTATCTTTCGGACAACAAAGTGATATACCTATAAATAAAAATCGAATTAAAAAGTTTATAGAAATATAAACTCCACTAATTAAATTCAGGCCTATAAATTAATTATCAATAAATATGCTCTCAGCTCATAGAAGAGGCGAGCAATCAATTAATATTAATAAATAAATAAATCTCAAACAACAATTTATACAAAAAAACTTTTTCAATATATAAGAACAGAAAAACTACTGATATGTTAATATTAATCTCCAAACTGTCATTCTCAAGGCTGCGCTACAGTATAATAACAAATTAATATCAATACTCTAATCAAATAATATCCAGCTATGAAATCAGCAACAAAATTAGCTAATCTCACCAAAAATAGGAACATGACAACAAGAAAAGAATTAAACTAATGATCAACTACACTAGTGCATTAGTTTAACAACAAAGACTATTGCCTTTCTAAATCATGAAAGACTTCAATGGATGAATGTGCAATCTGTCCTGACAGATCTCTATTCAACATTTGCCGAAATGAAGCTCCGAGACCTGATGTTGACCCTGTTTCTTTCGCATTAGCCAATCCTGCCATGACACCAGGAGGCAGAGACCCAGGAGACCTAACAGAATCTGGCGGCTTGACACTTGCTCGGCAAACCGGACATGTCGAGTGCGAAAACAGCCACTTGTCGATGCAATCGACATGGAAAAGGTGTTCGCATCTCGGTAGCACTCGCACCTTCTCTCCTTCCTCAAGTTCTCCCAAACAAACCGTGCACTCATCCGGCCCATCTCCATCTTCATCTTCCCTTCTTTTCTGATATGCCACAACCAGTAGCGTTGCTATAACTGACCGGCGGAGCCCTGATGGCCGAGGATAACATCGGTAAAAGAAGCAGTGGTTCAGGCAGTGCAGCACAACGTATAAAATAAAAACAGAGCCGAAAATAACTAGCGCTGTGAGCAAAGATCTCAAAGCTTCGGAGTTTCCTGACAGATAGCTGCTGGTGTCTGTACTATTAGTCGACATGGTGATGTTGAGAACTTGAGATTCTATATGATTCTTCTTCTCCTCTCCTCCTCCTTCTAATTTGTTTTCTTTCTTCTTTTTTCTTTATCTTATTCTCCTCTTAGTTCTTCCTTCTAGCTAGGTCGGTTGATCTTTTTCCTCTTCTTTCTTCGTCGTTCTCTCTCACTTTTAGGTCTTTCGTTCTATATCTGTGAATCTTTATCTGGTAATATGTGCTTCAATCCTACGGACGTTTAATTTTGACAGCACATATATATAGAGAGAGTGTATTTAAAAAAGAAAAAATCTTAACATATGAAAAGAAATTTGTTTAGATTAAGTACACTGGTCGCCTTATTTGTAGGAGTATGAAACATGGTTTAAAAACTCGGCCGAGTCCGAGTCAACTCGGCCGAGTCAGAACGGACTCGGCAGGTAACGAGTCGATTTTCCCCGAGTTAGAACGGATTAGCGAAACATACCTCAGAAATAGGCTGGAACGGCTGGAATCGACCGAGTTTTCAACTGAATCGGCCGAGTTGTGCACTGAATCGGCTGGAATCGGCCGAGTTCTGCTGATTTGTTACCGAAATTGGTCAGAATCGACTGAAATGGGATGGATCCCTAGAGTCACGAACCTCATGGTCTCACTCTCACTCAGGGGCGGAACTAAGGGGGGGCGAGCGTGTGCCAAACATACGCCAATTTGATAATTTCTTACTTGAAATCTTAGTTGTGCCTACGGCAAAAATGAAAGTTCATGTTAATTGTGAAAGTGCATGTTAATTCCATCCCAATAAAATATTAGGTCATCCTTTTCTTTCGTGCGAATCGTGTGGCAGCCTGGCAGGTGTGGCAGGGAAAGAAAAATGGGAAATAGGAAAGGAAGAGATGAAACTGACAGGTGGAACCTCTATTAACTAGACACAAAACTGGGCTGAAATGGGCTTTTGTTATATGGATTTTATTCTTTTCTTCGTATTTCTTTTTTTATTTCATATTTTATCTTGAAATCCGACCAGGCATCATTGCACCATAAATTTTTAGGTAACTTATTATAAATAATAATTATTAGTTAATATGTACATAATTAATAACCATTGTGCTAAATGTAAGTCTGTAATTTATATAGATTAATACAATTAAAAATGATCAATGGTCCTACCCAAACACAACAAAATGATCAATGGTATTTCTATATAGACGAAGACAGCCAAACCACAGAACCAGCCCGTCATAGTTTCTGGCAATAGATTTGTATGGACTATGGAGCATCAATTACTATATGTGTAATATTTATATTTTATTTATCTTTAATTAATGTGTAATTAGAATATACAATGAATTTCTTAACTTTCTGTGTCTTTATAAACTTATTATGTAATATTCTAGAATTGTATCGTTTTTATTTTTTAGTTAATTTGATGTTTTTCAAACTTTGATGTTGTAACTTCCTTTTATAATTATTTTCTTATTTTTTTCTCATTTTTTTTCTGATTTTTAAAGGCATTATAAGTGGTTTTTTAAAAAATCCGAGTTTTCCATCCGAGTCACCCGAGTTTTTCCGAGTCACCCGAGTTGACTCCTTTGGCCAACCGTCCGAGTCCGAATCCGAGTCCGAGTTTCAGAACCATGGTATGAAAGTCGGTAACTTGGGGATTAGATTGTGGGTGGATCATGATCGGACGATGAAAAAGTGGGATGCATATAATTTAACGGTGCGTCAGATTTAGATTGGATAAGGGCTAAAACTTGACAGTCACGGAATTATGCTGAGGTGATACCGAACCTCTCGGGGAGCTTCCAAATGACACGGAGATGTCAACGCGTTAATATTTTTGCTTACCATATTTAACTGTGGCAAAATATGTATGGATATGTCATTGAATGGATATGGAAATATTTGACCAACGATTTAGACTCGACAAAATTTATTAGTCTAATAATAATATATGTTTTAATGGTCGTCTATATTAGAGTCAATTTTTTTTGTCGCCTAATTAATTTGTGAAAAATGTAAGCACAGGTTTTTTTGTAATAATAATAATAATAAGCTGCCCGCAAAACAAACATAATTTGTGATGCATCAGTGATCAATCCACGGCAATAATAGTACAAGAAAAGAATTATTTAGGACCATCATCCCTTATTATCATCACCAACATCAATTAAAAAAGACATTCTCATCCCCTTGATATATCTCATCCTCTGTACAATACGAGAAAAATGTAGGACATTAAAGATACAACAATACTAGGATAATTAATTTAAATTACTAGGACAATTAATGAAAATTACTAGGACAATAGAGATGGACAATTTTAATAAACCGAAAGCTAGGTCCCCTCATCTTTAGCATATTGAAATACAATAATACTAGATCAATTAATACAAATTACTAAGACAATTTCAATAGAAAGATGGACCAACAGGGTCGAACAGGGTGGTCCGGGTGGGTGGCAGGGGGTCGACGGGAGAGACTAGCCTCGGTGGCGATGCTTAGTGGGTGGGGCACTAATAAGCAATGTTTGTAATACCTTACCGGCCATCAAACCGGCCATGACAGCGGTATGCGATTTTATCGATTTTATTGGTTCATGCCGGTTTGTACCGGCTTATATTGTTTCTGCTAAATATATATATTTAACAAGCTTTATAGACAAATAGGGCTGGTCGGCCCAATGGTTTGAGGTGTTGCCTCCTGGGGCGTCCATGTGGGTTTGATTCCTAAAAAGCGAACAGAAAGCAGGACAAAACAATTGGTTAAGCCGGTATTTTCGGGTTTTGACCGAATTTTTTCGGTATTTGATCAGCGGGTATTAGTAGGCATTTCCTACCGGATTGTGATCCGAAACCCGGTTTTACCGGAAATTTCCAGTTTCCGGTAGGGTTTTAAAAACATTGCTAATAAGATAAGGATCAAGGCCTTAAAGAGATGTGAATGGAGTAGGATGAGAAAATTGTTAATTAAACATAAAAACATACTTAAAATAGAAACTCATAAAAAAATAGAAACATATTATTTTAGTATGGTCATGATGGTGATGATAAGATATTTGATCGTCCTTATCAAGCCAGCAAGAAAAGATACAAAATAGAAGAGTTTTGTTCTTTCTCCAATTCTGGAATTTTAATTTTTGTAAGAGTTGTTTTCAAATTTGCTCGTTTGAGAAGGTTCTGCAAGCACTTCCTTGTTTTTTGAAAAAAAAAATTCTTTGGTAGTTTTTTTTTTTAAAAAATTACACGCCTGTAGATAGTGCAGTGACAAAATTAGTTTTTTTTTTTTTTTATATGTATCTTCTACTTGCTAATAATTATTCATTTATAATATATTCAAGTTCACAATATTTTCCTATATATTGTTGATCGGATTTAATTCAGTAAAAAGATGACTACTATTAGTTACCGGAAAAGCTTTAATTGAATGTTTAGTGAGAGGTTTTTTGTCCCTGTGATCTAAAAGGACTCCATAAGAGAAGTGAGTGCAAATCTTTTGTACTCCATGAGTTCCCTAAAAGGACTCCATAATGGCAACACGTGGGAGACCAGGATCATTTTCCCCAGAGATATGAAGATAAGGTAAGGTGAGATAAAAAGTGAAATCCATAATGAGGCCCATAATAAACATCAAAAGCCTGGAAATGTAATTATAACATTTAAGCCTACTATGGATTTAATGTTCTACTTTTCTAGGCCCATTAAAATACAAACTTAGAGTAGGCCTCCTCTGTAACATTTAGGCATTCCATCTCTTTCCAGATAAAAAAATAAATAAATAATAAAAATCAACTCTTCTCTCTTTATGAAATCGCTGCATGACATTGGCCCTTATACAATGGAAGTATTATAATGGCTTTTGTTTATTAATTCCAGCATTTCAATCTGCACAGAATAGGGCTCAAATTGTTGGTTTAAGAATATTCTATGTGGGCTCGTTTGGATGGGTTAGGAATAGGGTAGGGATAGCATAAATTTAAGAAAAACACTATTCACATGAATTGTGAGAATTGGCTATTCCGGGAATTGGAAATGTTGTTTGGATGGTGAGTTTAGGAATAGGGTTGGAAAGCGTGAAAAGTAGAGAGAAAAGTGTTATTAGAAAGAGTGTTATTGAAAATTGTGTTAGGAATGGAATTGGCTATTTCAAAATGGTTTGGATGAAAAATTTAGGAATAGAATTGCTAATTCCGGAAATTGGCCAATTCCATTGCCATCCAAACGACACCTGTATTTTCATGGAAGAGCTCGGTAATTGATAGCTTGGTGCCTATACGCATGCACTGCCATAACTTATGCATACATACCCATACATCATCGCCAATAATGTTTCCTATAGATTATTTATTGTTTAAAATTCAGTATGTGTAAACCAACATAAACGAAGTCCTTTTTCCAAGCTTTTTGGTTATATTCAATCTGACATGTATAAAGAACCAAAGGTGTATTGATTAGCATAAAGTAATGCAGAAATTCCACTGTGTTTAAGTCTGCCATGCCTGTTGTGCACTGTATTAGCGCTAGTGAGTCTGTGATGCTTCATCGTATGAAGGAAATATTCGATTTATTGCTAGTACATTGAAAAAAAAATATATGACTTGTTATTATTTAATTGATCACGAGATTTCTAGTTGATGCAAAAATTTTCCGAAATACATCAATTATAATATCTAAAAGTATCGAAGATTGCTAAACGAGAATTATTCCATGTTCTCATTATATTTTTATTGTTATTAAAAAAACGTATAACATATAAGTTATATTTACTTTAATTTCCGGGCTGTCCTTGTTCTATCAAATGATCAAAATCAAATTTAGAATTTTATTCACCAAAAGCTGATGTATTGTATCAATTTTCTTATTTTATGTGTTGATTTTAATTTTTGTATGATGAACATCTTTTAATTGTTTGGTTTACGTCTTTACTTCTCTCTGGTAATGTAACTTGTGCAACTAAGTTTCAGGTAAAATTGTGTGTTTTGTTGCTGGTCTGTACATTTCCAAATAGCATGATCCCAACATTACTATTGCCTAAAGTTTCAAGAACTTATTACTGATCACCAATTAGTTAATTAAAATTTTTCCTATATATAATTGCAAAATGAAATAGCTAAAACAAAAACCTTAATTATGCTGTCCTAATACAATACATAAAATTGTGCCTCGCATTAACATCTCCAAGTACATCATTAATTTGAATGATAAATCGTCTTCAGGGACATCATTAATTTTTTGCGATATTTCTTTCCTCATTTATTATGAAAGGAGATGAGCCTAAAGTCCTGCAGCAGCTCCAGTAGTCTCATTTAGCTTAACTTGCGATCTGTGACGTACTCACGTTGGTTCATAATGAGAATACAAGATTAAACTCCTTAATTTAAAAACATAAAATAGACAATTGAAGATGACTTATTCACTAAAAAAAATTGTTGAGATGAACTTGTAATGCAGACTTTGAAACTATCAAAAGTATTTCATTAGCACAGCCAAAGCATAGTCAAAAAAGAAGCTGGGGACATGGAGTTTCTCCATTTTTACCACCAATTTCAGTAAAAAACAATATTACACTAGAGATGCATGTTACCAAGTGATATATATCATGTGAGGTGGCATTTCTCAGAGTAGGGTACAGTTTCAATGTAGATGCATGTTCTTGTAATTATACTTGTAGCAACCTTCCTGGCTGATTGAGACGCTGCACAATATTTGTCTTGGCTTGTACCAGCATCTTGCTTGTTCCATTTGTATGCTATCTCATGTGGTCTTCCTCTGTTCTTGTCCCAAATTAACATATAGGAGTTTGCTTATATTTCTTTTGAAGTGTTTTTTTGTCACTTATAGAAATGATAAGTGCTAGGATAAATCATGCTAGATTGCTTTGTCCTGCCAGATGTGCTCTTGTTGAGTTTTTTGGTGAAAAATTAAGGCTGTCTTTTTTTCCCCTCTACCACTGTACAAATTTTCATCCTTTTTGTTGTCTTTAGTTATGGTCTCAATAACCATTATTTGATTGCATATTATTAGGACCAGACCAGTAACAACCTGACAAAAATTCAAGTTCAATCGATATCAAAATCAAATATGGGGTTGGAGACAACTCTCAAACAAAAGTTATGCTTGACATGTGTGTGTGGGGATATTAATTTAGAATTATTCATTGAGGTATTTACTAGATCTTTTAGGAGCTTTTCAATTTTATTATACATAAGATAATTTGAAACAATTTTGAGAAAAAATTAGGTCACCATTCAATGTTGCCCAATCCAAAGTCAAGCTCTAACCAGTCCGTTCCAACAACCTTTAGTTAAGTACATAATAAAAATAGGATTATCTTTTTAATTTGACAAATTGTTCATAACAATTAAGTGTCCCAAAACAAAATTGTATGTGTTTCTTGAGTTGAATTAGAAACTTAATATTGAGCTTTAGGAAGAGTTTAGTTAATTGATTATTAGCACAAAATCTGTTAGCTATTCAAATCAAGCTCAAGTGGCAAAGTTGAATAAAGCAAAGCAAATTCTAATCTTTCTATTTTTTTCCTTAATTCCTCAAATAAACTCAGGATCAATTACCTCAATATATCCAGATTAGTAATTTGCAGCTATTTATATAACTCTAAGTTCTCATCACCATTTCTCTTAGGTATTCACTCGTAGACGTAAGTTCATATTATTAGCAAATTTTGAAGAATATAAGGCACAGATAACTAATTCTGTCATCAGGTCTTAAAACAAATTACAAAATTATGCTTTTTGTCATACTAGGCTAATTGCATGCATTTACACACAGGTTGCATGTGCATGGAATCAAAACTGGTAAATTCTCTTTATAACCTATAAAGTGGTTTATTTTCAAAAAGCTAACAAGCCTACAATAGATGGATGCCTTTTTTACCATCAGCATACAGAATAGCCAACTGGTAATCCCTGTTTCTACTAAACAGGAGATACAGATCACATTTAATACTCATGTCAGGAGAAAGAAAGCAACCAAGAAAGCAGAGAAAAAGGCATTAAATGAGCTTGGCCTAAAGTTAAGTTGTCAGTTTTCCTCTCAGCCATGCCAGGAGGAGCATCCAAATCTAGAACGCATGATCCGACAATAAATTTGTTTGCATGCAGTTTGTAGCTTATGTGCGCATCTTATACGGTACATAACGCTGTAAGTGTGTGAGTGAGTGTGTATGTGTGTGCGCTGGCGCGTAATAAAACTGATGCACTTTGAAAGGAAGTGGTTTGTTTGGCTTTTATAAGAGGCTGAATTAATGGCTTCGATTCATTCAGAAAGGATGTGACAGAGACGCCTCAAAAACCATTACTTCCCTTGATTTTCATAGCTTTCTCTTGCATTAAATCAAAGCCAAGGAATCTTGGTCTGAAATACTCAAATGAGAAGAAAAGCTATGGAACAGCTCGTTTGCGCGTATTAATTATATGATGTTTTGTCTGCCTTATTTTGTGTTCTTTATTTTTTTCCCTCTTTTCTTTTTGTTTGCAAGTAACATGTCAATGAAGTAGTTTCATTAATGGATGGATACTTGATGTGGCTTTTAAAATGTCTAACAACATTTTTGTAATTTTGTATTATAAATAAGTATCATACTTCTTTACAAGTTACAACCAACTTACAAATCTGTGAGAAAAGAAACGAGAAATAAAGTAGTAAACAACATTTGAATGATTTTTTATTGATTCGAAATGTCATTACAGTTTTTGTGCAATTTAAATAATTCTACGTTTGCTGTTGAAATTTTCTTCAAGAATTGGCGCTTAGAATTTACGTTCGAGCAATGACAGTTATAATTAAGATTTAAATGTGTATATCTGCGCATACCAGTATATATCAGAGGCAACTATACCAGTACGGAACCTCTGCCTGGACCTGGGGCTACATGCCTAGGGTGGTACCAGATCGGTACCAGAGCATTACGTAGGTCAAAGGAATAATGTTAAAAGATTAGACAACTTACAAGTCTCCACCCACTTTTAGGCCTTTTTTATAGTGTATGACTACATCTTGCAAATGTAAGAAAATCTAAATGCAAGATTAGAGTATCTGAACTGTTCAAAGTAGTAGCGACCAGCGAGTAGTGATATATGACTAATTAAAGGGAGAAGTATATTTAAAGAAGGCTCTAAATTAAGCTTCCTTCAACCACTAAAAACCAAAGAAGCATGATACAGTACAGACATGAGAAACCCAAGTGGATGCCATTCAGTGATCATGCATGCAATACATAATTATGGCATCTACCAACTGGCACCATTTGCCTACCAAAATCACTTGCAATAAAGTGTATCTCCTTAAAGCATTTTCTAATCTAGTACCTAAATTCAGTATCTTCCCATTCCAGGAATATTGGTCATGTCAAAATAATTAATTTTCAAGTGATGCCCTCATTAATGTGTTTCATAACTTTTTATTTAATTTTTTTCCCATTCATTAATTAGTGGGATGAAAAAAATGCTGCTGCATGAATCCACAAGACCACAACAACCTTTTGAACTTAAGATATTTCATCATATTTATGTACCAACTAAAATTAAAATATTCAATATGCTAGTTGACTTCGGTTTTGTTTCGGAGAAAATTAAAACGTAAAACAGAATAGGCTCACAATTTTAGTTAACTATATCAAATACATTGAGTATCTTCTAACATATTTCGGTTTTACCAAATACCCAACACCATACAACCTAAAAAGGGAACGCAAAAATCGCTCTATTGTACCTTTCAGTACAGATGTGTGGCAGAATTTTCACAATATATATTTGCATTTATAATAAAATGTTTATTAGAGCTGTTCAAATTCAAAATTCAATTAATACATTGCATAGGATCCAACAAATTCTCATTTGCAAAACTTTATGATATGATTGTTTTTTTCTGAAATATTAGTAAGAAACAACATCTATTTCATATTAGTATGATAGCCTACCAGAAGATTCCAAAATAAGATGAACTCCAACTAGAATACAGCCTAAAAATGAAAGCAGACCAGTAAAGACACAGGAGCAAGTGGCAGCCAATCATAAAAGTGGAAAATTTTTACCATATTATGGCATCTACCATCTGTCAAGATCACCCATTTTTACGGCCGCATCTTGTAAAAAGTTCTGGTTAAAAAAACAATAATCAGAAAGCAAGTACTCTTTTTCTTTCCCTCTGACTTTCTTTCTCTTTTTCCTTTTATTTTTCTTGGGTTTATATCACACTCAGTTTTGGAGCTTAACATGGAAGCTACAGTCGGTTATGAGAAAAATAATTAAAGGCGGCTAGGACTTGAAAGCTTCTCTACAGCGCAACCACTGTTCATGGAAAGAGACGCAACCTTAGCCTATGCAAATAGAATTAACGGATATGAAATGTTATTATATATAAACAAAACAAAATCTCCTCATCTCATTCGATTGTATGAGGAAGTTGATGCATCAACATTCGTTATGGCAAACACCCTTTTCACAGCACAGAAACATTGTCTAACAATGGGAACTCGGAATAGGAATAGAGAAAGAGACCATATGTATCTATTCCCCGTCAATTCTCAAGCTCTCCATGGAACACTTTGTTTTATTCTTCGCGTGACAGCTCTAAACCAGTTCTTTTCAATAGCCAAAACAGGAAAATTCATAACAAAAACTACATCAAAGAAAATTGGAAAGAAAGAAAGAAGCAATCTTAACCTACTGCTCCAACAACAACTCCAACTGACACTAACCAAAACAACACAACCAAACAAAAGGGCTTCTAAAGAGCCCTATTGCTAACAAAAAGCCATGGATGGAGAGGAAAAACAGAGAAATTGACCTACCAAATAACCTACAATGTGCTCCAATGAAAGTATGCTCCTTGTAAAACCAAACCAAACCATCCTACAAAAGGAAAGAAAATCAATCGCATTGTGATCAGACAGCCTACCAAATTATAAAAGATAAAAAAAAAAGAACAACAAAATGGGCTAATAGTGAATTTACCATACAATGTAGGATTAACAATGGGTCAATTCTCCAATCTGACTCCATTAATGGCGAGAAGCTGAAGGTGGCTTATCTGACAAACCACCATGCTCCTCTTCCTCGCCGTGTATCCGAGCTGGGATTCGAAAGCCCGAGAAACCGGACCCAGCAGACCCAAACCCAATTGACTGCACTGAGTGGTACATTCCCTGGTGCATCGGGTGGTCGGTATCGGATGAAATGGACTCTGCCCATGAACGAACACTAGGCGAGTTACTGGACTGAAGGGGTCCCCTCTGTAGGAAAAGCTGGCCCTGGCCGAGAACTTGCATCGGCACGGCCTGCTGTTGTGCTTGCGGCATGCTAAATGTGAATCCTCCACCACCGGCACTGCCGCTACCACTAGCACCATCTGCCATGCTCCATTGCATAATCCTATTTGGTTCAGGCCAGAGTGCCGAGCCCGAACCCGAACCATAACCCATACTGGTACCAGAGCCAGCAAAGGTGGCACTATGGTGCTGCTGGGTGCTGTGATAGATTGGGTCCTGGAATGACTGGAGCGACAGCCGAAGATCCTGAGTCTGGCTGCTGGTGGTACGCTGCAGTGGCTCCTGCGTGTATGTTTGGAAACCAATAGTCTGAGCTGATGATGGGGATGGGTTTGTGCCAGAGGCGGAGGCAGCACCCAAGGGGAAGAATGACTTGATGGTATCCGCAATTGCATCTGAATCCAGCGAAGGGGGGAGGAATCCTCCACCGGGATTGTTGCTGCTACCACCTCCGCCGCCACCGCTGAAATCAAAAGAAGGATTGACCCCAGTGATTAGTTGGTTCTCGGGGTTGACGGAGACTGTGGCAGCAGTGACACTTGCGGCAGTTGCAGGGGCAGTGGAGGGGGTCCAAGCAGGAAGCTCAGCTAACTTATCAATAGCATCTTTCGCATTCTTTATAAGCCAGTCAACTGCTTTGCTGGGCCGGTCATAGCCAAGCCGGTCTTGCACGTCATAGAATTGTATGGCAGTGTGTGCAGAAAGCCGCACTCGCCGGTCCCGAGGTCCCTTTGCAGTGCAGACTTTACTGTGACGGTCTTTCCGGCCAGTTGAGCGAACAATGTGCCCCCCCTGCACCGCCACAATCTCGCCGCCTCCGCCACCTCTCATGCGAGTGGTGTGCTGAGTTTGAGTAACCCGGCCAACAGTCTGCTGCTGGGGAATCTGCTGGGGATGCACAAAAGAGTAGCCCACGGCATGGCCATGGGAGTGGCTATGCGTCTCGGCCATGCGCTCAGAGAAAAGCGCATATTCGGCTGAGGAAGCCGTGGCTGAAGGAGAAGAAGAAGAGGTGGAGGGGGAGTTGAAGTGCGGGCCTGGCCGACTCGCAGAGACGTGCTCTGTTTCTGCTTCGGCTTCTCCCTCTTCGCCTCCTCTTGCGCCTTCGGTTGGGTTCGGATTCGGATTCGGGTGATAGAAGCTCCTCCTGGGATCCAGCTGAACCTTGGCTGTCTCCTCTTCCTGTCTTTAGATTGCTGCTACTGGACTTGCTTTCCCTGGACCTGCTGCGGTTTGTTTTGAAGTAAGTAAAAGTGGTGCTTAGTTTGGCGCTTCTGTTTTCTCTTCCAAATGGTCTGGCCATCCAACTCAGAGAATTCCATTACCAAAACCACCACCAGCACCAAAGCAACCGCCACCAACCTATAAGAGGAAACTAAAATTAGTGTTTGAGTATGAACCATAAGTGAAAATGAGTGAAGGAGAAAAGGCAAATATGGTGGGAGGAACGAGACAAGAAAATAAAAGGAGAGGGATAAGAGGTACAAGGCGTGGCGTGGATGTCGTTCTCCTCACCTTTCACTCTCAATTGGGAGGAAGAGAAGCAAATTGGGTTTGTGTCTCTGTTTCCCTTTAATGCCAAGTGTGGGTCTTTGCCATCACATTTTGCCACCAAGCATCAAATAAATCATAATTGAGGCAAGAACACATACAAACAGAGAGAGTTGATAGAGGATCTTTTCCCTTCTTTCTTTTCCTTTTTCGTGTGCTTTGGTGCGAGTGGTAGAATGGAGGGAGTAGAGTGAGCCTGATTTTGAGGCTAACCTCACTAGAGAGAGAGAGAAGAGAGAGAGAAGAGGGGACAGAGAGGCGTCAGAGATTAAAATCTGATGATATCAGCGGCCCACTCCATATCGCAAAACAAGGCTCAAGGCCCAACAAACATAACTCCTCATCTCTCTCTTTTATCGCTTCAACTCTTATGATCAGTTCAGAGCTTAGAACAAGCAAATTTAGACCCCTACCTCTTTCTCTCTGTTGCTTTTCTTTCTTTCTCTCTGTAGAGAGACAGAGACTAGCAGCTTTTGGAGGTTGGATTTTAGTTTACTAGGCGAGGCTTTAATGCTTTGCCAAAAGAGAGAAGACCTTTTTTGCTACACATGGGATTGCCAAATTACTGCTAGGAGGCTTTATTCTAAGCCAAGAGGGAGTAAGTGTAACTGGAGAGAGATTGATTACTAATTACTACTCTCTTTTGTGTTTGTGTGTTTACCTTTCTTATTATATTTATTTCTTTTTCTTTTTGTTGTTGCTGTTTATCCAACCAGACAGGGACATTCCGGTGGGAATAAACTGACATTAGTTCCCAGTATCATGCTTCCCCACTTGAAAATTTAAACTCCATTATTTTAATTAGCGCCCCCATCTATATATATCTCTCTCACACTTGCTTTGGTGCATTTTTTAATTGACTAGTTTGGGGTGTGAGAGAGAACGTAAAAATTGGGAGGGACAGATAGGTAAATCCAATGTTTTGGGTGCCTCTCCATTCTGTACGGATGCTGGAGATTATGAGTGCTAATTTACAGTCTTGAATTTTCTGTAACGGGTACGGACCGTTATCGTGTGTCGTGTGTGCTGCTACCCGTAACGGAGATAATATCATTTTTGTTGGACGCGTCAGAATTATCTATACGTATTACAAGAGTTTTGTCGCGTGTCGTGCTAATTAATTATTTGATATTGTATCAAAAGTTATTGGACCCGTTATTTTTAGTCAATTTGAATTAATTAATAAGAAGATACTCTATTAAAATATATAATATTAATATAAATTGACTAGAATTAAGAGAAATTTCACGTGTAGATTTTGTTATACCAATACCTTAGTCCATTAGTTTTACCGTGATCATTGTAAAATATTATTATATTCATCTAAACTTCAGCAATATAATTTAGAAGACCAACTAATAAATTAACTTTTCCAGAACCATAGTTCTGCATTGGTCAAAAGGCAACTTATATGCATCAAGTGATTGCATCGTAGTCATTATGGGTTTTCATTTATGCAATTTTAAAAAAGTAAAAAGGTGAGCATGATGTTCATTCTTCACAAAAATATCTTCAACTTACAAGAAGGAGGATTAGACTTTTTACCCAAATTATTTTAATTTTGAAATAAAACAAAAATAATCAAAGGATAAAGTGGCTTATATTTGAAAGTTTTAATGATAAAGCAACAAACAACTCATTTTCAACATCAGCATTAACAATAGATGTACAAAATTGAAGCATCACAAAAAAACAAGTTTATAATTATTGCTATTATTACTCGAGTTCCTTTGAATCATAAAAAGCAATAATTCATTATACATATAACTATCTTTATTGTAGGTAATTCAGAACCTCTCTTCTCTCTATAGCTTGTCATAATCTAGCAAAAAAATAAATAGACGTCTGATCTATACGATGCGCGTAATCTTAACCAACATAACATCATTAAAATATCATAAAACGAGGATGACATAAGTAGCCACAAATGACACAACGGTGAATGATTTTATTATTAGTGACACAAAATACAGCAATGTTTTATGCCACATAACATCTGAATTTGATACTGCTTTCCCAATTTGTCCAATCATCTGTCTACAGTTACAAACGGTCACCGGTGTAACAAGTGATTACTAAATTGGACCCACACTCTTTTATTTCTTTTGTACCCATTACTATGATTATGTTTAGTATATTGGGTCCCACTGTCAGTTGAAACATGGTGTCTCATGGCTTGTCTCTATCTGTCCACAGAATCAGATTTCCATCCGAATTATAAGCATGTCGGCTCTGCCGTAAAAAGAAAAAACGAATATAATATTCCATTAAAAAAAGATGGATAATATCTTCACACCCTTCCAACCTTTTACTTTTGTGACAATTACCGCTTCTTATTTTTCACAATTACCCTCTAAACAAACGATTTATAACAATGCCACTTCCAATCAAATGACCAAACTATATTTTTAATATGTTATAGTTATCTATTTTTAGGCAGAGCCGACAATGATATTAAAAGGTTTAAAATGAAAAAAAAAATGCATAGAATATATATAATTATTTTCCAGATAATTTTTATTCATCTACAGATGTATTAGAAAATCAATAAAATTTGGTATAAAGTATTTTTAATTTTAACTAAAACAAAAATATAATTATTTCATCTGTTGTACAGGAGTTCAAATAAGTACGTACTAACATTCAAATCTATATGTAATAATATATATAATATATATATCTGTAGTATTGTAACGAAATCAGTGAAATACCTTCAATAAATAAGTATTAGATCACTAAAAGGACTCCAGTAAGTATGAAAATGGCAGGCACTGTCATATATCAACAAAAGTTAGTGATGTTTATTCAATTAAATTGTTGCTTGCTAATTACTCGCAATGAAAGATCCGAGGACAATTATTACAAATTGAAAATTGACATGTAATTGTCTCTGCTTAATTTAACCGGGGCTGATAAAAATCATTTCAAAATTTATCGTTCCTTAGGCACACATTTTTTATTTATTTTTGGAATACTTTTTTTAACGCAACTTCATCTTTCCATTTTAGGAATGTCATCCTTATCATCCAGTGCGTCTACCCTATCCCCATCTCCTTCCTTTTGGTAACTTCCCTCATCCCATCTATTCATGTTGCATACGCTGGAAAATTAATGAGAAAAGATCAAGACATGTAACAACTGTGACTGTCGTACGGTAAACCAAGTCCCTGTGTGTTTGATAATAATTTTTATAAATGATATGATCAAGAAATAAAGAAAATAAATAATTACAACGGTAAAAGTTACGGGAACTTCTGATCTGAGGACATGGAAACGTTCCTCGTATTTTATGGAATTTTTCTGTATAATTGCCACTTTAATCTGACTTCTGAATAGATCTGATTTGATTAAATAGGAAAATAGTTAAATTATAAAAGGGTTGTCGGTAGCTCACTACTTGGATAGCTATACGATTTGTGCCACAGAAGATCAAGGGTTCATTTAATAAAATTAATACGGAGGAAGAGAGAGACTTCGTCTCTTCCGCCGAGTCGTGCCTTCTCCTTCCTTTTCCGATTTTTCTCTGAGTTTCTTTAAAACTTCCGATTTTCCTCTGTCACTCTGTAATTGGAAGATGGTGCGGCTGCCTTTGAGCTGGCCAGTAAAAGGGAAGCACCTCCTGCTCCCCCTCGTGCTAGCTGGAGGAAGTTATCTTCCCTTCTTTCTGTTTGAGTGAAATCTCACCGCCACAAGCCGAAATTGGTGACGTGGCTGGCTCCTCTCCACTGCCACGTTATCCCTTTCTTCTCTTCTCGCCCAAGTCAGGTAATTTTTATAAAAGGGGCCGAACTAGGGTTTGGGGGAGAATACAGAAATTGGAGAAGAAGGAGAAAGGGAGGGAACGGAGGCATTGGAGCAGGGATGCTTGGAACTGCGTTTGTATTAGTCGTGCCAGTTCCTGAATTTGTCTGAAGCTTTGTTAGAAGCCAAGTGAGAGGTATAACTCCTGTTAATTTCTTGTCCTTTGAGTTTAACAGTAAGCTTGGTGTCAATTGCTATTATTTCTCATTAAGTAACTAATCTCTGTGGATTAAGTAGAGTTAACAGAGTTTTCTTTATGTGTATACTCTGTGGGATTAGAATTCTGGGTCATAAGCTGTATTCAGGAAATGCATTTGAAGTATATTAGTGTATATATGTGCATATCTGGTGGTAAATATTTCATGTCGATTAAGCTTATGATCACTATATAAGTGAACTTATATTAGCTTTGTTGTAGCACGAGTATATGAATCAGGTACATGATGTATGATTTAGGAATGCACCTAAGTTCATATCAGGAGCATATAAACTCAGAGTTTGTTGTTTATATACGCTGTGTAATTAATATATGAACCATGGTGTAGGAGTATTCATGTTTCATATACTCTATATACACCTCATATAAGTATACTATATAATCAGATTATATGCATAGTAGAAGTGCATGTTATGTTTTAGTTGGAAACACTGAGTCAGAGTTAATTAGAAAAATGTTTAAGCATTTATTAAGCGTGCAAGCACATATATACAGTTTAGAGTATAAATGTCTAGGGTTATAGAGGTTCTGTGTTTAGTAAAAGGTGTATATGCATATCATAGTGTGGGATGCGGAGTATAGAAGGGTTGTTCTCTAATTCCATGTTTGGATTTCTGGCATAATCGTTTTATCTAAGGTATATTGGTAAATATATGTATTTTTCAGTGTGCATATACATGATTTCTTGAAGACAGTATTTGGTTGAGGTAATTTGATATTGTCTATAAGTTTATATGCATGGTTATGTCCTATAGCATGTAGTATAGTGTGCATTAAGATGGTTAAGGGTGCTGTACCAGTTTTTGGTACACTAAAACGTGATCTGGTAGAGGTCTGATGTCTGTTACGAGTTTAGGGGTTTGTTCATAAAGGAAATAAAATGTTCTGGGCTTAAATGTTATTTTCTGAGGGTCTATTTGTGTCATGAACCAGTTTTAATAAGTTTTGTGGGCTAGGTTGCATAATTTCAAAGGGTTTATTGGTAACACGGTAGAGTGGTGATAAAAATTGTGGGCTTATCTATGAGTTTTGAGGGTCTGTAAATTTCTGTGGGCTTAGGCGAAAATTCTATGGGTTGTTGGATCGGGTTGAGATGCTATCGGATGTGGGCTCGGATCGGGGTGGTTGGTTGCGGACCCGTTGCGACTAACCCAGTCAACTGGGTCAGGTTGACGGGGTTGAGTCGTTTTTGTGTTGTGGGCTGGCTGGGCCTTGACTTGCTGGACTTGCGTTGAATTAGCCGTGGGCTAAAGGAAAATAAATAAAAGGATGGGCTAAGAAGGCTCATGTGGGAATTTCTGTTGGGTTGTGTTTAATGTTTTGGTGTTGGATTAAATTTCGGTGGGCTGAAATAAAATGCAGACTAATATGTGGGCTTTATTAATAATTAAACTTTCGGATTAGAGCTTAATCAAAATAATTAAGTGGGCTAATTAGATTCTGTTGAGCTTGATAAATTAGTTAGACTAAATGACTTGGAAACAATGTAATTAGTCTAACATTCGGATTTTAGGGAGATGATGATTAACAGTCTGACTTTGTAAAATGAACAGATACTGTGGCAATTAACTCAGACATCTGATCCCGCAAAATAAATAAATAAATTTCTGATTTGATATTTCTGTCTGATATTTCTGATGTATTTTATTGAGTTTAAACGTTTCCTAATTTTTCTGTCTGCTATCTCTGATTTCTGATTCTGATTTTGATTTTGATATTAGGAAACGTAATTCAATATTATTTCTGATAATTGGAAAAGTAACTAAATACAATTAAATGAATGTAATCACACAGTAGTTGAGTATGGGACTTGGAACCAAACTGAACAGTCTAGTTACCGTTACATTACCAGACTTTGTTAGTTACGGTTTACCGTCAGATTAAAGGAACCCGTTAAACAAATATTAATGGTACTTGATCTGTGAACAGGAGCGGATTCGGAGCAAGCAGGTAACGACTGAAGGTGCGGATACGCGGTTTCTTTGTTAGAACACGGATTTCGATATTTTTAAATTCTTGCATAGCATGTTGATCAGTCATTGACGGTGCATTCTATTTGTGCATATAGACAATAGAAGCCCTAAATAAATGAAATTCATGTTGAATCAAACTGTCCGTTTTGACTAGCTGAATATAATAAGTCTGACATAGACATCCGTTTGTTGATTGATTTGAACCGTCAGACTTATCAAAGGACTGGAATGGTTTTCGTAAACTGACTTGATTATCTATTCTTCTTTTGTGATAGAAGAATCAGACTTGAATTAAATCGGACCATTCTTATTCCGTCTGCATAGCATAACAATAAACTGAACTGTGGCACTCACCGGAGTGGGTCTGATCCACCTACCCGGCCAGAATTATTAGCGCTATGATTACTGGATTTCCCTCTGAGAATCTGGACTGTAGGGTTGGACCTACAGTAATGGGAAGAGTTCTTTCTGATTCTGTTCGGCCGTAAAGAGCTTGAGTGTATGCTAAAGAATAATCACAGTTATGCTTGATTTGAATTGATGAAGGCTTAAAACCTAGGTCAAATAAATTTATAACCTAAGACTTTTCCTCACTAGTCGTTCTGGTAAAGCTTAGGGTCGAACCCACAGGGACGGATTAAATTGAATACCGGACTTTACTTCCTCACGAAAGCTAGACAAGACAATTTTTTGGGGTTTTGTAGTTTAAAAAGACAAATAAATAAAGTACAAATAAATATTTTTGGTTATTTTTGGTGATTTAAGGACTCAAACAGATGCAAATGAATGTCCTAAGGATAAGTGTTCAATTAGTTTAGCTTTTAAGACAACTCTATCACGATTTTCACCAAGACAGAGGGTCATTTCGGGGAGAAACAGATCCATTTCGGGGAGAAATGGGTACTGTTCAACACTAAAACTTGCCTTAAACCTATTGTTTCGACTTGATAATTTTACTGGATGTTTTGTGAAGGTTACTAAGCGACCAGACCCTAACCCTAACCTCAACTTTCGCTTCTTGGTTCTGGTTTGGATTTGATGTCGGGTTTTACCACAAAAACAACTAATCCTATACTCACGTAATTAGACCAGATTGTTTAGGAATACTTAGTTGGATTTCCAGAGATATCTAAAGTCCTGTCGGTGCAATAGAAGTTAGTCCTTTCGGTCGTTAACTAACCTACTCTTTCGAGCGTTGGTTTATCTCATGTACTTTAATCAAATCAATTATTTGGTCGAGTTATATCCTATTAATGCTGCGCATCATCAATAAGTTAACGTTCAAGCAATTAACCAATTCAATCAAGCAAACAATTATTTCACAACTAAATAAACCACAAAATATCATATAAATCCATCAAGTCATCACAAAATACTAAACTAATCTACTAACTACCCTTAAGACATAATAAACTAGCCTAACATGCAAGAAATATAAGATACAAGCTCCATCATCGATACAAACAAAGAGAGAAGAAGAGATATAACCAAATAATCCCGCTAAACTCTTGTTTGCAAGGCTACAGAGTCGTGGTTGGATTGGTTCTGCCGCTGTCGCGTGTCAAGAATCGCTCCAAGTTGCTGTCAAGGTCGTGCTCAATGAAGAATGGTGAAAACCCGCGCCTTTCGGCGCGAGAACGGAGGTGGAAAAGGTGGAATTTGGTGTATGGAGGCTTCGATGGCCTCTCTGGAGGCAGAAACGTGCATATAAAGTCATCCCAGGTGGCCAAGAAGCGGCTAGGGCAAAGGGGAGGCGGTTTGCACTTTCCTTCTTCGAAAATTACCAAAAACGCACTTTCCAGAAGTGCATTTCGCACCGAAATCCGTACATTTCGGACCGAAATGGCAGCACTGCGCACCGATAGTATTTGGGCCGTAATTTCTTCATCCGGACTCCGATTTAGGTGATTCAAAGTTCGTTGGAAAGCTTAGGATGAGCTCTACAGTGCTATGGACCCATTTAGTCATTTTGCTTCTCCAAAATTCTTCCTTTTATGCAATTATTATGTCTAATCCACCAAGTTCCTACAAAACAAATGAAACGCCACGGCAGTACCAAAATCTAGGAAAACATAACAATTTATTGGACAAATTGTAATGGTTTGATCAATAATTAAGGGCTAAGTACGGTCAAAACATGTATAAAATAAGAGACATCAAATCCCCCCAAACTTGAATCTTTGTTTGTCCTCAAACAATAACCTAAGCTTAAAGGGTAAAACTGTACTTAGACCTACAAATGAAGTATCTCAAACCAATGATGCAATGAAAAATTTATTAATCAGGTTTATTCAAAATTTCACATGTCAAAAATAAAGCCAAATAAAATTATTTCCAAGGACAAGGGTTTAGTTCTCTTTTTGATTTATTTGTGCAACTCTTAGTTCTCATGAAATCTCAAAATCAAGTCAAGGACCCTAGCTTCACTCCATCAAACCAAATGCAATCTCAATTTCAAATGCCCGTTCTTTTCCATATGTTGCAAACATTTGCAAAGAAAGTTTTATCAAAACTAAAAATTCTATAATGAGTCTAATTTCCAAGATTTTCACCAATTATTGAATTTGTGCAAGTCGAGTCGCGGTGATTTACATCACTTAAGGTTTTATGCTATTGGGACTTGTAAATAAGCTACCAGCACATGCCGCACTGGGGAGATCTAATTTTTATGTCACACGACTAAGGCCACGGTACACTTGGGCCAGAGCTCCTAGCAACATAGAGTTTTCATTTCTCCAATATTTGTGGAATTTTTAATTTAATTTGGATTGCAAGTCCCTTCGCACCTTCATTTTCACAACTATTTAGATTTATTCAATTTAAGTTTGCTTGTTGGTGATTCAAGCGTTCAAGAACAAATTAGACTCATTTTAAAATTTTTAAAGTTGATAAAACATCCTTTAAACAAAAATCCACAAAATACAAAATCGTTCACTCGGCGAAAACTTGTGAGAATTGACTTAAAATGTTTTGACAATTACAAGCATCCAAATTCAGGTCCTATTCTTTCAAACAATTTCTCAATTCGATCTATTGGTGCACAAACCAACCTAAAATTTCCTAAACAAACGTTTATCCTTAAGAAATAATTTTAAAATCACTTTGAAAATTCAAACCAGTGTGAAACAGTGAATAATATATCAATACAAACCTCTCAGTGATAATGCATGCATCAGAAAAAATCAATTTCAAAAGTTCAAAAATTCAACGAAAATTCCAGAGCCTGATTTTGGGGCGAAATGGCTCCATGTCGGACCGAAATGGAAAAGAAAATTTCAAAAATGGCCCGAAACAGAAGCATTTTGCCTAGAAATTTTTATTTTCATCTTCTTTTCCCTCCCCCAAACTGATTCAAGCACTGTCCCAGTGCTGCACATCACACAGAAAAGAAAATAGAAGGGAAATGAGAAACGCACCAAATTGGTGAATGGCATGATAATTGGCATAAATTTGGCATGATTCGGCACTATTAGGCATGGGGCAGCAGTGAGAGCAACGTGGTAGCAAATTGGCAGCAGCGTAGTCGGTTTTCTTGTGGCATACAACTCGCATGAGGTCGTGCGGGGGTCATGTGCGACCCATGGTGCTCTAGCGCGGGTTGCAAGTAGGACATCCACAATCAATCGAACCTGCATATCCAACAACAAAATCCAAACCAACCATGAGAGATTTTTTTATTTTATTTTTTTTTTGAAAGAAAATTGAAATAAATAAATAGCTAAAAATTTTAAGACTTGGGTTGCCTCCCAAGAAGCGCTTGTTTTAGGTCACGAGCTTGACCACCTCTCATGTTCATCTTATCTTCACTTTACGCCCATTTAACGCATCATAATTCACCCAAAAGTACTTGAGAAAGACTCTTGAAATATGCTTGGCGCTTCCTTGTTTGGATGTCAACTTCCTTCGCTCGATTGTGATGTGATACTTGATTTGTGGTTTGTTGTCTTCCATCGCATCACAATTCGTCAAGCATTTTCCAAGTTGAGGGCTCAAGTCGACTTTGGTGAATTTTTCATTTTGTAATGTCGGATGCCTCGACTTCGAGAGGGTTATCACCATCTTCTTTCTTCTCATATTCATCAATAATAGAAGCTATTGGAGGATCCTTAAATTCCAACTCATTAGATTTTTCAATATAAGTTAATCTAAGTGGAATAAAAACTGGGAGGATATTATGTCGAGGTGCTACAACTTTTTGTTCTTCTATTTTCTCTTGTTCTTCATTTGTTTCAAAGTGTGTGTCCTCATCACTGTCAGTCTTATAACAATTTGCAATTTCTTTCAAACAACTAAAACTTTCTAATTCTTCATTACTTTGCAATGTCACTTTATCAATTTGCTCATCTTGTGATCTATATGAGGAACATGTTTTTTGAAGAATTATGGTCTCAAACATTTTTTCTAGTTTTGTGATACGAGTCTTGAACTCAGATGATAGAGAATTGAATTTTTCAAGAATTGCCTCATTTTGTTTTCTTTGCTTGTCCATAAAATCTGATTCATCATTTGACATTTGCAAAGGTAATGGAGAATCATAAGTTTCAGAAAAGAAAGTCGACCTAGAGTCGGGTTGAGACATTGAACAATGATTATACCAAGAAAAACAAGAGTTGTTAGCCAAACCAGAGTTGTATGCATCGTGTGAGTTCTTTGCATCATGTTCTCCTTCCCCACATGCTCTCCTTATTGTGTTGTTCACCACATTGAGTTGATGCTTGACTCGATCCATGCGATATGAATTTTGCACGTCGGTTATTGCCTCAGTTTTCCTCCAGACGAATCTTCCATGATCCACATGATAGTCTTGTGGGCCATAGAAGCCAGTGAGGTTGCTGAAGTTCTCGTATTCTTCACACCTTTCCTCGCATGATTCCCTTATGGTGTTGTTAACAACATTGAGTTGGTGATATATTCGTTGCATACATGTGTCCTTTGGATCTCCTTGTTGCCTCCAATTGTTCTCCACTTCATGTTCACGGTCCTGAAAAGGATAAAATATGGTGATACAAGTGAAATTTTTTTCTTTTTTAAAAAAAAAAATAATAATAATAATAAAAAGAAAGATACAATGTCTAGTCTCTCGTTACTAAAATAAACTCTAATATCAACACCGTCCCCGGCAACGGCGCCAATTTGATGAAGGCTTAAAACCTAGGTCAAATAAATTATAACCTAAGACTTTTCCTCACTAGTCGTTCTGGTAAAGCTTAGGGTCGAACCCACAGGGACGGATTAAATTGAATACCGGACTTTACTTCCTCACGAAAGCTAGACAAGACAATTTTTTGGGGTTTTGTAGTTTAAAAAGACAAATAAATAAAGTACAAATAAATATTTTTGGTTATTTTTGGTGATTTAAGGACTCAAACAGATGCAAATGAATGTCCTAAGGATAAGTGTTCAATTAGTTTAGCTTTTAAGACAACTCTATCACGATTTTCACCAAGACAGAGGGTCATTTCGGGGAGAAACAGATCCATTTCGGGGAGAAATGGGTACTGTTCAACACTAAAACTTGCCTTAAACCTATTGTTTCGACTTGATAATTTTACTGGATGTTTTGTGAAGGTTACTAAGCGACCAGACCCTAACCCTAACCTCAACTTTCGCTTCTTGGTTCTGGTTTGGATTTGATGTCGGGTTTTACCACAAAAACAACTAATCCTATACTCACGTAATTAGACCAGATTGTTTAGGAATACTTAGTTGGATTTCCAGAGATATCTAAAGTCCTGTCGGTGCAATAGAAGTTAGTCCTTTCGGTCGTTAACTAACCTACTCTTTCGAGCGTTGGTTTATCTCATGTACTTTAATCAAATCAATTATTTGGTCGAGTTATATCCTATTAATGCTGCGCATCATCAATAAGTTAACGTTCAAGCAATTAACCAATTCAATCAAGCAAACAATTATTTCACAACTAAATAAACCACAAAATATCATATAAATCCATCAAGTCATCACAAAATACTAAACTAATCTACTAACTACCCTTAAGACATAATAAACTAGCCTAACATGCAAGAAATATAAGATACAAGCTCCATCATCGATACAAACAAAGAGAGAAGAAGAGATATAACCAAATAATTCCGCTAAACTCTTGTTTGCAAGGCTACAGAGTCGTGGTTGGATTGGTTCTGCCGCTGTCGCGTGTCAAGAATCGCTCCAAGTTGCTGTCAAGGTCGTGCTCAATGAAGAATGGTGAAAACCCACGCCTTTCGGCGCGAGAACGGAGGTGGAAAAGGTGGAATTTGGTGTATGGAGGCTTCGATGGCCTCTCTGGAGGCAGAAACGTGCATATAAAGTCATCCCAGGTGGCCAAGAGGCGGCTAGGGCAAAGGGGAGGCGGTTTGCACTTTCCTTCTTCGAAAATTACCAAAAACGCACTTTCCAGAAGTGCATTTCGCACCGAAATCCGTACATTTCGGACCGAAATGGCAGCACTGCGCACCGATAGTATTTGGGCCGTAATTTCTTCATCCGGACTCCGATTTAGGTGATTCAAAGTTCGTTGGAAAGCTTAGGATGAGCTCTACAGTGCTATGGACTCATTTAGTCATTTTGCTTCTCCAAAATTCTTCCTTTTATGCAATTATTATGTCTAATCCACCAAGTTCCTACAAAACAAATGAAACGCCACGGCAGTACCAAAATCTAGGAAAACATAACAATTTATGGGACAAATTGTAATGGTTTGATCAATAATTAAGGGCTAAGTACGGTCAAAACATGTATAAAATAAGAGACATCATGAATCTGTTGCATTTTGGCATGTTGAAATATGTCTGAAATTAGACCGTTTCGCTTGATGCTTACGGTACTGGAATTCATTTCGAATTTCAAAATGTTTTCTGCCATATAAAACCTGTGAAAAAGAATTTTTGGTGCATTAAGAAAACTGGATTCTCAAAATAATTTAATTAAAGGGTAATAATTCCGTTACCGGTTCGTACCAAGATCCGCGTACTGGAACTAAAACCTGCACTGAGATTTATTCTCATCCGTGTATTTGTTTTGCATGTGTTCCTCAACGGTTGGGGGTTCCAAGAGGGTTGTGAGATGGAGAGATCTACAGCTTTAGGAGCTGATGAATGCCTTTTGACTGAAAGATGAGATTCCCAGCTTAAATGTACTGCTACGGTTCTGCTCATTTGAAACCAGGTAATCTAGTTTCTCTGTTAAGTTGTGCAGCTATTGGGCCAGAATCAAGAAAATGGAATATAAATGAAAAAAAAAATTTACACTATTTGTCTGGAGCCTTACGGGAACGCTTTGTCGCTCTCGTGGCGGAAGGGATGTCACGTCCAGTCGGTCGGGGTGTGACAAGACATCTCCAAAATTATTTTTACATACTTAATTGTTCTAATTAATATAAGCAATTCCGCAATTTAACAATTTAGAGAAATATGATTAGAAAAAGAAACATCTGAAGAATGTGAGGAAAATTATTTTTGTCATTATCAATACAATCTTCCGACGCATCTACCATTTGGAGTATAAGATTTTGATCTGCAAGTACAAATACTAACGTTCGATAATTTTTTTTATATAACGGTAATCATATATAAATTTGACGTCATATATACATTATTCATCTTATTTTTTGACGAAAATTTTAGTCGACATGACGTGCTTTAGTTGATGGACGGGTTAACAAAATACTCGTAAACTTTTATAGCACTTTTAACAAAAAATAGAAAGAGCTTTAATTAAGTTCATCTCTTGTAGACTTGTACATACATTTTCCATTTCATAAAATTTAAGGTTTGTCTCAGAAAAATAATGAATATATTTTTATGATATGCTATCTCACATATCAATCCAATGTCCATTTGTAAACACGTTTTGCTATAAAACCATTTTATCACCGATAAATTTACCGATATAACAATTTTCGACTGAAATACATTTTTATTAAAAATTTGGTGGAGTGTTTTGTCAAATGTATCTTTATCAAAAATTTATTTTTTGTGCAAAACATATTTTATTAATTATGAATCTCAATTTAATATGAGTTTAGTACGAATTTATCTTATATATTTGAATTTATTACATACTTTTTACAAATAATTGACATAATATAATCGTTTTATCACCGAATTCGAAAATGTTAAATGAACGTCTAATTACTAAACCACATATTTTAAAACTTTGAATGTGAGTCATATATAAATTTGAATTATACATGATTTATAATTTTTGACGAAAATTTTAGGCGAGATGACATTCTTTTATCGAAGGACAAATCATGAAATAAAAAATACACCTGAATTATTATTAGATAACCTTAGAGTTAAATAGAAAGATCTTCAATTATTTTCTTCTCTTGTAGACGTGTACCTCCATTTTCCGAATGTAACATAGTTTTTTTCTTTCTTATTTAATAAACTTGTAAGGTTTACAAATAAATATATTTTTAAGATATGCTATCTCGATAACTCCATGTCCATCCAATGTCCATTTGTAAAATTGTAGTTGTCAGAAGGGGAGAAAAAATGGATCAAAAGAAACCAATTGCACTGCGGCCGTACAGAGAGAGGATCGGAGGAGACACGGAGCTATGAATATGATATGATACTGGTACCATATAACATGTAGCGTGGCCTCAAATGAGGTGGATCAGTAAATGCTACGACAAAGACACCACACTACGCCGCCTCCTTTCCTTACACAGTGTACTGATTGATGGCCGTCTTTCGAAATCCCCATTTTACCCCCCGTCAATTGAATTTTCATCTCCCTCGTTCAATTCAAAGTCCGAATTAATTTGGGCTCCTGAAATCTAGCAATCATCTGTATCTATCTCATCCTGAGAGATGGAAATGGAATATATCGAACAAGGGATGGAATGGAAGGTGACCGAACCTTTTTTAAGGTGCGTGTCATCTGACGCGTCACCTTTGATTTGATGGGTTCCGATTCCTTTGTTTTACTGCGGTCGGTGCCACGCACAACAGGATTCCTTACCAACTTTTTATTAACAATTTTTTATCTAGTCGGCTTTTAATTTTTTTCTAATTTTGAGGTGCGAGTTGTGCCAGCAGCCGAAATCCCAAGCGCCCGTGACAGTACAAATTATATGTTACATCTTCTGTGTTGTAATGTACAATTGTACATAGATATTTACTATAAATTTATTACTATTTTCTTATTAAATTTATACTTCACTTAATCAATTGATAAACGATTTTAGATGTGACATCGGAAAGAGGATAAAGTTTCTCGTGTGAATACATGACAGAATAAGATATATGTATTTGTGGAAAGTACAAAGCATGTCAATCTAGTAAAGTGTCCATATATTAATTTACAGTCAATTCAGAGCTTAATTACAGTAAATAACTAGCTAAAAGTTAACAATATCTAACTATTACGTGCAACTAACTATTTTTTAATAATATATATTTGGCGAAAAATAGAAAGTGGTTCAAAAATTGTGACGTCAAACATATAGATTCAGAAAATTGAGTTATTTTTAAAGTCCAAGAACTATTTTGGTGCAAAAAACCTTGAAGGAATAGTTGATAAACGATTTTCGATGTGACATCGGAAAGAGGATAAAGTTTTTCGTGTCAAAATATGACAAAATAACACACACACACATATATTCGTTGAAAGTACAACGAATGTCCATCTAGCAAAGTGTCCATATATTAGTTTAGATTCCATTATGAATTTAATTACATACATTAACTAGTAAAAAGTTACTACTACTATCTATTTAAGTACCAGGAATAACAAATAATTTTTAATAATATTTTTTGAGTAATGCTAGAGTCAAACACGATTCTAGTCTCATCTATTAAAATTTCAAATGACTAATCTGAACTACTCAATATGATCTTCATATTGAAATTATCTTGCAAATCAAATTTTATAATTTTACAAAATTTTTAACTGTTTTTTCAGATTTTTTTTTTACAATTGGATGGTTTGGAATTAGTTAGATTGAAGATTTTCTAAAATTCAAAATAAATAGTAATAAAATTTGATCTCTAAGAAGAATTCATTATGGAGAATAAATTGAGCGGTTCATATTTGTCATTGTAATAGCGAAAATTGAGATTTGATCGTATTTGACGGACTCAAGTGTCAAATGTGTTTGACTCTAGCATTATTCATATTTTTTTGGTAAAAAAAAAGGTCTAAAATTTGTAACGTCAAAAGAAAATTTAGTTATTTTTAAAAGTTTAAGGACTAATTTGGTGCAAAAGAAATTTTAAGGGATGAGATGATCTTATTTTTTTAATAGAAAGTTGAAACACCGTAATGTAATAAATAATGGACGGATAATTTCAAAAAATTGTTGAAATTTCGTGTGAATTGAAATAGAAAATGTATGATTCTCAAATTATGACTCTTCTTCTTCAAAATGCTTGGCCATCTTTTTGTGTGGAGTGTGGGTGGGAGACAAAAATTAGAAATGCGAATTTTTATTGAAAATAATTAGTTTTTAATATTCTTCTTAAAATAACGTACATCAAATATATTGAATTTTTTTCCCCAACAATTTAGCAACTTGATGTGGATAATATGCTCTTAAATTTATATCCAAATATATATAAAATCAGTCGCAAGCGTACGACAATCGTCTAAGTATTTCAGGGTCGAACCACATGGATAGTTATTCAATTAATTAAGTTTGCTCTAATTTGGTTAATTAGATTTGGATACAAAACAAAAACAATAAAGAATTAAAAAGGTTTTGCAGAAAAGTAAATTTCCTAAATTAACAGTTGGACAATTTAAAGGTCAAATAATTAAATATTAAGGGTTAATAGTTAGTTAATACTTTCAGTTTACTCCAGAACCAGCGGCCCGCAGACTTGCATAGTGGCCTGCTGAGAACTCAGGTCGCGACTCCTAAAGTGGGTCGCTAAGAGTAGTTGGCATAAAGAACCCGCTAACTCTTCCAGCGGTTCGCTAAGGTTAGCGCAGACTCAACTTTTAGATTAGTTTAGAAATTATTTGTATATGGTACGTGTTCTAACTAAGGCCCATCAATCTTACTTTCGTTTCCGTTAATTAACCGAAATACCCTCGTGTAAAACTTAGATTTCAACTTTCGTTTCTTGGTCCAGGTTAATTTTATGATTTACGACCCACGACTTCCTATACACTTGTAATCGGAAAGGACTTCAACTTTTGTTTCTTGATCCTAGTTTAGCCTCTCGACATCAACTCTCGTGTTTATCATAATTGAATTTCATCACTTCAGAACATTTAGACTTAACCACCTAGCAATTAAGCGACGTCTTACTTAAATGAGTGTGAGCAATTCGACTTAAGCAATTCAATTCAAGTAATCTAAGCAATTAAATCAAAACATAAAATACAACATACAACAAAGAAACTAATATAAAAATAATATCATTATGCATAAACTAAAAGGTTCACTACTATGGCCCCTAATCAAGTATCTACTCGCAACACATCATAACAAAACAAGGTATCTGAATGGTAAGAAAACATAAGAAGAGAAACATAATTACAAAAATGAAATCCCAAATCATCTACATTCTGTCTTTTGGCAAACTCTAGCGATCCGCTGGACTATCCTGGCTACTCTCTCAAATAAGCTGTGACTCTCTTCCAACTTACCAACCCCTATTTTGTCGAAGGCTCTTCTTTATATAGGCGGCTGCGCTCTAAAAATACTGGATTGTGTAGTTGAGGTCCTAATTAAACATAGGTATGTCGTGTAGAGATGGATGCAGAACTGGTTGAACTAAATTTGGATGTCGGTTTTACCTTTTCCACTGGCAGAATTGGCTTCATGTGTCGCCAATCATGGTCCAAGCTGAGTGTTTTTGCCGTGTCGAGTTGTCACATCACATAGATCCTGTACAAAATCAAGGAAGCCGTAGTAGTACCTAGCTTCTACCCTAAATTAACAAATTACAAGTCAAAAATACATATAAATCAATGAAATTAAGTCCTAAACGGATGATAATTATACATATATAAAAACCGCTTATCACAATTATGTACTTGGAAATGGATATGAAAAGTTGTTTTGTTAGCTAGTCTCCACATATAAACAAAGACGGAAAGAAAAAAAAAGTTTTGCATGATCAATCATGCATATGCTATTTTATTTATTTATAAGTATTTGATATTGTAATACTAGCTATACTTTGTGACGATAAAATGAGTTAATACTAGAAAATATATATGTCCAATGTTATGTTCTACTTAAAATTTTGATAACACAGAGCATATCATAAGTTGCATAAGAGATCAGAAATAATCAATAAATCTATATTATAAATGTTGATTACTAAAAATGCACGATGCTTAACAAATTAAGAAAAATTGCAACCATCTCACAAAAAGAAAATCAAAGCTGAAGTTCAAAGGGCTCCATCATGCTCTCATAATAAGGTGTGATAGCATTCAAGGCAGGGTGTTCATATTTATATTTCCGCGCAAGAAAAATAAGAGCCCCACGCACCTCTACTACACCAAATACATCTCGGATGTCTCTAGCAGCAATGTCATGATACCAGAGAGTGATCGCTACTACCTTGGAACACATTTTACGAATCTTGACTGCTCATATATATCTTCGTGCTTATGTATATGTACAAATAAGGCAAAGAGTAGATTTTTAATGTAATTATTATGTTATTGTTGCAATATACAGGGTGTTTAATTTTAGTATAAATGTAATATGATTTAGGCAATAAATATAGGTACAGATGGAATTAGCAAAACTCTTACCTTTTCTCTCGTGTCCGTGCTTTAGAACTTGATTGGAAGAAGGGCAACCGGCTCTTCATCCCATCTAACTGCCTTATATATGTAGTTATGTGGAATCATTATATTCTCTCATCCTCTACACTTTTAAGCCTTCAAACTAGAAAATATCACGTGTTATTCCAGAGAGAAAAACGAAATCAACTCATGTCAAGGGAGGGCCGACATAATTTTTTTATTTTCAAAATTTGATACGTTATATCAGAACATTTATTATTATTGAAAAAAAAGTATGTTTTTACTAAATTTCTTATCATCACGGAAAATTTATTAAACAGTTATTATTAGTAAATAATAACTGTATTCTCAATTTATAAATGGACTTTTATTGAATAAATCAATGTATCTTTCCTGATGTCAAATTTTTTGAATGATTATGAAATAAAAGATATCTCATGTAAAGCTTGATGGCAGGCTGTGTAAATTTATAGTACCGTGTTAGTGAACTTATTTTCTATTTTTTTTCTTCCTTGATTTTTGTTTCCTATAAATTTTCAATATATATCACGTTGAATTGTTCAGATTGATTTTATTATACTTGAAATCCGACAATGGACGTATTCTACGTTGAAATTTAGCATTGTTCCATATATAAAATGAAGAATAAATTACATTATGGAAGAGGAAAATGTAATTGCAATTTTTTATTATAATAAAAATAAAAATAATTAATAGAAGGTGGAAAAAATTTGATCTACCTTGTCGTATTTAAAACTTGATCGCGTCGAGAAAAAAATTCCAATCCATATTATACTGATATACCCATTACAATACGTAAACAAGTCAACATGACATTTGTCAAGTAGTTTCATGGCACTAGCTAGACTCCTCCGCTGATTGAATTTAATGAAGATAAGGGCGTGTACTAACTTTTGGAAAGTGTTGTCTTAACACAATTTTCTTGGGTCCTTGTTAGGCTATTATAAGTCAGTTAAACTGCAAAAAAGGTGATCCGAGAAGCATATTATGTGAACCTGATGCTCTGAAGAATAAACCTAAAACTTATGCGCGTCACTTGTCACGTAAAAAGGAAAATTCTGAACAATCATCTTTATCTCTGAATTGTATGCATCATGATAAATTGACTCACCAACGCCTTAATAGAATTCTATTGCAAAAAAGGACAATTAGTGATATACTAACAAGATGTCAGTTACAAAGTTTTATTTTATATTATGTCAATTACAAAGTTAATGTAATAATTAATCTGTGAATTTGAAAGGAAGTTACTATATGAATGACAAAATCACACTTTTTCTTATACAAGGGGAGAAACATCTTCATCCCTTTTCGTTAACAACAAATAAATTATTTACATCCAGTCTGTATATGCCATACAAGTTACAACCACACAATCACTAGGTAGCCTCTATCTAGTTTATCCAAAAAAAAGTTACAACCACACAAAAGTAAAAAGTAAATTTGTACCGGTACCCACTTTTGGTACCGGATGCACCCCAACTAACTAGTTTTTTTCCCGCATCTGCTATGAAATACAACCAAAATAAAATTTCGCTGAACCTGAACCAGTAAGTACATCTCCGAGTATGCTGTCAGTTGACAAATAATGGCCCCGCAAATAAATGGTCCAAAAACAATATAACTAGCACAGAAGTTGAAAATCACACAATTTTGACTATCCAAATTATCAAATTGCCCGACACGTTTGTAGTAACAATGTAAATAGCATCATATTCAATATTCCATGTATAAATACAAATTAGACCCTCTTTCTTATTTTTCGTTTTTGAAATTCCTGTAGGAAATTTTGGACCAATTTACTGGCACTATATGTAATGAAGTCCCGCAGCGTTGTACGAGGAAACTAGAGAGGTCCCTATTCTAACTATATTTTGTAGTTTGTATTGAACAATCCAAATCACACTTTGATAATAATATCCAGTACAAGTGTGCAACTTATCTAATTTGTACAGCCTTAATTAGTAAATCACAAATGGGTGGTACAAGTTGGATCCGTACCTTTGATTGATATATCTAAATATAATCCAAGATAGTACTGATCTATATAACAATAAAAGATAAAGAGCCTTTTTATTTTCTTCTTAACACTTCTTCAATTGTCTTATTCGGACTAAATAAAACATCCAAATCACATGCAATTCTATCTTAATTGAGGCAGTATATCCAACTTAAATTAATTATCATCTCTCATATCATGTACATGATTTGTTATGTTGCTTAAAAAATTATTTACTAAGAAAATGTCCCCAAATTTTATGTAAATTTGAAAATTGTATAAGGGAATTAGGAGTCGCTTTCCATTCCTAGCTGCCTCAGACCTTGATCCATCTCTATCTTAAGCTTTTGCTTTTTCCTTTATGAGGTCGCCTACACTACTAAATCAACCTTTTTACTATGCCTACGGGTAATTTTCAAAAAAAAAAAAAAAACAAAAAAAAAACTTTTTACTATGACAATAATCCAACAAGGCAATGCAAGGCTTGCTTCAAGTGCACAAATGTCAACTAGCAGCAGATTTGAGCAGCTGCTGCTGCTGTAGGAGGGAAGAAAGTGCCACAGCTACAGCAGCAGCTACTGCATATCCATCAGCACTCAGCAGTTGCAGCTACAGCAGATGCTTCTGCGCTCCTGAATCCTTTCTCTCGTCTGGCATGCTTCCTCTGCAATGGAACAGTAGTCACATGTATCATGCATGCTATCATAATCTTTCTACTGTAAATTAAATAACAAAATGCTGTAAAATACTTAATGCTATTGTAATTTTTCACTCTATACTGATGTCGAATGCGGAGGAATCCACCACTCATGTTTAAAAATGTGACGAGTAATGTTTGAAAATGTGACATTTTATTTAGACGGGCCATATTTGTATTTCTAGACGGTTGCAGCTATTGTAGATTTTTTTACTATAAATTATGATATTTTAAAAAAAATATTAAAATTGAATAATTTTAGGACCTCCAACTTGAAAATGTCATAATATATAGTAAAAAAATTCAAAAAATATAAAATTTGATCTCAAGGGAGATTTCAATATGGAGAATATAAAATTCAAATGGTTCTTCATTGGCCGTTTGAATTTGGAATTTCGAAAAAAATGAGTTGAAAGTACGGAGATGGTCCGTACTCTTGAAAATACATTAGCCAACCCATGAATATTATTATAGATATATACATACACAAAAATACGATATTATATATTATTGGATAAAAAATAAATCTCCCATTTTTTGTCACTAGATCCACCCGAGATACCTCGTAAGCAAAATATGCAAATAGTGATGTGATGTATATTTTGTAAATTTCAAAGTTTACAAATTTTAAAAGTAAAAAGCAGTAGTAATAATAATAATAATAGTAATAATAATAGTAGTAGTAGTAGTAGTAGTAGTAATAGTAATAGTAACAGTAACAGTAACAGTAATAGTAACAACGACGATGACAACAACAAAAAAAAAAAAAAATAATAATACTAATAATAATAATAATGTATGTTTTTTTTATCAAGAATTTCCAAAAACAATACAAAATTTAAAAATAGTTGAAATAAACGGTTTTGGTAATGTAAAATTCTCGGAGGTCGCGTAAAATAAGTTGGGAAAAAAGTTTTGTATTTCATGTACACTCAAAAATCATCATACGGCTGCGCATTTGGGAAATTTAATTATAGTGTATACTGACAGCCTTTTATATATCTGTGAAAATGAATAATTGGGGTATTGAGAAATGCGTTGGTTGTTCCTTCTTTACAGTTGGGTCTGGTGCAATACAACAGGATTACACAGCGTACAAGAAACCCTGTATCATTAGGTGTCACATGGGCAATGAGTTTGCAGCTAAGCCTATGTATGCAACCTTTTGTTGAACTGTCAATAACACGCTATTCTTTTCCAAGAGAGAATATTGGAATTTGCACCCAAAAAAAATATGCATTCTGTCGACATGGTATTTGTGTGTATCCATTCAAATTTAAACAAAAATTACGCATGAGACTCCGTCCATATATTGTAACTTTCTTTTTTCATGCAATCGGACTCGACTATATTCTTAACTAATACAAATTTAAGCTCTTGTCATTTTTTTTAAATAAGATTTTTGTATTTAGAGAGATAGTGTGTGATGTGTGTGAAATATATTTTTTTTTCATCTAGATATAATCAGTGATTAAGACAAGTTCTAAAAGAATTTTTCTTATTTTATACTCTTTTTAGTTCCTACAGAAAGTAAACCAATTATTACTTTAAAATAAGGACGGAGTCGCTGATCATTTACGCATTGTTTGGATGGCACCGTGTCACATCCCGTAACCAACTACGGAGTGCTACGGCCCAGCCGCGCATACGTGCTTACCTTCACGCACCCGCAAGGCTTAACTTAACCAAACACTTTACAACAAAAGCATGAAGTATCACAAATCCAGATGTAAACAAAGCTTAACAGAAATACTAAAGAAATTTTTCATTAAACTGAACAAGGTAAGTTTCAAGAGTTAGACTTGTACACGTAGCTTTGACTAGCTATACAACAACAAAAGTACAAGTTAACTAAACAAAAGGATATCTAGATATCCCACACTTCATGCTTGGTCAAGGTGTAGGCTTACTCTGCAAAATGCTCCCCGCTCGATCTACAACCTGGAACCCACAAAAGCGGAAGAATGAGATAATTATAAATAATCATCTCAGTGCGGTATTTAGTTCCAGTCACACAAACCCGGAGGTACATGTTGAGTAACTAATCATCGGCCAAGACGGAAAATAATACAACATATATAAATTCAGATATACAGTTCAGAGAATCACATTTCATTATCCTCAAATATGAATGCAATCCAAAAGTCGAGTTCTCATTCTATTAATCAATTATCAAAGCCGGATCAAACACTCGACTTGTACATTTGGTCACTAATCTAATGCAAGTCTGGTTAACAGATCAAGTCAAATAAGAGTTCCTCGAACTCATAATCAGATCGAGAGTATCATGGTTGTTTTTGAGAGTTCTTCCGTTACTCACAAACGAGGTATACGACCACTGGGTTTTTCGGAACCCACTAACCAATCCCGAAGGATATATTGAGTTTAGATTTACTTGGATCTCACAATCCAAGGGTACGCAACCTATTGGATTTTTCGGAACCCACAAACCAATCCCGAAGGATATATTGAGTTTTATTTTACTTGGAATCTCACAATCCAAGGGTACGGCTCAACCACTCTCTAATTCAGTTTCAGATTCAACAGCAAGATAATCAAAGTGCCGTCACAATGGTTTTCTCGTTCAGAATAATCATTCACAAGATGGTAACCATTCATCATGCATAATAAACATAACATAATTATAACCATGTGATAAGCACAAACATGTATGCATCGGATTAAGCAATTAAAACATGTAATGCATGCAATTAAATTCCTAACTCAGATATACATCAAGATTTGTGTGCATCCGCACCTGAATAAAAGCAGACAATCAAGCAAGCAATCCTAGTTACCACCACGTGTATCGGTCTCCCCGAGTCCCGACACGTCTCCGTCCAAATCTACACAAAAACATTTACTCTAAGCAAAGAACACTAAAAACAAGTGAAACAAGCAAGAATAACTAAGTACAAACTCCAAACAACTCTTTAAAACGGTCGGAAATGCAGAGAGTGCAACAAAAGCTTTAAAGCGAACTAAATTCTGGTGAAACGTTATACAACGCCATGAGGCGTTACCAAACGCAATGTTGCGTCATGCCACGCTCCAGAGCGTTACACGATGTTCCCAGAAAAATTCAGAAATTCAGAAACACTGCCAGACACGTCACACAACGCAAGATAGCGTTATGCAACGCTACAGATCAAACGTCATGTTCCCAAACTCCCTGAAATATGCAGAACTATAGCGTCACACAACGGAAGACAACGTTGTACGACGCTACAACTCTGATATACAACGCTACAGTACGTTGTAAAACGCACTTCAACAGTGCATCACGACTCAACAACTTTGCCAGAACGTTGTACAACGTTACAGCACGTTGCACGACGTTCTGGTAAAGCGTTACACCACGGAAGGGAACGTTGTATAACGGCTGAGTGAAGATTTCGATTTTTGAGTGAAGATTTCAGTGCTCGAGTCAGGGAAAATGACTTGTTGCGTTATGTAGCGGCACAGTGCGTTATACAACGCTGGTACCAGTAAAAATCAGCAGAAAAACTGAGAAAACGATGGTGGCAACGTTGTATAACGCCCCATTGCGTTATACAACGCTGATACCAGTAAAATCAGCAGAAAACTGAGAAAATGACGGAATCGATTTCGAAAGTTTAAAACACTCATAACCTGACATTTTTACAACTTAACTGAGTTACAACAACTAGTTTCCAAGCTACCATTTCAGAGATTTAGTTTAGAACAACTCATTTTACAAAAGAAACCGAATTTTCAAAGGAAATCGAAACCAAAACGACTAAGGTTTTGCAATTCACTAAACTCCAAAGAAAACCTAGTTTTTAACTCAAATGAAGCTCCGAAAATTCAGAAATCTACTTATACACGAAAAGCTACAAGCTTCAAAAGAAAACTCACCCAAAGTTGCTCAAATTCGGAAATAAGTGGCTAGAACAAGCTCTCCTCGGTCTCCTCTCTTCAATTCCGATTTTTGCCGAATTTTGTGGAATTTTCTGAGTTTGTTTAAGTGTTTCTTGTGTGCTTGAGTGAAAGAAAGAAAGGAGAAGAGTGGGTTTCGGTTTGGGTACGTGGGAGAGAGGAGAGAAGAGAGAAAAGGCTGTGGGTGGTTTAAAGTGGTTGAAAAGTTTGCAAAATAGTCCCTAGGCTTTGCCAAAATCAAAACACCACTTAAAATTTCAGATTTGAGCCTCCAAACAAAATAGAAATCGCACAACGGTTCAAAATCTCTTTTACTAAAATATTTTAGTACCAATTATAGTATTCAATTTATTTTAAAATACTAATAACAACAATTAATTAGCACACGGACTCTGATCAGAAATTCGAAAAATTCGAAACAACAGAAAATCAACACGCTAAACTTAAACACTCCACAAGGCTAAAAACTGGGTATTACATCCCACCCCCCTTAAGAATCTCGTTCAGTCCTCTGAACGGAGCACGTACCTGAGGCGTCAAACAACTCTGGAAACTTCTCTCTCATCTTGGGCTCAAGTTCCCAAGTAGCCTCTTTCCTCGGATGTCTGCCCCACTGAACCAACACATACCGGATTGTTCTACTTCTCAACCGGTGTTCCTTGGTATCCAAGATCCTTTTGGGTTTCTCCTCATAAGTCAAGTTCGACTCGACTTGGCTAAGACCCGAGTGATCGAGTACATGCGAAGGATCGCGCACATACCTTCGGAGTTGAGATACATGAAAAACCGGATGAATCCGATCCAAACTCGGTGGTAAATCTAGCTCATAAGCCACCGCTCCTATTCTCTTATACACCGGAAAAGGCCCGATGTACCGAGGACTTAGCTTCCCCGTAACACCGAATCGAAACACTCCTCTCACGGGAGATACCTTTAACCACACATGTTCACCTTCTTTATACTCAATCGGCCGTCGATGCACATCAGCATATCTCTTTTGCCTATCTTGTGCGGCCTTGAGTTTGGATTTCACCAACATCACCTTTTCCAAGCTCTCCGAGACCAATTCGGGTCCCGTAGGCATATAACTTCCCTTGATCTTCCAACATAGCGGGGTTCGGCACGACCCGCCATACAAAGCCTCATAAGGCGCCATCCCAATACTCGCATGAAAGCTATTGTTATAAGAGAACTCCACTAGATGAAGATTGTCGACCCAAGACCCGCCAAAACACAAAGCACACGCTCTCAACATATCCTCCAAGGTTTGTATTGTGCGCTCCGATTGACCGTCGGTTTGGGGATGATGGGCAGAGCTAAAGTTCAACCTCGTTCCCAAGGCTTTCCGAAAACTTTTCCAAAAGTGAGATGTAAAGCGAGTATCCCGATCGGAGACTATCTCTCTTGGACATCCATGCAATCTGAACAAATTCTTTAAGAACAACTCCGCTAGTTTCTCTCCACCAATATCGGGTCGAATCGGTATAAACCGAGCCACTTTCGTCAATCTATCCACAATAACCCAAATTCCATCCACTTGTCCCTTTGTTTTTGGAAAACCCGACACAAAGTCCATAGTGATAGACTCAAATTTCCCTCTTGGACACCGCAACGGTTGTAAGAGACCGGCACTCTTCCTTCGGTCGGCCTTCACTTGTTGACAAGTTTGGCACCGAGCCACAAACTCTGCTATTTCTCGCTTCATGCCCGGCCACCAAAAATGCTTCTTTAAATCCATGTACATCTTCACTTCACCGGGATGTATTGCATACCCCGATTCATGTGCCTCCATAAGAATCAACATCTTAATCTCCTTGTTATTCGGCACGCAAACTCTAGTGCCGAACCTCAATATACCATTTTCATCCACTTGAAAGCTATCCTTACCTTCGGCTATTCCGGCTCGGAACTTCTGGCACTTTTCATCTCTTTCTTGTGCCACTTTAATTCTTACATGCAAATCGGTTTCAACCTCTAGAGTCGCTAAGAACACGGTTACGGTTGCAATAGAAGTAGGGTTGTCGAGGTTTCGGTTGACATGGCTAAGCACAAGCTCCTTTGAAACTCCTACACACAACTCCCATCTTTTCATTTCTTCTAGAAGTTTCGGTTGACTTGTAATTATTGCCGCTACGTTGGCCCGACTCTTTCGGCTTAGCGCATCGGCTACAAGATTAGCTCTTCCCGCATGATACAAAATCTCCATATCATAATCTTTTAGTAACTCCAACCATCGTCTTTGCCTCAGATTCAGCTCCTTTTGTACATACAAATACTTGAGACTTTGGTGGTCGGTGTAGATTTTGCACTTTACCCCATACAAGTAGTGTCTCCAAAGCTTTAGTGCAAATACCACCGCCGCTAATTCCAAATCATGGGTCGGGTAATTCTTTTCATGTGGCTTTAATTGCCGTGACCCATAAGCTATCACATGTCCATCTTGCATGAGGACACAACCAAGTCCGATTCCGGAAGCGTCGGTATAAACCGAGAACTCTTTCTCTGGTACCGGCATTGCCAAGATTGGTGCGGATACGAGTCGCTCCTTTAAGGCTTGAAAACTAGCCTCTTGTTCATCTCCCCATGAGTATTTAACATCCTTTTGTAGAAGTTGGGTTAGCGGCCGAGCGAGCTTTGAGAATCCTTCCACAAACCGTCTGTAGTACCCGGCCAACCCAAGAAAACTCCTCACCTCTGACACATTCTTCGGTTGAGACCAACTAGACACCGCTTGCACCTTTGCCGGATCCACCGACAAACCCTTCCCCGAGATCACGTGCCCGAGGAATGCCACTTCTTCTAGCCAAAACTCACACTTTGACAACTTCCCAAACAATTGATGCTCTCTTAACCGATTTAATACCGCTCTTAAATGACCCGCATGCTCTTCATGAGTGCGAGAATACACGAGAATGTCATCAATAAAAATCACCACAAAGTTATCAAGATAATCATGAAAAACCCGGTTCATTAAGTCCATAAAAGCCGCCGGTGCATTTGTCAAACCGAATGTCATCACAAGGTACTCATAGTGCCCATACCTAGACCGGAAGGCGGTTTTCTCCACATCTTCGGGTTTAATTCTCAACTGATGATAACCCGTTCTGAGATCAATCTTCGAGTACACAGACGACCCTTGCAATTGATCAAATAAGTCATCTATCCTTGGTAATGGATACCGATTCTTTATTGTCACCTTGTTCAACTCTCGGTAATCAATACACAGTCTCAAAGTTCCATCCTTCTTCTTAACAAACAAGACCGGTGCTCCCCATGGCGATGCACTTGGCCTTATAAACCCTTTCTCTAATAACTCTTCCAATTGAATTTTCAATTCTTTTAATTCCGCCGGTGCCATGCGATACGGGGTTTTAGAGATTGGCACCGCACCCGGCACCAACTCAATACCAAACTCTACTTCTCTTGGAGGTGGCATACCCAGGTCTCACCCGGGAAAACATCGGCAAACTCACGGACCACCGGAATGGTTGAGATATCCGGTTGCCCATCCTCATTCACTAACACCGCCGCCAAGAAACACACACACCCAGCTTGTAACAAGTTCCTTGCTTCCACTGCTGAAATATACGGGGTAGGACCCCTGACCACTCTAAAATTGAGAGCACACCTGATTGGTCGGCCCAAGTTGAATTGGATGCGCCGCTTGGCACACTCTATCACCGCATTATGCTTTGCAAGCCAATCAAGTCCTAGAAGACAATCATACCCGGAAATGTCTAGTACAAGTACATCCAAAGACAATTCCCGGCCCGCAATCAACACCTTCAAGTTTCGGCACCCTAAGACTACCTCATTAGATTGCCCCAAGGGAGTTAGGACTCGAGACACGTCACTTCGTTTCTCCATTACCCAACCACAAGATTCCACAAAATCCCGAGACACTATCGAATGACTACACCCCGTGTCAAACAAAACAAAAGCAATGTGTCCCGAAATAGAAACAGTACCTGAAAGCATCTCACCGGGTGCTACATACTGTGGTTGCTCTTCCCCGGCATGCTCCACTTCCGCCGCAAACACTCCGGCACGTCCGCCTCTATGGCCCGCGGTGCGACCTCCCGCACGACCACGACTAAAACTCGAAGCTCGTCCCCCGCCCCTTGGGTGGCCTCCACTACCATGACCCCCATGGTATCCTATCGGAGATGGGTTGGGACAATCCTTTCTCAAGTGTCCCGGACTTCCGCAACCGAAGCAAGTCCGATTGTGTCGATGGCACGTAGACTCGGAATGCGATTGGTTGCAAGTCCGACACCAAGGCCCTGAAGGTCTAGCCTTGTTGGTTGCTACGGAGGAAAGGATTGGTGCTTTCCCCTAGATATAATCAGTGATTAAGACAAGTTCTAAAAGAATTTTTCTTATTTCATACTCTTTTTAGTTCCTACAGAAAGTAAACCTATTATTACTTTAAAATAAGGACGGAGTCGCTGATCATTTACGCATTGTTTGGATGGCACCGTGTCACACCCCGTAACCAACTACGGAGTGCTACGGCCCAGCCGCGCATACGTGCTTACCTTCACGCACCCGCAAGGCTTAACTTAACCAAACACTTTACAACAAAAGCATGAAGTATCACAAATCCAGATGTAAACAAAGCTTAACAGAAATACTAAAGAAATTTTTCATTAAACTGAACAAGGTAAGTTTCAAGAGTTAGACTTGTACACGTAGCTTTGACTAGCTATACAACAACAAAAGTACAAGTTAACTAAACAAAAGGATATCTAGATATCCCACACTTCATGCTTGGTCAAGGTGTAGGCTTACTCTGCAAAATGCTCCCCGCTCGATCTACAACCTGGAACCCACAAAAGCGGAAGAATGAGATAATTATAAATAATCATCTCAGTGCGGTATTTAGTTCCAGTCACACAAACCCGGAGGTACATGTTGAGTAACTAATCACCGGCCAAGACGGAAAATAATACAACATATATAAATTCAGATATACAGTTCAGAGAATCACATTTCATTATCCTCAAATATGAATGCAATCCAAAAGTCGAGTTCTCATTCTATTAATCAATTATCAAAGCCGGATCAAACACTCGACTTGTACATTTGGTCACTAATCTAATGCAAGTCTGGTTAACAGATCAAGTCAAATAAGAGTTCCTCGAACTCATAATCAGATCGAGAGTATCATGGTTGTTTTTGAGAGTTCTTCCGTTACTCACAAACGAGGTATACGACCACTGGGTTTTTCGGAACCCACTAACCAATCCCGAAGGATATATTGAGTTTAGATTTACTTGGATCTCACAATCCAAGGGTACGCAACCTATTGGGTTTTTCGGAACCCACAAACCAATCCCGAAGGATATATTGAGTTTTATTTTACTTGGAATCTCACAATCCAAGGGTACGGCTCAACCACTCTCTAATTCAGTTTCAGATTCAACAGCAAGATAATCAAAGTGCCGTCACAACGGTTTTCTCGTTCAGAATAATCATTCACAAGATGGTAACCATTCATCATGCATAATAAACATAATATAATTATAACCATGTGATAAGCACAAACATGTATGCATCGGATTAAGCAATTCAAACATGTAATGCATGCAATTAAATTCCTAACTCAGATATACATCAAGATTTGTGTGCATCCGCACCTGAATAAAAGCAGACAATCAAGCAAGCAATCCTAGTTACCACCACGTGTATCGGTCTCCCCGAGTCCCGACACATCTCCGTCCAAATCTACACAAAAACATTTACTCTAAGCAAAGAACACTAAAAACAAGTGAAACAAGCAAGAATAACTAAGTACAAACTCCAAACAACTCTTTAAAACGGTCGGAAATGCAGAGAGTGCAACAAAAGCTTTAAAGCGAACTAAATTCTGGTGAAACGTTATACAACGCCATGAGGCGTTACCAAACGCAATGTTGCGTCATGCCACGCTCCAGAGCGTTACACGACGTTCCCAGAAAAATTCAGAAATTCAGAAACACTGCCAGACACGTCACACAACGCAAGATAGCGTTATGCAACGCTACAGATCAAACGTCATGTTCCCAAACTCCCTGAAATATGCAGAACTATAGCGTCACACAACGGAAGACAACGTTGTACGACGCTACAACTCTGATATACAACGCTACAGTACGTTGTAAAACGCACTTCAACAGTGCATCACGACTCAACAACTTTGCCAGAACGTTGTACAACGTTACAGCACGTTGCACGACGTTCTGGTAAAGCGTTACACCACGGAAGGGAACGTTGTATAACGGCTGAGTGAAGATTTCGATTTTTGAGTGAAGATTTCAGTGCTCGAGTCAGGGAAAATGACTTGTTGCGTTATGTAGCGGCACAGTGCGTTATACAACGCTGGTACCAGTAAAAATCAGCAGAAAAACTGAGAAAACGATGGTGGCAACGTTGTATAACGCCCCATTGCGTTATACAACGCTGATACCAGTAAAAACAGCAGAAAACTGAGAAAATGACGGAATCGATTTCGAAAGTTTAAAACACTCATAACCTGACATTTTTACAACTTAACTGAGTTACAACAACTAGTTTCCAAGCTACCATTTCAGAGATTTAGTTTAGAACAACTCATTTTACAAAAGAAACCGAATTTTCAAAGGAAATCGAAACCAAAACGACTAAGGTTTTGCAATTCACTAAACTCCAAAGAAAACCTAGTTTTTAACTCAAATGAAGCTCCGAAAATTCAGAAATCTACTTATACACGAAAAGCTACAAGCTTCAAAAGAAAACTCACCCAAAGTTGCTCAAATTCGGAAATAAGTGGCTAGAACAAGCTCTCCTCGGTCTCCTCTCTTCAATTCCGATTTTTGCCGAATTTTGTGGAATTTTCTGAGTTTGTTTAAGTGTTTCTTGTGTGCTTGAGTGAAAGAAAGAAAGGAGAAGAGTGGGTTTCGGTTTGGGTACGTGGGAGAGAGGAGAGAAGAGAGAAAAGGCTGTGGGTGGTTTAAAGTGGTTGAAAAGTTTGCAAAATAGTCCCTAGGCTTTGCCAAAATCAAAACACCACTTAAAATTTCAGATTTGAGCCTCCAAACAAAATAGAAATCGCACAACGGTTCAAAATCTCTTTTACTAAAATATTTTAGTACCAATTATAGTATTCAATTTATTTTAAAATACTAATAACAACAATTAATTAGCACACGGACTCTGATCAGAAATTCGAAAAATTCGAAACAACAGAAAATCAACACGCTAAACTTAAACACTCCACAAGGCTAAAAACTGGGTATTACACACCGGAATAGCTTAATCCTGAGAATAGCTTAATCCCGGACTAAAAATTTCATCCAAACGGAAGTGGACTAAGATCGGAATAGCTAATCCCAAGAATAACACAATTTCCAACAACACTCTTCCCAACAACACTTTTCTCTCTACTTTTCACACTTCCCAACGCTATTCCTAAACTCATCATCCAAACAACATTCTTAGTACCGAAATAGTACTCTTCCTACTAGTCCCGTGAATAGTATTTTTCCTCAAATTTAGTCCCGGATTAGCTATTCCTAGCCTAATCCCAACCCATCCAAACGAGCCCTTATACTAAATTTCCATGCTGAGCTCTCCACAATTTATTTTCTATTTTTTCACATTTGAGATCTCGGTCAATTTTTCTAAGGACACTTGGTCAGCAGTAAGTACTTTAATTTCTTTCTTTTTTTTTCTTACAGTTTATTTTTGTCATTAATTGTAAAAGACAATTCTAAAGGCTAGAGCTCTCTGAAACTGAAAGGAAACCTATGTAGCTTTGAGCTTACAGAGCCACAGTCAAACCAACCAAGCTATTAAATGGTGGTTGTATCTTAGATCGATTGAGCCTACAGAAACAGAGAAACGAACAATTTTAGTAAATTATTTGAAGTTCTTTCGTTAAGGTGACGTGTCCATCCCACAACAATAAATGCGATCCGATCCTTAATTATTAGAATGATCTGACCGATTAATAATAGATCAGATCTGAATAAAAGCACCTCCATTTATTTGCAAAACAGACTGGGTATGATTCGAATAGTTTTGGGATGTTGCTAACAATAGTCCAAGGTACTCTTGTTGTGGACTAAGAAACATGAAATTTTATGTGTCTGTACTAATTTTAATTAATGTACCAACTTCAAATTTTTTATGCAAATTCAGCCATGTACAAATGAAAACATGGAGTTACGGAAAAACAATGTGGAAGGTACATACTTGACGAATTATGGTACATAGTTGCGAATTAGTAACAATCATGCTTGTCTTAAAAGGTTTCAACCATGCACAAATTAAAGTTTTTACAGTATCGCACTGAAAAAAAAAGAAATTACACATGATGCAAGTTTATTTATTTTGTCATTATAAATATCCTGTACATCTTAAGTTCGTACGGAATTCACAATTTTAACATTTTTTGCATAAACAATATAGATGCACTGACGGGTATTAAATTCATGGTTCCAACCCTTACGCGATGTAATAATTAATCGTAATAAAATATAGATATCAATAGTTTAATATACTAGAAAAAAGATGCCCTCATATGTGGACAGATAAAGAAACGAAATAATATTAAAAAAATATAGATATGTTGCTTAATTTACCCACATGTAAATATGTTATTCATTTTGTTTCTTTATTAGACAAAAAAATCAAAATATATTGTTATTTGGTCTAGCGATTGATATCCAACCACAGATTAAATCGATCGAACGACAGAAATATGTGTTTACAAACTTGTCCTAGCGTGTAACACCTCTACGGTCCATGCATTTAAAAGAGGGAATAGGAATAGGGATAGAGATAGCAATAATTTTAAGAAATCTTTACACTGGTTGTCAAGCAAAGACTTAATTTATAACTCTAAAAACAACAGTCAATATTCTTTTTGATATTGAGAACTATCTACTTAATATTGCCCTTCATATATTCCGGAAAAAGAAAATTGTTGTGCTTCATATATTTGGACCAATTAAGAAATGACCTTGATCCAATCCAATGGACACTATTTATTAATTCAATACAAAACCATTAAGTAGATAGATAAGTAGATAATTTTTTTTTTGTCATAGCAAAAATGAAAAGTTCTGACAACTTTTTCAGACAGGATGCTCTAGCTCCAAACTCCGATTTATATATCCAACACGACATAAGATAACATTCCAGTTGTGATATTTATAAAATAATGATAGTTTCTTTTCTAGCTAGACAGTATAAAACAATCAGTGTAAAGCATAACGAGACAAAAAAAAAATCCAAAAATTAAGAAAACAAATTCTCTCAAGGAGGCGAACGTGTATTTAATCAAAATAATTAAATAAATAAATAACAACGAAAACATTAGAGGAGAAGGGGTTAATAGTGTGGAGGATGGCACAGGTAAATTTAATAAACCAAAATGGGAAAACAACTATAATAGTAAAAATAAAAATGAAGTCAACTGCAATCGTGCAGTATATGCTTTCGTAACCATAAAAAAAATTATATGCTTTTTTCCAACTTTTTATTTATTATTTGAAAATTAGATGAGCGTTGAATGTGCTCGCTACGTCAAATCTTTATCAATTTAATTCTACCAATACCAGACATGTATGTATCAGCATGCGTTCCATTTTTCGTTTCTTATATTAATCTAAAGACCAACCGCCAACGAGGGGGAGAAAAAAAAAATGAATGGACCCCTGAGTGATGGCTTGATGCAACAGTTAAATTAAACAAAAAACAAATTAATTTAAGAAGTGATACATTAGCAAGTGGACTTCACAATTTGTTTATTTGGACTAGGTTGACTAAGTAATCTACTTGATTCTTTGACTTAAAAGCTTAATCATAGGTCAATGAAATATATTTTATTTATACTAGTTTTTATTTACCTAATTAAAGAGTATGTAAAGGGTATGTAAAGAGAGAGAGAAAAAAAATGGCGGTCATTGCAATTCATGATGCAAGCTATCATTGGTACGGTCGTCCTATCATATCACCTCTGTGGAAAAAAATAATATTGGTGCTAATTGTTTTATGTCTAGAATACGACATGTCTAAATTCTCATGTTTTATGTCTAGAACACGACACGTCTAAATTCTCATGCTGTATCAAGTTCGTGTCTTGTCATTTTGTATCACCTCTATGTGCTGTGTTTTTTATAACGCTACTCCTGCACACACTTCCTAGGCTCGATCTGTTTCTTATGCAATTAACACTATTAGTTTAATTTTAACATAATTTCAAAAAAAAAAAAAATATCACAAACATGTGTTTTTTCACATCAACCTACTCTAATATTTCAAATTTAATAACTAATAGAGGACCTAATTTTCTTTTCCAATATCATAAGGACAGTGCATCCACAAAAAATTCCATGAGGACCTAATCATGAGTATTATAAATATAATATCGTACTTGAATTGAATTTACATGTACGGATTTGAAGAGAATTTGTCGTGAAATATTGTGAATTTAGAATCAAGGAGATGACGCGATGTAAGTGAATCGAAATCGAATCATAACACATATGAGGCCCTTTTGGAAAAAAAATTTGGTCCGTAGCCCTTTATGATATTACAAAAAAAATTTAGCCTTTTGAAAAAAAAAAAGTCCCTTATTAGAGAAAAAATTCACAAGGAAATCGTAAAAACGCTTTCCCCAGTACCATGTCACAATAGTGAGACAGTTGTTTGATCCGTGATGGCTGTAAAATATTAATTAGCGATCAAAGGGGCCCTCCCGTTTTCTAACACAATCCCAGAAAACATTCAACAACAAATAAACAAAATTGGACAGAAAAGATGCAATCATTGCTACAGTGCATGACATGTTTTCCTTCCAAATAATGAAACGTGACAGTGTGCAACACACTGCCCACACATACCCTCTTTCTCTCATCTTTTTCTTTTACGTTTGTGAGGCAAGATTCTTGTTGGTTTTTGTGGGCGGGATTGTTCATGCATGCGCTTGTCAAATATATGCCAGCCCAAGAGAAAAGAAAGAAAGATCAAATTTAAGATCTTTCATAATATATTTTGATAGGAACACATGCACTATAAAAAAAATAGCTCTCATTGGACCCATTAAGACATGGATGGATGGTGAGAGGTGAGAACCCAAAATGCTCCAGTATCTTCGTCTATCTATTCCGACAGTGACGAGTCAAACATTAGCCGCAAGTTTAGCATTCCATTTGTCTTTGATTTGATTGTTTGGGTTTCTTCTAGCTAGTGGGGTAAAATATTTTGTTGATAACATTAGTTAGTTATGGTCCTTGTCTTTGGAATTTAATTTTTTTTCGTAAAGTGCCTATAGTTAGTGAATATGTATATATTTTGTTTTTCCAGTTGTAATTTTTAATATTCTGGTAAGATGTATAGAGCAAGATACATGCTAGCTAGATTTAAAGAATCCCAGGCTACAACATGAACTTTGTAATATCTCAGCGATAATTCATAAAGTCTCTGAGAAAGAATTTGAAACCTTCGTAATTTTAATTTTGAGCTAACAAAATAAATTTTTAAAAACTCTGTAAAACTGCAGGCTAGCTGCTCAGCAACCTAATTTTATAACCCATTCAAATAATTAAAATAATATGCGCTCAAAAAAATGCCACATAATATTATAAAATTAATACAGTAATTTTGATTCTGGTTGCCTTATTACTTGTGCAATTTTTTTTAATTCAGGAAACCCATTTCGCGTGACTTTGATTTTAAAACATATGCAATAATTTGTTCAGGTTATTAGACTATCCGAAGTAACTTGCCAAAGTAGTAATGAATCTCACAGTTGCTTATCACTCTGGGAGTACAACTTTTAAATAAAATTAAGAATTAAGCATTCATAACCCATATATAAATAATTCAATTGCTTTTCAGATCAGGGCCCTACAATTTCGCAAAACCAAGTACTTCAATATCAAGTCAAATAGTTGCTAGATTTGCATGCATAAAAAACACATAACGCCATTTTTCGTTGTCAGTTGGTTACCAATTTTTCAATTGGCGAGCCAGCTTTAGGTATACCTTTTTACATTCAACGAACATGCATGTTCACTTGAGGATTTCATTGGATTTCATTGGAAGTCAAATTGCAAATCAGGATAAAATTAATGGACCACGAGAACCCTTTTTATTCCTTTTCAAATGGGAAAAGGTCGACAGTTGTACTAAAATTAATTTTTCTTCTAATTTATTACGTTTATTTATTGATGGTTTCTGTTTCCATTACACTTGGAGCTTACCAAAGAAGCCAAGTTCAATGATACACGAGCACATGCTCCTGTCAATGACAATAATTAACAAAAATGTTTATTTTTAGCAAAAAAACAAGTACTATCTTATCTCTCTAAAATCGATGTCTAATCAGGATGGGTCTACTGATACACCTACTTTATTCAACTTCAAAGATGTTAGTAGTATTTAGTAGCAGTGTTAACAAAAGTTCTTAGTACTGCTACTGCCAAAAAAAATTAAAAATGACAAAACAAAAGTTCTTTAATATATGATTTTTCAATTTTCTGCTTTTCATGCTAAATACCATGTTGTAAAGTATGCTATATCATATCCAGACCATTCAATTGTATCAGATAGTTTGGATGTGTCTTTGATGAAGGGTTCAGATCAAATGTACTTAACTCTAGAAATGCATTGTATAAATTATTCCGGATTTTTTTCTTTAATCAGACGGTGTAGATTGAATTGCAACAGCTACTTTTTAGGTATGAATAGCAGCACTTGAGACCTATATTTAGGATATAGTTTTGTTCTTGGGACCTGAAACAAGCAGGAATTAGATTCGGAATAAGCATTATTCTAGTAAACAACACTTGTTTTCATTTTAACAATTGCAGTAGTCAGTAGGAAGGTGTGGATCTAGTAAACACCACTTTTAACTGCCAAAAAGTATGACATCGTAAAGCAATATGCTAAAAGAAATATTTTCCAGGTCACCAAGATGGCGGCTCTTAGGAAGGTACCAGAGGCGATCTCTAAGGCGAGCCCTTCTACTCCGACTAGCCCTCCGCCGCCCCCTTTACTCAATGTCTACATTCCCCCTAAACCCTCCTCGGTGACAGAGCTAAACCCTAGCGCGCCAGCGGTGGCGGCTACAAGGAAGGTACCAGAGGCGATCCCCAAGGCAGATCCTTCCACTCCGGCCAGCCCTTCTCCTCCCCCCTTACTGAATGTTTACATTCCCCATAAGCCCTCTCCAGTGACGGTGCTAAACTCAAACTCTCATCATCCAAAAGTATGCCTTTCCTCTGCCTCTTCTAAGCGCTCTAATGTCAAATCGAGGATTGCTCCATTGCTGCCAAAACCATCTCTCTCTATCTTCTCCTTAAGACTGGTTACTTCCAAATCTTTTCAAAGGCGTTTTGCGTGCTTTGATCTTCCCATTTCTAAAAGGCATAATACTCTTGAGGAATCTCCCCCTCCCCCTCCTGGTGCTCAGTCAGACAACTCTTGGACTAATGTGCTGCCTAAGAAAGCAAAATCTTCTCTGAATCTTTTGGCTAAGTCTAAAGTAAAAGACTTCATTGCTTCTAAAGCTTTTTCCCTTAAAAAGGAGAGGAAATGTTTTAATTGCCTTTTTCAAGGCCATAATAAGTCAGATTGCAGCCTACCGAAAAGATGTCTTGTTTGTCTTAAATTTGGCCATACAGTCAGAGAATGCGCTTTCCTCACTAATGGTGACTCCTTGTTTTCTAACCAGTGTACTGGTTCTGATGAGTCGTTTCAATTCACACCTCCTCCTGAGGTTGAAACTCTTGCTCTTCCAGCAGTTGTGCCAGTTCAGTGTACTTCTCCTCTTAATGTCTCATCTCCTCTTATTCCCTCTTCTCAAACTGCTCTTACTTCTGCTCCTGCTACTGAAATTATGACTTTACCCCACGATTGGCAGTATGCGCCTTTGAATAGTGCTGCTGATTTTGACCCTCTTAGGCCTGATCACTTGAATGTCTTTTACTCTCCTTTGCAAGAACTTGACCCAGAAAATGAAGTTTTGCAGAGAGCTACTTTTGATAGAAGATGGTCTGAATGCAGTGGTACAGTTTTTGAGCCACCTCTTTACCATACCAGAATCAGGATATATGGCCCTTCTCTTCACCTCTGGAATAGAAATGCGATCTGCACTCTTGTTTCTGGTTTTGGCTATCCAGTAGTCGTTGCTCCCTACTTTTCTGACGGAGTGTTTCTTCATCTTCAACTGCTGATTAAAGGTTCTCATCCTTCTGATATACCACATATTTTATTGGTTTCTACATTTCATAGAGCAACCAAAGCTCGGGTTATCATTGAGGGGTTTGAGCAAGTTGGTTTTCCTACTGAGCCCCTTTTTGCGGGCTCTGGGAGGGCTTGGGTGGCTCCATCACCAACATCGCCGTTGTCGCCTCCTCCACCTCTTTCTGTTGATTCTCATATTGTTACTAGTCCCAGTACTGGTCATCTTTTTCCATCTACACACTCGGTTTTAGACCAGCTTCAAGTTCATGTGCCAGTACAACAAGCCACCGAAAAACTCAAGCCTTTTTGTTACTACTACTGCAACTGGAGACATCTTCTTGGCCATAAACCCCTCAAATCTGTTGTCTTGGTTCTTTAATGCTCTTAATGCTGCTTTTATTTTTCAACCGTTACCTTTACAACTAGCTAATGTCTTTGATTGGCCAAGTCATATTCTAACACTCCCAGCTCTCTCAAGCTTTTCTGCTCCTAACCAGCGGTTGCCTATTTAGTCCTCTCCTGCTTTTGAGGAATTAAATCATTCTGATCAGCTTTATTATGATGCTCCTCCAAACTTTAAACTCGCGCTTCTTGATTCTCCTCCGGGCTTTAATGGTCCTTCTCAGCTCTTGCATTTGGCCAATGATACTCACCCAAACCCTAGTACTCTTTCTTTGCTCTCTTCAGGCCATCAGCCTAGAAGAAGCCCGAGACTCAAATCAAAACTTTCTGGTCCGTATACTTCGTCTCTTCAAAGAGCTCAACAAGTTCAGTTTGCTACTAAGGAAGGTGTTAGAGCTAAGCGCGTTCATTTTGAAGCGAGGAAAGCGGCTGATGACTTTCTCAATGGAGATGCTCCGCCAACTATGACTCAGGCTGAGTTAGTACTTATGCTGGGTGGTTTTGAGCTCTCTGACGATCTGAAAAAGCTTCTCAATGACGCAGGGATTATCTAATTGCTTGTTACTTCTATTTTTGTGGGTTTATTTAGGAGTTATTATGTTACTTCAGCTATGGCTGCTTTGCTACTTTTACCTTGTTTTGGAGACCGTATCTCTGGATCTCTTTTATAAGTCTTCTAATTCACTCTTGCTTCTTCTTCTCTTCTTGCTATTTTTGTGCCTCTCTCTATTCCTATTATGACAAATTCAATTAAAATTCTGTGCTGGAACCTAAGAGAACTGAATGATTCTGACAAGCGTCTTTCTATTAGACAGACTCTGACAATTGAAAAGCCACATTTTGTCTGCTTTCAAGAAACAAAATTACCTGAACTAACTGATACTCTGCTAAAAGAAGTTTGTGGTTCAAGACTCAACTCTTATCTCTCTGTTGACGCTGAGGGTACTAAAGGGGGAATTCTTCTTGCTTGGGATGACGGGCTTGTGTCCTTGGAAAGTTCTTTGGCCACCAGACATATTCTTTCAGCTGACTTCACTCTAAACCTTGATGGTTCTTTTCTCAGACTTTCTATGGTCTATGGGCCATCTAGCTCTGATGGCAGGCAATTGTTCTTGTCTTCACTCAATTCCTTTGCTCCTTCTCAAAATCAGCCGTGGATTATCTGTGGTGATTTCAACTTAGTATTGGATAGGACTGAAACTACAGGCTCCTCAACCAATGCTAGAGAAATGCAATCTTTTGTTGATATTACTTCTTCACTTAATCTTATTGATCTCAATCTCCCTGGCAGGAATTTTACTTGGTCAAATAACAGATCTGTGCCAACCCTTGCAAGATTAGATAGATTTTTTATCAACCTTGCTCTTTCTAACTCTTATCCTGGCACAATGCAAGAGGCTCTACCGAATACCAGCTCTGATCATTCCCCTCTTCTTTGCTCAATAAAAAACACCTTTGCTCCTTCTAATCTTTTCAGGTTTGAAAATTGTTTTCTCAATAATACTAAGTTCAAGGACTTATTCTTAAATACCTGGTTCTCTCTACCTCCTGCTTCAACTCCTGTGCAGCTTCATGATAAACTTTCAACTCTTACTAAGGATATTAACCTTTGGGCCAAAGGCAGAATCTCTTCTCTGAGGTTACAGGTCCAATTCATTAGAGACTTCCTTGCAAGATGTGATAGGATTATGGAACTCAGATCTTTAACCTTGTTGGAAAAAGTTTTGAAGTGTCTTCTTAAAAGAAGATTGGTGGATTTGGCTAAATCTGAAGAAGCCATTTGGAAACAGAGATCCTGTTTTAGATGGAGATTAGAAGGAGACAGAAATACAAAAATTTTTCATTCCAGGGCAACCAACAATAAAAGGAGAAACTTTATTCAAAAAATTGAAGTGCAAGGAAGGTTTTTGTGCACTCATGGGTTCTCATTCTACCGCTTCTACTGATGTTAATTGGAACATGCTGTACTCAGACAGTCAACATCATGATTTTTCTTCTCTACATGCACCTATCACTGTTGAGGAAGTGAAGCATGTCATTTCCACATGGCCTTCAAATAAATCTCCCGGTCCTGACGGTTTTACTGGTGATTTTTTTAAATGCTTTTTTGAGGAGTTAGCTCCTGAGTTAGTGATGGTTCTCAATAGTGCTATTCAATCAGCCTCTCTTCAGCCTTTAAATTCCTCTCTGATTGCTCTTGTTCCCAAAACTGATCATGCTTCTTCACCAGCTGACTTCAGGCCTATTAGTATTGTGCACTCAGTTCAGAGAATTCTCTCTAAAATCTTAACCCTCAAGCTAACCCCTTTTCTGCAATCCATCATTACTGTCAATCAGACTGGTTTCCTGCAACATAGGTCTACAATTGACACCTTTGTTTATGCTCAAGAAGTTATAGCACATGCTGCCAAGGCAAAGGCTCCTTTGGCCATCTTCAAAGCAGATGTGCATAAAGCCTTCGACACTCTTAGCTGGGGTTTCATCTCACAGATTCTATCAGCCCTGCACTTCTCTCCCTCCTTCATCAATATATTGATTGGATGCATACTCTCTGGTTCTTCAAGAATGGTTCTAAACGGTGTCGCTGGTAAGCCAATAACTCTCAAAAGGGGGGTTAGACAAGGGGACCCACTATCCCCGTACGTTTTCATTTTAGCATTTGATTTTCTCTCAAGATGGATAGCAAAATTAAATGCTACAGGTGCAATCCCTGTCCCAATTCCTAGAATGCATTCAGCATTATATTATGCTGATGATGCATTGTTATTCTTCAAGCCAACCTTACAGCAAGCTGCCTTCCTCAAAATCATTTTTTCTTCTTTTGCTGAAATTTCTGGCCTTTTTCTCAATGCTGCCAAATCTGATTTGATAACTTTGAACTGCAATGATGCGGACACTGTCTCCTTGGCTGCTCTATTAGGGTGCAGGATGAAAAATTTCCTTATTAGATTTTTGGGTCTGCCTTTGACTGACAAGAACTTAAATGTTGCAGACTATGATTTGTTACTTTCTAAATTCCAGTTGAAGCTTCAAGGTTGGGTTGCTTCCCTTCTATCCATCGCTGGAAGGGTTGTACTGATCAACTCTTGCTTATCTTCTTTACCAACTTATTTCATGTCTGTGTTCAAGCTACCTCTATGGGTAATTAGGAGGATTGATGTCATAAGAAGAACTTTTTTATGGCATGGAGCAGCAACAGAAAAGAGGAAGCTAATCCTTGCAAATTGGAAATCTGTGACTAAACCTAAGAGAGTTAGGGGTTTAGGGATTCTTGATTTGTCAGCTTTCAACGCAGCATTGCTAGCCAAATGGATTTGGAAGTGGACTGTCTCTTCTCCTTCAATTTGGAAGCCTCTCAACCTTAGCCTTCAAGACAATCGTCACTCTCTTTCTCCTCTTAACAGCAAGCTCTCTCTTACTCTAAAGCACTGTAGTTGGTTTTTCAATATTGGTTTGGTATGTACTATCTCTTCTGGTACATCAACGTTTTTTTGGCATCACAACTGGACTTCTCTCATTCTTAAATTCACTTACTATGAACTCTTCACCTTTGCTGTCGACAAAGATATCTCAGTCTTCAGCTTTTCTATGCATCTGGCTAATCCGGCTTCACTTTTTCATCCATTGCTTCAGTCTTCTACTATTGCTATGTCTCAACTCACCCTCATGATCAACCTTGTCTCTCCTTTACTCATCAATCTACATTCAGATGGTGAGGATCAGTTTGGTTGGAAATTGCCTGGCTCTAAAGGTATTTTCTCCACAAGCTCGGTCTACAATTTCATCAAATGTTATCCTTCTCCAGGTTCACAGCTGTCCTCTATTTGGAAAATGAGAATTCCACCGAGGTTCAAGGTTTTCCTCTGGCAAATGTTTCAAGATAAAATTGCAACAATTGACAACCTGCAAAAGAGGGGTTGGAATATGGTGAATAGATGCTCTCTCTGCAAAGTGGATTCTGAATCGGTGCTTCATCTTTTCAATAGCTGTGCATTTTTTTTATTTTGCTAAAGAGTTCTCTTCTCAATATCCCACTGGTGCAGTCAGCTGCTGCTGGTTCTGTTATTCCTCATTTATATTCTGACAAGCAAATTGATAAGTAATTCTCTTAAAGATATCTTTGCTATTACCTACTTTATCACATGGAGAGAGAGATGTGCTAAAGTTTTTAGGGAGGCTGAAAAATTACATTCTGATCTAATCTCTGAAGTTCTACTGGAATGGATGGCTCTCACGAAGTTGTAGTTCTAATCTCTGAAAAATTCCATCTCATGGTCATTTTCTATTCGTGACCCATTTTTCCTTTCTTTTTGTGTACTTTACTTTTAGTTTTATTAACGATTTTGTTTTTTTTTTCCTTTTTCAATTTAGCTTCTGGCTAAAATTCCTGTAAATTTTTATACTTGTTTCTTTTATATATAAAAAAGATGAGGGCTAGACCCTCATTTTTCTTAAAAAAAAAAAGAAATATTTCCCAAATGATCCCTACAATATCATCCGTTCTCATTATGGTCCCTAAATTTTCAACGTAAAATATCTTACTGTTTGCGCATGTTCGTTTATGTTGTTTTGGTACCAACAATTATTTTTGTACATGATGAAAAAAGAGTGTATTAGGTTATTGTCAAATTTTTTTTTCTTTGTTTCCCAATACATTTATATATTGTAAATATAGATAAAGACAAGCTTCAACCATCTTCTAATTAGAGATATCTCTCATTATTAGTGTTTATTTTCGTGTAAGCACCAGTTATGTTACAGATTACCCATCTTGTTAAATTTATATGTAACGAAAGATTTAGATTCCCAAGGACGGCGCAATAATAGATATATGCGAATTAAAATATCAACACCAAACATTGAGGAATAAGATATACTTTATGCAATCTCATATTTCTCACACCATGGCTTATATGAAGACAAGATATGAAGATAATCATCCTTTTAGTTTGCCTAAATATTCTTTAAATATTAGTAAAATTGATCACTAAATTAAGTGAATTTTCTGATTTTTTTTTAATATAGAAAAGGAAATTAGGATTATTGTTTATAAGCTTAGATTGACAAAACCTGTCTATGCACATCTGTAGATATATTTCCAAAAGGCTAGGGTAAAAGTCGTAAAGTGTCTTAATCATGTAAACAATTTTCTAAATCAACCAGTGTGCCACTTGTAAGTCTAGATAAGTGCCTATTTTTATTTTTAAATGCAATCTAGCCATCTAATTTTTGACTGGCCAATTATAGCACTTCTGGGACAGAAAGTTGTGCATTAACAACTTCAGAACCTCAAAGCACTTTACATTGGGGCCACTAATATGTTTTAACTTTATTGTCAAGCTTATTAGAAAACAGCTTATGCTAAACCTATTTAAGGAACTGAATCTTGGGCACAAAAACATTGTAAAAAATTAATGTTGTAAGGAAGTAGCTAGGCATAATTTAATTAAACTCTCGAACATATTAATATAATAATTTAATGAAATATTATATCTTTAATATTGTTACAGATATATGAATTCTTGTCTTTGGTTTGTGATAGTAACTTATCAAAAATTTGAAGATGAAATTGTGTGCTTCTTCCCAGGTAACAATAAATAAGATGCCGGAGAATTATCCTATGTAATTACAAAGCACAAAGTGTACTCACATGCTCGAATTATTCGCCTTTTATTTCCCCTCTTCGGCCCACTGTAGATATCTATATTCCTATTTATCTGGCTAGTTCCAAGTTTAAAATGAAGTACTATATCATCTGCGGCTTTTGGAGGGCTGCCACTTGTGTCGTGAATCATTTCTCGGTTTCAAACAATATATATATGTGACAACAAAGAGGAACTTTTTTTTAAAAAAAAAAGGAAAAGAATATCTATATACCGTTCGATGCGCACTTAAAAACATAGAATATATATGTGCGGTTTTACAAAAGAACTATTATAGATAATATATAATAACTAGACAGATGGGTTTCATAGTGACCACAATAAGACTATTTATTAATAACAATAATATAATAAATTTTACATTTAAATTTAGAATGAACAATATAATAATATGAAATTTTGTAAATAAGATACATTCAATTCATTATGCATATTTATTCCACATTTTGCATTCTTTTTTTGAGAAAATGTAACACTCAAGCCCGTTTTTAAATATTTTAATATAAAACTCGGTGAAATGAAAAGTTAACCATTATATAATTACCAACAAAATAAATTTAGTTTTTATTTTTCTTGAAAAGATTTATAAGGCGATATTTTATTTACTTTTATCTTAGTTAGAAGTCATAATTTGATTTTTTTTTTTCTTTGTAAAATATTGTAAATGTAAGCACCAAGAATTCTCTCTCTTTTCCATCCCCTCACAAACACACACCCACATATACATACATAAAAATAATAATTGATATATAGATTCGACGATATTTTGATATAGTTGAGAACTATAGATAATTTTGATTTTATAAATGTATCGCTCAGTTTTTATCGCACAAAATATTTAAATTTGGGTCAATTTGTAAAACATAAAATGTCATATATCGTTATAAATAAAAATGCGTAGAATTTAAACTGGTTTTTATAGTATGCCGCGACATATCATTTATAGATATTGTCGCGTACTTTGTATAAAGCACTTGGAAATCGTTTTATGCTCAACTACACAATACGAGCAACAAGGTACCTTAAACAAAATGAGTGCTTGACAAGATCACAGATTCTAGCATTTTCCGTACGCCTATACTTAGGCAACAGCTCCAAAGCACAAAAAATCGTGCGTGCATCCTTTTCTCTAACGGAATCCTCTTTATTTTAATACACTCTATAAATAGGATTACGTAACAATACACTTCGTTGGAATCAAAATAATACGGAATCATAATATTTTAAATGCAGCGCCAGTATATAACAAATCAATTGTAAATGGGTTTGATGCTTCCGTTCAAATTTTTTAAACCTTGAAGAATAGATTGGTCCAAATTTATTTATTTTTTTCTCACTAAAAAATTATAAAAAAGTAAGCGTTTTTTATTCCATTTAGAAATAAAAATAATGATTGTCAATGGCATGTACAAGATTCTTAGAAGAACCGTCATTATGCTAAGTAGATAGCTTATTTTTCCTGAAGCATTAGATGCATGCATCGGCTTTACAAGTATATAATAAATATAGATGAAACAGAGAACATTATAGGATTAAGTACGGTTTTGTTATAGGCTTGAAGGGCCCAAAATGGACCTCCAATTGGGTTTTAGTTAGAATCCATTAGGAAGGATTTTTATAGGCCCATATACTCCGAAAGACAAGCATTGAGGGCTTTTCAGTTATTTTTTTGAAACTTGAAACTCCATAAAGTGGCGTTGCCCTCATATGGAAACAAACTATGGTAAAAAAAAAAAAAAAAAAAATCAATTGTACGTTGGAAGTTATCGAGTTTTTGGGTATTAAAATTTGGAAAAAAAAATGTTGTACTTTATAGATTATTATTCTACATCAAACCCAAAAGTTAAATTGATGAAATTTATGGGCCAGGCTTCTCAAGATGCATGAATAAGAAAAGAAGCAATATGTGGTTTTGTTGCCGAAACTGGGAACTAAAGATTTTGAGCCCTTTATATTTTTCAAGTTCTCAGGCCCATTTATAACTGAAGAACTAATTCTGATTACCAACTTTCTAAGCCACTTTTTCTTTCTTGCTGCTGATGCATGAGGTAGTACCGTAGTAGTAGTTTTTTATTTTTGTGTAACAGGAAAAGAAAATCAATAAATAAGATGTCAGAAGAACAATTACTTCGACATGACAAATTGACAACACATTACCTGCTGGTGAAAGCTTTTTTAAATATTGAGTGTCACTTAATGCCTCCATCCATAGTTGACGACCAATTGCCTAGATACCACGCATCTATTTGACTATCTTTTGGATAAACGTACGGATTAGTCCAGGTCATGTACCGGTATTCTGTTTATTTTCAGTAAGTAATCTCCAAAAGATTTGGTTAAATAAAAATACAAAGTGAAAATATACTGATCATCATCATTATCTTATTATTTTTTTTTTAAGATCAACAAATAAAACATCTTGTGTAGTAATATTACAGATATTTCAAAAATAACAACTTTTGTGCCAAATGTGTCTCTCATCTTTGACATATCATAGTATCAGAAACCAAATTAATTTTACTTGAATGTATAACATTTGAATTCAATATTGACATTATATTATCTTTGAAACAAATGAATTACAACATGTGTAGCTTTGTGGAATTGGGTTTGAAGAAGAGTGCTTAGTTTTTTCCCTTGTGCCACGCTAATTACACGAATCTTAATGCACTAGATAACAACTATTTCGAATAGACGCAAGAGTCCAGAGTAAAGAGATGACGTCAAATTTTTTATATTTTTTACGGTGGAAAGGATCTAAAAATTCCCAACCACCATCCAAAGTGCACGTCACTTTGATAATTACAGGAAAGAGAGATTATCCATCACGCACATGTTACCTTCTCTGTAAGCACTCTTTTCTTTTGTTTATTCCTGTTAGAGAAAATATCCTAATCCCCATTATTATACCTGGCAAAATCTAGTTTTTATTGGAGATACCAAGCAATTATCATTCCATTGAGTCTTCCCTTTCATCGTATATTTTATTTGGATTCTAGACTATCTAGGTTTATAAGCTTTTATTTATTTATACATTATTTTTTTTGAAATAAATGTTCAAAAACTTTCTATGGCTTTCAAAAATAGACTTCATCATTGCGGTCTTTCCTAAGAAAAAATTATTGGTGTTTCTAAAAACAAACTTTAGACGTTGTCTATTAAATGATGCAATACAGCACACGTATTTCTTCATCTTTGGTTGAAATATTTTTTTATTTAGATAGAATATATTACTTTGAAGGAATGTTATATTGGCTTAGTACAAAACCATTTTGTAATTATCATTAAACATTATTGTCAGAATATAATTATAAAAGGTTGTAGATTTAGACACACTAAAAGCGACATCTCATTCTGTAAAATTAATGTATTGTGCATAGTCAATTGAAGCCTATCCTTTCATCTACCAGGCCCACTATTTTACGGCATATTACAGAAGATTCCATAAATTTGCAAACAGATTACAAATTTTATTAAACCATATGTCTAAGATTTCACTTTTATGCAACTTATGTAATATTTTATGTCCTAGCAATCGAAACCATTGGTGCGTATTGAAAATGCGTGTGACTGTATCAGGCAATACCTAATTGTACATGTGATCCCCACAAAAGGATTCTTCTTAAAAAAATAACAATAACAAAGCATTGGTAATGGTTTATTAGCAGAATTACTTCTACCTAATTGTTTAGGATCTTAACCATAAATAATTAAAGAGCAATAAAACATATCAAAACACAACAATAAAAAAAGTGGGAAAAAAAATAAATAACAAAGCACAATCACAGAAAACGATACTGGGTCACATTTAATTTGTCCCCAATTAGTGTCAAATTTAATTGTGCGAAACAAGTCATACTTCATTCCAATCATGTCAATGATATATGTGAAGTTATCAGACGGCGACCCACAAATGCGTAAGTATTACCAAACCAAATAGATACAAACTCAAAAACAATTTAAATTTGAAATACAAAAACGTAGAACAAGTCGAGCTCCCACTTCAAGTCAACATTTATTTATTTAATTGACCATAAAAAAATAGGCAAACGGTTGCTCTTTCTTGAACGGATCACCTTGCTTAGATTATTGTTTAAGGACATGAGAATATTTTAATCACCTTCTTAGGACTTTTTTAATGATGCTTGTGATTAAATTATGGATGTTAGAATTTTGTATTATTTTAAGGGGATACGCTTGGATAAAGGAAGATTGATGTATATTTTCAAATTACTCAACAATTAAATATTTTGTCTATGCAAACTTCATTTGTACAAGACTTTCTTATGAAGTTTCTCATTGCATATGTACTTGATTGCAGTCCTGTATTCCATCATAGAAATTAATAATTATTATTCAGGTTGTACACATTCTTGTTTATAAAAATAACTATTATTGGATAAATCCTATTAAATAATATCTATTTTTTATGGTTGCGTGTGAAAAAAACAGTGTAAGGAAAAACCGAAGAAATTTTTCTTTACTTCGACAGACAAGTTGGCTGCACCATTGGCTCCATTTGCACGAAATGACACCAAAATTTTATCTTGTAATTGATATTTTGCAAAGTTGGCACTATAAGAAGTTAGGCCAAAAATCATTGAAATCTTTGACAAAAATAGATTGAAAACTAGGCATATGTAAAATTAACCATAAATAGTCAATTTTATTAGAGAAAGGCCACTTTCAAGGGAACACATGCTGAACCGGAGCTAATTTTGCCATAATGGAAAAGTTCCATATCCTAACAAAATTGTAAAAACTTGCAAATAAAAATATATTATTGTATTTGTCCCTAAAATTATGAGAAACATCCATACGTCCTTATAGGATTTGACAGCAAATCAATAGTGATTCATCCATCAACATTTTGCATAAATGCTTACTATTTATCGAAGTCATGGATTGCTTTCAATTTTCATTTTGAAAATTTAATAAAATGACAATGTATGAACTTTGCGGTATCAACATGAGTTTTGGTGCCCAAAACGACCAAATTTATTCTGACAAGATCCAACCATGTACAATTTCAAATTTATTTTGTGCATGAACCTTTGCGTTGTGTATCCAATCACACCCGAAATAGATCGGTGATGAAAGCGTAGGGATAATTGTTTTTTTTTTTTCACAAAAAATTATGTTGCATGATTCTATAAACATCATATGTTTGAGAATGGTATAAATTAGGATGATGAGTATATATAAAAAAATATTTTTATCGCACTTATGTCTAGAAATGGTATAAGATAGTAACTCTTATACTTTCATTTTATCCCACTTATTATTTATTTTTTCGCTCTTTCCATGAGGGGATAAGAAAAGTAATCCTTTTATTTATCTTAATGTCTTATCTTCTTATCCTTCACTTTATTTTATTTTAATTTAAAAAAAGATCACAAATATTTGTCTACCCAATTTAAGGATTTTCCATTTTTTACCGGATGGAAAAAGCAATAGTTGATATAATGATATTATATAACACATTAGTAAAAAAGTAAATAGTTAAATTATAACAAAAAAATAAAAATAAATTACTATATCCGAAGAGAAAATTACGGGAAAGGATTGCAAATAAAACAATCAAATTGGCGTCTCCCAGAAGACAAAAGGTGTAGAAAATTGTCCTAGTTTGATGTTTTGTTTTGTTGGCGATAAAATTGGTAATAAAATATTAAATTAAATACTTGAAAGGGGGTAGAGCGAAGAAGTGTCAACGGACGCGAGTTTCTATTCAAATACAGCGAAATTCCCATCCCATTACTCCTCTCTCTCCTCTCTCTCTCTCTCTCTCTCAAATAATACTTAGCACTGTGTAAACCAAGCCACTCGAGAAAAATACAAACGAGAGAAACCCATCACCCTCTTTCTACGACCATGTATCAGCATCACTTCGCAATCGTCTAAAAGCACTTTCCAATTTCTGATTTTTTCTAGTATAGGAGTGTGAATCGAGGCCAATTAGGAGATTGATCGAGTGTAATTTCTGTGTTGTTGAGATTAGTTGCTTCAAGCAAGGTAAAATTTCAGTCTACCACGCAATTTATTTTCCCTTTTAATCTTTTTTTTTGTCTTTATTTGTTGGTATTTTACTAGTTTTCTTTTGATCAAGTAATTTGTTGCATTGAATTCTCATGATCCTTGAATTGTGATTAAGCGATTGTATCAATAGCCTCCTTGATTGGGATAAATAAAGGATTAGAACTGAAATTCCACTTTCTTTGAAGTTAGAAGTATGAGATAGTTACAGTGATTAATAAATTTTCTTAATCTATTAGTAAAGTTCTGTAATTTTGCTCAAATTTTCCTTTGCTGTTTCCTGAACTTCCAAAAGTTAGTTCTTAACTTTACAAAACATTAGAAATTGTGCAGATTAGGTTAGTATCCTTTTCTGTGTTAGTAAAGTGTCAATAAGACCTCCCAAATTGATTTTTCCTAATTGTTACTTTTCAATGCCTTCTACTTTTGAAAAGAGTTTCTTGGAAGCTTTTTCTGATTGAAAAAAGCTTGTCAGAGGTTTTCATATAATGTGTTCACTCTAATACTCAATCTCACATTGTACCAGGGTTAATGCAATGGATAAGTCTCCAGACCAACCAATTTTACCAGGTAATCTATTTGCTGACTAACAATGTTTATTTTTCCTTGCTTTTTTTTTTTTTTTTTTATCAATTTGAGTTCCTCAATCTTCTTTCTTAAATTTGCAGAGGCTTTAGGCATCCCATCAGTGAGAACAAACCGTACTCCTGTGGCAGTGAGCAATGCGTGGAGAATACCATTCACGTCTCTTTTTGGATCAGCTGACACCAGTTTCTTCTCCAGTTCCTTACCCATTCTTCCTCATGAGAAATGTACTTCAATTATTAATTTATTTTTAAATAACTCGTAATATTGTGGCTCCTATTAACTACTACTTTCTAGTTTCTGCGCTAACTTATCTGATCCTATATAATTTCTCTATTCAGTAATTGATTCAGGGCATGGGACACCATCAGTAGATGATGGCACCCCTGACTTGAAGCATTTAAGAGATGACATGGATTTAAAAGACCCGATCGATGACTTCGTCCTACCTGATGAAGAGGATCTTCTAGCGGGATTGATGGGTGATCTTGACATGATAGGGGCAGGAGAGGAAATGGACGAGTATGATGTTTTTGGCACTGGTGGGATGGAGATGGATTCTGACCCAACTGAGGCCATTACAATGGGTTTTGCAAGGACTAATTTGGCTGATGGTGTAAAATTGAATGGGGCAGTTGGTCAATTTGGTGGGGTTGGTGGAACCGTGGCTGGGGAGCATCCATACGGGGAGCATCCTTCTAGAACATTGTTTGTTAGAAACATTAACAGCAATGTGGAGGATGCTGAGCTTAGGGCCATGTTTGAGGTAACTTTTTTCTTCGTTTGTTCATGTATAATCAAAAGCTTGTTGTGCCTATCCCTAATTCAAGTGTAGGCATCTCATGGTGATCAACTTGCTATTATTTGAAATTTGAAATTGGTTTGTCTGGTCAAGTGAGGTTTTTCACCATGATGTATCTCATAATTTTTTCTATTTTTGTTTTTATAACATTTTTCTTTCTTGCATGTCCTTTTTTTTTTTTGTTCCAATGGCTGTAATTTATTTATTTATTTTTTATTTGTAGCAATATGGGGACATCCGGTCTCTATACACCGCAACAAAGCACAGAGGTTTTGTGATGATATCTTACTATGATATTCGAGAAGCACGTAATGCAATGCGTGCACTACAAAATAAACCCCTGCGCAGAAGGAAGCTTGATATTCATTTCTCGATCCCCAAGGTTAATTTTTTAATGTGTCTTTTCAACAGATTAATTTGTGTCTAGACTCTAGATTAATCCAGGTTTGTTTGTATTACTTTGTAGTTGTTTATCATTTTAGTAAATGTATTGTCAGATCAGTTTCAATAATGTTATAGCAGTTATATTCTTGATGCATTTTGCAGGACAACCCATCCGAGAAAGATTTGAACCAGGGAACTTTGGTCATTTTCAATTTGGATCCCTCAGTTTCTAATGAGGAACTTCGTCAAATATTTGGCAACTATGGTGAAGTAAAGGAGGTTAGCAGTGATTTTCTTTTTTCCTTTGCTTTTCTGTTTTAGTTGATATCTGGCCATTTAATTTGTTGATCCTTCTTTGTGAATGAATTTGAAATAAATTTATGTGCTGTCATTGTAGATCAGAGAAACTCCACATAAACGACATCATAAGTTCATAGAGTTTTATGATGTGAGAGCTGCAGAGGCTGCCCTTAGAGGCTTAAACAAGAGTGAAATTGCAGGAAAAAGAATTAAGTTAGAGCCAAGCAGACCGGGAGGTGCTCGTCGCAAGTATGTCTTTAATTCCATGCTTTTGCTGATTATGATGTTGACTAAATTATGCTTATATATCTGACTGTATAGAATGTTAGTATTATTTTGTTTGTATATCTTTAATCTTAGTGTTTTGAACCTTTTTTATTCAGTTTGATGCAACAACTAAGTCATGACTTGGACGACGACCCGAGACTGTACAGGCAGCATGTTGGTTCTCCTATAGGGAACTCTCCTCCTGGTATTAGTTTCCCCAGATCTTCTATCTTATTTGTGAAGTGTCATCTAGGCCCAGATTTAAAACTAAGTTTTTGCAAAAGTTATTTAGCTGTTGACTTGTGTTTGCTATTCAGTTCTATTATAACAGTATACCTGTGGAGCCATATAACTCAGCACCTCCCGCCAATAAATTAATGAATTTAATTTAATTGAATTTTACTTCTTTTTCCTTTACAGGAACATGGGGATTTAGTCCAACAGACAGCACCCTGATTCAGGGCATTAGCAAGTCGCCGAGTAGCACCCGGGTCATCAGTCCAATTAGTAGCAACGGGTTCTCTGGTTTGTCTTCCCTTCCTGCAACATTTATGCCAAGCAACTCGGTAAAAATTGCCCCAATAGGTAAAGACCCAAATCGCACCTCCATTTCCTCTGACCATCCGTTCTCACAAGCCCACTCTTTTCCGGACCATGCTACCAGTGATGCCATGAACTCTAGTCCAGGGACCTTAACTGGGCCCCAGTTTCTTTGGGGAAGCCCCAAACCCTACTCTGAAAACTCTCAATCTTCATCATGGCAATCTCCACCAACAGCGAGGCCGTCTTTCTTGCCAAATAATACCAGCCATCATCTGCAAGGTGCTCCAGGGATCTTGTATGGGACCCAGCACAATCACCACCATGTAGGCTCTGCTCCATCAGGCGCATTCGAGACCCACTTTGGATTCTTCCCAGAGTCACCTGACACATCTTTTATGCCGCCCAAGTTTGGAAGCATTGGGCCAGGCCGCAGCAGTGGGATGATGATGAATCTGGGGTCGCCTTTTGAAAATAACTCTCCTAAGTTCAGAATGATGCCACAACTGCCGCCGCAACAGAGGCTAGGTCCCTCACTGTTTGGGAGTTCTCCCTTTGGTGGGGGTTTGATGCCTGTTGGTTTGGAGGCTTTGACCCGCACAAGGAGGATGGAAAGCCCCAGTCAGGTGGAAAGCCGGAAGCAGTACCAGCTGGACTTGGAGAAGATTATTAGTGGGGAAGATAAACGCACCACTCTGATGATTAAAAACATCCCCAATAAGTACTTTTCTTCTCCTGAAAAACCTTTTAAATGAAGTAATTTGTGATTCTAAAAATTATGTGGCATTTCTAAATCAAAGGACCGCACATTACAGTGACTGGAAAGCAATTGCATAGTTGATTGTAAATACTTGTTAGTTGTTGTATTTCAAGTTTTAATTTGGTAATTGAACTTTTTTGGTATGGATTTGATAGGTATACGTCCAAGATGTTGTTGGCTGCTATCGATGAGCAGCACAAGGGCACATATGACTTCTTTTACTTACCTATCGATTTCAAGGTAAAAATTTCTCACCAGTTCTGAGCTAAGTCTTTTCTTTTCTTTCTATAAATTTTTGGGTCTCATGAATGTTTTGAAAATTTAAGCTTGCCCTGACACTGAAAGACTGCAATAATTGTTGGGGATTGAAACTATTCTGTCTTTATTTAAATAGGATAAAGCTGTAGATTGGGTGATGTGGTACTATATAGGTTGAGGGTGCAAATCTGAATTATTATTCAACTAAAGATGTGTTTTACATATTCTTGATTGAATTAATCTTTCCTTGGATGATATAATTTTGTCTTTTCTGTAGAATAAATGCAACGTTGGGTATGCATTTATCAATATGTCTTCTCCTTCGCACATCGTGTCCTTCTATGAGGTACATTTCTAAACCATACCATGATAATTGTGCGCACACATAGTTAATGTCTGTAAATGTATAGTGGAATCAATTTGAGTTATCCTTGTCTCATCTTTGCACTCGAACAATGGCACAATGGGATAAAACATTTGCAAGTCAGCTTCTACGTTCATCTCACACGAAGCTTAAGCAAGACCTCAATACTTTTTTTTTGTTTTGTTTTGTCTATTAGGCCCAAGGAAGTTGTAATTTGTTTTCTTTTTGGTGCAAGTACTTCTTGTTCTTATCTTTTTGTCCAATGGACAGACATTCAATGGGAAAAAATGGGAGAAGTTCAACAGTGAAAAGGTGGCATCCTTAGCATATGCAAGGATACAGGGTCGACCAGCTCTTATTTCGCACTTCCAGAACTCGAGCCTCATGAATGAGGACAAGCGGTGCCGACCCATCCTTTTCCATTGTGGCAAAGGACCTGAGGCTGGACACCAGGTACTTAATTTTTCCCCATAGTTTCCAAAATTATGAAAAAAAAAACTTCCCAACTTCTTTCCCTTGTTCGGAGCTTATTTGAGCTGTTCTTATTTTGAGAGGCCAAATTATCTGAAATGTACGAGTCTGTCTGGTACTATTGTAAATGTAATAGATAGGTCATATGAGATTAAAAGATTTTGCTTATCATCTTTCTTTGTTTGAGGTTAGGTAAAAGCATGGAAAGGTGATGGAATACATGGTTTATAAAAAGAAAAAACAAATTGTGAAAATGCACTATTCTAGTCATGATAGTATACTGCAAGTCACAACTGTATGTTAGGTGAAGTTAAAGATGTATCTACAAATTGGATTATTATTGGGAAAGAGAAGCATTAAAGAAAAATGTTATTGAAGAACATAAGGTATACTTCTAGTGATGCCTTTTCATCAACATATTTAGGTGTAAAAATCACCTTGCTTTATTTGTTATCAGTTGGTATGATTTACTTATGATGTGACTGCTTTAATTAAGTATGGTATATTTGTAATCTTTCTTCTGTTTTATTATGGTGTTGGATCTTCTTAACTGAAACTAAAGGGTTACCCATTTTTAATATAGGAACCATTTCCTTTGGATGGAATAACTATACATGGGTCCCTTCAAGATGAGCCTGGAGCAATGGAAGATTGGGCTGAGGGTTCATCAAAGGGAAGTCCCTCTGACAAAGCTGGTGACATATTTTAACCAGTGAAGCCCGGAAATGAGTAAATAATTGTCGATTCCAGGCCGGAGTTTGGGTGCATTGACTGTGCGAATAGATAAAAAAGTGTAAAAACTTGAGGGAAATGTCTGTTGTTTCTGTTGTGTAATTCGGTAATGAGCGGGGTGCGTCCACTTTTTGGGTAAAGGGCGCTTTTGAGTATGTTTGAAGTGTAAATTGACTTGCGAGGAAATTCCATGCTCTCAACCTTTTGTATAGATATTAAGGTCGAGACGTGAAGGTTATCTGTGTATTTTGTAAAGAAATGGTCGGTTAAATGTACAGTTCAACTTTAATGTCCGCTTTGCTTTGTTTTGCTTTATATCCTCCTTGCTGTGTTTTTTTTTTATCTACAATTTATTTTGTCCCTGAGCTAAAAATTACCCGTTGGCTTTAGTTTATTAGTTTTTTTTTTTGTTTGAAATTAACCAGTAAATATTCAAATTGCATAGGAAATAAAATGCTAGCAATTTGCTGTAATAAGATTTGTAACTTTTGCAAGCCAACGTTCAGCATTGCTGATTTGTTGTTTTTCCTACCTCGATCATAATATTTTACATATAATTTACTGAGTACTCTTTTTTTCAGCTTAATCAGTAACTCAACGCTAGAATGTGTGCAATGTTTGTGCATCATCATGACCATAATATCATTTCAGAAACAAAATTGTAGTACTATCCAACGCTCATCTTTTCTGGTTCCAAATACAAAAGTGACCTTCAAAAACTAAAGACCAAAAATAGACACTATCTGCTCCCCAATTAAAAAGAAAGGAAAATAAATAAGAAAACATTAATTTCCCATTTACATCTTAAATATAAAGAAAAACACATTTTTTCTGAAAAATAAAAAACAAATTTGATAATATTCTAAACCGAATGAAGCTTAAAACAATCATAAATGTGTACGAGAAGGCCTAGTGCTGCTCCCAATTTCCATCGAAACTGTCTCAGCCGTCGGATCATAATCTCGAGTCAACAATAAGCCAAAGCGCGATCGGTGTATACCGGGTTAGTACAGAAAATCCGACCCGCTAAAGCTAGAAAGCGATAAAGATTAAAGAGAGTGTGTAGTGTACCCGCCTTTCTCAGTTCCCACCGTTTCTTCCCTCCTTGTTTGGCTCCTCGGCTCCTCGTCTCGTCGCCTTAGGATAGGAGAGAATGTGGGCCCCAACCTGCTTTACTATCAGTGGCTCAGTAGCATCTCCAAGAAGTGACGTGTCTTTAAAGCGGCGCTTCCTGCCTCGTTCTGTTTGCTCCTCTAATTGCTCTCGCTCAAATGGTATCCTCTCTCTTTTTATCTCTTATTCAAAATTTAGAAGTTATGTTGGTGGAGTTGCTTATGTGTACCAAGTCAATTTGCTCTGATGTGAGAATTCATAAATTAGAACAAATCATGCTATTTTAATTTGAGTTTATTATTATTATATGTATTACTATGTGTAGGCTTTCTGAGAGAAATCACTCAGTGTACTCTACTCTTTAATAACAGAATCGAATTAAAATTTAAATTATTTTTTCATCCAAAGAAAGAAAGAAAGGGGTATCTATGCAACAGTAGAATTTCAGGCTTGTTCAATAATTCATTGCAGATAATCCTTACCTTTCTTATGAGAAAAGAAGTCTTGTACTCTCCACTGTGCTTTCTCTTGTACTTGCTCATGTGCCAATAGCAAATGCGTAAGTTCACCTTATATCAATGTTTCTTCCAATATTTATTGTCAATTTCTTGCCTTATTTTTAACTGTTGCACAATATATTCTGAAATAAGCATATCCTAATTGAAAGAAACTGTCGTTGATTGTTGAAAAATAATTTAAAGCCCATAGTAGGCATAATAACATGAACAATGTTGGTTGCATTGTGTGACTTCCAGTTCAGAGTTGAATGAAGAATCAGTTATTCAAAACGGGGTAAGAAGTGTTTTATCCAAGGCTAAGGCTGCTGGAATGCTTCGCTTGGTGTTTCATGATGCTGGCACTTTTGATCTCAATAGTAAATCAGGTTTGTAATTTTTCAGTCTCGTTCAATGCAGCATATTTGGAACTGCTTGTATCTGTAAAGTTACGTCATTACAATACATTTCAGGTGGTATGAATGGCTCTATAATTTATGAACTTGACAGACCTGAAAATGCTGGTCTCAGCAAATCCGTGAAGGTTGTCTACTTATTGTCTTTACATTGTGTATATGTTAGTCGTAACAGTATGATAATTTCTACTGTATGTTGGTTATTTACTGACAGGTTCTGGAAAAGGCAAAGTGTGAAATTGACAGCATTCAGGAAGGTATGTTTGTACATATTGCAAGTCATATGCAATTTCACAAATTAATTAAGACCTTATTTATTTTGGTATAAATTTAACTTTGTAGTGTCATGGGCCGACTTGATTGCTGTGGCTGGTGCAGAGGCTGTGTCATTGTGTGGTGGTCCCACAATTCCTGTCAGGATAGGTCGACTCGATTCAAGGTAACCTACCATGTATATAGCATTAGTTTTTTTCACTTTTTTAAATTATTATCTTTTTGGGATGCTAAGAAAAACATAAATTATTTATAGCACCCCTGATGCTGAAGGGAAGCTTCCAGAAGAAACATTGGATGCAATTGCATTGAAGAGATGCTTTCAAAATAAAGGATTTTCGTGAGTTATTCCACCACATTTTTCAAAGTACTTTATTTTAACTTTGAATTAATTTTATTTCATTAAATTGTTCTTTTGTTTACGTAAACTTGAAATTAGTGGTATTGTACTACCAATTCTCATCAAGTCACTTGTTTCACTCGATTACATACATATAAAAAAGAGTTCGATCTGTTGGTACCCAACCTTCCTTTGAGTTCTGGATACCACTCAATTTAGTTTTTCTCGACTGCCTATGTGGCATGCTCTCCTGCACATCTCCTGCCGCTTGCCAACACTGACTCTATGTTCATTTCTTCCACACAATCCAAACCACAGCACACAACATATTTTTCCCTTTTTACATCCCTGCATTGGTAATTTTGCCCAATTCCCCCACAAGGACCCCATGTTTTGTGAAATTTTGTTGAAGCCCTGCATCATCCTAACCCAGTTCCAAACCAGCTGGAGTTTGGCATTCAAAGAAGGTGATCTTTAGTTCCCCTTTATTTATGAATTGAGCATCTCCATTTGCCAGTCTTGCTGTTGTTTGTCAAAATCTCTCGTCCATATCTGATTCTGCCAATCTTCCTTTTTCCCTTTCTTTATACCCAGCCTGTTTATATTTTGTCCCTTGTTTTGGTGCTTTAGCATATTTTCACAATTTTATCTGTACCAACTTTTATCTAATTTAAAAGGATGTTTTGTCGTTATTCTCCTATCTTCATAGGACACAAGAGATGGTGGCATTATCAGGGGCTCATTCAATTGGGAATAAGGGCTTTGGAAATCCTTTTCAATTTGATAATTCATACTACAACATACTCCTTGAAAAACCATGGACGTCTTCAGGTAAATAATTCTTGTAACTCGATGGTTGACATTTTTTTTTTTGTCATATTCTCCTAATTTTCTACCCATTTGTCCTAATTTTTAAATTCTTCATTCAAAGGTGGAATGTCAAGCATGATAGGCTTGCCGTCTGATAGGGCTTTAGTAGAAGATGATGAATGCTTGAGGTTTAATACTTGCTGCTTTGTTTATTGCAAAACATAGACTTTGTCTTTTTCACAAATAGTTACCAACTGATACTGGAATACTTTATACAGATGGATCAAGACTTATGCTGGGGATCAGCCTAAATTTTATGAGAATTTTAAAAATGCATACATTAAGTTAGTAAACACTGGTGCATCATGGGAAGCCAGCTAGGAAGGTAAACTTATCTTTTCTTATTCTTAATTTATTTAATATGGTATTTTTTTTCTTTTTTTTCTTTTTTTTTTGTCAGATGGGTTGGTTCTTGTTCTTTCCTATCCAAGGATTATTGTACCGTATGTATACTGGTATAATACCCGACAGTAGGTACCATGCTAACCTGACATGAGTCTGTTAAATTTATTTCTTTACATTCAGCCTGATATAATTAATCTGTCATTTTATCTGCATAAATAATGCACAAATATCTGTAAATTTTATAGGAGCGAAGATGCGCTGTTTCTTCCTCATACAATAGCCGAGTGGTTGCACATAGCCAACTCGATTGAGCACACAGTACCATGGTTTTGGCACAGACTCTACATAAATTATCTCAACATCTGACATCTATCGCAGCAAGGAAAAGCAAGCGGTATTGAATGTGATCTCATATTCAGCCTTCATTTATGAATCTTGTAATTTTACGAGGATAAAAGACGAATTCACAAATTGTGATTCACCATTAATGTACATTGTTTATATCTTGGAATCCTTACTTCTGTATTCTCTATGTTTTGGAATAAAATTTTCTTCTCTGATTCAGCATGGATGTTTAAATCAAAAGAGGATTTCTTTGTTCATTACAAGTAGACACATTAGCCATTATAAATCTAAGTGATGTCCTTCAATTTGTTAGTCAAAGAACACAATCACTTCCCACGGGATGGCATACCATAAAAAAAATCAAATGATTAAAAAACAATTAATTGAGTAATGTCAATCGTATTAAGCATTCTATAAGTTGAACTACAACAGCACATTTATTACATAAAATCTACATTATGCTATTCAAAATCACTATCTTTGTCCCGTTTTGTATTTGTCTTCCCCAGAAAAGGGTTCATCTAAATTTTACTTCTACTTGAATTTTTTTCTAAAGCGAGGCCCCTTCTTGTTTCTGGAATTATCACTTCCATCCCAAGCACTTGACCAGAAGAACAATGACATCCAGAACAGCACAGCGAAAAATATGCGCACTCTATCCTGAAGTTTGGATATTTCTTCACGCAAACCTACAAAATTCCAATTATTTTCTTTTAAGAAGTGTAACAGTAACATAAACAGAAATAAGAGTTACAAAAAAATAACCAAATTACAAGATTTAAAAGCAAAAATAAGGTGAAAATCTAACTTTAATTGATTTTCAATCTCAATTAAGCTCAAGTGAAAATTAGTAACAAATTAAAAGAAAAAGGAAGAAACTAACGAGAGAGATAACCAGAGGAATCATCGCCACCAAAATTCGGAGGTCGAGCACTAGTGGCACAGCGCCAGTGTGAGGAGGACCCGCCACACCAACCACCTCTCCTCAAAGGCCTCAAATTGGCACTCAAATTTTTGCATCGTTTGAAATCGAGTATAGGAGAAGCTTCATTTTGGGTCGGTTGAGGAGGAGGAGTTGATTTTGAAGGAAGGAGAGAGAAGATTCGGGTGTAACAGTATCTGCTCAGCATAATTCGCAGCTCAATTTCATGTCTTTCGTTTATCTTTTGTTTGAGTGTGCTTTTTGCCTTTTTGGTTTAATTTTGTTTGGACAATGGAGATGACTAACTATTTGGATTCCCGCAGCCCTGATGACGTGTCTCGTTTGTGTGGCTGGGAATAATTGGATTTTTCATTCGGACTCCAGCTCCTGTAGTAAATTTGTAATGGGAAAAATGGTTTTTACCGTCTTGTTAATAACTTTTAGCAATTAAATTCTAAGTCTAAGGAGCTGATACTATCCTCAAAAGAAAAAAAAAAATTATCTAGCTATTATTTTTGTTCTCGGCATGAGTTTTTATAATTATGCATGTGATAATGTGTCATATATTGTGAACCATTAAGAAATTTATGTATTTGTAATACTTTACGCTTAATATAATCTTATTTGTACAATAACTAATTATTCTACATGTCTTATAACTTTTGACTCATCAAAATTTATGCTAGTGCAAAGCATATGGTGCACTTAGAGCGGCATCCCTAAAAAAAATCGAGCACAGCATTTCCGGGACCATAAGTGATTTTTTTCTTGGTTGTTGGTTCAGTCTCTTTATTTTGAAGAATTAATTCACTTGGTAGTCTTTGGCAGCCTCTGTCAATTCTCCCGGAAAATTATATTAAGAATTAAAATCAGTATATTTTTAAAAAATGGGAATTTTGTTTTTCTGTTATGATTGACGTTGTAATCTTGATATGCTTTTCGTAATGGAAAGCGGTGTCCTTTAGACTCACTTATTTCAAAAAGGAAAGAAAAAATGGGAATTTTATAGAAGCAATTTTGGCCTTACAAATTATTATGTCAGATTTGCAATTGGAATACCATTGGTATTCCATCCATAACTGTCAACTATGAATCATTGCAAAATTTTATAAATCGATAGATGATAAAATTAGATTAAATTTTAACAAGCATTTGCATAAAACAACTGCGACAATCAACAAATGTTTAACAAAATCAATACAAATAAAATTGTACAAATAAAACTTTACTATGTTAATAAGTCGTTTATCAAATTTTGTGCAATTTGAAAATCGTTTCGGTCATCGATCAAATTCTAATAAAACTATCTGACGAATGATGAATCAATCATGCGTTTGATATACACCTAAAATATACCCTAACTGATTTGATAATCATTTGTAATTTTACTATTTGTTTTGATAATTATTTGATCGGTTCTCACGCTAGTCGATTAAGGTTTTTTTTTTTTTTTTTTTTTTTTTTTTTTTTTTTTTTTTTTTTTTGTAATCAATGTACACTATCTGAAGAATATAAAATTTCAAAATGTCAAAATTGTAAATAATGGTGATGTAGGTCAAAAGTCCCAATCAATCCGCTGAGTTGGATATAAGTTGAAAATCTCAAAGAAAGTCCCAGACTCCACTCCCAAATACAGAAAAAATGAATCTTTTTGAACCTTTACGTAACCCATTTAAAATTTTCTTTTAACAAAAGGTATTTAGTAGAAGCACAAAGTCCGAAAGATCTTTTTGTCATTATCAAGACGATGATACAATTAATGGCGTTATTAGATTACGACATCTGATCCGATATAACATGATTAAACTTATCCTAATAATAAGCTTTTGTTACGTAATAGGAATTATTTTTTAATCTTTTTTAATAATGGATTTATTTTTTAATCTGCTAAGTTTGTCATGACCCATGCTGACCACACATCCGCTACCATAAAAAATGTTGCTATCTAACTATCGCATCAATCATTAGGCGTTTGATCAAAATCCAACCGTATTTAATCCTCCTAAAAAATTCCATGCCCTCATCCCAACGGTAGCATATGTAAGAAGTATCGCCCCAATAGTTGGGTGGGTGCAGAAGGTGATGGCATGAATACATGATGCAATTAATTGACAGCCTCATGCGACCACCACCTGGAAATCATGTACCTCTTATAAATAATTTTTTGGACGATTATCACAAGTTGAGATTCTAATTAGTAAAGAAAAGTATTTTTTGATTCTGTAAAACCAACGATTCGCTAGTCGCTACCCACAGATTCCGGATTCAATAAAATCTGAAAAGCCACAATTACTTTTGTCGATAACTAAATACGAACTCAGTCATCAAACTACAAGAGATCACAAATCCGAATCATATTTGCATACAGGTTGCAACTTACTAGTTGGAAGGAGGTATTACATTATCAAGTATGAAACCCTATTTTCCATTTTGTATTGGAATTTGGAAGGTTCATACACAGGCAAACCACCTGACAGGCAATATTAGTCCAGTTGCACATTTCTGAGCTGGGAAAGGGGAAAAAAATAAATAAAGACTAAGATTTTTACAAACATGCAATTAGGCACTTTCTACTGATACCCATAAGACAGAGGATTACTTTACCCTAACATATTGACTAAATAAACAAGAAAGACCCAGAACAACAAGGGACTTATCTAATTTTGTATTAGCAACAAAGTCTGACATTTGGAAATAGATTAGTTGAGAGAGAGAGAGAGAGGGAGAACTATGATTAGAAAGTTATTATATTTAAGTGCCAGTAGCTTATAGTATCCCATATGTTGTATTATCATAAAGTCCCTCCTGCTCCCACACGTCTACCAGAAAGTCTACCATTTCCTGTCACAAAAAAAAAAGAGATGACAATAATAGAATAAAATAACAAATAATGATTCAACAAATTAATCACATTTTCAGATATATTAGCAGAGAAGTCAGATCAGTAAATCTTACAGCGAGTGGGATAGGTTGCTGGAATCGCCTATTGGTACCCAGTAAATTCTCATAAGTTGCATTCCAGCTGCATCAACAAATTTTGTTCTTTTTTTTTTCACATAATATTTGACTAAAAAAATATAAAGAGAAGATAAGAAGTAAGCATGTATGTACATCAAAACAATCAAAGACTTTGGTATGTATTTGTGTTCTTAGTCTCTACATATCTGAGATGGAATAGGGAAGGGGAACTTAGTTAATACTAATGAAACTAAGACAGGAGAGGCAAAATGATATTTCACTCCCGATCACATCTTACAAGGGGGCACAATAAATTCCTGCTTTGCAGAATACATCGAATATATTGGTTTTTCAAATCTATTCCAAGTATAATTGAGGCCTAATACTGAACCAATTGGGGAAACAGTACTATTCTAGAGAAAATTGGGTCAAATAGTATCCACAACAAAAAGTCAAAACAACAGATTCAAGTTAAGCAAGGATGCAGGGTACCAACTTCTATCACATCCCTCCAGGTTTCGAAAGGACCATAAACTGTAGCAATAAATGCAGACAAACCTGAATAAACCTGATCAAAAGTATTTCACTGTATTCCCCTATTCCGTTTGTGTGATTTGAAGGAATGCCTACTTCTAGCATAAATATAATAAAGCAAGACATACCTTATTCTGGGATTGTTAATCTCCTGGGACTTCCTCCGGTGCCTCCTAGGACCTAACCATTGCTTTCTAGTCTCATTCCAGAACAGAAGACCTACAATTCAGATTAGAAAGTAACAAAAAGAAACATCAGTAAACTGCTCTTAAATGCATTTAACTGCTTACTTAAACCACTTTCAATTAGTTCATAACTATGGCAGTGTGACCAAGACTTACAACATCTGGTAGTTAAATAAATTCCAATTGTGAGCGTATTTATTATTGGTTCATCACTAATACTCAGATTCTGCAACCATTGATCTTAGAATATTTAAGTAATTTGAGTTCGTAACTCGTAAGGGTGAATTAATCGATGTTGGAGTCTAAAAGGGTATGCAATCTGTGCAAGTTAAAGATAATAAATTTGATGCTGAGCTTTTTTGAGATACACTATGTCTGATATTGACAAATTTTCTCTATTTCCCCCATGATTCATACAAGATATCATTTTTTTTTTAGTACAAATCACTTATTTGCTAGCTGCGTACCATGATTTCTGAATTCATGAGAGTCGTCGCTGCTTCCTTCATCTTGCTGGACGGATGAAGTAATAGTCTTTTCCAAATTTTGCCAACTGTTGTTATTTATGTTGAAGTAATTGTGCTCAATATCATAAGTGCTGGAACTCAAGAAACTGTCATACAAAAGAGGCTTCTGAGCTCCTTGATCATCAATCTTTGTGCTGTTATAGTGCTCCTCATCTCCAATTGGAGCGCACATTGATTTGTAAAAACCAAAACAACCTCTGCGCTGAATCAGGTTTATACAAATTAAAACGTGATCAATTGCATAATTACTTGCGCTCCAGATCTCAGAACTAATCAGAGACTAGATCGAACAGAAACCAAACTAGAAAATGTGGTTTAAACATCAAATAGCAAACCAAAAGCTTGAAATTACCTTAGACAGCCGAGGAAAGAATCGATCAAGCTGGGTCGCGAGGTTTGGGTCATCTCTGACAACTTCGTCGAATCAAGATCGACACATCAGATAGAAAGAGACTTGAACGAAGAAAAGAACCTCCTTTTATTTATCCTTTTTTGTTCTTTATTATTTATTTATTTCTCAAGGGGTAGATGTAGAAACAGACACTAGTTTGCAACAGTAGAAAGAGAGAGAAAGAGAAAAGGAAGAAGCGAAATTAGAAGAGAGAGAGAAGAAGAGAGAAGGCGATGGCGCGGAGGTAGAAAGCTTACGGCGTGCCGCACGCTTCTTTGGTAAGTTGATGATCCTCTAAAAACATGGATGTTTTCTAGAGTGATTGAACGGTACAGATCTTCGATAAGAACTTCCGATGAGATTTTGCACGAATATTGATGTAATTTTAGTCTTACGATCTATACTACAAGTTTTTGCGTTGTGGAGTATCTAGACTGAAGATTGTCGTGGACGAATGATGGCATCTGAAGTTAACTTGCATAATATATTTAGTTGGACAAGGAGCATTTGGGGTTGACGAGTAATATGACTGACAAGGTGGGTCCATTGGTGTACTTATCTCGTGGATAGAATTATGGATAGGATATTTTAGGGTCCGGACTCCGGAGAGAGTAGATATTATTGTTTGAGAATTGCGAGTCAAGAAAGGCTCAAAACTCTGGGAAGTGGGAACAGGGAACCGGAAAGTGTGCTTATCGGTTCTAGTGCTAAATCGCTAGTTTTCAGAATACCAAAATAATAAAATAATAATTATTATTTTAAATAAATAATAAAACAGAAAAATGCTAACAAAAAACTAATAAAACAGAAAACGCTACTTTTCACGCATAACTCTTTTCTCAATGAAATTTTTTAACAAGGCCGGACATCATACTTATTTAACTTTTCTTTGAAATTATTAGATCCTAATTTTTTTATATTGAGTACGAATTTATTATAAGATCAAAGAACAAGATTGTCGACAGGTATATACATGTCTTATGGAAGAAACTCTTGGCATAATTTTTTCTTTTTCATTAATAATTCAAATTCAAAATTTCATTAATGAATATAAACTTCCAGATTTTCAATTAAATTTTTTTTCCTGTGTTAAATTATGGAATTTAGAGTTTACTTTCTGAAAAATATTAAATAATAAAAAAAATCAATGCATTTATTGGTTGACAATTATGAGCTGGACGCTAAAAAATGGATTTGGGATCATTCAATTTCAAATTCTCATTTCTCTAGTAACTAAACTCCGTTCGTTACCAAACTTCGGCTCAAATTTGTTAAATTTCTTAACTCGAATCTTGCTTCACCAGAACGCTGTTGTCCTGTTGAGACTTGAGAGTTGAGACCATGTGATTAGTTCAGAGACCTTTCAGGATACATACCGTGGACTTCTAATTATTGCAATGCCGAGGGAATAAGTCTTATCCTCTGCGCATATGACTGGTTTTGATGCTAATAATTCGTATTAGTTTATCCTTACTCAGAATTTATGAAAATTAATCAAGCACTTAGGAACTAATAACCATTTCATTGTTCTTCATTTATTTTTGTTAGTGTTCCATCAATGAAGAGCAACGCTCAACTCTAATAATTAAGCATCGACAGACATTGATAAATAATATGTAAAATATCTACAATTTACAATAAAACATTGATGTTGAACAAGTTGACAAGTCTCCGACTCCAACTACCAAACCTTGCAATAATAGGGCATATCATTCTTAAATAATGATATCTAAATTTATTATCTGCCACGTACACAGATAAACGTGAACAAAAGTAAACGAGACAGATGGTATCTTCAGTGTACTGTGTTGACAAATTGTAAGCACACAGAAAACATGGTGTAGTCTGAAATTTCTGAATAAAAAAATATGACTGACTAATATTAAATATATATTACTAACATTCATATCTTTGCAAAAAGGGCCGAAATAGAAGCCTTCTAAATTTATTTTCATTACTTCAGTAGCTGCCAAAAAATGGGTATTGACACCCAGAACTTGTGTAATGAAGAGAAATACATAACTACCTAAATACAAATGATGGGATGACATGATGGGTCAACTTCATTATTACCTTTGCCATCATCATCATCATCACAAAACTCTATAGTCAGGCAATGTCAAAATGATACTAGTAAAATTGGTCAAACATAAAGATAAATCCGGACCAATTCAATCGAGAGAGAGGCTCTTTTTCATTGACTCGTATACTAGATAGGTGATACTAGCAGCCGGCACAACCTTGAGTAGATTCGGTACCAAGCCTTTGTAAAATCCTGGGAAACCCTCCTTGCGATAAGTTCTCCAGAAAACATCTGACATTCCCGTGTAGGTCTTATCGGCTTGCAACCTACCACAACAGGCGCCAATTTGAAGCTCTTTTTAAGTAATTTTAGAATTACAGTACTGACAGTTTTTTTATATTCTCTGGCCCTTTAATTATTCATATATTTATTTAAGATACCATTGTGTTGCCTACTTCCCAATACAACAACAATCATATAATTAGGTTTAAATTGTACAAAAGCAGTATTAATGTAGTCAGCAACACTCAAGTACGATATCATTGAGCGAGTGCACAAAGAAAACCCTAGAGCTGTTTTACTGATTGGACCATTACCTTGTTCTGATGACTTGCAAGGGGTAGACGCATGTTGCCCCAAGAGCTCCAGAGATGGTACCACAACCAAGCTGCACCAGTGGACCCGGCTCTACACAAAAGAATGTTAAATTAAACTTTTTTTTTTCTCATAAGAAAAACTGAGCATGAAAGGATAAGTACAATATAGTGATAATAAAGCACAAACTCACCACTATCTTTAAGAATATATGTTCTAGACATATCTTTCAAGGTCTCATATGCCGCCAGGTCTATACCTGCATAAGGAATCATCCCTAGAAGGGAGGGAACAAGACCTCGGTAAAAAGCCCGAGGCCCCTCCTGCACCCATATTTCTCTAGAAAGAGAGCCCAAGCTCGGCACCTTCCCCGCATGACACACATAAGTCTGGAGCCGCGTCTTAACAAGATCCATAGGATAAATTGCCATTTGTGCCACCGCACCTGCCAAACCTCCTGCTACAAGCCGACCACCAGCACCTATGTCCTCTCCTCTTGTTTTCACAATAAAATCTTTGAGCAATTCAAAGGTGTAGAATTTAATTGCACTTTCTGGTGCAACCTTCATCACATTCAGGCCATTCCCTCTAAAAAATCCCAGAAAACGGCCTTCTTTCCAAATCTCTCTGACAGCTTCAGAAATTGTGGACTTGTGGGTTTGCACTTGCATGATCACTTTTAGACGGTCCAGAGGTGCCGTTGCAGTGCGAGAAGCAGCTCCTGCAACTCCACCTTCAGTGAAAAAAGATTCATTTATATTTTACTTTTTTTAACAATAAAAGTACAAAAAAGAAAAAAAAAAAGAGATTTCAGTGAAAACAAGGCCACATTTCGTAGTGAACCAAACATGCCTAAAAACAAATACTCAGAGCAATGAATATAAAATATATATGCAGTTGATAACTTGATATTATACTGGAACCTGGATAATGTAGGTAGACAGAAAGTATCTCTTTACTAAACTATAAGCGAATCATTTCCATTTAACACTTTCCAGATTAAAAGTAACCAAAGTACTGGTAAATTAAGAACAAAAAGCAAGTATAAACCCTGGACCAACCTAACTTAACCTGAACAGAACCAGACCCAACCTGACCATTGACCTTCCTACCTGCGATTAAATACTTCGTTTTGTTTATGTGCTTGCTGATGCCTTCTGGGATGACAGCCTGTTCACCAATGTCTACAAGGCATACTCTCTCCCAGTACTTGTAAATGTTTTCAAATGTCGCTTCATGAGGGTAGAGGAAGAGAAAATCGCGCCATTCTTCAAAAGTTATGATTCCATTGTTGTCTTTGTCAACATGCTCCATGAAACGAGCGAGCTCCTCATCATCAATTTCTATGCCTGGAAACAAAAGAAAGCTGACATAGTTTGTTAGATTTGATGATTGTGATACTGGTATTGGTATTCTACAAGAAAGAAAACTATATAATACCCCCTTCCTTCCCCCATGCACACACCCTTTCTGAAATAACAACAACAACATAAATAAATAAATAAATAAAAGAAAAATATGAGCAAGAGAGAAAAGATAAGAATAGTCTGGAACTTTTAAATCATATTTCCTATACATGCATAGCACATTCTAAATAAGTTAGAACTCCGAGATTGCTAATACAGGTGTTCTGACCAGAAAGGTTTCAGTTTTATACAAATGAAGAATTCAATTGCCAGAATGAAGCCTAACAGAAGAATAATGATGCTCATTCACACACTGATGCACATCTCTTAGGGCTGATTCCTATTACTTATTAGTTCAGCACCAGAAAAGAACTATATCATGCTCAGTGATCTGAATGTGATCAAGTCATAGAGGCAAATTGCAATAAATGAAGAATCTCAACTATGCTAACACGCAATCAACTGGCACTATGCACCCAAGTACAAAGAAGCAACAGCTAAATAGCACAAGGAATTGTTTTCTCGGAATTGTTTTCTCCTTTTTGCTTATATGTACTGATAAAATTTGGGTAAGGTAGATACCAGTACCTAATGGATCATCAAACTATCTACAAAGCGCTAGAGGGATACTCCTTTTCACTATCATACATTGACAGCTCGATACGGAATAATATCACAAATACCAAGCATTGAAGAATTGAGGGGTCTTAGCACAAGTAATGTTTACAGTATTCACATAAAGATCAGAAATGGAGGCCAGAAAGTACTCAAGTTCCCAACAAAACAAAAATTACCTGCCTTGAGAAGGGCATCTAAGAGCTCCTCAGGTAAAATACATCCATTATGTTCAACATCAATTGCCTGAAATATTCTGTACAACTCCAGCTCCTTATCATTTATGTACTTTTTAAACTCTTCAAAATCTACCCTCCCATCCTTGTCAGCATCACACACCTTCAACAAATCCCTGGCATACTTGTATTCAGCTGGGATACGCAGAGCGGACAGCCCCGCCTCAATCTGAGCAAAGTCGAGATAGCCCCGACCTTGCACATCAAAGAAGCTGAAGAGGCTTCGGATGCGCATTTCCCTTTCTTCCTCGGTTTCTCTCAAGGCGAGGAGCACATGCTCCAAGGTGACAGGTCCCGCCTTTTTAACTGGGTTACAACCCTCTGGAGGCCTTCTTTGGTCCTCCTCTTGTCCCTTCCTGTCTTCATCCTCCTTCCCCATTTGTTCCTCTTCTTTAAATATGCACTTAGGGCTGTCACATGCTCAATAAATGTTCATAATTAGTAGCTATAATTAAACTGTGATAGGTATTTCATGTTCAGACACTAATTAAAGTCCCAATTCACTTTGTAAGTTAGATTAGAGTTGATACTGGTTTAGTTCAGGTACAGTGCATAGTAAGTATAGTGCTACAATACTAAAATTAAAAGATTGCAACGCTTGATTAAAGTTGGGGTCTTTCCTTTTCTTCTAATATTGGTCATTTAAATTCGGTACGAAATAGAAAATTGATCACAATGTATGGCATTAAAAAGGCTGATTGACTATATAGTATCTACTTCTCTCCAATCTCTTCTTATCTAATCCTTTCTCTCCTATTCAAAAAAAAAAAAAAAAAAAAAAAAAAAAATCCCTTCTAACCATCCCATTAGCGAAATCGAGTTCAAACTAGACGATCTTACCTAAATTACAAAAATTGCAAAGACATCCTCTTCGAAACTCCCAATTGAGCCTCGCAAATCGACACAATCCTCGCAAGATCACTTCCGAAAATCAATTCGAGTTGGGACACGTGGAAACAAGTGGGAATAGAACAGAAAAGCGTGGGGGAACTTTAAGGATAGAATTCGGGAGATCTGTAAAAAGGGACGGGATCGGATACGGTGTTAAGTTATAAACTTATAATAGAGTTATTTCTGGTGGGTTCTTGTATAATGGAAATTGGAAAAGGAGGCATGAGGAGAGATGTCAGGAATGAGTCGCTTTTGTTTGAGCGCACTTTGAAGGGTGAGAGAGAGAGAGAGAGAGAGAAAGAGAGTTGGTGGATGGACGGAGTACACGGCACAGTGATGAAGAGATGAGAGATTCAATCGCCAGAGAGGGAAGAGTGGAATTATTAATTCATTTATTTCCCTTCTAGAATTTTTCCTTTCTCCAAATAGTAGGAGTTTTTTAATAAATAAATAAATTATTTTTTGTTTGGGGGTAAGGGTCACTAACTGATATTTTGTTTTTGTTTTTTTTTTTAATTTTAAATCCGTAGGCAGATATTTCGAAATTCTGGACACTACTGTTTGTAAATTGTAATGCAAGATACACTATTTTAATGCGCATGTTTCGATAGCTTGTAGAGTATTATTGATCTATTTTAGCGATTATGTGAATTTGCGATGCAACATTATGGATAAAAAGATATAAATAAATGCATATAATATGCTAGAAAATTTTGGATGACATCAGATCGTTCAAAGTTGGGTTTCAAAGTTCGTCAGCGTAGCATATGCTTTTGGAATATTATACTTCTCCACAAGTCCTCACTCCTTCAGCAGCTTTTAGTACAAATTCTGAAGGAAAAAAAAAGAGTTAAATAGGTAGGTGTGTATTGGCATAATACTCTCGTATGTATTGCGCAATAGTTAAGATATTTGAAAAATAGTCTCAGAATATTATTAAGACAGTTATTCGACATTAATACATTTTGACTTGTTTAAAAAGCACAATAGTTATTAACAATTGTGTTCTATAATAAACTTGAAAAATATAGATCGATATAACAGTTAAGTATGTATTAATACAATAAGTACAAATGAATGCTTCAGCTTAATAATGCAAAGAAAAAATTTATTGACGATTATTCAGAACCGAACTCATCAAAGTCATTATTATACTATGCCATTTTTTTTTTCGTCCACATGCCGGATATTCGCTCCGATATTCCAAACCATACTCTACTAATTTGTAAACCGCAGTAGACCCTCCTAAATCCTAACTCCATGCTTGACACTTGTAATACCAATATTAGGCCCCACCCAACTCTGTACTATGCAACCAGCTATTTTATGATTATTTTATTTAGTAATTTAGATATTCAATAAAGCTGGGCCAGTATTAAAAAAAAAACAATTTCATACTAACTTTCCCGATTTCTTAATTTCTAGAAAAAGAAAGCTGGCGAAAGTACTCTCTATAGTTCGCATTAATATTTTGCAGTAAAGTCCGTTCAGTTTGATAAAAAAAATAATATGTTCTTAAAATCTGACAAGCAGATCATGGTGCATTGAATCTTTTGGAGATCTCTGAAATTATAAACACGTTGGAAACATGAAAGTTGCCAGACCACATAACCTGTTCTTCGGATCTGACAGCATGTCCTTTTTTTAAAAAAAATTTCTTTGAACAAGAAGACAGCGTGTCAATTAGTTGACAAAATTAATCAGGTCGCACCAAGTCATACGGACTAACTAAAATAAATTAAAAGGTCCAAATCTGCTACTGATTAGGATTTAGGAGTTGCGTATCCAAATCGATATGCCCAATAAAACAAAAAAACAAAAGAACAAACCGATCACATGGATATAAATGATGATTCTACATTTCAACCAACACCATCTACTAAACTCTGATTTGAAGCTGTGGTAGAAATTGGACGGTCAGAAACTGCCTACTATGAAGCATGTTCCTTTACCAGTTAACATTTGGAAACATTTGTAAAAATTGTTCAAAATATTTAAAAAATGATAACAAGAGAAGATGCAGAAGAATGAGATCAAGAATTGTAGAAGTACATTAGAGAGAATATGAAAGTAAGCCCAGACTTGAAGCAGCAAATATGAAAGTAATCTATCAACTTACCAACTTCACAAGCAATCCACCACACATCAAACATTTCCAAATTTCCAATATTAAAAAGCAATAAAGAAGGCAACAACGAAGCAAATAAGAATACATTAGAGAGAATTTATATGGTAAGCCACATCAAGTAAATGTTGTAAGTCAACTTGGGGGTAATGTTGGAGAAGTTTGAGGTTTGCAGCAAAATCACCTTGCAAAAGTTCATTCCTCACACAAAGCAACATGGAACAGCAAACCCTCAGCAGCATCTCCTGCTCAGGTCAATAATCATTTTCAGAAATTTCTCCAACCTTGATTTCAGTAATTCTTTTTGTCAGATTATTAAGGTTCAACTATCTACTAAATCACAATTGAAGTGCAATAAGCGACACAAATGGAAAAACACAAAACGAGTTTATAACAAGTTGGGTACCATTCTGGCAAAGTTCAGACCCTTCTCGTAATATGCTGGTGGTATACTAAAGGCATTTAAAATGTTATATTGGAGATGGGCTTAGTTAGAGCTTAAGCTCTATCCATTTAATTATATAAAAAAAGAATTTACCTGGACACCAAGGGGATTGCTGAGAAGAAAATCCCAGATTGTCATGATGGAATGGAACTCAAATTCTTGAGTCAGTAGCAGTGTGACCCAACGAAAAGCATAAAACTGGGTATTGACCTGCATGTATGTCAAAAATTAACCAGACAGCAATGCGGAATCTGATTAATATGCAAACGAGTGTTTGATTTTCATACTACAACACACAATCAAACAATATATGATTCAATGTATGGGCTACCAGTTGTTCTGGATTTCAGGAGAAAATTAACAGTGCATTAGGAGAAGAAATCATTATGTGTGAGTGTGAGCTGGGATTCAGGTACCAACCTTCAAATTCTCTAGATGATCCCATAGCTCCTTATCATTTGCTTTGAGAAGTTGAGATAAACGTGAAAGTGTTGCATGAATGCCGACAGAGCTATTATCTAACTGTGGACAGAAATTATCTACAAATCCACTCAGTAGTTGCACAAAGCAACCAAAGCTGTCTGCTTCTGCATGTAGCTAGTTAACATAATACCAGAAAGGCAATTAAATTAAACAAAGGGAACAAAATGCTTCAGGAAATAACACTATATTATGCTGTCACATTTTTTCTGCTCTGAACTTTATATACCCACAGAAATCTGGTTGACAGCTGAGAAATAAAATACAGAAAAAAATTTAGAAAATAAAATAACATGACAAAGGGGGACTTAATTTACAGTACCATTGGTGTTAGAAAACTAATTTTGAAGCAATATTTGTTTATAGGAATATAAGACATCTATTGCATTTTAAACCAGTTAAATTTTTAATGAGATCGTAACGCAACACAACAATATTTGCAGAAAATTGCTTTCCCGTTATATTGAATAATGTTGTGTTTGGCACCCCACATGAACAAGCACAAACTACTTGTCCGTTGTTTCCCAAAATCAAGGAATAAGAACAAGGGGACGAATTGCTTGTTCATGCCTTGACCCATTCCCTTGTTCTGCATTTGGTTCCCTTGTTCGTCCCTTATTCATGAACTGCTTGTTCGCTACCAAAACCAAACACATAAAATGAATAAATAGTTAGTTTACATAAATTAGAGACGTGGTGTATAGTTTATAGTTTATACTCACTGCGGTGTCTTCATTAGAATCTGTCCTGAAAACATAGTAGAGTGGGGCCAAGACCTCATTCATCCCTTGTACATATCCAATTGCAGGATTCATTTTGGCAAATAGCAGTAGTATGTTTCTCATTGCCGCCTTTATACAATGTAATGCACATTCAGTTCCGTTGTTTGTGTTATGGTTTTCATTTTTCCCTTCTTTATCAAATATTAAAATATGTTACCTTGTCAAATAAAATACCTGATTCTTTTGGCTTATTGGTGAATTCACTGAAAAAAACTCAATGTCTGGATGTGTCCTCTCGAGGTCACGATCAATTTGCTCGGCAATCTCAGCATCCTATCAAAGAAATCCATGTCGCCTACATGAGTACTATGAATAAGTTTTCAAGTTTCAACAACCTCAATCAAAGTTTGTGCCCTCAAGGTTCACCTTGAAATATTGGCTCCAAGCGCTGCCATTACGAAGGCTCAAGGGATGATCTCCATTAGTAACCTCATATCGTCTAAGTAAACCATTAGCACGACTTACCTTTTCTTCTTTGTTTGTGCATTCAGACTACCTACACCAAGTTAACCATTAAATACAGAAATAAAGGACCAGAAAAAAAATATCATACATTCAAGTAAGTTTCAAGTAGGTGCAAGATCAGGCTCCTGAGTCTAAGGGAGAAGGGAAGGGATGAGAATGAGGGTGAGGTGACGTTAACTTTTCTTAATCCCAAATTGGGAAGGAACAATTATTGAAAAAATGAAATGAATGATTCTCCCTATTTTGCTCCATTACCAGTTGAAATTGAAAGCCGGGAGAAAGATGAAGGTGCTCCTTTTGCTGCCCTCCCTTCCATCCTCCCCATTAGCCCCCTCAGGACCACATCTTAAAGAGACTATATTGATGCTAATAAAATAAAGTAGAAGGTGCTTACAGGACTTGCAAGAAACTCTTCCTTGAGCTGAGTGTATTTTAATCGGTGTTGGGTTAGTTCATCTTCCCATGAATTACTATTCACAGATAAATAGCCTAGCAGTATCTGCAATTTCAACAAGAAAGTTGCCTACATTAATTATAAGTTCTTACAGAAAAAAATCAAACCAGTACTTTTGACTCGATGAGTAAACTGGGATTGTTATTGGCTCATGTCAATGACTTCCAATAAAATAACAAAGCAAGATAGGCATGCAAATAGTATTATAAGTTTGTTTGATCATTAGGGACAGTGTGTTATTTAAGAAATTAGGTAGCAATTTTACATTTTACTCAAAAAAAGGTGATTACAGATTTAATATCAGTACAACAAAAGATAGAAGTTGAAATTCCTCCTAGTCCCAATAAAATATATTTTCAGAATATGTTTTTTTTTTTTGTAATATAAATAAAATTACACAAAAATTGTTACTCATGCAAAGGTACTCACGTCAGGTGACAAACTGCTCCTTCCTAATGGACCTAAACCTCCATCAGCAAATAGTACAAAAAGAAAAGAAAGACACCTTTAATCCCAAGTTTTGCAGTTTAGCAAGTACTTTTTTTTTTAATTATTTTTTTGTGCGTGAAGGAAAACCATAGAAAGTTGAATATAATAGACCTTAGGAGTCCTTTATAAACTAATTAATTCTAAAAGATACTATAATCTGATTCACAAAACCTTCCATACTAAAGGACGCATCTCTTCTCCATGCCGAAGGCCTTTGCAAGCAACTTGTTGCAATGCTTCAATGCATATGACCTTCTGTGAGAGCTGCACAATTAGCAAATCACTCAATTACCTTCTCTCTTGTATTAACAAAATGAGAAGCAACTAATCTAATAAATAAATAAATAAATAAATAAACAGAAAAACCCGAGAACACCTCAAATTCAAGGTCAGATCTCAAATCGTCAAATCCATCCACCAAATAGCGCACAGATCTAACTGCGCTGAAGGGATAGGTCTCTAATTCCTGTCCAAGTTGGTCGGAAGCAAAATCCACCTTCTGATCGGAGAACTTTTTGAACTTGATTTGGAAAGGCATGGCGGATTTCATCGCCAAAGCAATTGGAGAAAACGGAAAGATGTGAATTCATTAAAGAAAGAGTGAAGTTGGAGACACTTGAGGTGGCGGGAGAAAAGTGCGACGAATGGTAGGTTTGAACGACTAGTAGAACAATGTTTTTTTGTTTTCTCATTTTTTATTTTCTTTGTATTTATGTTCATTGTTTTTTCTGTTTTGTTTCTGAAGCTCATCAGAGTCGAGTGGGGAAAACGGAGTTGATGGGCCTAAAAGAATATTAGGCTCATATTTGGGCTCAAGGGCCACTCTGAGGCCCATGAGTTAGGCCATTATTTGAAAAACAAAAATGTTCATGAGTTACAGTCTACGGCGGTAACAGGTCGGCCTGTCAATACCGACGTTTTTAGTTTCGCTACGTTGTTCTGTTTCGTTCCGTCCAAACAGAACGGAAATGGAAGGGTATTTGAGTTTCGTTTTCAAAAACGAAACGGAAACGGAGCAAGAAATTTATACCGTTTATCGAAACAAAACACGTAAATACATAATTATAGGAAAATGGAGAACATAGTGAAAATGGGATAGAAAATCTATTTTGTTTAGCGAAACGGAACGGAAATGAAAATATAATTTTGTTACGTTACTGAAACGGAACGAAAATGAAACATGCCTGTTCCGTTTCCGTTTCACACGTTTGATAGGTCTACTACATTATATACATACATGTGAATAATGCCGCCGATACAAGTTATTTAATAGATCGTGCAACACTGGCCTGCAAGTAGAGCTCAATATCGATCGATCCCATCTCTATTCTTTTTAAAATGATTATAGCTGTATATATACTTTGTCAACTTTCTCATATTATATATAAATATTATTGATATTATAACAGATTGGTACTATATACATTATAAATAAAAAAATTTGTACGTAGTTCACTAAATACAGCGTTGTGACATTCCGAAATACGGTTGACTAGTCATATTGTTAATTTTTACCATATGCCCCCCAATCTTTGACTTCTCTTTATAACATATATAAATCCACTAGAAACTATTTAAAAGAAGAAAAAGAGAAAGATACAAACCTGAAACCTGTAAATGAGATCCATTACACCTCTCTCTCTATATTCACATGAGAATTGAATGAAGTTTACAGCATGGTTTGAAAAAAAAAAAGGGCAATAATTCGGATATTAGGTGGTGAATGTGTCGAGTAATTACGTCTACATTCAAGTATCACCGATTTTCTTATTTTTGGACCGATTTAGCAAAGATTTTTTTGGGGAAGAGAGCCAAGAAAGAGATAGTTCATGTTCAAGATATCACACCATTTCTTTTTTCTTTTCTGAAGGTGCTATTGTGATACTCTGTAAATTTTGTACTCGACAAATTTTGAGTAATAATAATAAAATATTTAAAACTTGTAGCAACTCAAAACTTTATGATTTATTAAACTTTGGACTAATGTATAATATATTATTTTTATAAATTTAATTTAATTTATTTTTATCCAAATCTTGATATATTTGACTAGTTGCAAATTATTTGAATGTGCGCATTCTAATTTTAATATTTTGACCGATTTTGACCAGAAGATAAGAAAAAAAATATTAAAGTACTATTGCCGCCTTTCCCTGTTGATCTTATCCTATTTGCTATGTGTCGGCTTACAATTGGATGCTAGACATTCATTTTGCGGCTCGCTTGAAATCTGATATAAATAACCCACACCCTCCTCTTTGGTGCGCATCGCGACACACTTCTCTTTCTTTCTTTCTTAGTTATATTCACTTTGGTACTCAGTGAAGGGGATAGGTGATCGAGAGAGTTCAGAAGTTTGATGTTTCATTAGTCTTGTTACTTGAGGTATCTCCTTCAATTAATCATATATCTTCTATTCCTTTTCTTTAAATCCTGGGGTATGATCTTGGGGATATTTGAGACCAGAAATAGATTTGCTTGCTGGTAAGAAAAAAAAAATAGTGAGGTTGGGTGATTATTGAACTAGTCTTTACATCGATCACATATTCAGTAATCTAGATATACTAGAAAGATTATTTGGAAATCATATATGTGCAGATTCTGGTCCTAATACTGTTCTAATTCAGACTCGTATTCTGTACAAGACTCAACTTTTATTTTAGATAAATTACATATATCAAGTAAACAAATCCTATTAAAAGTATAATTCCAAGCTTAATTTACGTGATGAAAATCACATATAGTAAAGAACTTGGATTTGTAAAATTTAGTAGATACTTATAACGTACAAGATTATGTTGGCCGAATAAATAAAAGGAGGAGTTAGTAAGTTATGGCAATTATTTTAAAGTTAAGTTATTATCTTAATTCTTCAAACTCTTGTAAGTTTATAATACTGCTTTTGAAACATGATTTTATAATAAAAATCTTAGTAGGCATTTGTTATATAACAAATTTAAATTAGATGGAATAAAAGTGTATTCTTTATACAATATTATTAGAAAGTTTAATATTAAATATAATTATAATATCTAAAATCATATTTAACTAAGTCATAAGTCTGGTCTAACTTTTAGATAAGCCAAAATCAAAACTAAATGAGGGTTAACTTAGATTTAGTTAAAACTAGTATTTGACGGGATTAGTTACGTCAGGTAATCAGTCGGATTTAGCGAGACCAGTAAAGAACGACTGTTCCGGCGACCAAATAGCAGACGAAGCTTTTTGAAGACTAGCTTCTCTTAAACCTCATCAATTTCAGGTGTGGATGCCTTTTGAGATTTTGTTATTCTTTTGATAGGAACTAGTAAATTTAATTGTGAATTATAAAAGTGAATAATTAAGGAGGAAATAATAAACGTGAAACAGAATGAGACCGAGTAGCTAAGTTGTTTTACCCGGGGTTTCCATTATCGGGAGATTGCACCCAAGCTTAATGCCGGTGGTCTCCTTATGATAGCGATCACGGGCAACGCATACTGACCTACTCTGCTAACCGGCTATTAGACGGTTTAGCGGTCATTTGATATGTATATATATATTCCTTTTCTTTGGACTGGCTATGACCTTTAGGGTGTGTAGAAGCGGACTACCCCGCGGAACTCCGAGGTAGTAACCCAGTACTGGTGTATACTAGCCCCCACTTCGTGCACGGTGGAGGGCAGGAGCGGTTGCAAAGCAACCAGGGTCGGGTGTCTATACATTAGGTATGCACTCGATGGGTAGGATCGAATAAGCACACAGGTATTGTCAAGAAACACAATATATTAAGGTAGACCTGGTGCGGGATTATTTCCCCAGGTCTAAGTAAGGATTGAGACATGTAAAGGTGGTTTGATGCGTGGCCGTGTCCCGCAGGGTTGGAGTTATGTAAGGTGGAAACTCTCGTATTATATTATATGTTATTCCTCAAGCAAAAACACTGAATCATACTCAAATTTCTTTTAAATAATAAGACTTAAATAAAAGTCGTCCAGACAGGATTGACATGAATTTATGGACTCAAGTTCTAATCTTTTGAATAGCTTAATCCCAGAATAGCTTACTCTATTACCACACTGAGTATTCATGTACTCACTCCACAAAATTAAATTGTGGATTCCAGGTACAGGTCTGACTGACGGTGAGGAATATCCTTTAGGTGACCCCACTGAAGACGGTGATGCCACAAACTACTAGTTGTTTTTATATTATGTTATGTACCCCTTTTGTTTAATAAGGCTAGAACATCTTGTTGTGTAATAACTGACCTTTCTTATGTACTGAGAGTGTTACAATAAATAATTTTATGGCATTATCTTGTGGTTTGTGTGATTGCTTATTGTACCATATATAGCCTTACGTGTATATAGCAGAGTATATACACGTGGCGGGGTTGTCCTTCCCGAATGGTGATTCGGTTCGGGGTGTGACAGCTATCATGCCTATCTCATGCAGCATTGATCCAGTAATTGCAAGATATTTTTATTTTTAAAATAAATGTTGACTTTGTTTGATTAAATCTACTTGTTTTGTTACCATTTAATTACCTGTTGATCTAAAGAGAGGCGTAATAATGTATAAATCAATAAACAATACTAACATTAACTTGAAGCAAACTCAAAACAATCTGTTTGTGACGAATAAATTATATCCATACAACTGGTGATTGAATCGATTCCTTTTTAAATAAATAGATCCGATCACAACTTCGAAGATGGAGTTAATCCCAAAAGAGTTCAATTGAAAATGTAGCATGCATGAATCATATAACTAGATGTAATCTACGATCAATCAACATTTCTATCAAATTGCATTAATTCAGATGGGCAAACTATGAGTAAGACTAAAATCAACCTCGACAAACAGATAGGTTCCGCGATTATATCTCAATTTTCAATGTGCTAATGGTCGATCCAGATTGTTTAATGCGTTCTCCATATTGAAATATCTTTGTAAACCAAAATTTATATTTTTTTTCAAAATTTTTTACAATTTTTATTAGATTTTTGAAATATTGTTATTGGAGGGTTCAAAATTATTTCGATAAGAATTTTATAAGTTACCAAAAAAAATTTTAAAAATTTGACCTCTGGCGAAATTTTAATATGAAGAACACATTGAATAGTTAGGAATGTTTGTTAGAAATTCAAAAATTGAAATATAATTACGACTGACGAACACGACTAATTCCATTAGTCGTGATTGATTTTAGCCTACATTGCAAACTATTGACCAAAACAACACAATGTCTCTTGGTTCAATACCTCATTTCCATAAAATTTGACTTCTTCTATCTTTTCACATCATTGTAGTTGATCGAGAATTAAATATGGAACATCGATCTATCATGTATAATCGCAGCGATTCAAGTTTATATTGCGCATAAGTTACAGCTAACAGCACAATAATTTCTTCGGTAAATTGTTGAAGTCAAACACGTGATTCCCGTGGAATGGAATTAATGTATACATGTCCAAGCATGATGCGATTAGTTAAATGATAATATTAAAAAAATGATCCTGATGTGCTAGAATTGAGCAAAATTAAAGGCTGTACTAATTTGTTTATTATCAGATCTACTTTTTTTTTTTTTTTTTTTTTTTTTTACTTTTAAACTGTTAGCACATCCACCTCTTAATTTTTTTCAAAGGTAAAGTGAAAGATAAAAATTGGGGAAAATATTACAATTATAACAATAGTTTAGCAAACAATAAATCAATTTTAACAGAATTAATATCGATGGATCCGGAGCATCAAATTGGATTGTTATTCTCGTTGAGAACGATTTATAAAATTAAGTCACATCATGGAAACATGACAATATTTCTCTTTCTTAATTGCATATGTATTTATTAGTTCTTAATTTTTTTTCTATTTATTAAAAGGTACGCTCGATTTTGTTGATCTAGAGATACGAGCATTAACCGTGTAAAATATTATTCTGATCTAATTTAGTGCACTTTAAATAAAAACTCATGTAAGATAGTTGCCTTAATAATATAACGAGAAAACAGTCAAAGTTTACGGGGTATCTGCAGGTAGTGGTACAAGTAAATATAACATTCTTCGTTTTATACTTTTAATGACGGATAAATTAGAGGCATCACTTAGAACAAATTAATTTTAAGTGGGCATAATTTATGGCACCGTTGGTTTAGACAATAACTTATGTTATCTTCTGCTTCCTTAGACAAAACCATTATTAAAATATGAGATGTGCCCTGTAAAATAACCCCCTCCTAATACTAACTAGTGTTAATCTCGTATTTTGTGCAATTCATTCCCATGCGAATATGTTATTAAATAGTTTTTTAATGAAATCAACAACTGTGTAGTCAAGATCGATAACTATAGAGCAAACATCGCGCATATAATTTTTTTTTACAAAATTCAGAACACTATATAAAAAATGCCATAAAAATTGAGAATACTACTGAAATATTATGCACAAACTTTCACAGAAAATCCACACCAAAAAATCATCATGCTGCATCAAAAATCTAACAACCTCTGGTCACAGAGGATCCATGTGAGTTACTATGTATTTACGAGAGTTTATATATTTTTAATAGTCCTTAGCAGTGGCGGATCCACCACTGGGTCGGGTGGGGCTAGAGCCCCCACCTAACGCCGTCGAGCCCATAGAGCCCCACCTTAGCCCCAGCTAAATTTTTCTGCCATTGGAGTAGTCAAAAGTCCATTGTATGAGATGTATATATGATGAATTTATGTTAGTCCAATGTTATTATAAACTCAGCTCCACCTAAATATTTTTCCTAGATCCGCCACTGGTCCTTAGTATTTACTGCAGCCATGCATGATTTTGTGCTTCACGATACCTTCGCTTAATTTGTTTACGGGATCACACCTTCATTTGCACACGACCAGTACGGCTTTGCTACAATGGCCATGACTTCATTTTAGTCCTATTCTTAGTTGTAATAATCGAAGTTGCCAGTTATCGTTATTCAAATACTATAGCTAATAGAAAAAAATTCGAAACTTCAATATGAACTTCATAAATTTTCCATCCCATTACATCAACAGTTGGTATTTTTCGATCAACGTCGGTGACTTAGAGAACATCTTGTAAATATCTTTTACTAATAAAATTTGTCGGCGTGGCGCTTTGCCACCTGTCCTTAAAAAAAAAAACTTAGAGAACATCTTTAAGGCTATCTTGGTTTAAAATTCGAGCATGCATTTGCGTTTAACAATGATACAGTGCGAATTTGGTCCAAGAGATTCAAGACTGCAGCTTGGATACTCAAAATAATTGTATCAGGTTAATTGAAATGGCACAAAGCAAAACTTAGGCTTGATCCAGGGTTGAAGAGGTTTTAGGCTTGCTCCAGCGAAAAAAAATTGGAAATGGAAACCATGGAAGACCAATCGTCATATGGCTTGATGGCTTGATATTGGTCTATAATTTTAAAAGAGATAATTAGTTTTATGCGATCGTGATTTTTGTTAATTAAGAAAATATCATTCTTAAATTACTAATAAAATTTATGTCATTATAGAATTAATTAATAAAATTAATTTTATGCCACTATTTCTTCAAAAACATACTAAATTTTAAAAAATACCATTACCAAATTTGTCATTAATTTTTTAATGACCAAATTACCCCTCATTTTAAACAAACCCTAAAAAAAAATACGGATGCAAGAAACAAATAATTCGTTTAACATTAGCAACAACAAATAATGATTATTTCATTAGAAGTACTTGGACAAATTCATGAATAGACGTAATACTGCAAATATATTTAGAGAGATTTAACATATATCGGCAAATTATTTTTAAATTTTTTTTTGCAAGTTCCAGATAGTGTTCTAAAAACACGGCGTGTCCAAATACAGCACGGCACGACACGGTACGGAGGTGGTACGATACGGTAAGATACGGACACGACACGGCACAAGAACTTAAGCGTGCCGTGTCTTTAGGCGTGTCGTGTTCGACTTTGAAGACAAAGACATGACACGAGACAACACGCGATTGTCCAGACACGGCACAACACGACACGGAACACGCACGACAAAACCCAAGAGACACCACAAGTTTATAATTATGGTTAAAAATGTTAAATTTGTTATAAAATAACAAGAAAATTCTTATATTGTCAAATTTTAATGATAATTTTATAATTTGAATTTCAAATTCACCCCTAAACATAACTATATAACTATGTTTTATGAAATTCAAACGTATTCAAACACGATACGACACGACACGTGAAAAAAAATACGACACAAGGACACGAGGCGTGTCGTGTCCATCCTTCGGAATTTAGACACAGCACGCCACGACACGTGAAACATTTAGACACAACACGACATGACACGACAAATGATCCAGACACGACGTGTTTGACACGGTACGACATGTCACAACACATATTTAGAAGACAATTCTAGATACCAACAACCTAACTGGTACAACATTCAATGAAAGCTAATGAATATATCCAACTATTACTTCAGAAGGTAGGGAAAAAAATATATAATAATGAATATACAAATCTTTAATTATTTATGCACCAATGGTGTATAATGATTTTGCTATTTTGCAGTGTCATAAAACTAACTGTTAATGATTTATAATGGCATTAAATGATTTATATCTCTTGTAATGGCATATTACTAATTTTTAAGTTTTATGGTGGCATCTTTAAAAGGGTAAAATTGTAATATAATTGTCCGATGGCAAAAAATATGATTTATATTATTTTTATAGTCGCGAAAAAATAATTTGTAATTTAGTGATGACATATCTCTAATTTCAAATATTTGTAGTGGCATAAATTTAAATCACCCATTTTAAAAATTATTATAAAAATTGAAAAGTGTAAATTTCTGTACATGTGGTGATATGAGGGGGGAAATTTCCAAATTTAAAGATTGGAGGGGTCATTTCCAATTAGATTAGATTAAAAGGATATATGACTAATTTTTCCTAAAAAAATAGCATGATACTTAATTTGTGGAAGTCAACGGATGCTTCCCATTTCTAATTCTCCTGTAAACGCCTCCAAATGGTAGTAATTATTATGTTTCAGGGTTAAATTTGTGGAAGTCAACGGATGATTCCTACGTCTAATTGTTATGTTCCAGGGTTAAATTAGTTAAAGTCAGCGAGATGATACTGTGTCTAATGGTTATGTTTCAGGGTTAAATTTGTTGAAGTCAACGAGATGTTCCTATATATATGTATTATATAAAATGAAATTCATGACGCTGCCTTGTGATGTCAGATAACAACCCATATTATCCCCAAAGTTGTTGCAAGTGGTGCGGCTATCGTGTATAAAAAAAAAAAAAACAAAGAAAAGAAATTCAAGTTGTTTTATCCGTCTTTTAATAAGACTGATGGAACCATTGTTTAGTCATAGAAGAGCGCAAAGTAACATGCAAATGCAATAGATTGATCCTAGGTTCAACACCTAATTGTCCTATAAATAGAAGGCTCGACGCTATGCTACAACACAGCAAACTCAAAGCACACACAACCGCAAAAACGTCCAAAAACACAGCACTCTACCTCTCAAACACATGGATATGCCAGCCGGCAATGAGTGGCATTGCGAGGGATGGTTGCTGAGAGAGATTCTCGGCACACACTCTTTCGCCATCCAACGCATCCCGGCAGCTGCCCTCATGAAAATCGTTGAGAACACACTGAAACTAACAACTGAGCCTTACCAGGTGAGGTCACCATGCTTGCATCTGCTATTCTTGTATATGCACATTTATATGATGCTAGAAGCACACATACACATATGTATGTGTTTTTTTGAGAAATTTCTTATATATATATCATATATATATGTTCCTGTTGCAGATATTAATTGGTGGTGCATATATGTTGCCTTTTCCGATCAATGAAAACTTATGGTATTTTTTTAGGGAAAAAAATTATTGATCAAATGATATTTAAAAAATGCTTTTTTTTTTTTATGAAGAAAGAGGGAGGTCTTTGCCATCCAATTTTTTCTGAAATTAAAGATGCATGCGGGGCTTAAACCCTTGATCTATTGGAGGTCAGCCTAGTGTTCTTACCACTGAGCCACTAGGCCACATGCATATTTAAACAATGCTTAATATATATTCTGATCATTATTACTCGTGTTAATCTGAATAAAGGTCCTAAGATACCTGCCTGTAAGTTAGTCCTTTGAAGGTTAATGACATATTTTAATTCATTGATTTGCAGCCAAATGAGCAAGAGAAACTGCTGCTTGAATCATTAGGACACATTATCCACAAAATCTCTTGCGAGGTTTGTCTTGAGCTACAAATATTGGGACAATATTGAATTTACTGTATTCTGTTTTATATGATACATTATATATATATTGTTCAATGCCTGGTACAGACTTAATTTTAATTTCATATCCGAAACAAAGCTTCCTATATATATCCTTGATTGCATGCAAGGCAGCCGAGTTAATATATAAAAGGAAAATTTGAAAAGATAACATGGATAAAATGAGTATGGGCTGTATGGCATAGGGACTCAAAATTTAGATAGGATGCATCCCTTGTGGATATATAAAGTTGGAACAAAAATGCTAGCTACTTTATTCAATTACCTGGTCTCGGTCCACATCTGAACTGAATCTATGTAAATTTAAAAACATAACAGAATAATATTGGTTAAGAACCACGGTTATGCAATTAATATGTTTATGTCTGTTTCTAATTTTTTTGTAAACAAAAATTAGGGGTCAAGCCCCATAACTTTGAATTGAATAAGTAAAGGAGTTACCTGTTTCTAATCTTATATATCCAGACCCAACTCTATAATTAATAAATTATGGTTTTAGACTTTTAGTTAATATATGTGACACATATAGGTGTCTTTTGGATGAGTTAGGAATTGGGTAGGAGTAGCATAAATTTAGGGAAAAATACTATTTACAGAAATTGTGGGAATTGGCTACTCCTAGGAATTGGAAATGTTGTTTGGATGGTGAGTTTAGAAATAGCGTTGGGAAGTGTGAAAAGTAGAGAGAAAAGTGTTATTGGGAAGAGTGTTATTGAAAATTGTGTTAGGAATGGAATTGAGTATTCCAAAATAGTTTGGATGAAAAATGTAGAAATGGAATTGTCAATTCCTAGGAATTGACCAATTCCATCCCATCCAAACGAGCCCATATATATCTAGCCGATAAATATATTAATACCTAGGCAATATATACGTACTAGTTTAATGTTTTTTAATATTAAAATGTTCCAATTTCTTGTAGAGTTATGATTTTACTTTTTTTCAAAGCAATATGATAATATATTATTATGATCATCCGAATAGTTTTAGGGTTAGGATCTGATCGAAAATAGTAGTACTACCTGAACCCTAGCTAGCTAGCTGCATAGGTTGCAGTCTAGCACCTCTAAGCTGGAACTTGACTTGCATCTTTGTCTTAACTAAAAACAAAGGAAAAAAAATGCTGGACAGAACTCATCTAATGAGAAATTTGCAGAAATAACTCGATGTAATTTTGTAGATATTCGACATATTAACCAATATAAAACAAATTTTATGCAAGTCCCTTGGCCCAATCAATGTACGTACAACAAACTCCTCTGTTTCCTAATATCAGTATATGCCCCTATTTTTAGTTTCTTTTATTTTGATGTTGTTGTTGTTGCCGTTGACAATGATTCATAAGTCTCTTATATATATTATTGTTTGTTTGTTTGTTTGCAAATACAGCTATCATCAAACTGCTCAGAGAGCCAGGGTAACTTTGAACAGAGAACGCTGAACCTCCTCGTGTCACTTGGGCAGTACAACTGGGAAGCCAAGATAATTATCATATTGGCAGGCTTCGCCACCAATTATGCAGAGTACTTTCTGATCGATGAAGTGTACACCAACAATGCAACAGCAAAAGGTCTGCTGCAACTCAAGAGACTAGGTATGAAGGATACTGGGAATATCGGTGGTTTCGTGAAAGATATCATAAAGAATGTGATGAACATCGTAAAATATATTTTAGCAATAAAGAAAATCCAGGACAACCTCAGTACTGCTCCAATCGACAGCATCGATTTCCCATCTTCAACCTTCTGGATCATCTATGCCATTCTTATGTGCAGCTCAGAGATTTCTAGTCATGGCGTCGTGACAAAGTAAGCAGCACAATTAATTAGTCTTTGATACGAGCACATGACTACCAACCAATTACTGCGTGAAATAGAAAACAGAACTAAACAAATAATAAAAGTCAAGTATGTGTTTTCCTGTATCCTAGATTCGAGTCATCTAAACCTGTTTCGGGCTCTCCGCAGCAATTTCATTTTGGTTTTGATTAAAATTGCCCTTTATTACAAAATAAAATAGTTTGTATATTGTATAATTCTACAAAAAATAGCAGATCTACAAATATAATTTGAAAAAATAACAAAACTACTTCAGGGAAAAATAATTGTGGATTTATCTATTTTGTCCAAATTAACTTTCAATTTCTCTTGCTCCTCTATGATTTTTGGAGATGGCTTATTAGTTATTATTGCAGAATAATAAACCCAACTTTCATAAAGAGTTTTCAAGTTTTCATGCATGTACTTCATAATTGCACATAATGGATATTGATATAAGTTTTACATCTTGTCCATGGTTTGATCAGAACGACCTAATAACTCAACAGTTGTTCTAAAGTTATCTCATAAATTTACAGGCATATTTACTCCATAACAAAGAAGATTGACGTTATCTACCATTACTTCAGTCTGAAGCTGATCGAATGTCAGAGACATGAACGTGAGTTAAATATAAATTCGTACTATTTGTCATCATCATTCATCAGTCATCACAAGTCCACAACTCAAAAGTAACCTTTCAATCAGCAAATCAGTTGTTACAAACTTACAACCATTCTCTGCTATCTTTTTTCTTTTCCAGAAGAAGAAGAAATGAAGGCACAGTATGAAGTGTTTGTGCGTCTCTTTGGTTGCTTCCAAGTTCCAAGCAGACAATTTTGCAATACTTAAGAATTTGCTAAGCTGTGGAGAAAACGAGGAGCTGATTTGCGGCATAGACCAAGGGAAGAAGATAAATCTGAGCGTACTTAAGAAGGGTACTGTAATAGTCCTCCTTTCCAGCCTCTACATTGACGCATACAGTGAGGAGGTATCCGTAATTAAAGCTTTCTACAACATGACAAACACCAACAACCAGTACCACATTGTGTGGCTCCCGATTGGTTTCAAAAAGGAGGAAAAACATAGGAGGACATACACAGAAGTTGTTCATGGTAAGCCGTGGTATCATTTGAGATTCGAATCCTTGGCAGAACAGTATGTGGTTCTCGAAAAGTACGCAATAAAGGAGTGGGGCTTCAATGAGAAACCAATGCTGATGGTGATCAACAATGGACAAGTGATCCACCATGATGCTCTTAGTTTGATTCATATGTGGGGCCATCTAGCATTTCCATTTGGAATATACAAAGAGAAGGACCTTTGGAAGAAATATGGCCATAATTTGGGGATCCAATAATTTATTCTTGCTTACCTTCATGATGATCTTGCCATTCTGGTATATGTTTGCACATTGCACAAATAAGTTTCAAATTTTTGCTCATGATGATGTCAGCAGCTTTTTATATAATATTAATATATTATGCATGTTAACTTTGGTAATTTGTCTGTCTACTTTTTCATAGGGAAATGATGAAACACAACAATACGTCTGTGTATTTGGAGGGAGGCCCAACAAATTATGGGACGGAGGAGTCGCATATGAAAATGGTTCAACCTTAGCAGATGATGAATGGTTTGCAAACTTGGCTGGGATGCTGATGGAAGCCGCCTTGCCTGCAAACATTAAACTGAAGATGGCATATCTTTGGGCCAACAGAGAGGAGGCTGATCTAGGGATGAATATCAAAACAAAGGTGAAAAGCATCATCAATGGCACACAGTATGAGGAGAGCATGCGGTATGTACAAGTTGAGCAATCTAATGTAAAGGTCTTCTGGTCCCGTACGAAGAGTATTGCACTTCAGTTGAGCATGCAGAAGGAGTATGACACACTTGATGCAAATATTGGAGCCTTACTGGAGAACACTAGGTCTATTCTCCAATTTAATCAGCTTCAAAGCACAGCCTGGGTTGCAATCGGTCGACTTGGCACGACAGACATGATCTTCCACGATGCTGAGAAGTTCTTCAACTGCTTAGAGCATATTCAAGGCGATATTGAAAAATGGAAGACTGAGCTAAAAGCTAGTGCTGGCAATTTCATAAAGGTTCTACGTGGGTGGCTCATGGGGTACAAATATGAGACCAAGGAGATAAAGAAGCATTGCTTCAAACATGTAGTGCATGGGGATGTTATGCAGAAGGGGGGAATGCGCTGCGTCATTTGCAACAAACCCATGAAAAAGGTTGTGCTCTACGAATGCTGTGAGTGAGAATGAAGATTGATTGGTCGGCCAAACCCAGATTTACCTCTTCATATTTAGTCTGAATAACTATTGGTGCGGATTTTTAGTTTGTATTTGGTTTGCTTTCTTGTTTTGCTTTCCTTTGATTGGTTGTGTCCCGTTGGTCTTTCCCTCGATTTTGTGTTCCTTTCAATTTGTTAATGCATGCATGATTAATTGCTTTCTTTGTATTGTCTAGAGAATGAGTCGGCAATTGTAAGTTCATGGATTGCTATAATTAAGGCTTAAATATATTTCTTCCTGTTTGTGTGCATAGATATGTTCATGTGTATATATCAACAATAGATTTTAGGCATGAATTCTGTTACCAACTTAATTACCATATTGAGTGAATCTTTTGAATATTATGTTGGTTGGAGATGACGCGTAATATTGGTTGCATCAACCTCTAACATAAACAAAGAGATGAGAGAACATCAATTAGGCAAGCTTAATCACCTTGTACCCATAGGCTTTTTTCCCAATTTTGTATATATATACATGTGTTTCAAGTAAAAGCTTTCTTTGCGAATTTTTTCCACACAACACGTTGCATCTAACGCACCACTCGCTAATCCTAAACGAGACAGAGTATCATCTAACGCACCACTCGCTAATCCTAAACGAGACAGAGTATCTAAAAAGTAATCTCCAACCTGGACTATCTGAGATTAACCTCGAATTTCGATAATTTGGTCCTATATAATAATACAACTAATATATGCAAATTCCAAATAATTAACCATGCATTCATGCAAATTGATAATTTACCGGATTAAAATTATTGAGTTTTAAAATAGAAAATACCGAATTTCTCTCCCAACGATGATTTTCTCACTTTAATAGAATCATCTTCTAGTCCTCTTCCTAATTTATAACATAAATATGTAAAAAATCGATTACAAATATAAAAGGCTAAAAAATTAAAGAATATAAATTTGATTTTTTTTTACTTCTATTTGCTCTCATTTAATTTCTCTTTTTATGTTTATTTTTTTTCAAAATTTTCTAACTTTTTAGCTATTTTTTTAATCTGAATTTGGATAAAAGTAAATGCTCTCGATTTTGGAAGGAAAAAAAATCGAATAGATGAACAATAATGGCAGCTCGGGTTTGGGAAAAGAAAAGAAAAAATCGATATTCAACACCGATTTTTCTAAAAACCTGGTGCTAAAGAGTTGAAATAATAACTGGCTTATATTTAGCACTAGTTTTTCTTAATAACCGGTGCTAAATATTGCATTTTTAAAACATGTTATTAAGAAAAATCGGTGCTAAAAATAAGTCCTTTTTTTTTCAACTCTTTAGCACTATTTTTTCTTATTAACCAGTGCTAAAGCTAAAGATAAACTCTGAAAATTACGAAATTGTCACTGTCTATTTTTAAAACCGGTTTTCTTAAAACCAGGTGTTAATATGGAGTTGTTAAAAATCGTTTCTATTGTAGCGTTTCATATATAAAATTAAGTGCTTGATACTTATTAATTATTTTCTAAAATAAATAATAAGGTGACCTAGGTTTGAAATCAGAGTGTGGTATTGTCGACTCTCTCCTTCAGATTTACCTTGAAAAAAGAAAAAAAAAATTCTAAAAAAAAATTTTGTAAACGACTTGCAAATTGCAACGTGTTGTGGCCGTATAAGATCTCGTTGTCACATATATATAGGGCATGGTTTTAAAACTCGGCTAGTCATCTCGGAATCGAGTCGACGATCCGATTTTTGGCGAGTTGGAGCAGATTTGGATTGAAAGTCTTGAGATCACCATTAATGATGGTGTTCTTCCATGAAGAGAGGTGAAGGAGCAAGAGGAAACACTTGATGAGGTTGCTATGGTGGAGAAATCGTGTCAGGAGGCCGGAAAAATTACTACGGCGGATCCTCACGAGGAAATTTGAGCCCTCTCTTGTGCTCTATCGGAAAGGAAGAAGGGAATCGAGTGGGATCGGGGAAGGAAAGAAGAAGGGGAAGGATTCGGTACTGGACACCTCTATTTTCGATTTTTTTTTTTTCAGTTTTTCTATTTAAATCAGATCGGACGGTCCAAATAATTCAATAAATGAAATAATTTTGAAACAAAGTAATTCTTGATCTAAAAATTGATCCGTGAACATAGAAAAATTGATAATTTCATTCTCTACGATTCTAACTAATACATTACGATGTTTTAATGAAAGTATCACTAATTAAAAAAATATTTTCTTAATTTTTCAATATTTTTCTGATTTTTAAGACATTAAAAATGATTATTTATGAAAATTCGAATTTTCGATTTGACTTACCCGAATTTTTCCGAGTCATCCGATTCGACTCCTTCGTCTAACACTCCGAGTCCGAGTCCGAGTTCGAGTTTCAGAACTATGATATAGAGACCTGCCAAACTGATGGCATGCAACAAAATGAATTTTGAATGTATTAATTCTTGCATATTTTTTAAACCTAGTACAGAGTAGCATATCACTTGTCAGTGAGAATATGTCCGAGTGCAATGGTTGGCATATTGTACTTGTAAAACATTTTATATGCTTCCGAAATTGTATTAGCGAAGCCATATATCTGAGTGCAATGGTTGGCATATTGTATTTGTAAAACATTTTATATGCTTCCGAAATTGGTATTAGAGAAGCCATATAACATGGATCTACACTGAAGGCAGATACTTCGATTTTATCAGGATATTTTAGTAGAAAATTATTGCATAATATATGCAATTCTAATTTTAATTTTTTTATGCAGTGAATGAATAATGGCCCTGAAGTGCTCGAAAGGCGAAAGCATCAAGAATAAACAGGAGGAAAAGCTAGGAGCAATTAAACAGAGAGAGGGAACTACGACTACGAGGTGGGTTCATTGCACAGGATTCAGAGTGTATAGGTGCTTATAAATTTATAATGCTCTATGGAGCACGTAACTGTTATTTGAGCTTCGCGTGATCTACCGTTGGATTCAGTTTGAATGGTTTGGTGAGATAGCAGACTAGCAGTAATTTGCAAAGTGACAACTAAGTTAAAAAAGGGTGGTCTTTTTTGTCGATCTTCATGGCCTATCATGTGGCTATCTAGGTTTCTATGTTGGTAAGAGAGTGAAATTAGTGGACTGCTAGAAAGTTTTTTTTTTGGTGTGTTTGGATGAGTTAGGAATAAGAAGGAAGAAGGATTCCGGAAAGAAAAATTAGAAAGAATAGTATTCCGAGAAGAGTGGGAAGAATGGTATTCCGGAAAAAAGAAATGTTGTTTGGATGATGAGTTAGGAATAAGGAAGGAATGAGTTGAATTAAATAATCATTTGTCTTTTAATCTATTTGTAATTTATTCATTTATTTTTTGTTGATATTATAAAATAAAATAATCATTATTATCTAATACTAAAAAAATAAAATAATTAATAATAATATTATTAAATAATAATAATTATTATTATTATTTAGTATTAATAATGTGAATAATATTTGAATCATAATTTTAATAAAAGAATAAAAGAATAAAAGAATTATTATTTTTTTATTTGATATTTTAAAATATAATAATATTAATTATTATTTAATACTGATATACTATTAATAATAGTAAAATAATAATAATAAATGAGTTAATAAGATTAATAATAAAATAATTAATGATAACAAGAATATTATATAAAAATAATAATTATTATTTAATATTAGTAACGAGAATAATAAAATAAGTAGTAATAATAAGAATATTATAAAATAATTAATATTGTAATTGTTATAATATAATATATATAAATAATATTATTATATTATTATAATATTTTTATGTTGTTTGGTTGATGAGTTAAAAATAAAATTAGAAAAAATAATAAAATCATTATTTAGATTTTTTTAATAAGCTTATACTTTTTATAATAGTAAAAATATTATAACAAAATAATATTTATTGTTTTAAAATAATAAATATTATTTTACTATCATAAATAAATAATATTATTTTATTATTGTTTTGAAATAATAAATATTGTTTTAACAAAAATATTTATTATTTTAATATTATAACAAAGTCCAACTATCCATTACTTTTTTTTGGATTCGGTTGTGGTAACAGTAAAAGGAAGATGCCAACACAAAAAAGAATAAAATATTTGACACTTTTTTCTCTCCTAATTTTTTATTGATTTTTCACTCTTCCTAGTTTTGCTTTTCCCCTTCTTCCACCAATGTGCTGGAAGAAGATCTTCTGAGAATTTTTCTTCTTCCCACCCTTATTCCTGCGTGTTTGGATTAATTTTTCCTCCAAGAATAAGCTCTTCCGGGAAGAACCTTATTCCTAACCCATCCAAACATAGTCTTTTTATTTGTAAATTTATGGCCTTTTTTATTTATCTAGGTTTCCATGTTATTAGAAAAGGCTCCGTTTGGATGTGGTGGAATAAGAATGGAATAACTTTTTCCCGGCGTAAATCATTCTTCCTAACAAAAAAATTATCCAAACAACATTTCTTATTCCTAGAATAACAACTCTTATCACTCTTCCTACATAACACTCTTCCCAATAACACTCATCTTTTACTTTTCATCCAATAACACACTTCTTAATAACCTTATTCCCAACTTACCATCCAAACAATATTTCTTATTATCGGAATAGCTTCTTCCCACTCTTCCTCAAATAATATTTTTCCGCCCAGAATAGTTCTTCCTTCCTTATTCCTAACTCATCCAAACAGACCCCACTACAACAGAAATTATTTTTAGAGACGCCATTTTTAGAGCCGGTTTTCCATAAACCCGTTTCTAAAAATTACTAGTGGCATTTTAGAAATTTTTGTCAATTATTTTTAGAGGCGGTTTTTAACAAAAACCGTTTCTAAACTTTTTATTCCAAAAATTAAAAAAATAAAATAAAGGCTGTTTATATTTAGAGGCAGTTTTTATAAATAACTGCCTCTAAAAATCCCATTTTTAGAGGCGGTTTTTAAGAAAAAACAGCCTTTAAAAATGGAGCATTTTTAGAGGCGGTTTTTTAAAAAAACAGCCTCTAAAATATGTATTTTTAGAGGCTGTTTTTTATAAAAAAACCGCCTCTAAAAATGTAAATTTTTTTGAATTTTTTTCGCATTTTTAGAGGCGGTTTTTAACAAAAAACCGCCTCTAAATTGCTTAATTTGATTTTAAAAAATAAATTGAATTTGATTTTAATTTAATTTGATTTTAAAAAATAAATTAAAAATCAGAAATTAATTTTTAGAGGCGGTTTTTAACTAAAAACCGCCTCTAATAATCATAATCCGATATTTAAAAAATTTTAGATGATAAAAAATATTCAATTATGTAAAAAAATAATAATATAAAATGTTAAAAAATATTTAACTATTATAAATAGTGAAAATATTTGATGTTAAGAATAGTTCAAATATAAATTATTGAAGTAAATAAAAAAAACAGTAAATAAAAAATTAAATTAAAAATCAGAGGATATTTAGAGGCGGTTTTTAACTAAAAAACCCCCTCTAATAATCATAATCCGATTTTTAAAAAAAATTTTATAATAAAAAATATTCAACTATGTAAAATACTAATAATATAAAATGTTAAAAAATATTTAACTATTATAAATAGTCAAAATATTGGATGTTAAAAAATAGTTCAAATATAAATTATTTAAGTAATTAAAAAAACAGTAAATAAAAAGAAATAAATTAAAAATCATAAATTGATTTTTAAAGGCGGTTTTTAACTAAAAAACCGCCTCTAATAATCATAATCCGATTTTTAAAAAATTTTTGATTATAAAAAATATTCAATTATGTAAAATAGTAATAATATAAAATATTAAAAAATATTCAACTATTATAAATAGTGAAAATATTTGATGGTAAAAAATATTTGATGTTAAAAATAGTTCAAATATAAATTATTTAAGTAATTAAAAAAATAGTAAATAAAAAAATAAATTAAAAATCAGAAATTGATTTTTAGAGGCGGTTTTTAACTAAAAAACCGCCTCTAATAATCATAATCCGATTTTAAAAAATTTTTTATGATAAAAAATATTCAATTATGTAAAATAGTAATAATATAAAATGTTAAAAAATATTTAACTATTATAAATAGTGAAAATATTTGATGTTAAAAATAGTTCAAATATAAATTATTTAAGTAATTAAAAAACAGTGAATAAAAAGAAATAAATTAAAAATCAGAAATTGATTTTTAGAGGCGGTTTTTAACTGAAAAACCGCCTCTAATAATCATAATAATAATCCGATTTTTTAAAAAAATTTTATGATAAAAAATATTCAATTATATAAAATAGTAATAATATAAAATGTTAAAAAATATTTAACTATTATAAATAGTGAAAATATTTGATGTTAAAAAATAGTTCAAATATAAATTATTTAAGTAATTAAAAAAACAGTGAATAAAAAGAAATAAATTAAAAATCAGAAATTGATTTTTAGAGGCTGTTTTTAACTAAAAAACCGCCTCTAATAATCATAATCCGATTTTTAAAAAAAAATTTGATGATAAAAAATATTCAACTATTTTACAAATAGTAATAATATAAAATGTTAAAAAATATTTAACTATTATAAATAGTGAAAATATTTGATGTTAAAAATAGTTCAAATATAAATTATTTAAGTAATTAAAAAAACAGTGAATAAAAAGAAATAAATTAAAAATTGATTTTTAGAGGCGGTTTTTAACTAAAAAACCGCCTCTAAGAATCATAATCCGATTTTTTAAAAAATTTTTATGATAAAAAATATTCAATTATGTAAAATAGTAATAATATAAAATGTTAAAAAATATTTAACTATTATAAATAGTGAAAATATTTGATGTTAAAAAATAGTTCAAATATAAATTATTTAAGTAATTAAAAAAACAGTAAATAAAAAACAATAAATTAAAAATCAGAAATTGATTTTTAGAGGCGGTTTTTAACTAAAAAACCGCCTCTAATAATCATAATCCGATTTTTAAAAAATTTTTTGATGATAAAAAATATTCAACTATTTTACAAATAGTAATAATATAAAATGTTAAAAAATATTTAACTATTATAAATAGTGAAAATATTTGATGTTAAAAATAGTTCAAATATAAATTATTTAAGTAATTAAAAAAACAGTAAATAAAAAACAATAAATTAAAAATCAGAAATTGATTTTTAGAGGCGGTTTTTAACTAAAAAACCGCCTCTAATAATCATAATCTGATTTTTAAAAAATTTTTGATTATAAAAAATATTCAATTATGTAAATTAGTAATAATATAAAATGTTAAAAAATATTTAACTATTATAAATAGTGAAAATATTTGATGTTAAAAAATAGTTCAAATATAAATTATTTAAGTAATTAAAAAAATAGTAAATAAAAAAATAAATTAAAAATCAGTATTTTTAAAGGCTGATTTTTTATAAAAAACAGCCTCTAAAAATAAGCATTTTTAGAGACGGTTTTTAGTTAAAAACCGTCTCTAAAAATACAGTTTTTCTTACTTATCCCTTCTCCCCCAATCCGACATTTCTCTCTAGTTCTATTCGCTACCATTATTTTTTCCTCCCAAACCGAGATTTCCTGCACTGATCAAAACCACCTATTTAAATTAGCTAAAATTTTAGAAAAATTTGGAAAAATTGAAAAATAGGAAGAGGAAGCCAAGGAGAGCAAATAGAAGTTAAAAAAATAGCATTTAAGGTATATTATTTAATTATTATTGATGATTTAATTATTTATTTAAATTAATTTTTTGTATTTGTAATTTATTTTTTCATTGACTACTCAAAAATTAGGTTGATAAAGGCAAAGGTGATTGTATTAAAGCAAGTCAATCATCGATAATTTCGATAATTTTATATTTTAACCCTCGACAATTTTAATTTCTTAAAATAGTCAATTTAGCTTGCATTATTAATTAATTAAATGTTTGGCATTTGCATATATTAGTGTATTGTCATATAGGACCGTATTGCCGGAATTTGAACTATTTTAGGTCGTGCCCGTCCGAAATTAATCCATTAGGGATTAATCTCGGATAGTCCCCATTTTTTGGGACTGCCCTTTGGATATTCTGTCTCATTTAGGATAGCGAGTGGTACGCTAGATGCAATCTGTTGTTTGGGAAAGATTCGGCAACATTTCCCCTTATGTTCCCACGGATGCGTCCTCACGAGCAATCGTGTGTTGGTGCATTCAGGGAACATAAGGGAAAATGCTGCCGAATTTTTCTCAGACAACAGATTGCATCTAGCGTCGCTCGCTAATGAGACAGAGTATCCAAAGAGTGGGTTAGGATGGTAACCGGCCCGAAAACCTCATGTGATCGTACATTGAACCTACAAACTGTAAACCCTGACTTTTGGATATATATTATGATATTCACAGATGGATCAAAGGGAGAAGTACATGTTCAGTTCACGTATCTCTTATGATTTTGTTGAAGTTCTTGAGGAATTCATACATTGTGCGGAAGAACATCGAAAGTCAACAGGAAAGCCAAAAATTATTTGTCCTTGTAAGCGTTGTGTTAACATGCAGAGCCATGATATTAAAACTGTTAGAGCCCATTTGATTCAGCGTGGATGGATGACAACACCAAAATACCTCCGGTGGATTTATCATGGGGAAAAGTTGGAAGATCAGGCTGAAGTTGGGACTAGTATTAATGTATCAGATTCAGAAAATAGAGATAATAGAGATGATGTATTTGTGGGTGTGAATATAGAAAATAGAGAAAATGTAAGTCAACAACAATGTGGTGATGATAATAGAGATAATGATTTGGATGAAATGATGAACGAAATACCAGATGGTTTTATTGATGATCATGTTCCTGAGATTTTTCAACAATTTGATGAAAACTGTAATGCACCTCTATATCCCGGTTGTGATAAGGATAAATTCTCAAAAATTATAACGGTTTTCAAACTGTATAACCTAAAAGCCAAGAATAATTGGAGCGATAAAAGTTTCACATCTTTGCTCGGTCTTTTACGAGAAATGCTTCCGGTAGAAAATACATTGCCAGATACATGTTATAAGGCTAAAAAATTACTGTGTCCTCTGAACTTGGAAATAAAAAAGATTTCAGCATGTCCGAATGATTGCATACTATTTCGGAATGAGTACGAGAATCTTCATAAATGCCCAATGTGCAATGCATCAAGGTACAAGCTAAGGGACGATGATTTGGAGGATGATGAAGAGAGTTGTAAAACGAGGCCAGCTGCAAAAAAAAATATGGTATTTTCAGATAATACCAAGGTTTGAGCGTCTATTTGGTAATTCAAGAGATGCTAAACTGCTGAGATGACACGCAGAAGACAGAAAGAAAGATAGAATGATCAGACATCCCGCGGACTCGACCCAGTGGAACAACATAAACAGTCATTTCCCAGATTTCGGCAGCGAACCTAGGAATTTGAGATTGGGACTATGCACGGATGGAATGAATCCTTACGGTCTCATGAGCAGCAATCGCAGCGTATGGCCAGTTCTAATGGTTATTTACAATCTTCCTTCCTGGTTATGCATGAAAAGAAGATATATGATGATGCCGTTGCTCATTTCTGGTCCAAAACAACCGGGCAATGATATAGATGTGTACTTGGCTCCATTAATAGAAGACCTTGAGATGTTGTGGAAGAAAGGGGTGAGGGTATTTGATGCTTATTCAAAAAATTATTTTACCCTACGTGCGATGATTTTTTGCACGATTAATGATTTTCCCGTGTACGGGAACTTGTCGGGTTACAGGAACAAAGGAGAAAAGGCATGTCCTATTTGCGAAGAGGAAACACATTCTCAATGGTTAACAAATTATAGAAAAACTGTTTACTTGGGACATCGTAGGTTCCTTAACCGTAATCACCCTTACCGCCGGGCTAATTACAAAACCAAATTTGATGGCAAAATCGAGACCCGTAGGGCACGGATACCAAGAAACGGAAGGCAGGTATACGAGGAGGTGAAGGATCTTAAAATCAAATTGGGGAAACCATTTGCGAATAAAATCCCGGATGGTAATTAGAAGAAGAAGTCTATATTTTGGAAACTCGAATACTGGGCGTATTTGGATGTTAGGCATTGCTTGGATGCGATGCACATCATTAAGAACATCTGTGAAGCTTTGATTGCTTTGATTTTAAATGCTCAAGGAAAAGTAGACAATTCTAATGTGAGAAAAGACATGGTCGAAATGGGGATCCGACTGGACCTAGCTGCGGTGCAAGATACTAATAAGAGACGGGATTGGTTGCCCGATGCAGTTTATACTTTGACCAAAAATGAGAAAATGAGTTTGTTGAATTGCTTAAAGTTTACTAGGGTTCCGACCGGTTATTCCTCCAATATCTCAAGGAAGGTATCGTTGAAGGATATGAAATTGATTGGAATGAAGTCGCACGACTATCATGTATTGTTGACCCAGTTGCTCCCGGTTGCGATTCGAGGATGTTTTAAGGAAAAAGTTCGGAACTCTATCACTAAGTTGTGCTACTTCTTCAATGAAATTTGCTCCAAAGTGATTAATCCTGAAAAATTGACAGAGTTAGAATCCGGTGTTTATCATACCATGTGCGAGCTAGAGATGTACTTTCCTCCGTCATTCTTTGTGATAATGGTGCATTTGACCGTTCATTTAGTCAGGGAGATAAGTTCGTGCGGTCCGATATTTTTGCGGTACATGTACCCATTCGAAAGAGCGATGAGCCAATTGAAAAGGTTAGTCAGAAGTAGATCTCGACCCGAAGGGAGCATAGTTCAAGGATATGTATCCGAAGAGGTTATTGAATTTTATACTGACTATGTTGATGGACTTCAACCTATTGGCCTGCCGAAGAATCGGCACGACGGAAGACTTCTGGGGAAAAGTATACTTGGCTTGAAAATAATTACAGTGGAACTTGAAAGGAGAGAAAAAGCCCATCGTAAAATTCTACAACAAGTAGCCGTTGTGGCCCCCTATGTGGATGAACACATAGCAGAGTTGCGAGAGAATAATCCTCAGAAAAGTGAAAATTGGATCACCAAGGAGCACGACAAAAGCTTTGTAAAATGGTTTAGAAACAAAGTGCGACTATGCCCGTCTGAGAATGAAACTGTGAAATACCTTGCGAATGGTCCCAATGCGAATGTATACACATATCAAGGGTATGACCTGAATGGATTTACTTGGTATACTAAGAAACAAGATGGCAAAAGCACGGTACAAAACAGTGGAGTCAAAATAGAAGCCATATCAAGTGATGGAAAGTCATCGGAGCCGTACTACGGTTGGATTGAAGAAATATGGGAACTTGATTATAATGCATTCAAGATACCTGTGTTTGATTGTAAATGGATTATACAAAGTGCGGTTAAAAAAGAAAAAGTGTCTCAAATGACAACCGTTGATTTGAGAAAGTTGGGATATGCATATGACTCATTTATACTTGCAAACAAACAAGCAATGCAAGTTTTTTATATTTCTGATCCGGCCGACAGGTCACGACATGTGGTACTCCAGGGAAAAGACGCATTGTTGGCGTTGAAGATGTCGTAGACGAAGAAGAATATGACCAATTTGATGAAATAGCGCCATTCTCCACAGGTATTTTTTTCTAATTAATAACAATTACATGATGGAATTAATTTGGTACCATATATACACATAATTATAATATTACTATTTTTCACAGGTATTGATGGAATACCGTTACAAGCCGAAGAGTTAGAATCTAATTTGCGTTCCGATCGCCAAGAAGCAGGCACATAGGTAAACCGACCAAAATCACCACAAAAGAATAACAATTAAGTTATCATAATTTATTTTATTTGTAAGACTTTTTTTTGTTAGAACTTCCAAAAGACTAGTTAAATATTGAACTATTTGAGAGTAGTTAAAGTTCGTATTATTTAACTATTAGAACTTCCAAACTCGGGCCCAATCATAAAACCTGTTAGAACTCATCGCGAGCTTTCCAGATTATGGTCATACGCCCTAAACAGACATTTATGTTAAATTTTTGACCAATTTGAACTTTTATTGTACAATCATATCGATTTTTAAAAAATTATTGATGATAAAAAATATTCAAATATATAAAATAGTAATAATGTAAAATGTTAAAAAATATTTCACTATTATAAATAGTGAAAATATTTGATGTCAAAAAATATTTGATGTTAAAAATAGTTCAAATATAAATTATTTATCTAATTTAAAAAACAGAAAATAAAAAAAATAAACTACAAAAACTTATCTTGGGGAAATAAATAAATTCCATGCTCAAATAAATAATGCTCAAATAAATATTTGGCATCCGTTTTTCTAATCATAACTTTATGAATCTTAATGCTCAAATAAATAAATTCCATGCTCGCTCGTTGAATAGTACTTGAAATTATAACACATGCATGTCCAAATGGGTTTGATTTCTTCACCTTTTGTCTATATCTTCCTACAATCTTTACATCTATCGTGCAAATTAATGTGTACATGACACAAAATATTATGGCTAAACTAATATTAAACGCTAACAACTGATCAATTGAGCTGAATTAAATTAATTCCTCAAACAAAATAAGTAACAGCAATAATTAATACTAAAACTAGTTTTATGCATCTCAGAACAATTGAGTTGCATTCCAATTATTTTTTTCCTTTTTCAGTAATGCAGAATTTGGTTCGTACAATAAAAAATATTTAACTATTATAAATAGTGAAAATATTTGATGTGAAAAAATATTTGATGTTAAAAATAGTTCAAATATAAATTATTTAACTAATTAAAAAAACAGAAAATAAAAAAAAATAAATTGAAAATCAGATATTGATCTTTAGAGGCGGTTTTTAACTAAAAAACCGCATCTAATAATCATATCCGATTTTTAAAAAAATTTCTATGATAAATAATATTCAAATATGTAAAATAGGAATAATGTAAAATGTTAAAAAATATTTAACTATTATAAATAGTGAAAATATTTGATGTCAAAAAATATTTGATGTTTAAAATAGTTAAAATATAAATTATTTATCTAATTTAAAAAACAGAAAATAAAAAAAATAAATTAGAAATGCAAAATTGATCTTTAGAGGCGGTTTTTAACTAAAAAACCGCCTCTAATAATCATAAATGATTTTTAAAATTTTTTTTATGATGAATAATATTCAAATATGTAAAATAGTAATAATGTAAAATGTTAAAAAATATTTAACTATTATAAATAGTGAAAATATTTGATGTCAAAAAATATTTGATGTTTAAAATAGTTCAAATATAAATTATTTATCTAATTTCAAAAAAACAGAAAATAAAAAAAATAAATTAGAAATGCAAAATTGATCTTTAGAGGCGGTTTTTAACTAAAAAACCGCCTCTAATAATCATAAATGATTTTTAAATTTTTTTTATGATAAATAATATTCAAATATGTAAAATAGTAATAATGTAAAATGTTAAAAAATATTTAACTATTATAAATAGTGAAAATATTTGATGTCAAAAAATATTTGATGTTTAAAATAGTTCAAATATAAATTATTTATCTAATTTAAAAAACAGAAAATAAAAAAAAATAAATTAGAAATGCAAAATTGATCTTTAGAGGCGGTTTTTAACTAAAAAACCGCCTCTAATAATCATAAATGATTTTTAAAATTTTTTTATGATAAATAATATTCAAATATGTAAAATAGTAATAATGTAAAATGTTAAAAAATATTTAACTATTATAAATAGTGAAAATATTTGATGTCAAAAAATATTTGATGTTTAAAATAGTTCAAATATAAATTTTATATCTAATTTAAAAAACAGAAAATAAAAAAAATAAATTAGAAATGCAAAATTGATCTTTAGAGGCGGTTTTTAACTAAAAAACCGCCTCTAATAATCATAAATGATTTTTTAAATTTTTTTTATGATAAATAATATTCAAATATGTAAAATAGTAATAATGTAAAATGTTAAAAAATATTTAACTATTATAAATAGTGAAAATATTTGATGTCAAAAAATATTTGATGTTTAAAATAGTTCAAATATAAATTATTTATCTAATTAAAAAAATAGAAAATAAAAATAAATAAATTAGAAATGCAAAATTGATCTTTAGAGGCGGTTTTTAACTAAAAAATCGCCTCTAATAATCATAAATGATTTTTAAAATTTTTTTTATGATAAATAATATTCAAATATGTAAAATAGTAATAATGTAAAATGTTAAAAAATATTTAACTATTATAAATAGTGAAAATATTTGATGTCAATTTGATGTTAAGTAGGTGTCAAAAACATTAATTAAGTAGGTGTTTGCACAGTTCCAAACTCAGAAATTTTATTCACTCGATTTCAAAACAAAAATTTAGAGAAACTTAATTTAAAAAAAAGAACGAAATATATGAACCATTATATAATATAAACTCTATTTTAGTTTTTTGCTTTAATTTTTTTTTATGATAAAGTTAAGTTCATCCTAACTTCATTTTTATTTGGAGTTTGGAGTATGCTTCTGTCAGTACTTGATTTAGATAGCATTTAAACTATTCAATGTGTCAATCGACGCACATGCATCTAACATCACGCACATCCCAGAAAAACCAAAAAAAAAAAAATCTGATCTTTAGAGGCGGTTATTAGAGAAAAAACCGCCTCTAATGTTAAGATTCCGATTTTCCTCTATAACATTCAAAATATATTATTTTATATTCAAAATATTGATCTATTATTTTATATTCAAAATAATCTATTTTATATTGATTTATTTTTAGAGGTGGTTATTAGTCTAAAAACCGTCTCTATTTCAAAGATTCCTGTTTTTTTTTTAAACGTTCAAAATTTAAGCTCTCTCTAGCCCACGCACAGCTCAAGCTCACTCAAAAAAATTTCTTTCTCCTTCACTTGCGCACAAGCTCTGCTCACTTGCGCTCAACACTCTCTCTAACTCACATTGCTCTCCGCTAGCTCACACCATCTCCGCTCACATTGCTCACTTCCGCCGTCGATCTCTCTGCTCATTGAGCCGCCGTCGCCGCTCCGCCTCTTCCCCAACCGAACGAGTAAGCACTCATTCCTCCTTTCTTTTTAAATTGAGGTGCATTCCTCCTTTCTTTAAATTGATGTGCCATTGTTAGTGGGGAATGTAAGCAACAAATTTAATTGGATTATTTTGAAATGCATCAAGGAATTTTAAGATTTTAATTTGATGTGCCAACAAGGGGTACGGCTTGATGTGCCATTGTACCAACTATGTGCCATTGTACCAACTAAAATTGTTACCACTTTATTTTAAGTGAGTTACCAACTAAAATTGTTACGGCTTGATTTTAATTTAGTCCGTTCTGCCTTTTTTTTTTTATCTCTTTGCATGTAAGTTCCAAATTGAGGTCAAGCTGAGACTGTTTTGCTGGAAAAGTGTATACTTGGACCTTGTAAAGACCACAAGGTGTTGGCATAGTATGGCATGACATAATGTGCTTTCAACAAATTAATTACTTATATCTTTAATTGTTGCAATTGCCTAATATCTTCCATTCTAAAAATTATGGGTATGATATGTGAATTATAATTGGTATTTGAATTTTGGTAAAATACTCATATTTAAGGGAGGTTATGCCGAATTTTTTTAAAAAAATAATGAAATACTAGAATCTATGTAGATGAGTTTTTCTAATTATTATATGTACTGATTGTGCTAATTATTGTCTAATTGTTTGATTATTATTCTGATATAATTGCAGCAATGTCGAATCCGGATGAGATTCCCCAATCGAATATGGACGACGATAATGTAGTGAATGAGGATGACGAATTGATGCCAAATCTTAATGCGCCATCGGGTAGCAAAAGAGGAAAAAGATCAACGGCAAAGTGCAACAAGACGGCAAGGAAGATAGCTAATGGTATTGACTTGACTGTCGATTTCGACAATGAAGGGGCGCCTACCGGTGATAATGCCCATGAGTTCACGAGTTATGTGGCAATGAAAACAAGACAGATGATTCCTATCAAGTATAAATATATAAATATAAATATAAATATAAATATATGAATGTGAATGCTTGATAATGATATTAATTGGTTGTAATGTAGTTGTAAAAAGTGGCTAGATGTGCCAAAAAAGATGAGATGTGACTTGCTCCTCGCTATAGCCAACACGTGGAATTTTCCGGATGACATTTCACCATTAATTTATAAAAAGATTATGTCTTTGTGTGCCATACGATGGAGGGCTCATAAATACAGATTGGTAAGATAATATATTTTTAACATTAGTTTTAATCATAATTGCTTGATTGACTTTAATTATAACGCGTCTTTCTTCTTATTGTAGAATAAGAAATATAGGTTAAATCCCACAGAAAATGTAGGGAACCCTTTGGATGAACATAATATCGCACAGGAAGAATGGTCTGAATTCGATGAATATTATGAAACCCCTGAGTTTGCGGTATGAAACAAGTCTTTTGTCTATTTTAATAGCTTATTATTTTTTGCTATACTTATAACTCATTTGAATTTGCTAATAGGAATTGAGTAGAAAAGGACGAGAAAATGCTGCCAAGAAGGACATGCCTCACACTCTAGGATCAGGTGGATACATAAGTGCAGAAAAGACTTGGAAAAAAGGAGAAGTGGTCCATGGTGCGACATCCTTCATTAGCGAGGAAGTAGACAGCAAGTCTTATAAATGGAGCAGGGCACGCGCAAAGAAAAATGAAAAGGGTGAGCTTACTGCTACAAATGAACGGGTTGCGCAAGTTGTTGACAAAGCGGTACGTATGATAAGTCCAATAAATATGGAATTGATGTATCCAACGAATTCAACTTAGACTTACTTGAATTTTTTTTGTGACAGGTTGAACTAGCTGAACTAGCTAAGTCCGGTGGTTTTAAAGCGAATCGTCAGAATGACATCTTGACGGCTTCAATTGGGTCCAAAGAGCACTCTGGACGGTTGAGAGGATACCCTCATTTTTCCGGCGTGAAACAAGTATATGGCAAGGGTACAAGGACACGCAAGACCTACACCAAAGAGGAAGTCGATCAGATGGTAAGGGAGCAAGTGCAGCAGGAAGTAGCTAGACAAGTAGAGCTGAGCTTCTCTCGGATGTGGTCGCAGGGGGGGCAGCAATCAATACCACCGCTAGGGCTCGATCCAGTTTTTAATCAAGCCCTCATAATGCTATCACAGGGTAGCAACAATCAGCCACATCCGATGCCTAGCCCATTTATTCAGGTATACAGAATATTGATTGCAATTATTTTAGAATTTATGATTTAGCATATGTAATTAATATGTCTCGTATTTGCTTATAATTGCAGGGTTCTATGGAAGCCTTGCTCTTCCTCGCAGGAAATAATTTTACTACGGTGTACGTCGCAAGAGCTATGGTGTTTGCACGTACTTCCATGCCTGAGACGGTCCACGGAGAGCCATTGGGTGATGGGGAGTTTAGGGTACAGCTCTTAGAAGTCTTTCCTCATGCGAGTAATTTGGAGCCACCTTTTCCACCTCCCAATGGAGACGATCGTCTCGGCATGCTCCAGAACTCATTTCTAAGGTGACCGAGTCATCTTGTGGATTTCGATTTATCGAAATTGGTAAATCTTACAAACTTTTCTAACTTAGATATTAATTAATTTGAGAAATATTGATTTATGACTTATGTATTGATTTCAAGGGGAGTTTGAGGCAAATACCGCAACAACATCCATCTTTTGAGAAATCTCCGGCCAAAAAGAAAACAAAATACCACGAGGAAGAGCAAGCGAATGAGGAATCTGATGAAGTCGACGAAGATTACCAAGCGGGTGCGTACTTAGTGGACGAAGTATTGAAAATGCGCGATCCGTTTTGCTCCGAGGAGGAATTGAGCCGGCTTGGGCCCAATGCATTAGAATTGCACAGCTATATGATGATGACGGACCCTACTCAGACGTACTTCCAGATACCGGCTAAGTTTGAAGACGTAGAGTTAGGCCATTGCATTGTTGATTTCGATGTCATCAACGGTGTCTTCAAAAGAAAACCGCTTGAAATTCCAATCCTGAAAGTTTGGATCATGTAAGTATTTTTCCAACTTAACAATAATCAATTGATATTGATATTGTGTATGAAATTGATATTGTGAAATTGTGTATGAAATGCTTGATGTGAATAAATGAATATTAGGTAGATGTGTGAAATTGTGTATGATATGTAAAATGCTTGATTGTGATTGTGAATTCAAATGGGAATTGAAATTGGGTGGTTATTGATATTTGAATTTTGGTAAAATACTCATATTTAGGTGAGGTTATGCCGAATTTTTTAAAAAAATTAATGAAATATATTAATACTTGAATATTTTTACAATATGCATATAAAGAATTGTATATATATATTTATAATATGCAGGTGGGCTAGAGATTATTGCAAGGAGATGAAAATAAATGATTTCAAGTTTTTCGATCCTGAAAGAAGCTCGGGAGATGATATTATTAGAAATGTGAAAGGATCATTGACCTACTTCATAAACGCCTTCGCCAAAAGGAAGTCATGTTATCATGTTGCGATACATCAGAATGTGTTAGTTACAAATTCTTAACTTTGACTCTAAGATTTGCAATTTGCGATTTAATGTTACAAATGTCAACAAGGTTTAAATATGTAATTGCAGGAATCATTATGTGGTTGTTATCGCACTTCCTGTCCAAAAAAAAATGTGGATTGTGGATTCTCTAAATGACGATATGTATGATTCTCCAATCATAAAGGCGTGCAACACGTAAGTTGTTTTAGTCAACATATTTATTATCTACTAATCAATTCTTCTAACTTCATATTTTAATGTTGCAGTGCTTTAAAAAGAATTAGAATTGCTGATCATTTCGATATTGACTTCATTCCGGTACACAACTAGACTAATATATAGTTTCATTTAATTTCTCATTTATTAGATTTAATATTAATTGTAACAATTTTTGTTATTACTTGTAGTGTCCACGTCAACCGAACGGAACAGATTGCGGGTATTATGCCATGAGAAACTTGCAGTTGATCCTTTTTTATTACATGGGATACAGGAAGATTCCAAAGGTATATATGAATTAATTAGGATTTAGTTATTAATTAGTTTAATTGATCGAATTACTTTGAAACTAACTAGTTATATTTTTACCAATTGAATATGTTTAATTGAATATAGGTTTTGAAGCCGGTAGGTGAACCCTATAAGGACGAAGATCTCAACTTGACTTTGAATGACTTTTATGCATATTTTCGTAGACTTGTGTGAATTGTTGTTAATTGAACGACTTTTATGCATGTATTACTTTGAATGACTGTTATGAATTGTTTGTATGATTGTTAATTATGAATTGTTTATGCTGGTACCAATGGGTAAAAAATGGTACTATTTCTGGCTAGCAAAAAATGGGGCTAGCCCCAAAATTTGAAATTATTTTTTTTAATTTTGATCTATTATTAGAGGCGGTTTTTAACAAAAAAATCGCCTCTAAAGATCATGGAATTTATTTTTATTTATTTTTTCGAATCTGCTATTTTTAGAGGCGGTTTTTTATTAAAAACCGCCTCTAAAGATTCATTTAATAATATTTAATTTATTTAATTATTTTAAATATTTAATTCATTTAAATTATTAAATTCATTTAATTATTTTAAATATTTATATGAATTATATCTTTAGAGGCGGTTTTTAACAAAAAACCGCCTCTAAAGATCATGGAATTTATTTTTATTTTTTATTTTTTCGAATCTGCTATCTTTAGAGGCGGTTTTTTATTAAAAACCGCCTCTAAAGATTCATTTAATAATATTTAATTTATTTAATTATTTTAAATATTTAATTCATTTAAATTATTAAATTCATTTAATTATTTTAAATATTTAATTCATTTAATTAATTATTTAAATGAATATATGAATTGATATCTTTAGAGGCGGTTTTTAACAAAAAACCGCCTCTAAAGATCATGGAATTTATTTTTATTTTTTATTTTTTCGAATCTGCTATCTTTAGAGGCGGTTTTTAATAAAAAACCGCCTCTAAAGATTCATTTAATTATTTTAAATATTTAATTCATTTAAATTATTAAATTCATTTAATTATTTTAAATATTTAATTCATTTAATTATTTATTTTAATTATTTAATTCATTTCGAAATCTCAGTATCTTTAGAGGCTGTTTTTAATAAAAAACAGCCTCTAAAGATACACAGATTTTTGAAAAAAATTCATATCTTTAGAGGCGGTTTTTAATAAAAAACAGCCTCTAAAAATACATCTTTAGAGGCTGTTTTTAATAAAAAACCGCCTCTAATCTTTAGAATTTTTTTTTTCAAATCTGCTTATTTTTAGCCACGCCATTTTTAGAGACGGTTTATTAGCCATTTTTAACGCCTCCTATTTTTAGTGACGGTCGAAAACCGGCTCTAAAAATGCTTAAAAAACCGCCTCTAAAAATGTTATGTGGTGTAGTGCCCAGAGAGAAAAAGATGAGTTGGTAGAAAGTTTCTTTGTTAGTTTATGATCTATCTTTCTATCTTGTTTGTCTAGCTAGGATTTCTATGTAAATAGGAGGATCTAAGTGCCTAATAGGTGCGCTGTTTTTTTTTTTTTTCATCCAACAACTTATATATTTTATTTTTATAGTTATTTAGACAATATTTTATGAGAAATTATATATTTGAACTCCATTAAAATTTAATAAGCTCGTCAAACAATAAAAAAAAATGTTGGGCTTACGGCTGTTTTTACTCACCGTTCTTGGAACATGGCATTACAAGGAGACAATTTTTTCAGTATTTTTTTTTTTGGTTGTTGTTCCAAGCCTCCATCTTGTGATGGTTAATTCACTTGAAAAAAACTAGAAAATGTAAAAGCATGCTGATATTTCTTTCTTATTGATTATCGTTGTGTAAAGTGTAATACGCTAAAATCATGGTGATATTAGTAGTCAATACTTTAATTATTTAATATTGCATCTTGAGTGAAAAGTCGCATGTTCGAAATCTGGCTGGGAGGTCTTTCATAGACATTTAATTTAAAAATAAGTTGGGAGGCTTGACCTCCAATTTATCTTCAAAATTTGTCTAGCTAGTGGCAAAGAGTAGGTCGCATGTTCAAAATCAGACTGGGGTCTTTCATAGACATTTAATTTAAAAATAAGTTGGGAGGCTTGACTTCCAATTTATCTCCAAAATTTGTCTAGTGGCAAAGAGTAGGTCGCATGTTCAAAATCAGACTGGGGTCTTTCATAGACATTTAATTTAAAAATAAGTTGGGAGGCTTAACCCAATTGATCTTAAAAATAAATTTAATATTTTGAACGATCCACAATATATTTACTAGTCAAATTATCAATAACTAATTTTATACATCTGGCGGTGTATTTAATTGTTGGAGCGTCAAGCATCACTTAAGAGGATAAGCACGGATTAACAGGAGTGGCCCAACGTTTGCTTTTTTCAATTACCTCATAAAACATGCGCAACAAACCATCCATTTTTCATGGCAGCACTCAAAAATTTTTCCTGAAAATAAAAACTGTAGTCGTCATGGGTGCGATGCCCACTTAGAAAAGTGATTTTGTTCTAAGTGGAGAGATATCTGATATATGTGTAGTGCTGTCAACCGTGCACAAACGGCACGGAAGAGATGACTTTCGTTTTTGTTCCGTTAGCCGTTTCGTTTTTGTTCTGTTTCATTAAACGAAGCGATTTTTTTATTCCGTTTATGTTCCGTATTTTATTTTACATTGATTTCAGTCAATTTTGATAAAACGAAACAGTTACGTATACCGCTTTCCGTTCCTTTTTCGTTCCGTTCTAAAAAACGAAACAAAAAATCCTCCGTTTTTGTTCCGTTTCGGACAGATGAAACGAAAACGTGCGAAACGGCACACCTTTGACGGCCCTATATATGTGCATGTAAGAAAATAAATTAGATTGAGGCACGTTTTTCTAAAGACTATATTAATTTTGAATAGTTGCTGACAGGATCTTCAGGTGACGTGATGCCATCTTTAATGTCAATCTCGACCTCATCAACATAATAGAAAGTCTCTTCTTTTTTTGGTTTATTATTATTTTTTTAAAAATACCTCCTCTTAATTTATATTGATTTATGTTTATGATTCCTATATTTCAAAACTAAAGTTCTCAAATCTGATCCTTACAAATGTGAAAATATCTGGTTAATGTTACTTAAAATTAGTAATGTACGTGAGTGAGGTTGTGGCATTTTATTTAGCACCGATTGGATAGTGCTAAAGTTTTCAATTTTGATTTTTGTGATCTAAACGGTCTAGTCAAACTGTCAAAGAGCTCAATTTGATGTATATATAGAAATGTTTTAGATAACTGAATTAAATAAAAATTCCAAGCTAGCATTTTTGAAATTAAAATAAAAGTTTTTATATAAAAAGCAATAAATATTTTAGAAAAGCTAGAGAAAATTTCATTTAGTATCGGAATAATATCGTCCATAGGGAAGGGCCCAAAGTATTAGTTCAACCTTTCACTACAATCATCCACATATTTTGCTTGGCTTTATATGGTGAAAATACAATGTGCAGCACAGCGCAAAACACACACATACATTGTTTAAGATTGTTACTTGCACTAATGCCACTTTATCATAAATAGTCAGCGTAGAAGACAATGACTAAATTTTATTGTAGGCGGTGCAAAACCGGCCCCTCTCATATATGACAAAGCAACCCGGCGTCCCGGCCACCTATAAAAACATCTGAAGTTTCATCGATCTCCATATCATCCACAACTAGCCTTATACTAGCTAATCAAGAACCACTATTCACTTTCTCTGAGAAAACGATTACCATTTAAATTAGCTCTCATTGCAATTAATATGGCCTCTCTTGTTTACCCTGTAATGATACTTTTATTCATGGGTTATGTAATAGATTCCCAAGCCTTGCAAAAGGGTTTTTACTCTAATACATGTCCAAAGGTCGAAGACATTGTAAAGTCTACTGTTCAAAATGCTTACAACGATGATGCAACCGTTGCCCCTGGCCTCTTAAGGTTGCATTTTCATGACTGCTTTGTTCAGGTATTAATCCCTTCTAAGCACAGCTAAAAAACATATTTAAGACCGATAATTGAAAATTTTCTTTCTGAAGGTTAATTTTGAACTGCAGTAATTATAATTAAGTTTATTAAATTTTATGAATGTGGGATGGAAATAATATTAGGGATGTGATGCGTCTGTGTTGATATCGGGAGATTCATCCGAGAGAACTGCATTTGCGAATGCTGGTCTTAGAGGGTTTGATGTTATTGATGATGCCAAGTCACAGCTGGAGTCACTGTGTCCTGGGGTCGTCTCGTGTGCTGACATACTTGCGATAGCTGCACGAGATTCTGTTAGCCTTGTAAGTATAAACATGATTAATTATGGTTTGTACTAAATTAAATCTTCTGAATGACATAATAGATTATGATTTTACCTCTTATTGGTAGAATTTATTATTTGGGAATTTGCAACGACTATATTTTATCCCTACTTACTACTTAGACAAAAATTCTCGAAAGTTGTAAATTGTATCATTTACACATGCATATGTATGTTGTTTAGGCTGGAGGACCAAGTTGGTCAGTGGAGCTTGGAAGAAGAGATGGGATGGTCTCGTCTGCATCCGATGTAAGCAATCTTCCTGCCCCGACTGATTCTGTTGATGTTCAGAGGCAGAAGTTCTCCGATAAGGGCTTATCAGATCATGATCTCGTTACCTTAGTTGGTAATTCTGTAACCTTTTCCCTACACAAAAGTCTTAAAGCGAAGGTTACTGAAATCAATATGTTAACCATACATAATCATTTGGCAAATTTTAGGCGCTCATACCATTGGGACAACAGCATGCCTATTCGTCAAGTACAGACTATTCAACTTCACTGCCACAGGCAACTCTGACCCGACTATCAGTCCTTCCTTCGTAAGCAAGTTGCAAAATATGTGCCCCCAGAGTGGAGACTCGTCAGACCGCATTCCTCTTGACAAGGACACCGTGAGCAAATTTGATGTGTCCTACTTCAAAAATATAAGAGATGGAAATGCCGTGTTAGAGTCAGACCAGAGGCTGTGGGGCGATTCGAGTACTAAAAGCATAGTGCAAAACTATGCTGGTAATATAAGAGGGCTTTTGGGGTTGAGGTTCAATTTAGAGTTCCCCAAATCCATGGTGAAGTTGGGTGCCATCGGCGTGAAGAGCGGTTCACTCGGTGAAATTAGAAAGGTTTGCTCCCAGTTTAATTAAGATAAAAAAATTTTGGTGATGCCTAGCTGAAAGGCGATAAAAGTTAACTTGAGGAAAGATGTAGTATGTTAAACATTTTCTTTTTTGTTATCATCTTGAGCTATTGAATTGTTGTATCCGAAAAAGAAAAGAAATTAATTCAAGTGAAATAACGCTTGCTCCAAAACAATTTTCAATTTTTCTGTGTTGAGTAATTCCTCAATTGGTGAACTAAGGCTTCTCAGTTTTGTTATATGCTCTGCTTCCAAAACTAGTGGCAGCAGCCAGCAGGGTAGCAGAATTGCTACATAAGGTTCGTTCAAGAAATTAATATATTTTTGAAAAGAAAAAAAAATCATTGATAATAGAAGAAAAGTAACATTTTCATTTCCCAAAGTACCTAAAAAGCCTGATCCCTAGATCCTAAGCTGTGTCAAACCCTTTTGGAAGTCAACATCCTCTCCAAATTAACAAACTCTATACCTAGAAGGCTAGAATCAATTCTGGAAAGTCAAAATAGACGCTCAAATTATGGGCCCATCCATTTATTTATTTATTTTTTTACGGGCTGTGGTTTATAGGTGTGGGCGTGTGGCGCGGCTAGCGCCTGCATGTAGGCTTACATTTGACCAATTTGACTACTGTTTTGGATTTTCAAACATCAAAGTTCTCTGCTTCACTTAATATATATATGGTTTCATGGTTCTCCTAATTTTCTTTATATATATCCGATTCTGCACCTCCTGCCTAGTTACCAATTTCAGTTTATCTTATAACTCTTTTCTCTAAAAAGACAACACCGCACCAAACTATTTCTACCTCATTAATTTATTTCTTTTTTTGTTTTTTTTTTTTCGTATTACCCTTCATTACCTCTAAATTCTTTGTGCAACGCAAATGGATTAGAAGAAGGGAGAAATTATAATGATACAAATTGCTAAATGGGATCAAAATGAAATTGAATAAAATTGAAAAGAATTTTTTTTTAAAGGCGAGATGGCGAGTACCACACCGACAAATTTTATCAATAAATAAAATATTTACATAATAAGAATGAAAAGAAAAGAGAAGAAAGGAGAAAAGAAAAAAAAACAGAAAAAAAGAAAAAGAAAAAAAAAACTATAACCTAACTATACTGAGAAAAAAAAAAAAAAAAGAACCAAGCATGTTTCTTCCGGAGTCAACTCAAGCATAAATTTTCTTGAGTAAAAAGATCATTGGGGTGTCCAAGTTCGAGAAAATATGCTTGTTGCGAGCCTTCCATACATTCCAAATTGTTGTCATCAAAACGATATATATCCTAAGAATTAAAGGTAGGGTTTCTGATCAGAGATAGCCGAAAGTCGTCCAAGTCGATAGTAAAGTTGAGTATTGGAAGTCTGAAGTGTATCTATGTTTGAGACCATATGTTTTAGCTCATATATAAATTTATTAATTTTTATTAAAAGTTGTGTAATTAAAAACTATCTTTCTGAAAATTCGTGTGATCTAACAGGAAATTATTCATTTTTTTCTAGCTTTCATGAAATAAGGAACTATTTAGGACTTCGTATTTATGCAGAAAAAAAATAAAATGAAAATGAGCTATTAATCTCGGACAATTGTAATTCCATCACCAACTTTTTTTTTTTTTCTTTTCTTTTCATGAGTTGGCAATATATATATACCGCTAATTATCACCAGTAAAATGTTTATCGCTATTGACCGACATAAATTTTAATCCCCATGATTTCATGTGAGTTAATTACTTGCAATCTTAATTAATTATACGCTTATTGCCACATTAGAATCCAATAAGAAAAGCCATGACAAATAAATTGAAAAACAATGTTATAGAAAACTAGAGTGGATCATCGAGCTTCGCTCGATACATAAATTTTTATTATATTAATATTATAAATGATAGAAAAATACTAATGAAGTAATAAACTTTAATTTAAGCCGAAAGGAAAAATGAAATTGCACATAAACTAAAATTTTAACTGAGATATTACCAAGGAACAATGAGATGGTACACCATTATTATCATTGATCAGCAACAAAATATTTAATATATAGAGAGAGAAGGAATGGAAAAAAAAATATTATCCTCAAAAAATCATGTATGTTTCAAAAGAAAAATACAATATTTTCTAAATATACTATGTTTTAAAAGGAAATATTTTCAGTTTATATCTGAGGAAAAAAGCCAACACAATTATAAATTATAAATATCAATCGATCAACATCAGCATATCAACATAAAAAAATAAAAGAGAAAAATATGATTGCAACATGGTATCTTTTAAGAAATGATATTTGGCGACAAAACAAAGCACCATATATATATATGTACTCTTAGTCCAAAATTTATGTTGGACATATTATTTTGAATAAATATCACGATCATATCAATAAGATATGAATATATTAAAATAATATGTCCAACAATATTATCTCATAGAATGAATTTTGACTTTTCCAAATATATGTCCAACATAATTTACAATATTTTTAGCTTAACTATTACAAATTGACAAGGAAAATGAAAATAGGAAGGGGTCGAAAAAATCAGAAACAAAATAATGTACTGCCATATTATTGTCTGCCGGTGAAGCGGGTCAATTTTATGAGGAATAATACCCAGTACACAAATAGTTATAGATTATCATGTTACAGAAATAGAAAAAAATTCTCTTTCACAATACTTGGAGTGTCGAACTACATTTAACTAAACGATCCCGACACCCACACATCTTTATTTATAATATTGATACTGAACCCACAAGGCCACAACAGGTAGAACGTTCCATTGATTGCTACTCCACTGCCACTATTTTCTCTGACCCGGAAAAACATGGGCAAAATATGCTTATTTTTTACACGGTAAAATCACTTTCCCTATTTTTTTCTTAAAAAAAAAAAACAAAATGATCTTAGTCTATAGTGGATAGCTGATAATCGCTTACCCAAAACTTCGAAGTGTATTGCCCCTTATCTTTGTACTTCTATGCACATTTGTCACAAGACTAAGTACCTTCAACGGTACGTCACTTACCGTAATGTCGTTTCGTTTAACCTAAGTGGAATGGTTTGTGGCATAAAAAAATATACAATTTTCTAAACGAAACGGTAGGTGGCATAGTTGGTTATACCGTTTCAACCTCATTTCAAACCGTTTTATGTGTAATTTCTGAAGTGGAACGGTTGATGGCACATAAATATGTTTCGTTTAATAAATAAAACGGTAGGTGGCATGCCGGTTTTATACCGTTTTTTAAGTGGCACGATAACGGTAGAGGGCATTTTCGTGGTTTTTCACCACGTTTGACAGCCCTAGGTACCTTTCAGTATTCTGTGGCCTGCTTTTACAAGATTAGAGAAAGTCACGTTTAGAATACAGAAAAGCATAGTCACAAAATATATATATGAAGAAATTTTTTTAATAAATTGTAAAAGCTTGAGTTCAAATATGTTTCATTTGAAAATATTGAAGGATTTTTTAAATTAATCAATCTGTTGCCACAATGAGCTGATATATAACTGGCCACGAATAATTTTCAATTATTAAATTAAACCTATTACATATTATTAGAATATTATAAAATCTATTACATATCATTCTACTAACTTAATTATTCTCTGTTTTACATTTTATGTAAATACACAAATTAATTATTCGCTGTTTTACATTGAGGATTCAAGTTTTAATAGAATTGAGTTGGAATTTCAATTTGAATGTGTGGCACGTGTCTCTACGATATTACTTGTAAAAACCATAAAAGAAAAGATAATGTAATATTTGATTTTGAAAGCCATGTATTGTTATCGCTTTGCTGCACCAAAGCCACGCTTTTCATAGCTTTCCTTGGCTTGAATTCATGTGCATTGAACAAGACATGGGTTTGAAAACCTGGTCTAAACAACAAAAACTAATTGGTGTACATATTTAATTAGCGGTAAGAGAACGGGCGCTAATTTTTTCTTTTCTTTTTTTGAAGGTTAATTGACGAGAGACGGGCGCTAAATTAGAACCTTTCAACAAAGAAAATTGTCACATCCCAAGTATGATATGACAGAATCCCGCCACGAAAGTACTGATTCTAGTACTTCCGCAAGACTTAAGTCATAAATTATCCTATGAAAGACGCATATATTTTTTTTTTCTTTTGATAATATAATCGAATATTATCAGTATGACGATAGTAAGAAATATAATTGAAATGAAAATAAAACAACACAGAGCGACATCATATAAAAATATATACAACCCCATGAAACATACAGTACAACATCTGTCTCCTCAAAATGTGACTCACAGTCCAAGTCTGACTATCCAACCATCGAGCTAGAGTCTATACACAGTACCAAGTATAGCCTATATCTACACCGAGACTATACTAGTATAAGTCAAAAGATGACCCTAGCCGATCAAACCAAACTACAAGACAACTACTCTACATCCACCTCCTCCTCCTCCTCCGGCTCCTGCTCAGAGTCGGAACTAATCACAATGACAGGAGGGTCCTCCGGTGCAGGGGCCGGGGGAGGAGCTGGAGCTGGAACTGGTGCACTGTGCTCAATATAAAAGTAAACGCCGGTGGGAGCAAAAGAGATGTGATGCGTGACATATGCCTGAAGGTGTGGGACATAGACACGCTGGTGAAAGAAGGTGCCGTCAAATACTGCTATCGGAGGGCCCCTGATCGGCCTGTGTGTCCCCTGGAACCCCCAACCGCCGAGGAACATGCAAACAAAGATCAAGTGAGAAATAATAATATTTCCTAGTGCGGGTTTTAGTTCCAGACGTGGATTTCTAGTCGAAATCTTGGTCTAGAAATAATACCCATAATAATCAACATGAAATAAGAGATATAATAAATAAAGTAATATAAATAAGAAGAATAAACATAATGTGATGCAATCAATATATATCTTCATCTGCATACCGCACAGCGTAGCAGGTATGGCCCAATCAGAACCATCTGTAACAATCATGCATGAATACAAATAAGAGATAAAGTCAAGCAAGTCATATCATAATCATAATCATAAATAATCATAACTCACTCAGGTTTCCTAACCCAACCGGTTGGGCACAGGAGGAAACCTTTCCCTAACCCACTGGCCACACGAGGGACGAATCCCTAACCCCAGGCACACGAGAGAATTCCATATTCAAATAGCGCTACCGAACTGGCCGAAGCCGGTGGCCGACCGACTCCGGAGAGTGGTTTGACCTTTATTTCTTTTCCTTATTCCATTCCATTTACACAATTCGGATCTTATATCTTTAGGCAAGACTGGGTCGAGCTAGACGGATTTAGCTCTTCCGTTAATTTGACATTCAAACTTGCCTATTATATTCCAAGTCAATGAATACGGAGATGGATTCAACATGAGTTGTAATATCTGTTCCTATAATCTAATATGATAAATTCACAAATGCATAACAACGGGGATCAGCATGCTTATGCATTAATTTAAAATTACCAACAAGTTTCTATAGAAATCCACATATCCGCACCTGTGTTTACGTCAGTTGACTCCTCCGTCCAGTCCCCTGTAATTAATAAAACCGTTATTAATCAACTAACGGTTATTTATTTTAGAAAGGGTGGTCCGGCTTAAGCTACCAGACTGACTGACTGAAGTCTTTTATTTAAATTTTATAGTAATTGCTTGTGTTTTCGATAATTTAATTAATATTTATTATTATCTTAATTTATTTTACTTTATTTTATTTTTATTTGAATTAATTCTATTTTATTTTAATTTATTTTAATTTATTTAATTATTTATTTTATTTTCTTATATTTAATTAATTAACTAATTAAATAGTTTATATTTATAATATTAATCTTAATATTTTTCTTTATTATTAATTGATTATTAATAATTAAATCAATTTATGTTTACTTTAAATAATTTCTTTTAATATAATATTTATTATATAATTATTAAGAAATTTAAATTATTTATGAAATATAAATTTGAACTTATTAATTAAAGTTTAGGAGTTAATTTATTTTGGATTTGTTTAAGTATTACTTAAACTTGGTAACTAAATGTAGAAATTATAAATTTAAGTTTCATTTCGGTATTGGCCTAAACCAAACACAGCCCAATACCTCTTTTTTTTTTTTTTTTTTTTTCCTTTTCTTTTCTTTTCTTCCACAGGCCGAAGCCCAAAAACCAGAGCCCAGTCCGAGAAGAATTTTTTTTCTTTTTAGTCCTTTTTATTTACAAATTGGTCCTTTTTACTTACAATTAGATCCTTTTTTTACAAATCAGTCCTTTTCTTTGCAAACAGGTCCTTTTTATTTATTTTTAGGTACTTTTCTTTACAAACTGGTCCTTTTAATTATCTTTTTGGTCCTTTTTCTTCGCACTTAGGTCCCTGGCCACTGTTTTTCTTGCGAACCAGTCCCTGTCGCCTGTCGCCCCTTACCAGAGCTGTACCAGAGGTACAGTCTCCGTACCAAAGACTGGTACAAGGCTTCTAATTGCCTCCCCTCACCTCCCACTACTTCTTCTAAGTATAATCAAACCCAAACAACTTCAAGTTTCATCAATTTTTGATCGGAATCCCTCATGCCAGACCCGAAACCCTAAAATTCTCATTTCTAGCTATCAAAATCAATTCAATCTTCTATCAAAACATCAATTAGGCTAGATTAAACTCAATCTCCACCTCAGTAATTAGTACAATATCATTAACCCGTAATTAACCCTAAATCCCAAATTTTCGGCTAATTAAATTTTTAATAATCTAAACTCTAAAACAAGGTTTAGGGATAGCAGTTATACCTTCGATTGCTGTTGTCCCTCTCTATCTTTTTCCCGCCCACAGTTACTCTCCCTCTCTCTTCTCTCTCTTTTTTCTATGGAAATTTTCTCACCGGCCAACTCCAAAAATTCCCTCAACTATGGTATTTATAGGAAATGAAGAAGAGAGGGAAATAAAAGAAGATTAACAACGTTGATCTAACCCCCGAATCACAAAGTTTGAATCATCCCCACACCCTCGTTCGATCTCTCACACTTACCCTGTGATCACCATCGGAGAAAGGAGAAATAGCGGTGCTCTCAAACCCGTGGCCAGAGGCGATTGGATGGCCATAATCGATCCACGTCAAAAATCGTGTGGGGCGGTGCTGCGACGAGAGAGGAGTCGGAGAAAATCTGACGGAACGGAAGAGAAAGAAAGAAAGAAGAAGGAGGGAATAGGATGAAGCCAAATGGCTCGTCCAGATCCTCTGTGGCGAAAAGTTTGTGGCCATCCGTGTGGCAGTCCGTTTAAAAGGAGTTAATTTCGAATTTCCTAAGATTTAAATCAATTTGATAATAGATTTTATACTTAATTAAGCTTTGATTTTACTAGAATATTTTATTTTAATTATAGAGTTTACACAAAGTCAAAAATTTCGAATTCGAGTTGATTTTCATGTTAGTTTTGATTTAATTGTATATTATTTGAATCAATATTTATAAGAAAGATTAAGGATTCCTTATTAATTAATTTTCCTAATATTTTTATTAATTAATCCTAATCAAATTAAATTAATTTGGTCATCCTACTATGTTACAAAAATGAATTGCCATGCAGGGTAGAATTGACTAATTCATAAATTATGTGATTTCCTTGATAAATCCAGGTCAAAATCTCTGCATCCACTCTTGAATTCAAGTATTCAACATTCCTTAATCCATGATACTACAATGGAAATGGAGGGAATGCCATTAAGATTAAATAAGTCCTAAATTTAAACATGCGTATTCGAATTTTTTTAATTATTGAATCTTCAAATGATTATGCTCGAAAGTTTGACTTCATTTCAAAGACAGAAAACCTCTTTAATATCCCTAAAATAATAAAAAAAAAAATAGGTGTAAAGCAAACCCTTGTGCTTATGAAAATGTCTTTCTACCTGTTAAACTTTTATAAGTATATAAAGAAGAATAAAGTAATACTAAAAGATAAGAGCCAAATAATGTTCACACTTCTTTTACTAGTAGTGGAACAACTGTTATGCTGCCATACTGATTGTCTTATAGACTGGCCTTATCAAGTTAATTTTCTAATACTTAATAAACAACCCACTAACACTAATAATATAGCACCAATACTCTCACCACCGCCACCTTACAGGACTTAGTACAGAAAAGAAATACTAATTGGATTAGTGCAGGCCCACGCGCTTAGTGCATTATCCCTTATTCCACTTTTTGACTCACAACAAACACCTATATAAACAACATGGTATTAATTCCTTCATATGCAGTATCCTAACTATTCTTACTCCAGAGAAGCATAAGAATCAGTATTAATTAGTGAATTATTGTCAACATTTCATATGACATTTAATATGGCATCACTTGTATGCTCTGTAATGATCATTTTTGTCATGGCTCATGCAATCCAAGGCCAAGGCTTGCAAAAAGGATTTTACGCTAAAACATGTCCCAAGGTCGAGGATATCGTGAAGTCGAGTGTTCAAAAAGCTTTCAACAATGATGCCACCGTTGCTCCTGGCCTTTTGAGGCTACATTTTCATGATTGCTTTGTTCAGGTATTACCATTCTGCCTATCTAGAATAATTTATATTAGTTAAACTAATACGATATGGTTAGTCAATTATATTTTTTTGAATGAACTTGAATGTAGGGATGCGATGCATCAGTTTTGATATCAGGTACTTCTACTGAGCGGACTGCATTCGCAAATGCAAATCTTAGAGGGTTTGAGGTTATTGATGATGCAAAGACGCAGATAGAGACAGCATGCCCTGGTGTCGTTTCTTGTGCCGACATTGTCGCCTTGGCTGCACGAGATGCTGTTGGCCTTGTAAGTAGACATGATTATCAATTCCAATACAAAAAAAGCTTCTACAATTAATGTTACAATATTTGTTTGAAAGGATGGAAATAATAAATTTGATTTGACTGAACCTTTTCTCTAATTAGTTGTAGACTCAGAAATATAGCCATAGTGTATTTTAATAAAAAATATACATTTTTGTTTTAAAACTATAAGATTGTATTAACTAAACATACAAGTTTATTTTGCTTAGACTGGTGGACCTAGCTGGTCAGTGGAACTGGGAAGGAGAGATGGAACAGTCTCCTCTGCATCTGATGTAAGCAACTTGCCAGCCCCCACTGATTCAGTTGCTGTACAGAGGAAGAAGTTTTCTGACAAGGGTTTGACAGATCAAGATCTTGTCACTTTGGTTGGTATGTTACCATCTCATCTTAATGCAAATTCAACTATAATAATTTTGAGATTAGATTTTACTTGTTAATATTCAGACAAGTTATATTAAAATTTGTGGAGGAGTTATAACTTATAAGACCTTATTTTAATTGTAGGCGCACATACCATTGGACGGACGGCTTGCCAATTCGTGCAATATAGGCTATTCAATTATTCTGGAACAGGCAATGCTGACCCGAGCATCAGCTCCTCCTTTCTAAGCCAGTTGCAATCTCTATGCCCCCAAAATGGTGATCAGTCAAAGCGTATACCTCTCGACAAGGGCAGTGAAAACAAATTTGACGTTTCATACTTCAAGAATTTGAGAGATGGCAATGGAGTGCTTGAATCGGACCAACGGTTGTGGGGTGACTCAAGCACAAAAAGCATTGTGCAAAACTATGCTGGTACTATAAGAGGGCTTCTGGGGCTGAGATTTGATTTCGAGTTCCCCAAATCAATGGTGAAGATGGGTGCAATTGGAGTGAAAACTGGTTCCCAGGGAGAGATTAGGAAGATTTGCTCCCGATTTAACTAAAATTTGTGCAAATTTACGCACAAGCACGGATAAAAAGTGAGAAGAAAAATTAGAATATCTTATTTCTTACCCTTTTCCCTTAAAAATTGGGGGGGTGAAGGAGTTCCATAACCTTGTCTGTATTTTTATTTTATTTTATTTTATTTTACAGTCATAGTGTTTCAGTTGTTCTATTTCTTTCTAATTTTTCTCTTCGTGTTTTCTTGGTCTCTTTTTTTTTTCCCTTTTTCTATCAATACATTTTCTGTTAATTATTAATGCTGAAAAAAATTGTATGGTATTCTGTTTCATAAATGATTTGTGGCCATTTTTAAAAAAAAACTACCTGAAATTGTTAGATATACACGAATTACATGTAATTGCATATCAAAAAAAAAAAAAGAATAACATGCCAGTTGATTTTGAAAATATGTCAAAGACGAAAAATACTCTGCATTTACACAACGGTTCTAACGGGCGGATCTGGTCCAAAGCCCATTGGACTGCACGAGTGGTAAGGGGGCTTCTTCACTGTTCGATCAAATTCAAACTTAAAATGGAAAACCTGTCACTGTTCGATCTGTAAGAAGCGCACAACTCTTAAATGGCTCCATGTGGTATCTTGTTGTACATTTCATTTGGTCAAACGAGAGAGTATCGTGGGGATTGAAGAGAGGAAGAAAACTACGCAAGTTTGGGCAACCTAAAAAAACATTTTTGCTTCTCGGATTATTATTCCATTTCTTTTTGTATTTTTAATTTCTTTCAGCCAATTCTTCAACAATTGATAAAACTAGATATACCATTTTTTGTCTTCTTTGCAATTTGTGAGTCAAATTGTTGAAAGTAGTGAGAAGTATTAATAATAATAATTTGGATTGTATTTTGCAACGTTTGCAAAAGTTGAAACAGGGTTTATACTCTATTAAAAAACAATTAATAACGAATTTAAATTCAATTAGTAAGACTGTCTCATGAATACGGTAATAAAAGCCTCTTGGCCGAAAATGGTCTAAAGAGTTTAGTGTCCTGAGAGTACAATTTTCCAATCGAAATATGATTAAAGGGCAATTCTGCCGTGCCGACAGATCAGACCCGATTCAAACTATTTTTTCGGGCCGAGTAAAAACATTAATACACTAATTTTGACCGTACCGCAGAATTTACCATGATTAAAAGGTGAATTGGACATTTTACTTGCCTCTTACCACAAAAGGGCATTTGGTCTAGTGGTATGATTCTCGCTTAGGGTGCGAGAGGTCCCGAGTTCAATTCTCGGAATGCCCCTTCTTTTAGTTTGGGTTACTTTTTGTCTATTTCTCCCTTCGCTTATTTTTTGGGCTCGTCAACTCTACATGAACTGTGACGGTTTGAGACTTATTACTGCCTCTATGAACTTTCTGAAAGAAGGAAAGCTTAGGAGTTAGGACGCTTACCTCTAACAAAGACAAGATTTTCGTTGAAATTTATTGGAATGAATTTGTTTAATTAGTCAAATTACATTTATCTTGACTGAAGATTTCTATATAACTAAATATATCTAAATTAAGATTAAGAAGATTTTTGGATAACTTAATTTATTTGAATCTTAGAGTTTTTGGACGACTAGTTTTATTTAGATTATATTTGAGATTTTGCAGTACTAGTACTTGACTTTATTTGGATTTTCTTTAGCTTTTTTTTTTTTAACTAGATTTAAAGATTCTCAAGGTATTCGGATCTAGAGATATGATATCTTTTCCCAATACTTTCGTTTGTTCTTGAGTTATTATTTATTTTCGAAAGAGTTTCGCTTACAAGTTCTAATTAATTACAGCATCAAGAATCCAGACAATAAACAGATGAAGCTAATCCTGACAATTTTAAGTAGAAGAACCAGATATGTGTTTCAGATCGTTAAGCTTTTGTATCAACTTAAAAGCCTCGAATAATAATACAACAAAAAAATATATTGAAGTAGGACCTATTATACGAAAAAAAAGAACTATAGCATCAAAATTCTCTTTATTTTTTCACCATTAGTTTCATGAGCATCCCAACTAATGACAAAAAAAAATCATTGATTTGAAAATAAAAATTTTTAAATTCTTCGTAAGAATTCATTAGTCATTAATGAAGATTCATTACTTTTTCTCTACACTTGCAAGTTATAGGTCAGATAAAAAAAAAAAAAAAAATGCAAATTGTGGTAGGAGAAGCATGGATACAGTGTCTATCAAATAGCATGCCTTTCTTTAGTCTATAAGGAACTTGCTTGGATCATGACATCTGAATTTTGCAAGTTGACGTGATTTCAATTATAAATTAACTACCAACAACCCATGAAACCAAAAGCAAAAGCAACGAAGAAATAGATAAACAAAAGAAGAAAACAATTTGTATTCTGTGCTCGATCGCACGTATCACAATTAAATAAAAAATCTAATTCCAAAATTTCCAGAACGGATATTCTTTTTTTTTTTTTTTTTTTTTTTTTTTATGGCCTTTTGACTTGACGATCGAAGAGCTATATAACGGTTACTGCAATATTCATAATTCTAAAATCTAATTTAAATTCACATGCATGGATTTCCCATGTAGATTGTGGATCTGAAAATATATGTCATACATAATAATTCATTAGATACTCATAATAAAAAAAAACAAACAAACCAACATACTAAATATATTTTGAGTTGTTTCTACAACTATATATACGATAATTTTATTGAAGTAATTTTTAAATTTGAACTTTTGATGAAATAATTATATTCATTTGAAAAAATGAGTTATTTCATTTCTTCTAACACTTCAGCTAGTATCTGCGATCAACCAATGCTAAGATAACATATATATTTTCTTCTATAAATTTATATTTGATATTAAATATGGGTCCAACAAATTTTATCGAAAAAATTCATCCAGTATTTTAGTTTGAATGAATTTTTTTTATATGTAAAAAAGGTGTGACCGCGTGATGTGGATTAGACCTCATTACCTGAAGTTACATATTCCAACCTGGGTTTTTAATATTTTTCCTAATAACAGAGAAACAGAGAAACGGAGAAACGGATCTCTCCCGTTCTCTATAGTCTCGGATAACATTTTTGCGGAAGCAACTGGACGGCTCAGAGCAGCATTGAGTTATGGGAAAGTCTTGGCTCAGCGCTCAACGTTTCTTCCTATAGTATGGCCGTACAGGGCTTCAATTCTGTGACTTCTCGTGTCCCACCTGCACGAAAATCAAAGAGACATAAACAGGAAAGGCACCGAAAGTATTAACATTCTTACACCTTGATCACCACATCATCATACAATTTCTCACATAAACCATCCCATCAACTTGGTTTCCAACTTTCCATGCTCCTCCACCGATGATCCAGGTCCATACAAATTTATAGAGAACAAACTCCAATGGCATTATTCCCCTCTCGTCTCTCCAGTTATATTTTAATAATTTTTTCTAGACATGGTCCGTCATTTGCTCCCATACTCTGTGTAGTTCCTTCTTGCTTACAAGCAATTTCTTCCCTCTTTGTTCAAAAATTAGAAAGTAACAATCTCTCTCCCTTTCACTCACTCACAATTTCTTCAAATTTTTTTGTGGGTTTCTCACCAAACCCTAGTTCTTACCCAATTTACAACTCTACACAGCCATGGCGTCTACGCTTCCCTTATCTCAGTCACACTCTTTCTCTTCCATCAAGCTTCCCAACAGAGTTCCCAAACCCACCTCTGCACCATCTTCTTGTTTCCTCCTCTCCAAGAAAAGCTCAAGTCTTTCTCCTCAGTTAAGTCTTTCTTCTACACGGAGATACACAGTGGTTGTGGCGGCGACAACGACGGAGATGCCGAAGAAGCAATCGAAGGGAGGTTTCGTGGATGAGATGAGAGCAGTAGCCATGAAATTGCACACCCGAGACCAGGCGAGGGAAGGGGAGAAGGAGCCTGAAGGCCCTCCAGTTGTGAAATGGGAACCTACTATTAATGGATACCTCCGTTTCCTCGTGGATAGTAAGCTTGTTTATGACACGCTGGAGGCGATTGTTGAAAAAGCTCCACACCCCTCCTGTATGTTTATTGGTTTGATTGTTTATATTTCTATACTTTCAGTGGGTTTTTCTAATTTATTTTCATAAAGGTTAAATAGCTGTAGTGTAATAAATACTGCAAAAGGTAATCCATGACCTTTTATGAGGAGCTTTTAGCTCATTTTGGAATTTAGTTCACAAATGTTATTATGAATTAATTCATGTTCAATCTAAACAATTTTTTGAAGTAGAAAGGATTTCTACTTTAAGGCGTAATTAACATATTTGAAGTTTACTGGTAATAATAAGATTAGTTGTTGTAATTTCTAATAATATATCTTATCAAGAGACTGTTGATTAAGTTCATGAAGGTTAAACTCGAGTGGTCTTTCGGTGTCTTTACGTGTAGTAGGTAATCTGAAGCTTAATTAAACAAAAATTTTGTAATTGCAGATGCCGAGTTTAGGAACACCGGACTGGAGAGATCAGAGGCATTGAAAAAGGATTTGGAATGGTTCAAGGAACAGGGCCATGAAATTCCTGAACCTTCCTCTCCTGGGATTTCGTATGCACGTTATTTGGAGGAGTTGGCGGAGAAGGATCCACAAGCTTTCATTTGCCACTTCTATAATACCTATTTTGCTCACACTGCTGGAGGCCGAATGATCGGTAAAAAGGTTAGGCCTTTTTTTGGTTTTACTCTTTTTGGAATTGTTTACTTGACCTGGTCATATTAGTAGATGAGTATCACTGATTTTAACCAGTAATTTACTAATTTGGAAAAACACACCACATTTTCACCAGCACATGATGTTTTCTTAATTAAATATAAGACAAAATTTTTGTTTTGATGTTGGTTACTTTGTTGGCTAAACTGATAATGAAGCTATTCAGTTGAGTCTACATGAAAACTAGAATATGCAGTCGTGTTTAATTTGACTTAATCTAAAAGTCTGCAGTTAGATTTTTTGATGAAATATGAGCAATTTCTACTGCTGTCTCTAACTTTAGTTGTAATTTGATGTAATACGTGAAAAGGATCAAAATAATTTTTTCCTAACAAGGATATTTTTTATGGTGTACTTAATGTTGACTTGTTGGATATCTCTGTGGTCAGAGTTATATTTATTTGATATTTCTTTGATTGTATAATACAGTGTCAGTGGGATATCATTGTATAATAAGTGAAGTCTTATTATCATTGATTTAAGTTGTTATAATCGATTTCCTTTTTGTTAGTTTCTTGCTCTATAGACAAATTATTTTAACTTTATGCCCATTTGTTTAGGTTGCTGAGATGATATTGGATAAGAAGGAATTGGAATTCTACAAGTGGGAAGGAAACCTCTCAAAGTTGTTGCAAAATGTGCGAGATAAGCTCAATGAAGTAGCTGCTGTAAGTTCTTTCTTTTTTTTCCTCTTTATTTCTTTTAATAACTGCTTCTGTTGATATGTTAAAGTCACATGCTCCTGTCTAAATTATTTCTCTGATTCTCCTTTTCATGTATAGATGTGATATTGTTTCCCCCAAACCGTATTGTTGAATGGGTTGGTCTGGTTTTCTGATCCAGCTGAGCATTGTATCAGTTCATAAATTAGCCCATGGATATATGCCATGATGTATTTCTAATCTGTTTGTCCAATATAGTTTAATTTTACCCCCAGCTGGATGAAATGGGACTGAAGATAGATTTTTTTTTTTTCCTATCGGCTGAACAAAATAATAGAATAAATGCTCTTACATTCTTGACCTTCTGATGGTTAATAGAAAGTATGTTCTAACCTGAAAAAGCAAGTTTTGTTTAAGAATTTTTAAAAAGCATCTAAATGCATTTTCTTCTCTTGATTCTATACACTAATGCCAACTTGATATTGTATTACACAGAATTGGTCGAGGGAGGAAAAAGATCACTGCCTTGAAGAGACTGAGAAATCCTTCAAGTATTCCGGAGAAATTCTTCGCCTCATATTGTCATGATAATTTAAATCTGTCAAAATACTAATATGGATTTGCTCTGTTGGTAAAGCAAGCAGCTCCTTAGTGCCAAAAATTAATTATCTTTCTCTTTATTTCGCCTGTTATTTTCCTTGTTTTCTCCAGTATACTACTTGTGCATAAATAAAGAGGAGAAATGTATTTGGCTAATGCAGCTTCTGTTAGCAACCATGACTTGTTTTCCTTGTGGAAGAGCTCAAAATATCAACTTCCATTTGCTCTCCGTGAAGCTTTTATTTTGTTTTAACAGAATATAAAAGGCTATATTACGTAAGTTGGTACCTAATTCTGGTACGGTGCACATCGGAGCCGTTCATCTTTTTTGTTAAATTAAAAATTAGTGGCTCAGATTGAAGCAGTGAGAGTGAGACGGTGAGACCTAAATTCCCTGACCTTTATATCAACCTAAGAAGGTAGGCAGCGTGCTGCATTATCAACCATGAAATGACATCAACAATACCATATATAAGGATATCCACAAAAAAAAGACTCAAAAAGTCCAAATATTGCGTGGTTTTACAAGAATGTGAATAATTTGATCTTCCTATGAATGCAGGCGACTTAAAACGTCAACATTATGCTCACTGTCGTAACGTAGTCGAGAATCTAAATCTAATTAATTCCCATTTTCATTTCATCACCAATTCACCATAATATTGTAACCCAGTTCTAACAGTTCCAAATAGACTCATTGGGTTGTTAAATCCAGCCCAATAAGCCATATCATTCCGATTAGATATTTTGAGTGTTTAGGTACTTTATCATCGACCTAAAATGGTTCGAGGCCCAATTAAACCTCCACGCTCTCAGTACCTAAACCGCATAAAGTAAAAACACGTTTAATATGGTAAAGTACTTGCATCGGGTGCGTAGTTGTTAACTAAAAACAATCGAGAAATCTCTGCCAAGTGGCACTGATCCTTAATCCTTAATAATATCCGAGATAACTAGATGATCACTGTCACGTGAGCTTGTCCCCACCATTATATTGCCATCTGTAACGAAAGGTTTTGATTAGTACCAAAAGAAAAAAAAAAAAGAAGGAATTAGCAAAAAGTCTCATGGCGAAGCTTCTCACTTCGACCTTTTCCCTGCTACTAATCTTCTCCTTTGTTCTCTCTTCAGTAGCCGATCTCTCTCTCCCCACCACACCTCAAGAGCTCCGATCTTTCAAGATCCAAGACACTCAGGTCTCTCTCTCTCTCTCTCTCTCTCGCTCATTATTTCTCATTCTTCCCAAACGTCGATTTAAGAGTTGTTACTGTTGTAGGAAGGTGAAAAGGCGAGGGGATGCTCGTATACTGTGAAAATTAAAACAAGCTGCTCTTCTCCCAGGTACACTAGTGATGCTATCAGCATAGCTTTTGGCGATCGCTACCGCAATGAGGTACTCAAATCTTCTCTTGATGGTTGGTGTCCAATATGAAGATTTCAATTCAGTTAGTTTGGTTTATTAAATGGAATTGGAAGGATGAATTCTGCTTCTATAATTAGCTCCAATTGTCCGATTGAGGTGAAATTTCCCAGTGGGCCAATTTTGTCTTTGAGTGCTATAGTTCTATTATGAAGTAATTTTTTAGTTTATCTCGCAAAACCAATATCTAGGTGAAAATTAAATAAGTGGCCTTTTTGTTGCCATAACTTCTGAATTATCATTTTTCTGTCATAGTTTTTTAGCCTTGAAATTATAGCATGTGATCTAGACTTTTCATTATGCGTCTGCACCAATCTCAAAGGAGTCCCCTAAAAAGCCACAGTTATGTGCCTTTGATATGAATCGTTCAGTTCAGATCACATGCCATTAAATCCCTGCATTGCATCTATGAGTCCAGATAATGGACTCAAATTTTTTTTTATTTGTCCATTAGTGTAGTAGGGAAACACTGTATCATTTTGGGGTTTGGGCCTTTCCACCTTTGGGGTCATTTCAGATCTCTGAGTTGTTTTTGCGGTGGAGTTCTTCGGGTTCATTTGTCTTGAGTATAGGTCATTTGGGTTGGTACCTGTTAAAAATATCCCTCAGCTCATCCTTGTGTAATTTTTATATTTCTCTAAGGTCGTACTTGTAAGTTTCCTTTTTATGTAAAACTATAAAAGGATTAAAATAAGAAATATAATTTAACTTTGACAGAGACCCAAAAGGACTAAAATAAGTCCCTGTTGTAACAGTACCACTTTGTGTCTCAGTGTATTTGGGTTCTTGTGTCAGAAGTAAATTGGATTTGTGGAACAATCGAGTTTTTTGAAGTCAAACAGCATCATCAGTTGGGTCAGCAATAGGTTACTGCCCAGGTTTGAATTTGGGTCTAATTGGTTTCTGGTCAGCTCAGGTAGGACCCCTTTAGGTTTCCGTGTAATGGTTTTTGGTTTTGCTAGTGTTCTTCATTAAGGTCTTAGTTATTTACTTTATAAGATATGTATGTTGAGGTTCAGGGTGGGTTGGGTTGATTCTTCTATTTAAATCCAATTTTGACACCTCCAGATATAGGGAAATTGTTTGTTTGGATACTCTATGAGTTTATTGTCCAGATAAAACCTGTTCCTTCTCTTAACAGATCTGTACATCATTTATTACCAGCAACAATTCAAAACTCATTATCCGTATTTGCCTATGCAACAAAATCAGGTGTATGCTCCTAGGATAGACGATCCATCGTCAGACACATTTGAAAGTTGCTCCACCGATACTTTTACGCTTCAAGGTCCATGTGGGTATGGTGTCTGCTACCTCTACCTGTACCGAAGTGGTTATGATGGATGGGTTCCTTCTTCGGTCAAAATCTATGAGCCATCAGGCCGAGCAGTCACCTTCTATTATGATACTCCTATCCCCAACGGTGTATGGTATGGCTTCGACCAGTGCCGGCAGGCAACTGTTGCTTCCACTTGATGTGCATTTGTTGTACAATTGCCCAGTCGTTGCTTCAATTGGCAACTCTAGCTGCCTTTGATCTGTATTAATTGATGCATTGTAATTTTTTGTGATCCTGTAAGAAATCAATTTTAGTGTAGGCTACGATTGCTATGATGTAGTGGGGAAAATAATAGTGAATCTTGTTTTCGGCTTTTCATTTAGTCTCCAACACTATTTGTTGGATACTTAATGCCAGAGTTGCGTGTATGTTCGTTTCAAACTTGATGATAATATTTAAAACGTTTGGATTTTATTTGCTAAGTACTAGGAATATCCTTAAAATGTTAGTTAGAGATCTGAATTTACAAGATATTGATTATCATTTCAGTAGCTTGCAACCAATGCAATTACCAACTATTGGTCATGATTATAATAGATTTCTGAGTAATTAAGGGATGATGTTGTAACCAATGCAGTTACCCCCATGGATCTTGCTTTGATTCGGATACTAACTGAATTTATAATTAAATTACATCGATGTATCGAACTACTAATAGTGAGAGGATAAACATAAAAGCTCAAAAGCAGTTCAAAACTTCAAATTGGAGAAAGAAAAATGAGTTGCTTGTTGCTTTGTGCAATCTGAGTGTATGCCAAGTCTGATATAGTGATATCCTCTTCTTTGGGTCATTGTGGGTGTATGCCAGGTCTAGCTTGTTAAATTCAAAATAAACCAGCAGCAACCTATCTTTTGGTATTCACCAACTGCATTTTAAATGCTCGTAACCTGCATAGCTAAGGAGATATTCTGGAACTACGTAATTAATGTACATTATATGTAAAATAAATGGTTGTAAGTGTTATCTAACTTGTATGCATAAGAAACGTGTCAGACATGTTCCTATAAGACCCAACTGTGACTTTTAGATGTGAAGCCAGGGTATCAGAGCCCCAAGATTTATCAGATCTTACTAGTCTTTATAAAATATCATATCTTACCTCAAATAAGAATTCAATAAAATTATAGTATACCACATAGCGTGTCATCTATTTAGTGGTGCATCTCAAGGACTAAAGAACCACCGAAAACATTGTTGCATGAGCTAGGAAGGTTGATTTTTGATAGTATTTCGTCAAAAATATTGTTGACCGATCAAATTACTTTTAGTTAGCAACAATGAGACAGTGGAGGTATCTGTATATATATTACCTACCATAGTCTATATATAGTTAATACTTTAAAAAAGATTTTCAGGGTGATTTATTTAAATAATCTTAGGACGATATGGTAATCTAAATAATGAGAAACCATTAAAAAATATAACCTCGTTCTAAGATTTACATAAATTCTCGTGCATGTATTTTTTCATTCACCAGCAATTGAAACAATGCAAACCTTACTAATAAATATAAGTTGCTTCATTCTAGCTAAGCTATTACAAACCAAAAAAAAGGTCAAGAATTGGAGAGCTCTAATACTTGTATACTCCATTTTACTTCAGCATGGTTTGTATATATTTATCTGGTTTACTTCTAAATTTTCCTTTCATCTATGTAATTTCTCACGTTGGAAGTATGAATTTTTGTATTCAATATACAGATGATCATCAAAAAGCTTCTTGAGATCTCCATTCTGTTTCTTTTCGCAAAATCTGCTATGGCAGGGAAAACATATAATGTGCTCAATTACAAGGCTCGGGGAGATGGAAAATCGGACGATACTAATGTATCATTTCTTTCTCTAGCTTGCCACATGCGAGCTCACACAAACACAAATGCAAGCACACTTCTAGATAGATATAAGCCTTTCTAATTTTTTTTTTTAAAAAAAACAAATTAAATTTTTAGGAAATTCTACATTGACATGCTTCATAAAAAAAAATAATAAATAAGAAAAAAAATGAAAGAAGTCTAACCTTGATTACTGAAAATAAAGTAGGGCATATGATTCTAAAATGGGAAGCCTGTAATAGACCAGACAACCAAATTTTCTTTAATAACGGTGTTTTTAACCCAATCAAGACTCATTTTGGTATTTATTTATTTTATTATTTTTGTTTTTTTCTTTGTGTGTATAAGTAACATTAGCTCAACAGGCTCTGTTTTTTTCTTTGCTAATCCAAAAGGCATTTTTCGAGGCATGGAGAGCAGTCTGTGGCGATAAATGGTCACCGAGATTGCTAATTCCATCAAGAAAAAATTTCGTGATCAACAAAATTATTTTACAAGGTCCATGCAGATCTAACATCCATGTCCAGGTAATTGATTGAGATATGCAATAAGGCTAAATTTACCTTTTTCCCCCCCAGATCGGATAACTTGAATTATCTAGAAGTAAATTTTTTTTTTTACGCTATTTGATTATAAAAATTGATGGAGCAGAAACAACGACAATAATATTGATAACAACAATACATTTTCTGATTTTCAGATTGATGGGAATATTACAGCGCCCAATAAAATATGGACTAATGAGAGGACCTCATTGTTGTCATTTGCCGGTATCAATGACCTCAACATTGGTGGAAATGGTACAATTGATGGCCAAGGTGCAGTTTGGTGGCAATGCAATGTAAGGACACATAATATTAGATCATTTTTTTTTTTTTCTAATTGAGAATGCTAATTTAAAATAATATACGTTTCATGAATGTGTCTTTTGTTAAAACTCTGACATTGTATCCTTAATTTTTTTGTTCTTGGTGCAGCAATGCAAGAAGCCTTTTGTGAGTCTGCATCATAAACTCCAAAAATCAAAACTGTAATTATTTTCTATCTCAATTATCTTGCTTCGCTTCTGACTTCTATTGTTCGTCCATGTCAGCTACTGGCCTTTGATACATGTAAAAATCTTTTTGTGGGAGATATACGTTTAATAAACAGCCCTAGCAAGCACTTGACATTCAACAAATGTACCAATGTGAGTGTTGACTGGATTAGAATCACTGCACCCGGTGACAGTCCTAACACTGATGGAATCGTCATGCAAGGCACCCAGCACATCCAAATCACCAGAAGCATAATTGGAACTGGTCAGTGTTTCCTTCAATTGTTTCCTTCATTTAATTGAAAATTTAAAGCGAGCACATCAATTTATCATTAATATACTTTCATTATTAATTTATTATACAGGGGATGATTGCATTGCAATTCTAACGGGCAGCAATGATATTAAAATAAATAGATGCACATGCGGACCCAGTCATGGGATCAGGTATAATAGTTTTTTTTTTAGAGTATTTCTAGTGTGTATCTAAGTTTTCTTTTTTAAGTATCTGAGTTTTAAAAGGTAGGAATATCATTTATAATATTACTATTAAATCGAGTAAGAAACAGTAATTCAATCTCAAGATCTTTACATTTAATATAAAATATTTATGTCCATCTATTAATATTTATATTTACCTGACAGAAATACCTTTTTCAGGATTTATTTTATAGCTCTCAAATTTAAATTTTAGCAATAAGATATATTATAAAATACAATGTACATAACGTTTGGATGCCTAAAAATATTAATTGATGTATTAAATGCATGCCAGTCCAATATGGTGCCTTTTTATACACAGTTATGTGCCTTTAATTATACTTGGGAAATTCACTATAGTTGTTCATTTGCAGCATAGGAAGCCTTGGAGGAGGTTACACAGAAGCAAACGTTGAACGAATTCATGTCTCCAATTGTCTGATCTTTAATTCTATGACCGGTGTTAGGATTAAGACATGGCAGGTATTAATTATTTTGCAACTGTATACTCTACTTTCACTATTCTGTTAAATTTGATCGTGCTTTTATTTATTTCCCTCTACAGGGTGGATATGGCTATGCAAGGGATATTACATTTGAAGCCATAAAAGTTGCCCATGTTGATACACCCATTGTTATTGATCAATCTTATATGTCTCAACGGACACTTCAGGTGATTGGATCTGAAAATAATAAATTTGATACATGCCAATATAAAAAGAACACAAAGGACTCCCAAATTATTTTTTTTTTCCTCGCATACATGATTCTTATTTGTAAAAATAAATATGCAGCAAAAAGCAGTGGCTATAAGTAACATCAGATTCATGAAAATTTATGGAACATCGACACAGACAGAGGCGGTGAAGATAGAGTGCAGTCCAACTTCACCATGTACAGGTGTGACCTTCAGCAACATCGCTCTCTACAAAGAAGGACAGGACAGGAAGGTCTCGGCAATATGTGAAAATGCCTATGGTACAACTAATGGAATGATCGTCCCAAGCTTGCGCATTTTACGGAAATCAAAAGTACTATGAATCTATGATACATTTGGTTGATCCGTAGCTAGCTCAATTGTTTGCTTTAACAAACCCAGCGCTCTATCAAAATATTCTGTTGTGCTGTAAGTTGCAATATGGACGAGGATGAGTAGCTCTGTGGTTCTCTTCTGGTATGGAGTTTAATTAAGTAAATGCTTGAGAAATTCTAGTATAAATTGATGCATTATTTTTCCATTACGAATCAAATAAATTCTCAATATTTATTAAAAAAGAATAATTGGATCAAAAAGTACTCAAGTTGCTGCTTACACAACTGCAGTCCTGTTTCTCTCATTCTTTAGTTGAAGATGACATTTTAGTTGCTATTTATGCACATTAGCATACTTACCATTTAGATCGTTTTAAGTTGTTATGCACATTAACAAAATTTTTATTTCAGATTGTTTTATTTATTTATTTTTCTTATTTTGTATTTTAACAGAGTTGTTGTATACATTAACAGAGTTATTTATATATATATTATTGAAATTGTTGTTAGTTATTTTCCACACTAATAGAGTTATTATTTAGAAAATTGAAATCAATTGGAAATATTATGTTTCCGATCCAATAGGGTGGGACTTCCTGGTATCGTTGACAATGTGACTGAAACTCGATTAAACTAGTCAAATAAAATCGACACCACTAATAGAGTTAACATACCAAATAAGCATGATGTCAATTGTGACATACGTAGTGGCATCAGGGGTCGGTACAAATGTATAATATGTTTGTGAGGAAAAATTACTTACTGATGGTCGTATGATAGATAATCTTAGCTCGTTGTCAAAATTCAAGACCCAAGAAAGATGCTAGTATTTGGGAAAAGGTTACTGCTTAAGACCACCAAGCAAGCTATATTTTGTGGAGATTAATAAAAATATTAATTTGTGGCGTTGGTCTTCTCTAGCACTTGCGGTGTGGCCACTGCTGCAAAAAGAACCACATCCTCCATAGAATAAACTATATGCTCAAGTTTTGTTAGATAAAAGGATAGAAACGTGCAATTCTGTATGGAAGTTGGAATTGATTAAAGCGAACCTAACTATGAAAGTTCAATTGTTTATTCAATAACGCAAATAAAAAAAGACTATGGAAATTGGCACAGATTGAAGCTTAAATTACGTTGGCGCTGTTAGTTCTAAAACCTAACTATTTCTAATCACTATTTAATCAAACTTTTTGCAACAAGCTTAACTGGATCAACAAAAATCACAAAAAAAAAAAACAAAAGAGAAAATCGAACATTTACAAAATTTCCCTTAATACAATTATACTCTCTGACTATTTGAGAACACTGATTTCATGAGAGAGAGACAGCAGGATATTAACCGTAGAAAACATGTAGTTTTGACTTAAAGCATCATTATATTTTACTACAAGCACACATTCTCATCTCTCTAACCCTTGTAACCTCTCCTGAACTCAGCTTGAAACTGTTTTAACTTCTCGAGCAAATCCCATGAGAGGCGGCTGGCAACACGGTCTCTAAATGTGTCAATTTTCATAGTCCTCTTACTATTTTTATCCAGACTAACCTCTGGAGAATATTGCATACCACCACCTAAAGTTGAAACCCCTGAAAACACAAATTTTTCCTTGATTTTTCTCGACCCTTTCAAAGACAGATCACCTGCAAATTCCCAACAAATTCCAACGTAAGCAAATCTGATCCGAGGATGGCATTCCTCGATGTTAATAATCAACTTGCCAGGAGATTTTAGCTCTAAGGAGAATGAGTCTGGATGCCATGGGGATTTAATGGAACGAAAAAAATCATTTAATCGCTGGAGTGCCCATGACCTCAGCCCACTATCCATGAAATTTCGTGTCTGCAGGAAGGAACTGACAGAAGGCAGGACTTCATTCTTGTAGTCAGAGACACACAAATTGGAGAGGTTATTCTTTAACATTTCTAAACGAGCAAATTTTTCTGCTATTTTGGCATCAAGCTCACCAATCTCAGATCTCCAACATAGTTTGCGTTTGGTATCAAGCAATTTCACCATGCAATGGAGTAGTTTTTTTTATGTCGTGGACTATGTCTCCAAATTGATTTCCATATTGAACTGCACCCTCTTCTTTATTCTGAAACGAACTTTCAAACTTTTCCATTTCCACGAGGAATGCTCTGTAACTGCAATCAACGGTATTGGAATCATGAAGGCTGCTAGTCATATCCTTAACACCCACATTCATTCCTGATGGACGTTCTTGCCAGACTTGATATGGCACCAAACACTCGTGATCCAAAGAAAGCCCAAGGTGATGCTCAAATTCCATGTGCAACATGTGGGACTTCTGATTTGGGAACCTCTTGTCACAGTTAAAGCAGCTCCAGTACTCCCGAGTCCTATTGGTTTTCCATCCCCAAATACTCAGTGCAGCATGCAAACTTACTTTTTCTAGAGAATGCTTCACGACATCAGTAATTGTCATGCAAATGAAGAGACCATTGTCCTTGGTCTCCCAATCCCTTTTCCCTCTGAGGAACCAAACTTCATCAGAAGAATTGGGATTCTCCAGCTCCCAATCTCTATCATCTTCAAAATTTTCTTCACTGTCGGATGGGTAGTAAGAATCAGAATCAGGGTACATACGAAAATCATAAGAGAGATGATTTCTGGCAATCTGGGCCTCTGAGACTCAGCATTTGACTCGGATATGGCTTCAGGTTTGGCCACAGGTTCGGCTATCACTGTCTTTATGTCAGGTATGCACTTGGAAACAGCTGACTTCAGTTGCGACATCTGACGCTACTCTGTCAATGCGTCCTGCATTTGTGCCAGCTTCTCCACCATCTATTATCTTGGAATCAAGATCGGATACTCCAATTGCACTGGCTAGAGAAGTGGGAGACAATTCTGCAGGCGTCATCACATCATTGCCATCCTCAGCTGAAGGTCCTTCTTTGACTTTGTTATGGACCTTCTCTTCAAGCTGCTCTTTTGTTGGCCCTTGCATTATATGATCCCTATTAGCATCATCTTCTTCAACATCTGCAACTCTATCAGCATCCTCTTCTTCAACATCTCCTGTCCCAGAACATCTTATGGCGATGAACATATACAGTTTCATCCTCAAGCAGGATCTCAAAAGAGGTAAAAGAAACATCCGGAGGTCAACAGCACAAAGCTGACAGAATTGAAGCTCGCAGAATTGCAGGTCACAAGTTAATTTGATAAGTTCAAGATACTGCTGGGAATCAATTTCAGTTTTCTGTCGTTTAGTCGGCTCACTAACAGAATAGCAAGGAGGAAATGGCACGCCATTGACATTAGCAGGGTTTGATGCACTGCTTGATGCAAACTTCATAGACGGCGTGTCAAGAAGTGACATTGGCAAATGCCCCATATTCCATAGCTTCAAGTAGGAGGCAAGTTCAGCCAAATTAAAATAGGGCTGCTTACGAACACTTACGAAACGTTCAGAAAATGATGCAGCTCTACTTTTCACCGATAGAAGGTTCTCAATAGCTTTATCAGGGACTTTATTGATGGAGGGAAACATAGGTGTTTTAAATAGCCAAGAGCCCACATCATTCTCATCTACTCCACTCAAATTTAACTTTGAACTATCAAGAGCAAAGTAATCACGACCAGCTGAAAAAGAAACTGCATCAATGTATTCACCTTTGCTCCAGTTGACATCACCATATTCTCTCGATTTTGATTCTCTGCTTCGAGATGCTTGGTTCTTAACTAAATTACATAACCCCTCCACAAATCGGCAAAGAGAATCCTCCTCCATGAATCGAAAGGAAAGTGGGGAGGAATACAAAATTACTCTAAATGGAATTGGCAGATTGTCCATCAGGCCAAGGCGTCTGAGAATTTCCTCAGAAGCGACAGTAATAAGTGCCCTCAAACATCCATTAGATCGGACTATAAAGAAATTTTCCTCCCGAGAGTCTAACAACACCTCAAATCCCCTTTGTAATGCTGCCAGAAATTCGCTCCTCCTAGAATCTTCCGACAATGGCCATTCCAATGAACCGAGGTGATCAGCATCAAGGCAACTGTCAGCACCCTTACCATCTAGCAATATTTTATTGAGTGTGACGACCGCGGCCTTGACATCTATAGCTTTCCAAATTGTACTACGAAAAGCCTTAGCAGACCACTATTCCTCATTGAGGTCGTGTCGAAGTATCGGCCAGGCATTACAGTGCTCACGCATAAGGTGAAGAACAAGGGAATCATCATCTGAAAACCAGCAAAGGCAATCAGGGCTCGGGCAGATGTAGACTTCCCATGTTTTGTGAAGTTTGTAGAAAAGCACCGCATCCGTAAGCATCTCTCTCAACCAGGGTGCACGATTCCTTCAAGAATTTATCCTTGTCTGTCTCGGTAAGGTATTCACTATGTGTGTTTGGATGAGAGGAGAATAGAGAATTTGAATAGGAATGAGTGTATTCTTTATTCTTTATTTTAATACTAAGATTTTGTTGGAATATGAATAAGGGCCCGAATAAGCCCAAATTCTTTATTTTTGTGTTGTTTGATTTTCACCGGAATAAAAAATAAGGGACTTATTTCTTATTCACCCCACTTCCAAACATAATAACTAGAATAAGCATTGGCTGCATCATTACATGTATGCCCTTTATCGTAGTCGTCTTCATACCCCTGGATTACCGCTTCTGTTATCTCAAAATCAACATCGGAATCATCATATGTTGGTGTTGGTGGTGCTTCATGCGCCTCCGCTCCATCTTCATTCCTTCCATAATTCTTCATCGTTTTTCTTTTTTTTCTTTCTTTTTTTCTCACTCTCTCTGTTTCCTTCAATTCTTTCTCTCTAAACCCTTCGCCGCCGAGGTATTTATCCTACGTTCTATGTACTATATATATATATAGAAAATGTTTTGCGACCTGCCGACCCTCCACTACTGCAAAACAAGCCTATTGCACCGGTTAAAAAAATGGGTTAGCACCGGTTAGCCATCCGGTGCAGATGGTAGGGGGTGCTAATTGAAAATGACAACCGGTGCAAAGGAGGCGGTGTTAATACAAAGACTAGCACCGGTTATTAAATAGAACAGGAGCTAAACTATTGAGATTCGAACCGGTTTTCATATAATAACCGATGCTAAGTGTTGCCGTCAGCACTTGTTTTTATTGAAAAACGGTGCAAATTGTTTATGAAGTTTTGCACCTGTTTTTTATAAAAACCGGTGCAAAGCTCTTTATTTTATTTTTTACTACACTCTGACAGCAGCTGCCAGGTCATTTATTTATTTCCGTTTTGCATGCCTAATACATGTATAATTATTTAAATTAAAAGAAATCATAATATCGCATCTACAACACAACAAATATTAATAATTCAAATTTAATCAATCATCAACTCAAAATCATTCAAATTTTACATCATCAATGAAAGATAAAGTTAATAACAGAGATTGAACGATCGTTGTAATAATTATACTGATATTAACATCCCTAAGCTCCTGGCCAGCTGCATCTTCTGCTCATAGTTGGCATATGTGCACATATCAAGGGTAGGTGGTCGTTCCTGATAACAGAAATTTTGTTATACATATGTGCAATGCTCAAAGTGAAAAATGCTAACTCATAAAGAAAGGAATTTAACTTCACCTCTTCAAAGAACTTCCTTACAGTATACTTCATGTCCTCATCAACATGATCCTCCTACATGAAAGAAAACTACATTTAATATTTGCAATTCATAACTTCAACAAGCAACAGAAAAGGATACAGCATTCATTAACATGCTTGTTCTCACAGTAACTTATCTCAGTCTTAGCCACCTGTACATGTTGTTTAATAGAAAATAGCATATAAGTAAAATGGCCAAGTTCACTAATATTCCAAGCAAGGGTCATGAACTAATGATCTAGTCCTGCTCCTTGCAAGTATTACCAAATGCTCCTAAAAATAAATAAAAAAGAAAAAGTTTAAAAATAAGCAATCACGTTTATTTAATCTACCTTACAATAAGTAAAATAATTATAGGTTTTTAATTAGCTAAGCATAAACTGGTGAATAGCGATTTACATGAAAAGAAATTTAAGAATAAGGCACTTGAGTTTGAAAGAACTATTTCAGATCCAATTTCATCAACCAATGACAAAAGAAATGAATAATTAAAAGCTTGTTGGTATACCTGATCTTCTTCTAAAGTCTGGCCAACATAAAACCACATCTTTTCCATCAAGCCTTTTATTCATCCTTATCTTTTAATCAATTTATAACATTCTTGATAGACATATTATCAAGATGCAATTTATGCCAATACTAAAAATAATATATTATATTTTTTAATTCCATAATCCCCAATTTCAAGTAACACCAATTATCAACACTATCGACCTTCTCTCAAATCCAAGCATATTAGCAACCAAATTACAAAATTAACCAACAAGGAATTTTAAGCATCCATACCAGTATTTGGGACGAAGAAGACGGAAGGTCGTATAAATCCCGCCTGTGGCCCCCGTTACTTATTGTTTCTTGACTAACTGTTTGAAAGAGATCAATGTAAAGATATTTCAATAGCTAATAGAGATTCTAGTATACAAAATTATATGATGCCTATACCTTGCTATACCTGAAGGCAGGGGCGGAGCCAGGATTCTGATATAAGGTGGGCCGACGGGCTGAGATTCATGACAAAGTTTGATCAGCATGAAAAAATTATACAAAGTTCCATTCTAAACCAAAACGCTGCTTGCTTAGAAAATTTGGAGAAAAAATGGACTTACAAAACTGCAATGTGAAGCTTTTTACAAAACTGCAATGTGAGGCAAATAGATTAATTAAGAGTTGAGAACATCAAACAAGCATAGAGCATTTGTAAAACTAACAAAATTAACAAACGACACTGTGCCATCACAAAATAAATCCTTGCTTCATTGAAGTTAAGCTACTGGTGTATGTATATTGTCATGTGTATTGCTGTACTAGTAATAAAAAATTACCTTTGGTGATTGATTTTTTACTGCCTTTTTAAGAACCCTTCAAGCTTCAGGTGCCCGACAAGAATATGAAGCCCCTAAATAAAATAATTGAAAATTATTAGAATAAAAAAATTAAAAGCTATCAACACCATTCTGTATAAAGCAAACTATCGACTCACTGGTTTCACCCACAAAAGCTTAAAATTAAAAGCAATAAGCCAATAATTTGCTCACTGCCACAGTGCCACTAGTCTGTTTCAGTTTCACCAACAAAAATTTAAAATTGAATGCAAAATTTTGTTTTCTACTCTTACTATTCACGATTTCACAGTATTTAGTTACTAGTTAGTAACGAAAATAATTTATCAAAATTCAAAGTTTCAAAGGATAACAAATACCAAGTGATTTGAGAACGTTGCTTACCGAAAAGAACGAGTGACGAGCGAACGATGGTCGATGGAAGTCAGGCCGTGCCGTGGAGTAAAAAATTGTGCAGCCGCTGCCTGTCGCCAGCGGTCTCCCGAGAGGCCGAGAAAGAGACGGAGCCACGAACACGGAGGGAGATGGATTTGCGATAGAGATTGGATTTGGGATGGATTTAGAAATTAGATATTTTTCCAATTCATTTTTCTAACTTTGAGTCCACGGCTTGGGGCTTGGCTGACAAAGACATGGGCTTTAGCCGTTGGACATTTAGACTTTGGTGTGGGCATTTAGACAGTGGCGGGGAAGAAAGCGGCGACGTCAGCTTCGGCTTGGCACCGGTCGTCGTCAAGAGCGCTCCTTCCGTAGTCGCTCTTGACGGACCAGTAGTCCGCCGCCACGGAGCGCTCGTCGTCGAACGCACGAGAGGCAGACGCCTTTGCGAGAGGGGGCTAGGTTTAGATTTTGGAGGAGAGATCTACGCTACTGGCTTCTTCGAGGATAAAGCGTTTGGCGGTGGGAGAGAGAAGGGAATGAGCTGTGCTACATCAAATTTTTTTATTATTATTATTTATTAGTATGCTCTTCAAAATTTATGACAAAACAACAAAAATAAAGTAAATAATATTTCTACCAATTTTATTATGGTACGTTATAATAATCAGATTATTTTTCGTCTTAGTAAAGTTAGGAATTCAAGCTCTATAACAAATTGTAAGTTTTATTTTCTTAAGGATTTGCAGTTCCAGAATCAACGAAAGTTTATTTCTGACACTATATTTTTCTTAGATTACAAATGCGTAAATAAATTTATTATTTTTTTCCAGTTGCAAGGTGATATTTAAGTCATGTATTTTATATCCCAATAATTAAAACACTTTGATTTGATCATTATATGCATATATTTGATAATTAAAACAACTTTTGTGTGAATATAATCATATTCAAATGTCCCATTCGTTATATAATTTGGGACTATCGTGAATAGTTTTTTATTGCAAATACTTTTATTTGGGACTAATCTTAATACTTAGATTTGCAAGTACATCAATATTAACTGATTTCGAGAATACAACAAATTTTGAGAAAATTAAAGATTACAATGGCGCATAATCAATTTTTTAGTTTGATATACTTTGAGTAAAAATTCATTTGCATACATTATTGTTACTGTAAAAAAAAAGTAACATTAATGCCTTGGAGACTTTAATGGATTAATTCTTTATTTGGAAGGCAAATAAATTAGTCTCAAACTAGTAGTCTTGTTGTCTTTATTTGGAAGGTAAATAAATTAGTCTCAAATTATAGTCTTTATTTGAAACCAACAGCAGAGTTTTAATAGTACAAGAGAAGGAGGAGAAAAATATTATCTTCCCTTTCTTTGTTATAACCTGATTTTCAAATCATTTTCTGTCTTAATAAAAGTTAGGAATTCAAGCTCTATAACAAATTGTATGTTTTATTTTCTTAAGGATTTGCAGTTCCAGAATCAACGAAAGTTTATTTCTGACAATATTTTTTTCTAGCTACTTGACAGCCATGTCAAGTTTTTCTAAAAAAAAAAAAGACAATATTTTTTTCTTAGATTACAAATACGTAAATAAATTTATTATTTTTTTCCAGTTGCAAGGTGATATTTAAGTCATTTATTTTATATCCCAATAATTAAAACACTTTGATTTGATCACTATATGCATATATTTTTAGAATCTAGATTTTAAAATTAAAATGAATATAGTATGTTTTGTAATGAAACCTCAACTTATTTTTTTTTTCATTGAATAGAATCAAGTATTTAAAATCATCATAATGTTAACTAGTTATAAAATACAACATATATATTTTCTAAATTAATATGGCGCAGAATATCTAATGCAAGCACATCAAAGTTGGATTGTCGTTGTCGATGCTTAGCATATGAAATATTAGCATAAGAGCGAAATCTTTAAAAGCTATATATTCTTAAAAGCATTTTAATGTGTCCAGGATGTTTTGTACCGAATGGTACATAGTGACACCATTTAATGTGTCCAGAATGCTTGATACATTGACCTTATTTCCTTGAGCTAGAATTCAGGATATTTGTTCCAATTTACCTATAAAAATTGTTCCAATTTATCTATAAAAATTTTCATAAAAGATACAATTATGATTTTTGTTTTCTGGTTCAAGTAAAAAGAGAATCACAGAAGACAAAAGGCAAAGCATGGAAAGCAAGATGTTACCCACTCCGTTTTAATATTGAAGAGTATGCAATATACATGCCACATCAGAAACACAACCTGAAATTGTCATTTCCCCAAACATGAAACATGCATCCATTTAGTTGTCATTTTTTCATTTTTGTTTTGGCAATTACTAGGATTTCATTTTTCATCTTCCCCAAACATGCGTCCATTTAGTTGTCGATGTTTACAAAACCGAAGCATATTTTGACCAGTCAAGCCTCAATAAAAATGACCAGCTAACATTAGACAAAGTGAGTGACTCCCAAAAAGACACAAAATAATTGGAACATTAGTAGAACATATATAAAATCAACTTACGTCAATAGAACTTATATCAATTTGAGTAATCCCAATAATTAAGACACTTTGATTTGATAACTATATGCAATTATATTTCTACTCTCTTTTTATTAATAGAATTTCATCAAATCATGATAAAATTAGAAAGGATACTATTTCCATTTAATTCCATTAACTTATAGAATTTTTTATCCATTAATATAATCGAGATCAGTCCCACTGATTACTCAAGTACAAATGAAACGGGAGGTGCATATAACTTCTTACCATTTTTTTTTTTTTTGTGAATTATTTGTACTTACAAGAAACTTCTTATAATAATTGTGTCACGGTCAATTTTACCAATACATTCAAAGCATTGAGTACTATATTATCAAGAGGTTACAAATTTTCCAAGGCCGGTACAGAGGTTGGTATATCTCCAACCTTTAAGTATTCAATGCAAAATGTAAATACATCTCCAACCTTCCAAGGCCGGTACTCCCTTTAGAAGAAATCGTAATTTAATTGTCTTTCAATTGAGCTCGAGTTTAATTGTCTTTCAAGGCCGATACAACCTTCCAAGGCCGGTACAGTGGTACCAATTAATTTTCTTTCAATTGAGCTCGAACTTTCAATTATTATTGTTAGATCGCTGCTTATTGATATTTTATTCTTTTAATTGAAAATATATCCACTCAAAGATACACGCTAGTGCTGGATGCAAAAATCACTTACAGAAATAAAAAAAAAAAAAAACATGCAAGAATGCCAGGTACACGCCTAGGGAGACCCTCTGACAGAGCAGTGCGAAAAAAGAATTTTTTTAATGTAAAGAAACAGGTGCGAAGGATCTGCATAGAATTAAAAATAAAAAATATAAATATAAACTTCCCTAGAACCGGTTATAATTGATAACCGGTGCAAAATTTTAAGTTGATTTTGAACCGGTTATTATATTAAAACCGGTGCAAATCTAGTTAGAACCGGTTATTTGTAATAACAGGTGCGACATTGGAAAAACGTTTGCACCGGTTATATTTAATAACCGGTTCAAACAGTTTTCATTTATTATTTTTTAATCCATTCTCACATGAAAACCGGTGCTATGTTGTTCAACATAATTTCAAGATTGCCATTGTATTCTTCTAACACCTGTTATTTCAATAACAGGTGTTAATGAGGCGGTGCAAAAGGCATTTTTTCCTGTAGTGCTCTCTGCTCAACTTTTACACAAAAAACACCCAAATAAATAATTTAAGAATTGCATTAGCTAATATAAAGTTTTCTTAAAGTTTCAATGTTGTTTGCTTATTTTTAAAATACAACCTTGTGATAGTTCATTTTTTAGTTTAAATTTGTACTGACATGATACAATAAATTATATGTAAGGCCTTGAGTTTAACATGACTTATACGTCTGCGTATAATTCCTGATTTCGTACAAAATCCAAATTTATATGTAGTTTGTATTTAAGTTTAATTTATACATATTCTTTTTCTCTTTTGTACATCAAATACTTACAAAACTAAAAGAAATATTTTGAGACATTCTACTTTTGGTCTCATGTCCAAACTTGCATATATCATAAATATGCTACAACTATTTGACGGTATTTGGGCAAATATAATGAAAGGTAGAAAAGACGGTGTCCGGCTTTGTTGAATATTGTTTGAGACTACTGCATATTGGAATATATTTTGAAGAACAAAAAAAAAAAAAAATCTTTTTTATCCAATTAATAGTCCATTAATTACAATCATATACATAATCATGAATGGAAATTTATTTTGTACCTCTTTTTTACATTTTCCAAGCTATGTAATTTAAGGCATCTGGGAATTTTTTTTTTAAACTCTAACTAGATATGACAGTCGTAACTTCGCTGCGCTATGTAAAATATAAAAATTTCTAATGTAAAATATAAAAAATCTGTCAAAAAAAAACTTGTTAAAATTTATAGATAAAAATTTGTAAGTTCAAAATTAGTAATTTATTCCATAAAAAGTCGTTGTATAAACTTGGCATAAATTTTCTGCCCAAAAAAGAATCTTGCTAATATTAATGAAATAACTTGTTAAAATTATAGACAAAATTTTGTCAGTTCAAAATTAGTAATTTCTTCAATAAAAAGTTGCTATATAAACTTGACATAAATTTTCTGTCAAAAAAATCTTGCTAATATCTATGATTGGTATGACTATTTTTAATTGGTACAACTATTATTAATTTATTTAAAACAAATTATAAAAAAAATTATAAAAAAGAAAAAAATTCGATTTGAATATATTAGATGTTCTTAATTATCTTTTGATTTTAATAGCTAGTCCCATGATTAATTATCTTTTAAACACTCTGCTAATTTTTTTTTCTATAATCCAGAGATAGGAACTTCTAATTTGAGTTTCTACCAATTATTTTCAATTGATTGAATTTTTTAATTCATTGTCTTGTGTTGTTTGAGTTTAATATTTTATTATAGTTTTCTTTTAATGGCTAGTCCCTTTAATTATCTTCTGAAGTCCGTCCTTTTTTTTGGGGGGGGCAAAATTGGATAAAACCCCTCAAAATTTCTCCATTTGGATATACCCCTGTATCTTTTAAATTGGAAACGGCCCCCATCTAATCATCTCTACTCATAAAAATACGGATCTAAGAGTGGTTACACCTGTTTGTCTCGTTTGATCGATTTGATCTGTGGTTGTATATCAATCACTAGACGAGAAAATAATATATTTTGATTTTTCGTCTAACAAGAAAAAAAATTGAGCTACATATCTATCTATAACGCTTATGGATTGATCAACATATCTTTATTGCCTACCCTTATTTTGTTTCTTTATTTGCTAACATATGAGGACATCTTTTGCTAACATTTATAATAGTTATATAACCCTTTTTAATGACACTGACCAAATTTTCCCTCTCCCTCGCCAAAAACGTTTTATCTCCCTCTTCATTCTTCAACGATGTCAGAGTAAGAAAATTAATCAAAATGTTAATTTGCACAAGAAAAATTAAACTAATTTATTGACCAAATGCTACACCTGATATATGTTAAACAACGACAATTTATCAAATAACAAAGTGCATCCTCTGTCTCATAGGCAGTTCACAACAATAATTTGCTACAAGGGCGAATAAAAATGGGATCGTAGCAGTCGACAATTAGACAGGAATTATCCTTTACGAGGAAATATGGATGGGAATAGATATCTCGTATTTGCCCTCCTTGCAAATCATCCAAATCCGTGAGAAAGCCTCACAAAGGCTTTTTATCAAGGTTAAATTGCAAATATTCGCGAGGGTAAGAAATCTCAGTGATATAATGTTCATATGCCATGCAGGTTGGAATCATGTTTAAATCATGTAATTATACACGGGAATACGTATCCACGAGAAAAATGTAAAATCTCTCATGATTTTGCGCTAGCACCCTTCCTGAATAACGAAGGGTTTTAGTTCCCAAACAACTCATATTTCGTATTGGCGTTGTAATTTTTAACTGCATAAGAGTCTTAGTCTTTATCTTTTTCAGTTGATATATTTACGGAATAAATACTGTTATGATTCAAAAATCTCATTTTTTTCCCCTGATATTTTTACTAATTCCATCCCTAAGATTATTTAGGGATTGTTATTCTATCATTGCCATAAAATTCTAGATTAATTAACCTCTATTGTATCATACCACACAATGACAACAAGAAAAGGTCTTGAAAGGGCACATACTAGCAGCTATGGTGAGGAAGCAACCAATAACTAAGTTTTGAGTTCTGCTGCAATACTACTTCACTCATTATCTCATGAACTAATAACTTAAGTACTCGATTAAGTAGACATGAAAACCATGCCTAGATCCTTTTTAACTTACTGACGAATCCGGTGCATATGGAACCATGAATGAAGGGCACGTGGTTTATACTGAACAACAACATATTGGATGTCATCAAGGTAGATTTGTCAAATTAATATCACCTTTCACAAGTGGGCAAGTGGGCAAGTGGGCAGATAACAATATTTATGAACCTCGATTCAAGAGATATTTCAAATAGTGTTAAATTGTCATGTATACTCAACTCCAACCAGAGAAAGTTATGGTGCACAACTTTACAATCACTACACCATAAAAGATTATTAACACCGCCATATTAACATCGGTTTTTCAGAAAACCGGTATAAAAAATATACAGTGACAATTTCGTAATTGTCAGAGTTTATCTTTAGCACCAGTTTTTCTAAAAAACCGGTGCTAAAGAGTTGAAGAAAAAATGATTTTTCTTTAGCACCGGTTTTCCTTAATAACCAGTGCTAAAAATACAATCTTTAACAGCGGTTAATAAGAAAAATTGATACTAAAAATACAATCGTTTTATATTCTATTTGTAACCCAAACCCCTTTCAGCACTCATCTCCAATTCGTCTCCTCCGTATAAATCTTTACCTGGAGTTTGCTTTTCTCGAGACCATTCCAAAACCCCCCAAATCCTACTGTTTCTTGTTTTTCTATCCCAATTCGCCCCTGATATTTCTCTAGCAAGTGACAACAATGGAGTAGGAAGAAGCACAGTTTCTATTGTTGTTCGCCGATCAACATTTCCTGAGCAAGGCATAGAGGTCAGAGAGGCTTTGTCGAAGCTAGCTGGTGCTCCGCCCCGAGCTCAAGACTGTCGCCGACTTTAGTCACGACATCTCTAGATGATTCGGCCTCAGCTGCGTTTTTAATAAATAACTGGTGTTAAAGATAGCATGTTTAGCACCGGTTTTTAAGTTAAAAATCAGTGCTAAAGATGTTCAGTTTTCCGCGTCAAGAATTCAGATGGTTTTTAACACCGGATTTTTAACACCAGTTTTTAGTATATCTTTAACACCACTGACCATTAGCACCGGTGGCCAACCGGTGCTAATAATAGCTATTTAACCGGTGGTAATAAAATAAAATGTAGTAGTGAATGAGCTAAAATAATTATATATCAATATCATTAGTCATCATCCATCCAAAAGATCTAATCATTGTATCACTCCCTAGTTAATGAAGTACAAATCAAACTGAATATGTTTGTTTTGGTCCAAAAAATATTCAATATGAATGTCTTATTGATCAATAAAAAACCTACTTATGTAGCTACTTCGCCCACTTTTAATCACCAAACTAGAATTTATTTTATTTGAAACAAGTGATAGAATTGTATCCAGAGAAAATTCACCATGTCGATATTCCCCATGTATTTAAGTTTGTTGTTTTCTACTTTTCTATTTTAATTGTAACGAGATTCTAATTAAGGCGCATAATAATAAAAGAGTTTTTTTATACCAAGGTAACAATAAACAATGGTTAAATAAGTTACATCACCATCAAATTCTATTTATTGGCATAAAAAATTTACTAGATAGAACCTTCCATTACATCAAACTTCCATTATATAAAATGCAGTTAACATGTAATTATTCTTCTACTAAGCAATTGGTAAATATAATTGATAGGAAAAATTCTTGGAGCTAAGGGCAATGCTCTTGAATCGAGCTCGCTGCCAACCAGCGACATAAGAAAGCGTGAAAGGGCATCGAATTATGCATCAGTTATAACTCAAGATGGAGGCAATACCAATTACACATCGAAAGAGGTCACAGCTATATATGCTTAAGGAATAGGTTGTTTACCGCAGAGATTGCTCAATGTGATAGAAAACAACTGAAGAGATTGCTCGACGTGATAGACAAGTAACTAAACATGAAAATTACAACACTTTCTTAATCAAGGAATTGTACAAACTGAATGAGCGTCCTTTGCCAACATACTAGGTAAGGAACCTCATTCTTCTCGGGTCTCAAATTGTCTGATTTGACAAAGATGTGCATACACAACTCAAATTTCAGTTTTATTAGGGGTACATGTAAGAATTTAATAACTGATAGCGGGTATCAAACTCGATTGCATTTGATGGAACTACATTGTTTATCTACTTAGTCAAATTGCATGGATCTTGATTGTTACGATTAAATATAAAACCATAAAAGAAATATAATTACTGATGTACTTGGTTTGAATTTAACTTTTTGAATTGCATTCTTAAATATTGTTTGTCAGCATTTTATTCATAATATTTTATAATATTTTTTGAAATAACTATAAGGGGGTGTAGCTGGTGATGAGTCTTATAACAATGAGAATGCAGCTAGCAATGGAGGTGCATATGGCAATGTTGAAAACATCGATGTCTACAATAACTTCTTCAATGGTGTCAATTTCAGTATACAATATGGATATGTAATTGATGGATGTAGATGATGTAGGACTTCCTTTTAGGTTTTCATGGAGATTTATGGTAATATAGGAATTATAATTATTGGCAGATAATAAGATAATGTTCATGTCGTGCTTGCTATCTTGGTTCTTTTGTGGACACAAAAGAACCAAGATAGCAAGCACGACATGCACAGTATCGTAATATCTGCCAAAAATAATAATGTTGATATGTGTTGTTTGGGAACTAAAAATCCACAAAAGAACTAAGATAGCAAGCACGACATGCAAAGTATCGTAATATCTGCCAATAATTATAATCCCTATATTTCCATAAATCTCCATGAAAACCTATAAAGAAGTCCAATATCTATCAATTCAATATCCAAATGTGCACAATTCAATTGTGCATTGAAATTGACACCACCGAGGAAGACGTTGGTGTTTTCAACATTGCCATATGCATCTCCATCGCCAGCTGCACCCTCTTATAGTTATTTCAATATATATTATGAATAAAATGCTGATAAATAATATTTAAAGAATGAAAATTAAAGAAGTTAAATTCAAACAAAGTACATCAGTAATACTATTTGATCTTTGGTTATATGCTTAATCTTAACAATCAAGATGCATGCAATCTGAAAAGTATATGAAGCTTGTAGTTTTATCAAATGCAATAAAGTTGGATACCCACTATTATAGTTGTTAAATTCCTACATGTACCCCTAATAAAAATGCGATTTGAGTTGTGTATGCACATCTTAGTCAAATTAGAACAATTCGATACCCAGAAGAAAGAGGTTCCTTACCCGGTGGTGGGAAAATGATGCCCATTCAGTTGTACAAATACTGGATTAGGAAAGTATTGTAATTTTCACATTCAACTAATTATCTATCATGTCGAACAATCTCTTCAGCTACTTGTCTATCACGTTGAGCAATCTCTTCAGGAAACAACCTATTCCTCGAGCATAGTTGTGACCTCTTTAGATGTGTTATTGGTATAGCCTCCATCTTGAGTTAGAATTGAGACATAATTCGATGTTTGTTCATGCTTACTTATGTTGCTGGGTGGCAGTGAGCTTGGTTCAAAAGCATTGCCCAATTCATAGGCCCGACCATGAGAATTTCCACCACTTTCCATTAAAAGTAGATCCATTCAATACTTGCTAGAGCTATCATGATCCCACCTTAGCTCAAGAATTTTTCCTATCAATTGCATTTACCAATTGCTTAGTAGAAGAATAATTGCATGCTAACCACATTTTATATAATGGAAGTTTGATGTAATGGAAGGTTCTATCTAATAAAATTTTTTATGCCAATAGACAGAAGTTGATGGTAATGTACCTTATTTAACCACTGTTTATTGTTACCTTTATACTAAAAAAAACGCTTTCCTGATTTTGCGCCCTAATTAAAATCTCATTACAATTAATATAGAAAAGTATAAAACAACAAACTTTAAGTACTTGGGAATATTGGCATGGTGATTTTCTTTTTGGACACAATTCTATGTTTTGTTTCAAAAAAAAAAAAAATATCTAGTGTGATGATTAAAAGTGGGCAAGTATGTACATAAGTAGGTTTTTGATTGATCAATACAATATTCATATTGAAAATATTCGAGACCAAAACAAATATATTCAGTTTGACTTGTACTTCATGAGCTAATGAGTGATACAATGATTAGATCTTTTGGATGATGAATAATGATATTGATATATGATTATTTCAGGTTATTGTGAAGTTGTGCATCATAATTGCCTTTATGTTAGAGTTGAGTATACATGATAATTGAACATTATTTGAAATTTCTCTTGAATCGATGTTGATAAATACTATTATTTGCCCACTTGTTGATAATTAGACAAAGCTACCTTGATGACATACAATATGTTGTTGTTGAGTATAGACCACATGCCTTTCATTTCATGGTTCCATACGAACTAGATTTGTCAGTTCTTAAGTTAATCAGCATCTAGGCATAGGTTTCATGTCTGCTTAATTGAGTACTTAATTTATTAGTTCATGAGCTGGTGAGTGAAGCAGTGTTGCAACAAAACTTAAAACTTAGTTATTGGTTGTCTCCCTGTTTATATCCAATTGTATCACTTGGATTTGATAGCATACACTCTAAATTAGAACTTATTCATATCCATCTTTTTTAGAATTTCAACGTAAATATGTCCCTTGCACAGAGGGGTATTAGGAATAATAAAGTAATATTGCCACCCATATAGGTTCTTATAGATGCATCCACGTTAAATCTTTGTAAATGCATGTACATACTCTATAGTCGATGCATAAGTACGGGATATTCTATAAGACCATGAAAGTTGAAATGACCGCAAAAAATAATATTTATTGGGAATTACAAATACCAGAAAAAGCAATAAAAAAAAAGCATAGCAAATTATACTTACGTAAATTTTCTTAGACTTGCCATCAGCAAATTTCATGGAGTAGATGTTGCAATTGATTTGTGGGCCATTGTTATTGATTGCCAAAGTGGATTGGTCGGACAATTCTCTTTGTACCTCGTTGCCCGATTGAATTGCGTTTTTTGGCCGACACCGCATCATTGCCACCTTGATGCCCTCTTGATACCTCTCATCGTTGTATTAGTTTCTTCCTCACCATATCTGCAAGCATGTGCCCTCTTGATACTTCTCCTTGTTGTCATTATGTTGATCTAATACCAGAATTGTTAATTAATCTAGTACTAATAAATAGGGACAGACATGTACTGTTTGTCAATTTGTGTTAATAGGATATAGCATAAAGATGTTAATTTCTTGAGCCTCACTGACATTCAAGTTATCAGTGATTGGAATCTCACTTTTGACTTATTAAATCTCCTAATATTTCTTCTTTGCCAATATTTTCTTGGTTCTGTTTACACTGATGTCTTAATAATAGAACCTTAAATTAAGCAATCACAAACTTAGTGTTTTCCTATCTATCTGTATCGATAGTATTTAAGACATTACATATTCATATACTAATAATATTCTCTCTCTCTCTCTTTCTATACCTGACTCATCTCTCCTCTCTTTACTGGTAAAGAATAGACCTGAATTATAGAAACAGTCTTTCGTTACATATCCCAATAAAAAACGCTAATCATCATAGACACCAACGCTGGGTGCATCAAGTGCACACTCCACAAAATCATAAATACCAACAGAAAATAATTGTTAAATTATAAAAACTACCCAGGTAACAAGATTCTAAAAACACTTTTGAGAACCAAGTCGAATAAATCACAGAAATAGGCAAATTTTATATGGTTGCAGTAAATTGATCTAATTTACAAATCCATACAAAGATCGATAGTAAAGATAACCTAAAAGATAAGAAAAAGAAGCAAATAAATTACCCTTTTGCCCTTTTGCTGGAGATCAAGCGATGGCAAATGAATTTCGAGAGAGCAAATGACATGGGCTGAGAACTGATTTGGGGCAAAACTGACTTGGGGCAAGATAGCCAGGTTGGAGCGAAAACTGAATTTTGTTTCGAAATTTGTAAACTGACACTTGTGGTTGTAGACAAAAAAAACTCTTAATTAGAGAAGCTGATTTGTAGTGGAAAAATTACATTTTGATACTTGGGTCGTCGAGGAAGAACTTATCAAATCTGACGGCTAAGATTTTAGATTGCAGAGGAAAAAAAAACACAGCAAGAAAGAAGTTTCTAACTTTCTATGAAAAGTCTCATTTACTAAACTTCTTGCGGCAATTTTATAAATTTTGGCGCAGTTGGTTAAAATGGATGAATTTTTCCATTTTTAGGTTTGTCATATAAATTATAATTAACTGGCCTAATTTGTGAATTATTAGGAAAGAAGTTAATTTAAGTAATGCACTTTAATATAGTTTATTTATTGTATATATTTGGACAAATGTGAACAATTGCGTACGTACTTCACAAAATTAATGGAAGGAAAAACTTGTACTCTTTTTTTCAAATACACTTTATATCACATAATGAATGATTACAAGCAATCATTATATAAATTATTTTTTTCAAATTGCCACATTAAATCCTGAACCTCAAACCTCTCTTCTCCCCAGCTTGTCCTCTTCCCTTCGTCGCTCCCTTCCGAGCAATGTTTTGAAAATCGAACCGGCCACCGAACCGGAAAGGCCACTGGGTCGGCTGGTTTTCTGGTTTAACCGGAGTTGAACCAGGTTTTGTACGGTTAAATCGGAAACGGACATGACTCCGGTTCACGGTTCAACTGGTTCAACCGACCGGTCCGGTCCGGTTTTCAAAACATTGCTTCCGAGGCGAGAAACCTGCCGACCCGTCCATTCCCTTTCTGAAAAGCTGTCAACAAGGAATCAAATCCTCTGGAGAGATGTCTAGAGTGGACATCTGATCCCAACCGTCCAGTTATTAATAGATGCCCCATGATAAATACCAGATTGATAGGTCCGAAAAAGTTTAACCGTCAAGATTAGATCGGACGGTCGTGATGAGATGTCCAGAATGGACAGCTCTCTGTGGATAATGGTCCGTCAACAAGAGTCCCTTTGTAAATACATTTTTATGGGAATTTTATGTTCAACAACTACGAATTTTACTGTGCACCCGTCCTCTTATTTTTTTATTTTTTTTATTTTATTATTATTTTTTTTTAACAAGCTAGGCAGTGGCTACCTATTACCAGCCCTCTACTCTTTGAAATCGGTTGGGACTTGGGAGAACTTGAATAAGTACTAGAGCCTAGAGGAAATGAAGTGATTTTGATATTTTTAATAAACAGAGTGCACCATTAAATATTATTTAATAAGCACAGCATAACCGACACACGGGCCCTTCTGTCATCCTCACAAGTATATGCCAAATTTTTGCAATTCATGTGAATTTGAGCCTGGTATATAATTTAATTCATAGTTCATGGACGGTAAATAACATATTGGCCCCACTTATCATTCACATCATTCACATGTTAAAAGTATACAAAGCCCATATAAAATTTAGCTTGGAACAAATATGAAAATTAATATGACTATAGCCGGCCTTTTTTTAAACAAGTTCCATTTACTTTCTGGAACTATTAATAGTTTCCTTCTCCAATATTCAAAATAAATTGAATTGTAAAAATACTAAAATAACTTTAGAAAGTGTTTATATCTTTTAGAAAACTAAAAATTATTAGGAACCATATCTAATTTCAAGTAAATTAAAAACGTGCAAAGAGAAAATAATAAAAACCTCGAAACAGAAATCAAGAAAAATCCCCAACTATTAATCAAAAGTAATTTTAAGGACTCAAAGACTAAAAAAAAAAAATGCTTGGTATAACAGATGTTTCAGTTATTCAGTATGGTATCGTTTGGGATGGCCGGAAATAGGCCTATTCCCGGAATAGGCAATTCCATTTCAAAATTTTTCATCCAAACACTTTTGGAATAGGCAATTTCATTCCTAACACAATTTCCAATAACACTCTTCCCAATATCACTTTTCTCACTACTTTTCATCTCAATAACACTCTTCCCAATGCTATTCCTAAATTCACCATCTAAACAATATTTTCTATTTCCGAAATAATCTCTTCCCACAATTCCTGTGAATAGTGTTTTTTCCTAAATTTATCTATTCCTACACTATTCCTAACCCATCCAAACGACACCTATAATATTTTAATTACCTGAGCGTGCCGTGATCTGGACCAATCTCCATCAATCAAGAATCTTGGAATTGGAAGTAGTTCTGAGAAGATATTGCACATCTTATCACACTATCACAGGGGTCCTGAAATAGGAACAAAATTTGTTTCAATTAAATCAATGCAGATTTCTGGTTTGTTTCTATCTTGTATCATCAAACCTCGTTCCAATTATCATAATTGTTATTGTCTAGTTGTAATCTCCTCTGTGTATTTAAAAAATCAGCGTAAATGTTCTCCATTACATTCATTCCTAATTTGTTGTGCAATCAACATAATTACTACTCATTGTATCCTTGAAAAACGAGTGAATCTTTTGGCCTCTATATTATCAATTGCATGATCATTGTACTTGACATTTGTAGTTACAAGAAAAATATCAATTCAAATTTACAATTAACATTTACAAAAGTTTACAATAATAATAATAATAGTATTAACCCTAAACATGTTGATATGAATTTTTTGCGGCTGTGGTCAATTTATAGTAGGTCACAAGCGGTTATTATTTCCGCTCGCATGCGCGGCCAAACTCTCTGGATGAGCGTGTGTGAAAAAAAAAAAAAAAAAAAAAAAAAAAAAAGTTCTGCCTCACGTACAGCACGAATGACTACAGAGTTGGTTTGTATAGGATCTGACCATGGACACCGCCACTGGACCTTAGACACCGATGTGGGTCGCACCATACATGGGGTTCATTCATCAATAGGAAAGAACAAATCATTAGGGGGAAAAAAAAAAAAAAAGGGAAGAAAGCGGCAGTGAAAGAAAATAAAGTAGGGCTACAGTGAATAAATGGATAATGTATTTTCTTAAATCTCTGGAGATAAAGAAAAAATATAAGGAAAAACTCTAAACAAAAAAATAAATAGAGTGAATGTTTATCTTAAGATTAAGAGAGCTCGATGTTGCTAGGGGTGGTTTCGAGTCCGAGTTAGCATCAACTCGAAATCAAGTCGTTACATTTCGAGTTAACTCGCGAGTTGATCGTGACACACTTTCGAGTTCACTTGACTTACTCGAAATCAACTCGTGACAACTCGAGTTAACTCATGACTCGATATTTCTACTCGAAATTGGATTTAGCTATTATGCAAAACTAATATATTACTGTGTAGTACACTAGTACAGTGCTTATTATTCATCATAAAAGACACCAAAATTAAACTTAGCTTGAGATATTACTATACAATATACTGATATATAAGTGAAAATGTTTGGGAGTAATTTTTGAGCCGCTGCACTTCGATTGATCTGAGTCGAGATTATTTTTTTTGGCTGTACTGATTACTCGAGTTAGTGTCGATCGAGTTGGACCCAACTCGAAATCGCCTCGTTTCATTTCGAGTTGCTCCTAACTCGAGTTGTGACAACTCGATTTATGTTAAATCGAATTATATCCGAATTTTTTTCGAATCGAGGGCGAGTAATTCATGAGTTACGATTTTTTTGCCCACCCCTAAATGTTGCACGCTGGAAAGAGGACAAATTAAAAACACAAATGAGAAAAGAAGGGTCTTTAAACGATCCAATTTCGGCATCTCCCTGAGCCTTAGAGGCTTAGAGCTGATAAGTATCTCCGATTGTAATTCCAAAAGGTTTATGCTCGAATGTAAAAGTTAGAATATTTATAGCCCATATATTATATATTACTACAACATTTATGTTTATTAATTTGTTCATGTACAAATATTTATCATATTATTGTTAGATTTCTTTTCTACCTATTAAGATTAATGAATATTTTGTTTAATCAATATAACTAATTTATAATACTTATATATATTAAATTTAAGATTAATTTATAATATTAAAATAGTAAATTTATATTATAAAAATACTTAAGATGTACTACATAAATTGATCCCGCAAGCAAACGAAATTCACACTAGTAAAAATTGAAAAATATACATCAGCGCTGGACCAGTTAAAACATGGTGTGTGCAAATTATCAAATTATTCACATTTGCCGGTTCTTAATAACCCCTATATCATAATTTAAATTTGCCATTTTTGTTCTGATAAATTTAAAATTTTTATGCTGGTGGCAATTGCAATGGTTGATTAAATTCGCCTCAGCTGGGCAAATTTACAACATTGGCTTAATTTTTTGTATGTTCTCGAACTCTTTTCTATTTATTTATTTTTTGCTATACTCTTATGTATTTCTTATTTGTCACTTAACTCTTTTAAATGTTTTCTTATTGGTTCTTCAATTTAGCCATACAAAATTAATTATGGTTATCTTATAAAAAAAATTAAAATTATTTCCGAATTAAATTAGAAGGGCAGAAATACGTAGACCCTTCTTTATTTTCCCCTGCTCTAAAAATTTTCCCGCTAACACATTTCTCATTACAAGAAAAATGATTAACATGTTCTAAACTGGCAACATGTACAAGACACATTCAGAAAACTACAACCAAAATAAAATTAACACTTGTCATTGGAGTTGGTACTGTATCAATTGTTGAATTCATATCTATTTTTGCTGGAGGTGGATTCATAGTAAGAGTCGGTACTTTTGAAGAAAATAAATCACATAAAAATTGGTTATTGTTTGTAAGATGTACTCCGCTTGTGGGAACTTGCGGGATGCACACGAGGTGTTTGATAGAATTCCTGTGTAGGATTCTGTTTCTTGGAATTCAATTTTGGCAGCGTACGTGCAGTAAGGTGATGTAAACGAGTCGTTTTGTATTTTTAATAGTATGCCCGAGGAGGAGAAGGATGTCTTTACCTCAAATTCCATGATATCTTTGTTTGGAAAAAGTAATATGGTGGCGGATGCAGAGAAGTTGTTTGATGAAATGGGTCACAGAAATTTTGTGTCGTGGAGTGCTATGATTTCTTGCTATGAGCAAAATGGTATGTTTGTCGAAGCATTAGAGCTGTTTGCTAAAATGAATAAGGAATTTAGATTAGTTGATGAGGTGTTAATGATTACTATTCTCTCTGCATGCACACAGGTTTGGTGATTAGGCAAGGAGAAATTATTCATGAAACACACTAATTCATATGTACAGTAGTTACAAGGATGCCGAATCCGCAACGAAGATTTTTAATTTAAGTGACAGTTTGGATCAGATGTCATAAAATTCTATGCTATCGGACTACATTAAATGCAATCGAATTGAAGATACCAAAGTTTTATTTGACAAAATGCCTGAGAGAGATGCGATAAATTGGGGCACTGTGGTCTCAGGCTATGTGCGAAACAACTATTTCCAAGAGGCTCCAGAATTTGTTAGAGTAAATCAGGTCATTTTAATCTTGTGCTGGTACAGTAAACTAAAAAGCTAAAAAAAAAAATACTAATAATGAGTTAAAATTGGAAACAATAAGAAAAAGCATAAATTAAGCGCAAAACAATTCTAAATTATAAGTTTCATGTATGCCCATGATGACAGAAGCTGAATATATCCTATTGCGCTGTTCTCCCTGGCTCAGTGCAGAATTCTGCCTAAGCTTAGCCTTTCTGTCTTTTTTTTCGTCTAGCTTTTGCTTTTTGTCTTTATTTTGAAAAGACTTGTTCTTTTAGTTTATTTATGCATCAGAATTTGACTTCTGATGAGATGGCGAAGCGGAGCTTTCTCGCTGCTGGAGATGGTTAGTTCACTGTGAGTCGCCGCCGCCCCAACCCCAAGCCAAGCCACCCCCGCCGCCTCCCTAACAGGCGCCAAGCTCCTCGATTCGGTATTTTTAACCTCTTCCCTAAGGCCACGCTGGGCCCACAACCAATCCCTGCCCCACTTTCTCCCCCTATTACTGCCCCCCCTCACTCTTCTCCCTCTACAGATCTCATTCCCACTCCCCCAAACCCTTCTCTTCTACCTACCTCCTCTCGCAAAATCCGAATGAGGCCCCCCATCTCCTCCAACCCCGGCCACCCTCAGCGTCGTGGCCAACGCTCCACAGACCCAGTTCCACCTGAACACCTAGCTTGGTACAGCCAAGACCCAGCTACGAAAGAGGCCTATGCCAAAGACCCTTACCTTCTCGGCAAGTTCACTTTTGAGCTGCCGCCGGAGCCAGGGAAGAGGGGATGGAACCGTCGCTGCTTCAATTGTCTCGTTAGGGGTCACCCAGTTTCTCAATGCCGAGCACCAATAAGGGCTTGCGCCAAATGTTTGCAGCCTGGCCACGGCCACACCTCTTGCACGGCTAACCCCAGCAAAGGTCACAAGCGCAAGTCGCACGCTGATATCATGTCAGCTCTTCAGCCGAGGGGAAACCTGGGTGGTGCCGATCTCCCTACAGGTCGCACCCCTCTCATAGATCGCTACTTACCTGCCACTGCTGACTCCATTGATGACCTTCGCTACCTCGATAAGGGAGTTGTTTTCGACGACCGACTCAAACCAGGTTCCTTTCAGACTACGGCGATCCAAGCGGCACTCCTCCTCTACGCCCCCTTTGCAGCCCCTTTTCCGATGCTGCACTTGCGGGGAGATCGCTTTCTCCTTCTTCTCAACGACGAAGTTGACCGGGCCATGTTCATTGCTGCTGTTCGTTCCAACTTGGAGTCGATTGGCCTGGTGGTTTACCCGTGGAGCCCGTCCATCGATGCCTCACCTGTTGATTACCGTTTCAAGGTGTGGCTTGACCTCCACAACATGCCGATCCAAGCCTGGAACAAGGAACACCTCTTGCCTTTGGTTGGACAATTCGGGCTGCTGCTAGAACACACTCCTTTCTACAACGTCAGCAGCCTTGAGCGTCTCCGGATACTCGTTGCTATGCGGTATCTTGAAGATGTGCCAGTAGGGGGACGCCTCTTCTTTCGGGGCTTAAAGCAACCCGTCCCCTTCTCTGTGCTCGGCTGGGTGGAAGAGCCTCTCACTATCAAACCGCCGCACGACCCGACACCTCCTCCGGAGTACTTTGCAGCCCTTAAAAGGCAAATCAGGGCAAACCCCCCACCAATTCACCCTTCAGCTGACAACCGTCTTCTTGCGAACACGGTGGAAATGGATTTTGAGGCGGCGTTCAAGGCGTGGGCGGCCCTCCCGCCGTCGGAACTAAAGGATGGTGTGGCACGCTACCTGCAACGCTCCCCTTTCTGGTCTATGGCCAAGTACCAGGAGAGGCTGCGCCGCCACCCTCAGCCACAGGCGCCTCTGCCAGTGGGGCACCCAAGTCAGCCGCAGGGACCCTTACCCAGCACCACGATTGGCAACTTCATTGCCACATCGGATCCCTCCCCTTCCCAGGTTGCCACAGAAAATCCTTCTGATGGACAGCTGGCTTCAGGATAGCACCAACGCTCCGATACCTCTCCATTGGGCGCTGGACACGTTTCCCCCTCACTTGCACTCCAAGACAAAGGAATTCCTTCCTTTTTGTCTGCTGGGACAGGTGGACAGCGTAGTGACACGTGTGGTTCGGATCCGATCTCGGGTCCACTTGTTGTCTCTTCTGCTTTCATTTTAAATTCCACCCCTAACCCGCAACCCGCTACTGTTGCCTCTCACCAGCTTTCCGCGCCCGCTAACCCACTTCCACCTTCCACGGATCTAAACCCGCAAGATGCTCCCTTCGAACCAAACCCGTCTCCTGTCTTCTCGGATCCGAACCAGCTTGCCGTACCCGTTTCCTCTGATGCAGGCTCAGCCCAACCCTTCAACTCTATTTCTCCTACAGCCCGGCCCAACTCCCCCACTCTCTCCTCTCGGGCCCTTGAGGTCGGCTCTTCCACCAAACCCACCTCTTCCCGCTACCGTTCCAACAGAAGAGCTCGCCCCGTCTCTCCGCCACCCACTTCTCCCTCGACGAATGTCATCACCACCTCCGTTGCCGGTTTGAAGAATTTTGGTCAGGCCATCTCCCCTTCCGATAGGCGGAATCCTCGCTCGGCAAAAAAGACCCTGTTTGTCGCGGATCCAGTGGTTCAAACCGCCAGCGATACCTCTTCTGCTCTGCCTGCTGCCGCAACAGTCCCACCTCAACCTTGCGCTGACAATCCTAGCCCTGCAAGCCTTCGCCGCAGCACCCGTTCGGCTAAACCAGCAGCGGCTCTCAAGGGCTTTATAGTTGGAACCAAGAAGAGAGCACCGCGTGGCAACGCTGCTGCCTCCAGGAAGGCCATCCAGGCGGCGTTAGGCGAAGCGGGGCTCACTAGAGACGTCGCTTCCACAGCAACTCTGTCACCTGAAGAAAGCAGGGCACTTATGTCCTATTGCGCTTTTCTCCCTGGCTCAGTGCAGAATTCTGCCTAAGCTTAGCCTTTCTGTCTTTTTTTCGTCTAGCTTTTGCTTTTTGTCTTTATTTTGAAAAGACTTGTTCTTTTAGTTTATTTATGCATCAGAATTTTGCTGTGTTATGTTGGAACGTACGAGGACTCTCGGACCCAAAAAAATGTGATATTGTTAAGGATGCTGTTCGAAGCTCCAACTGTGACATATTGTGTTTGCAAGAAACAAAATGGGATGCTTGTGATGTTTTTCGCGTTAGATCAATTTGCAATTTTCGATTTGATTCTTATGCTTGCTTACCAGCTGTTGGTACCAGAGGAGGAATTATTGTGGTTTGGAATTCACGTTTCACTTGTGAGCGTATTATCTCTTTGACCTATTCGGTTACTGCTCTTCTCAAGGTTGCAAACTTTTCTGTCATGGTCACCTCTGTCTATGGTCCAATTGCGGATTCGCTTAAGCGTGATTTCCTCGAAGAACTTACTTCCCTTACGCATGTCAGTGATGCGCCGTGGATAGTTTTAGGAGATTTCAACCTCCTGAGAGACGCGCAAGATTCCTCTAGCAACTCCCCTAGTGTCAACTCCATGCTCCTTTTCAATTCTTTTGTTGCGACCAACGCGTTGCTAGAGGTCCCTTTGCTTGGGAGACGTTTCACCTGGACTAATAAAAGACCGAATCCGACCCTGTCCAAGCTTGACAGGGTTTTCCTCTCTCACCACTGGCTCACTTTACCCTACATCTACTCCCTATCTGACTTACCTGCCACAACGTCCGATCACGCTCCTCTACTCCTCACTTTTAAGAATTCCGCCCCCAACAAAAGGAGACAGTTTAGATTTGAGTCTTACTGGTTTCGCGCCCCTGAAATTGAACATATAGTCTCTGTTGCGTGGCAATCCGCGCATTTCGCTACGGACAAAGCTCGTGCTCTGATCAATAAATTCGTTTCGGTTCGAAAAGCTTTGTTGTCTTGGGCTAATATCAAATACGCCGCTTCTGGTAGAACACTCAAAAGAACAAAACTTGTAATTCAATTCTTAGATCTTCTGGAAGAGACTCGACATCTAACTACTGATGAGTTTGCACTACGGATTAAACTTCGTGAGCATGCCTATGTTTTAATTAGCCTCCAAGAAGAAAAGTGGAGACAACGTAGTCGAGTCAATTGGCTAAAGCTAGGTGACAAAAATACAAAGTTCTTCCACGCGGTCGCCTCATCACGACGGGCAACCAATACTATTTCTTCGTTAACCCTGCCGGAAGGAACTTTTACTGAGCAGAGTGATCTCAAATCTGGCCTTTTCTCTTACTATCGCTCTATTTTAGGTGCGCCGCCGCCAGTACCACCGCCTTTTGACCTTACTGGCAAGGTAGGACATTCTCCGGATCTCACAAGTTTGGGGTTACCCTTCTCGCAGTAGGAAATCTCTCAAGCAATCCATGATTTACCTTCCGACAAGGCTCCCGGCCCTGATGGCTTCCCCTTGGAATTTTTTAGAAGATTTTGGGGAATTATTGGACCTGACATCTCAGATGCCCTTCTCGCTTTTCAAAATGGCATGCTCAATCTTCGTAGCCTCAACAAGGCGGCTATCACCCTAGTACCCAAAAAATCGATTCCTTCGCTTGCAGGTGATTACAGGCCTATTAGTGTTATCAACTCCTTTGCTAAGTTAATCACGAAAATTCTGGCAAACTGTCTCCAGCCTTTCATGCCGGATTTGGTCTCTCCGTTTCAAACGGCCTTCACAAAGGGTAGATCAGTGATGGAGTCTTTCATGATAGCTAGGGAATTCCTTTCCTACTATCATAAGCGCAAAATCCCAGCTATTCTCTATAAGGTGGACTTTGCAAAAGCCTTCGACTCCATTTCTTGGACTTTCCTTACAAACCTCCTGATAGAGCGTGGATTTCCAGCGAATTGGATCTCCTGGTTACTTGACATCCTCAACTCCTCCTCCTCGGCAGTCAGAGTTAATGGTGAACTTACCTCCTTCTTCTTTCACCGCAGAGGGCTGAGACAAGGGGATCCGTTATCTCCTTTACTTTTCAATCTTGTTGCAGATGCTCTACAATCGTTCATTCAAAATGTAGCGCCTCTGACCTCTGGCCCAATCATCATTCCCCCAAGAGCGTTGCAATATGCGGATGATACTATTATCCTTATGGAGGCCTTTCCCAGAAACCTTCTCATTTTGAGAGAAATTCTCTCTTTTTTTGCTAAACTGACAGGACTCCACATTAACGACGCCAAATGTCTTTTCGTACCTGTGGCCATACCGACCTCTTCTTTGCCAGAATACTCATCCATCTTGAACTGCTCGCCAAAGGACTTGCCTATCAACTACCTCGGCCTACCTCTTGCCCTCCGTAGGCTAAAGAGAATTCACTACAAACCCCTCATTGATGCGCTGCAAAGGAAATTGGATGGATGGAAGGCCAAATTTCTCTCTCCTGCGGGCCGCCTAATACTTGTCAAATCGGTTCTCTCTGCTATCCCTCTTCACTACATGCAAGTATTCAACTTACCGACCTGGCTTATTTCCCACCTAGATGGAATTAGAAGGGGTTTCTTTTGGAAAGGCAAGGACAAGTGTCTAGGTGGTCACTGTCTGGTCAATTGGAAGAGATGTTGTCTCCCCAAGCGTTCCGGAGGACTTGGGATTTCAGACCTACCATTGCAAAACCAAGCCCTGCTACTTAGATGGCTCTGGAAGTTGAAGTACGAACCAAATTCCACTTGGTCGCGCGCTATCAATAGTCTCTATGGTTCGACTGATGTTCATACTCTTGCAACCAACCGCTTACTTTCCCATGGACTCCAGGATATTTTACGCTTCAAGGATTTCTACATGGCTTCTACCGTTCCCGTCCCAAATAGTCTAAATTCATGTTCTTGGCGCTGGACTACCTCTGGAATCTACACCTCTGCAAGTGCGTATTCTATTTTGGCAGATCCAGGACTTCGTTGTGAATACCACTCCAAGCTCTGGAAGCTAAAAGCGCCTCCAAGAGTAAAAATCTTTCTCTGGCTTTTACTCCAAGACAGACTGCTCACTCAGCAGAATCTAAATATTAGAAACTGGCCTGCAATTGAGAGCTGCATCTGCTGTACGGGAAACATTCTCGAGACTTCCTCGCACCTTTTTGTGCATTGCCCCTTTGCGAGAAGTATTTGGGACATCTCACAGATCTGTCTTAACCTTCCATTTTTATGCTTCCCGCTGGACATCAAGTCCTTCTGGCTAGAAAACAGATCGAGGTTAAGGCAACCGTGGGACACCATCTGGGCGGCAGTAACTTGGACACTCTGGAAGGAACGCAACAATAGGATCTTTAATGGAAAGTCCAAGACTGCATTCTTGCTTTTTAGGGAAATTCGTTCCCTAATTGGCTTTTGGAAGACCATGGCTTAGCAACTCTTCAACTTTGTATAGTAGTTCAGTTTTTCTTCTTTTCTTTTCTTTTCAACTTTTCTTTTCACCTTTGTTTTGTTGTACAGTTTTCCTTTTCTTTTTATCTTTTTCTTTCTGCTGTAACTACCTTTTTTATTAATGAAATTTACTGTCGGTGTGGTGCTTTACCACCTGACACTCAAAAAAAGACAGAAGCTGAAACCAAATAATTTCTAGTAGAAACATGCTCAGTGAGAGGGGGAGCCCGGGGAGGGGATGGATATTAATTATACAAAACACATCATTTTGACTGAAAACATCTTTTCTTGATTAGTACATTATAAAGTCCATACGGACCCACACATTTATCTACCTTAGCGTTTTATCCTCACCCTAAACTCAGCTTCAAACTGTTTTAACTTGTCTCGCACATCTGATGAGAGGTTCCATGAAACGTCTTGTCTAAATGAGCATATTTTCTTTGTCCTCTTACTCTTTTCATCTAGAATAACCTCTGGATCATATTGCATACCACCTCCACCTGAATCTGATACCCCTGAAAACACAAAGAGGCCCTTGATATTTTGCGACCCTTAAATGACAGATCACCAGCAAATTTCCAACAAATTAGAACATAAGCAAATCTGATTCCAGCATTGTTTTCCTCAATATTAATAATCACCTTGCCAGGAGATTCTAGCTGTAAGGAAAATGAGTCAGGATGCCATGGGGATCTAATAGAACCAAGCAAATCATTTAATCTCTGCAGTGCCCATGACCTGAGCCCACTATCCATCAGATTTAGTTTCTGCAGGAAGGAACTGATAGAAGGCAAGACTTCATTCTTGTAGTCAGAGGCACACAAATTGGAGAGTTCATGCTTTAACATTTTTAAACGAGCAAATTTTTCTTCTATTTCAACATCTATCTCACCAATATTAGATGAGCAACATAGTTTACCTTTGGTATCAAACATATTCACAAAGGAACTAAGTTGTTCTTGTATGACCCTGACTATATCCTCAAATAGATTGCCAGATTGACTTCACCCTTTTTCTTCATTCTGAAATGAACTTCCAAACTTGTCCATTTCAACAAGGAATGATCTGCAAGTGCAATCAACTTTAATGAAATCATCAAGGCAATGAGTTTTGATCAAAACCAGCAATGAGTTTTGATCTTCACCCTCATTCACTCTCGACTGATATTCTTTCCAGACTTGAGATGGCACCAAGCAGTCCTGATCCCAGGAAAGCCCAAGATGATGTTCAGACTCCATGTGAAACATGTGGGAGTTTTGATCTGGGAACCTCTTTTCACAGGCAAAGCAGCACCAGTACTCCCAAGTCCTATTGGTTTTCTATCTCCAAACATACAGTGCAGCATGCAAGCTGATAATTTCTAGGCAATGCTTCATGGCATCAGTGAACATCATGCGGACAAAGAGACCTTGGTCTTTGGTCTCCCAAGCCCTTTTCTCTCTCAAGTACCAAACTACATCAGACGAATTTGGATTCTCCAGCTCCCCATCCCTATCATCTTCAAATTCTTCTTCGGATCTTAATGGGATATCAGAATCGGGGCACCAATCAAATGCAGAGTAGAGAGGGCGTCTACTTTCAGCTTTTGACTGAGGTTCATCATTTGACTCGGGTATGATTTCAGGTTTGTCCTCAGATTCAGCTATTACTGTGGCTATGTCAGTTATGCAGCAGGAAAGAGCTAAATATTCAGTTTCAATATCAGGGACCCCATCAGCATCCTCTTCTTCAACATCTCCTGTCCCAGAACATCCTATTCTAATGAACATATACAGTTTCATACGCAAGCATGATCTCAAAAGAGGTAAAAGGAACATGCGGAGGTCAACAGCACAGAGCTGACGGAATTGAAGCTCGTGGAATTGCAGCTCATAAGTTAATTTTATAAGTTCAAGATACTGCTTGCAATCAATTTCAATTTTTTGTTGTTTAGTCGGCTCTCTAGCAGAATTACAAGAAGGAAATGGAATGTAGTAGGCATTGGCAGGTTGCATGCACTGTTTGATGCAAACTCAGGAGAAGGCATGTAAATAAGTGACATTGGCCAGTGCCCCATATTCCATAGCTTCAAGTAGGAGGCAAGTCCAGCCAATTTAAAATTGTGCTGCGTGAGAACAGTTGTGAAGCGTTCAGAAAATGATGCAGCCTTGCTTTTCACCAATAGAAGGATATCAATAGCTTTTTCAGGGACTTTATTGATCGAGGGAAACATAGGTGCTTTAAATAACCATGAGCCCACATCCTTCTCATCTACTCTACACAAATGTAACTTTGTACTATCAAGAACAAAGTAATCACGACCAGTTGAAAAGGAAATCGCATCAAGATATTCACCTTTGCTCCAATTGACATCACCGTATTCGCTTGATCCTGGTTCTCTGCTTTGAGATACTTGATTCTTAGCTAAATTGCATAACCCCTCCACGAGTTGAACAAAATGATGAAGAGAGTCCTCCTCCATGAATCGAAAGGAAAGGGAGGAGGAATACAAAAGTACTCTAAATTGAAGAGGCAGAGTGTCTGTTGGGTCAAGGTGTCTGAGGATTTCCTCAGAAGACACAGCAATAAGAACCCTCAAACAGCCATTAGATCGCACTATAAAGAAATCCTTCTCTTGAGAGTCTAACAATACCTCAAATCCCCTTTGTAATGCTGCCAGAAGTTCGCTCCTCCTAGAATCTTCCGACAATGGCCAATCCAATGAACTAAGGTGATCAGCATCGAGGCAACTGTCAGCACACTTGCCATCCAAAATTAATGTATTGAGTGTGTCGACCGCAGCCTTGACATCTATAGGTTTCCAAACTGTACTACGAAGAGCCTTAGCAGACCACTGTTCCTCATTGAGGTCGTGTTGAAGTATCGGCCAGGCGTTACAGTGCTCGTGCATCAGGTGCAGAACAAGGGAATCATCATCTGAAAACCAGCAAAGGCAATCAGGGCTCGGGCAGATGTAGACTTCCCATGTGTTGTGCAGTTTGTAGAAAAGCACCGCATCCGTAAGCATCTCTCTCAACCAGGGTGCACGATTCCTTCTGCAGAAAGAGTCAAGATATCTCACTAGAACCTTCAAGAATTTATCCTTGTCTGTCTCGGTAAGGTATTGAAAAGATGTATATCCTGGATAAGGAAATGAACAGTTCACCCCCTCTATCCAGCTCTTGAATCTGCATCCAACGCTTCAGACAAATTCTAGGGATGGATAGAGCTTGCGTTTTCGATTTTGGGTGGGCATGTTTTACCGAGGAGACTCTTTTATCGATTGTGTTGTGAGATTCATTTTCCATGGTTGATAGTAAATAAACTTATGCTGTGTCCAAATGAATGATATGAGGATTTAGTGTGGACAATCAACATGTAGACTTCTGACTGACTGGTAGTCGAAATCTATTGTTATCTAAACCCGCTACATAAAGGCTTATGGAGAATCATGGACGGTAAATTGGTAAATCGGTAGGTGCTGCACGTGGGATTGAATAGGCATTTGGATTCTTCTTTGCCCCTCAGTTTTATACCTTGGAAACTCTGTCGCCTCTCCCAACTCTCTTCTTCAAAAATTGGCAAATAAAGTCTTCCATGGAGAGGGTTGTGATCACCTTGGCAGCATGGCTGTGCTCTTCTTAGTTCGAGACTTCTAAAGAGATCCATCTTCCTTAGCTTTCGTCGTCAGACACCTTCTCCTTTCGCATTGATGAGGCCTCGGCCACGGTAGGCACCGCCGGAAGCCGAGTCAGCCATCGAGAGAAGGTGTATATTTGTTTTTCCCTTAAAATATGCACCTAAAATAATAGTTTATTTGCTCTCCCGTGCATAAATGCAGCAAGTCCATATACTCAAAAAGAGACGCGGATGGTAGAGGACGCAATGGAGGTCACCCGAAACAGACCCGCCTCCCATTTCTGTTTTATTTGAGTATCAATTTGAGCCACTTCACTGCTAATTAACCTCTCTGGCCTGTTCCCATGGTGAACCAAGGTGACTACGGTGAGGTCTACTGCGAGATGATTGGAGTTTACGATCCGCACCTTCTTCCTTTCCTTTTGGATCTTATATTGTTGAGAGTAGAGATGAGAGAGGGAGTGGTACAGGGATCGGTACAGAGAGGTACGGAGAGATGGATTTTTCTTCACACAGAACTTGCGCGCCCAAAGAGAAAAACAGAAGGGACAAAGTGAATTTTTGGGGGTTCCTTGCCCATTTTCTGTTTTCTATCTTTATTAAACCAAATGTTTACAATTTACATTTAGACTCTATATAAATTGAATATTGCAAAGGCATGAAATAAAAGCAACATAATTAAGAAGGCAACTTTACATATATTAAATAGAAAAAAAAATAACCATTGAACTGGGAGAGGTGAAAATGGCGAGGAAGAAATCAGAGGTGGAAACGCCTCGCAAAGACAAATGCAAATATCTACGAGCTATACTTTCAAGGTCTTTATAAGTCTATATGATCCGTTAACTGACATGGTCTTGCCGCCCTCCTCCTCCTTTCTCATTCCATTTGTTTTGATGATGATTGCATTAAGTGATTGGCAAAATTGGTTCAAATGTGAAATAGTATTAGAATTCCTAAATATTTTAAATTCAGCTGTTAATTTTGGGCTGTGGTTCTAAAAATTCATATTACATTAAAATTGATGATCTAATGTCAAAACTTGAGTTAATTTGAGCTATGGTTAAAATGTGTAAGACTTTATTTTTCCTAAAAAAATTATAAGTCTTTAATTACATGACTCCACTAACTTGACTTCAATTGGCTATTAGAATTTAGAAGTATTGAATGGAAGCTCTAGCGCAAGCTCCTTCAGTTCTTTCAGTGTCACAATGTTACCATTTTGTTCTGTTTATTTGGAAATATTTTCATTCTAGGAGGCTGTAGCTTCAATGAATGTTGATGTTGGCTATTTGTGTGATCTAAAACTAAAAGGACTAGAGGGCCTTGCTCATTTTCTTGGTATGTGAAGTATGTCTTCGATTGCATGTTTTCTTACTTTTCTCCTTTATCGCAATAATTACTCCTCAAATAAGTATGGCGGGGTGATTATAACATAATATGACAAAATCAACTATTTTTTTCTTTGTCATATTTTCATATCTAAATACTCTTACCATAGACCTAAATGCAAATTAAATTGCAGTGTCCACCAAAGCGTCGTTAAAATCAGATTGTCTGTGCTCTTTCTTAATTCAAATCACTTCAACATTTTTAGTGCCTTTGTTTTCAGCTCTCAAAATTGGAAGGACCAGTTATATATTCCATGCCCTCATACAAGATCCAAGACCAAGGTTCAATTTTTTTATTTATCAACATTTGAACATGGTTTATTGAAAATTTTGATCTGTTTTGTTTCCTTACTATTAAGTTAGCATGTAAACATACAACAAATAAAACTATTACCTGCATAAATTGCTTGGATGCAACAACTCGGGATAATTTAACTTCCTTATTGTCATCTTCTCTTATCTTCAGATTGTCCTGTGCCTTCCAGAATTCCAATAAACAAAATAGTACTCCCCTTCAACTTTAAAAATCAACATGCTGATACTTGAATAAACGTGAACCCATGGGTTTAGAACAATATTTCCTGCCCAAGCACCAAGCTGTTCTTCATTCCTTAACTACAAATGCATGGACTATTTGTTGAAAATTAAAGCATGTTGACTCTTGTACTATCCATCTTAATATTTTGTAAACGAAGTAGTTATTTCGCTATCTGGCCTTATATCAAAAGACGTCTTATTTGCAAGAGCAGATTCATGGCAGTAACAGACACAGACCAATAATTTTAATATTTAAATTATTTTCGATTGTTTCAAATGAAAACATGAAAAAAACTGCTGAGATACCCATTTGCAAATTGACATATCCTAGCTGACTTCTTCTACCGATTGTTATTAAACATCAGAAATGGAGGTTCCAACTTCCAATAGTTGCTAAATTATGTGATAAAATTATTGTATAACTTGAAATATTCTAGCTAATTAAGTGAGGCGAACTAGCAGCAAGGGAAGTTAAAAAAAAAAATAGCTTGATATTTATGGCATTATTAAACTTCTGGAGGACGTATTTATTAACTGTCAACATAGGTAGGGACATGTAGAGAATGGAGCAGTCGGCTGCTGCCAGCAAAAGGTCTTTGTTAATGAAGCATTGCTCAAATTGCTTAAAATAAAATGTAGGAAAAGTTCAAGGAAAAATGAAAAACACACATAAATGCTGACACTAATTACTATGAGTAATTAAGTACTTAAGTTATAGCGAACAAGTATTTACTCCACTTATAACCAATCACAAATAGAATCGGTACAGAATGGGGACCACAGCTACAGGTACTGTCAAGTTTATACGGAGCAAATGGTTCACATAGGGAGCGCTAGAACATGTACTTCAGCTGAAGACGTGTACTGCTGTGCCGAGATCTAGGAAAGCAGTGAGCTGGACAGGTGTCGACTCAGTCCGGTATAAAAACCTCAGTAACATTCGCCGAAACCAATCAAAAAGCTTAGGTTACTAGAGCTTTACATTTTTTTTTCTGTTCAGTTGAATATTGGCGAAGGAACAAATAATATTGCAAATTTGCAATCCACAATACCCCGATTCCTTTTAAAAATTTTGGTCTAAGATGCTTAATTTAGAAATTTTCATTCTAGAATCAAATGCCAAATCTAATTTGATATCTGCATATTATTTTTTTTTTTTTAGAGTACAACTTGATAGCGGCTATCAAGAGAAAAAGAAGGAAAAGGAAAAGAAGAACAACAAGACAAAAGTAAAAACCAGGCCTAGCGCCACTCAGAAACTAACAGTGAGTACTGAACAAGGAGTGTTGTGCCAAAATCCAGTGCAACAAATTGTCGACAGTTCTTTCTTGATTTCTGAACACCCTGTTATTCCTCTCCAGCCAAATTGCCCAAATAATAGTGATAGAGATTGCTGCTTTAGTAATCGCCATTGTTATATTGTCAGCACTCAAAGCATCTCTGATAATGGTCTGAACATCCTCAAAACTGGAATGAATTTGAGCTGGGAAGATGAGTTTAGCTTTATTCCAAAGCTGCACTACGAATTGACAGTTGCAGAATAGATGCGTAGGAGTTTCCAACAGTTGTTGCTTGCAAAGGGAGCAGCCTAAATGAAAGGGGATATTCCGTTTAAGCAACGCATCCTGCGTCAGCAACCGATTATGGAAAACTAAGATTGCAAAAATTCTGATCGTCGGTGGGACTTTTAATTTCCATAAGGTTGCACAATCAAACTGGACTTTTCCTGCTTTTGTGAGCATGTTGTAGGCATTATGTACCGAGAATTTGCCAGAGCTGTCCCAATTCCAAACTAATTTGTCTCCACCAGTAGTTGTGAACATGGATTGCAATTCGGCAACAGCTTCTTGGATTTGTGATTGCCAAGGAGTCTGTAGAGAAGCAAAAGGGGCTGAGAGCACTTTAGCAACTGTTAAATTTGGTTTTAAAGGTTTGCACGAGTTGCCAAAGTAATTGAGATGTCCAGAGCCCCAATTGGCGTACAAGAACAGAGTTGTGGTGCCATCTCCAATTTTTGCTGTGGTGGCTATAGAAAAGATATGTCTCAACTGTAACAAATCCTTCCAAAAAAAAGAGCCATGGGAGTTCCAAGCAAGGGGGGCGGCATTGTTTCTTGAGGAAATCAGGAGATTGGCAATTAAAGACCATTGAGAATTGGGTCGATCAAACAAGCGCCAAAGCCATTTCAGAAGGAGAGAAATATTGAGAAGTTTCAAGTTCAGAACCTCGAAGCCGCCAAGTGATTTTGGTAAACAAACTCTGTCCCAAGCCAGGAGAGGAAGTGATGCTCTCGTAGCGTTTGACTTGCCCCAAAGAAAACTCCTCCGAAGCTTATCAATCGATTTAACAACCCAGGATGGTTGTTTGAAGACTGACATGTAGAATATTGGAATTGAAGATAGTACAGAGGAGGTGAGAGTTAGGCGACCCGCTCTTGACAATAGTTTGTACTTCCAGCCCGCTAGCTTATGTTCTATTTTCTCGACTAACTGTTGGAAAATAGCTTTGCTTGGTCTGTTGGCAGTTAAAGGCAATCCAAGGTAAGTTAAAGGGAGATTGGAATGATCACAGAGCAAGACTTGCTTTATCAAAATAATTTGGTCTTGGGAGATATTAAAAGGCACAAAAGTTGACTTTGCAAGATTGAGGTTTAGTCCTAAACACAAGGAGAATAGTGTCAGGATGAGCTTGAGAGCACGCACTGATTGCCCCTTTGCAGCGCAAAAGATGAGCGTATCGTCGGCATATTGTAGAATGTGGAAAGGCGAAGTCAAACGGCCAGAGATACCGAAAGGTAGAGAAGTGGCCACTGCTTTGCACATTCGAGCTAGTACATCCGCAACAATGATAAAGAGAAAAGGAGATATCGGGTCACCTTGCCGCAGTCCTTGTTTATGCTTAAAAACAGGGCCCACTTGGCCATTAATTAAGACTGAGGAGGTGGAAGTGGAAAGTAGCAGACGGATCCAAGAGATGAATTTTTGTGGTACACCAAAAGCAGCCAGCACATTGTATAGGAATTCCCAATTCGCCGTGTCGAAAGCTTTAAAGAAATCAAGCTTTAAAAGAATGGCTGGCTCTTTGCATTGCACTAGATGGGAGACGATTTCTCTAGCCCCTAAAAGATTTTCTTGCAGCATTCTTCCTCTAATGAACCCCGATTGAGTTGTTGAGATGAGATCGTCAATATATAAACTCAATCTTGTTGCCAGCACTTTGCTAATCAGTTTAGGGAGATAATTTAAAATGCTGATGGGCCTAAAGGCTGTCATGGTTGAAGCATTCGGCTGCTTTGGCAGTAAGGTGATATGAGCCAAATTAAAATTTTGAAGATCAAGAGAATTCGAGAACAAATCATCAAAAACTCGGACCAGGTCATGCTGTATTACACTCCATTTGAGTTTTGCAAACTCATTTGGCAATCCATCTGGACCGGATGCTTTGTTGTTGGATAAATCGCAAACAGCTTTTCCTATTTCAGCTATCGAGAAAGGAAGAGCAAGGTCCGTGAGTAAGGGTCTGCTGCCATAGAGAGACTGAAGTGAACAGGGGATAACCGAATTTGATTGACCAAACAAATTCTGGTAAAAAGCCGTGAAAGCACTGAGTATTGATGTGGGGTTTGTTAGTATCTGTCCATCAATCTCTAGTTTGGAGATATTTTTTTTTTCTCAGCTTTGCAGAAGCCGTGGCATGGAAGAAGCGTGTGTTTCTGTCCCCACACTTTAGCCATTTAATTCTAGCCCTTTGATGCCAACGCAGCTCCATCACATTGGCTAGTTTGAAGGCATGTTCCCTCAAAAGTGCTCTAAATCTCAGTTCAAGAGAAGAGAGATTTCTTGATTCTTCCACTGAATCAAACACGCCAATGAAATGCTTTGCATTTTTTAAATGAATGTTGACAAAAGGAAACTTTTCTTTATGCCAAGAGTGAAGATTTTTTTGGGCGGTTTCAGTTTTGAAGAAAAAATTTTGAGCAGATGGCAGACTATCAGTTGCTTCCCAAATGTGATCAGTAATTGTATGAAACTCATTATACTCGAACCAGAAAAGTTCCATTCTTAAACGTTTAGGAGCAGTAGGAGGCTGTTTGCAATGCAGGAGAATAGGAACATGATCAGAGACAACAGTTGGTAAGGCATTAAGTTGCAGGACTGGGAATAAAGAGAGCCAATGCGTGGAAAGCAGCACACGATCAAGTCGCGACAAGATGGGCTGTGGCTGCTTATTAGACCAAGTAAAGCGTTTGTTTAACAGAGGAACATCAAACAGATGACTTTCTCTAATAAAAGTGTTAAACAATTGCATTTGAGAATAGTCAGATGCCAAAGTTGAACGTTCATTGATCCATCTCACTACATTGAAGTCACCTAAGACTATCCAGGGAGCTGTGTGAAGCTGTGCAATAAATTCAAGCTCCTTAAAAAAGTCAACTCTTAAAGAAGTTGAATTTGGACCGTAATCATTAGTTATCCAGAATAATTTGTCAGTTCTAGAGTCAACTAGCAAAACCGAACAAGTAAACCGTGTTGCACAAAAATTGATTGGGTAAAAGAACCTCTTCCAACCGATTATACACCCACCCCTTGTATCAATCGAGTCCAAGACTAGCAAATTTCGATCAAAGAAAGAAGGAGTAAAGGAAGCAATGGTTGCAAAATCTGGGTTACGCAATTTTGTTTCCTGCAAACAAAAGACGTCGCAATGGGAAGCACGAATTGTGTCACAAACAGTTAATCTCTTAAAAATATACTAAAATATACTAAAATATAATAACCTCTTAAAAATAATTCATATTTCCTCTTTTTTTTCCTTTTTTTTTATCTTATGCTCATAACTTAATTTGATTATACTGGTGTTGCTGCGATGGATCATCTTGTTAATTAAGTTATGATCTTATGCAATTCATGTGCACCGTTTTCTTTTTTAATTACAATCAAGGCTTATAATTTACCTAACAAAATCTCCCCCCCCCCCCCCCATTTGGTTTGTTTTCATCAGCAAAGAAGAGCAATCAATGGCCGTTGGCCTGACACATGGTGGCACCATTCATCTGCCTATTCAGAATATATATTCTTTCTACTAGATGCACACCTTGCGGTGTAGCTAAAACTATGATTGACTCATTTAATTGATGCTACAGCTATGATTTTTTGTTAATTGATGTTGTTAATTGTACTTTCCGTGATGCTATTTAATGGAAAACTGAATGGACAAACAGGACATATTCATTCAGTGAAGAATATGTTTCTACCTATAGTTCTATACAGCATGTGCATGTATGAAATACACATTCAGATACATGTAGCATATGACAAATATATGATGAAGTCAATTCAATCTTATTAGTCGTGCCAAAGTCGCGGCGGATACGCCGCGACGACAGCATCTAGTTTACTATAATAACTAGAATAAGCATTGGCTGCATCATTACATGTATGCCCTTTATCGTAGTCGTCTTCGCACCCCTGGATTACCGCTTCCGTTATCTCAAAATTAACATCGTAATCACCGTATGTTGGTGGTGCTTCATGCGCCTCCGCTGCAGCTTCCCACATTCCATACCCCTCCATAAATTTTTTTTTTTTCAATTCTCTCTCTCGAAATCCTTCACCGCCAAGGTAATCCTCCTATGTATCTGATTCAATATATATAGAAAATGTTTTGCGACCTGCCGACCCTCTGTCCACAATTAGTCACTTTTAAATTATATTTATAATAAGGTCTTGAGTTTACACATGACTTATACGTATACGTTTAATTTCTGATTTCGTAAAAAATACGGATTTATATGCATTTTATTTTTTAGGTTAATTATGCATAAATTTTCTCTTTTCTACCTCAAAAAAAATCGAAGGAAGGTTTTGAAACATTTTAATTTTTGGTGTCAAGTCCTTAATTACTTGCTTAGTTGCATACATAGACCTGTTGACGTTATTTGGGCAAATATAGTTGAAGATAGGAAAGAAATCTATTTTTTTCCATCCAATTAATAGAAGAAATCTTTTTTGGTGTCCGGCTTTGCTGAATATTGTTTGAGACTAATGCATATATATATATAGGAAGATGTTTCGAGGTAAAAAACAAATCTTTTTTTCCATCCAATTAATAGTCCATTACAATCACATGAAGTTCATAAAAAAAAAAATTACAATCACATGAATAATCATGAATTGGAATATATTTTTTACCACTTTTTTGCATTTTCCATGCTATGTATTTAACGCATACGGTATTTTTTTTTTTTTGAGACTCTAAACGTTTTATCTTTTAATTTTAATAGCTAGTCCCATGATTAATTATCTTTTAACCTCTGTGCATATTTTTTCTATAATCAAGAGATAGGGACTTCTAATTTGAGTTTGTACAAATTATTTTTGCTGAATTGTTTTTTTTTTTTTTTTTTTGATTCATTGTCTTGTGTTGTTTCAATTTAATAATTTACTTTAATAGCTATATATAACTAGTCCCTTTAATTATCTTCTAAACTCCGTTCTCATCTTTTCTTAATTCCAGAAATTATTTGAGTTTCATCCAATTTTTTTTAATTAATTGAATCTCTGTTAATTCATTGTCTTGCATGTTTTTTGCAGTCTAATATTTTGATTATCTTTAATTGCTAGCCCCCTTACTTATCTTTTTAATTCTACACTTATCTTTATGGTTTTATAATTGAATCTCTTCAATTAAATCAATGCTTCTGGTTTGTTTTCTACCATTATAATTTTAATTATCATTATTGTAATTTTCCAATTGTAATCTGTCCTCTTCTCTGTTAGAAAGTAGTTTAAAAATCAGCGTACATACTAGAAAAAAAAAAAATATATGGTCATTCTACAGTAGATCCATTCTTATTGGCTGCATGATGCTTGTCCTTACATTTGTAGCCACAAGAAAAATATGAAAACAACAACAATAATAATAGATATAATTAGATTTATGACATTACAAAAGTTGTTAATTTGAAAAATACCATTGTTAACAAAATTAGACTTATGCACTGTAAAAAGGTTAAAATACCATTTTCTAAAAGTAATAATTTTTAAAATTAACATTCTCCAATTTGTCATTATTTTAAAATTCCCTAAGCTAGCCATATTGGCCCGTCGTTCATCTTTTGCTCCAAGGCAAGGTGAATTATGTATTTCCTGTTTGTAATCTACTTATATTTGTGTAGATTTTGTTGTCATTTTGTTACTATACTTTTATTTTAAATTAGTAGGAGACGTATGCACAACAGTTAAATTCTTTATTTATTTCAGATAAAAAAATAATAATGAAAAACCAGTAATATACCCCCTCAAAACTTTTTCAATTAGCCCTGAACCCTCTTATTCTTAAATATTAATCATATATTTTTCAAATTATTCTCATTATTTCTATTTACCCTTTATATTATTTAAAATGATATATTAGTTTTAGAAATTCAGTTTTTTAAAGGCCATATATTAGTCATATACCTTCTTTTTCTCTCTCAACTTCCCTTCAGATCGTTTCATCTTCTTACAGTAAAAAAAAAAAAGAAAAAAAAAAAGAACAGAGCGGCTAGTGAAAGAAAATATAGTGGGGCGACAGTGAATAAATGGATAATGCATTTCTTGACAAACTGGAGAGAGAAAAAATAAAACGAAAAGGTCGAAAAAAAAATATGGAGGGAATGTATTTCTTAAATTAAGAGCACAAGCAAGCTGAAAACAGGGAAAACTAAAAACAAAAATGAGAAAAGAAGGGTTGCTACACGATCCAATTTCGGCATCTCCCTGAGCCTTGCAGCTGATAATTGTCTGATATTTTAATTCTAAAAGTAAAAGGGTCTCTCCTCGAATATAAAAGTATAGAAATTATGAGAATTTTATAGCCATATATTATATATCATACAACATTTATTTTCATTATATTTATTTATGTATAACTATTTAGCATACTAATGTTAGATTTCTTTTTACCTAGTCAGATCAATGAATATTTGTTTACTCAATATTACTAATTTATAATATATATACTTATATGTTAAGTTTAAGATTAATTTAAAATATTGCTAAAGTAAGATTTATATATAAAATACTTGATATGTACTGAATAAATTAATTGCGCAAGCGAACGAAATTCTAGACCAATAAAATTATGGTGTGTGCAAAGTATCAAATTATTCCCATTTGCAGTTCTTAATTACCCCTCTATCATAATTTAATTTAGCCATTTTGTTCTTATTAATGTGAACTTTTTATGCTGGTGGCAGTTGCAATGGTTGATTAAATTAACCTCAGCTGGACAAATTTACAATGTATAATCGACACGTTTGTCTAACCTAAAAACTTTCAAAATCTCCTGTCGTTATTTTGTAATTTTATTCGTTATTTCCCATTCATGCAAATAACTCTTCCTTTGATTGCCCCCTCCTCCACCTGGGGCAATTAACTCTCCTTGATTAGTTGATTTATACATTTCAGGTAGCTGATCCAAAAAAAATTGTCGAGGACAGACAATTCTTCAAATCTCGAACAGCAACAATATAAATTAAAATAGTGCATGATTAAAATTACCAGAAAAGTTTGAATTAGAAGTAAAAAGGAATATATATATATATATATATATATATATATATATATATATATATATATATATATATATATATATAGTTTTGCTATGATGAGTTGCGATCAAAACTGTTAGATCTGATTCAAAATGACCGATCCAAACCGTCCAATATGATCTCCATATTGAAATCTCCTTGCAGACCAAATTTTATATTTTTTCGAAATTTTTAAGTATTTTTTTCGGATTTTTAAAAACTGTTGTTTTTGAACGGTACATAATTAATTAGATTAGCGATTTTCTAAAATTCCAAAAAATACTTAAAAATTTCGAAAAAAATATAAAATTTGGTCTGCAAGGAGATTTCAATATGGAGATCATATTGGACGGTTTGGATCGGTCATTTCGAATCAGATCTAACCGTTTTGATCGCAACTCACGGAAGACTTCGTGAGTTGCAACTCACCATAGCAAAACTCTCCCCCCCTCTCTGTCACGTCCCGCACCGACGGGTCACGGGACGCGAGGTGAAACGGTATCTTCTGCATCCATCCGACGGCCCGTCAACCTACGTCGCAACAGAAAAACAAACAGAGTCAGGTACAAACCTCAGTAACCGGTTATTTAACGACGCAGCTTCTCTATACTTAATTATTATGACAACATTCAATAAGATCGGATTAATCCACAATACAAATAATATATTTTACGGAGATAAACGGATCTAGACAGTCAGACAGTCAGAGTGGTCCCTCCCCGATCTCAGGAGGATCAGGACCGGTCCCTCCCCGAACTCAGGAGGATCAGGACACTAAATTCATATTCAGATCCAATTTCCATTTCTAAACCCGATATCCCGTAAAATATACCAATAACAATTCAGATAAACATATTTAATATATCAAAACCAAACGATAAATCAATCAATCAATCAAAACGAAATTAAATACAGAGAAGTCCGGCTACTGATAAAGCGATTCAAAAATGACAGACAAATCGAACGAATATCCAAAACAGTTGCGACGCAGCACTGATTTTCTAACAATCGATCGATCAAACTTTTCAACTGGTTTTCACATCTTCTCGAAATGTTTTTATGAATATGAGGTGGATTTCTACATCAACTATTTGGAGTTGGCTGCCGTGAAATAAATAAGAATCAAAGATCTCATGAAATTATATGGAGGGCTCAAGGCATCAGCCGACATAATTAATGTAATGAGACAAAAGGCTAAATGAGGTGTCAATTAGGGAATACATGGGAGAGAGCCACGTTGAAGGATACATGGGACGTGTAAAGGACAAAGTAAATAATGGTCAATGGCGGTTTGCAATTTGGTCAAAGTAAATAATATTCATCATTTTCCATCTCGGTCAAAGGGAGTCAATTCCGGTCAAAAGCAATACAATTGGTCAACTTTGGTCAAAGATTAAAATACTTGATCAACAATGGTCAAATTCGCTCAAATGCCGGTGGGGTGTTACATTCTCCCCTCTTTCAAAAGAATTTCGTCCCGAAATTCAAACGGACGATAACAAATTAAAATCAATTAGACAGAATTCAAATAATCAAATTCCAAATGAAACGACACTGGACCCGAACACAGTTCGAGGAACGAATGCTCTGATACCATCTGTCACGTCCCGCACCGACGGGTCACGGGACGCGAGGTGAAACGGTATCTTCTGCATCCATCCGACGGCCCGTCAACCTACGTCGCAACAGAAAAACAAACAGAGTCAGGTACAAACCTCAGTAACCAGTTATTTAACGACGCAGCTTCTCTATACTTAATTATTATGACAACATTCAATAAGATCGAATTAATCCACAATACAAATAATATATTTTACGGAGATAAACGGGTCTAGACAGTCAGACAGTCAGAGTGGTCCCTCCCCGATCTCAGGAGGATCAGGACCGGCCCCTCCCCGAACTCAGGAGGATCAGGACACTAAATTCATATTCAGATCCAATTTCCATTTCTAAACCCGATATTCCGTAAAATATACCAATAACAATTCAGATAAACATATTTAATATATCAAAACCAAACGATAAATCAATCAATCAATCAAAACGAAATTAAATACAGAGAAGTCCGGCTACCTGATAAAACGATTCAAAAATGACAGACAAATCGAACGAATATCCAAAACAGTTGCGACGCAGCACTGATTTTCTAACAATCGATCGATCAAACTTTTCAACTGGTTTTCAAATCTTCTCGAAATGTTTTTATGAATATGAGGTGGATTTCTACATCAACTATTTGGAGTTGGCTGCCGTGAAATAAATAAGAATCAAAGATCTCATGAAATTATATGGAGGGCTCAAGGCATCAGCCGACACTACTACAGATATTCCATTTTACAACTGTTAAAATAATCTCTTCTGCAACTGTATAGAGAAGTTGCTAATCGGGGAGTTGCTAAAAGGATAAAAACGGTCGCTAAGATAATGACTGTTATTACCGCAAAACAGTCACAGAAACGTTCGGATAAGCGACTGATATTTAACAAAAACAGTCATAAATATGATGTTCTACGACTTATTTTTCATAAAAACAGTGGCAAAAGAGTTTTTTTTTTTCTTTTGCATTCTGCTCTCCGTACATACCATGTATATCTGACTAGTTAATAACAGTTGCTATTATTTTTATTTATTTTTTTATCTATTATTATTATTATTATTATTTTGCATTCGTACCTACCATATCCGACCATGACCAGTACGGTATCGATTGTCAAATCCTCAAATAAAACCCAGCCTAATTACCATATAATTAAAAGGATGAGCAATAAAAATTTGACAACTCTATTAATCTCAATTAGACATCAAAAGTATCAAGTAGAACAATAGAAGAAGAAAAAATTGTTAATCAATTAGACACCAAAATAACAACTAGCAAAAATACAATCCCAGTTACAATTATCCTCCCAACCCATTTTATACCCATACACTTTCTTCGTACAAAAAAATGTTTCTATATTTCTTCACACACGTTCCGCAGTGGCTGCTCTCCACCACCTCTCCGATGCTCTCGCCTCCAACCTCACATCCAGCGCTCTCCACCAAATCCTAGTTGCCAATTCCTGCGTCTTCATCAATTCCACCAACAGCGACGTCGCCACCAACGAGCACCCATTAGATGCGAACTCAGCCGTCTGAGCACCCTGTGATCAGCATAACCGGACCACCCATTAAGCAAGACATGAAGATCTCCAAATTTTCAAGCAATTAATCAATTAATTATGCAAGCTTCTTTCTAATATGAAAATAAAATAATGAAGAAAAAATAGTCCTCACGAATTATTAATGGACCTTGCAAAAATGCATAGCAGAGGTGCCTGGTCCCCCGACTCCATCTCTTATGAGTTATGACCTTGCAATTCATAATTCAGTGTTATCATATAGACAACAAAATGTAAAAGGGAAAATATTCAAACATTTGAAAATATGGTCACAGAATTAAGCATAATAAAACGAAAGAACATAAATGTACAAGCTCCAAATTAAAATATTAATAAATATAAAAAATTCATACCATAACATCTCCAATATCAACCTGGAGCTTAAGGTCTTTAACTCTTCAAGTAAACGAAATTCACCCTATCCAGTACAAACAATTAAATCGGGTTAGCATAGAAAAGAAAACAACATTACAAATCGGAGTCAAGAGAAAGTATAATTAAATAAAATCAAGGAAATACCTTAAATTAGTAAATGGAAGGAAGAAATCAGCTTTTTCTCCTCTACCAAGACACTACACCATGGTTGCAACGCAGGAAAGAGAGAACGACGGAACGGAATGGAGAGAGTATGTGACAAGACGAAAATGATTGGGTTAAAGGAGATTCAGTGAGCGAGAGAGAGCATGTCGATCTTATCGGATTTGAGAGAAAGGAAGACGAAGGAGAAGCAGGCGGCTGCGTCGGATAATCTCGAAGGCGCAAAACCCTAGCCGAATTAGAGAGACGGTAAGCTGGAGGCGGACCTAAAAATGAAAAAGGACAGAAACATAAAGTGAATTAAGAAAGGAGTTTGGAGTCCGCTGGTAAAATAAAAGGCTATAAAAAATAGGTTGTTATTGTATTTCAATAATAATATTTTACTTAGTCAATAAACATGTTGTAAATAAATTTTCACAAAAAGGTTTCATTAAACGTTATTGATGCATAATTTTAAAATCATGTGTTCAAGATTTTAACAAGTAAATCTGATGACTGAATTGCTTATCCATTCAAACAAACTCGAGTACCTATAGTTTCATACACTGATATAATTTGTGTGAATACATAACCATCAGCTTTAGTACTTACAGTTTCATCTACAATTTCATTTGCATTTTTATCAAGTTCTGACTCAAATAATCTAGTTTAAATTATTTTTTTAAGATTGATATTCTTTAAGTTGTAACTCAAAAAATTGTTGCATTTTTTAATTGGAAGTCCGATCAAATGAATTTGATTGAATCCATTCTCCTATATATTAATCTTGTTTGAAAACTATTAATCTTTTGTAAGACCTATACCGATATAATTTGTCGATGCTTTTGTAAGACCTATACTCAAAAAATTTCATTTTCATTGCTTTGGGAGCAACTCAATCAATAGAAGTTAGTTGGATAATTTTTTTAAATTAATATTTGAGTAATTCTAAAATCAAATGTATTGGAGACTTGAGCCTCGCAAGCACTATCATATATTAATTTTTTAGATTACAACATTCAATCCTAACTACTTAATTTGTTCTCCATATTGAAATTTTCTAGGATATCACATTTTTATATGTTTCATTTTTTAATTATTTTATTTGAATTAGAAAATCATCAATCTAATTAGTTATGGACCTTCATTTTAAAAAATTCAAAAAATAGTTAAAATATTTTGAAAAAAAAATAAAAATTATCTCCGATAAAACTTCAATACAAAGATCGCATTGAGCGATTTCCATTGACCGTTTGCAATTTCAATATTTGAGTTTCATATCACGTTTGACTTAGTAACAAACAAAACTTTGAATGTTTTAATTTAAAATTTACTCGAAATTTATTAAAGAACAAGTGATAAAAATTGTTAATTTTTTCTCTTACAAGCGCAATAACTAAGTCAAAGCAAAGTTTTATGGCATAAATTAATTGAAATCTATGAGCTAAATTAAATTTTCTAATAGTAGAAAAATAAATTAATTATTAGTTTTTTATGTTATCAATTATTAGTTCATGCATCATAAAATTGTCTCTATAATTTTATTTTATAGAAAATATTTAAAAAAAATGTCTATCAATTTGACATCATAGTTGTAAGCTCATGTAATTTACATGGTTATATCGTATGATAAAAAAAAAAGCACAAGCACAATTTAAATTAGTAGAGGCCATCAAATTTGATCCAACGCTCCATGTACAAACACAAATAACCTATCCATGACATGATCCGTGGACACATGAAAGCAACCAGTGAAGAGGTGCCATTTATCAGAGTTTGATTGGGTATCGGAGAAGGAAAATCGGTCAGAAATGGAGGATTGCGGCCAGAAAATGTTGTCTTTACGGAGGAAAATAATTTGCTTCTTTATATTTCGACCGAATATGTAGAAAATTTTAAATGTGAGATTTCGCAGACGATAGTGTGCGTATGAGATTTTTTTTCCCCTGCCCCTCCATTCAACTGACCACGTGTTATGAATTTTCAAGAAAAATGTTTTAACATTATTAAAATGATTTATTAGAATTTAATACTTCTATATTAACATGATGTAATTTTATATATATTTCCATAAAAATGATTAAATTTGATGCAATGATCAATTATTTCCGACTTTTGATGAATGTCGTTGTACATTTGTACATAATTTGATGCGCAATTAGTCCACAAGGATAAATATTTGGCAGAGGTCTGTTTACTAAAAAAAAGGCGGGACAATTCTGCAACTGTTCTTGAATAAAAACAGTCGTAGAAGGCTAAAAAATGTTCTTACTACCGTTATTAAATATAAACAGTTGTAAAAGGCTGGGATCACTTGTCAGATCACAATTCGTCCAAATATTAGGCAATATTGGCAGGAATTACAACGACTGTTATTTTAAATTAACAGTCATTAAAGGCTTTTGTGACTGTCATTTAATATTAACAGTCACAATGTTTCCAGAGATTTTTATTTTTCTTTTCCCTCGCGCTTAACTTTAATAACTGTTTTAATTTAAAACAGTTGTAATGATTTGGATCTTATATTACGACAATGCCACGGATCTAGTATGTGACTGTTTTTATAAATAACAGTTGTTAATCTACAGTTGCAAAAACCCTTTTCTGTGGTAGTGCGACATAATTAATGTAATGAGACAAAAGGCTAAATGAGGTGTCAAATTAGGGAATACATGGGAGAGAGCCACGTTGAAGGATACATGGGACGGGTAAAGGACAAAGTAAATAATGGTCAATGGCGGTTTGCAATTTGGTCAAAGTAAATAATATTCATCATTTTCCATCTCGGTCAAAGGGAGTCAATTCCGGTCAAAAGCAATACAATTGGTCAACTTTGGTCAAAGATTAAAATACTTGATCAACAATGGTCAAATTCGCTCAAATGCCGGTGGGGTGTTACTCTCTCTCTCTCTATATATATATCAAATAGGTGGTGTACATTCTACATGATTCCAAGATGGACAGGATTATATTTTAACATTGTTTGCTGCATTTTTTTTTTCTCATTTTGCTTCCTTTGCTAACTATATATCTTAATTTTTTTTGCATCTGAGAAACGGTAATTCACTAATTCATATGTTCATTCATGTATATACTTTAAAAAATGTCTATATTTATTTCAAATTAATGTATGGACGTGTCGTGGGAGGAAGAGCAATAAATGTTTATCCAACCCTCATTAATATGTACAAAAAAGAAATCTGGTTTGGTTAGTTATCAGTAGGCAGCACATTTGCATCAACCTTTCTTCTAGCCCTCCTTGAACCAATCACATGATACCAAATGGTTTGCCAAAAACTTCACTTGATACCAAGAAGCAAATTACGAAATTATCAAAATAAATACACGTACAATAGAGAATTCACAACCGGTACACAAAACGCTATGGAGACACAGTAAGAAAGATTAATACTTTTACAGCTATAGAACGAAATTAGTACTGTTCTATAGCTTTTAATCAAGCATGAACAGGCACAACTTGGATTCTTTGCTTCAAATCACTTCACCACGACCAAGTAAAAAAACTAATTTGGCAAAACTAGTACTGTTTGTAATGGTGATTTGGCTTCTAGAACAGTACTAATATGGCAAAGTCCATTACAAACATTTCATGTGAAAGGTCGTTAGATCCAAAGTTTTCTGGCCCAATGACCGAGTAAATAATTAAGGAGAGAAAAGCTTTTCTTTTAACTGGAAAAAAAGAGTCCAAATTTCTGTCTCATAGAGTGAAACAGATATAATTACATCTTACAAATAAAAAAAAAGGATAATTATCCACACCTAGCACCATTTCTGAAGTCTTTTTCTTTTTTCCTAGAATGAAAATCATGGGTCATGCCCAGTTCCTTTAGTATTGCACAGTTTTGAAGTCTTAAATCGATTGATTGGCAACATGAACTGCCTCACAGAATTTCGAAGCATATTTCTGATAGTCACATACCAGTTTATTGGTACCAAAGCCATACAATCCTCATACCCATGATATCAATATCTAGCCATGACATCATCATTTTGCCACCTGTTATAAAATTAAAAGCCAAACCTCGTAAAATGTAATTACTGCCTTAGCATTTCCTGTACCACCATATTTACAGACAATCAGCCACACTGTACTAGCAACTGCTACCACCAAAACAAAATGAAAAAAATTTAACTAATGGATACTTTTTTTTGTTGCTTATTATATAACATTGCATGCAAATAACTATTATTGTAACAGATATGAAACAGATGCAGGCAAAGCATCTTCCTGCTGAGACAACCACCAAGTGACTCTTGTTGTCTCTACCAGTCAATATTATACATAAACCACCCTTGAACTGTGATCAGTGACATGTTTATTGGCATTCTCCGACAAGTAAAGAATTGAAGACCAGATAGTAAGCTTTATTCTGTTCAACCAATCCATCTTGGCAACTGGTTGCTCAATTTGTTTAGTATGGTCTTAGTATTAATACTGTAATGGTGTTTTACTTTATTTACGGATTATTCAACATCAGTTTGCACTTAGTTTGTTAGGTTCGATTTTGGTGAAAGAACAGCATGGTAAAAAGAGACTGAAGGATCCATTTGAGGAAAATTGAGGTAAGTGTGTTAATAGGTTTCATTGCATTTTGCACTGTAAGCATACTGGAGCTGTTTCTCATTCAAGGGGTATAAATGGAAACTGTCCCAAACAAAACTGTAACTTTTAAAACTTCTTTTCTGAACTGTTGATGCAGGCCTGTTACAGATCTGCATTATGTCAGTGAGGAAAGGATGGTTGTATGATGAACTACATCTTGGTTCATTATCAAGATTCAAGAGCAAAAGATATGTTATGACTCTTAGAAAAGGAACAAAATCTTCCATACAAAAATAATGGCAACAGAAGATGTAATTACTAGATAGGGGCAGTCCCACAGAAATTTCCAAGTTCCACACAAAAAAGGGAAAAATAAATTTAGAAGTTTCACTATTGCACATTAATTTATCACTTACTGGATAAGTTCACAACCAAAATAGAGAATCAATGAACTGTCACTAAACAATCAATATTTAACTGCAGCCACAAATAACAGGAACTGCTTTGGTTTATGGTATGCAGTTTCTTCTTTTTTCTTGGTTCTGGTACAGTAAATTTTTTTGTTCTTTTACAGTAATTTGTTTTAGCAAACAGCGTCATTAATCTTGAGCTGTTACCATATTTTAGAAAGCAAAAAACCCTACTTATACTGAGTTAAAATCAGAAATAGCACAAATTAATCACAAAACAATATACCTACATATAGTCTGTTTCTAAAATATAAGTTTCCTTCTTTCTTAAGATGACTGAAAGCATCATTTTACTTAGGACATTGTAAAATTGATACAGACAGTGAGATACAAACTTTTATCTATCTTAGCATTTTAACCTGTCCCTGAACTCAGCTTGAAACTGTTTTAACTTCTCCAGCAAATCCAATGAGAGTCTCCTCGAAATTTCTTCCATAAATGCGCACATTTTGCTTGTCCTCTTACAATTTTTATCTAGAATAACATCTGGGTCATATTTCATACCACCTGAATGTGATACCGCTGAAAACACAAAAAGGCCCTTGATATTTCTCGATCCTTTAAATGACAGATCACCAGAAAATTTCCAACAAATTCCAACATAAGCAAATCTGATCCCAGCATTGTATTCCTCGATGTTAATAATTACCTTGCCGGGAGATTCTAGCTCAAAGGAAAATGAGTCAGGATGCCATGGCGATCTAATAGAACCCAGCAAAGCATTTAATCTCTGGAATGCCCATAACCTGAGCCCACTATCCATGAGATTTTGTTTCTGCAGAAAGGAACTGATAGAAGGCAAGACTTTATTCTTGTAGTCATAGATACACAAATTGGAGAGTTTATGCTTTAACATTCTTAAACGAGAAAAAATTTCTCCTATTTCAGAATCTAGCACTCCAATATCAGATGAGCAACATATTTTAACTTTGGTATCAAACATATTCACCAAGCAACGAAGTTGTTCTTGTATGCCCCCGACTATATCCCCAAATAGATTGCCAGATTGAACTTCATCCACTTCTTCATTCTGAATTGAACTTTCCAACTTGTCCATTTCCACGAGGAATGTTCTGTAAGTGCAATCAACTGCAATGGAATCATCAGGGCTACGAGTCATTTCCTTCAAACCCTCATTCACTCTTGACTGACATTCTTTCCAGACTTGAGATGGCATCAAGCACTTGTGATCCCAGGAAAGCCCAAGATGATGCTCAGACTCCATGTGCAACATGTGGGATTTCTGATCTGGGAATCTCTTTTCACAGGTCCAGCAGCACCAGTATTCTCGAGTCCTGTTGGTTTTCCATTTCCAAATATTAAGTGCAGCGTGCAAGCTGATATTTTTTAGGCAATGCTTCATGACATCATTGATCGTCATGCGGACATAGAGACCTTTGCCTTTGGTCTCCCAAGCCCTTTTCTCTCTCAAGTACCAAACTATATCAGACGAATTTGGTTTCTCCAGCTTCCAATCTTCATCATCTTCAAATTCTTCTATGGATTCAGATGGGATACCAGAATCAGAATCAGAATCCGAGTATATATCAGGATCATTGTAGAGAGGGATTTCAGCTGTTTGCGGCCACTGAGAATCGGATTCAGCTTTTGACTCAGGTTCGACATCTGGCCCAGGAATGGCATCAGGTTGGACCTCTTCAGGGTGCTCTTCTACAGACCATTCCATTATATGACCCTCATCAGCATCCGCTCCTTCAACGTTGCCTGTCTCAGATCCACCAATTCTGATGATCAAATAGAGTTTTAGCCGGAAGAAAGATCTCAGAAGAGGCAACATATACATGCGGAGGTCAACAGCGCAAAGCTGACGTACTTGAAGCTCAAATAATTGCAGCTCACAGGTCGATTTTATAAGTTCAAGATAGTGCTGGGAATCAAATTCAGCTCTCTGCTGCTCTCTAACAGAATGGCAAGGAGATGGGATGTCATTGACATTAGCAGGGTTGGGTTTACTGTTCAATGCAGATAAAGGAGATGGCGTGTCAAGAAGTGACATTGGCCACAAGCAGGAGGTAAGTCCAGCCAATTTCAAATCGAACTGTGTGCGAACAGTTGCCAAGCAGTTAGAAAATAGTGCTGCCTTGCTTTTCAACAATAGAAGGATCTCAATAGCTTTGTCAGGGACTTTCTTGATACAAGGAAACGCAGGTGCTTTGAATAACCATGAGTTCACACCATTCTCATCTACTCCACACAAATTTAGCTTTGTACCATTGAGAACGAAGTAATCAGAGCCAGCTGGAATGGAAACCGCCTCAAGATATTCACCTTTCTTCCAATTGACATCACTGTATTCGCTAGCTTCTGATTCCCTGATATGAGATGTTTGGTTATCAATTAAAGTGCATAACCCCTCCACGAGTTCAACAAAACGGCAAAGAGATTCCTCTTCCATGAATCGGAAGGAAAGGGAGGTGGAATTCAAAAGTACTCTAAAAGGAAGAGGCAGAATGTCATTGGGGTCAAGGCGGCTAAGGATGTCCTCAGAAGCCACTGCAATAAGTGCTCTCAAACAGCCATTAGAGCGCACTGTGAAGAATTCCTGCTCGAGAGAGTCTAACAACACCTCAAATCCTCTTCGTAATGATTCCAGGAGTTCGCTCCTTCTAGAATCTTCAGACAATGGCCATTCCAATGAACCAAGGTGATCAGCATCGAGACGGCTGTCAGCACTCTTACCATCTAGATATATCATAGAGAGTGTCCTGAGAGCTGCCTCGGCATCTATAGGTTTCCACACTGTACTTTGAAGAGCCTTTGCAGACCACTGTTCCTCATTCTGGTTGTGTCGAATAATCGGCCAGGTGTTACAGTGCTCATACATCAAGTGCTGAACAAGGGAATCGTCATCTGAAAACCAACAAAGACACTCAGGGCTGGGGCAGATGTAGACCTCCCATGTATTGTGCAGTTTGTAAAACATCGCCACATCCGCGAGCATCTCTCCTAACCAGGGTGCATGATTATCTTTGCAGAATAAGTCGAGCGGGCCTACTGGCGCCTCCAGGAATTCAACCTCTGGTGTCTTGGTAAGGGAGTCTCTATAATAGACACTATACACTTGCTCATCATAATCGTTCCTGTCAAGGCCTGATATGTATTGAGCGGCAAAATAGTTAACACAATCAAATTCCTCGTCCCTCATCTCTCACCTTCTCAAATTAGTGTTAGGTTTTCTCTGGATACGGGGAAAAAGAAAGGGATCGATTTAGGACGTGCTTTTCTCTCTCTTTGTTTCGTTGCTTCCGATCGATATGTTTCCTTTGAGGGCGGATTTAATGGAACTAGAGGCGGCATGAACCCCTGTACTCTTAAATCTCCAATTTTTTGTTTACAATACGCACCTATTTTCTGTTTTTTAAGAAAAAAATTGTATAAGTCTCCTAATTATATAAGAATTCTTAATTTAGTTAAAAATTATATTCTTCCATAAAGAATTTTCCTTTATTTTTTCTATTTTGAAAATTCTAGCTCCGCAAAATTGTATAATTTAAATTCTGTCGCCTGAGTCTTGACTATCAATATATATATTTGAAAAGTGAAAACCATTTCATGACCCTATCCCCCTCGCCTTATGTACACATAGGTCCAACATAAAATAATTTAAGAAATACACGGACACATATGAAAGTTGTTTAAAAAAAAATCAGTTGTAAGTTGTTTATCTTTTTAAAAAATTATATTATGCCATATTTTATTTTTTAACTTAAATTTTCATTTTTCTATCTCAGATACAGAAAAATGAATATGTGGAAACATTGTACATATATATTTTTTTTCAAATCCTTACATAAATGCTTCAAATGACGGTTTTTGGGCAAGTATAATGAAAGAAAGAAAAGCCTAACACTTTGTCCCCAGCATTAACTATTGTTTAAGACTACAAAAAAATCGAAGAAAAACAAAAATCTTCACGCAACCTGATTCCTACTCGTCTAAAAGCTAAAGAAATATTTTATTCCCTTCCAATTAATAGTCTATTACAAATTTACAATGAATTGTCATGACTGGTATCATCAAATCAAATAATACTTCAATTCTGGGAGCCTTTTCTACAGTAACCTGCGTGACGTCATCACTCTGCTTCGCTATCTCCGCAACCGACTTCTTCTATTTCTCCGTGACCGTGCAGATAGTCGCTTTGCATCTCTCCTCTCCTCATTTTTTCCTTAATTTTTCGTTCGACTCTGCCCCTCCTCCAACAAAACAAGCGAAAAAAGGAACAGAAAAGACCTGGGCCGACTGGAAGCAAAAGGAAAGAAATAGGAAATAAACCTCACGCCATCGCCATCGCCATCGTTTCTTCTAGATCCGCTTCTCTCTCTCCCATCTCAAGCCCGATGCCCCCCGCCAGGACCTCCTTCCGCTCCTCGCCACCTCCGCTGCGCTCGTGCTCGGCTGCCTCTTGCTCCTCCTCTGGCGCCGCTCCAGCAACACCGCCAAGCCCGCCGAGCCCCCGCGCCCGCCGCCCTTGAAGCTCGACCTCAAGGAGGAGGACGACGCCGATGACGGAAAGGTACTCAGAAGTCAGATCCTACTCTGCTTCTATTTGGCTAGGTACTCAATATTATGTGTGCTTTTCCTTTCGCAATTTTGAAATTGAATTGGACTGATCTAGTGTTGTTCAATTCATTCAGTTCGATTCACCTTAACAAAGCCAAAGACATCTTAATTTTTCTTTTTCTTTTTCTATTTTTTTCCCTTTTGATAGATTTCTACGTAGTTTGGATTTGGGGACTGCAACTTGCGATTTGGTGTCAGAATCAGATCAGGGTTGTATAGTTTAAGGTATATACGGATGACCATGTATACTTTTTTTACTTAATATTTTTTTTTTAAATTTATTCGCACTATTGTTAACAAGAACTATTATTAATAAGTTTCGAATCATAGTTAACTAGAAACTCTTTGCGCACTTTTTCTCTGTTCTTTTGTAAATTTATTTTTTTAATAAATTATTTGTCGGTGTGGTGATTGCCATCTGACCCTAAAAAAAAAAACTCTTGGCGCACAATCCATTTATGTTCAAGTTGTAAGTATTTGTGCTTGATTCCTCTTGATAATTATAATAAATAACATTATATTTATTGCATCTGTTATTCTTATGCTTTTTTCTTTCATGAACTAAGAGAAAATTTGTTTTCGAGGATAACTCATTTTCAGGTATTGTATAAAGTCCAAATTTGAAGCATAGATCCAACTAAAAATTTTGGTACATGGGCAAGTATATCTGTGAGCGAGGGTGCTGTGATAATGAATTGGATGCCACATTACATTACCTACTGGCTACTAGGTACTAAATAAACTTGATTCTGTTGCTTCCTATTAGTTGATTGCTACATGTTTCGAATTTGGCAATTTATTTTGGGTGAATTATATTCTACATGTTTTGATTTATTTTTTGTTCACTGATCAGCTAAGTAAGGCAAGAAATTCAAATGCGAGGGGAGGCCAATTCCTCAGGGCAGCAACAAGAACAATACTGGTAACCATCAGTATTCTGGCCACGACAAACACTCTGAATATCCTACCTGTCAAAGTCAGATTGGTTCATATCAGCGTGAGTTTAGTTTATTTCTGTGCCTCCTTTTACATTTGAGATGAAGAAATCACTGTTTAATTATGTTCAAGTGGTACTCTTTAGTCTTTATATTCAATGGTTTTAATTTTCTAAGAATAGGTTAATTTTATTATGTTGCCAATTATTCAATTAAATGTTCTATCTATTTTAGCATTAGTGCCAATGCATCTAATGAAATTATTTTTTCCTTTTACTTGGTGCTGACATTTGACATAGAACATGATTTCTCTTCATTTGTTTGGCTATGTAATAGCATTTCTAATTTTCTTACAAAATCAAATACTGGTATAAAAAATTTGTTATGGTAAGAAAACAATTTTTTTTCTGATTATTGACATTTGTCTTGGCATTTTATAGTGAAAATTTAAATGATCTCCCTTCTTGGGGATCGCCTATATTAGGTACATGTCAGGTCTGAACTATATGAGGTACTGTAATATTTGATTCTTAAATAATAGGTAGACTGATAGAACTCACCAAGCACCAAACAATGTTACTTTTCTGTAATTTGGGGACCATGTTCAAATTAGAAATGAATAATAGCATGTGTTTTTATTATGTTGAACTTATTAATTTTATTTGATAACTTAATGTACGTGACCTTATTGCATCTTATTTCAGCAACTGATCGATATCCTCAAATGGAGTCTTGCTGTAGACAAGGTGGATCGTTCTGATTCAGCACTCAGCAGGTATGCTAAACTAATATTTAATTTGCTAAATATTCTTTTCAATTTGATTACTTTATTTTGTCCTTTTCAATTAGGTCTTCTACTATTTTATTTTTCATATGATGTTTCATCAAGTTAATAAAAAAAAAAGCATTCAAGTCCTAATATTATTTAAACAGCTCCAAATATTAAACCAACTGATTTTGGAGGAACATATATAAAAGAGAAAAAAATATACTTGTTTGGTTAGAGATATTAATCAACATGAGTTGATAGTGTGGAACAAGTATAAAGGACCACAAATAAAATGATAGTTTAAATTTTTTGACTGCTTGCCTAGCATAGAAAAAGGAATTGAAGAATCATGATGGTCAATATACTCATCAGAATGTCGATATGACCGTAAATTGTAAGGAAGGTTTGGATCCTAATATTGAAATTGTCATTTATTTAATGTTAGATGTGGTAGGACTGATCACTTATGTGAAGACTGGAATAAGTGATATGAGAACTTAAGGTTGAGAAGCATCAGAAAAATGTAGAGAAGTGGGAAGAAAGAGAGGACTGTGGCCAAAGAAAAAGCTGAGATGCAGAGTAAGAGATCTGAGAACATAAGAAGTTGAAGCTAATGAGGCCTGGATTTGAAGGAAATAAGGATACATTAATGAATGAGCATGATATAAAGGTTTGTTATATTTTATTTGTTCATCAGTTGTTGCCGGTGGTTGTGCTGCATTCATGCTAAGACGGTCATTTTTCATGTCAAATGACGGACAAGAATGTGTCAGACCATTGATGATGTTATAAAATTGTGGGGAGTTGTTTTTGGTAGAGAAGGGGGGTTGGGGTGTAATGTGGATCTGGTCTCTGTTTGTAGATCGATTGGATCTTGCATGTTCTTTCATGGCGTCAATAACAGGGAAAATATCTATGTTGCACTAACAAAATCAAATCTATTAATTAATTTTTCAATATTGTTTATAATTTTAGAGACCATGTGAGCATTAAAACTTAATATTAGTATTTGTGCATATATTTGTCTAAACGTTTATTTTTGACGTATACATTACAAATACCACTACTACCATATTATTTACTTTATTTACTTAAAGTTACCACATTTTACTGCCTAATTACAATAATAAAACCTCACGCGCGAAGCGCGTAAAAAAAAGCTAGTTATATTTATATATACCCATTTTTTGCATTTCCCGGCCTATCAATTTTAATGAATATGGATTCTTTAAAATCTATACTTAATTATTTTGTTTAATTCAGAAATGGAAACATCTTATCTGAGTTTGAACCATTAATTGAAAATATTTTCATTCCTTCTCTCGTGTTGCTTCGATCTAATAGTATGTTGTTTTAATATATAGTCCCATCAATTAAATGAATTCTTGAAGTGGTTCTGAGAAGATATGCATGTATCAGAGGGGTACTGACATAGGATTAGAAACAAACTGTCTTAATATCCGATTCTTTGGATCATGTTAATTGTATTTTTTTTTGTTTGTTTCAATTAAATCAATGCCGATTTCTGCTTCATTCTATCCTTTGTCCTCTCATTCATAATCTTATTCTACATCTGATCAGCAGTGTATCTCCCGAAATTCAGTTGTAATCTCTGCTCGTTAGAAGCTTTCTTTTTCTTTTTTTTTTCACAACTAGCCAGCGTACAGGCTAGGAAAAATGTATGCTAATTCTCCATTACTTTATGCCTAATTTGTTGCGCAATCAAAATAATTACTATCCGTTATCAACGAAAAGCAAGTGAATCTGTTGGCCACCATAAATTTTATACAAGATGCTTGTTCTTCATATATAGTAGTTATCCATAGATTCGAAAGCACATATCAGCTGATCTATTCTAGACCAAATTAAATATGGTGTGTGTAATTATATAATTATTCATCTTCTCGTATTCTATAACCCATATACTATATCATATTTTTTTTTTTCTGGTGATTAAGTTTTAAAGGTTGCTGTCGCATTAGTTGTGTGCTGCATTTTTATCTTTAATGTAATCGATTATCAAGCTGTAGGAGATGGCATTATAGATGATGTATTTTCCTTATTTTCTCATTCTCAGATATTTGGAGATAAAAACCATTAAATCGGACTAAAATTTGTTATAAGGACGGAACGAGTCTTTAGTCTTCCTATAAAAATTTTAGTTATTCAAGCTTTTAAAAATGTCTATGGAACCCCAAGTAGTAACTAAACGTTGAATTATTCTTTTTTTTTTTTTCTGTTGTTTGTTTTGTTATCGTTTCGAAAAGGCATTTTGAAATCATGGGATGTTGCATGTAAAGATGAAAAGGTCTCCACATTTGCTCATGCCACCAGAGAAATTCTTCTTGATAAGAAGGATTCTTCTACAAGGTCCCTGTGAATCAACATTATTCACATAAAAAAGTAATTTCATATTTATCAGGCATATATAATGAAGAATAGAGAGATTACTTCATTAAATAGGCAAATAAGTAAACACATGTAATAACATTCTGAATTTGAATAAATTGCATAATGTAACATCAATCATATAGCATGCTGAATTTAATTAAATCACATTCAAAGCTAGAATCAAACATGGTTGATGTCAAATACAATCCTGAAATTGACTATTAAAATTTTAATTGACCAATCCGAACTGCTCAATATGATCTTTATATTGAAATATACTTGAAAAAAAAATAATCAAATTTTATATTTGTTCGATTTTTTAACTGTTTTTTCGGATTTTGAAAATTAAAGGATCCATAACTAATTAGTTTCAGAATTTTCTATAATTAGATTGAGAATTTTTTAAAATTCAAGAAATAGTAAATATAATTTAGAAAAACTATAAAATTTGTTCTTTAGTGGAATTTCATTATGGAGAACATAGTGATTGATTTGGATCCGTTGTTGTAGTTCAAATGTTGAGATTTGATCATATTTGACAAGTGTAAACATATTGACTCTAGTAACTCTCATATTTAAAATAAAATTAAGGTTTTAATCATAATTTAAATTTTTTTCAGCCAATAAAACTATCTATTTGTTTTATTTTTCGTGACCGTATATTTATCTTTTTTTTTTATTTCTTGAGGTTTATGATTAAAAAATATTTTAAAAGTTTTGAGCTATAATAATTTCTAAATCTAATAACTTAGTTATACATCATAATTTCATAATTATCTAATATATTAATTTTCTATGATGTCATCATATAGAAATCTTATCTCAGTACTAAATATTTTTCAATAACCATATGCTAATTGATTTTCATAATTATATTCAAACTAAAAATTTTTATAATACCATACCAGTTTCGATACCGATAATACCATACCTTCGCTTTCAACACAAGTGCGAGCCCCCTCTCTCTATCAAACTCCGGTTCTTTGCGCAACCACACAAAGACGAAGGTGGAGGCGCATGGCGTCGATCGATTGCTCTTTGCGTCACGGAGGCAGAGGCTGAGGTGGCGTTCTCCATGAAACCGAGGTGAGCAATGCTCTCTTTAATCTTAGGAATTTAGATACGAATCCGAACAAACCCTAGGTAGCTTTTTCTTTTTCGTGTTTATTTGATTATCTGATACCGTGCAATCCAGACCAAAATCTAGCAAGCTTTTATTGCAACTTACTTGCAAGGGGTATTGTTCATGCGAAATTTCCAAAAAAGGATCCTTGGGTTTTTAATTTATTGTTTCCAAATATCGTACCCATGGAATGCATTTAATGGTAATAGGCGGACTTTCATTCAAATTGAATAGAATCTCAGGTTATGTCTATTGTATTCTGTAGGGACTAGGGAGAGTATGGTTACTTTTGATTCATGAAATGACTTTTGCTTTTGATTCAGCTACAACAATGTCCCTATTTTGCGACTGATTTTTATACTGTGTTCTAACTGAAAAATTAGTTTCTTAATTTTCTCTTTAATTGATTCTGTACTGTCATATTCATAAAGATGATACATTTTTATCGAATCGTAGTGGTTTATTATGATGTTTGTGTGTAGTGTAAGTACTTCTATCTAATTTGTATTTTGAACGAATCGTTAGGTACCCATGTAACTCGTGTGGGCACTGGCTTATTTTTGTTATTACTTACGCGGTCACCATATGTATGCACAATTGCTGGCTTGCTGCCACTCACCTATTTTTAATTGTTCTTAGGTGATAAAAATTCAAGCTGTAGAACACAAATTGTATCCATTTTATACCTCCTTGGATGGATTGATTGGAAACATATACTGCCTCACAGACTTTTGATGCATATTTTCTATAACCACATAATTAGTTTATCGGTACCAAAGCACTGTTCTCATACCCATGACATCATCATCTTGCCACCTGTTATAAATTTGTAGAAGCCAAAACTCATACAATGTAATTACTTTATTAGCATTTCCAGTACCACCAGTTTAACGGTCAACTACCAGAAACACCTTCTATTACCAAAACAAAATGAAAGTTTAACTTATGCACACTCTTTTTTGTTTACTGTATAACATTGCATCCAAACTAGTATTGTAACAAATATGAAACTGATGCAGGCAAAACATCTTCCTGCTGAGATGTTGTTGTTTGTTCCAGTCGAATATAGTACATAAGCCACCCTTTGAAGTGGTATCAGTTTCATGGTAACACATTCACTGTGGCAATAACCCCCTCAGTTTGCTCGTTAATATTGACCGACTCAGTAAAGAAGTGAAGAGCAGATAGCTCTGTTCCGTTCAACCAAGCCATCTAGGCAATTGCTCTCATCTAGGCAATTGCTCTCTTGCTCTATTTGTTTAGTTTGGGCTTCGTATGTTACTGTACTATAGTTTTACTTATGGATTATTCAATGTCAGTTTGCAGTTAGTTTGTTAGGTTTGAATTTGAGGATAGAATAGCATGGTAAAAAGCGACTGAATTTGCAACATATGGGACTTCTGATCTGGGAACCTCTTGTCACAGTTAAAGCAGCGCCAGTATTCATGAGTCCTGTTGGTTTTCCATTCCCAAATATTCAGTGCAGTACGCAAGCTGATTTTCTCTAGACAATGCTTCGCGACATCAGCGATTGTCATTCGAATAAAGAGACCATTGTCTTTGGTCTCCCAATCCCTTTTCCCCCTGAAGTACCAAACAACATCAGATGAATTTTGATTCTTCAGGTTCCAATCTCCATTGTCTTCATATTCTTCATCAGAATCCGAATCAGAATCAGGGTAAATTTCATATTCATAGTAGAGAGGGCTTCTAGCTCTCTGAGGCCACTGAGAATTAGGTTCAGCTTTTGACTGAGGTTCATCATTTGACTTGGGTATGGCTTTAGGTTTGACTTCAGATACAGCTACTACAGTGGCTATGTCGGTTATGCACCTGGAAAGAGCTGGATCTTTAGTTGCACAATTTTGTTACTGTATTAGCATTTCCCATACCACCATTTTAACAGACAAGCAGCCAAATTACCAGTAGCACCTGCTGCCACCAAAACAAAATGAAAATTCAACCAAGCCATCTAGGCAATTGCTCACTTGCTCTATTTGTTTAGCACGGTCTTTTTATGGGTACTGTACTAGTGTTTGCTTCATTTACGGATTATTCAACATCAATTTGCACTAAGTTTGTTAGGTTTGAATTTGAGGATAGAAAAACATGGTAAAAAGAGACTGAATTGATCAATTTGAGAATAATTGAGGCTTAGTGTGTTAATTGGTTTCATTGAATTTTGCACTGTATGCATACTGGAGCTGTTTTCTTCTTCAAGGTATATAAATGGAAACTGTCTTGAGAAAATGTGGAATTACCTTTTGAACTTCTTTTCCGATCTGTTGATGCAGGGGTTGGTACAGATGTGCAATATGTCAGTGAGTAAAGGATAACTGATGGTTGCATGATGAGCTACATCTTGTCTTATTATCAAGATTCAAGAGGCAAGAGAAATGTGATGCCTCTTAGAAAAGGTTCAGACCACCAAAGGAGCAAATTTTTTTTGTGGCAATAAAATTATTAATTTGGAGAATGCTTGATTGCTCATGTTCATCCTGATGAGCCAGTGCGGCAAAAGAACTACATTCCTCTATAGGATAACTGTGTTCTTAAATTTTGGTAGATAGAACAATAGTTGATCTGGTCGCAGAATTATTTCTTAAATTTTTTTGTTTATTGTTCGTGCTCTTTTCAGAATTATCTCTTTAAAAGAATGGCCTTCTAGATCTGGTCGCAGGGTTAAATTACTTATTAATGCTTTTTTGCTTAGAGTTTCTTAAGAATATGAGATGTAGGTGCATGTCTGGCAATCATTATTCCTTATCTCTAAGGTCTGTCTTTTCAAATTGCATCATCTCCCAGTTCCAGAATCCTGCCATCTCAGCAAGGCTTGTGAAAGACCTAAGGGGCTTGTTTGGATGGGTTGGGAATAGTGGGAATAGTGTGAAAAAGTGGGAAGAGTAGGAAGAGTGTGAAGAGTGGGAAGAGTGCTATTCCTAGGTTGTTTGGATGGCGAGTTTAGGAATAGCGTTGGGAAGTGTGAAAAAGTAGAGAGAAAAGTGTTGTTGGGAAGAGTGTTATTGGGAAGAGTGGGAAGAGTGGGAAGAGTGCCTATTCCCACTATTCCCAACCATCCAAACAAGCCCAAGAAGAAAAGTTTAGCTTTAAAATTTTCAAATGTACTCATTTTGCCTTAAAAGTTAATTTGGTTTATGTGTCGAAATAAAAGCTGAAGTTCACTAGCCTATGTCTCAAGGACTTCGCCCATCTCCTTTTGTGATCCAGGAAGAGATGTTTGCACAGTGGTCAGGGAATCGGTGTTACAAATCCATAGTTTCCCTGTAACAAATAGATCATCTTCAATTCATTTCAGGGGTTACCAGGAAGTTCCAGATTATTTATTTATTTATTTTCCTTTCGAAATGAGCATTCTGTACCACAACAGCTAATCTTAAAAAACCAAATGGCTTTTAAATCTTATCCAATTTTAGCCAGTTTTTAATCTTTTTTTTTTTCTAATTCGACGAAGGAACAAAATCTTTCATATATGAATGGGACACGGAAGATGTAATTACTAGATAGGTGCAGTTCCGCTTAAATTTCCAAGTTCCATAGGAAAAGAAAAAAATAATTTTAGAAGTTTCCCTATTGCACACAAATTTATCAAAAAATGGACAAGTTCACCAAAATTAAAGAATCAATAAACTGTCAAAAACAATCAATGTTCAGCTGTAGCCAGAAATAACGGGACTGCATTGGTATGATGGGATGCAGTATTTATTTATTTATTTATTTTGGGTGTGGGGGGGGGGGGGGGCGCGGGGGCGCTGGTACAGTAATTTTTTTAGTGATCTTACAATGTTTTATTTTAGTAAATCGGATAACTTATTCATGCTGGTACAGTAATTTAAAAGAAAAAAAAGCACAATACGGTACCTATACTTAGTTAAAATCGGAAACAATCAGTAAAAGCATTAAATAAGCACAAAATCAATGTACCTACATATAAATCTGTTTCTAAAATATAAGTTTCATGCATACCCATGATGACAGAATCTAAAACCAAATAATTTTTAGAAGAAACATGCTGAGTGAGGGAATGAACATTAATTCTACAAAGCACACCATTTTGACTGAAAGCATCACTTTACTTGGTACATTATAAAGTCCATACGGACACACACTTTTAAATATAGCATTGTAACCTCCCCCTGAACTCAGCTTCAAACTGTTTTAACTTGTCAATCACATTCAGTGGGAGGCTGCACGAAACTTGTTGCCTAAATGACCATATTTTCGCTTTCCTCTTACTCTTTTCATCTAAAATTACATGTGGATCATATTGCATACCCCCACCACCTGGAGTCGATACCCCTGAAAACACAAAGAGGCCCTTGATATTTCTCGACCCTTTAAATGACAGATCAGAAAATTTCCAACAAATTCCAACATAAGCAAATCTGATTCCAGCACAGTTTTCCTCGATGTTAATAATAACCTTTCCAGGAGATTCTAGCTCTAAGGAAAATGAGTCAAGATGCCATGGGGATCTAATAGAACCAAGCAAATCATTTAATCTGTGGAGTGCCCATGACCTGAGCCCACTATCCATGAGATTTTGTTTCTGCAAGAAGGACCTGATAGAAGGCAAGACTTCATTCTTGTAGTCAGAGACACACAAATTGGAGAGGTTACGCTTCAACTTTTCCAAGCGAGCAAAATTTTCTACTATTCTGGCATCAAGCTCACCAATCTCAGATGTCCAAAATAGTTTGCATTTGGTATCAAGCAATTTCTCCATGCAACCGAGTTCTTTTTGTATGTCCTGGACTGCATCTCCGAATAGATTTCCATATTGATCTGCACCATTTTCTTTATTCTGAAATAAACTTTCAAACTTTTCCATTTCCACGAGGAATGATCTGTAACTGCAATCAACTGTAATAGAAACATCAAGGCTACCTGTTCTTTCCTTAACACCCTCATTCAGTCCTGATTGACATTCGTGCCAGATTTGAGCTGGCACCAAGCACTCGTGATCCCAGGAAAGGCCAAGGTGATGCTCAGACTCCATGTGCAACATATGGGTCTTCTGATTTGGGAATCTCTTGTCACAGTTAAAGCAGCGCCAGTACTCGCTAGTCCTGCTGGTTTTCCATCCCCAAATATTCAGTGCAGTACGCAAGTTGTTTTTTTCTAGACAATTCTTCACAACATCAGTGATCGCCATTCGAATGAAGAGACCATTGTCTTTGGTCTCCCAATCACTAATCCCTCTCAAGTACCAAACAACATCAGACAAATTTGGATTCTCCAGCTTCCGATCTTTGTCGTCTTCAAATTTTTCAAATTCAAATTCTTCAAATTCAGGTTCCAAATCAGCATCATCTTCTTCACCATCTGTAACTTCATCGGCATTGTCTTCTTCAACATCTGCAATCCCATGGGCATCATCTTCTTCAACATCTATAACTTCATCAGCATTGTCTTCTTCAACATCTGCAATCCCATAGGCATCATCTTCTTCAACATCTGCAATCCCATGGGCATCATCTTCTTCAACATCTATAACTTCATCAGCATTGTCTTCTTCAACATCTGCAATCCCATGGGCATCATCTTCTTCAACATCTGTAACTTCATCAGCATTGTCTTCTTCAACATCTGTGACTTCACCAGCATCCCCTTCTTCAACATCTGCTGGAACAAATACTGGAACAAATTCATCAGCATCCTCTTCTTCAAAATCTACTGTACCAGAACTTGCACCTCTAATGAACAAATACAGTTTCATCCGTAAGAAGGATCTCAAAAGAGGCAAAATATACATGCGGAGGTCAATAGCACACAACTGGCGGACCTGAAGCTCGAAGAATTGTAGCTCACAAGTTAATTTGATAAGATCAAGATAGTTCTGAAATTCAAATTTAGTTCTCTGTTTACTATCAGGCTCTCTAACAGAATGACAAGAAGGAGATGTCATGTCATTGATATTAGTACGGTTGAATTCACTGTTCAATGCCAACTCAGAAAATGGGTGGTCAAGATGTGACATTGGCCACAAGCAGGAGGTAAGTCGAGCCAATTTCAAAGTGGACTGCATGCGAACACTCGTGGCTCGTTCAGAAAATGACCCTGCCTTTCTTTTCAGCAATAGAAGGATCTGAATAGCTTTATCAGGGACTTTGTTGATTGAGGGAAACATAGGCGCTTTGAATAACCATGAGCCCAAATCCTTCTCTTTTACTCCACACAAATTTAACTTTGCACTATCCAGAACAAAAGAATCATGGTCAGGTAAAATGGAAACCGCATCAAGATATTCACCTTTGGTCCAGTTGACATCACCATATTCACTCTCTGCTGATTCTCCGTTTTTTGATGCTTGGTTCTTAACTAATTTACATAACCCCTCTACGAGTTCAAGAAAACAACGAAGAGACTCCTCTTCCATGAATCGAAAGGAAAGGAGGGAAGAATACAAAAGTACTCTAAAAGGAAGTGGCAGAATATTAACAGGGTCAAGGCGTCTAAGGATGTCCTCAGAAGCCATGGTAATAAGTGTCCTCAAACAGCCATTAGAGCGCACTGTAAAGGAACCCCTCTGTTGAGAGTCTAACAACTGTTCAAATCCTCTTTGCACTGCTGTCAGGAGTTCACTCCTTCTAAAATCTTCGGACAATGGCCATTCCAACGAACCAAGTTGATCAGTATCAAGACAACTGTCACTCTTACCATCTAGAAATATTGTAGAGAGCTTGTTGAGCGCACCCTCAACATCTATAGGTTTCCACGCTGTACTACGAATGATCTTAGCAGACCACTGTTCCTCGGTCAGGTTGCGTCGAAGGACCGGCCATGCATTACAGTGCTCATACATCATGTGCTGAACAAGAGAATCATCATCGATAAACCAACAAAGACAATCGGGGCTCGGGCAGATGTAGACCTCCCATGTTTTGTGCAATTTGAAAAATAGCACCGCATCTGTGATCATCTCTCTTAACCAGGGTGCATGATAGTCACCGCAGAATTTGTTGAGATCGCTTACAGATACCTCCAAGAATTGATCCTTTTCTTTCTCGGTAAGTTCGTCGCTGTAAAAGGTACTGTACACTTGCGCAGCATCTTTGTCCCAATGGAAGCCGCCTGATTGTTTGTAATCGTACTTCTCCTGCCAGTGGACATCGTCTCTCCAACCAACCATCATCTCTCCAAAGAGAAGTAAGGTTTTGTTGTAGGCTTGTAGCAGTTACAGGGGGGCAAAAAATGTTATGATGTCTCCTTTGTCGTCGTCCTTTAATACTCGCAACGCGATCGTTTGTAATCTCTCCAATTGATCCTACCGACCCTTCGCTGCCGACATGTTTCCTCCTATGTATAGGGTAATTGGACTTATTATATCTGGAAAATATCTTGCGCCCTTTTTTCAGGGCTTTTCTCCTCGGGTTTTAACTTTAATTAACACAAAGACGGAAAATCAGTTGTATATCCTTCTAATCTTCTCAATTTCGAAATTTATCCCTCAAATCATGCTAATAATAGATATTTAGCATTCTTGATATCTGTACTCATTTTTTAAATCATAAAAAATAATTTTATGAAATTCGGACGAAAATGCCCCTGTTTTCTATATATCTTTCGACAGAAACCAAATGGTAATCAATTATCAAAGCATGTAACAGTCTCATTTGATCCTCCCTTGATCTCTCGTCAAGAGGTCAAGATTAAGTTCCCTCTCTCATAGAAAAGTCTAGCGATTAGAAGTATTGGGAGGTACAGTCACGTGGTATATCACTCTTGAGTCTTGACATGTCCCCTTTTGCCTATGTGCGACAGGCCTGACAGAATAGTCATCCTGCACAGTGTTATCAGAATAACTGAATAAGTGATGATACATTTAGAGGTCCCTCTAATTAGGTGCAACGAGTTCTGAACTATATATTTCTTATGTAAGCATCTGTATGGTTGGAATATAAAGATGACTAGTGACGTTATATACTGGGGAGCAAAAGAACGAAAAAAAAAACTGATAAAGGTTTTGCGGAAAATAGTTTTGAAAATCAGAATGAGATGAGGATTTCTCCGCTTGATTCCTGACGAAAGAGACAGGAGACGAGGGCATTATCGTACAAAACTTTTGGGAATGATTTTTAAGATTTAAAAATTCAATTTAAATGTTAATAAAGTAAATATCTATTATTAGCATGATTTGAGCGGTAAATATCCAATTAGAAAATTTTAGAAGGGTATACAACCAATTTTCCCTTTTAGAATTGCAAGGATCGACTATTATGAGATTTTGGAAACTTCAATTTTGTATCTTATTTATATAATCTATAAAAGTAAATTTGTGATGTTTATTTTAACTATTCTTTAAATAGAGCTTCGCTCAATGAGGCCTAGCTGTATTATTTTCATCGTAAAAAAGGTAAAAAAGAAAAAAATAGAATTCATGAGCATAAATCAATTATTAGTATATTCCTTAATGATATTGAAAAATAATAGGGAAAAAATGGCATCTAAATTTGCTCCTTTATCATTACATTAAAATTAAAAAAAATTCTCTCCATAAATAAGAGTACAAATTATATGATTGCGTTACTCTAAGAAATAAAAAATTGGAAAAAAAAAACAAAAACAATAATACATCAGGAATGCCAGAACATGTAGCAGATTTATTTCGATTACAACATTTTATTGGGTGATGTCAACAGAAATTTCAGTATGACTAATTTGCTATTAAAAAAAAAAAAAAATCAGACATGTTTTTATAACGGTAAGTACATTTTTTATGTTATATATGAAAATGCATCACTCGTTATATTGAGTATAATATCAACGGTTTAGATTCAAAGTTAAATTTTATATTTTGAAAAAGTAATAAAAAGTGAATATTGGATATTTGGTGACACTCAAATTATGAATATTAGGACCTCCTCTAAAAATTATATATATTATATATATTGATTTTCCAGGAAGAGAAAAATATGCACACATATGGAAACATATATACAAATATTAATTGAATATGTTTGGAAAATTATTTTCCTTGTAACACTTGATAGGCTTTCAATAGAGATATCTCATGTATACAGGTATAGATATATATTGGCCAGACTTATCACCTAAATTATGGTTCAAATTATTATATTCACTATACTCTATCTTTGTCAATATGGATATTTGGTGTAAAATTTGACTTGCTTTGCTTTGTAAGAACTTGATAGATTGGAAACAATAATTGTATAACTCAAAGGAATTAACAACAATATTGTAGAACTCAATCTAAGCTTTTCCAAAAAATTTTGAATCACCTCAATCGAAATTCAGATGAAGAAGTTATGACCAAAATACCAATACTGTGCAGCGTTACAACTATCATCTGGCCTAGGAGGTAGGGCTGTCAATGGTACCCTTTTAACCGTAACCCTACCTGTATCGTATTCGATAAGACGGGTATGGGTAAAGTTTTATTTTCATTAAGTTATCGGGTATGGGTATGGATAGGAAAAAGTTTTCGTTAATTTATTGGGTAAGGGTATGGGTAAGACTATTTCGTATTCGTTAATTACCTGTACCGTTATATATATAGTTCATAATCTAAATCATAATAAAAAAAGATATAAATATAAAATTCAATTATACGTTAATAACAAACAAAATCAGAAAGATATGGTTGTAAGATTCAATTGATGCATTAATAATTAAATTGCTAGATTTGATTGAGATAATAATGCACTAAATTGGAAAGATATGATGGTAAGATTCAATTGATATATTAATTATATTTTTTTTCTGATCTTCATTCACACGCTACATTAAAAAAGAATACTAAACTTTTTCGAAAGATCCCTTTGTTTGAGAAAACATTGTATAATTAGTAATTAGTAATTAGTTATGTATTGTTTTTTGACAATTGAATGAGAAGATATTGTATGATTTTATTATATTTAAAGTATTATTAAATAGTGCAATTTATTATTAAAGTATATATTTTATTTATTCATATTATACATTTTTTTCATTGAATTATTAACATTATTATCCATTTTCTACCGTTATCCTACCCTTACCGTTAATTCTTAACGGGTAAGGGTAGGGTACGGGTAAAGTCAATTTTTAACGGGTAAGGATAGGATATGGGTAAAGAAAATTTTAACGGATACGGGTATGAAAAATACTATGTTGCATGGGTACGGGTACGAGTACCGTATCCGGTACGATTCGGGTAGTGGTACGAAAATTTTAAAAAATCTCCGGTACGGGTACGGCGATATATATAAAATAATAATTATAAATAAATAATAAAAATAACAATAAATTCCGTGCTTAAGACTTTGAACATATACTAACAATAAATTATCTAAATTTCTACGGAATCTATTTATAAAATTTGTCTAAAATATATTCAAGATGAAATATAATATATATGATTATTAGAATCATTACATTTTTTTTTTCTTGATGAAAACTTCCATTATTTTCCATACACTAAGGCAAATGTTTAAGTATTTTTTTATCGGCTGCACTAATGTACTTAATTATTTTTGATCGGAAGATTTGATTTGATTTTTGAGACTAATGTACTTGAAAGAAACAGATTTAAATTGACCTATAGGTACCATGCCTAATTATTATTAACCAAACGACAACAAGCTTTCTTATTTTCTCAAAAATATATGGAGGAATCTAAACAAGCCTAGGAAACGACAAAAGCCCAACTTAACCCACTGGCCACTTCTTATATCCATTAATGATGGTCCCACCTGTCTGACTTTCCCCTCCTATCTCCCTTTTCGCATTTTCCATTTTTCTCTCTCGCGCGCACGAAAGAACAAGCAGACTAAATCTATGCCCGTTACCCAGCTGTACCCAACCCTAAACTCGGCCGTACCCACTCGTACCGAAGACCGTACCGGTCAGTCAAATATATTAAAATAATCCGGTACGCCACGTGACGTACCTGGTACGTACCGGTGCCGTACCGAATGCGTACCCGTACCCAATTCGTATCCGGTACCGGTACTCCTGCATATATGGCGTACCGGGGTAGCATAGGAAAAATATCTCTACCGTATTGTATCCTATCCATTGACAACCCTATTAGAAGGTTGAACGGTAAGTCGCAGGTCCATATTTGGCAATTTTAATGCATCAAAATCTCGGCTTAGGAAGGATTTGACTTAGAAAAATTCCTCCTATGCTAGCACACACGTAGCTACCATATAAGACCCTTCCTGCCTTGGAGAAAGAGGATCCACTATCTGTTTACCTCTCATCATGTTTTCGCACCATCATTCTCGTGCCGAAAGACGCGAAATTCCACTTTTTCTAGCAACACTCAATCTTGACAACGACTTTTATGTGATTCTAGATGCGACACAACAGTACCAATTCAACCATGACTCCAAACTTGGTTATCGGAGTCAAGCTAGCTAGATGTTGTCATGTCACTTCCTTTTCGTTTATTTATTTTTGTCATAGAATTTGTATCTTGTTTTATTGTCTTTGTAGTTTATTTTGAGAATATTTTAGACTAGATTTCATTATGTCTTAGGATTAATTGTAATTTGATTTTGGTTTGCGTGCATGATTGTTTGATACTTTGTAATTTGTATTTACGTATTTTACTCATTGGATTTTATATTTGCTTGTTTCTATTAACTTGTTGATCGTTATAACCCGTTGGACAGTGATCATGTCCAACAAGGATCTAAATAGCTTGAATTGTAAGTCGATTGAATAAAAGCATCATGAGATGGGTTAAAAATCGAAATATATAAACTAATTAGTAATTGAAAGATAAAAGTTTCTAGGTTAACCAAGCTTTTAAATTTCACCGAAATAACACCATTATGACCGAAATAACGGATTTTCGGAGCAAAACGCATCAACATTACAACAACCAAGCACGAAATAACGGTAGCGTTATAACTCCGAAATATCAGCGATATAACATAAAAATTTTGCATTTGACGGCGAAAAAACGGATGGGTCATGTAACTTACAAATTTTTTTTTTTTTGCTAAATACAAATTCATACAAAAGTTCTAATTTGTTTAGTTTTTTGTACTTTGATTTTGTCTATTTTGATTTTTGACTTGTTAATTTTTTATATTTTAAAGTTTCAAGTGACTTATAAGATAGACTAGATGTATAATTGTTTTTTTTTACACACCGTTTTTTCTCCGTTATATCACCGATATAACACCGAATCGCTAAATCAACTCTGTACCGTCATACCGCAAAAATCGCATTTTAAAACCTTGAGATTAACAAATGTTGATTACAAATCGATCTCCAGAACACCCAACTTATAGACTCGTGTGATTAACCAACAAATGAGAGTTGAGGTTAGATAACTTGATAGCCATTAGACTAATACTTTACCATATAATTTGTCAAAAAAGCGAAAGTGAGGACTCGTGAATTTAAATATTGATAGTTGAAGCCTTTATAGAACCAATTACTAAGTACCAAATGAAATATTTACATGATGCATGTGCCTACAAGCAGTGGTATGCGACAGCATGAGACACTATGCGGGTCGCATGGTGATGTCTAAAGGTCGTATGGGCCAATTTCAACACCGAAAGTCCGCGGATTAGCGCATCTTGATTAAACAAAAAGCGAACCTAAACTCCTTATATAGGCATTTCTGCATATTTTATCAACCAAAACACCAAAAATCTATGGATATCATAAAAACTCAAAATTGTCTTGTCTAATATGAGAAAAATAAATATTATTATTACCTGACCGTATCTCGCCACATTTAGCGAAAAACAATTTTTTTCCGTCCGATTGATAGCTAGTTCATTTACAATGAATTATCATGCATGGGATTATATTTCATAACTAGTTTTTCTTTTTCCAAGCTATGATATGAACTAGACATGTCCGCTATTTCGTCAAACTTGTCAAAATTTCTAAAGTTAAATATAAAAAATCTACTGTAAAAAATTTGTCAAAATTTTTAGACAAAAATTTGTAAGTTCAAAATTAGTAATTTCTGCCATAGAAAGTCTCAATATAAACTTGGCATGAATTTTCTGCTGAAAAAAAAAACTTGTCAAAAGTAACTTCTGTCATAAATTCATATCGATCGATCAGCGAAAATTGGAAGGTTCAGATCGCATGTTGTAGGAGGGGATGATATTATTTCTATAAATTTGGCATGAACTACCTTAGATTTCTAAATATATCTACCTTATTAGATTTCCAAATATGTTTAATTCTTAAATTAAATAATGATTGGCACGATTATTTTTAATTTATTTTAAAAAATAATTTCTAATTAAAAGTTCATGCAGTCGCCAATAAGTTCACGGCTTTTAATTAATAATATATATATAATATAGATTTGTAACGCATATGGGATTCCTTAAACTCTGTGCTCATTTTCTTTAAAGAAATTCATAAATAGGAACATCTTATTTGAGTTTCAATCAAATATTTTCAATTAATAGAATATCTCTCCATTCCTTCTGACCTTGTCTTGTGTTGTTTCAGTTAGTTGTTTTAGTACTCCCATCAATTCAAAAATCCTGGAAGTGGTAAAAGTGGTAAAAGATCCACTTCAATAATTAGTATTGGTCTAAGATCCTGGAAGTGGTAAAAAATCCTAGAATATCTTTTGAGGACTCATGAGTTTTTACTTTACCACTTCAATTTTCAACGAGGCCATTTTGAGATTTATTATTTCGAGAAAAGTATAATACTGAATTTTACTTTTATTTCAGACTTCTTAGCCATGTTTAAATTTTTGAAAGAGGACACAGTATACATTAGTATTGAGAAATAAGCAATACACAAATACTCAATTCTCAACAACAACAAAAAATTCAGTTTCAAACAAATTTGGGTAGCTAGAAATGAAACCCAACAAAACCTTTAGTCCTAAACAAAGGCTCAATTGTATTTTATTTTATTTTTTTCCTACAGCGTCAACCATAGGAAATTATCGATGGGTATGAATTTTTTTAAAAAAATCGAGGAGTTAATTTTAAATTAATAGATATGTAACTTTCATCGAAATATGCATGGCGTAAAAAAACTTGACTTACTTTTTTGTTAAACCACTCTTATAAAAAAATTATTATTCTTTTGTACTACTTTTAATATTAGCATGTTATTAGTCAATTATCTTATTATATTTTTTTGTCATATTTTAAAAGTTTTGGGTAGTCGAGCTCACCCCCTCTATGCCAAAATCTTGTTTCCGCCCGAAGAAAGCTTGAGCGAACTACACCAAATGCTGTTTTCTTATATTCATGGATGTTAACTGTACAAACAATGAAACAGTTACATAGACTAGTTGAGCTTGAAACCTTTTAATTATACGTGAACTTTGGGAGAATGAAAATATGACTGTGCTTTCTCTTAGCTAGGGAATATATTTGTAATAGATTAAAGGAAAGTAATCAAGGTCAATTTAAGTAATATTATGTAATAAATTCTTAATCGATATAAGGGGCATTTTTTTTCATAAAATTTTGCAAATCCTGCTCAGACGAATTTGTAATTTGGTTGTTGCGCGGAGCACCTTCCATTTCTCCCTAATTTTAAGTCGCAATCTCATCTCTTTTGGAAGCTTTTTTACAACCAGCTACTCACAGGCTAGGAAAAATATATGCTAATTCTCCATTACATTTATATACCTAATTTGTTGTGCAATCAAAATAATTAAAATTAGTGAATCTGTTGGCTTCTATATAAGTTGTACAAGGCTTGTCCTTCACATTAGTAGTTATCCATACATTCAAAAGGACAAATCACTCTATCAGCTGCTCTATTCTAAAGAAAATTAAAAATGGTGTGTGAAATTATATAATTATTTATTCACCTTCTCGCATTTTTAATAACCCCTCTATCATAATTAATTTTGTTGTTTCTTTTGTTCCTGGTGATTAAGGTGGCTGTTGCATTAGTTGGGTGGTGCATTCTAGCTTTGACAAATTTCGCCATGGCTGGAAAAACTTATAATGTAATTGATTATCAAGCTGTAGGAGATGGCGTTACAGATGATACTCAGGTTTCTTTTCTTTTCTATAAAGATCACATTAGTAATTCTTGAAATTTGCTTCTAGTTTAAACATCAAATTAGTTGAAAAAATCTTTTGGCTATTTGGAGATAAAAATCAGTAGATCCGAATAAAAGTTTTAGTTATCGAAGCTTTTTATATCTACGAAACCTCAAGCTGATTTTTTTTTTTTTTTTTTTTTTTTTGTTATTGTTTCAAAAAGGCATTCTTGAAAGCATGGGGTGCTGCATGTAAAGATGAAAGGTCACCAAGTTTGCTCGTCCCATCAGGGAAAAACTTCTTGATAAAAAAAACTCTTCTAGAAGGTCCCTGTAAATCCAATATTATTCACATAAAGGTAATATTTCATGTTTATCAGGCATATATATTGAAGAATAGAGAGAACTTACTTCATTAAATAAGGAAATAACTTAACTATTTAATAACATGCTGAATTTGAAGAAATCACATAATACATTTGTCTGGTATACATATTATTGTATCAATTGAGCTCCTTTGACTTGACGCATAATGTGTTTCAACAACTTATCTATTTAAAATGTGTTATAGAACATTCAATAATTTGAAGAAATTGTAGAGCCTTGTGCAGATTATTTTGTATAAGACACTCATAGACGAAAATTAGTTAAATCATAGAATAAACAAAGTGGCGAGAAACAATTTACAATATGTTTAACATATTGCAGGTTGATGGAAATATAACAGCACCAAACTATATCTGGACTACAGAGATGACAAACCTCATCACATTCCATGCCATTAGCAACCTCGTTTTCCATGGCACTGGTACAATTGATGGCCGAGGTAAAATTTGGTGGGATTGCTACAATAAAGCTGTAAGTAAACCAAACAATTATCAAAGCACCGTTTATTTTATATTTTCTCAAGAAATTTTAGACTAAAATGTTCTCCAGATTAATATCAATTTTCTTGCGCTGAATTGAACCTGTCATTCTTTTCTTTTTGCAGAGATGCACAAGGCCTTATGTAAGCATTTATCTCAAATCTTCAAAATGGTTTTTCATTTATTAATTATTACTTGTAGCCCTCTCAGATTTTGTGTTCATCCATGTCAGCTGTTAGAGTTCGTAGGATGTCCAAATCTAGTGCTGAGACATATAAGTCTAAAAGACAGCCCAGACAAGCATTTGGCATTTAGCTCTTGCACCAATTTGATCGTTCATGGTGTTAAAATCACAGCTCCAGGCAATAGCCCTAACACTGATGGAATTGTTATGCAAGATTGCCAAAATGTGCAAATAACCGGATGCATTATTGGAACTGGTATATTAATTTTTTCCCTAATTGATACTATTCTTAAATAAAATTAGTGCCAGTGTTACAAGTGAGATTTGACAAATACATGTGGTGATTATACAGGGGATGATTGCATTGCTGTCTTAACAAACACTTCAAATGTCAACATAAGCAGAATTAGATGTGGACCTGGTCATGGCATCAGGTATCACATAAAAGGCAATTGTGTTGTTACAGTTCCAAATTAATCATGGGCACTTTGTTATGATTTGTAAACTTCATTCTTGTTATTGTAACACTGACAGCATTGGAAGCCTTGGGAAAGACAACACAAACGCAGCAGTAGAACGAATTCACATCCATGACTCTACCATTTATAATGCTCTTACTGGCGCAAGGATTAAGACATGGCAGGTACTGCACTTTGTTTATATGCTGTAACATATCTTTTTTGTGGTATCTTTCTGATTTATATGAATTTGACAAATTTAGCGACATACATCATTTATATTTGTATTGCTCTTTTCTTGCACAGGGAGGATCAGGTTATGCAAGAAATATCACATTTGAGCGAATAAGCATGGCCAATGTTACTACACCCATAGTTATAGATCAGACTTACAATACGCTACAGGTATTAATTTTATTTCTAACAATTACATATTCATAATAAAAGCAATAAAACTGCATGTGGCCTTCCACATTCTTTGATGGGAAAAAAAATCATATTGCAGGTAAGCACTGATGTAGCTATAAGTAACATAGTATTTAGAAACATCCATGGAACGTCCACACACGAAGTGGCAATCAAGTTAGATTGCAGTGCAATTGTGCCCTGCAAAGAGTTGATATTTGATGAGATCACATTGACTAGAATTGGAGTCAATCAGACGGTATTCGCAGCAAGTCAAAATGCTTATGGCATGACAAATGGAACCATCATTCCTTCTCTTCACCTTGGTTAAAATTAAAATTTTAATCTGTTGAATATTTTTAGTTCTGTTTAATTTTTATTATTTATATTTTTAGATAAGTTACTCGAATGCACAGATGATTAATTAGATGAACAGCTGTGCACCCAAGAAGTGTATTCATAATTTTTTTTTTCAAGCAATATAATATGTAATGTGTTGCTTTGTTTTTCAAATTACATAAGTGAATTGAACATTTTACATTTGACCTTTACAATTCATTAAAAATAAAAGCTATTTCAAATGAACAACCTCTGATCGAATTGAAAAGCCTCATTAGGACTGAAATACACACTTTTTTATTCATTTTACTTTTTCAAAATAGATTTGAAAAGATGCTATAAAAGTTTTTGAAAATGAGGACGTCTATAGATATAATTCATTTCCTTTTATCTGCATTTTAATTAATGAATTCCTTTTTGGTACTTCCAACGTTTCAACCTTTCGAAAACCAGGTTTTGGTCACATAAACTTGCGGAACTATCGGCCATGCATGGAACGGGAATTGAAACAGGGTAAACGGCACTCCAAAAATGGGGTCTAATAAAACACCTCTAGCTGCAAATATCAGTTGAAAAAGTAATTATTTACAACAAATTTATTTAACAATTATTAAAATTAATATTTAAAATAAAAAATATTATTGTAATTCATAACTTATCTAGAATTTAAATTACATAAAATTTTACATTTATGCAATAATATTCTTATGCATGACGAATCTATCAAAGTAATGAATGACATATGTGCAAATTATTAGATTTCCATTTCTTTTCTTAAAAACAATAACCTGCCAGTGAACTCCCGACGACTACCATTGTCCAAAATCTAGAATATATACAAAGTTATATACATATAGATATTTGCATATTCGAAATTATGTTACAGAGATGTAATTATAATTATATATGAAGTAACATAATAATAGGAGCTTTTGTAGTAGTGTATGATATATGATTATCAGATGACATATCACTATTTCAAGCTGGAATTAACTTTCTTCTGCTTTTAAGATAAGATTCTCTGTCAAAATAGATGGTAGAAAATGACAATTTTTATTTATTAATTATTTTTTTCATAATTTATACGTTCCATGAAGCACTCCTAGAACACACCAGATGCAAAACCTGCCAATCCTTATTGTCTATATAAAGCATTTACAAGCATCGTCTTAAAAGCACACTTCACATTTTTCTTTTTATTTTTCAAATACCTCACAGGCACAAACCATATGTGAAGCCTTTCAATGCACACTACATAATACATCATGATTGAACTTTTGTAAAAAGAGCACACATACTATGATCAGTCACAGAGCAAATTTACAAGTATTAACTTCTTTTTTCCCTATATAACTACAGTATTAGTAAACTCAATGCCACAACAACTTATAATATGTCACAAGCTTCAGTTTCAGACCGGCCAAATATTTCATAACGATTATTTGCAACATTGTCATATGCAAAATCTCTCACAAACCTGATTATACACAATAAAACTGAAATCAATTACTATGATAAAAAGAACAAACAGTTGTAGTTAATGTACAATTGAACTTATTACAACTTACAAAGGAAAAAATTTCAGCATTAGGGCAAGCTGAGGGAATGGCAAGTCGAGGTGTTCCATTATCCTTAGCACTGCCTCTGATTTTATGTAGGACCTATTGTTATGGTGAAATTCAGTCATAATGTACCACTAGTCCACTACCAAGTACCAATGTATACATCTGGTCCGGTACCAAATATTAACTATTGGTCTGTTTCCGTTCTTTACTTCCTACTCCTCCCTCATTGATATATATACACACACTGTCTTTCTGACTTGTGGTCAATTAAGCATTAAGCAATACTTCCAAAAAGAACAAAATAATGTATTGTGCTAGATATCAGCAAACCAGTGTACCAGTATGACGTATGAGCATAATGAACCAGTAATTGAGCACAGTACCTATTCTTTTCAACCAACACAACACTAGATATGTCATCTGGCGATCTCCCTGATCTCTGTAAAAGCTTTCTCCCTGAATCACTCTGAAGAGGCGCATACCTTATTCTTCTATTCAAATTAAAACACAAAATTCAATTGAAATTTTTAAAAGAGACTCAACAATTTAGAAGGACAGTTCCACAAAATTTTCGAATAATTGCAGAGGGACAAGGAACAGACCTGTTGGGATCGATAGATCGGACAAACCGAACACCTCCATTACAGAGGTTGCATACACCTAGCCATGCCATCATAAAAAATTACAAACAGTTGAGAAAAAAAAATAGAAAGAAACAAACAAAAAGTGCCAAAAGAGGTAAAGAAAGAAGATACCGTCGAAGAGCATGATGGGGCGGATGTCAGATTGGAAGAATTCAGCGTCAGTAGCTTTCACCCAATCCACTGGAGAGGAAGTGGAAGCAGCGGCGTAGATTCGGACACGTGTTGGTGGTGGTGGGTTTTTCCATTGGAAGCGAGTAACCGTTGGAGAAGGCGGGAGGAGCGTTTGGAGAGTGCTCATCTCCAACTCCAATTAGTTTAAGTTGTTGGCGATGTTTTCTCCTCTTCGGCGGACTGAGAAGAATAGATTATTTTTCTGCCTCAGGGAATCAATGAGCGAGAGGGTCGGAGGTCGGATTGTCTCCACTCTTTCTCGAGCAATAAGGATTTTTATCGGATCGTGTTATATGATCTGGACCGTTTATTTCATATCGGAGGTCTGTAATAGCCTAATGATATATATATTGACGGTGATTATGCCTTCAGAAGGACCACTGAAATTCGGTCAATTGGAGAGGATGACTTATGACTCGAGAATGTGGTGTTTTTTGGTTTATACTTGTTGTCGTGGATGAAATTTGACCGCAGCAGAATCACTGGACTACTGGAGTAATCTCTAGTCCGATCAACAGTCAACATGCACTCTATAAAATATTTGACGTGGGAGGCACTGAGGCAGAATAAAAACATGCGGACGTTGGTTCAAATTAAATTAGAATTATTTAATTACGTTATTATTAAGTTTTTTATAATTTTAGAATGTAAGTCGAACTAATTAATTTTTTTGTGTTAAATTAATTTATTTTATTTTATTATTCCTTTTGTTATACTTATACACAGTACGTAATTGAGACATATGTATGTAAGAGGATAATTAAATTTTAATTAAAAGGTAAGTTGTGTACTTTTTATCCTGCTCTTTCCATAACTGATATAGCAACAAGTATATGAATCGAGCTTTTCACTTTTCCTTGTTGGTACTTATGATAAAAATTCACAGCCAGCTGGAATGAAAACCGCATCAAGATATTAAAAAAAAAAAAAAAAAAAACCTTCAAAATGTTATGATAATATTATTAACTACAATAATATAAGTCGATCGCATGGTATGTATCGCTAGCTGAATTTTTTTATTATTAAAAAAGCTTCAATTAATAGGGTATCGGTCACTTCGAGCTCGATTCGATTATAACTGTTGTTAATTCGCATCAGGCTATTTTCAGATGAAATATTTTTTTGAGCCATTTTGGACTGAGATTTTGGGCCTCTCTTTATTGGGGTTCTACCGTTCTGCTGACAAATGTGGATTGTGAGATTCCAATAAAGTCGGATCCGGTTCAAATTGACTTATTTTAACATGTCGGATGGATCTCAGGTTCAGATCAGGTTAGGCCGGCTTCTAATGTTAGATTCGGTTCGTACAGATTCAAATTAGCGTTTGGAGAGTGGTCATCTCCAACTCCAATTAGCTCAAGTTATTGGCGATGTTTTCTTCGCTTCGGCGGACTGAGAAGAATAGATTATTTTTCTGCCTCAGGGAATCAACGAATGAGAGGGTCGGAGGTTGGGTCGTCTCCACTCTCAAGCAATAAGGATTTTTATCGGATTATACGTAATTCATGATCTACGCCGTTTATTTCATATTGGAGGATTTGTGATAGCCTCATGATCTAAATTGACGGCTGATTTCGCCTTGCGATGGTCTACTGAAGATTTTCAATTGGAGAGGATGACCTCAGGACTCAAGAGTGTGGTGTTTTTTTCTTTTGGTTTATTGTCGTGGTTGAAATTTGACCGCATAATCACTGGCGTAAATGATTAATCTTTGTCACACCGTACCCACCAGTCCCGCCGCGAATACATCCGTTTAAGGCAGTTTTTTTCTTTTCCAATCAACTTGAACTGTCTAGTATTGCTATGAGAATCAGTACAAGTATCATATCAAAAACACGTCTTTATTGATGTGCATAACAGAAGAAAAACAGTTACAAAAATATACATGGTCGGTAATCTCCCAAATATGTAAATTCTCATAGCAAAAAGCTAAGGTTTAATTGTCATCTCTATACCTTGAACCTAGCAGAGAAAATGCGCAGAATGAGAAATATATTCTCAATGTAGATTTTAGTTCCAGTATGCAAATTCTTGTACATAATCCAAATTCTAAAAATAGTATCCGTACAAATAACATTATAACTAAATACCGTTAATTGAGAGGACAACTACTGATTACGAAATGCATAATGCAGATTGACTCAGACCACTAATTGAATGGAATTACACGGTTATCTATCATATAACTAGGTCATGTTATACATGCTGCAGGCTGACGTAAGGACAGAAATTACCATTTTAATGATTCCAGTTACCAGATAAGTTACCCTAAATATCCACTACTAAATCTGATTATGTACACACACACACACAAGGTCGATTTCCTCCTAATTGTTTACAATAACTCGCAGAAACCTCTAGTCTCTGACCCACAATCAACATGTCCGGCTTATACGGTACGTACCAGCAGACTAAGTTACCACCTCTATCCGGTACAAACAGACCAAGTTCCATACCAATTTCATGTCAGGTGCTAAAGAACCAAATTACCATACCTGACTCATATAGGTTTATTAAAATCGGATGCAATACCTAGTTATGTATTACCGAAACCAAAGTTAGGCCTAATTGAAACTAGAACAAGGATAGCATACTTATGTGCAAATGAAATAAAATCGGATCTGACAAGAACCAGGTCAGATCAAAAATCAAGATATGCAAATGCACAAAAAGATGCAAATCAAGAAGGAAGTGGATAGTGTCCAACATATAGGACACATAAACTCATCCAACATGATAAAATTTCAAGTTTTGAGATTAGAATGGCCGATCCGAACCGTTCAAATTGTTCTTCATAATAAAATCTCTACGAAGAACAAATTTTATATTTTTTTTAAATTTTTTTTACTATTTATTCAGAATTTTTTAATAGGCTAAATCTAAAAAGTTATGAACCCTCCAATTTTGAAAATTCGAAAAAAAATATTCAGAAAATTTGAAAAAATATAAAATTTGATTTTTAAGGATATATTCATATAAAGATCATATTGAACGGTTCGAATCGGCCGTTTGAAATTTCTACAGTTGACGTTTGGATCGTGTTTGATGTCTTATATGTTTAATTTTAGCATTCATCACTCAATCAAAATAACAATCATATCAATTTATTTTAATAACAATCACTCAAAGGATTTATTTTTTTGAGTGACTGTTAAAATTCTGGCTCCGTCTTCCCGCCAGCTTACAAGCTAACAAGGTTGGTCCAGTACCAGTGTGTACGCTTTCAATTGATACACGACATAAATAGACATGATCGCATTGGTCCTTTTATCAAAGTTTGGAGGACAAATACTACAAGTAAAGGAAAGATCATCCCACCTATAAAATTGTTTGGAAACAATGAAGAAAAACATGATCCATCAGGTTTCTTCAGGCCTAATTTGAATGTATATAGAGCACAAAAAGTTGCATAAGTATAGCTATCAAAAATATAAATAAAGATGTATGGGTGTCGGGATCATTTAGTTAAATATAGTCCGACACTTCAAATATTGTGAAATAGTATTTTTTTTCGATTTCAATAACGTGATACTCTATAATTATTTGTGTGTTGGGTATTATTACGCATAAAACTGACCCGATTCACCGGCAGACAATAATTTGACAGCGCATTGTGTTGTTTCTGATCATTTAGTTAAATGTAGTCCGACACTTCAACTATTGTGAAATAGTATTTTTTTCGATTTCTATAACGTGTTACTCTATAATTATTTGTATGTTGGATATTATTACGCATAAAACTGACCTGATTCATCGGCAGACAATAATTTGGCAGCGCATTGTTTTGTTTCTGATTTTGTTAACCCCTTCTTATTTTCAATTTTATCTTATCTTCGTCCCTCTTTTGTGTTGCTCGGAGTCTCTCTTCACCTTTTTTTTCTCCTTCTCCTCCGGTAGCACTGTCTCATCCTCATGCGCTTCTGTTTTCGTCAATCTAGTCCCACCATACTAAATTTAATTATCTTCATTTTATATATAACTTAATTATAAGAATAATTAAAAATTAATCTCTACTACATTATAAATGCACGCATACGAAGAGGTGTTACACGCTAGGTCTTGCAGGAATTTCTACTGTTCGATCGGTTTGATATGTGGTTGGATATCAATCGCCAACCGAAGCAACACTATTGATCGATTTTCTATCTAATATAGAAAGAAAAAAAAAAAAAAAAGCCACTGCTGGTTGGTAGGTCTATTCGTTTTGCTGCTCCCGTTTACGAGTTCGAATCTCTTTCTCCGCTCAACTATTTTGTTTATTTATTTCGCTTCACCTTCCGACCAATCCATTTCAGATGCCCTCTAAACAAATTTTGTAAACATATGGAAAATCCGAAATACCCCTCTTTCCTTCTTCGCCCTCCCTGTCCCACGAATTCCATTTTTCCCCTTTCGCAAGTGAATAAACTGTGAAGTCCTATTTGGGATGACATTTGAATGTTATCATAAACATTATTAATATACATACAATATTATAACATTTGATTCATGTTAATTTTTATTTACTATTTATTTATGAACCAACAATGTGAAGCTGCGAGAAATTGTACATAGCAAGATTAGATAACTTTCCAATGATTTCACATGCGCATAATTTGTTTCAGCTACATGAAATGTAAATACCTATATTTTTTATTTTCCCTTTTACATTTCTTTGATTTTCTCTTTAAATTCATTAGACAACAGTTATGAGTTAGTTGTGAAATATAGATTTATTGATTAAAAAATGTTTTTGGATGAAGAATTGAAGATCATTGAATGTTTATACTGAAAATAATATGCCTAACAATGGTTTAAATGGCAACCAAAATCAAGAGATGCTAGAATTTGAAATACAAGAGAGGATATATGGTAAGAAATAAACGCAAATGGAATTTAGAATTATTTTGGATCATGATTTTTATTATACTAATTACCTTTCTATTTTGTTTATGAACTAATCATAGCAAGAGAGACAAAAATCAATAAAACATTAACCATATGAAGAAATATAAAATGTTTGGGATATTATGAATGAGAGAGAAAATGTTAATGTAAGGATAATTTAAATATATGAATTCGAAATAATAACAAAAAATTATTCTCATACCGTGATTCTTATAAAAATTTGACCACACATTTGGGTGGGCGTATATGCTAGTACAATAAAAATTCATGTATTGAGCGAAGCTCGATTAGCCCCTCTAGTAATAATAATGCCTTTTTCTGGAAAAATTGATTGGTGTTCTTGCTTTTTATCAGTGTTTCGTCAGTTAAAATAGAAAAATTCTAATAAATAGGAAAATAGTTTTAAATTATCATTTTTGAAACTGTTCCTAATTTCTGAAACCCTGCTCTTTTCTCATTATTTCCAGCTTTCCACTACCTGACTAACACAACCAGTAGTAGTATTGAAGTAACTTTAAGTCTCTATTACAGAACAGATGATGATTCCTAATATTTCCTAGAAAGTTAGACAGACCATGCACATACAAGTCATTCTTAAATTTACATCTCAATATTTTCTATACATAATACATATAATTTAATGACCAATTAACAATTTACTGACTGGCATCCCTTATTTAAAATAACACATGTCGTACTTAGCTTACAGGACCCAGCCGGGAAATAAAATAACACATATCTAATATGGGCCTAGCTATCAGATGATGAGTTGAGCCCATTTTGAAGGTAGAATAAGTCTAAATTGGACTTGAGATTGTTATCCCCAGCTCGGTGACCATCATAAGAATCGAATGGATCAGATTAAGAAAATCAGGAATATAAAGTCTTTGCATTTCAAAGATGTATATTATATATATTATTGCTTTAACAAGGGAATGGATCAGATTAACACATATATCCTTTCCTGTCACAGTGAGAAGTAAATTTAATCATCCCCATTTGATATCGGGTCCGATATGAATCCGCAAGGATTACAAAATGATAAAATGCAAGCCCCAAGTATGTGCCATGTTGTAACAAAGCAGACCCTCGGCCTTGGTCAGATATACTCCCTTCTCATCGGTTTATTGGACTTCTTGCTATGGCCTTGCCATAAATAAATCAATATACCTTATTTTTATCCTAATTTTCTTAACAATTAATGAAATTTCATTGATCTTTTAAAAATTGCTCGAGTCAGCATGATTTCTTCCCATTTTACCAATTTTCCGCACAAAAGTCGCCCAACCTAGGAATTTGGTATACATCCCCTTACTTTCCGGTTGATTCTACTCCAATGACTGATTTGACACCAATTTTCTGAAAACAGCTCGGCCTATGCAGAAGCTAAGGAAAAGTAAGCAAGAAGTCAAGCAGTATGATCTTCTGCTTCTACTCCGGTCCTATTTTTGCCTCGCTCGAGGTATTTTACTGTTCTGATGGCTTCAAGACATTTTTCAACTAAAACAACAAAAAAATCATGTCAGGCACGAGTCTAATTAGTTTAATTTGAATAAACTTAGGAAATTTGATTATCCAATCGATCAAAACTAATGTTCATATGTACCTTTTGTAGTCTAACAATTAATGTTAATTAATATTTATAATAGTCGGGTGCTAAAAAAAAAACTTGTAGATTTAGGGTGCGTTTGGATTATATAAGAATAAAATTAGAATTAGTTATTTGGATTAAAAAAATAGTATTCTAAAATGATCAAGGATAAATTTTTGCAAGATTTAGAAAGTTATTTTTAAGTAGTCCAACATTCGGAATAAATTTTTATTCTTAATATATTTGGATCATATTTTTAATCTGGATTAAAAAGTATTTCCATAAACTTCTTAATTTGTATTAAGAGATAATTCAAAAATACTAGGAATAAAAGTTTAATCTAGATGATAGATTACTTTAAAATAACTTTCAAAATCTAAAAAAATTATTCTTATCGTAAAAATAACATTTTTTATTCTAAATAACTGAATTTAATTTTATTCTTAGATCATCTAAACGCACCTTAAAATTCTTTAACTTATAACCCAAACTGTAAATTGTTTTGAGATATTTTTTCACCGTCTTTTGATGAGTTTAAAGTTGGACTAAAGCTAGGAACTACAAATGGATGAAAAAGGAAAGAAGTTTTATTAATACTAATGGTTCATCGAGCTTCGCTTGATAAATGAATTTTTATTGTATTAATTTTATTTTGTTCAAATAATTAAGTTATATATAAAGAGATAATGGCTAACGTGCTATCTATGGCACGTGCCACCCATTTTATATTTACTCGTTTTACAAGATTCAAAATTCAAACAATCAATCCAAACTGTTCAAGTTCATCATCATATTGAAATATCCTTGGAGACCAAATTTTATATTTTTTCGAATATGTTTGTTGTTTATTTTGATATTGCGGCCTGACAAACAGTTAGATGGGATTTCACAGCTGCCAACTATTCCTCTGCAGCTCAGTATCCTTCGTCTCCACTTGTTAGAAAGTGCTCAATTTTAATTTTTAACTACTAAGTAGTTTAATTAACAACTAAACACATTGGATCTAGTGCAAAAGTCATCAACACATCAAAACAAGGGAGAAAAGGGAGGAAATCGTACCTCTCACAAAATTATATTTGTGAGGTGATTCCAAATCACTAGGAGTTGATAGCGTGTCTTCTCCACCGCCAAACCGCCGGCCCTCGAGTCCATCAAGGAGGTTAACCACGTTCTTCAACCCTAGTGCTAGCAAGAGGAAGAACAAAGCTAATCTCTCTTAGATTTCTCTCTTCTAGCAATTAATTCTCTTTAATTAAGTGGAGAAAAGAGCTCAACACATGAGCAAATGGAGAAGAGAAGGAGAGGTGGCACCTCCAAAGAGGAAGAAAGAGAGGAGAGAGAAAGCTAGGTTGGGAGCCTCCACAAGTGATCCTTATATAGAGCTCCAACCCTAGGAAAAACTTTCCCAAAATTTCATCTCATGCCACTCCTCTTGGCTGACCATTAAAAGAGCTATATGGGCCTCCTCACATTCTCATTTGAGTCTTTAATTCAACTAATTAAAGTCTTATTAGTTTGCTTTTTAATTGGACTATATATTTTTTAATTAAATAAGGACCCAATTAATTAATATAACCATTTATATTAAAATGTGTTGATCTAAAATTAATTATCAATTTATTAATAATTATTTTGGGATTAGATAATGTATTAATTTATTTTTATATGATCCCTTTGATTTAATTAATTATAACGGTTCATAACGGTATATAATTAATTAGTCAAATTATCATATTTCTGCAATACTCATTGTTGCGAATAAATAGATACTAGACGTGGTCGTCGCAGCTTCGGTGTGCTATGTAAGTAAAATATAAAAAAGATGTCGTAAAAAACTTGTTAAAATTTATAGACAAAAATTTTTTAGTTCAAAATTAGTAAATTACTCAATAAAAAGTCGCTATATAAACTTGGTATAAATTTGTTAATATTAATGAAAAAACTTGTTAAAATTTATAAAAAAAAATTTAAAGTTCAAAATTAGTAATTTCTTCCATAAAAAGTCGCTATATAAACTTGACATAAAGGTTTTACCAAAAAAATCTTGCTAATATTAATGATTAGTGCAACTATTTTTAATTGGTACGAAAGTCGCTATATAAATTTGGCATAAATTTTCTACCGAAAAAAATCGTGCTAATATTAATGAAAAAACTTATTAAAATTTATAGACAAAAATTTTTAAGTTGAAAATTAGTAATTTCTTTCATAAAAAGTTGCTATATAAACTTGACATAAATTTTTTGCTAAAAAAATCTTGCTATTATTAATAATTAGTACAACTATTTTTAATCGGTACAACTATTATTAATTTATTTTAAACAAACTATAAAAAATAAAAAAAAAATTACAAAAAAAAGCCAATTTGTGGCCGCTTTTGAAAAGCGGACCACGACTTTTAATTAATAATATAATTGCACTATATGGTCAAAGTCCTATTTGTGTGACCCTTTGAGAATTTATGTTATGTTGGCCATGGAGAAGAAATAACTATTTATTTTCAATAATCATAAGTGGTATCTAGCAACACGTTATGATTTTCAATTCGCATAAATAATGTATTGCTACAATATCTCAATTCTACATAAGAAATAAAAGTATTTCCTTGTCTGATTCTTATGTCTCATGATATCATTGTATAATCTAAGATAGGAATGTGTCATTGTTATAGATTATACATTTCTTGATCTAGAGTTGATTGTACAAGTTAGCTAAACAATCTAACTCCAAGGGGCCCAAACACATATCATCACTCACTTGGTATACTAATGAGGGACATTCGGTTTCTCGATGAACAACTTTTTCCCGCACAATTCAAGAGAGCATAAATAAAGTCCGTATAGCATCCTTTATCAGGAACCAACGTTACGTGATATTTATAGAACCTATCCTCATGTGGAAAAGTTGAACATCTCAAACTTAGAATCAAACTCATATGAAATAAACAATGACACATAACACAATCCATATGTTTATTTCGTTGGGTCATGTCCTGTACACATATGCATAACTATCTATGATTTGTATAACTTAATCATCATTTAACTTGCATACTAATCTTTTATGACAATTAATGTTCCTTGTTAATTATCAAGATTATAGATGATTTGGATTTATTATTGTCATTCTAATGAATGATTCACAGAGATCTACAATTCAGATCCTCAACCTGAATGATCTGTCAATAATAAACTCTAGGAACAAATGATCAAATATCATCAATAACATAAACTAAGAAATTAAGTCATTAAATATTGACTTATAGGACATACTCCAACACCACTAAACTGAGGTGGTCCGAGTCTTGCAAACAAATCAAATTGTTGTCTGAATCCGTTCTCTTCAGAAGTTCGAGATCCACTAGGCTCGCCTCGCAAAGCAACCTGTCTTCCACGCTTGTAAGCCGTTAGAAGATGAACCACATCTTGATCACGTGGTTCCATCGATTCCTTGGGACGCCTTCTCTATACAGATCGTTGCTGACTCATTATAATTTAACCTTCACAGAAGTCCAACATCCCCGTGTCAGATTAGGTTAAATACGGAAACCTTACTCGTTACTACTTTAAGTGTTCCTAACCCAAATCCACCCCAGAATCCACTAGTTTAGCTTGTGATGTTGTTTTGTTCCGTGAATATACCTAATGTTGTGCAATTGCTCTGATACCACCAAAGAGGAGACTGTCACACCCCGATAATCGAGAGTGAAGTCTTCTTTGCGACGAGAACAATTTCCTGTTCCCGTAAGTCTAACAGACAGATAGACATATTTTTTTATTTCATATTCCATTTTCTTGATTTCGATCTAGAATTGATGCAACATAATAGATATGTAAACTGATATTTCACATTATTCAAATATAATTATACATATATTGTCTCAAAAGGAAACAAACACACCAAACAAACCGCTCAACTAACCCAGCTTATTTATACTATAATCCTCGGCTGGTTTCTCTTATACTAACTATATACATATATACATATACCACAAAAGCTAAAACTAATAAAACCCAGTCACAACAAACCCACAAAATATTAAGTCAAACACCAAGATATTAACACTCCAGACACTCACAGAACACTACCACACCGGACTGCAACAAAACCTCATCAAGCTTCCTAACACCAGACAAGAACTAATACTACTATCACTCCGACAAATAGGAAGCTAGCAATCAAACCGCTTCCTCTTCATCGGAGTTAGCCTCGGGCTCGGCCTCGCCCTCCATGTCATAAGACAGATAGACATATTTTTTTTTTATTTCATATTCCATTTTCTTGATTTCGATCTAAATTTGACGCAACATAATAGATATACAATTAAATCAATTTACGGAAACCATCCCAGTCTATTTACAAGCCTGACGATCCAATAAGATTAACAACCAAATAACTATGTCAGAATTATTTCATTCTCTTACTTTGAACGAATAGTTTGATTCAACATGAGTTTTATTTATTTAGGGTTTCTATTGCTTATATGTACTTGTTGAACTAAACAATTAACTCTTGATTTGTCGATTTACAAAATAAATAGTTTTCTACTAATCTATATTTCCAAATGTTTCTTTAGGCTTCAGTACTCAAGAGAATGATATTTGCAAGATCTAGACAAGTTAATGAAGTTAGAAGACTTAGTCTGGTCTTAAAGAGTCACAAAATTAGGTATAATTAGCTCTCAAACTCATCTCAATCGTTTTGCTTATGTTTTTCTCAGTTTTCTAGTATAAGCGTTGTATAACGCTTCATAGCTTTGTATAACGCTACAGGTCTTTCCTCAAATTGCTTTTGACTGAATTTTCTTATCTCAAACGTTGCATAACACTTCAATTGCTAAACGCTTCAGTAGTGCGTTTGAACGCATTGCTGACAGTGCGTCGTATAACGTTTCATAACGTTGTATAACGACACAAAATTCAAACGTTGTATACCGCTTGCTTAGATTTATATGACGTTTGGGTTTTGGCCCTCTCTGGAAATTTCGGGTGATTTTTTAGGAATGGCGTGTAACGGTTTGTCAGATTTTTATAACGTTACAGTCAGATTTGTTTAATGTTTCAGAACATCATACAACGCTTCTGAAAATTTTTTTTCAACCATTGGCACCTCTCATTTCAAGCGTTGAATAAAGTTTCATAACGTTGTGTAACGCTACTGACAAAATCTAACGAGTTTGTCTGAATTTGACCGTTAGACTCAAGCGTTGCATAACGCTTCATAGAGTTGTGTAACGCTACTGACTCAGCTTAACGGATTTGTCGGAATTTGTTTTATTTAACGGCTATATTCAAACGTTGTATAACGCTTGGAAACATTGTGTAACGTTTCGCCATAAATTAAACTGTTTTAGAGCTCTTGACGCCCTCTATTTATATCAGCCGCTTTCCAGCTGATTTGATATCATTGAAACTCTTGCAAAATCCCTGTCTTTGAGCTCCAAACAACTCCCCTTGATTCTCTTGCTATTTGGGCACTATTTTGAGCAAAACCTTCAAGATTAGTTAGCATCAATCAAACTCAAGTCATACCATAGCTAGACTTTTGAGTGTTTTGATTGAGAGCATCAATCTTGAGTTGTTGTTGGATATTTAGAGGTTAGGTCGATTCACCTCGAGTGTTCTTGTGACGAGGTGATTCGGTTCGAAATTGTAGACACGTTCTTATGGAATTGAACGGAGCGCGTCCTTTTGTTGTTGTGAAACTCCCGGAGACGTACGACTAAGGCTAGCCATTCATCTAGCGGGTCGGAACTCCGTAATCATATCACGTGTCAAATTTCTCTAACTCTTCTCTATTTTACTTGCATTATTTGTTAATTGCTTGTGAGAACCTTTGAATTGTTTATTTTCGCAAAATTATCCAAACCGGTTTATTACTTGTATTTGTGCCTATTCACCCCCCTCTAGGTCGTAATTAGGGACAACAATACTATTAGAATGCACTGTCTAATAATTGTTCAACATGCTATGCATGAATTTAAAAATACCTTCAATCCAAGTTCTAACAAAGAAACCGCGTAAATCTGCACCTTGCAGCTTAATGCTCCTGCAGCGCTTTAGGATCAGTTCTTGTTCACAAGTTACAGATCAAGTACCGTTAATACTTTTTTTTAACGGGTTTATTTAATCTGATTGGTGAACCAATGCTTAACTAAGTCTGGTTTCTAACGTTTAACTTGACTGTACTGTTTTGTTTCAAGTCCTTTACTTAACTAACAACATTTATCTTATTTTATTCGATTATTAGCCTAATCATCAGAATTGTTGTTTAACTGTTATTTCTAATATCGAAAATTAAAACATAATCAGAAAATAGAGTTCAAAATCATCAGACAGAAATTAGGAAATAACTAAAACAGTTAAACACAACGGAAGACGTTAATCAGAAAAATATAAATGAGAATTTATTTTATTAATGTGCGGGATCAGAAAGTCCGATAATTTGCCACTGTATCTATTTAATAAAGTCAGACTATTATCATCATATCCTAGAAAATCGTCAATCGAATATTAGACTATTATTGGGTCCAAGTATTAGACTAATGAAGCTCAACTGAATTCGTCATTAGCATTGCAATTGTTAGACTTTAATTACATCCCAAAGACGAATCTTAAAATCAAAGTTTAGCCCACAATTAAATTTTTTGCAATTATTCTCAGCCCACATAAATTAAGCCCACTGTTAAATTTATTTTCGAAATATCTCAGCCCACAACAAAATCCAACAGAATCGACACACAAAACAAGCCCACACAACACGACTCAACCCAGTCAGCCTGACCCAGTTGACTGGGTCAGTCCGTAATAGGTCTGCAATGGGTTCGCCAAACCCAGAAAATAAATCTGATCTGCTAAACCACAAAATTTCTCATTTAACCCCACAGTTAATCTTAAACTCTCTAGAATTAAATCTGATCTGCTAAATCCTTACTCTGTAACCAATTAGTCCCTCAATTTTTACAAGTTAGCCCTCAGAAATTATTTTATTTACATTTTCATCTCCCGGCATCGCATTTCTCAACAGAATCAAACCAGAATTCCAAATCATGTGCCATACTAGTAACTGGTACAATGCATTTCTAGTGATGTCTGCCCTTCTAATGCACACTACATGCAAAAAATGTAGTGTACACAGAGTAAACTCTAATCCACAGAGTGGGCTAAAGCCTCTATAAATAAATAGCCTCTTATTTCAAAAAATGCACACTACATGCAACATTTATGCACAAGGATCCCTATAACCCGTCAAAATTATCTCAATAGCCAGTGAATGCACATAAACATCATGTATATGGATTTTATACACCATATAACTTAAAGTATACTTGAACACCTATTACAAAACTATTTCCCCACCTTTGCAAGTTGTCTACAGAAGATTGAATTCCTTTATATGGCCTATGTAGAAATAAATGCATATAATTATATAACTATATATATATATATAGTGATTGGCTAAAATGCTTTCCAAAGTATAGAAGGGTCGTGCTTCGGACCTTTAAATCGTTAGATCACGTTCAAAATGACCGATCCAAACCACCCAATATGATCTCTCTATTGAAATCTCCATGCAGACAAAATTTTACATTTTTTTTCAAAATTTTAAGTATTTTTTTACGATTTTAGAAAATCGTTAATCTAATTAGTTCTGAACCGTTAAAAAACAGCAGTTTTTAAAAAATTCGAAAAAATACTTAAAAATTTTAAAAAGATGAAAAATTTGGTATGCATGGAGATTTCAATAGGGAGATCATATTAGACGATTTGGATTGGTCATTTTGAATCCGATCTAACGGTTTAAAGGTCCGAAGTACGCCCTTTTATGCTTTGCAAAGCATTTTAGCCAATCTCTATATATAGTGATTATATATATATAGAGAGAGAGAGAGAGAGAGAGTTTTGCTATGATGAGTTTCAACTCATGGAGCCTTCTGTGAGTCACGATGAAATCTCTTGGATCGTCTGATTCAAGATGACCGATCCAAATAGTCTAATATGATCTCCATATTGAAATCTCCTTGCAAAACAAATTTTATATTTTTTTTCAAAATTTTTAACTATGTTTTTTGAAATTTTAGAAAATCTCTAATCTAATTAATTATGTACCATTAAAAAACAACAGATTTTAAAAATCCAAAAAAATTACTTAAGAATTTCGAAAAAATATAAAATTTGGTTTGCAAGGAGATTTCAATATGGAGATCATATTGGACGTTTAGATCAGTCATTTTTAATCAGATTCAAGAATTTTGATCGCAACTCTCGATATACTCCGTTAGTTTGCAACTCACCATAGCAAAACTCTCTCTCTCTCTCTATATATATATAGAAAACCTATGGTGCATACTAATGTATGGGAGTTTCGGTGTATACTGATCCAAACTCTTCGATCTGCATCAAAATGACCAATCAAAACCATCCAATATGATCTACCTATTGAAATCTCCTTGCGACCAAATTTTACATTTTTTTAAAAATTTTAATTATTTTTTTCAGATTTTTAAAACCTGCTATTTTTGAACGTTTCAGAAAAAATTAGATTAGCGATTTTCTAAAATTTCAAAAAAAAATAATTAATAAAATTTAAAAAATATAAAATTTGGTCTGCAAGGAGATTATAATAGGGAGAACATATTAGACGGTTTAGATCGGTCATTTTGAAGTAGATCAAAGAGTTTGGATCAGTATGCACCGAAACTTCCGTACATTAGTATGCACCATATATTCTCTCTCTATATATAATGATATGCAAGCACATAATACACTGTTATATGCTCCAAAACTTTATAAATAGCATTCATATTTCCTACTATGCATGTTCATGATTTTTCCTCATTATTGACTTATCAGATATGCATAATTATACAATTAGAGTCATGACAGACCAAATCAACCAGCCTATCACTATGCGTATATACAAGGAATACTTATCTATGAATATAAACATGCAATACTATCATGCAACCCCAGAGTTAACCTCAGATTTTTAACAATCATCATGGCCTCTTCAAAAGATTGCTACACATCTCATCCATCAAGCAAAACTGAGATGTTAGCAGTTTAGAACAGACTAAAATTAGTTAGCCTAATTATTAGACTAAAGATAACCTTGCTATAATAGTACTAATACAACTATAGTAATAATTTAATTAGCTACTTAGCCATGGCCAACAAAAATTACCACAGACAGCAATTCAATCAAAGAAATCCAAGCACAGAGACAAGGGATTATACCTAGCTCTTGAGACTTAGAAAATCGCCTCAGGAATTCAAGCACAACCAAAGTCAAAATCAGCAGGAGACTGATCAAGAACAAGCTTAATTCCATCAACCTAATACTCACGACAATTACCAAAATTGATATCAATATCTTATCAAATTGATATTAGAAAACTACAATTAAAGAGAGAATTCTCACTGCCGTCTCAATCTCCTCCCCTTCTTTTCCCCAATTCTTTCTAAATCCAAACCCTAACTCTGCCCTTTGAATAAATCAACTTAGCTCGACATAGAAAGGAAAGAAGGAGACAAGGAGAGAGATGTAGTGGAGACACGCATGGCAGCCACGTAGCCCCTCTCTTAATTCCTCTGACAACCAGCATCGATCGGGAAGGAGAGAAGATGAACTCATCATGCCAATGCAAAGAGAAAGGAGGATGTGGTGACTGTCCAGATGCCAGCTAGGAGGCTACCACAACCAGAGCCAATCAGAGCTCGACACAAATAGGAGGGAACAGAGGGATGGGCTCGAGAGAGAGAGTCTCGAGGAGAAGGAACGAAGGAGAAGAGAGACAAGTTGGAGAAGAGACGAAAGAGAGACGTGTCTCGCGACAATTTTATCAAAATGGCTCCAGATGTTCTGTAGCTAAAACGGTGTGGCTATTGATGTAGCAATTAACTGACAACTAATTTTCTAAATTAGCTATTTCCCAATTAATCAAATTCAATTCACTCAGAATTCAGATAAACTGCGGTAATTATACATATAAATTCTATAAATTATAACGAACATTTTCATGTTCTCAGAAATCCCGCAACTTTTATTGTTTCTTTAATTCATTTTATTTAATTTCTTGATCATATCATCTATTTTAATTTTAATAAAATTAATACTAGACATTTCAGGACTTGGTTTACCAGACAGTCACTATCGTTACAATTTATCACATTTTATGTTATGTTATTTCGTACATTCGTAATTTTCAATTATTTTAATTCATTAATATATTAACAAAAGCTGATTTTTTAACTTTTTTTCTTTGTCGTTATAATATAACTGATCCTAAACTCAATTTATATTTAAATATTTTATACCATTTTTATTATCTTTTATAAATAAAATATTTATATTTTAAATATAGTTTAAATGATTTTTTTTAAGAAAAATATTGTCTGTTCGTCAGCCCTTTAGGCCCTTTAGGCCCTTCGAGCCCGGCCTCTTGAAACCCGGAGGGCCTAAAAGGTCCAGACTTGAAAAGAGTTAGACTCAATCTTCATATTTAAGCCCTTTGAAGCCCGGTCCTTCTAAAAGCCTCCCTAAATTCGGCCCTGTCCATCCATTAAGAAGGCCTTTATAAACCTGGCCTCCCAAGAACCCATCCCGATCCAGCATTCACTATCCAACACCCACACATCTTTATTTATAATTTTAATTTTAATTTTCATTTTGATTTCCGTGGATTATAAGTCTATCGAAATCAAAATAGCTAGTCCTCCTAATACAGTCCCCACTAGTGTATTGCAAACGTGTCGTATCGTATCGTGTTGTGTCAAACACGCACGTGTTAAAGCTCGTGTCGTGTCGTGTTGACACGAGTTAATATTTTCAACGTGTCGTGTCGTGTCGTGTCAAATGAAGGAATTGGTTAACACGACACGCATTATGACACGACACACCTAACACTACGTGTCGTGTCGTGTTGACACGACGTGTTAAACGTGTCAGGATGTATTATAATTTATTCATAAAAAATCGTTAAAAAATATTTAAAATAATTTTTAAAATAGAAAAATATAATAAATTGTTGAAATTTCATATATTAAAATAAAATTTAATGATTGAATAAAAAGATTATGGATAAAAATTATTAAATTTATAATATAAACTCAATATAATTTAATAAGTTCTAAATAATATTAATTTTTTGTCGTGTTAACTCGTGTCACGTGTCGTGTCGTGTCGTGTCACGTGTTAACTCGTGTCGTGTTAAGACGTGTCAATGTTTGGAAGTCTCCAACACGACACGACTTTGACACGATACGCTGACACGCACGTGTCGTGTTAATTTCATGAACGTGTCGTGTCGTGTCGTGTCAACACGCGTTCGTGTCGTACCAACATGCTCGTGTCGTGTCATTTTGGTCCCCAGCCCCTCCCAAAAGAAAAAAAAGAAAAACCTTACCTTCCCTCGATAGTCGAGACTAGTTGTTGAACTACCCAAAATAATTGAAAAAAGTTTACAGTCGTTTGCCTTCACGTCCGTTTTCGAATGTCTATTAGACTCCGTTCTTTTGCTAAAAAAAAACAGAGAAAAAACTATTTGTTCTAATTAGCTGTCGCGGCCGTCCTGACAGCATGCATGTTCGTACAATACTTTTTGTTTTATAATTCAAAAAGAAAAGGTACAACACTTTTTGTTCTTTCTTTCTGTTTAAACCGTAGGTCGTAGGATAATGGAAAATCGTGTGGAGACCCCAGCTGTACCACGCTGCGCCGGTTTGGTACCCGTCCTATGGTTTCTGAACCGAAGTCTCTAGTTTTAAAACCGGAGTGTCTATCAATATTCATTATTACCCAAATAACTAGAGATCCTTACCATTATAATGTCGCATATTTTTAATCCAATTTTTTTTTGGGTAGAACTTTTTAATCCAATTTTGATGAATAAAAGCATGCAAGCCCGTATAGATATAATCTATTGATGTACAGTGTTTGAAACAAATTTGTTCACATGTATAATTTCTGTTCAAAACAATTTGTTCATATATTTTTTATACTGTCATAATTTTTTTTATGTGATCTAAATCTTAATTATTTATTCAAAACGATGAATGCTTGTGGTTAATTATAACTTAAATGAAAATTTTTAATTTGAGTCCATTCAAAAAGTATTCATAGCAAAATTGATTTTTTTTTTTTTTAAATTAGTACACAATGCTAAACCAAACACACCACAATAATATTCATATAATAAAGCAATTTGGAGAAAGGACGATCCCTATTACCTATGCAGTGTTTTATTGTATTATAATCGTTTGTCCTTTTCTTCGTATTTTATATGAAGACCTCCCTCACGAATATTGAAGTCACCTGCTCCCACTGAACCATATGATTTAGACGGGTTGTTGACGTGGATCTAATCTAGGGCCGGGCAAAAAGAGTCATATTTTTTTTAAAAGATAAATTGGATCAAATTTCTCAATTTATTTATTTTTAAATTTTAAGTATTTTTTATTTTTAAACATTGCTGTTTTGAACAGTACATAATTAATTAGATTAGCGATTTTCTAAAATAAAAAATACTTAAAAAATTTCGAAAAAAATATAAAATTTCGTCTGTAAGGAGATTTCAATATAGAGATCGTGTTGGATGGTTTGGATCGGTCATTTTGAATCAGATTTAATACTCTATGAGACTCACGGAAGGTTCTATGAGTTGCAACTCACTATAGCAAAACTCTATATATATAGAAAGAGAATGGATATAGAACAGTAATGCGTACGGATCGTCCCCATACACATGAGTCATTTTATAAAATCCAAAATTCAAATGGTCGATCCAAACGTTCAAGTTGTTCTCCATATCGAAAAACTCTTAGAGATCAAATTTTACATTTTTTCGAATTTTTTTACTATATATTATGATATTTTTAAAATACACTACAATTGGAGTATTTCAGGCCCTCGAATTTAAAAATATCATAATATATAGTAAAAAAATTCGAAAAATGTAAAATTTGTCTCTATGGATTTTTTAATATGGAGAATAACTTGAACGGTTCGGATTGACCATTTTAATTTTAGATTGAAAAACGACTCATGTGTACGGATCGTCTCCGTACACATGAGTGTATTTTATCCATTCTATAAACCTGGTATTAATCTCTACTACTTATAAATGCACCCAACGAAAGGTTTTAAACATTCATATAAAAGGAGTTAAACATTCATATAAAAGGTCAGGCTGGGAGATTGTAATTTTTTTCCTCTACCGTTCGATTGGTTTGATCTGTGATTGGATGTGAATCGTCAGACGAATAAACACTATGGGTGTGTTTGGTAGCAAACTTGAATAAGCTTTTTGAATAAGAAAAAGGTGCCACGTGCTTATTCAGAATAAGCTTCCTTATTCAACCATTTACATGGTATTAGAATAAGGCCTTGAATAGGCTTATTCGGAATAAGAAAAAGGTGCCCCATGTGCTTATTCCATGTTTGGTTTGCACATCAATCCCTTTATTCGGAATAAGCCCTTATTCCACCGATAACAAACACACCCATGGATTGGTTTCTCATCTAATATAGAAAGAAATTGAATAGCACATCTATTTGTAACGCTGATAAATTAAGAAACATATTTTTATTGTTTCATATTATTTTATTTCTTTATTTGCCCACATATGAGGGCATCTTATGCTAGTTAATTATAAATAAACCACATGATTTCTATATACATCAATATTATAAATAAAGATGTGTGGGTGTCGGAATCCTTTAGTTAAATATCATCCGACACTTCAAGCATTGTGAAGTTGTGCAATAGCAGTTTTTCTGATTTCTGTAATGTGATACTTTGTAACTAAATGTGTGTCGGGTGTTATTGCTCATAAAACTGACTCGGTTCAACATTAGATAATAATTTGGCAATACATTGTTTTGTTTCTGATTTTTGTGACCCCTTCCTATTTTCATTTTCATCATGTCTCCATCTCTTTTGTGTTTCTTAGAGTCCCTCTCCTCCTTAATTTCTCTTCATCACCATTCTTAATTTCGGTTTACAAAATATAAATTAAAAACATCATATCTTTTACAATATATATATTTTTTATTTAAGTCATTTATAAACATATTATATTTCATGAATAATATCAACATAATATAAATCATATTATTTCAGATAACTATAACTATAACTATAACTATATTTATATACATATAATTTTTTCATTAAATTGATCAAACTCTTTAAATTTAATCAAATCAAATTACCTACAATAACTAAACTTTATTTCTAAAGATAAATATATATCTTAATCGTATATCCAAAAATGAACATAATTAAACTATAGAAACATAATAAAAATATTCTTATTATAGATATCTACATCGAGCGAAGCTCGATATACCCCTCTAGTATGAATTAATTTTGGTAATAAATAAACCGGGAACGTACTGAATCCTATTTTGTTGATTATTAATAAACATGATTTTTGAATAATTTTCAAAACAATTAATAAAAAAATATATATATCAGTTTACACATGGAAGCGAATTTGGATATTTTTTTATTTGAATAATCATATGAATAACGGCAACCAAGGCAAAAGAATATTAAAAGAATATTCCTTCGAATTCAGTCAATGAAGGCCCGCAAGCTCAGCAAAAGGCTGCCCAAAATGTTTCTTTTGGATTATTTCTCGACATTCAATGACTAATTAATTTCTTACTGCTATAAAATTAATAACATTATTGTTTGATAGTCGGTCAATGAAAATAATCATCTTGTATTTTTAAATAAGATATTGAAAATTGTAAATTTAAAATATACAAAAAATAATATTTTCTACTACAAAGTCATAAGAAATAATTGTATACTACTGTAAAATATTAAAATTTTATTTTTATTACTTTGATACCTTTGCTAACATATAACAATAATAATATAAATATTAAATTTAAATTTTACAATTTTATAGTGGCAGATCTAATATTGACATTTGAAATTGGTAAGTTTTGTATTGACATACATCTCATTTTTTTTTTTTGAAATTAATTTTTTGCTATTATATTGTAAAAGAGAAATTAAAAGAAAAAAGAGAATCTCACTTGAGAAATATATATATATTTTTTTTTAAATGGCTAGATAGAGGCTATCTAGACTACTCTCATGAGAAATGTTAAGGAGAGACAAATATAATTTTCTAGTCGTGGAGAAGGGATGGGGTTAGAGATCGAGAGAGAAGATGTCGTTGGATAGATTGTTGGAGAATTTAGCGTCAGGGCAAGAGTGCAGCCTCTCTTCTTATCATACAGCAAGCATGCTTTCTATAGAACACATTCTTCAGTTCATTTTGGTTCTTTTTACTTCATGGTTAATCTAATGGAGGCGGGCGAGGGGATTTTAGGTTGTGCTCTAGTAAGAAAGGGCGGAGATAAGCAGAGGGGAGAGGACGGGATGTGTGGGAAGTGCAAAAAGCAACTCAATCCCAAATCATACTTTACATGGCTGAGTAAATTTTCTACAAATTTATCTCAATATTCATTCCGTCACCTCTTTTTATCTCTCTTCACTTATATTCCGGAGCATAAAGTTTCTACAAATTTATCTCAATGTTCATTCTGTCACCTCTTTTTATCTCTCTTCACTTATGTTCCGGAGCATAACAACAAGATCCGGTCAGTTCGGTATTAGAGTTTTTTAAATTAGGCAAAATTAGGTACATACTCCTAAAATCTTTCTTATTAAATATTTACCTCTCAAATCATCAAAATTGGCCCCGTATCTCTCAATTCTTGATAAAACTAGATATATTGTCATGTTTCGTGCCAACGGGTCACAGAACGCAACGAAAAACGATATCTTTGCGTCTATCTGACGGTCCATCAACTTACGTCGCAATAGAAAACAAATAGAGTCAGCGACAAAGCTTAATAACCGATTATTTAACGACGCAACTTGTCCATACTTAATATAACAAAATAAAATAAAATCAGATTAATCCACATAATGCAATCAATCAATTTAAATCGCGAATCACCTTCTATGAGGCTTACCAATACTGCGAATCACCTTCTTTGAAGGTTACCAATTATTTATATTCATACTGCGAATCACCTTCTATGAGGGTTACCAACGGTTTACTATCACATCGCGAATCACCTTCTACGAAAGTTACCAACTGTTTATTTTCATACCGTGAATCACCTTCTATGAAAATTACTAACAGTTTACTATCACACCGCGAATCACCTTCTACTATAGTTGTCAACGGTTGATAGCACAATTCAGATATCAAATATATTAATCACGATTGCAATAAATTAATTCAATCAAAAAGCACACGATAATATTAAATCAATCAATCGTTACGATATTAAATAAAAAAGTCCGGTTATCTGAATAATTTAGACATCAATCAAATCAGAATAACTGTCCAATATTACTACGACGCACACTCAAATTCCGATCCGTCGATCAATCAACTGATTTTCATTGACTCTTTCTCTTTTCATTTAAATAAATATTATCTTTGGATTTTCATTTCGGAAGAAAAATGTTGCATATAATAAGAAAAGTAAATCTTTTTCAATTGGAGGTGCATGGTTCGGGCTCACAAGGAAGAAATACAGAACTTTAAAGTATTGTGCCGCTTATGAAATGACACGTGGCGACAAGGAAATGTACATGCATGAAATAAATTGGACACGTAAGGTGTTCTGTTGGCAACTCAAACTTTCGGTCAAAAGGTATACAAAGAAATTGTACAATTTAAATTCCAATCTTTAACGATATTACAAAATAATTTTATAAATTTCAAAATGCACTTAACAAAATTTTAGGGTGTTACATATATACCCCTCTTAGCAATTCTAATTAATTTAAAATTAACATATATTTTATGACAAAATTGGCCCTTACTAAACTCCACTCCCCCTTGGCCCTAAGAGACCTTCATATACTAAGAGACCTTCATATACTAGCTAATTTGACCTCCACGTGATATAAACAGTATAGATATCTCATCCCATATATATTCTTTTCCATTATAAGTCTTCTCTGATAGTTAGACAACGAAAAATATATCTTTAAAATTTCTGTTTTTATTTCTCCGTTTTCTAGTTTCTTCCTTCGTACATAATGTGAATCGGACTATTAGCAAAATCATAGAAATCTAATTTTTCGCTTAGATAATTTGAGGACGTGGTAACTTCTTCCGTTTTTTTTTTTTTATTTTTTTATTTTTTTGCTTCGATTGAAATATTCAAGTAAATTCCAGATTAATGTAATCAAGGATGGGTTTGTGGTTCTCATATTCACATCTTCAAATAAATTACAAAATCAAATTCTCTTCGTAGCAAGTGGCGGATCTAGAAAAAATATTTAGGTGGGGCTAGAGTTTTCCAATCGTGCGTGTCGTGTCGTGTCAAACACAATCGTGTTAGAGTCTCATGTCGCGTCGTGCTGACACGAACTATTTTTTTAATCGTGTCATGTCGTGTCGTGTTAAATGGTGAGAATAGGCATCACGACACGACACGACTAACACGTCGGGTTAGTCGTGTCAAATCGTGTCAATTATTTTATTATTTTTGAAATTTAAAAATATTAAAAAATTAAAGTAAAGGAAAAAAAATTACTAAATAATAATTAGATTAGAACAATATGAGTCAAATGATGGTAAATAATATGATAAGTATTGTAAATTGAATTTAAATTATTAATAATGTTTAAATAATTAACATTAATAATTAAATTTGTGTTAATGTGTCGTGTTAATTCGTGTTCGTGTCGTGTTGTGTGTCAAATCGTGTCGTGTTGGATCGTGTTAAACTTTCTAATATCCCAACACGACACGATAGCACGATCATGTCATGCCAATTTTGTATTCGTGTCATGTCGTGTCGTGTCGTGTCAACACGCACACCGTGTCGTGTCATTTTGGAGAACACTAGGTGGGGTTGAGTTTATAAGAACATTAGACCAACATAAGTTCATCATATATTCATCTCATACAATGGATCTTTGAGTGCTCCAATGGCAAAAAAAATTAACTAGGACTAAGGTGGAGCTCCATGGACTCAACGGCGTTAGGTGGGGCTCTAGCCCCACCCGCCCCAGTGGTAGATCCGCCACTGTTCGTAGCAAGCATATACCAGTTTTGAAAATAAAGAAAGCTTAAGCTTCAATTTTGCTCCACCAAATCAAACTCCCTCGTAGATAGTCCCCAAAATCCCTTCTCCTCTCCATGACACAAACAAACCTAGTCTCACAAGTCAGCTGGAACGTCGCTTGGAGATCTAAAGGTCTCTTTGGGAGGGAAGAAGAGTTTGTACAGGGCAATTTTGTCATTAGATATAAAAGTCATTATTTTATATTTTGAAATTAACTAAAATCGTTGAGTAGGTATATATCTAGTTTCATCATGATTTGAGGGGTATGGGTCCAATTTTAATAATTTGAGGGGTATGAGTCTAATTTCGCCTTTAAATAATGATAAATTTGAGATTGATAAGCTCTACTTTACTATGTTTTTTTTTTTAAAAAAAAAACTAATGATATTAATTAATTTGCACAATTTTATAATGATATGTTTTGTAGTTACGCAAGTCTCATTTGTTCCTTCTTTAACGAACATGTCTCGCCGATTTGCTGCCGAAATTGTTTAAATATAAAATTTATATAAATCAATTTTCCAACTGTAAACTCATTTTGAAAAAAAATTACAAATCCAAATCCCCAAAGAACGAAAAAAAAAATAAGAAATCCAAATCCGGTTCCTTTGGGGAAAAGAAAAAACAATTCCAATCAGAGTGCTACTTAAAAGGAAACGGAGTTTTAACGGAAATTCTTTCTTCCAATAAACAATTTTCAGTTCGAGTACAGTGTCACAATGCCACGGAAGGTGCTGACCGCAGCGGCACGGTTGGTAAATGCGATGAACCAGGTAGATAAATCGCTCAACATCAAAGTCAATCCAATGTGCAAAGAGTCGTGGTGGGTGGGAGAGGTGATTTGAGCGTAGTTTTTTATTCAAGAAGAAATATGGCCCAGTATTATTGCCCTTTATGTTTGGTGGAGTCCAGGAGGATGAAAGAGAGCAGAGGCGAAGCGAAATGTATCAAATTGGGTACAATCGGCTACATTTGTTTATTAGTTAGAGGAAAAAAAAATAGGATTTGTAGATTATTTATGTAAATTATTAAAGAATCTTCAAAAATTGAATCTCATAAATATGCAAAAATTATTTTATTATGATCACCATAGCTGAACTTTTTTATTTTAATATGATTATTTAATTAATTTTGAACTATATTGAAATTTTCTAACTTTACCATTTTTTTTTTTTTTTTGATAAGCGCCAGTCGGCAATACTTCATTAAACAGTAAAACAAACTACAATGAGTTGCCAGCAAATACAAATAAAAGAACCTGGTGCCCCACTAATACTCAATCTAACTGCCAGAAAAGAAGAACCTAACTGACCAGTGAAACCTCTAAGACTGAAACAGCTAAAATTAAATAACTGGAAACTAAAATTTAACAAAGTCTGAAAGCCAAATAAACATTAAATTAAACAATGGCACCAGGATAAACAAAACAAATAAATCATGGAGGCGCCTCCTGACTTTACCACTGATCAACCACTGAGAGAGAGGGATCAACAAGTGCATTTCCCTCGTCACTAACTGCAGGGAACAGCAAGAGGTTTCTGACAACTTGAGGTACGTACCCAGATCAATTTGAGTAGGGAGTTAATAAAAAAGCAGTTCTTAGAATCCTACTCTGCTACTCAGATCTCAATGTAAAACAGGTTGTCCTGCAGTGCACTACCTAGAGAGAAGTGAATGATGCATGCATTGGCCAATTATGCTAGAGTGATTCCATTTTCTGGCTTACCTCTCCTCTGTTTCGTTATCTGGATGGAATCTAACTTTATCAACGAAAATGCCTACCTAAGAAATAGCTTAGACTTTAATTGAATGCTATTATGGTCGGTCAATCCTATTTACATGCTATTTCTTAGGTATCTCTAATAAATCTTTAGGTATTTCATCTGCATCATCTCCCTTCAGCTCCTACTCAGTGTTACTTATCCTACCTCCTCCCATCGAACACTTATTCACTCAGTGTCATTTCAGAGCGTACCCATCTCATCCCTCCCGTCGCGTGCACTTTTTTCTCTTTCCTTACCGCACCTCTTGCTATCCTATAAAATTATACTAATTGGCATATACATTTTTTTATGATACTAATTATCCTCATACATATCTTAATTGTCCTAGAAAATAATACTAATTGTCCTAGTTTATGTTACAAATTGTTCTCATACATATTTTAACTGTCCCAACAAATAATACTAATTGTCCTAAAAAAATGTATACCTAAAAAAAATTAATTATCCTGCAAAAAAAGTTAATTATCTATAACTATCATGTGATTCAAAATTCAGTCATAAAAGAATTGTTAATAATTTCTCCTTAAAAAATATTAATTGTCCTTAAAAAAATAATTGTCTTGAAAAATAATACTAGTTGTCTTCATATACATTTTAATTGTCTAATAAAATAGTTGGTGTGGGAGGAAGAGGGTGTCGTGGGAGGTAATAAGCCTGAGATGGGGGAAGGGAGGCAAGCATAGGTGTTAGTAGCGAAGGAGGGAGTAATATCTACATGGTAAATCTATGAAACTATGGTAGTGAGCGACAAAAATGAATTTATAATCCCATCACATTTCAAAAATATAAAGGAGAAACCATGTGATGATGGTGATAATAAACCCAAAGGTGATCCTTATCACCCCATTTAACAATTGTGGTCGGTTAATCCTATAAATATAACTGAATAGATGGAAGGAAAGCCCATGGCTTTCCTTATCCTATTTTAGCTTTCTTGCTGAGCATGTTTGGACCTTAAATTATTGTGTTATTGTGTTGTGGTTACTGTTCTAAATACGTGTCATGCCATGTCATGTCGTGTCAAACTTGTCGTGTCCGGATCATTTATCATTTTGTGCCGTGCCGTGTCGTGACATGTCTTCTTCAAACATGTCATGTCGTGACGTATTTAGACAAGTTTAACTTTTTAATATAATGTGAATTTCTTTATGGAATTTAAAATCATGTTGATAAAATATGTCAAAAAAATTAAGAAAATTGACATGCTTTACAATTTAATTAAAATATAGATTAATTTTTTATTTATAATTTTATTGTGAAAAAAAAATATTTCAAATTTTATAGTAATCCATCTTTTTTCGACTTGGGATTGGTCATGTTTGAAAAAATAAAGGCGGGGTTGCTAACTTAAAATTATGTTAGTATACTTTTCAAACTAATAAAATTAAAATATGAAAATCAATGAAATTCAACTAAAATAAAATATACCTTTGGTAAACTACTAATCAAGATCCGAATGTATCAATTCTTCATTAGTAATTCTAATTGTTAAAATGTGGTATATTTAGAATTATTATATTCATAATTGTTGATTTAAGATTGAATGTATATTGGCAAGTTTTTATGGAAAAAAATGTATAGCACGTACATAAATGATAAATCCATCATATTTCTATAACACTTATTGGTGTCTTTATTTCGTGTTTAGCTAGTTAAAGTCAAAAAAATCTTTGGCCCTTGCCCTTCTTTGGAAGATCGTCCTAAAATCCGGACCGGACCTGCCATCTGAAGGGTTTATGACGGACAAGGGCCGGATCTATTCTTTTCAAAGACGAATATTGAAGGGCCGGATTTTGAGGGACCAGGTTCGACCTTATTCTTCAATCATAGAGACTATTTGATCATTATGAGACGATAGATATTAATAAATATTAAAAAAAATTAAATATTGATATTATTTTGGAAGGATTAGAAGGGCCAAGAACCTAGAAGGACTGGGTTTTCAAAAGATCGATCTCGTCTTCCAAAAAATAAACCCGTTTAACATGTCCTATTTGAACCCCTTTTTCAATATGGTCCAACCCGGCCCTTCTACCAAACCCATTAAGTCTGGTCATTTCAAATCCGGTCCGGCTCTTTTGCCTTTCATTATGTTTAGCGTGTCTATAATATGTGTCATATCGTTTATCTCGTGCTGTGCCGTATCGTGTCTGAACATTTCACGTATCGTGTCGTGCTGTGTACACGACACGCTTTAGACGTGACACGTCTATGTTCTTGTGTCATGTCCGTGTCCGAATCTTGATGTGTCTTATTGCTTCCGTATCGTGTCGTGTCATGTCGTGTTAGGTTTAGAACACTAATTGTGGTCTTAATTATTTACATTTATATTTACACAGTGCCCAAAGGCTTTGTTTTTCCGACATTGTCAGTAAGGATAAAACAACAGGGTGGCAGTGAATTTCGCCACTAAGAAATTTACGGTCACACTAGGTAACCCGCAACTTTTTGACTGCAACAAACGCGGAATGATGCTCGATTGTTTCCTAACGTGGGAGATCGGTTCCACTTCTCCGGCCAATTTAATGCAACGACTAAAAAGTTTTCCAAATTTCCAGCCATTATCAGTGTTTAAATAAGCTGAGCATCCAGCTAGCTAATGTTTTGAAAACCGAACAGCAAGATTTTTTTAAATTAAAAAATTATTCGAAATTTAGCCTTTTGAAAAATTTAAATCT